>OX375756.1:38535000-41035000 GCA_947359355.1 Acrocera orbiculus | reverse complement strand
GTTTTTTTTGCATATATTCGATTCATATTAGCTCATTTTTGGTTTTACTGCGTATTTCGTTATTTAAAATTTTATGATAATTTAAATAAATTGTTTTTTTAAGGAAAAGTTTGGCTTAGACCATGAAAAATGATTCAAAAATCTTATGTCAAAATGTAATCGTTTTAAGGTATTCAAAGCTTTTCTTTAGGTAGTATTAATTATTATAGTAGGAGTTTACAGAAATTGTTTTGTTAATTTTTAGAGACTTATCTCTAATGCCCTGGATTGAAAAAAATTAAAACTTATGTTTTTTTGTTCTTTTTATTTAGGTTATTTAATTGAACACCTAAAGAGCTTTCCCAGAGCCAGTTGAAATTCGATTCTTCAAATTTTATAAGAAAAACAGGTTTGCTTTGAAGGTTAACTTTTTGTGTAGATTATACTAATATATAAAAAAAAACTGCATGACAAGAATTCTATAAAGGAAGGAAAAATTTTGAGAATATAATAAATACAAAGTAGCACATAAATGCTGACTTTATTTTTTAATACAATTCAAAGAAACAAACTTTAATTTGGCTTAAGATTAATTTAAAATAGTTTTTCAATTTTTGATTCTTTTCTTAAATACCTCTCTAGTCGGGAAAATCAACGACTCCAAATTACAGATTCTGTCACGAGGTGGAGGAAACGCCTACCCACTTGTTGACCCTTATTCAATTTCTTCCCAATTTTTTTTCCCTAAACTACTTTAATCATTTTTTTAATCGAAATAATTTGATTTCGACAATATCCAATTGCAATTATTACAATTATGCTTATAAGCAGCTGAGTCAAATTTTGGACCTTTAAAGTTCTTTAATTTTGTCTGATTGGTAATATCTCAAAACATATCATAGAACGATTCTTATTGTAGTATTTCGTATGTAGAAATTTGATTTCTTCTTCGCTTCAGCACTCTTCATTCGGCTTTTATTATTCCGTGGTTTTTGTTATTTGATGAGAAAGTTATACAAAGCGTGTCCCGAGAGTGGTCCGTCGACTGCTTAGAGTAGAAAGTCTATAAAATTTCTCGAAAAAAAAACAAAAAAAGTGCGGTTTTTTTATAGCTTACAATATTGTTTTATTATTAAAAAAGCAAAAATTTAAAAATAATAACAAATTTAAAAAAAAAATTTTTTAAAAAAAACCGTTAGTTAAAAGCTTGGATGGTTTTTGACGTTTTTTCTTAAAAAAACGCCAATATAATTAGCCTAACTATTTCCCATAGTGCAATAAAAATCTAACAATCTAAGCCTTTCCCAATAATTTGATAAGAATTTTTTTTTATTGTTCTCCATAGAAAAAGCCCAAAGGGGATAGATCTGGAGACCTCTACCTATCCATTGATGAAAATAATTGTCAAGATTATATAGGGTATCGAATAAAATGTGTTACTGTCATTTCAATAATATCCATATAATTTTTTGATGTGTAGCGATTATATTATTCCTAAAATTTTTAGTTGTATAATAATTTTCAATCGCACAATTCAAAAACCATCACAAAAGTTGAAATAGGAATGGTTGTAATATGCACCATATACTATAGCTTTAGTTCTTTCTGACTTTTGGATACTCTCACATCTTAAAAAATCCATGCGTCGAAAATGATTTTCATTCAACGAAAATGTACGAGTAGTAGTTGTAATGAGCAGACTGTTACAAAAATAAAGAACATCTTGAATATATCAATATTTTACTTTAGAATTAATCATACATGAGTTTGCGAAATATATGAAATAAGTAAGAGTTAAAGTTAAGTGACCAGTTAAAAATAAAGTTTATATCTCAAGTAGTTAAAATTTAAACTTCAAATAACAATTTCTAGCAATTGTGAACACTTTAAATAACATATCACTATTAATAAAGTAATAATTTTAGTCTTGCGTGATATTGCTTTGAGCTTATACCAGTTTAGATAATAATACTAACTTCGATGTCGTTTTTGTAGGTACTTACAAACATCTATTAATCAGATCTGACTTTTAGATAAGATAAGATTTGATATTTCAGCGTTCGCTTCTTAAAGTGGTTATTAGATAAAATATTAATTGAATATTCTTTAAATATTTAATTAATATCAAAGAGATCACTGATTTTTTCTTATTATATGTTTTCTGAAATTTGTTTGTCCGCAATGACATATTATAACTTTTATAAAAGCAAACATGATTTAACAAATTATATAATTTTCTTCAAAAGATTATTTCCGAAATTTAACAATTTTATGTGGTAAAAAAATTGACCCTTATTGAGGCGACTATAGGCTATTTTCTTTGATTTTCCCATTTGTATGAAATTGATAGAAAAAGTATCGCTCAAATTTCTGGAATCAGCATCATCAAAAGTCACTGCTATAAATACCACGACCTCAATGAAAACTCTCAAGACTTCATTGTTTGTGTAAGGTAAACTATATAAATTTTATAGAAAAAGAAAAAGTCGTTAGCCGTTTGGATTTGATTCCATAAGCACTATGGCCTAAGGTAATCATTGCCTTTCGTCTTTTTTTCTTGGAAAAGCTGTCGCTTGGTTTTTAACTTCAAGTTTAGGTAATAGGCGGATGGCAATCAGCTTATTATTAAAAAGCAGAATATAAAAGAGAAACTCCTTGTTACCTTGTGATTTAATATTGTTGTTACAAGTTTTTTCAAGTAACGCAATTCACCTTGTGTGAGTGTTTGATTTTTGATATTTGATTTAATAGCAATATTTAAAATAAATTTAAAATTGTTGTTTATTACCAAAATTGATTTCTACAATTTCCCCCAGTTCTTAACAAATAATGGAATTCTAACAAATGCTCTTAATCTAACCCAACAATATTAAATCTTAATTTTCATAGGACTTTTCATAACAGATATATACCCGCACAGGCCTGTAAAAATTTAAGTCACATATTGCATGATTTTTACAATCAAACTAAATAAAGAAAACTTTCATAATATATAAAAAAAATGTATATTATAATGACCAAAGGATAAGAGTCATAATTTTTGTGAAAATTGTATTGAACTTAAGAAAAACCTTTCTTTAACTAAAGCTTGATACTCCAAAAATATAGTTGTGAACAATATGGAGTTAAAGCTGATTGACAAGATATCTAAAGACTATATAAAATGTGCTAAGCAAGGCAATTGTATCACTTTGGTTTGGCAAAACTAATAAAAAACTTAATTTGAAGAAAATAACCACGGTGCAGACTAATTGAGTTACATCTCTTTAGTTCTCTGACCAAATTGGTATAACAATGGAAGTTTTTCTAAAGCAACTATTGAATCAAGTTTTGAATTTAAGGTAATACCAGTGCCAAATATGTATCAAATGATATGGAACTATCAAAAGGGCCTCTATTGCCTTTCAGAAAAAATACAAGCAACTCTAACGTTGACTCCTTGACATTTTTGATATTTAAAATAAATTCAAAATTGTTGTTTATTATCAAAATTGATTTCTACAATTTCCCCCATTTCTTAACAAATAAAGAGATTCTAACAAATGCTCTTAATCTAACCCAACAATATTAAATCTTAATTTTGATAGGACTTTTGATAACAGATATATACCCACATAGGCCTGTAAAAATTTAAGTCACGTATTGCATGCTTTTTAAAATCAAAAGCAAAAATTAATATCTTTCCTGTGATAGCTAATCTTTTTCTTTGATTTTGTAAATCATATAAAAATCGAATCATTAACTGACATACTTAAAACTAAAATTCAAAGCTAATACAATCAAAATAAAAGTCTGCATGAGGCAGTAAATTATTTTTTTCTTATTCATTTCTTTGTAACATGCTTAATTTTAAAGTTTGATTTCATGAACACTTGATATACTAAACTAAATAAAGAAGACTTTCATAATATATAAAAAAAATGTATATTATAATGAACAAAGGATAAGAGCAGTGGTGTAACTAATACTAATGAGGCCCGTGGCAAGTTCTTCAGATGGGGCCCTCCTGCAATGTATAGAATAACTGTATGCAGTCTTTTTCAGTAAATCAGGAAAATAAGTATAAAACGATATAATTATTGTATGTATTTTTCATTGACTTTTGATTTTAAAGAGTGTATTGGATTAAGGTCGCAGTTCTATTTTTACTCACAATTTTAATTATTAAAATTCCTTTTTTCGGGCTTTCTGCTCCAGTGAAGTGTTAATGGCATCATCAAAATTAAAATTTCTGGCCAAGGAATGCTCGATAGATAAAATGGCTAAATTGCGTAATCTTTCGTGTCCCATAGAATTCCTTAAATAATTTTTTATCAATTTTAATTTTGAAAACGATCGCTCGGCACTAGCCGTAGTTACAGGAATAGTTACAAACAACAGATACGCAGTGCACACTTCAGGAAAGCTTGAGGATATAAAATGATTTTTTATGATTAATATATCGGCAAGTTGTCTTATAGCAGATGACTTTTCATTTCGTGTCTAAAAGTGGAACGGAAACTGAGAATCTCCTTAGCAAATGATACAGATATGTCTTTCTTATATACATAGATCAACAAACTGTAATGTTTTTTCCAATAAATATAGTCATTTAAATTTTGCAAAGTTGCAGGTTGCAAGACATTAAAATTCGAAACAGTTCCATTCATTCCAAGAAAACGTGCTTTCAATTGATTAATGATGATGTCTAATACACGATAGAACACTGTCACTTTAAACAAGCTTTCAGGATCCTGGAGACGTACATCCTCGCAAATTTCATCAAAATGACGTTTCACCTTCCTATGACGAGTTTTGAAAAATTCGATGTTAATAGACCATTTTTCCGCTACATTATTTGCCTCCATTTTTAAACTTCCAAATTCATGTCGATACTTTTCGAGTACTTCTAGGCAAACTTGCAATCGCTTTGAGGCAATCGAAAGATCGATGCCTTTAGACTGAAGTGCTCTAGAGGCTGCATCTATTGTCTGTAAAATTTTGCAATGGAAAACCAGTAACATAATCATTTGCCTTGGAACTTAAAAAAACTGAACTTTTAAAGCAAAAATGACATCAAAACGTCCTGCCCATCTAGTTGGATTTAATGTTAGCAAATATGATGGCTCTTCTTCTTTATTCGATATAAATCTTGATAATATATTCCATCTTGTAATACTATGACCAAAAAAAAATATAAATTTGTTGCACTGTTCCAAAAAAGGCTTATGACCTCCTTCACTGCATCATTAATTACCAGATTTATATTATGAGCAGCACAATGGACATATACAGCATTTGGCTCGATATCTTTCATGAGTTTTTGAACTCCTCCATAGGTGCCTTTCATGGAATTAGCAACGTTATATCCTTGTCCACGACATTATTCAGAGGAATATTTTTCTCATTTATAGATTTTATAATCTGATTGGATATTGCTAAGGCAGTTGGATCCTCAAGTTCATGAAATCCTAAAAATGACTCTTTAATCACAAGTGCCTTTGGAGTTCCATTTTCATCTTTGTGTAACGGTAAAGTTCACACATTTGATCTTTTTTCGAAATATCTTAAGTCGTATCAAATATAATGGAGTAAAATGGTGCGGTTATTTCATTTATCAGCGCGTTTTCCACTTTTCTATTGTTGATATAAAAGACATGAATCCAAATGGTTTTTTGATGTTTCGTGTCTTTCTATGGCTCCTGCAATATGTTTCCAATCATCATAGCCTCCTATCCAAACATTTTGTATATTTTTCGCTGCCCTATTTGCGAATAACCAACATGGTTCACAATATGCCTTTTGTAATAACAAAGAATAGGACAACCATGTACGTTATAGTTTAACTCCAGACTTAGAAATAGTGTGATAATATTTTTCTAAGAAAGATCTATTATCATTGTCTTTTAAGAAAGGGCCTTTAGGCTTACAGTGTCCGTTTTCAATTACAAACCTCTTGACTTGATCATTTACTTCTGTAAAATTACCCTTATCAGTAACATATAACAGATGTAATTTTTTCTACATCTAAAAATGATTCACTTTGACATTTGCCTGGTTGTGGTTGCTCTGAATCTCGATAGTTGCTAATATTGGGTTCTACACTTTCAGCTACGTCATTTTTTTCATTTTCACCGCACTGTTCGTTTGATTCTTTGTTAATAATACCTTCATTCTTAAGGTACAGACTTATTTTCGGCAACTTTTTATTTTTTTCTTCATACTCTTTCTTTTTCTTTCGTTTTTCGTTCCCATTTCCATATTTTTGAGAGCTAAACATATTGTTATCTCAGCAATTGGCTAATTAACAAATTGTATTTAAATAATATTTAATTAATTAATATCAAAATTTGTACTTACATATTGATGACAACAATTCAATTCTTTACACTTTTCATTTTTCAAAAATTAAATTCTTTTAACACTAAAAACAACTGCTCACTTGAAATATATCACTTTGAATGAAACCGAAGACTTCAAAAAAACAGACATTGGACTTTTGCACATAACTGGCAGACAACAGACAACACGTATCAGTCCATACATGGGCATATAATACTCATATGAGCATTCATGTGCAAAAGGAGGTCATGTACATTTTGCTCTTGGGCCGGGGCCCCTTTCGGTCGGGGCACTCTGCACACTCTGCCACCCTATTGTCACGCCACTGAATAAGAGCCATAATTTTTGTGAACATTTTTACATAAATCTGGACTAATTTAAACTAATAAATCCGAACCAGTTCAAAATAAGATAATGTACATCCGCAAAAAATTATTCACTTGCAGTTGATGAAAAAGAAAATAAGAAAAACTGGCCAAAAAACTTTGAGAATAAAGCTTTAACTAAACTATAAAATCGAAAATCGTTAGCGTCACGGAAGACGTTGAATCTTCCAACTAACGCATGATGGAATTCAAGTTTGCCTCACTTTCATAAAATAAATATGTATGCTATACTTCAATCAAGACGTAGGAAGTTGAATGAATTACATATTTGATAAGAATTTTCAAAATTCCAAGCTGATTTTCATCTTCCTGATTAATTAAGATCAAAATACACAAGGACAATGATTTTTTCGGAAGTGGACACGAAAGTGATTTTTTGTTATTCTCTTTCTCTTTATTGCGTGATTTGTAAGACAGTAAGACAAGTAAGACAGAGATGTTGGATGTATTTAAAAAATTTTATTTAACTTAAGAAAAACCTTTCTTTAAAGCTTGATACTCCAAAACTATAGTTGTGAACAGCACTTATCAAAATTGTTTTAGCCTTTAATTCCTGTTTTTTCTGCGTTTTTTCTTTATTTGTCTCAGCTTTTACTTTTATTCCAAGATACTCATGATTCTGAATTTCCAACTTGAAAAATTTACACCATCAAAGATTGGAATGCTTATATCATCAATTTTAGTTTGTTTGGCCATTTTTCCTTCTTTTATTGTTTATTTGTGCAGTTTGAAGATTTAATATTTTCTAACCTCTAAGTTTGCACATGTTCACGTGCTTAACCAAAAAAAAATTGCCACTTCAGGAACTATTTTATTTTATTTAGTTATTATCTATTAGGTTAATAACCACGCTCTGCTACTATGTTAATTATTTAATAAAAGATTTAAATTAGTTTGAGAAGACATTTTATTATAAAGTATTATATTAATTATTAAGACATTCTTATCCATTGATTCACATTCAGATAAGACTTCAGAAGGAAGTGAGCTGTCAAAGAGTTGTAGCAAGTGAAGTTGCTGCAAGTGAAGTGCTGTATATATATATACAGCACTTATTTAGCACTTATTGTCTAGTTCACAATTCACAATAATTCTAACAAATGCTCTTAATCTAACCCAACAATATTAAATCTTAATTTTTATAGAACTTTTGATAACAGATATATACCTGCACAGGCCTGTAAAAATTTAAGTCACGTATTGCATGATTTTCAAATTCAAAAGCAAAGATTAATATCTTTCCTGTGATAGCTAATCTTCATTTTGCAAATCATATAAAAATCGAATCATCAACTGACATACTTAAAACTAAAATTAAAATTTAATGCAATCACAATAAAAGTCTACATGAGGCAGTAAACTTTTCTTTTTTTTTCATTTCTTTATAAATTAAAGAGGAGGCTGATAGACCAACTAGGCTAGAATTAGCTTAAACAGCAGTTATGTAGGCCCCCAGCTCAGTATTCCCTGCTCTATAGGTATATTCAAAAAGTATTTACGTGATTGATCCAAAGATCAAAGTAAGCTATGTATCGAGCTTACTGGTGTAGAACAATTCAAAGTATTCTTCAAGAAAAACCTAAAAATTTTGGCATGGTGAGGAAATTGGACAGAATCTCCCTTAAAATGTTGATGTGGTTCAACACAGAATACGATCCTTTTAACAAGTACCTTCATAAAATTGGACAACCACTCACGACACTGAGCTAATGTAGCAACAATAAGGTAGAAAAGATATTTATCCAAATGCTGCTTTAATTTAAAAAAGAAAGCATTTTATTAAATACTACTATATATACATATATTTATGTATATAAAGAATCACAATAACTTAATAATATTTGTATATATCCGTTGCTGAAAAGAAAAAGCAAGTTTGGCTGACAGTAGGAGAGACTAGGACAAAAAGTAAACAAAATTTCACAATTATATGTTTTATTTCTTTCAAACTTATATTTAATTTACAAAAAACTTTTACACTTAATATTTTACACTATCTTTCTGTTTTTGATCAAAAATATTATTATATTATGTATTATAAAAACTTAATTTCTACACTTAATATCAAATTTTCCATCACTCTTATTCTCAAAGGTTAAATGATAACTAAAAATATATACGTTAAAGGCGCCTGAATACTTCCCATATGGCATATGTGCCTATAAACGTACCTACATTAAATAAAATTAACTCAAAGTAATTTGGAGTTAGAAAATTTTTCCTCAAAAAATTTGTATAGGCGCTTGAACAACTGTTCTTTTACTCCGTTTTCGAATTCTCGGAATCATGCATACACATTTTTGGGGGAATTAACCGCTGGGCGCATGCAAAGGTTCATGCATACGAAAATAAGAGCGCTTTAACTGCTGGGATATATATTCTGATGATTGTTATGCCTGCGACTCCCTAGCGCTTAGCGGCACAAAATTTAGTGCTAAATGCTAATGAGTCTTCACTGATGTTCCACTCCACTGGTGTATAAAAAAATTCTCTATTTTTACTGTACTAAGTCGTCTCCACACGCTAAGCGCTATTGAGTCCCAGGCATTAGGCGTATAATAATTACAAAGGATCTAGTATACTGCTTATAGTTTCTATTTTATCGTCAAATAATGAAAAACAAACACAATTTTTATTAAAACCTTAAAAAATATTACGATTTCATATTTCTTTAACATACTTATACTTCATTGCCATCATAAAAAATTTTAGCCTTAAGAAGAAAGAATAATTTCCTTAGAATTTTGAACTAACTATAAAAGCGCAAAATAAATTATTAATTAAAAAGAATGCTACCAAATTTCTTTGGTTAATTTTTAAACAACGTTTAACTTATTAACAGATTTTTCAGTATTAACTAATTAAGTTTCTAAAAATAAGTATTTCGAACTATACACGTTCAAATAGTTGTCTGCAAAATAAACTGCACACTCCTTTCTTCGTATGATATCATCTTCTTTCCAGGTTTATAATTTATGCTCATTTCTTTGGATGTAATTTTTGTTGTTTATTTTACGCAATTATTTTCAATTGAGTAGAAGGCAGAAAAATAAAATCAAAGGTGAGTAAGTGGTCCAAATTTTAATACTTCACTTAACTGATTCCAGAGTCCAAGGTTTAGGCCGACAGTCAACTGTCGAATGACCTCGAGTTCTTTAAGTAAATTGAACCCATTTAGTAAGATTATTGCTGTGCAGTTGTAAATATCTTCACATATATTATTCCGTCAATTAATCTTGATTTTGTTTTTTATTTAACAATCATTTTTTTACACCCATCAAATTTTTATATTGTTTTTCGGAGCCATTTATTTGACTTAAAGCTGTATAATCAATGATTTGTTTTTTTATGAAATAAAAACGTATATTTCGTGTTAAAAATTTCGATTTTTATTTAGTAATTTTAGTTTGCTACATAATTATGATTGATGGAAAATGACTGAGGAAAATAGCTACTATTAAACAAAAAAAAACTGGTAGCGCAGGAAAAGTTAATGGAGATGAAATTTAAGAAGCTAATTAAATACCAATGAGCTTCATTCTTGTTGTTGTTGTTGTTGAACACTATAAAATCGTCTTCAACTTCTCAAGTCAAATAAATGTAATTTTGATTAAGTTTATAGAAATAATATAATTGAAATAAAATATTTAAGAAATCAAAAAAAAATTTTCATTTATGATAAATCCTAAATTTTTAATTGGATCAAAGAAATCAAAATAACTAATCACAGAATCGATGGTCCACATATTGAAGCTATATTTTTTCGTTTCATTAGTTTAACGCAAATGGTCAACCATGTTCAAAACCATCCGAAAAATATACCTTGGGTGCATTTTGTAAAGTTTGTACAACTACAGTGAACTTGTTGCTACTGTGTGGTCATGCCTAACTGCATTGCCGGAATTTTCCAATATGTTGATGTTTTATTTATTTATCGGTTAAGATGCTAAAGCAGATTTATTTTTTACATTTACACTTATGTCAAAAGTTGAACCTGATATGAACATGTTAAGCCTACATAAAACCCGTTTCGGTATCGTTTTCGGTTCAAAAAGATGCTTTTTTATTCAGGATCGAAGCCAGTTTATCATACAAAAATGATGTATGCAAAAATATTTTACTAATTTCGAATTGATTATTTCGGAAATATATTATGAAACAAAATTTTTTCGACTGCTTCAATTATATTTTTTCAAAATGCAAATACAGTCGAATATTGATATTTTTATAGTATTTTGAAGTGAAACTTCTATAAGCCTAGCGCAGACCAAGGCGTCTGTAGCTGCTACTGTAGCAGCTTCAGCTGCCGATCAATCATATTTAATGGGTGTACCAAAATCTGGTTGACAAGTTTTTCTTGATGTAGGTTGCTTTTTTTAGTGGAATAGTGTCTATTATTATTGATTATTAGTTTTTTTTGATTATTATTGTGAGTTAAACTTAAATATTGCTAATTTTTGTTATAACTGTTTAAAGTTGATTTTTTAATGTTTATTTATGCCTCTTGCTATTCAGTTTTTTTTTTTATTTTTGCTAATAATTACTATGATTTGTAGCAATTGTTGAATTTATTTTTTTTTATAGAACTTTTCTTTTATTAAATAAGACTTAAATTCTAAATATTATTTTATTAATTAATTTTCTCCAATATTTTGAAGATGCTTTAACAATGCTACTAACGGATTCAAATCCAGAATCTTCTTTGAGTTATTTTTGAGCCGGGGTTCTGAAAATATTGTGAGTAAAACCAAAGCGATACCAAAATTGGCGTACAGGAGACCAAATTTTAGAACTCTGAATATACATATACATATATGTATATATTCATATATAATATGTTCAATGTTTTATTTGCTTGAAATATAAATATTATTTATTCTTCTATTTTTTTTCTTTACACATGAAAACTTATAAATTATTTAATTAAATATAAATATTTCACTTTTTCACACATTAAAATAAAAATTGAAACATGTAATTAAAACAAACACTCGCGACTTAAACAAACGAAACTACACTAACAAATGTCAAAGAAAGATGATAGAATGAGCATGCGAGAGCTGAACAAAGGTCTTTAGTACTTAGAATATTTCTGTGACTAACCGCACTATACATTTTACACATGCTTTATGCGTGATATATAGAACGCATTCGTGATTGAGGGGAAATTCACCGCTGGGTGTATATATATATATATATTTTCGTATGACATTAACATTTGGTTCGGTGGATGCCGAGATATTGCGCCAAAAGTGGCAGTATGTTTGTGTCATCGGTCGAAAAATGAACTTCGAACAAAGAGCAAATATTAAGTTCTGTTTTAAACTCGGTAAAACTTTTACCGAAACGTTTAATTTGATGAAAAAAGTTTATGGTGATAATTGCTTGTCCCGTACAAGAGTATATGAATGGTTTAAGTGGTTTAAAGAAGTTCGTGAGGACATACAGGACGACTAATATCCAGGTTTTTCAAAAACCATTGTTACTAAAATTAATATTTCCAAAGATTCAATTCATCGCATTTTTACTGACCATTTCAATCTAAGAAAGGTGTGTGCACCTCATCGTTTGAACTTAATTACTGAATTTTTGACTGAAAATTGTATTTTAACCATCAACCATTCACCGTATTCGCCTGATTTGACTCCCTGTGATTTCTACTTGTTCTCCAAATTACATTTGCCAATGAAAGGAAAGCGCTATGCTGACGTGAAGGCCATCCAAAAGGCGTCGACTGACATACTAAAAGCGAGGGACAAAACTGACCTTAAAAATTCATTCGAAATTGACCCCACAAAACTTTGTATCGAAGCAGAAGGAGACTATTTCAAATAAAAAAAAGAAAGATATATGCCAAAATAATGAGTTTTTGGTTTTATTTAGACACGTTTTCTTTGAGACACACCTTGTATATACAAATAAAATGAAAATCTCCCGATACATACGAATATAAGTTTCACTTCGGTCGTGGGTCAACTTGACACATTCACATTTCTTTTGACTGCTTTGGTCCTTAAGAAGTATATTAAAGAACGAAATGAAAATAATTTTAAATATTTCCTTTGAAAAGAGCTCTAAAGCCATTCAGCTAAAATGAACAATTTTTGAAGTGAAAACTTCTTCGGGCGCACTTTGCATTTTTTCTGGGGAGTAAATTTAATTCTACCGTCACACTCGAGTGCGTTACGCTGATTCGGATATTTTTGGTTTCCTAATGCTTCAAATATTATCTTGTTATCTTGTTATAATATTTATCTTGTTGTGGTTTTATTAGGAAAAAGGGCATGAGAAATATGTTGTAAATAATAATTTAAATTTCAGTTGAAATTTAAAGTAAGTACCTTTCTTAGAAAGAGATTGTGGGAAATATATTATATTAATAATATATTTTCCGAAAATTAGATTTTATATGAAAATTGGAAAATTATATTATACTTTCCTCTTTTCTTATAACAATTAAACAGTGTGAAGTTTTTATCAATTACGAAATTTTTTCGTATTGATAAAAGTAAATTTCTTATAAAATGTACTAACAAGAACCAAGAATTTCGCGCTGTAACAATTGTGAAGGCAAACTAATGGTTGATTCTAAAGAACCTAATACTGTTGTTAGTAGCAAATATTACGCTTAACTTTCAGCAAACGTTGTGGAAAACTACAAAAAGTAAATCTGCTTCTTTACGCCAACGGCAATGCATACTGCTGCTGTTGAAAAGATGTGGCTTCACAGAATTGGAACATCTACCTTACAGCTTAGACATGACCCCCAGCGATTATTACTTATTTCCTAATTTGAAAAAGGGTTTACGAGCAAGAAAATTTTTTGATGATAATGAACTACAGGCCGCAATTTGACGGCAAGGGAAAAGAATATTTTTGTAAAGGTACCTATAGAGTTGTTAACTGTTTAGAAATAAAGTGAAGCTATATCGAAAAATAAGAAATGTTTGATTTGAATATCATTAACAGAACCATGTGAAGCCAGATTATTATGGGACCACCTATAATATATAATATATTATATTTTTGTTAATTATAATATAATATAATAAATTAAATATATATTATAATATTTATATTTAAGGTAATAAATTATTTATCTCTAAATTATCCTAATATGGTTATATATTTATATGTATATTTGATATTTATATTTTTTTAGGTGATTGAAACATTAAAGATAAAACTCACTAATATAGCTATAATTGTGCGTTTTATATTGTTTATTAAAGAAATATTTGAAATAATAATATCATATTTTGCTTAGTTAAAGGAAATTAGAAGCATTAAAAAATTAACATTACATTTGACCGACTTGAAAAATTTAAACCTAAATTTTTTTGAATATTGTAAATAGCAAATAAGTTGTACTGAATATTTTAAGCTTAAGACAAATTATTTTTAAGTTTATATGCCTGTATGCATGGTGGTTCAATTTATTTTTGAATTAAGCGTACCCCCTGGTTGTGTTCTATGGATAATTTTAAGCAACTTTCACCAAGAAAGTATGGGTCTATTTTGAATTTCGAGCCTCCTGATTTTTGAAAATAGGTGTTTTTTCAAGATTTGACTTGGAAAAATCATTACAAAAACCATAAACAGCATTGAAATATTTTTTTACATGTGTATTTGGGTAAGAGGAATTTGAATCTGATATTGTTTTGTTAATAAATTTATGTTTTGATGCTTAATTTGTTCAAAAAAGACTTAAAATGGCAAAAAAAAACTCAAAATGGACAAAAAATTGGAAGTTTTGTATGGGAAGTATAATAATTTTTTGCTAAGATTATTTATTTTAGTCAAAAAATAAAATTCACAAGTTTTTGTGATGATATCAAAACTACAACTGTAGATTTCAGATAGGAAACGGAATCCTCTGGAAGACGGATCTTAAAGATCTCAACATTTTAATTATATTTTAAAGTTAGAAAGTATTTTATTTAAGTAATAGAAAGTTGTATAGTTTTTGTATTAATTCAAAAGGCACATTTACCCTTCTTTATTACAAAGGTTCTTTTTGTACGCATGTATTGGACGCCATGCTAGTACTAACTTATTGAACACGTTTACATCAAACAGGAAAATGTTAGATATAAAGAAGAAATATGGAATATGTTGCTTTCTTTATCATCTAATTTAGTTGTTCTTGAATTTTCTTATTACAAAAGATATGGCAGAAATATCACAAATTGCTTCATTTATTTTTATTATGGAGAGCTGGGATAAAGAGTTAATTTTTAAGGACAGTAGCCTATCATGTAATATATCTATGTATCTTTAGTGTTATGTAAAAAACTAAAAAACATTAAACTTTGCAAAGAATTTCAAAGTAATCTGAGATTCAAGCAATATGTAAATTTTTAAGAATGAAGAAATTGTTGGAATTAATTCTTGGACATTTCTCTTGTTCAAGTGTTTTTATTATTTTGTAATATACATATGTATCAGTTAAATCTGATAAAAGTATAAATAAGAAATTTTCAACCTGTAAGGAAATTACACAATAAAAAAAATAGAATGATTTCCCTTGAATAATTTCATTTGAAACACTTATAAAAAACACTTTAACAATATTATTATACTTCTCTTTTATTATTCCTTTTGATACAGATGAAAAGTATGGTGTCCAAAATACTAAGTGAATTTGGTAGATTTGCTAAGATTTAGAAAAAAGGCCATAAAACCAAAATAAAATTAATATTTACAAAACTGGAAAATAAGTGTTTTTAGCAATGATCAAAAGCAAAGCAATGTTAATTTTATTTCACCATTTAATGTTCTCTTTTACAAAAGATAACTTTGAATTTTTAGTCTTCCAGAGGATTCCGTTTCCTATCTGAAATCTACAGTTGTAGTTGTAATATCATCACAAAAACTTGTGAATCTTATTTTTTGACTAAAATAAATAATCTTAGCAAAAAATTATTATACTTCCCATACAAAAATTCCAATTTTTTGTCCATTTTGAGTTTTTTTTTTTGCCATTTTAAGTCTTTTTTGAACAAATTAAGCATCAAAACATAAATTTATTAACAAAACAATATCAGATTCAAATTCCTCTTACCCAAGTTATTATAAGTTTATAAGTTTATAAGTTAAAGTTACAATTATAGATGAAATTAATTAAAGTTACAATTATAAAGTTATAATCAAATTAAAGTAAAGTTACAATTATAAAAATTAATTAAAGTTACAATTATAAAATTATAAATTAAAATAAAGTTACAATTATAAAATTATAAGTTAAAATAAAGTTAAAGCTACAATTATAAATGAAATTAATTGAAAGTTCCAATTACATCACAACAAGTACTTATTAGTTAAATTTTGAAAAGCTTATAAATTAAATTAAAATTATAAATCGAATAAAAGTTATAATAAACTAAATTAAAGTAATATAATTTTTTTATTTATAATCATAAGGACATTTATAAATGGCGCAGTCGGTAGGATGCGCTAAGTTAACAAAATAATAATTACAAAAAGTTTTGTGAAAAGAAAGTTCACTTGTGTTTTTACACTTAATAGTGCATCGGAACTTCAAATAGTTTTCTGCGTTTGATAATTGATCAAGGGATCAATAACTAAAACCCTGAAAATTTATTTTTACCGATCAAGAGATCAACCCTCAACTTATCAATAAACTGATCAAGGGATCAGTCTATAACAAGTGAAATTCTCTTCCTGATCAAGGGATCAATACTACAAGTCATCGCATACGAAAGTTTGTCAAGGTATCAACTAAAGAGATCATCAAACACCCTCAAAGGAAATCAGTTTACAACAACTCAAAATCGACTACTGCCGTACAACTTACCAACATCAAATCAGCACCAACCACCGTACAACTAGACAACACATACAGATAATAAGGGTATGACTTTTAATTATTAATTAGAGTTAAGAATTAATTAGAACTAAAGAAAGATGTATCATTGTAGTAAATAGAACACTATGTGCTATGTATGAAAAGGGATATAGGTATATGTAAATTTCATACAACAAAAAACAATAAGATAAAAATGTTACTATCATAAGTTCGCTATTTGAAAAAAAACTTGATAATATTTTGTGCAAAATTTTTTTTTAAATTGTCTTCTGTTATAAATATACATATACATCGAAACTTAGACATAACTATTCATATGAATGAGTTGTTAGAACTAATGCAGAACATTAGTATCAATAAACCAGCAATTAATAATCTAGAAAACCCCTTAAAAATGACCAAAAGTTCCTCTGTAGAAATGGCCCTTACACTAACGGTAGACCCACTCAAGTATTTAGGACGTTTACCGGAATTCTCTGGCGACTTTAGAGATCTACAGAATTTCCTTGACTTGACTGACAAAATCCACCCAACTCTTTTACGGTATGATAATCTTGCACAAAGTGTATTTTCAGACATAATCAAATCTAAAATACGAGGTAGAGCACGCGAGATCCTAGAAATTAATAATCATATCACATCATGGCTAGAAATAAAGGAGCTACTGATCAATAATTTTGGAGATAGAGCAAGTTTAGAAGAATTATTCGACAATTTAAGAAGCATTACATTTAAGACTAATGCAATTGATTTTTACAATGAAATTAAAACAGGATTAAGAAGGCTAAATGTTAAAACCAAACTCAGTTTGAGTGAGGAAAAACAAGTAGTAGAACAAACGATTATTACAAATAAAAAATCAGCATTAGTAATCTTTAAAAACAAAATCCCAGAGCCAATGAAATCTATACTGTATTGCAGAGATCCAGAAACCTTAGAGGAAGCAATCAACATATTGCACGAATCAGGATACGCATTTGAGTCTTTCGGTGAAAAACAAAATCTTCGCTATAATAACCATAGCAACAATAAAACTACATTCACGAATACAAAATACAAAACAGGAAACGACAGAAATCAGAACCCTACTAACAACTACAGTTACAATCGAAACAAGAATAACTTCCAGGGAAGACACTACCCACAAAATCTTCCCCATTACCATAACAAACAGAACACAACTCTACCAATAAGCATTAATCGTTATAATCAACCCCAATACAGATCTAGTTATCCAAACCATAACCAGTTCAGATCTCAAAACCATAACTCACTAAACTTCAACCCCTCATTTGAAAATCCATACAGAACTCTAAATGGTATTAATAATACAACACAACACCAACCTCCCCCTGAACCTATGGATATTAACACATATGAAAGAATTCCTCAAAAGGATTCACAACCTGCAAATATTCGGTTACGAGCCTCAGCAACAAATTACCATATATAATAATCATAGGAAAAATTAGACCACTAAAATTCATCATAGATACTGGGGCAACCCACTCAATAATCAATCCTAATTTATGTAACCCAAAATTTTTAACCTCCTTACCACCAAATATTTGGATCAAAACCCTTGATCGACAGGTGAAAATATCAAAAAAGGTATCTATACCACTATTCAAAGAGTTTGGAATCCAAAATCAAACCATCGAAATGTTCGTTTATCCATTCCACAACTATTACGACGGATTAATAGGCAACGATATTCTAATTCCATTAAAAGCAAAAATAGATTTTGGAAACAAACAACTCGAAACAAAAAACAAAACTCTAAAATTATATCTAAACGAGCATAAAATATTGCCCATGACGAAAAGCGATTCCCGCACACCAGATACTGGTACAGATGTAACAAAAGAAATAAATAAAATAGAAACTTACAATATAATGAAAAACACTGATATATTAGAGGAACACAAACGTAACTTACCAATAGACCAATTAAGAATCGATCACCTCAATAGCTTAGAAAAGGCCAAGTTAATACAATTAATTAAACGTTATTCCACCATATTCTATAAGGAAGATTTGAAATTATCCTTCACTAACGTTATAAAACACCAAATCAGAACTACAAATAATGTCCCCATTCAAGCTAAATCATATAGATATCCATTTATTCATAAAGAGGAAATAAAAAGCCAAATTGAGGAAATGTTACAAAAAGGCATCATCAGGCATAGCAATTAACCTTACTCACCACCCGTTTGGATCGTCCCGAAGAAGTTGGACGCCACGGTAAAACAAAAATGGAGAATAGTCATCGACTACCGTAAATTAAATGAGGTAACTATCGACGACAAATTCCCAATCCCAAATATTGACGAGATACTAGGTAAATTAGGTACCTGCCAATACTTTACCATGCTAGATCTTGCAAAGGGGTTCCACCAAATAGAGATAGATGAAAATGATATATACAAAACCGCATTTAGTGTCGAAGACGGACACTACGAATTTCTACGGATGCCATTTGGGTTAAAAACAGCCCCTGCGACTTTTCAACGCCTCATGAACTTCGTGTTAAAAGACTATATCAATAAGATTTGCCTTGTGTACCTAGATGACATAATAATATTCTCCACTTCTCTTGAAGAACATCTGGATTCTATTAGGAAAGTCTTTCAAAGATTGAAAGAAGTAAACTTAACTGTACAACTTGACAGATCCGAGCTTCTGAAGTAAGAAACCTAATTTTTAGGACACGTTGTAACACCCGAAGGATATAAACCAAATCCGCGGAAAATTGATTGTGTTAAAAATTATCCCTTACCTAAGACACCGAAACAAATTAAGAAATTTCTCGGACTCACTGGGTATTACCGTAAGTTTATAAAAGACTACGCAAAAATAGCTAAACCAATGACAAAATACTTGAAAAAAGATAAGAAAATAAACATAAACGATCCAGAATACATTGAAAGTTCTGAAACTCCTGATCACCGAACCAATCCTTGGCTATCCGGACTTCGAAAAGTAATTCGTACTAACTACGGATGCAAGTCAGTATGCACTCGGTGCAGTACTATCCCAAGATGGACATCCGATTAGTTATGCCAGCCGTACACTAAACGAGCATGAAATCAACTATAGTACGATCGAGAAGGAATTACTTGCAATAGTATGGGCCACTAAATATTTTCGCCCATATATTTTCGGAAGAAAAATCCTAATTGAAACAGACCACAAACCACTACAATGGCTCTTTTCTATTAAAGAACCAAACTCAAAACTCGTTCGATGGCGTCTCAAACTTGCCGAATTTGATTATGAAATAAAATACAAGGCAGGAGCAAAAAATTTAAATGCAGATACGTTGTCTCGTATTGATATAAATATGATACAAACCGAAAACGATATTAACACTACAGGCATTCCCGAAACCCATTCCCCATTAAATGTATTTAAATATCAAATAATATTAAATAAAAGTCAATCAGGGTCACTACGTACAAAAGAAGTGACTAAATTTAATAAATTTCGTAAAATAATACACGTTAAATCATTGGATAATGAAACTGCTATTTCTTTAATTAAAACAAAATTCAACCCTAAATGCTTAAATGCATTATACGTGGAAGATGATGAGTTTCTCCAAATTATAAGAAATATACATCAAACCCATTTCCCGCAATATAAGATCCTCAAATGTAACAGAATATTAGAGGATATAGAAGACGAAGAGATACTAGCAAAACTGATAGAAGAGGAACACTTACGTAACAACCATAGAGGGATAGAAGAGGTAAATAAGGAACTCCAGCAAAAATATTATAATCCAAAACTAAGAATAAGAATAACACAATATATAAATAATTGCAACATATGTAATATAGAAAAGTACGATAGGAACCCTGTAAAGGTAAAATACCAAACTACAGTAACACCATCAGAACCACTCGAATTAGTACACATAGATGTTTTCTATAGTCTTGATAAAACACTATTTCTCACCTTTATAGACAAATTCACGAAACACGCCCAAGCTATCAAAATCAATAATAGATCATGGATCGAATTCAAACGCGCCTTACTCCAATATATCTCCTTCACGGGCAGAATAAAACAAATAACTGTAGATAACGAATTAGGATTCAAGGCAATCCCAATAAAAGAGTTTTTAAGCGGCCAGGATATCCAAATACATTATACATCTAATAATAACCACTCATCAAATGCTGATATCGAAAGACTACACAATACCATAAATGAACATTTAAGACTTCTTGGACACGACGAAAATAAAGACACTGATTCAGTTGAAGAGAAAATACTTAAAATTATTAATTTCTACAACAACACCATTCACTCCACAACAAACAGGAAACCCATAGATTTCATAAACGGTAAGGTAAAAACAGAAGAATACGAAAAGATACGAGAAAGGGTACAAAACCTTAAGGAGAAATATATCGCAAAAATAAATCAGAACAGAGAAGAGGTAAAACTAGAACCAGGCCCAAATTATTTAAAACATACACGAGGAGGCAAAAACCATGCAAAATTTAGAAAAGTTGATCTAGAAAAACTAGACGAAAACCACTATGTAGATAAACGAACTAAATTGAAATACTATAAATCCCATACAAAAAGAAAGAAAAAATACCAAACTAACACTCCCACAAGACAAAATGAAAACACAACTGACTAAATTTTTAACTCTCCTTACAGAACACGATGTTTAAACCAATACTAATACTACTGACAATACTCCCCAACACACTATTACAAACACTTGAGGTACAGAACTTTGACAACAACAACGGCTACCTTACAATTAAATTAGGAGAAGTGAAAGTCATAAGGAAATTCACAAAAATACTACACCTTATAAACATAACAGAATACGAACAAACTAGTGAAATAATCCAACAAAACATTATTACCATAAGAAACAACATTAGTATAGAAGACCCTATGATAAATACAGTCTTACATAATTTTAACATCCTGAATAGAAAAATCAACAACCTGAAACCACACAGCAGAAAAAGTAGAGGTCTCATTAATATTATAGGCACCGGATTAAAATATATTACAGGCACAATGGATTACAACGACGAATTAGAAATAAAAAACAAACTAGATATCATAAGTAGCAATAACAAGAACTTAATTAACGAAAGTAATAAACAAATTAAAATCAATAGAGAAATATCCGGCCAAATCCGAAACATAACAAACCATATAGTAAACCAACAAAAAATTATTTCAGCCTACCTCAATAATTTAACAATAGAAAGCCAAAATAAAGTAGCTAATATAGAAAGTAAAATTGACCATATGGAACATCTATACCAAATCAACTACGATATAAACCTACTACGAAACCATATAGATGATATCGAACAAATCCTCATGTCAAGTAAACTAGGATTATTATCAAGGAATATATTAACAAATGAAGAACATAAGTTAATAGACAGCATAGAATCCTTAAAAGACATCAGAACTTCAGTAGCATTCCACAAAGACCATATCGTTATCATTCTTTCACTACCTATATACTCAGAGAGACCCCTTTCTAAGGTCCTAATAGAACCCTTACCCAATAACGTAAGTAAGGCCACTCAGCTAGACGAAAACATTGTTCTGCTAGATAATAATAATAACGCTTATAAAGAAAAAGTAGAAAACAATTTGAAAAAGAATTTAATTGATGTTAATGATAATTGTATAAAAAAATCCTAAAATTAGAAATAGCACATTGTACAATGAAAAAGTTTAATCATAAAGAAATTAAAGAAATAACGCCAGGTATCATTGCAACCAAAAACATCGAAAAAACAATTCTCTCCCACAATTGTAATAATTTTAAAATAAATATAATAGGCAACAATTTGTTAAAATATGAAAATTGCCAAGTAGAACTTAATAAGTCATTCGAAAATTATTATAGAAAAATTCAAGACATATTAATTTTACCTCACCTCTTTACAAAAATAATAGAAAACAAAACAATAAATTTAATAAATTTAGAAGAAATTCATGTCAAAAACATAAGCGATAACAGAAAAAGAATCATTGAAATTGAACAAAAGAAACATAAAGACTATTTTGAAATATTAATTATAAATTTCTCAGTTCTTATAATAGCACTCACAACTTTGTTTTTTGTAAAATCCGTTAAAATGCATAAACAAAGAAAAACATTTAAACATACTTCGTCGGAGCCTCAGGCTGACGATGGGGGTGTTATAAGAAAAGAGGAAAGTATAATATAATTTTCCAATTTTCATATAAAATCTAATTTTTGGAAAATATATTATTAATATAATATATTTCCCACAATCTCTTTCTAAGAAAGGTACTTACTTTAAATTTCAACTGAAATTTAAATTATTATTTACAACATATTTCTCATGCCCTTTTTCCTAATAAAACCACAACAAGATACATATACTAAAATTCTAAATAAATTGATCAATGCATACAATATAGTTCCCATAATAAAAGTCTTGAGAAAAGACAATAAGACACCTGAACACCTGTAATAATTATCAGATTGCATATGGGAAACTAAAAGGTAAAGATGATTATAAATAGGACAGGTGAAATTATTAAGAGGGCAGTCAATTTGAATCGCTACAATTGTACATAAGGTGTATGATCGGGGTTTATAAGTTAAAATAAAGTTAGAGTTACAATTATAGATGAAATTAATTTAAGTTATTAAAAGTTAAAATAAAGTTAAAGTTACAATTATAGATGAAATTAATTAAAGTTATTATAAGTTAAAATAAAGTTAAAGTTACAATTATAGATGAAATTAATTAAAGTTATTATAAGTTTATAAGTTAAAATAAATTTAAAGTTACAATTATAGATGAAATTAATTAAAGTTACAATTATAAAGTTATAATCAAATTAAAGTAAAGTTACAATTATAAAAATTAATTAAAGTTACAATTATAAAATTATAAGTTAAAATAAAGTTAAAGCTACAATTATAAATGAAATTAATTGAAAGTTCCAATTACATCACAACAAGTACTTATTAGTTAAATTTTGAAAAATAAATTAAATTAAAATTATAAGTCGAATAAAAGTTATAATAAACTAAATTAAAGTAATATAATTTTTTTATTTATAATCATAAGGACAATTATAAATTTTAATGCCAGTTGAATTTCCTTGAAGCAAATCTAAATTCTAGCTAAAGCTAAAAATTCTTCCAATAGGGTTATCCTAAGGCCCAAAACTACAAAATCTTTCATCCATCTTTCGTGCCATCTTTCAATAAACCCATTGTATCGAGGGTGATGGACTGTTGTACGGTTACATTTAAAACCTACGAATTTGGCAAGTTCTTTGAATCAAATAGATTCAAACTGCCTGCCTAGATCTGTACCCGACTAGAAAATTTTTAAGGATAAAGATATTTATTTCCTTTATTTATTATAAGAACAATATGTATGTACAACTCTATATATGTATATTTATTTAATTTATTTCTCTTATAAGTAATTAGAATTAGTAGTTATGTTTTAAATTATATACCTATATATTTTATTTATTTCTTTTTATTCAACCTTTTTAATTATTTTAACTTTTCCGTACACACAACACATTCCATGACTTCTGCAAAAAAACTCTGTCTATATAAAAATTTAACTGAGGCTGGAAAACAAGTTAGCGGGATCTTCATAAGAACTTGTTTTCAGCTCAGTTGGATTATTTTTGATTGATTATATATATAACACATAGGATCAGGAATGGATCCAGTTTTCCTAATCTGTATTCCGTTCTGGATCAAGCTTATTGATCCAGAAAGCACCAGGGATGTAATGCCTCATTGGATCCTAGCCGGATCAGGTTACCTGACGCTTCCTGGATCAGTAAGCCTGATTCAGGATGGAATACAGATAAAGGAAACCGGATCCATTCCTGATCCTATCCTTAACAATTTTCTAGTCGGGCTACCTTTAACCTAAGATTCCTGAAATAAATAAAATATACATAAAATTTATACACTTACCTCTAACCTTAACCTTTCATTCCTAAAATAAATAAAATACATAAAATTTATAAAACTATCTGTAACCTATGTCCGTGATATAGGTTAAAGCTTTTGGAAAAATTCAAGTTTTAATATCCTTCTTTGATTGCAAAATCGCGAATTATATGAAGTTTAATCTTCCCAAGTAAAAAACAAAATATATTTATGATTCCCTATTAAGGCTCCATCGCGGCATTCTGATGTGTCCCTGATCAAGTGAAATCAAATATAACGCAAATAAAATCGACTTCATACAATTAGGATCAGGATTGGATCAGCAAAAAAATTCATTCTGCATAGGGCGTTAATAATAATCCATTACAGATCCAGGTGAAATATTCAAAACCTTATTAAGGCAATCATCAGGCTATCGAAGTCTTTTCCTGAGTAGGACTGCAATAGTAAATATTTCTGGACCAGTTCCTGACCAAAGATTGATCCAAAGCATCTAATTAGGTACAACTTGACCCAATCCGGATCAAGTCCAAGTTTCCCTTAACTAATTTCCAGTCATTTATCACATTGGGTATGCCAAAACGAGCTATCCATTCTTTGCATTTTCTTTGTATTATGTTTGTCGTCCTAATGCTGGGATGAGCTAAGTCATTGACGGATTTGAAGGCTTGATATCGAAAATCCTTTGGTATGTATGGGTGAATGCATTTCAATGAAACTTCAGAAACGCTTTCAATGTTTTACCTAAACACTGGAAATTTTGAAAGTATTTCTTTCCGAGAGATTTAAAAGACTGTTAAACTTTGGCAATTGCTTCAAAATCTAGTGTTGAAGGACATTTGATCTCGTTACTAATATTTTATGTTATTATCCATCTCCGTCATCCATCAAAAAAACTCTGATATTTTGCTCACAATTTACAATACCAAAAACAAATCCTTACTTTACTTTTCTTAAACATTTAAAAAGAAAAACTAATAATTATTTTTTAAAATGCTTCAAACTTTTTAAAAAAAACTCCAACTGACATTTTTAAACAATATGTCAAACAATTAACTTTTCAGGGCTTGCTTGAAATATTGTTAGCCTACTGCGTTGTGTTAAAATAAATAAATGATGTCACTACAATATATAAATGTAGATTTTTTTTGAGTATTTGTAAAAGAAAGGAAGCATTTTTAATCTAATTCTATAATATCAGAATAATTAAATCACATCCTCACCACTTAAATCAGCCCACTTTTAAAAACATGAAGTCATATAGCAAACAGTTAATAAGCAAATAAATATCACATAAACAAACAAAAAAACAAGAGTTATATACATATGTATAAAGAAAAAATCTGTGAAGGTTAGCTTTAGTATTATTACCGAAATATTTTTGGTATTAAGGAGCTGTTTTAAAGAAAACTTGACTCTTTCGCAAAAACTTTTTTTAAAAAACATTTCGGCTTCTAGGTAATTTTGTTTTGATTATAACAGAAAATGCAAATTTTAAAAATTTTCTTCTTTACTGAAAGGCTTTCATCTTATCAAAAATGTATTTTTTAAATTTCGGATACTGAGCGATTTATTCCCTTAACATTAAAATGTTATATGGTATTTTTTTTAGATTGACGTATAGAAAAACGTACTAGCAAATATTATGTATTCTTGTGATTCGATTCTTATTTAAATTTTAAGTTTGCACAAAAATATATATTCTGATGGGATTTCGGAATATTAATTTATACATGTGCAACGAAAGTAATATTTTAATGGAAAAATAATTTTATTTTTAATTTTAAAATCAAATATACAAAGCGATAAAAATTGTAGTAGGTTTTAGGTCAAGTCGAGAGAACCTGTTTGATAGCTAATCAGTAAATATTATTACGTCGACCAATAAACATATTATTTTTCTTCCTATGATTTGTAAAAGCAATAAGAAATGTAATCTTACTTTTGATAAATATAACAAATTGTGTATTAAAACCCGAGTCGAAATTTTGGTCCTCCTTTCATCCTGCTTGTCGTCCCTACTTAGGCAAGCCCAAGACGTTAAAATGAGGTTCAACTCTCTCATTTAAGCTTATGTAAAAGTTTGGCCTCTTTTCGTCGTCTTGGGCCTGAATCGAGACTTATGTAGGTTAACGAAAGTACGCATTTTTCAGGGTGAAGAGGATGAAAAGAAGCTGAATATATATATATATATATATACCCAGCGGGAAAAATTCGGTCGATACGTTCCGCGTGGAAGGCAAGTTGGCACGCATCAATGTTATTCGATAGATTCCGTGCACCAGTGAAATGTTAGATACAAATAAGCGCAGAAACGGAACGTATCCGTTTTTAAATGTGTGCGTGCATATCCATGTTATATATTCTCGGTTTATGCATATAAAAAGTGATATATATTTTTTCTCTCTATCACACTACCTGAAAATGAATATATGTTTTGTTTGATAGAATAGGGTAAAGGAAACTCATATTTTTTTATATAAATTTATTTATTTTTCTTAATTATATTAATTACATATAAACTACACAAATTATTTAATTAAAAATAAATTTATTTAAACAATATACACTTAAAACTACCTATAATTTAACACGATTTCACTCACAAAACAATAACAAAACACTAACATTGGCAAAGAGAGGTCTAAATTGTACAGACGACAGTGCATGTTTCAGAGTTGAACAAAAATTTTCTAAGTCTTTAGGACTTATATATGGGTTTAGTGAAATAAATAAGTGACTCTATATATATAAAATTGAATGTCTGTCTGTCTGTACTCGATGGATTCAACAACCATACAACCAATCGCCGCACACAGGCGGATTTTTTTAAATTTTTGGCCAGAACTAATCAAATGAATTAAAAGTTTCAAAAGTTGAAGGAAATGAAAGGTAAAACATAATTAGTAATTACTGAAGCTTTATTTACCTCGGATTCAAAAGATTGTTACATTTTAATTCAGTTAATTTATTCTTACGTATCCCTATCTAATAAATTTCTCAATTCTTTTGGATAACCATTTATCAGACAATTTTTCGTATAGTATTTTTTTGCAAAATTTGTTATACAAGGGTCTGATGAAACTAGAAGGTTATTAAATACATCTTTTATATTTTGAACCCTACTAAATTTTCTGGAATAATGTTCTCTATACATTTTAATATCTTTGTTTCTAGATTCTCGAGCTTCTTATGAGAGCAAACCCAAAGGCACTATACAATTCATGTCCGTGAAATAAAATTTTGTGTGCTGTTGTCGGTAGGGGGAACCATGGATAATTTTTAATAAATATAACAGCTGTCTTGTTACAAAAAATTTTAAATTTTAAGACCGTAAGACTCTAAAAATTTTGTTATAAGTTTGTAATTAACATAGACTCAATAAAGTATTGATTGATTGATTGACTGTCGACTCTTTGGCAAAAAGAAGCATTAGTGGTCTACAGTTTCTTGGTGAAGATGTAGTTGGATTTCTCCAAACAATGATTTTACCACTGCCGATACCATCTATATTATCGACTTCTAACTGTATCGGAACAATACTAACCAAATAAATGTTTGAGTCAGTAACTGTATCATTCTGAAATAGTTGCTTATATTCAGCTTGACCCGATGTGCCATCACATCCCCATTTTGTGATCAAAGAAATGGTCTCAATTTGCCTTTTAGAAAGTGAGGCAATAACTTCATGCAGTGATTGACAAAGTCTCGCTGATGTGTGATCTAACAAATCTTGTAAAGATGTTTTTACAGATGATTCATTGATAGATATATTTTTTGGGTAACATCTTTTCCTCGCAGATGTCACATTTTAATAAGGGGGATAGATATTGCAATAATGATCACTTGCACTTTTCCTCATTAAATTATTATAAACTTTGTAAGCTTTCCCCAACAATAAGTGCTAAAGCTTCGTCAGCTGTATATGATATGAATGGTTTCTTAGAACTTGTATCTTCTTTTGTAATTAAAGCTTTACATTGATTAGCGGAATTGAAATAGCCATCTCTTTTTAAATTCATTTTGGCAGCAAACAAAAGTTCACTACCAGATCTTTCCATGCGTAAGTCTTCAGTCTTTCTGCGTTTTGATCCATCACTAATCTCAGCAAAAATCTTAACAGGTCTTCCAGCTATAACCAAAAATAACGAAAACGCATTTTGTATGTCTTTAAATTGAAATAGTTAATCATCTTATTAGGATAAGAGTAGCACATATTAGCAGTTAAAATTTATATTAATATTAAGCTAAGATATGTAACTTTATTTAAATCTTAATGAAGTAGTCTTTTGTATGGAAAACTTTTGTATTTCTCTTGTTCAACTCTTGTTGTTTCTTATCCAATTTAAGTATATAAAAATATGAGAAATTAATCTTACCTTTGTTAAAAAAAGTTAATAAATATATTTATGAGTAAATTAAAAAAAAAAAAACAATGAACAATTATCAACAACTATCAACAAAAGCAATAATTATAAACAATTAAAAATAATTATTAAAGATAATAAGAAGACTCCCTTATCGTTTTTCAGTTTTGATTACTTCAGCAATATTTCAAATAAATAAAAGACTATCATTTAAATATTTTATTTTTTATTAAACCTTTGAGTTTTTCTATTTTCCGTCGTTGCAATTCCAATTTATATATTGAATTTTCAACTATCGTTTTTTTTTCAAACTTCAACATTGGCTTATGCTACTTATGTATGACAAATAATATCACTCAAATGTTCACCACGACTGGTTTTACAGACGTCGATACGATGGTCAAAATTTTCGATGACATTTTCCAACATGGTCTTCTCAATGGTATTTATCTCGGCAATAATGTTGTTTTTAAGCTCTTAAATGGTAGCTGGTTTATTAATGTACAGTTTGCTTTTCAAAAATCCCCACAAAAAAGGTCAAGCAGTGTTAAATAACAAGAGTGAGCAGGCCAAGGCATATTTCTATTACGTGAAATTAAGCGTTGTTCGAATTTCGACTTCAATAATTCGATGTTGGCGCAAGTAGTATGGCATGTCGCACCGTCTTGTTGAAAATAGTTGTCCTCTATGTCGAAACGATTAATTTTTGGAAAAAAATATTTAGCTATCATCACCCAATTCTTGAGATCGACGCGCTGTGCTTAATTTTGGATTCTCCTTACACTTTCTTTCACAGCAGCAATATTTTCTGGTGTACGCACATTTTTTGGTTTACCAAACTTAGGTAAATCACCAACTGAGCCAGTCGACTCAAATTTATGCACTAAGCAACCGATGTTGGTTTACTTTTTAGTTTTATATGAGAGAAAAAGTTCAGAGGAATGAATTAAACGAATTCCGCATTCAGAAAAAAGAAAAAAAAATTTCATTGAATGGAAATGAATGAGAAATATAAGTAGGAATATACTGTAATAAATTTTTTGTTGTATTACTTGTTTTATTTTTATATAATACTAGCAACTGACCCAGCAAACGCTGTTTTGCTACTCTTACTGTCAGTGTGTGAAGATGTGGTATATACGGGTGAAAGAGGCATGAGGCGGTAAATGCAATTTATATAATTTTTCTATTTAATTAATTTCAACATTCAACTTTCTATAAAACAAAAATATTATGCCAAAAGAAAAAAAAATCTAAGTAACACTCACCTGTCAAAGTGATAGAAGTTAGGTTATGTGTATACTACTATACTATATTTTAATTAAATTAAGGAAAAGTAATTTAAGTTTTTAATATTTATTTCGTGGTAAACTTTCTTCAGATCAAAACAAATTTTGTGGTAAATTTTCATTTAAATCTGTGCAGTAGCTTTTATGTCCATTGGCTTCAAACACAAAGCGTTCGTGCTTTATATATATAGATATTATCCCTAAGAAAAATAAAAAGTTAATAGAATTTCATTGATAAATAAAATCTCTGTTTTGGCATCATGTCTAACAGAAATAATTTTAATCATTTTAAACTGCATACAAATATTTACCCGCAATAAAATTATTAAACGTCAATTGCCTCGAATAATACTAATTGCTTTTTTATGATAACTTAAATTAGAATAATATTTATCTTATTTTATATAAATTATCTCTGTTTTCACAATTCCTTAGATTAATTTAGATAACAAAAGAAATAAATAGAAATCTTAGGTTTATTTATAATAATAATTGCACTAATTTAAGTAACCTTCATAGTCTTTGATTTCTTATGCAATTCGCCGTTGTTCACTTATCGATTACAATCAATAATTTCTTTTTTAGACCCTCCAAATTTCATGTTAAAAAACAGACATTGAAATATTTTTTAACATAAACAATATACAATTGTTAACAAATAAATGTGTCAGTATCATTTTTAACTTGAAGGGGTTCGTTATTCAAACATAAAATTCAGGGTGAGCTCTTTAAAGTTCTTGGTTTTTGATTAATATAATTCCACGAGTACAAGTACGCTTGAGTTACAAAATTTAAATATAAATAAAGTAACGGATTTTTTCAGTTTGAATAGCCCAAGTGATATGTAAAAATATTTTTTGTACTGAATATTTTGTACTCAAAAACATTTGATTTTAGAGTGATATTTTATTTAGTTGAAAATAGTTTGTTTGTTTATTTAGAAACTATCTAAGAAGACTATCATAAAAAATATTTGTCCTTGACGTGTACAAGGGTTGCTTGATAAGTTTTGGGAGTAATTTATTAAATTCAACAAGGGTTGAGCTTTTGTAAATTCTGATGTTCATAAAAGATAGGATAGTTACTGATCATAATGATGCTTAAATATGTTTAAATCTCACAGTATTCCAAATCTGCCGTGTTTCTATTTTCTTGAACAGTTATAAAACGAATTAAAAAAGAAGAAGTAAATCCCTAAGGCAAGGCACTGAATATGGAAATCAAGTTTGATGACTTTCTGTGCACTGATTTCACGCTAAGTTACGTTTTCTAGCATTACAGCCAGTTTTTGCAAATCTTCAAGTAATTGAAATCATTTTATCAGCGACATATACAGAGACTTTGGACGTTTTTTAGTAACAAATATCATCAGATTCTTATTAAATTAATTAATTGTAATTTTTATTTGGAGAGCAAATTTGCACTAAAACTTGTAGATCTATTAATATTCTTAGTTTTGAAAGTCAATCTCGTATCTTGCCACAATCTCCTAAGGGGAAAATTTTCATTTACTTCCAATGGAAGCTCATAGGAAAGAGGCTCCCAGCATTTTTCTACAGCAATCAATAATAAATTAGTAGGTTTCTCGTTAGCCTCTTAGTGAAATCTACACATAAATCTTATTGCCTTTGAAGGATTTTATTAAAGGATTCATAACTTGTGACAAGAACAAAAGGATTTTCGGTCCAGCTTTTAATTTACATTAAGAATCTTAAAAAATGACTGTAGAAAAATGCAAAACAGTCAAATTTATACTTTTTTTAAAGCTTACTTTGCTTGTAAATATTATACTATCTATCGAAAATCGGAAAGGATTAAGGTTTAACGTCTTCAAATTTTATTAAACAAAATCACATTTAACAACCGAGTTCCAAATATTTATACCTTTAGTTACCAGTTAACTAAGTACTTAGGGCTGATTCATAGAAGGGTTTTTCCATACGGGTTATACTTGCGAAACTTGAGGCTTATTTCTGCTTACATGAACTTCAAAGTTGAAAAAAGGTCCTTAGTCGAAAGTGCTAAGTAATACCGTTTTTTCTTAAAGGGTTGAATAGATTTCAGAATTTAAAAAAAAATTGACTTGGTTTTTTGTTTGAATACCACAATATGTCTAAAATATGCTCCAATTTATCCTTAGTTTCAAGTCAATCAAAAAACACTGTCGGATATGGGCTTTAGGAAGCTCTACCCATTTCAATGTTTATCTGGTGCTGACAATATTATTTCCATTTTCTAGAAACCGTACTTTGGACATCGGTTAAAATGATTTCTAAAAAACTAATGATTCAATCTTTTTCAAACTTTGCATACTTCTTCAATGTAAGGGTGACTAAAATATATAATTATACCAAATATAATGTGTTTTAGTACAAAACTCAAATAAAGTTTAAATTTTACCTTTTTTTGCAAATTTGAGGGGCTACAGGAATTAAAAAATTCAATAACTGAATTGCCTGTTGAGATGATAATTCAAAGAGTTGTATTGTTATCCAATACGTATTTAACGAAAGGTAAGCTTGATTTATCCAAGTCAACAGATTTTTAATTTCTTTTTAATTTTATTATAGATTATTTAATTTTTCTTTGTTTTTTGATTCTTATAGCTTATAAATTTTTTTAATAAAAATTAATTAATATTAGCTTAAATCTGGTTGCAAAAGTTAATTTCGTGCTATTTAACATACCTTGTAACCTTTTACCTTGTAGTTCCAACTAGTGCATTCTACATATTAATATTAAAATATGCTGTTTTAAATGTATGAATAGCTTTTGGTTATAATATTTTCTTAAAGAGATACTGAGTAATAGCCAGGCAAGCATCATTTACACAAAGTCTATCAAAACACCTTGTAGCGGATGTCATGTTTCTAGGAATAGTAATTGTATTTTTTACTCTAAAAGGAGCTATAAAAAAGGACACAAAGCTTAGTAGGTTTCAAGTCAAACATGCTTGACATTTTAATAGTTGTTCAGTTAGTAGTTATATTTTTAGTTGACAAATTTATTTAAAAATTTTTTATTTTGTTTTTTGTGTTCACTAAAAAAATAAAATATAGTCTCAAAATAAATAATTTTATTAAAAAATAAAAGAGATATAACTTTAAAAATATATAATAATAAAATTAAAAACAATAATTTATTAAGAAATGTGAAATTTAATATGAATTTTTAAGATCATTTTTATCAATCGCCTTTAGCGAATAATTAACTTCGATATATATCTTGGGGTATTTCGGCCTTGCACGACGAATACGCTACAACAGACGCTTCATTACACCAAGAGAAAGTACAGCGGTAACCTTTTGAGCAGATGAAATAAATTCTTGGTGTATAATACCCTCGGAATCGTAGAAAAAAGTCAAAATTGTCTTCACTTTGGCCTTTTCAAGACGACCTTTTTCCGACTTGGCACTGTTGGGTTTTTTCATGCGCAACTTTGACGCTTAATTTCAAGATCAAATTGAAAACACCACGCCTCCCTCCTAGTTACGATGAAATTTTTAATCCTTTTTTGACTTTTTAATCAAGTCGTTGCAATTCGGAGCCATTTTTCATTGTCCGTTAATTTTTGTGGAAGAAATCGTATACACACGTTCCTTAAATTTAAATAGCTGGTCAATATGAAATTGAATTTTTGGACATATTCAATTCTATTTCAATGTGTCCCAATGAAGATTTCAGTTCATTTTGGATAAATTCACATACTCTTTCAATGTTACTTTCAATAAGAATTGTTTTTTAAAGACTTGGATGTTCGTCGGCCTGTGTGTCCTCCTCAAGGCCCTATTCAACTTCCCTCAACCAGTGATACACTCTCATACTCACCATAAACTTTTTTTCATCAGATAAAAAGTTTTACCGAGCTTAAAACAAAATTTAATATTTCCTTTTTGTTCGAAGTTTATTTTTCGACCGATGACACAAATACGCCACTTTTAGCGTGATATCTCGGCCTCCACTGAACCAAGTGTCAAAAAATTTTGACAGGATATTAGTAAAAGATATACCTTTCCATTCCTACTACCCTTTGAAATATAGTGCGACTAGAATAAGATGTTTGGAAGAAGTTGCGTATTCTATGGGACACACCATGTACATCAAATACCACGTACGTGTTACTGTTAATTAGGTCGCAGTGCATTTCTGCCCCCCCCCCCCTCACTACTACTACTACTACTGTTAATTAAAATTTCAGGAAATAACTCTTAAAAAGTTGATTTTTTTCTCTTTCGTTGTTCGCCATGTTCAAATAGTGCCAACTGATATGGAAATTTTCTATGCCTTTAATAATATCTTTACTATAAATAACCCCTCTGATCTATTTATATTCTACACTTTCAGTAGCACCTCCCTCGAGGCTCATTCATTTAAACATGTTTAAAAATTTACTCACAAATCGTCATTTCCATATTACTTTACATTAAACGGAAGAGCCATTTGATGACTTGGAAAAAATAGTGAATATAATGCCTTAAAGTTTTAGACTGACCTAATGTATACAGTGTACAAATCTTGAGGGTAGAAAGAAATAGAGTACTACCTTTGGTTTCATCTATGTCGTTTAATTAAAAATGTTTAGTTCAATTATTTTTATTATATGTTTTTTATTATAAATCAACATTTAAAAATAAATGAAATATTTTGGTATCAAATTCTGTTTAATGTTCTGTTTTCTGTTAATGTTATGTTTCTGTTTACTTATTTGAATTCACACAGTGAAGTAAAATAGAATTACAATATAAAAAGACAAAAAAATATATTTGTAATTATAAATAAAATAAATGTTTATTTACTATCCTTAGTTTTTTATTAAATTATTTACTTATTTTCCTTTTATAAATTATTCACTTATTTATTTCACGAACTAATATTTTTCTTTTATTCGTTAACCTATATAAGTCTTGATTCCCCAAGACGACGAAAGGAGATCCAACTTTTACATAAGCTAAATGAGAGAGTTGGCCTCCTTAAGTAGGGAGGGCAAGGAGGTTCAAAGGAGGACAAGATTTTGACTCGGGAGCAAATTGAATGTTCCAATTTTTGTTTGTTTTCGGCTACACAGTTATTCACCTTGATCTTTTAAAATAATACAACATTCACTTTATATATGTATTTTGTTGATACAAATAAAATAAAATTATTTTTAATATTAATTTGATGTAAGCATAACTAAGCTACAAAAAAAAACAATAAAATAAGAACTATTAAATTAAAATTAAATAATTTTTATATTAAACTTCAAATACGACGTGAAAAATACAAAATAAATCCCTACTCATGAATATACGATACAATGTTTAAAAGTAGTTTGACTATTTTTAAAATGAAATCAGGTTTAAAATTATTCATGCAATTTTTTATTTTCATATATTTTCAGCAAACGAATACAGGAGTGACGTAAATGGGCAAAACAGCGATGACATTCAAGGTCTTCTGAATGATACAGGTAAAATGATTATTTTATGACCTTTTAAATTTTCAATAATTACATATGCCCTTTATATTTTTTTGTTATTGTTGTAAAAAACCAGTGTAATCTAGAATGAGCAGTTGTATATTGTTACGTTCAAGTGAATGTCAATTTTCAATAATTACATATGCCCTTTATATTTTTTTGTTATTGTTGTAAAAAATCAGTGTAATCTAAAATGAGCAGTTGTAAATTGTTACGTACAAGTGAATGTCAAAAATGTCACTGATGGCTTTTTTAAAAGAAAGAAAAGAAATTATTTGTTCTATAAGATACATGGTAGAAGTCAAGGTTCATTATATTTAGAAAAATTTCTTAAGTATTTATCTCTATCAAGCATTAGTTCCTGGAATTGATTTAATCCAAAGTGTGGGAACCATGCAGTACTTATTGGGTACATAATTTTTAATTCAAATATTTCTATAAACTGTAAATTAAACGTCTTGTGCTTGTTTTGTCTCTTTCTTGAAATTATATCATTTTCGTCATATCTGGTTTTATTTTGGCTATAATGCTCTATCTATCAAATTAGTTGTAGGTACTATTTATTATATAGCATATGTAGTACATACATGCACAGAAAGTAGATAAAGTGGCTCTCATTATCCGTTTTCTTTTGCCATCATACATTTAATAGCAACAGACGTGTACATTTTTTACTGGCTACCATGTGACCAAGTATCAAGTATACATATAATGTCTGTAATAATCTAATTATAATCTAATTATAGCTAAAACACAATTTAATTTTTAGTGCGTTAAATAATTTGTAGGCTCTCATGTTTTTTCAGATTTTCAAAAAAAATTTTTTTATTTCTTATAAGTTCTGTTTTAATCCATTGATCTAATCAAACATTTTAATAATTTCAGACTCAGAGCTGTCATCGCTTTCACATTTAGGTAAATCTTAATATTTAAATAAAAAATTTAGTAGATTCCTGCGAATAAAAATAATTTTGATTTTATTAGTAATTTAAGTGTTTAGTTAGTTTTTACAGACATTATTCAAATGTTTCAGGCTTCAGAAAAAATGTCGAAGAAAAATGTCGACTTTAACTTTTTATTTAGTATATCACTAGGAGAATTTAAAAATATTCGTCATAGGATGGCTTTCTGAAAAATTTTAGTAAATTTGACAAAAGAAGTGTAAACCTCACATTTCATTCAATTTTAATATATTCTTATCATTTACATAAAATAGGTAGATTGAGAATTTTTTTTTTATCTAATTGGAAAATATTTCAATGAAATTTTAGATCTTAAAGATGTGTCTCTAGAACAATCCTTGAGAAAAATATGTATCTAGCCTTTGCATTTTTAAACTTTCACTTAATTTAGAAAACCTGTTTTCATCCATTTTACATTATCCCATCATTTTTTAATAATTATATGAATTTCGAATTTTCAATAATGTTTAAACATCTACAAATAATATTTGTTCGTAAAAAGCTTTTATATTAAAATTGAGGGTAGCCAATTCGAAATATCTCTTCCATTGAACTTTTCTGAACTTATCTGAACTTTTAATATCTGAATTTATTTGAAAATTATTAGACGTTGTTAGTTTTTCATTTGTTTCTGCTTGTTTTTTTTTCATTAAAAATTCTACCTTCATATATGATCTTTTAAATAAATTATGTTATATTATTTTTCAGTCTGTTTTATTATATGTTCACTACTAATAGGAGTGAAGTTATAATTTTTGTTTCAGTTTTTATTGAAATTTTTGTCTGAAGCATCATTAACTACAGTGGCGGATTTACCAGCAGGCTGAGTAGACTATAGCCTAGGGCGCAAATTTAAGGGGCGGCAAATTTGGGGACCGATTTTTTTTTACTGTCTTACAAAGTCAGAAAAATTTCTATGATACGATTTCATTTTTCCTCGCAGAAAGAAATCTGCAAGATATATTTCCGATGGCTTTTTTCTTTCCATTGCACATTGAATACTAGGTTGAATATTACGTTTCTTACTAAACAGTTCATATCATCATACGTTCTATTATATGTAATAATTATCAAACTTAATTTGTTTTTGTTGTTTTAAATAAACACCTGATATTATGAATTATTAATCCTTTAAAGATACTTTTGTCTTTTCTTCATACATTCAATTATTCGGGCTTTCGATTATCCCAATAGCATTCGACAACCATTAGTCCGGTTTGAAAATTACAATAAAACGTCAAGAGCGCACACATACAGTGTATCTTTATAATAGTTACCATTTTCTTTTTTCCGTATAATCGACGACGTTAATTTTTCGTGTTTCGTGGATTCTATGAGTATTCCGGTATCACCGGTAAGTACAAACTTTCAATAATCACTATATATAATAATTAATCATTTGTAGCAAATTATTGTGTTGAAAAAGGCCTACAAAAATTATTTTTCGATTCAAATATTGAAACACGCTTAATTTGAACTGGCAAATATTCTCTTATTTCGCTCTTATTTCCGTATGCATGAACCTTTGCATGCTAAAACGCTGCTATAAACCATTGACAATTGCGATCATACACATTTTAAGAGGAAAAAAAACATTCTAAGTCTTTTTAGCATATGAAATTTCGCTCTGTCGCGAAATTGTTGGCAGTTTTGAACACGTGCAGTGTGTAGCAATTTAAAATATTTTTGTGTTATGGTATAAATATTGTGATTAGTTTTGTATGGTACTAAGATTGTGATAGTTTTCTTTTGTTTAAATAAAATATATTATAAATCAAACCAAAATGGGTTTAATTTTTGTCCCTTTTAAAGTTATTTGTTTTGAGGTTTATATTACATTAAAGAGATAGATATATATATACATGAATATACTATTATACATATGTTTAATATACATTTAGTGTTATGTGTATATATCTCATTAGAAACAGAAGTAGAAGAAAATACCTAAAAGAAAACAAAAATCTCTTATTTACGCTCTCCATTTTGTGTATCAGGAGAGCGCATAAAATCCTCTCTTGGCATGCTTTTGCAATCTGATACCAATGCTAATTTTCATGCATGCTGGGGGATGTAGATTTAACACGTTTGCCTTCAAAATTAACCGCTGGGCTTGTTCACTCTCTCTGTTTAATTAAATGTTCGTTTTCATTCTCTATTTTACGGGAGTAAAACAATGAAGTGACGGATCGAAATTGGCTAGTTTACTCTGAAAGTAAGAGTTCTGTATACTGTGGACCCCGTTTAGCATTTGGTCCTTTGGAGAATAAAACTCAGTTTAAAAATGAAGGATTTAAAGATTGGAGAAACGTTTTGAAAAAGATTGTAGCTGTTGTGATGCGCCTGTGTTCAAGAGCTCGCGCTTTTAGAGCAAAAAGTGAAAAGTTCTGCGATCCACACAATGGAAATTATTTTATGATTTTGGAACTATTAGCTGAGTTCGACCCTTTTCTAGCCAGTCACATTGAACGATTCGGGAATCAAGGATCTGGAAGCACCAGTTATTTATCAAAGACTGTTTGCGAGGAGTTTATTCTCTTGATGAGTCATAAAGTCTTGAAGCAGATTGGAGATGAGATAAGAATGACAAAATACTTTTCCTTAATCATCGATTCAACACCAGATATAGCATATGTGGACTAACTCACCGTCGTGATTCGATACGTTTTGAAAACGGGAGAACCATGTGAAAGATTTCTCAAGTTTTTGCCTTCAGTAGGACATAAAGCTGAAGATATGTTTTCTGCCATTATTGCGGAACCAAAAACCTTAAACATAAACATTGAAGACTGTCGTGGACAATCATACGATAATGCCACGAACATGACTGGTATATACAATGGCTTACAAGCTAAAATTCGAAGCCAAGCACCGTTTCCTTCTTTCATTCCTTGTTCTGCTCACTCTTTGAATTTAGTGATAACTGCGGCTGCTGAATCTTGCACAGAGGCTTGTCGTTTCTTCATGATGCTCCAAGAAATTTACATTTTCTTTGTGAGCTCGTCACAGCGATGGAAAAAATTGATGACTGAAATCGGAGAAGGAAAAACGTTAAAGAGAGTAAACCTCACACGTCAGCAAGAGAAGATGCATGTAGAAATTTGAGAGATTCTGGGCATGAAGTCCTCAAAACTTTGGAAACAGTCAGGGATGATTCTACCGAAAAGCCTGTCACACGAAACGAAGCGACAGGCATTCTTTTAAAATTAGAACAATTAGAAACTGCGTTAAGCCTAGCGCAGACCAAGGCGTCTGTAGCCGCTACAGTAGCGGCGTTTGTAGCTGCTACAGTAGCAGCTTCAGCTGCCGATTCAATCATATTGAATGGGTGTATCAAAATCTGTCTGATAAGTTTTTCTTAACGTAGGCTGTTTTTTTTGTGGGATATTCTCTATTATTATTGATTATTAGTTTTGTTTGATTATTATTGTGAGTTAAACTTAAATATTGCTAATTTTTGTTATTACTGTTTACAGTTGATATTTACTGTTTATTTACGCCTCTTGCTATTAAGTTTTTTTTTATTTTTGCTAATAATTGCTATGATTTGTAGCAATTGTTGAATTTATTTTTTTTTTTATAGATCTTTTCTTTTTTTAAGTAAGACTTAAATTCTAAATATTATTTTATTAATTAATTTTCTTAAATATTGTGAAGATGCTTTAACAATGCTATTAACGGATTCAAATCCAGAATCTTCTTTGAGCTATTTTGATAAAGAAATGGAAAATGGACATCAAACAATTAATTATCTAACACTTTCTGAAATGTATAATGAAAGTAAGGAAAAAACCTCAACCCTTACAAACAAAGCTATTTCACTGGCAAAAATGTATTCTAATGATTTAGAGACTGACTTAGTTCAAGAATGCACACATTTTCAAAGCTACATTCCTTCGGAAAAAATTTTGGTAAAACCAAAGTCTGAATCATTGGAAAGTCTGTCTTCATTTCTGTGAAAACAGGGTTTACAAAACGTCTATCCTAACTTGGACATAGCTCTTCGTATGGCATTATGCACTCCTGCGACGATTTGTTCGGGTCAAAAATTATCTGCGATCGACCTTATGTCAAGAAAAACTAAACGCTTTAGCTTTTTTATGCATAGAGTCAGAATTAATGAACAAAATTACTAACGACGATATCATAGATGACTTTGCTAACAAAAAATCACGAAAAAAAGGATTGTAGCTTAATTGAATGCCATATTTTTTGACTGTTTTTATGTAAAATAAATTTTTTTTAATTACGTTTACTGAGTGTACATTATTGTGTTAGTATTATATATTACCCCACCTCTATACATAGAAAATTATCTAGGAACTGACAACTGTAAAGATAAGAGCGACAAAAATTCAATAGCCTATACTTGAAAAATGAGTAAATCTGCCACTGATTAACTATTTTATTTTTAGTAATAATTTGTATCAAACTATTGCTGTATCAAAAGAAAAAAAATATCAGCCAACAATATGTGACAACAGGTTATTGTTATAGCTACCAATACCTTCCTTTTTGTTATTTATGTGCATGCTATAATTTAAAATTCTATTCATTTATTCATTTTCAGCTTCTTTTTGTATTTGTTTTAATTTTTTACCAGACATTGAATTTTGTTTCGACATTAATTAAAGTTCTATTACCGGGTACAATTGTATATTTTTTTGTTTTTAATAATATTTTAAATGGCTTATGAATTTTATAGTAGTAAATAAATTAGTCAATACATAACTAGATTTTCTTTAAAAGGCATTTTACTCAAAATATTTCTATTTTATTTAATATTTAGTTTTTATAAATAAATACCTTATCACATTTTTCTTAACAATGTCAAAATTAATTTTATTAAAGTATAATTTCAAATAACTTTTATTTTTCTACAAAATCCCTATTAACATCAATGCATTTAAACAAAGTTTCTCCAATGAATGGTTGCATCTTTGAAAAGTTACATTCACTATTTTGCTAAAAGGCTTTCCGGTGAAAATTTTTATAAACTTTGGGACAAATGGAAATTAATTCAGAGAATAAAATGGTTAATCCAAAGTTTATCAATTTTCCCATAGCTAAAATACGTTTGTGAGAAGTTATATTATCCTAGTGAAAAATGATTTTATTGCCCAAAACAGGCCTTTTAACCCCAATTATCAAATTGATCCAGATATTTTAAATAATCTTCTTTTCAAGATAATTAATCAACATAATTCCTTTAGAATTCAAAAAACCCTAGCAATGAATATACGTTTAGATAATATGGACTTCATCATTTTGGTGCAAACATCACGTGCCTCCTTTTATTGTCTTTGACGTCTCCTTATTAGGGAGGCCGATGAACGGACTCAATTAAATTTATGAATTTATAATAGAATATATATAATAAAAATAGGAAATTAGTTAAACAAAACATAACAAATGCAATACAAATGAAGTTATTTTATTTATATTTTTTAATATTTATTTTTAGACTTTCTGTTTTAATGACTCTCTTACAACGCTGCAGCGCTACAACATAAAATTATTTTCATCAGATCAAACTTTCTCTGTAGTTCAGAAAACCAGTTCTTTTGTTAGTTTTACATTCTGAAATACAATGAAATAAAAAAATGAAATATTATTAATGAAAAACATTAACTTTTATTTAATTACTTTCAATTTTTCCTTCTGTTTTTTCTAAATTGTTCAATAATTTGCGAGTAATAAGTAACTTTGACAGCATTCAAAGCATTATCCTTCATTTCAACAGATGATGATATTTTCTAATTAAAAAAAAATTCTATATTCAAAATTTACCGATTCAACAAATAATTTTATACTTACACTATATGTGTAACTTTTTCTAGTTCAACTACATTCGATGAATCATTTGATAAAACAGCACATGAAGAGCCCTCAATATGCTCCGTCAATTTTTCATAGACTCCAATTTGTTGCGATGTCACATTACATGCATTTTCTTTCACTTTTAAATTTGCTTGAGATAGGCTTGGATAGTCTTGAATAGTTAGTTGAATGTGAATAAAGTCCTCTATCTAGATGACAATGACCATCGTTTGGTGTTATTACACCACCAAGCTTAAATTAAATATGTTTTTAGTACCAAAAGTATTTTCTAGAAATTAATAATAAGTGGACTTTCTAAGAAAAACTAAGAGTTTTCTTGCTTGTTCTCTCCAGCCTATTTGCTGACGACAAACAATTGACTGCATTATAGCATCAAATCTCCCTTCTGTAGTATCCAAGTTTCCTGATACAGCAGCATTTCTAACTCCTCGTACAGAAAAATTTAATTAAAATGGATTTTGTTTTTGCAAATATCACAACTTTTAGATAAAACGTAAGCAAATCACCATTAAAGAAATCTACTACTTTTAATTCTACCATTTTAATATTATTAGAAATACCCAAGCCAAATATATCTCTAATAGTGCGTTTTCACTGTCGTTAGTACTTAGTATTTAGTACTTTTTTAAAAGTATTTTTAGGGAAAATCTCTAGTTTATTTCTCAAATAATAGTGCGTGTTCACTGAACTTAGTGCCTAGTACCTACTCAATAATTTTTATTGACATATTTAAAAACTAAGCTAGAAATTTCCAATAAAAATACTTTTAAAAAAGTACTAAATACTAAGTACTAACGTCAGTGAAAACGCACTATAAGTCAAAGCAATAGTTGTGAATATAATTAAGGGATCTTAAAAATTCATTCTGAATTTTCAAAATAATAATTTCCTTAAAGTATTATATGTCTTTTAAATATTTTTTGGAAACTCCAAGTAAAACCAAATAACATATTTTTCGGTTCCTGATCAAACGATTTTTATTAATATTTTTATTTGTTGTAAATAAATATCTAGAGTAGTTTTTCTTCAAAATTTGTGCGAAAATTATCAAAGACAAAAAAACCTACATATGTAGCTATTTAGGTAGTAATTTTTGTATCTTAGTTGAGTCAAACTCCTGTTTTATATAGTATTTTTTTAAAAAAACTTTAGATATTTAACTCCAATGTATGAACATGATATAAAAGATAAAATCAAACCATAATTTAATCCTTTTGATTTATTGGTTTTCTTATAATACAAGATATTAGTAAATATAATTTGGAAATTTTCAATAACTTTAAAATAAATTAATAACATAATGCTTTAAAAACTTTAAAATAAACAATAATAACATAAATAAATGAATGCTGTCTTAAGCCTTGCGCAGACCAAGGCGTCTGTAAAAGTAAAATTAAATTACTTACCGTCTTTATTTAGACTATTTCCAATTTCATCCCAGATCTTGTCCTTCATCCTTATATTTTTATAATCTCTATGATCAACATCATAGAGAATGCTATATTTTTTAACGCTTTCTATTAGTTTTTCTGTAATATCAGTCATTTTGAATTTTTTTTCACTATAAATTACACAAGCAAACTCTATCACCACACAATATTTTCGAATAATTTGCATGTGCACAAGTCTATACCAAAAACAATACTGGACAGAATTTCCTCTAATTTAAGGATAGTTAAAAGATTCAAAGCAAGTCCCGCAAGAAATAATCCTTTATTACTTGATTACTCATATAGTGTAAGAAAGTGCAACGGAAAAAATTTTTTGGATTTGGGTTTTTCTAAGCCATAAAACACTTGGAAACATAAAACTAGTAAAAATGTGTTTCTGTTTTATGGCTTAGAAAAACCCAAATCCAAAAAATTTTTTCCTTTTTACTTTTCTGCAATATATGAGTAATAAAGTAATAACGAATTATTTCTTGCGGGACTTTCTTTGAAAATACATAACTTACCTGACAAACAAGAACATCTTGATAGGTCCAATCAAAATCTTTACATAATTTTTCTAATAAATGCGTTTGATTTATTTTACTTTTCAATTATTTATTATTATGATAAAAACAAACTGAAAATTATTTTTACGTTGAAGTGTAGCATCCTGTTTACATAATTCAATAAAACAATAGCATTTCAAGCGGATCAGCAAATAAGAAATTATTTGGCTACAAATAAGATAAAAAGATAAAAAAAATTTACCTTTCTTTATCATAATTGAACTTATAATTTGTTAGATAATTAATTGTTTGATGTCCATTTTCCATTTCTTTATCAAAATAGCTCAAAGAAGATTCTGGATTTGAATCCGTTAATAGCATCTTCACAATATTGAAGAAAATTAATTAATAAAATAATATTTAAAATTTAAGCCTTATTTAGAAAAAGAAAAGATCTATAAAAAAAAATAAATTCAACAATTGCTACAAATCATAGCAATTATTAGCAAAAATAAAAAAAAACTTAATAGCAAGAGGCATAAATAAACACTAAATATCAACTGTAAACAGTAATAACAAAAATTAGCAATATTTAAGTTTAACTCACAATAATAATCAAACAAAACTAATATAGTCAATAATAATAGAGAATATTCCACTAAAAAAAGCAACCTACATTAAGAAAAACTTGTCAACCAGATTTTGATAAACCCATTCATTATGATTGAATCGGCGTCTGTAGCCGCTACCGTAGCAGCTACAAACGCCGCTACTGTAGCGGCTACAAACGCCGCTACTGTAGCGGCTACAGACGCTTTGGTCTGCGCAAGGCTTTAAATAGCCCCCTAGAACGTACGAATTTATATTACCTTTAGCAAATTTTTTAGCAGTAATATTCAAAAATTATATTTTTGTACAGATGTTTCTTAACTTAAATGTTAATTGTTAGTTAAATCTAAAAAATATTATACATCTAGGATATTAGTGGAATAGCTCCTTGTGTGTAGAGTAAAAATAAATCTATGAACTTCAACTAAACTGTGAAATGATATTTTTGAATGAAGGGTGACAAAATGTCATAGATTTTTCTTAAATATTTAAGTTTTTAAGTTCCAAAAACTGGCTTTGTATATTATTTGTAATTTCAATTAAGAATTTGCAGCTAAATTAGAACAAGCTCATGAAATATTCAAATCGGAAGTTTATTTGCTTTCTAAAAGTCATGTGTACAATCAGAAGATTTATGATAAAAGTTGATTCGGAAATAATTGCATATACAATTTTGAGTTTAGATTATGGAATACACTAAAATAATTAAATAACACTAGTTCTTATAAAGAATCAGTAAAAATTCTTAACCTTCCTGATATTTTTTCAGATTGTTATTTACTGTAACACGTATTCTTGTGTTATGTAATTTGATTTTTGACTAGTCAAGCTCTTAAATTTGTTGTGTTGTCCCTATAGACAACTCCCCTATGGGAGGACTCAACTGGCAAACTCTCAGGTGATATAGAACAAAAATGTTGTCTTAAGATGTTTTTTTTATTATTATTTCTATAAGTTTTCACAATTTCTAATTTCTTTATTATTTATTTCTTTATTTGCTAATTACTAACTGTATTAGTTATTAATGTTTACAAAGGCTTACTATTTTATTTTTTACTTTTTCAGTTTCTAAATATTTTATTTATTAATGCTTACACAATTTTCTAAGTAATTTTAAATATTCTAAATCTTTTCTCAAAACACAACTAGAAATGCTTCTTAGTTATTTATTATTATTTTCTTTTTTTTATTTATTCCAAGTTTGTTCACAACAAAATTTTTCTTAAATTTCAAAGATTTAAATTTATCCGTTTTAATTAGCTTTTCATATTTATTTAATGATTTTAAAATTTTCTTTAAGTTTTGGAATTATTTTTTTTCAGTTTTTTTCCTTCTTTCAACAAAGTTTTGGCCAGTATCGGCCGGTCTTGTTGATTCCAGAATTTTTCTAAGTTTCAATTATTTTTTCAGTTTTTATTCTAAGTTTATCCACACCACAGTTTTTTCTAAGTGTTAATGATTTTAAAGTTTTCTCTAAGTTTTAATTATTTTTTCAGATTTATTCTAAGTTGAATCATACCAAAATTTTTTCTAAGTTTTTTTTTCACTATTGGTTCAACAAATCTTTATATGTTCTTACAATTAGTTGAAGATAGTTGAAGTCCCAAATAAGAAAAAAAAATGGTCAAAATCTTTTCAAGTTCAGTTTTGGCCAGTATCGGCCAGTCTTAACCTTCCCGCAAATACAACCTCAGTTGCCAAAATATTACTCTAAAAAGAGTACTTTCTTTTATAGTACCTTTCTGTCATGCATATTTTGGTTTTTCTATAATGCAATATTGTTTTGTGCTACAATTGCAAAACAATATCTTTTATTATTTTTTTTTATTTAGCTTATTGAGCTGATCCAATAATTTTTGGCTAACATGCAAAAAATTATTATTTCGTAAGAAGTGAAATAATGTATAGGTTCTTAAACGGTCTACTTTTATTTATTTAGTATATACATACGTTCATTTTTCTTTTAATAATTCTTTTAGCTTATATTCAAACCTAATTTTTCGTATTTTCCGTGCTAATGTACCAAATTTTTTTCGAAAATATTTCTGATTATGACGAAAATTTAGCTTTGTTAATATAAATATTTATTTATTTATTTAACTTAACATGCTAATAGTGAAAATGTCCCATTATTAATTATATAATATATACTTTGCCCCTTTTATTTATTCATTGCCATTATTATTATTATTATCATTAAAATTAGATTTAAGCTTATAATAATTTATACAAAATATAAACTGTTTTCATTTAAATAGGCTTGTAAATGAACATATAAAATATTTATAAATAGAGACGAGCCGTTTGTTTTTTTGACTCACTTTTACCAAAAAGAATAAAAACAGATTAGTGATTATAAATGTCTAAATTGAGTAATTGGTAGTGAAATTGCGTTAAATCAGGGTACGCACACTGTTTACATAACACTTGTTCAGTTTGAAAAACTTCCCAAAACTTTCTGAGTGGATTACTAGTTATTTTTGAAATGTTAATTTTTGCTGTTTGGTCACCAATAAAGTACATAAAATCTAATTTTTTTGTAAATAAATAACCTTCTCGAAAGAAGGTAATAGGGAAAGCAAAGTTAAAACCAGTCACTTAAAGGTAAACCTTTATATTTTTTACTCTATATTACGAGTATGACATAAAAGACGGTTAAGTTTTTCAGTGATCAAAATTTATTACAAAACATAAATATTTCACTAATTATTAGTAGTAAAACATATATTAAAAAATTAAAGACACATATCCGATTGGTTAAAACCTAAAACTTCCATTTTCAATGCGTCAAGTAATACGTTAAGTGCTAGTGAGCCTTAGGCATTTTATGCCAAGGGCTAATTATACACTAAAAATTATACTGTTAAGTTAAAGTTAAAACCATTGTCCATCATTGTAACGTCACTGATATGGTAAAATCCATATTATATCAAAAGCTCTTAAGAGAATCGCTATTATTAACCAATAAAAGTGTTGAGGCCAGTTCAATTTATTTCTACATTGATTCAATTTGAATCCATGATTGATTTGAAAATTCAAATATAATAAAATTTGTCTAAGGCCTTGACGAGCCTTAACTTGAAAATTACTTTAAATATTCAACTTTTAGAATAATTTTTTTCTTCCCACCAAAAATTGTTTGTTATACTGACCATATTTCTAATAGCTCAAACTTTCTGCATATATAACAAAAACTTTGGGATTGTAAATATATTGGTTCAAAAATAACAAGCCACAGTTGTTAGATGTGTTTTTTTTTTATTAAATAAAAAAAACCTTCCGTTGTTAAATATTTAATGTATTTATTGACAAAACATTTATTACAATTATAAACTCTGCGTTGTAAAATCTTTATTTTCTAAATTTAATATTGAACTTAAACTGTCATTATTACTACAAAGTATATATTAAAAGTTGAACTCTCATAATTAATACACTGACTTTCCACTTAAAACTCACTATTCTTTTCGAACTAAATAAAAATCTAACTCACTAAAATTCTACTAAGAACTACTGCTTAAATTATTACTTATTTGCTTATATATTAACTATGTCTTATTTCCTATTATTATTTTTTCTATAGTATTTTATTTCATTAATAATATTTACGCTTAAATTTACCGGAAGAATTTCCAACTTCGCGAAACGCATACCCTTGAAAATAAGGCAGGTGTTTCGCGAAATAAGGCAACTTCCGCGATGGCTTGCAGACTATTTACGCAAGACATCGAAGAGTTTGCCTTCCGGTATATTGCATGAAATATGCAGGTGTTAAACTTCCGCATGTTTCATACAATTTTATAGTACATTTTGTAACCTAACATTAAATTGCATGAAATATGCAGATGTCAATCTTCCGCATGTTTCGTACAATTTTATTATATGATTTTGGTAACCTAACATTCCTCCCCCCTTTATTAAAACTTTTCTCAAGAAGAAGAAATGTTTTACATAAAAAAAATTCTAATTCAATTTATAGATAATTTTTATATAATTTCTTTTTTTTTTTTATTTTTATTTATATTTTGGGTAAGATCAATAATTACCTTGAGTATTATATCATTATATAATAAAAAAATTTTTTTTTTTGAGTAACAAAATAACGATTTTCAAAATAGCCAGAATTGTCGTGGCTTGCATTTCCGTTTGCTTTTAATTTGATTTACAAATATTTTGGTCAAGGTCAATTATGGTGTTGCCTTGAATATTTATATATATATATATGTATATATATATTTATTATATTGATATAACTAAAAGTAAATTCTCTAAGAAAAAAAAAATAACAAAATTGTATTTCTTGTTTTTTTTTGTTTACAAAAAAAAAAAACCATGAGATAACTTAAAAAAAAATACTTTATATTTACAATTACCTGTAAAACTATGTTAGATAAGATTTTAGGTATTTTAGGTTTTACTAAAAACTAATTGAATCCTATTAGTATTAGCAGATGGCAGTTATGTAACACAAATACCTATTAAAACTAAATGTTGTAATATCTATTTAACTATAGTCGTAAAAATAATAGCACTTATTTCTATTAATTATTTAAAAAGCTAGGAGAAATTTTAATTTAGATTTGCTGCCATTAATTGTAAAAAGAATTGTGTAAACATAAACTGGTTATTTTCGAATTTTGATAAAAAAAATAAAGGTTGGTTTCCGAGTTGAAAGTTAGTTGATTTGGTATTTTTAATCATAGTTATTTTTTGAAACCTCTTTGTTTTTTATTAGATTTTCCCTTGCTATTTTATGTGCTATTTGTAATTTATTCTTTAAGATTAGGGCGTAGTTTTCTATATTATACACAGGCTGTGGCTCTTTTTGAGATTGTTAGGCATCCTTGAGGAAAAACCGAATAAAAGTTCCATGGGAGTGTATTTGGTGGAGACATGTATGCAGTTATTTCGAAAAAACATTGGTGATCTTTGAAATTCATCCCATTGGTTTGGTTGTTCGCCTGCAAAATTCCTTAAATAGTCAGCCAGCGAGCTGTGGGATCTCTCCAGTGATCCATTTTCTTGGGGGTGGTAGGCCGTAGTCTCAATTTTTTTCACTTTTAATATTTTGCATAGGTGTTTAAAAATGTCTGAAGTGAAATTACTTCCCCGATCTGTAACTAAAATTTTAGGTAATGTGTAGCGGCTGATGATTTCTTCAAAGAACTTTTGGGCTACTGTATTTGCGTCAATTTTTGTTAAAGCTACCACATCTATAAATTTGGTTAGATCATCTTCGAAAGTCAAAAGATATTCTCAGGAAGCGGACCCACTATATCCAAATAGACTTTGTCAAATGGTTTTAAAGGAGTTTTAAAGGTATTTGTTTTGCTTACTAGTTTTAATTTTCTGGCATTTTTTGCATCTTTTCACATGTAAATGAATATTGTTTCGCATCCTTTCCATTTAAAATCTTTTCTATTTTTTTTATATGTCTTAAAAAATCCTAAATGTCCTCTTAGTGGTAGGTCATGGTAATCCTTTAAAATTGGTTCTATTTCTTTGGGGTTAGTAAACTCAAATTACTTTACGCATTTACTTTTAGATGACGCTTCAAAAGGTGGTATAGTCTTTTCTTAAAATAAGCCCAAGTTCACTTACGCCCGGTTTCACAGTTGACACCTCAGTTTTTCCTCAGTTGAGTTTCTTAAAAAACTTAAGTTTTCCTTAAGAACTAGAAGTGTTTCACAGTCCATTTTTATTATCTCCTTAACTCAGCATTCATTGCTGAATTTTGTAAGCCATTTTTAAGTAAAACTATCATTACCTGTCATATTTTTTTCATAGGGATATGTTACAGTAAGTGAAATAGTGATAAAATATAAGCACCACTATTAAAAACAACAACTAATCTGTAATTTTTTTAAAATATAAATATTCCTTGTGTTTATTATAAAGCAAACTAATAAATATTTTTCTTATTATTCATTAAATCTTTTATTTCTGATTAAACTTAACAAAATGATTGACAAACTAAATAGATTTTTAATGCCAAAAATGTTTTCACAAGATATTTAAAACATCTTGCCATATTGATACATGGCAATACCATTTCTGTGGCAATTCTGGGTAATTTAAAAATTATAATGCTGAAGGGTAATAAAATAATTAGTTATTTTCGGCATTGGCGTCCTTTATGCTTTCAACAAGTGTTTTTGGAAAAATATAAATAGTTATTATTGAAAAGTTTGTGTTAAATTAATTTTAAATAAATTGTAATAAAACTTTTATAATGTTAATGATGTTTTAATATTTTTGTACAATTCAACTAGTTACTTTTCACATATTAAAACTAATACGCGAAATAGTGCATTTCTTATACAACACTATCAAATGAAAATTGCACCTTTATTTATTAACACTAACTTTAAAGTCAATTTAATTTTTATTCCTGCAAATTATTATTTACATAAAGTAACTTTTTTTGACATCAAATTTAGTAAAATTGACACAAATTCTACTCTTCTGAAAGTTAAGTCGTGAAATTTGGGACTTAACTTAAGGAGAAGTTAAGGCTCCTTAAGTGTTAAGGAGGAACTGTGAAACGCAAAATCTGTTTAAATACATTTTTAAGCTGACAAATGCGCTAAGGAGCACTTAAGTATGAACTGTGAAACCGGGCGTTAGATCCTTATTTAAGTCTAAGGATTCTTTTTCAAATCTTACTTCAATGAATATTCATTTATTTATAACTTCTCTTATATAATTGTAATTAAAAATTAAGTTTCTGCAAATAATTAAAAGTTTCCATGATCTTCATTTTTGAGTTAACTTAAGTGGAAAACTAAAATTAGAAAATAAATTTCAATATTGAAAAATGTGTGAAATACTTTGCTTTTATTACGTTTCGTAGAATAATTTCAAAATATATTCATAGTTGTAAGGTTTGTTGTTGATCTTTATAGACCCAGAGCTTGTGAAATTTTCATAAAAGGTTGTTTGTAAAGAATGAAAGTTTGCAAAGTCACAGTCTTACATTATCTGATTGCCCACTGTCTTGTAAAAACCAAGTTTAAAAAAAGATCAAAAATCCTACCCAAAAATACGACCAAAGTAGAGAATGTGCTCCTCAAATGTATTATCTTTTCCAAAAGAAAGGGATATTTCCATTACCGACGGCATTATAATTTTTACTTTTTCCGATTAAGCCCGACACCAAAACAACGAAAAAAATATTTAAAAAATTCAAAAAGTTGTTTCAATATGGTTTTTCGATCTTTAAAGTTTGCACTAAAATCCTTTTAAAATCGCCATATTAAAACTGTCAAAATATTATATTCTCTTCTTCTTATCGTAAAAATTACCCATATTTCTATGAAGGCTTGCAATTGACTCTTAAAGGCCCTAGTAGACGTCGGACATTCATTTGCCCGGACTTGTATCATTTTTTTACTAAATATATAATTTATAGTAATAATAACATGAAGTTGAACTTTTAATAAAAAATGATTAATTATGAAAACTTTAAACTTTTGATATCATAATGAATAGCAATGTTAAGGCCCAAACACAATGAACGCGGCGCGCAAGTGGAACGCGTTTTCATTCAGAATTACGAAATTCAGCTATATAAGATCCCATAGCTATGACAGCTGTCACCGCTTGCGCGCCGCGAATCGCGTTCATTGGGTTTGGGCCTTTATTTTCTGCTGTAATCTTTCGTTGCTATCTCCATGCTGTTAAAAATTTATGAAGCTGTCATTATGTCCGCGTAAATACATAATTTACTCGGACATTGCAGTGGACCTTCAGATTGGTCCGCGGACATTGCTGTAGATGAGTTAAATTACCCCGGACACGGACAATGTTCCGGACAATGTCCGACGTCTACTAGGGCCTTAAGGTGCAAACACAATGAACGCGGCGCGCAAGTGGAACGCGTTTTCATTCAGAATTACGAAATTCAGCTATATAAGATCCCATAGCTGTGACAGCTGTCACCGCTTGCGCGCCGCGAACCGCGTTCACTGTGTTTGGGCCTTTAGTTTCAAGGCTGTATTTGTTGTTAAAGATAGATTTTTATTCGGTTGAAGGCTGAAAAACTCGTTGAACATCTTTTACGAATTTAGGGAGTCGGTCTCCGCAAGAAAAAGTGAACATTTTTTGGGGGACCATGCTTTGGAAATCGCAAGATTCATTAGTAGTCCTTAAAATTATGCTTTAAAGTTAAAAAACATTTTTTTTTTATTATTATATTTTATGAAATGTTTCGTTTTATATTTCTTTGAAATAATTTATTTTTATATTATTATCTTTAAATATTTCTTTTATTCATTGAATACTTATTCACTATTTAAACATGATCTTTTTAAATTTATTTTAGCAATTTTCACACTTTTAGTGTCTCTTACTTTCTTTTGTAACTTTATTTTAAATTTCATTTCATTCTTTGTTTTCGTAAGTATTTTATCATGTGAAATTTCCTTCTTACGTTTATATTTATTTACAAAATTCGATGTTTTATGATCAGATCCTTTTTCATTTAAAAATATCGCATAACCATTTTCAATATCATGTCATCTGTATCAGGTATATTTTTAAATTGATTTAAATCCAAATTAAGATATTCTAAATTATTATTAGCAGTGATCAAATTTTTTCTAGCTATTTCCAATCTATTATCTTTGTTTGATAATTTTTGACAATTTTCATTTAAGTCACACCATGGTAGTAGCCATGATAAAAATTTCAAACGAGGTGAATTTAATATAATTGTTAAATCAATTCGAATATTCTGTGGTAAATTAATTAATTCTATTGAATCTATTATAGAACTAGATGCCTTAAAAGCATCATAATAAAATTATTTAATCATTTAGTTTCTGTCAAACCTCGAAAGAGTTTAGACGCGTTATCGATCCTTAGTTATTTATAATATTAAAATTCATATATATAATTACTAGTTTATTTGAATTAGTATATTAATAAGTAGTAATAAGTGTTAACTTTAAACTTTAACAATAATTATAACATTAACTATCAAAATGACATTAGAACATAAGAAAAACTTTTGTAAGTCACTCAAACATTCAATCATTTAATATTAAAATATATAAAGTTTTAGTATTATAGTGAAACATAGTGATTTAATTTGCATTAATTTACTTTAATTTACATTAAAATTACAATTACAATTAAACTTAAACTTAAATTAGTTAAAACAAAGAAAACATTAAAAAAGCACAAACGTCAACAACTAAGTTAAAACTGGTAAAATCCACCTTTTGCACTATTCACTACTGTAATATATTTAATTATTCTTTTATTTATTTATTATTTAACATTTAATAATTAATAATAAAACATAAAATACAAAACATAAAACATATAAACATAAAATAAACAAAGTGAAGTGTGCCATTTGTCAACAAGAAAAGTAATGCCATATGTAGGCTGTGTTTATTTTTTATAGATAAAATTAAAATATCAGCGAAAAACATTAAAAATCAAAATGGCGGCAGTCAGCACAGACGAACTGCAAAAAATAATAAAATCCCAGCAGGAGACAATCGATATGTTGACCCAAAAATTAAAAGAATTTGAAAACTTAACGAAGCAGAGAGAATTAACTTCCTCGCCCCTTCACCTGCCATCGGCGCCTTCAACGTGCTCAGAGCAGCCAATCAGCACTATGTATACTACGGATGAAGAAGAACTTGAAAAGGAGATTTCTCATCATCAAACCAAACCTTTAAAAAAGAGAAGGCGAACTAAAACAAAATCACCTCCAGACAACACGATAACGAAACAAAAATCAATAACAAAAGTCAAAGAACTACAACAATCAATGAATCAACCTGATATACAATCATCTAAAATAGAACATGTTAATAAAGTTAAAAGCTACCTACCTCCACCAATATTTGTAAGCAACGTCTTCGATTTCAATACGTTCAGAAAAACAATATTAAAAGAAAAATACGAATCTATCCAGTTTAGAGCGCTCTCTAACAACAACATCAAGATCACCGTCAGTAGCGTAGTTGACTACAGAAAAATGAAAAAAACATTAGAAATATACAAAAACGATGCAACAAACACCATCAAAGACAAACCTATAGAATACCACACTTACCAACTGAAAGATGAACGTTCATACAAATTCGTTATAAGAGGACTACCCTCTAGCATTGATCACGAAGAGATCGAAGCTGAGTTAAAAATCCTAGGCCACGAGGTTAGATACATATCAAACATATTCAAAACAATCACGAACAATGAGAATGTCAAAGAAAAAATCAGATTCCCACTGTTCTCAATAGAGATCAATCCGAAAGAAAATAATAAAGATGTCTTCAACATTTAAAATATAGCTCAGTGCAAAGTGTCAATTGAGCCACCTAGAAAAATAATGAGTATTCCACAATGTACCAACTGCCAGCAGCTTGGACATACCCAAAGATTCTGCAGCAGAGAGCCAATATGCGTTAAATGCGCACAAAAACACCACTACAAGGAATGTGACAAAAAGCGTGAAACCAAGCCAACGTGTGCACTATGCAAAGAAGTAGGCCATACAGCCAACTACAAGGGATGCCCAGTATATCAAGCTAAAATTAAAAGCATTATACCTAACAAAACGACAGCAGTACAAAGATTACAAGCATCAAAAAGCATCAAATCTAAGACAGTACCCATTGACATATCTAATCAAGTAAGTGGTATGTCATATGCACAAGTAACTAAAGTATCTCTCAACAAACAAGATAGTAATAGAAGAACAGACAACAACAATACTGTAGCTACTAGTGGTATTGAAATCATCTCCCTTCTCAATGACATAAAGAGCGCGCTAGACCTATTAAATCTTAGGGTCGACGCCTTGGAGATTAAAAATAAAATGCACAAAAAAGATACAAAAAAAATACAAAAACGTGTAACAACCAAAATGAATAATCTACCAATAAGACTAATCACATGGAATGCCAATGGGCTGATTGCAAGAGCCCTGGAGCTTGAAAATTATCTCCATTCAAACCAAATCGACCTAGCGTTAATTTCAGAAACGCACTTTACCAACAAAAACTACGTCAAGATAAAAGGCTACAAGACATACTGGACGGTCCACCCTAGCGGTAGGGCTAGAGGTGGTACAGCAATAATAATAAAAGAAAATATAAAACATTACCTTCTACCAGCAATATGTGAATATCACATACAAGCAACGATAGTATCTATAGATTACGACTCATCTACCATCAATATAGCAGCTGCATACTGCCCGCCTAAACATCAACCCACACTGAAACAATACAAAGAAATACTACATCAACTAGGACCCAAATTCATAATGGGAGGAGACTTCAACACAAAACACACAGCATGGGGTTCCAGATTAATAACGCCTGGAAAAGGAAATGAGCTACTAAGAGCCATAAATGAACTTAAATGTACTTACCACTCAACAAAAAAACCAACCTACTGGCCAACAGACTCGAAGAAAATTCCCGATCTACTAGATTTCTATATAATAAGAGGAATATCATCTAATTACATCGAAATAAAAGAAGTAAATGACTTATCATCAGACCATACGCCCGTGCTTCTTACAGTAGGAATTAAGTACTTGATTAAAGAAAAAAAGAATAGTCTGATAAACAAACACATGAATTGGGACGTGTATAGGGCCAATCTAGAAAAGCATTTAGATTTAAAAATAAAACTTAAAAGTAAAGAGGACTTGGAAAAAGCTACGGACTCATTCATCAACAAAATCAAAAAATCAGCAGCTATAGCAACACCATTGATCAAAGAAAAACAAAACATCACAAGCAATATGATGTACACGACAGAAATTAGAAATCTAATAAAAGAAAGAAGAAAAGCACGCAGAATTTGGCATAGTAGCAGATGCCCTGCAGATAAGAATGTCTTCAACCACATAAGCAACAAAGTTAATTTGCTTATCAAATCATACAAACTGGACAGTTTCAACAGATACATACAAGACCTAAGTTCTACTAAAGATAAGAACTACTCGTTATGGAAAGCTACAAGAAGCATAAAACGCCCATTAAACCGCATTCCACCATTAAGAAACCTCCTTGGAAAATGGATATGCAAAGATAGGGAGAAAGCAGAACTGTTTGCTCAATATCTGGCATCAGTATTCCAACCTCACGACATCTCATCTAGAGTATCAACTAAGCCGAATTATCAGCCTGATCAAGCAATTAAAAAATTCACTCCTATGGAAATTGCAAATGAGATTGATAAAAATCTCAACACAAAAAAATCACCAGGGATAGATAATATTTCACCGAGACTGTTAAAAGAACTTCCTGCTAATGGAATCATCATGCTTACATACTTGTACAACGCTTGTGTAAGACTGCAACACATACCAAGTAACTTTAAAATAGCCCAAATAATAATGATTAAAAAATCAGGTAAACCAGGTGAAGAATTAACATCGTATAGACCAATATCTCTCCTACCAGTTATATCAAAGTTGTTTGAAATGCTGATAATCAAACGAATTGAACCATACATAAACATCCCCGATTTTCAGTTCGGCTTTAGGAGACAGCATTCTACTATAGATCAAATACATAGAGTTACAGACTACATAGAAAAGGCCTTCGAGGAAAAAGAATTCTGCCCTGCGGTGTTTCTTGACGTTTCTCAAGCCTTCGACAAAGTATGGCACAAAGGTCTAAAATATAAAATGAGCAAAGTGTTACCACAAAACCTTTGCAAATTACTTGAATCATACTTATCAAAGAGATCATTTAGAGTCAAACATGAAAATGAAATATCCAACAAGTACGACATAAAAGCAGGAATACCTCAAGGCAGTGTCCTAGGACCACTACTCTACTTACTATATACTGCGGACATCCCCATTAAAGATGGGACCTGCATAGGAACATTTGCTGATGATACAGTGATCTTAGTAATAATGATAGTAATACTAACACTTAGAGGGAACTGATCACAGGATCATAACTCCCGCACCTGTCATACACACTCTTGTTAATAATACTAATAAATTAGTTGTATAAATTAAGATTGTAGTAAACTAAACACTGGAAAAAAATTCTATGTGCTCAACCCCTTTTTTGCTTGTGCAGCATTTGCAAACGGCGAATGTGTTGGAGAAGAAAGTTCAATTACTTGTGAAAATTTGAATGATAATGATAATGATATAAATAACTATATCTTCCATTCTCATTTATTCCACATTCTTCGAAGTTGATTTTGACGCTTTGAATTTTGCAAGTGGATTTAGTCTGTTGATATAACTTTTAGAGTTTTAATATAGTTAATCTTAAATATTAAGATTCATTTTGTTTAGTGCCTGTCGTGTTATTTTAACACGTTATTTATTCAAAGTCTTTTAAGTTAATTAATTAATTAAAATGGGGCGAATCTGTTGGTTTACAGAGCACCAACACCAACACCAACACATAAAAGCAGGAATACCTCAAGGCAGTGTCCTAGGACCACTACTCTACTTACTATATACTGCGGACATCCCCATTAAAGATGGGACCTGCATAGGAACATTTGCTGATGATACAGTGATCTTAGCAAAAAATAAATCGCAAGAAAAAGCAGTCGCGAAAATACAGTATACATTAGATGAAATAAACAAATGGTCTGAGATTTGGAAAATAAAAATAAACAGGTCCAAATCAGTCAATGTAACATTCTCCTTAAGGAAAGCAAACAACAACCTAAGTCTTTATCTGAATAACGAACAGATTCCTCAAGCAGATAATGCTAAGTACCTTGGTTTACACCTAGATAGAAAACTTAACTGGAAACACCATGTCAAGCAAAAAGCTATTCAACTGAAACAACTAACAATTAATTACTACTGGCTAATTGGAAAATTCTCCCAATTGGACCTGAAAAGCAAAAGACTGATTTATACAGCAATATTTAGACCAGTGTGGACATATGGTATCCAGATCTGGGGATGCACCAAAAAAACCAACCTAGAGGCAATACAGAAATGTCAAAATAAACTTCTTCGAATTATTACAAATGCTTACTGGTACGTTACCAATAAGGAATTACACGAAGACCTAAAAATCAAAACTATTAAAGATTCAATCCAAGACATTGCAGCTAAACATGAAAAAAGATTGGTTCACCATACAAACTTGAACATGAAACAAATATTGGACACAACAAACTTAAAAAGAAGACTAAAAAGAATCAAACCTTATGAACTTAGATTGTAATAAACTCAGGGAGCAATTAATGGATTACCCTCCCACACCATATAATTAAGTAGTCAATAAATAGTTACTAAGCACATATCAACTAAGCTAATAAATTAAGTTACACTTAAGATTGTAGCAAACGAAACATTTAAAAAAAAAAAAAATTTAATCATTTTATCAATTCCTATAATTGAATTCAAAACATCATCCTATTTATCTTAATACCGCTATCTAAAAAATGAAAAGAATTAAAATTTAGTTTCTTTAAAATAAAAGCCATTAAAAAACTCACTTGTAAAATAACAGAATGAATTAAATATTATGAATAGAAAACAATTTTAGTTAGTTAAATTAACCTTTGTTTTGCCTGAAATATAAAAATTATATTAAAAATTTTTAAACCACATTAATGATTTAATTACTAACTTTTTTCGTTCAATATTCAGTTCTTTGAGATATTTTCCTGCTCTCCGTCGGAGCATTTCAAATTTTTTGCAATTCTTCTTTGATAGTCTCCTTGTGGTAAAGTACCACTATCAATTGGTGTTGGTGCTCTGTAAACCAACAGATTCGCCCCATTTTAATTAATTAATTAACTTAAAAGACTTTGAATAAATAACGTGTTAAAATAACACGACAGGCACTAAACAAAATGAATCTTAATATTTAAGATTAACTATATTAAAACTCTAAAAGTTATATCAACAGACTAAATCCACTTGCAAAATTCAAAGCGTCAAAATCAACTTCGAAGAATGTGGAATAAATGAGAATGGAAGATATAGTTATTTATATCATTATCATTATCATTCAAATTTTCACAAGTAATTGAACTTTCTTCTCCAACACATTCGCCGTTTGCAAATGCTGCACAAGCAAAAAAGGGGTTGAGCACATAGAATTTTTTGTTTTTTTTCCAGTGTTTAGTTTACTACAATCTTAATTTATACAACTAATTTATTAGTATTATTAACAAGAGTGTGTATGACAGGTGCGGGAGTTATGATCCTGTGATCAGTTCCCTCTAAGTGTTAGTATTACTATCATTATTACTAAGTTAGTTCATGTGGCTTCACACGATGCAGCCGTCTTAACTGGTTTGTTGTGTCCAGAAGTAGTATAGCTTCAATGTTGGGGTGATGATGGAGTCTTTTTTCATGTATAGAGGCGTGTTCGTGTATAACTTCTTTTACTAACTTCTTTTACGCATTTAACTTTTGGTCTTAATGTAACTCTTTATTTGTCACGTATCGATATGCGTTTGAAATTAGTCGGAGGAACTTATTTTGACTGGTTTGAATAATTTTTCTGTTGGATTCATGCGTACATCCCCATAGTTGTATTCCGTATGTCCAGATTGGTTTTATTTTTGCCAGATACATTAATCTTTTCTTCCTTAGATTAAGTTATATTCAATTAACCAGTAGTACTTCCTTGTCATTTCTTGAATTTGTTTGGCCTTCTGTCGCACATGAAAATTCCAGTTTAATTTAGAGTCTAGATGAAGACCTAAGTATTTAGCTGATTGTGCTTGTGGAATTTGTTCTCCGTTGATATAAACATGTAAATTATTGTCTTTTTTCCTCAGCAAATATGTTACATAAGTTGATTTGGTTCTGTTGAGCTTAATCTTCCAATCTGTGGTCCATTTGTTGACTTGATTTAGTATACTTTGGAGAATAGGAGAGCACATAGAATAAATTAAATGATCTCTTTTTTATCTAAATTACATGACTTTAGAGAAAATAGCTCCTTATCCATAACTTAAACCTAATAGCTTAAAAGAAAATGTCTAATTTCTACTCAATTATATCTTGAAAAGGATTTTTAATTGAATTTATGCATAAAATGAACATTCTACATCAAAAAGCCCACCATAATATTTTACTTGTCAAATTAAATATTTTGTTAAAATAACTATATCAATATATTTGTTTAAAAAAATCCATTTGGTGCAATTGCAAGTGCATGTCATTTAAACAATTGCACTTGAAAAGGATGTTTAATCGAATTTATGCACAAAATGAATCCATTCATCACTAAGTTCAGTTTTCTGAATGTTTTCAACTTTCGAAGTTAAAATTTTATCTTAGTAAGGCAGTTTCCAGAATGACGCAATTAAAGATCGAATAATAAAGAAAACCGACACTCTATATACACAGCTTTGGGATATAAGAAACTGTGCATGTTGGCTCAAAAGTAATGATTGAAGTTGAGAGGAATATAAAATGGCAAGAAAAATATGTTTTTAGAATTTCCAAATTCCAAATATTTTCCAAGTTATGGGCTATAAAAGATTTTTTGAACGTTTGGTTTTTGCATTTTTGAGCTGTTTAGTGGAAATTATTGTTTAAAAAATTTATAACACTTAAAAGTTTAAACTATTAGAAAACTTTGAAGTGGTCAATCATTCTGATCGGTTAATAAATACAAAAGATATAGGGGTTTGAAAAATTTTGTATCAAACTTAAACGAAAATAATTTTAAGCTTTTTATTCATTTTTTGGGACCGTCCAAAAAAATATCACAATTGCAAAGCAATTGCGTAGTTGAATTTCTTAAAATAATCATATATTTATTTTAATGGACGTTATGACAACCAACTAATGTATAGCATAAATATTAATTTAACTATCACGTTTTTAAATCCTAGATTTTTATTTTAGCTAATATTTTATAGATATTAAAATTTTATACAGCATTTTAAAGCACAAAATTTTATCTTTCAAAGGAATGCTCAATATAGTCTCTATCACTTTTAACTACTGAGATATTCGAACTTTAGTGAAATTTAGCCAAAAAAGACATCAAAATTCGCCACTTGTCCTAAAGCTACGCGAAAACGGCTCGATCGAATTTCTTAGAAAACTAATATTTTTTAGAGGACATTACGGTTAATTATTAAACATATAGCTTATATCTGGTGAAAGTTGCGTTTTAGTTTTATTTGCATTTGAAATTTGTGAGAACACTTGTTATATATAACAATGCATATATGCATACTTACATATTCTCATGCCTGGGACTCACTAGCGCTTAGCGGCACAAAATTTAGTGCTAAATGCTAATGAGTCCATTAGTCTCCACTGATGTTCCACTCCACTGGTATATAAAACAAACTCTCCATTTTTACTGTGCTAAGTCGTCTCCACACGCTAAGCGCTAGTGAGTCCCAGGCATCAATGTAATGCCTGGGACTCACTAGCGTTTAGCGTGTGGAGACGACTTAGCGCAGTAAAAATGGAGAGTTTTTCTAAATACCAATCGGAATGGACTCACTAGTATGTTACTGTTGTCATTGACAGAAAGCAAAATGCCAAAGTGACAGTTCGATTTGTGTGATTTATGTATTGTTATTTGCTTTAAAGTAAAATTTCCTTTATATTTATTTAAAAAAGTTTTTATCAAGTGTTATTAATTTAGGCTATATACCAATTCAGTGGAGACTAATGGACTCATTAGCATTTAGCGCTAAATTTTGTGCCGCTAAGCACTAGTGAGTCCCAGGCATAAGAGATAAAATTATCGGATTGCGGAAAATAATTTCAGAATGGAGAATAATTTCAATTAGTTTCTGCCTCAAACTATGCAAAACTAAATAAACCCATCTAAATGATAGGAGTTAGCCTTCCTTATACTAGTTTCCTTCAACAAGAAGTGCTATTTTCGATGTTCTAAATGTTGATTAAATAACAAAATAATAATTATATTAATTTATAAATTTATATAAAACACTTACTTTCACTTACAGATCACTAAAACCACAAGAGTTTAAGTTTGAAATATTGACATTTACAAAATGAAGTTCATAACCGAGTTACGTTCGATGTGAAGCAAATTTTTTTATATGGGAATAAACCGAGTAAAAATAATTTTATTAAAATAATTGTGCTTCCAAATTTTTGTTTTTTTTGTAAGTGTACCTGTGTACCTGTCCTATTAATAGATGAATTTGAATTGATATTTTCTGATTAATGCCCGATAAATAAAATTATTACCATCAAAATGTTTGCTACATTTTGCAAAGAAAAATTGTACGCCCAGCAGAAAAATTTATTTATTAAAAAATTATGTTTACTTTTCGAATACTTTGTTTCCTTATTAATTAACTAAAGCTTGAAATTTTTGGTAAAATAACTTTTATTTTTATTTAATTAATATTATTGCGGATAAATTACGTTGTCTTTTGAATATAAAATAAAATATAGGCGTCTTTACTACTACTATCAAATTTAAAATTTCGCTGTTATATAGATTCTGATTCTGCTAAGAAAATTTCTACTTACAAAGAAAAGAATAATAGAATCTAATTTTTGTTTTTTTGTATATACTTTGAATAAATTTTCTTAACTAAAAAGCAGATGTGAGCAACAAACACTTCTGCGCAGTAACTAAAAAGTAACTTCTAGGTATAATAAAGTTCAAATCACAGGGTATATTGATTAATAATTTTACTATTTTACTTGAAACACCATTACACACCTTTCTGAGCCAACCTTAAACTTAGAACTAGCTTTGGTGAATATTTAATTTTACTTTTGTAACATATTGTAATCTTTAAGCCTCCAAGATCTCCAGATCTAACTCCTTTGGACTTTTTTCTATGAGAAACAATGGCGTTGAATGTACAAATAAACCAATTTTATCAAAACTTTGACTTTGTAATTTATTTATTGTCAGGGCAAATGCTAATCTGACCGGAAACTGCAATCTTTTCAACTAATGTGAAGAGTAATCAATGTCTGGTGCATAGTCGAACGCAAGACGAACAAATGAAGCACGTGTTAATACGTGATTATTTTGTCGCCTCTCTCGTTCTTGTGTCCTAAAGTCCTAATTGAATCTATATGATTACGACGCGCTGCTCTTGATCTTTCCAAATTTTTGCGCAATCGTTCATTACGTCGCTCTTCAGATTCGTTGATACGATTTAACGAAGTTCTAAATCGTTGCGTATTATTATGCTCCACATTTTCTTCTGCTGATTGTTGGCTTCTTGCAGCCTGGCAATGTCGTGCATTTTTACTTGCCCGATTATAGAGATTTGATTTTTTTGGCAGCATCGTACTAAAAACGACAATAAAAATGGAAATAAAATCTTTAAAAATTTGAATTATTTTTTTTTCAAATTTATTTTAGAACAAAAATATTATTGTTTTAATTGAATTTAATTAGATTAAATTTAATTAAATCTAAAATAAATAATAACTGTCATTTATTATTTACTTACTTTGATCATTTATATTTTTTTCTTTGAATTCATAGAATAAATTTATTAAAAATAGAGTAAATTAAAATGAATTTAAATCAATTTTTAATAAATTAAATTAAAATTAAGTAAAACAAATTTTAATAAACAATAAATATGATTTAGTAACAAATAATAACTTAATAATAATTGCTTTAATCGAATGAATAAAAATTTTTCATTACAGAATAGATTAAAAAAAATAATAATAATAATAATATAACTAATTTTTACTTTATTAAAAATTGTTCAAAAAAATTCTTTTAATTCAATTTAGTTATTCATAATACAATAATTAATAATTTTTCTTTTTAATGCATAAAATGACTTATTTAATTATTTATTCGATTTCATTATTTATTTAAATTTAATAATTTTTAATAGTTTTTATTTCAACTGCATAAAATAATTTATTTGAATAATTTAATTAATTATTTATTTAAATTTAATTATTTATTTAATTATTTAGTTATTTTTAATATAAAAGGTAAAGTAATTAATTTGTGAGATTAATTTTTGTAATGTTTTTTTTATTACATTAAAGAAATATACAAATTATAAAATAAATAGATAAGTAATACTTATGTTAGTAATAATACTTTAAATTGTTTATTCGAAAATTTCAAAGAAAAAAAAATTTAATTCAAATTCAATACACAGCACAATTATAAGTTTATCAATTATATTAAATCACAATTTCAATTACAATATAATAACACTCACTAATTGAAAAAATAAAACAAATGAAATGAAAGACGCTTACTAACCTTGAAAAGATTCTTACTACCAAAATGTCAGATTCTATCAAAAATTTCAAAGAAAAAAAATTCAATTTTATATACATAGCACAATTATAGTCTATTAATTATATTATTAATCACATGTACCTACCCATTATTACGTGTATTACCATTAATCTTGTATTACCCATTAATCGTAATAACAAAATATTTGACGGATAAATCGAAATAAAAACTATCGTATATCCTATTCGCGATTAAGCTAAGCACAAAATATCAACTTTTATTTCTATTAGTCCAACAGTTTTTTAATCCATTGCAGTCAAACATCGGGACACGTGATTTTTATATATATATATAGATATATATATATATAGGGGAAAGTGGGGAATGTCGAACCATGGGGAATGTCGAACCACGGACGTATTAAGCCTTGTTCAAACCAATGCGTTTTTCATTCGCACGACGGACAAGGTTGTAAAACGGGTGATGCATTTATTCTAGCCATAGCTAGAACAAAATTTTTTGTTTCATAATGGTAAAAGGACACTTTATGGCCTTCAAAATTTTTGTTGTAAATGAAATTTTTGTTGTATTTGAAATCTCAGTTTTACTTGAAATTTTTGTTGTAATTATATTAAAAGGGATAAGAAATAATGATTTTATTACTTTTAGAGAAGCATTTTGTGGCCTTTAAAATTTTTGGTGTACCTCTAAAAGTAATGAAATAATTATTTCCTATCCCTTTTAATATAAATACAACAAAAATTTCACTTATAACAAAAATTTTGAAGGCCATAAAGTGTCCTTTTAGTGTCATAAATGATCCTCATGAAACAAACATTTTTCTTTTAGCTATGGCTAGAGCAAATGCATTACCCGTTTTACAACCTTGTCTGTCGTGCGAATGAAAAACGCATTGGTCTGTACAAGGCTTTAATCATATTTGCTATTTAACCTTTTCCGCAGCTTATGTCATTGTATTGTTTCAGCATAGCCTCATTTTTCAACTAGCAGGTTAACTGATCGGACTTGTTATGTTGGCTGTGTGATATATGAGTCATTTTTTAAGTTAAGCGTGTGTTTTTGTACTTTCAAAACGGAATATTTTTTTCAAAATTTTTACGTGAAACCGAGTAGGTAAATATTACTAAAATCATCGTTAGTGAATATTTTTTAAACACAAAAAAGGAATTTTGCATGAAATTGTTTTTCTCTGACTCATGGGTGGCGATTCTGCAATATAGAGCTTGTGGGGAATGTCGAACCACTTTTTGTGGAGAATTTCGAACCATATAGTTCCTGACATTTGTACCGTAGCTAATTCATTTTTTATACCCTTTGATGCTATTTCATGCAAAATTACAATATATCATCGACCAAAAACAAATTAATAGATGATTTTTCACACTATTTCGAATTTTTTTAGCAATATGTCTTCAATATGCCGCGTTACATTACAAAAAATAAGCAGTCGGATGACATCCGAGAATATTTAGTTGCGATGAAAGAAATTAAAGTTAACAAAAAACCTTGCGAGTTTTTCCATTATGAAGTGATGAATAAAAACTTTTTACAATATTTGTTTGACTTTTTCTCAATTTGCAAAGTGGTTCGACATTCCCCATGATTTTTTAAAATGTTGAAATCGTATATTTTTGAATAAGCACCTGAAGTTTTGAACCGAATTAAAATTTTCCTCTATACAAATAAAATAAAAATCTCGCGATACATACGAATAAGTTTCACTTCGGTCGTGTGTCAACTTGACACACTCACTTTGTTTTATTGCACTATGGGAAATAATTAGGCCATTATAATGTACCAACTTTTTATTGAAAACCTTTTATAATTTAAGAAAATAAAGTAAAAAGACCACCTTATGTTGACATTTTTTTAAGAAAAAAGCAAAAAACGTTAAAAATACCCGGGACTTTTACCAACGGCTCTACTTAACAATTTTTTTCTCCGCCATTTGTTATTATTTTAAAATTTTTGCCTTTTCAATAATAAAAAAATATTGTTAGCTATAAAAAACAATTTTTTTTTCTCGTTATTATATAGATTTAAAATTTATTGATGATCGAGTACGTGGGGTAAAAACAAAGTCTGAAAAATTCAAGAGACTCTAACTCAAAAACGAAAAAATTTAAACCCCCACTTTTTGTGTTTTTGTCCATGAAATTTTATCTACTTTCTACCCTAAGCATTTGCTCCACCAATCTCAGGACACCCTGCATATTACATTATTACATATTAAGTTAAATAGTAAGTTAAATTATTATATGCAAATGGAGTTTTTATATGAGAGGCGTTTTTTTGCAGCCGAGAGAAGAAAATTTAAAAATCGAAGATGGTCCTAATGGAGATACATAACATCGAGTTTTAAAAATGTATCGAGGAGTGGATCAGACGTTGGCATAAGTGCGGTGTAGTCGACGGGGAATACGGGGACGATATCGTTTTGTAACAATAAACCGGTATTAATCAGGGTAATATATTGCGTTGTTTTAAGGGGAAAATTTTTTTGAAAACATGCCGTTTTTCAAAGAATTAATTGAAATTCCCCCTTAAAGTGGGAGTGCCTAAAAATTTTCTTTCAACACGTTTTTTTTACTTAATTATTTAAGAAATGCTATCGAAGATGAATGCTGATTATAATAAAAGTCTCGAATAATACCTACCAAATAAATTTCCTGTTTGCATTACTCACTTTCTGGGTATGTTTCTATATTTAGCTAGGCTAAGTACTATTGGAAAGAAGTTAGTTTTCTACGTATAAATGAGTACTTGATAAGTTTTTCAAAAATTTGGTTTAAGTTTTTTAACAAATATAAATTTTATTCCGAAAAATTTCGGGAATAGTTGAAATCTATAATTACTTTTAAACAAAGAGCAAAAAAATTAGGATAATAAAGATTAAAATTGAAAACCATAAAATCTTAGCCCTCCTAAAAGAGTTTGAAAGTTTTAAATAGAATACAAAATTCAAAGCCCCGCAAAAATCCGAATTTGTTTTTCATGTTGAATTTTTTAATCCTACTTCATTCACCTTTGAAATTATCTTTCCTAAGAAAAACTTATTCTGCAATTATTATACATTTTTATACAATTAGTATTTTGTCTACAATTTCAATAGAATGTTATAGAACAATTTTATTTTTAAACATATTAAGCATGTTGTAATATTATTCGAAATTCCTCAAAATTTAGAAAACTTTAAAAATAAGAACATTTTTATTGTGAATTTAAAGAACATTTTTGGGTTTCTTATATGTTTTTTATATTCCTACTATTAGCTTGCTCAAAAACCTTCAATTGTTAATAAAATCTTTTCTAACTATCCAATCAAGCTCAAATAAATTTTATTATATTGGGAGTGCATCACAATTGATGTCAAAAAAAGTTAGTTCAAATATTATTCTTACTGTTAGCTCATAATGTCCAATATCTTTTTGGAACTTTCCATCGTTAATTTAACCCTTTTCTATTTATCCAATCAAGTTCAAATAAATTTTGTTGTGTTGGGAGTGCATGACAAATATTAATTCATTAATTGTATTTACTAAACTAATTTTTAGTTTTATATGAGAGACAAACTTCAGAAAACTGAATGCAACGATTATAAATTCTGAATTCATAAAAAAGAAAAAACAATCTCAAGTAGGAATATACTTTAAAAAAATTTCTTTTTATATTACTTGTTTTAATGAAAATGACAAGATATAAGATCTGTGATACTCTTATGCTTATGCTTTATAACAAACTATATAAGTATGATTGAAAGTTAATATAAACGAAAGAAAACTTATTGAAAATTTCCCTTTCGGATTTAGCAAATAGTCATTTACACTGCATCATTATTAAAAGAAAATTTGTGTTACTTATGTTCTACTTGAAATTTTTGTTGTACTTATATTAAAAGGGATAGGAAATAACGATTTTATTATTTTTAGAGGTACAACCAAAAATTTTGAAGGCCAAAAACTTTCCTTTTTTTGCTGTACCTACCTAGGTTTTCTAAATAATAAAATCATAATTTTCTATGCCTTTTAATATAAGTACAACAAAAATTTACAATACAACCAAAAATGCATCATCTGTTTTACGACCTTAAGCGACTAGCGACTGAAAATTGCTCTGGTCAAAAGAAGGCTTTAGCCTGCCAGAAAAATAAGTTAATTTGGTTTTGTATAAAAATTTAAAAAATTTAGTTCCAGGTTTTTATTCAAAATTTAATTTTACAGATGCTCCAAACGATGTTGTCTACATGGTATGCGGTGTTATAATTGCGATGTTAATGGTAGCTGTTATAATAGTCCTTGTTGCTGTTACTATCAAGTAAGTACTTGATATTTCTATATATTAGTTTTTAAATTAAATTTAATCATAACTACATTAGTAACTTATACTTAACGCTTGAATAAAAAAATTGGAACTGAAAACTAACTCTTTTGAAAAAAGAAAATGAAATCGTGATTGGATGATTTTAAAATTTAACTATAAAAGTTTTCAAGTTATTGCATATTAATATATGTTTTACATAATTTCTTTTTTAAAATGGGTTAAAAACGGTTAAGTCTATTAAGAAGTTTTTAAAAAAATCTCACACCCAATTAAAAGGTCAACTTGTTAATAATCTCAACCAATAAAATGAATTTCTTTTAAAAATCCGATAATCTTAAACTTCCTTAAATAATATTATATACTATTAATTTGAGTAACTTATAAGATTCTGCATATAAAACAATATCTTCTTGAATCCGCAAAACTATTAAATGTTTTATTTATTTTCTTGCACACAGAAATTTTTTCCTCTATCTTATCAATAGCTTTTTAATAAAAAATTTTCACAAAACCTTACTTAAAGTGTTGTTCCAGTTATAAAATAATTCCAATTCAAGAACATCTGAAAAAAATATATTTTTTTGCAGTTTTAATTTAAATTAAAGCAATTTTAAATGAACAATTTCAGTCAGCTCAAGGTTAGAATTTAACAGAGCCGACCAATTGTAATCAAAATTAAAAAAAAGAAAAAATAACAATTATAATATTAATTTATTGGGATGAGTAATATGGTATTTCTGTTGACTACAAGCAACTTAACCTGGAAAATTTGATAAGATTAGCAACTAGATCTTAAAATAAGTTTAACTTAAAGTAATTTAATTTTTGCTTAATTTCTTAAAAAATCACTTTTTGCTACGCTAATTTTTGTATTTTAATTCGCAATATTAATTAGTTTGGTATTTCTCACAAAAATAAATAACATTATAACTTACAAGTCCTAATCTGTTCTCTTTCATGTACATAGAAGCATACATAAACTATTTTATTTCTAAAGATACAAAATTAATGAGCTTGAGTCACTATATATGTCGGGCAAAGTTCTAATGCTTGGAGCTTACTTGAAAGTTAGCTTGCAAGAGTTTGACGCATTCGTTCAAGGAAACTACTCTTAAGGTAGTAAAACTCGTTTTCATAGTTTTTAAAGGTGCTTAATTTGGCCTTTCAATCATTTGTTTTATTACTATTATTATTATCAACAAGTTAAAATAGCTGTTGAAACAAAATTAGGTTTTTGTGTTGTTGTTAGCTTTACTTAGAGCAATTAATGGCTTTATAGTTTTTTAAAAAATTGTTTCCTTTTTGCTTTTTAACTAAATTCTAAATGGTCAAAATTTCTATTAAATTTTTCCAATCTGAAATATAATCTTTTTGAAATTATTTCTTTGGGAAATACAAATACAGTTGAAAACTGATATTTTTAATATCAGCATATATTTTATTTCAATTATAAATCTTTATTTTACTTTCAAATAAACCTAAAAAAAATAGCTTTAATAGGAAAAAAAATTAAACACAATTCAAAAACAAAGCATTTATTATATTAATTATATATATACACATATATATATATATAGTCACAATAATTTATATATAACTATCACTGAAAAAAAGCAAGTTTTACTAACAGTAGGAAAGACTAGGAAAAAAAGTAAACAAAATTCCACAATTACATGTTTTATTTCTTTAAGATATATATTTATTTTACAGAAAAACTATTACACTTATGTAATATCTACACTATATTTTTCATTATAAATATAAATAAATCTTAAATATAAAACAAATCACTACAAAAAATCACATCTTTTGTTAGTTATAGCTAAACGTCAACTAAATGTCAAATTGGACTTAGAAAATTTTTCCATAAAGAGAGATAGAACTACATAACCAAAAAATAATACGACGCGGACATATATATGAACGAAATTAAAATAAATTTTTGATATTTCAACACAACTTCTCTTTCTCATCGTTTCATCTCGCACAATAAAATTCCATACTTTTTCTCAAATATTAACCTCAAATTAAATTTTTGGTACATTCAGTATGAAATCAGGTTCAAATAAGAAATGTTCTGAAGGAAGAAAGTAATTACCAAGTTCATAGCAGGTTCATTTTTATTTAGTTCGATTTCAAAATAAGCAAAAATTTACATCTTTCGGTATATTAAGTATCAATTCAGGCTAAAATCAGTATATTTATGTCGAAATCAGGTTAATTTCAGGCTCATCGGGTTCTATTCAAGCACAAAATTTCGACTCGGGTTGGCAGTGCATGACAATTGATGTTAATCAGTTATTTTAAATATCTTTCTAACTGTTAGCTCATAATGTCCAATATCTTTTTGGAGCTTTCAAGCATTAATAAAACCCTTTTTTATTTATCCAATCAAGTTCAAATAAATATTGTTGTGTTGGCAGTGCATGACAATTGATGTTAATACAGTTAGTTCAAATATTATTCCTACTGATAGCTCATAATGTCCAATATCCTTTATAAATTTTCAATCGTTAATAAAATCCTTTCTAATCTTCCAATCAAGTTCAAATAAATTTTTTCGAGCTGGCAGTGAATGCCAATTGATACTAATATAGTTAGTTCAAATATTTATTCATAATCTATATATTAATACGTAAGGTGGGTTGCCTTTATTTATATGTAAAACAGTATACAAAGCTTTAAACGAATCTGTACTTTGGATTTTGAGATGAGTTAAGATAAGCGCGTGAAATTTTTTACAGTAGAAAATCCATGATAATTCCATTATACTGACCCAAAATCATCGATGCTAGGCCAATAAAGTACATAGCGTTTATCTAGAATGTTTGAAGCACCTTTTTGTAACTGTATCGTGAAATTCTTTTCTCTTTAGTGCTATAAGCAGCATGCCCATTTATGCGTACTCGGCTCTGTAAAAATCTGGATATCTTGCTTAAGAGTCAAAAAAGCAAAATAGCGTTCATTAAATGTACTGGCTGCAAATGAGCTGAAAATTTTACAATGGTTTATTTTCCAAATAAGCTATTTGACGTTGAGGTTGAGCAGGAATTAACAAATACATCATACTTCATTCAATATTTAGTTATATTTTTATTACACTTGTAAAAATAGTTGTTTCACGCCTTATTTAAATCATACAAAAGTTTTGGCTTTTAGTTAGAAAATTAATTCATATTGTTAATAATTTCAAATAATATTAGTTTTATTATTTTAGTTTTTTATTTAATCTTATTGTTTTTTGAAAACATTTGAGAAAAAAGTTAATATTTATAATATTTTAAATAAGTTCAAAACCGAGCTAGAAAACTGACAAACTAAACTTATTTAACTGACAAAATAACTCAATTTTCTGGAAAACTAATTTTAAGTTAAACAAAATAATTTTACTTTAAGACGCAACAAATTTTGACTGGACGAGTCTGAAACTAAGAAGCCACTAACACCAAAAACTATTCGCCAGCAACGTGTGGCCCATAAAAAATATTTATCACATTCCAATTAATGTGACCCCTCACGATGCTAACTTAAGCATAATTGGAGCCACCGGCGGAATGGCATCCGGCTGATAGTAGAGCCAAGAGTCATTACTTAACCAAGAGCAATACTTAACAAAGTACAAAGTATTACTTTGTAGCCTGATACTTGCAAAGTGTCACTTTGCCTACAAAGCAATACTTTACAAAGTACAAAGTATTACTTTGCAAGCCAATGACACCTTGCGAAGCGTAAACAACCTCCCGCCGAAAAGACGAAAGGAAGGCTAATACATTTTTTTTTTAAACAAACAAAACAACATCCATTTTATATAAGTCAAAATAAAAGAAATTACATTATTCTGTTATATTTTTCATATGAGTGCTTCAGTTTTACGTTATTTTCGAATTCTTTGAATTAAAACATTTTATGAATAATTTTCAAAAAACTTCTTTTGTTTTTAAATTTTAAATATGATAAGTTTTGGACTTTTAATTTACCTCTGGTATATATATAAAATTATAAAGTTAAAAAGATTATGTAAATTATGTAAAATTATGCATCCAATTCATTTACCATTTTTAATCATAATTCCATTATTTTCATTACTAATGTAGAGGTTTAAATTTTTATTCAATAAAACTCTTTCTTATAGACTAAATAAAAAACATTGTCATTGTGGTTCACATGTACTCATCTTTGGGTGGATTAAGTTTTCTTTCCAGGACTTGTCGTCTTTTGACTATGAATTCTTTAGTCCATAAGTGGGGCTTAGCATCCATTTCAGTGAGCTCAATATTGTTAGCTGCGGTTTCGAGAAGTCTGTTGACCCTGATCTTTCTAATGGCAACGTAGAAAAGACTCAATAAAATAATGACGCTTCCAACTGTAATGATATATGTCCATGGATCCGTGATAAACATCTCTGAGGAACTGGATGTGTTCAATTGCATCAAATGCATCAATTAGGTGATCTGTGGTTGGAGTTTCTACTAAAATTTTGGGTTGTAGCAACTCATTTTCCACTCGTTGGGTTTAGTGTTAGGTTCTTTTAATAGAACTAAATCGCCCTCTTGCAGATTCCGCGTAGGGTTTTTCCATTTGTATCTTTTCTGAAGATGAAATAAATATTCATGTTGGTATCGTTTCCAGATCTGCAATTGTAGCTTACGTATTTAAAGCCATCTTTTTGTTACGGGTTCACGGTGGTTCGGTATGATGTCTGTTGGTAGATTTTTAAGCTGCCTCTGGGTAATAAGCTCAAAAGGTGTAAGTGCGGGAGCTTCAGAAGGATGGTCAATTCCAGGATATAATGGTCGGCTATTCATAAGACCTTCGATACGACAAATCAAAGTATTAAATTCTTCCAATGTTATACGTTCCACAGTTTCCATACGTCTAATAAAATATTTCATCGTTTCCACCGCTGCCTCACATAAACCATTAAAATTTGGGCTGTAAGCGGGAACTAAATACCATGTTATTTCTTGAATAGCTAGTCGGTCTTTGCTTTCAATTTTAATTGTATTCCACGCATCAGTGATTCGATGTTTGGTTCCAATGAAATTTGTTGCATTATCAGTTTGAATGCTACTAGGAGCTCCACGACGGCTTACAAACCTTGAAAATGATGCTAAAAAGTTATCGGTACTAAGATCGGAAACTAGTTCAAGATGTACTGCTTTAGTCGATAAACAAGTAAATATTACCACCCATACTTTGAGTGATCTATCGAATTTTACTAGGCTAGGCCTTACACTGAAGGGACCCGCCAGGTCAGCAGAAATATGACTAAAGCTTGGTGTAAAATTAACTCTTTCGTAGGGTAAGTTTGACATTTTTGGCTGTATAGACATTGCTCTCCATCTAATACAAATAGGACATGCATGAATCCATTTTTTAATTCGATTTTTGATAGAAGGTATCCAAAACTCTGTCCGAATAAGACGTTCAGTGAGACCAATCCCACTGTGACCATAACTTTCATGTGTTTGCCTAGTTACAAGATCTACTAAATGACACTTTTCAACGGAATTAGATGTCGTTGCTCATTCGGAATAGGCGCAGCATCTATTCTTCCCCCTACTCTAAGAATTCCCTGGTTGTCAATATAAGGATCCAGAGTCGACAACCAATGCTTTCGAGATATAGTCTTACCAGAAATAATTAATTTAAGCTCTGCTTCAAATTCTAACTGTTGTTGTGCTCGTATCAATGAAAGTTTGGCCTTCATAATTTCTGTCGCTGATGGCTTGTTAAAGACTTTTGCTGAATTTAAACGACTAAAACTTTTTTTAATTCCTGTTTCTTTAAAACATTTGACGGCGCTTTTTAGATTTGCAGTGAACCTTTTGCAAATTGCAGTGATTATTACCACTTTAGCAAGGTTAGAGAATCTTTCAATAAATGTTTCACTTTGCACATTAACTTTAGTTATCAGAACTGTAGTAGTCCATAAACCAATTTCGGCAATTAAGAAATTGATGAGGAGTCAGCCCTCATGACGCAGGATCAGCTGGGTTTTCTTTTGATTTTACGTGGTGTAGATTATCGGGGTGAATAATTTTAAGTATTTTGCTAACTCTTCGCTTGACAGAACTGTTTAGGTTATCTTTCTTGCTTTTACACCATGCTAGTGCAACTTCAGAGTCTGTATAAGCCGTGAAATGAATGTTCAAGTTAGAAAAGCATTTCGAAATGCTTTGGTAAAGTTCAGTTAGCAATAGAATTCCCTCCAATTCCATTTTTGGGATCGTACACAGCTTACTATCTTGGTTAGTTTTTGTCTTCAAGAGTGTCACCCTTCCTTTGGCGGCAATTAGATGAATTTCAAAATTATTTAGTGTCCTGGTGCGACTATATATCACCGCAGCATAACCTTCACCACTCGCATCACTAAACCCGATAAGCTTAACGTTGGAATCTTTTGAACAGCCCATCCATCGTGGTATTTTAACAGTCTTTAGTAAAGGTAGAGCAGTTATAAGTGACTCAAACTCTTTCTGAATTTCAGGGTCGATTTCGTCGTCCCAATCAACCTTTTGTTGCCATAGTCTCTGCACTAATATCCTCATTTTCATTACCACTGGAAGTAACCATCCAAGGGGATCGTAAAGACTGGCAGTTGCTGACAATAATCCTCGTTTAGTACATATGAATTTTTCGTATGTTTTGACATTAAAAGTGAAAGCGTCTTTTGATGGAGTATATATTAGGCCAAGTGTTTTTACAGCGGCTTCCTCTTTGGTCATATCATATCAATTTTTGCTTTGGCTGCTACTTTATCGATAACTTGTTTGTGATTGGATATCCATTTAGTCTTTGTTATTTTTTCAATGTCTTCTTGACATTCTTTGCTTGGCTACACTGGTCAATTAAACACCGAACAGGAATGGCCTCGCCTTGTGGAAAGATCAAATTTGCAATTGCTGTCGGCATTATAACTGTAGACGGTGGCAGAATTTTGTTATTAGACAGGTGAACTAAAGTGTTTTGCTGATTATGCTGTACTGATGTTAAGGCATCGTGCATTTCAGTAATATGTTTTTCCTGGCATCCGTCAACTCCACACTTTAAAAAATCACGAGATAGGCATCTGGTTTTGGTAGGCTTGTACTTATGTTTCATGCAATAAAAGCATTTTGTATCGGCGAAGTAAGCCCAGCCGATCGGTAGAAGTTTTAAATTTTTCGCACTCTACAGTTGAATGGATATTATGTTCGCAAACAAGGCAGCGTTTTTTGTTTTGTGTAGATAATGATGCAACGTGTACATGAGAAGCATGACTGTTTGTCTTCTTTCGAAGTGAAATCGGTGAGCTGAGAAAACGATGGTATACTTGTTTTACTTGGTAGGAAATTAGAGAACCGACTTTTGTGTGGTTCTGGTATATGATGCATACAAATCATAGTAAGTAAGTTTTGAAGTGTTATATTTTCCCTTGCTAGGTTAGCTTTACGAAGTACAAAGTATTACTTTGCAAGCCAATGACACCTTACGAAGCGTAAACACATATCAATTTATAAAATCAGTAAAATAAAAATATCAAAATTTTCTTATTGTTTTATTATTCATTGCCATTTAAATTGCAGTAGGTTAAAGTTTTACTTTATTTCCAAGAATATACATTAATTTTAATATATAAACCCAGGAGTAGAAGGTTTGAATCAAATTTTGATCATGCTATCAGAATTTTTGTGAGTATATGAAAAAAATCAGGGCTCATATTCGGTGATGAGTTAAAGACAGGCAAGTAGCCCCCCCCCCCTCTCCCAAAAAACCCATTTTTTGAGAATATCTCAAAAATGCTTCTTTGGATAGTAAAATGATTATGATTTTCGGATTCAGCGTTTTTAGTTTTTTACTCATCAAAGCTTAGGGTAAATAAAAAAAGTTTTTATAAACAAGCTGTAGATCTTTTTATTATCTACAACTTTTACTTTTACACTTTTTGGATTGGACGCGTATTTTAGCCATAAATAATAAAATACCATTTCCCCCTACCCACCTTAAAAACCCAACCCTCTACGCCCCGGAACATTCACACTTGTTCGATTTTTGTTTTTTTTATTGCTAATAATACGCTTTACAATATTGCATCATCAGTTTGCTGTAACGAATTATTTCTCTTTTTTCTTTTTTTTACACTTATGGCGCCTGGCCTATTATTAAAAATCTAATGAAAATAATATTTCGACAACTTAAGTAGGCATAGTATATTTCACTCTAGCTTTTTCATGTTTTTACATAAAAGTTCGTTTCTGCTCGTTTTATTATATTTAGTCGCAGTTTTAAAATATCAAAATGCAATAATGCTATGTTCATCTTTGATAATTAGATTAGTTTCACTAGTCTTTTTTCTAGTGGGTCCCTAATTTTACGAGCAGATATAGGAATGACGCGTTTTTTAACCCTTACTTGTCACACTTCTTAAAAATCAGTTACTTGGCACACCTCAGTCACGTTAATTGTTATAAAAAAACTATTCAACATTTTTATTAAAAAATTTGTTTGCAACATCTTGAAGGTACACTTAGGTAACATTGGTAAAAAGCAAATATAAGTATGTACTATAGCTGCGGCAATTTCTCTCCGACCAGTTTGAAATTTTGGCACAATATTTTTCAGATGTTATACATTATTTTAATACCAAACCATCCCCTTAAACATTATGTATCTTCAAAAAAAAATTAGATGTCATATAATATCATTTACTAATTGTAAGTGTGTTCTTCACTCTGAAGCCAAAAAATACTTCACTCCCAAAAACAAAATTTGAGCTTAATTGACACACTAGGTTGTGTGACAACGCCAAGTAAGGTTAAACTCATTCGAGTCATTTCTTATGCTTACTTATGATACAGAAATATTTATTTCAATCAAAAATAAAACAACAAATGTGATGTCTTCACTAAATAACACTAGCAAATATACCAGGGCAGGATGGATAAAAACTTCACGGCCTGACTGCCAAAGACAGCTAGTTTTTTATAAAGTTTTTTTTTTAAATCACCATTGATCGGAGCCTTATCAAATAATCATCTACGGCCGCTTTAATTTCATTTTCTGAGCCATCATGTTTTTTCAGTCAGAAATTTTTTAATTTAGGAAATAGATGGAGGAAGAAAATGTTAGGTAAAGTGTTTACACCTAAAATTTGCACTTCTACTCTATAATTTTATCAAAATCCAAATATTATGTCCAAGTACAATATATCAATTAAATGTGAAGATCTGTTTGCTGGCTTTGTTGAATGGTAATTCAAACTCAATTCAGAGCAACCTCTGCAAATGTAAAATATGAATGTGTCTGTTATGATTTTACGAGTATAATCGGTACATAAAACCGATCGCACAACCTTGGGATACATAAAACCGATCGCATAATCTTGGGATACATGTAAAAACCTTTATCAAATACATTAGTATAGTATAACAGCGTTCAATAACTTATAGGGCCTATTCACTATTTTTTCCAACTAGTCAAATGGCTCTCTCGTCCCATATAAATTATATGGAAAGGGTCATTTGAGAGTAAAAAATTAAACATGTTTAATTTTCTACTCTCAAATCGCTATCGGTTTCTTTTGTATTAGTCCTTTACTAATACATACATGCCAAAAAATCATTTCCATTTTGCCTTCGAGGAGTGCACATCGAAGAAAACATATGAATCTGTCAAAACAAGCTGGGTTATACAGCAGTGCGTTTATACGTCAGAGTTGAAATTATATTTTAAAATAAAAATATGAGAAAAATATGTGTAATTTTTTCAATTTTACTTTGAAAGTGTAGCTCTCTTGAATATACACACACAATTATAAAATTAGTCCACACCATTTTAAAGTATATATTTTACACTATGTACGTACACGAGTGGTAGGAGGTAAGCAAGTTTTGACGTCAAATGGAAAAAATAGTGAATAGTCCCTATTACAGACCTGACACCTAAAAAAACAATGGAGTCTTCATTTAAATGAAATCTCTTTCTTCAGGTCATAATTTTCAAAATCTGCAAAAAGTCATTAGTCACTTGGGGCTAAAGCTGATGTGTAGAGTAAACCCAAAAGTATTGCAATGCTTAATTCTTGTAATTTTGCCTAATATTTTTAACTACGTGTGTTAAACGGTTTATTTTCTAGATAAAGCGTACCAAAAAGTGTGGCGGAAGTTATTTTATTTGTGGAAGCGAATTAAATAAAACGCAATAGGCTAAATATGTCAAGTAGGCCAAGAAAGTTTACCTACTTGACATATTTAGAATTATAGTTAGTTGTATTTTTTATTAAAAAATATTCTATTTAAAGTTTACACGTGGACCAAACCTAAATACCGGTGTGAGGCTGCACTGGACGTGTCAACTTTAATAATTTATAAGAGGATAAATTTAATACAATTGTTAAATAAATAATAATATTTATAAATTATAAACTAAAATAAACAGTATTGAAATTATATAATTTTTTCTTGCCACAAAAGGGAGTGTTATAGTCTCTCTTTATGATTTTTCTTTTTTCAAGGTACTCAATAAACAGATTATCATGAGCAGCCCAATGTGCTAGAATAACTATATGATTGCAAAAAACTGTATAAGTTTTGTCATTTTGAATAAATAATTCAATTTATTTCAATTCAATTCAATAATCTGAAAATTCACATCTTATTCTTTCAATGTAATTTTCGTTTAGGTATAATCAACAGGAAGTAATTAACTTGAATATCTTATCTCCCTGATATATGTACACATATATAGTACTAAAAATTTTCCATTTGTTGTGCACTGAAAGTGTTCGAGGGTTTTTTTTCTTAACATAAATAGCATGGATAGACAAAATATTAGGTCAGTAGAATTGGAAAATAAGTTTTAAAATTATATTTTTAAACTCATTTAAATTTGCTTAGCAACCAATAAAAACTGAATGACAATTAATTTTATTTTATGTTGGAGTTGTAATCCTTTCCTAAATTCAAGCTCTGCAGGTAACATTTTTTTGGTTTCGCAAAAAAAAAGAAAAGCTAAATTTTTTTTTGTTATCAGCATATGTGGCAAATACTTTCATACCACAGGATTGATAAGGTATTATATAAAGTAAATTATTATACAAATTGCTCCTGTGAAATTTTAATTTACATATACTTATATCTTGTTTTCTGTTTTGAGTTGAGTAGTAAATTCTCTTAGTTACAGAAAAATAAGCCACTCTATGAAGTCATCGATAAGCCAATCCTGCATGATTACTCATACAAATAGTCGGTATAACGACCATTCCTTAACAAAATTCATTGATGTTTTTCTCGACAAAGTAGCCGTTATAACTGATAAGTAGCTCTCTTTCATTGATGAAGTGGTGCTACTTTCCCTACTGCGAAATCTTAATACAGATGTAATATACTAAACAAACGACGGCTGCTAAAATAACTAATAATGATCCAAAAAATATTAATACACATGTACATGTTTTACACTTTACTAAAAACACTTAAGCGGGGTATTCACTATGTTACCGAATCAATGATTCGGCTCTCATTTTTTCCAGTTGAAATTCATTTTACAGTATCAAACACGATTTTTGTTCTTGTGTGTGTGAGAGTATTGTTCCCGTATAATTTGTTGTTGCCTTAGAACTAATTTAAAAGTTCCGTATGATAAAGCATCCATCTGGACTGCACGAAGGCAAATTTAAAATGAAATTTTTGTTTATATGTGTTAGTAATGCCCTAACACCAGTTCAGAATTTAACCAGAATATCCAATAAATATAAGTTTCATAAAAATAAATCCCTTAGTTGTGAAATTTTGTTGAATTTTCTTCTCTTGTAATATACATTTCTATTTGGTTTTCCTAGTTCGGTTCCTTCACCTAAACCTAACAGCATTGGTATCTTATAGTATTTGTACCTTATCCTACCATCCATGATATGTAACTGTACATCACGTGCTGTCATAAAGTCTTCGCTACCTTTCTACGGACAGGATAGGCGTGTTACACACGTGTCTTCTACACGTCCATCTGTAGTTCCTGCAAATTTTTCCCACGTTTCTTCATACTATTTTGCAGCTTTACTCGATAAATCTGCTGTAAACATTGATTACCGTAACGCAGCTCGATTATCAATGCTTTATAATCCCCTCGATCTTCTGTTGATACGGTCTGTAATAATTCCGCTTCAGCGCCCATTATGCTCGGTGCACCAATGTGGTTGCCTGATCCTCGATAGTTATATTCATATTAAATGTTGCAGCCTCAAACTGAATTTTATAGACGGACCAAGCTGTTTTGCCACCAAAAGTTGGAGGATTTAATTTTCTTGTAGCTGAATCGCAGGGGCTCCCCTGTTGTAATTTTGTGTTTTCTAAAGCCTTAATTTTTGGTTCTATTTCGCTCTTTGTGTGTTCTGTGTAATTGATCCTCTTCTAAAAATAATTCCCGCCGTCCTCCCATCTCGTAGTTGCATTATTTCTTAAACAATTAAAAGTGTGCTTTTGTTTCTCCATAATTTTCCCTCTAAATCTATGTATGTCCTCTTTTTGATTCCTACACAATTTCCGCATCTCTGTCTTAAGACTTTCGTTCATCTATTGCATTGATTTCTTTTGTTGTACCATCATATCGCGCAAGATTATAACAAATTGGTCCATTCTAAATGGCTCACTTTCCTTGAAGCTTCCTCATGACCATGTAGCTGGAACACATGTTCGTCCGGATTTACACCTCCGCTTTCCACGAGACCACGAAGTCTCTCTAATACTACAGCCTTATTACCTAATGTTGATACTTCACGCTTTTGAAGCACTTCCTTGATATCGTTAACAGTTAATTCTTTAATCCTTTTCTCCATAATTTTCCTCTTGACTGACTCTTGTTATATATTCCAGCAATCCCACTTCTGACACCAATTTAATGAAAATTGTTTTTAATTGATTTACTATCAAGATCAAGTTTGGAATATATACACAATAATGAACATCAGTACAAGTAAACTAAAACGTAGGACTCCTAACTATAAACTCCGAATTCAAAACTAAAAACTAAACTAAACTGAACTGAACTCAACTGACTGCTAACCCAAATTGCAGTTGCTTATATACTTCTTTTTTGACAGTTCTCGCCTACTTTGTTTTTCTTCAGCGTCCTACGTTCAAATTCATAACAATATTTTCATTACCGATTTGTTTTTTTTTATTAAAAATCATTACAGCTAAACTTAATATTTTTATAAATGGGATTTTTCTAAAGAATACTTAAATTGAATATTTTTGATTTGAAAACTTTGAGTTATACCCATATTAAATTTATTCATATGTTAATGTACATTTTCTCACTCGTAGTTTTAATATTACATAGGTTTGAGAAGTTCATCATCTATAATTACAAACCTTGTGCAACAACAACAAATTACAAAAGTGACAGCTTTTACTTGCCTGCAGTAAACTTAAAACAAAATTTGGCTAAAAGTTTCGTTATTTCGCGAATAATATGGAGATTAATTATGTTATGGCTCTAATGTTTATAAAGAACCAATTGTAAATATTTGGAATCTACTTTGTGTTCTCTGGTAACCTTAACGTTATGCGGAAAGCAAAGACCTTTGTAAGAACTAGAACGGAGCATATTGAGTATAATTGGTGTTTGGGTATTTGTAATTATAAATTTAACGTCATCCAAACAAAAAAAAAATCCAAACAGAAAATAAAATTACGGCATTGAATACTTTTCCTGACGCCTGTCTTGATTAGACTATTTACAGTATTTGCTGTTAATTACAATGACCTGAATTTTATTAAATGCTATAAATGTACCAAAAAGAAATATTTTAATCACATTATTAAGTAATAATTTTAACATGTAAAATAGCTTTTTATCTGAAAAAACCCAGTAATTATTTCCAATCCAAGACAATGAATTTAACTGCATATTTTATGTGAACAGAATTGAATTTTAAGTATTCAATTTAGAATCTTTAAAGTAAAATAAATTTTTTTTATTATTCTAGAAAATGTTCTAATTAGACTTTTTTTAACGTTTACTTTTAGCAATCTTGAATTTTTCAACTAACAATTTTTAATATGAATTTATTGTTTATTTTTGAAATTTTATATATTTTTTTAAATATTTGTAATCGAATTTCAATCAACATACTATACAACATTTCTACAAAGAAAAAGTAAAAGCTTTATGGTTTTCAACCTTGTATGCTTTGTAATAGCTATATTTAAACCAGTCAAAAACGTATAGAAAATAATATACTACTAAAAACTTTTTGGCAATTAATTTGGCAAAAGTTTAAATAAAATTAATGAATGGCATTTGATTTTTTAATAATACTAATACATTGTAAAAATTTTATTGAAGAAAAATAAAATTAAATTTTAACAACTCATTGTGAATGATTTGTAAAAAACAGAAAACCATTTTTAAAAATTTCAAATAACCTAATTAATTTGGCAATTGGCATTTCATTTTCAAATGATAATGAAGTGTATTTCTATTTTTGGAAATATGTCTTTAAAATGTATATTTAACAATTTCACCTAATACAAATGAATTTTTACATTCTAAGACTTAAAGCTATCACCTCTTGGGTTATGAACCTTGTAATCATAAATACACAGATTAAAAAGTCATGGACAATTTAAAATTTTAAGATAATTAAGAAACCGTCAAATATATATTTCAAAAGTCAACAATCTCGATATACTTTGTTAAGTCTCAAAAGCATTGATTTTAAAATGGAACAACGTTGTTTGTGTGATTTAATTTGATTGATTAATATTATTATTATTCTTAAATGTTGATGTTTTTTAAATTATTAATCTTAAACCGTCAACAATTTTTGATATTTACATTTACAAAATTTTATATTGTACTCCAAAAAAATATAGATAATATATTTCTTATTGTTGACATTCATTAGTCGCAGTAAAGCGAAACAAATATTCTCACAAAAGTTAAGAGAATAAAATGATGTTAAATTAGCCAGACTGTTTTTGTAGATCAGAGAAGTAAAAAGCAAGATGGAATTTCAGATGTCTTGTTTCTTCTACTTTGCTGTCTGTCAGTTGACATTTACCAAAATATAATATTAAATTCAGACGTCTTGTGTTAAAAATGCCGACTGAAAGAAATGCACGATTGCTGCGATAAATACAGTTTGTATGATGCTTAGTGGCACAAAATTTAGTGCTAAATGCTAATGAGTCCATTAGTATCCACTGATGTTCCACTCCACTAGTATATAAAAAAAAACTCTCCATTTTTACCGTGCTAAGTCGTCTCCACACGCTAAGCGCTAGTGAGTCCCAAGCATGAAAATTAAAGGGACCAGCTCGAAACGCTTCGAGCGAAAGCGAGCTAAATTGCTTTAAAAAAATGGTTCTAATTTTTAACGAACCATTTTCGTTCACCGATAGTCAAATATACTGTATTTGAAGCTATATTAATGTGTATTTGAAATTATTTACACATGCGTGGTGATAATGAATCTGATTTTTATGTATTATTACAAGCAGCTTGTAGTGTATGTTACCAAATGAATTTTTAGGATAATTTCATCATTGAAAAATGATTAAAAGTTAACGATGGATTAAATTACACTAATTGTAAGTAAAAAGATATTTTTTAAAAACTTCTATTTCTTATTGTTTGCTCAAATTTGACCCACCCTCGACTTTTAATTCTGTTTTAATAGAAATATTTCAACAACAAAGGCTCTGAAAGCACAAATCACAATCGATTGCAATAATACATGAATACCCCGTTCATTAAGACCAGAAATGAGCAAATAATCATAAATAAAAATTTAAAATAAAAGCCTTTGCCATATTCTTACTCCGCTTCACTCTGCTATTCTGATCGCATTACAAAGTCCGAGAGGCATATATATAAATTCGAATAAACGAAATGGCGTTATTATCGCTGTCTTGGGTATGTCGTCGGGATGTACTGAAATCTGGTGATACGCCTTTTCTAGATCTATTGTTGAAAAAATTTTCTTTCCATGTAAAACGTGATGGAATGTTTGAATGTTTGGTATGGGATATCTATCCTTTTCCGTTACTGCATTCAATGCTCTGTAATCGCCGCATGCCCTCCATGAGTCTTTCCCTTTAGGTACCATATGAAGTGCGGATGCCCATTGGCTTTTTGATGGGCGACAAATTCCTTTTTTCATGAGGTATTCGAAGTATGTTTTTGCTTCTTTTTCGGGCGTTAATCTCCGTGCTGACTCCGTGGTGACTGGAGGTCCATGGGTAACAATGTGATGATATGTTGTTGTTGTCGGAATGGTTTTGCCTTCCGGTAATGTAAATAATTGTTGGAAATTATTTAATAATTTCTGATATTTGGAATCAGTGTTGATTACTTTGATCGTTATTGTTTGAGTCCGCTTTACGGTGCCTATCGACGAAATTTTCGTTTTGGTGTTTAATAACGCTGATCCTTTCAGGTCAATGACTAATCCAAAATGGACTAAAAAATCAGTCCCAATTATTGGTGTGTGTACGTTGGCAATAGTAAACGTCCAAGTAAATTTTTGCTGTAACCCTAAATCTAGGCTTATAGTTTTTTTTCAAAAGTTTGTATTATTGAGCCATTTGCTGCGAAAAGTTGGTCGGTTGAAAATTGTGGATTATGTCTTTCATTTACTGATGGTGGTAAAATCGAGATGTCGGCTCCTGTGTCAACCAAAAAACGTTTTGATGAAATTTTGTCGGTAACGAAAAGTCGGAGATTTTTATTTGATATTATTGGCTGTTGATTTTTATTTTTGTTGGCTAGTTCACTGATCACATGGTTGTTTGCATTTCCTGGCTTCAGCACCAAATTTAAAGTGCCACCAGCACGTTTCAAAACGTGATGGTTTTTTTGTAAAATGGTTGTTGTTATTTCCATTATGGCTGCGTGACGGTTCGATTTTGTGTACGTGTTTGTCGTTGTGAAATGGCCAAATGGTGTACAATTTGATCAATTTGTGATTGAATATTCTCCAATGTGTTTGTTTTTGTTGTTGGAGGTGATTGGTTACTATTACTTGCTGTTGGTGCTTCATTGCCCACCACGTTTATATTTCAAGGTGAAATTTGTGTTGCCTCCATGACGCGGTCTGCAATGACTGCTACTTCTGACAGCGGAATTTTATCACTTGTTGATAATATTACCCGTATTTGATTAGGTAAGTTTCGCAACCACAAAGATCTCAACAACTCTTCAGTTACTAGTGTATCTGCGGCTTGTGCTCGCATTTCCGCGAGTAGCTGGGATGGTTTACGATCACCTATTGATATGTAACTAACAATAAGTATTTTGCTTAATTTCACTTGTGTGCTATCTGCAAATTCGCTACTAAGCCTTTGTTTTATTATATTTGTTATGTTGTTTGTATTGTTATATTAGCAGCTTCAAAAGCGGCGTCCACTTGCCAAGCCCATAATTCAATATGTTCTTCCACAAAATTAGGAAGTTTTATTTTTGTGTTATCTATTGCGTTGACTGATACCAAGTTGTTGATAGATTGATTTGTTGTCTCCGTGGACATGTTGATATTTAAGATTTTGTTTTGAATTGAAAGTAAAAATTAGTAGGATAATTTTAAATAATGATAATTTACGCCGATTTTTCGGATTGTGTTGTTTTTGGTGTTTTTATGCCAAAAATGCTGATCCTCGTGGATTGTAGGCGTCGGGGTCGCCAGTGTAGTGGGTATGAATAAATTATATTCTGCTACTATTTAGAATATTATTACAATCTTTATTCTATTCGAAAAACAATGAACACTACGGAGATGCACTTAATATATTTAGATATTGAATTATAATTTAACACTTGACTTGTCACCATGATTTGATGTTCATAAACTTCTGTCAAATTTTATATATTTTTGGTAGGCCTGTTCTTATGGCTGTGTTTGCTGCTGCATCAGCCGTCTTGATGGGTGCGTTCGCTGCTACAATGTTTTTCTGTGACAATCTCGCATTCAGCCAGTCTATACGCGGCTTTATAATGTCAGTTTTCTTAAAGGAAACGTATCATTTGCATAGAACATTTCAATTATTGCTGTCTGCCCTATTTTGACAAAGTCTAGTGACATTCAAGTATAATGCCTAGGACTCACTAGCGCTTAGCGTATGGGATGACTTAGCACAGTAAAAATGGAGAGTTTTCCTAAATACTCATCGGAGTGGACTCACTAGAATATTACTGTTTTTATTGCCATTCATTCAAAAATAATATATAAAAAATACGTCTGGCAGCAGGTACCGCACAAGCAACTTCTCTTGAGAAAAAATTATTTTTTTAATGTTCCGATACCTCGGAAATCATTCGACACTATCTTAGAATTACTATATGGGACTATCTATATTCAGACTAGACAAATGCATAAGCATTTCGATAAATATCTATTTTAAATATTCTATTTTTAATATCTATTTATTTTTATTTATAAGGAATCCATACTTTTATCAGCCTACAGTGTAAAACAATGGATTTGAAAAAAAAAACAGTTTAGCATTTGTTCATCGTTCTCGATGCTTTTATTAAAAATTTATAATTACTCAGAACAATTTGAATCATACAGTTATTAAACGATTCGAAAGAAATGACAGTGAACGAAACAATTAAATATAAAACGTGTCCTCTATAATTTGCTTGCTAACTATAAATTTTTAAATCGTTTTTATATATAATTCCACCCACCTTCCTCACTTTCCTTCCACTATCATCATAATATAATTTAATGTTGTTATTATGGCTATATTTTCAGTTATCTTTTTGCATTTTTTTGAATATTATTATTCTTTAATTTAACTGCATGTTGACTTGAAATTTCGTTGTCTTTTATCATTTTTTTCGAAATATAACAAATCGCTTTTGTCCAATCTTTCGCTAATTGCAAACATTAAAATATTTTTTTTTTGTTTCACATAATCCCAACAACCTTCCTCACTTTCCTACTACTATTATTGATCATATAAATTTTTTTTTTTATCCTCTAAATACTCATCAATAAATATGCATGTATAATGTCACCCACCTCCTTCCTCTCTTTCCTCGCACATCATGATATTGATCATTATGTTGGGATTATTTTTCTTTATTATTTATTATTACCAAGTTATAGTTTTTTCGTTATTATCTTTTTTTCATATCCGTCTTCTGGAAATAGGCTTCCATAGGAGAATCAGTATTATCAGTTACATATTCTTTATTTCCTTCAATTTTATCCCTTTCTTCATTTTCTTTTTCGAGATTATCATTTTCTACTTGTTTTAACAATTCATTCAATGTTTCATCACTAATTATTGAATATTTTGCTTGATTTGTTTCGATAATTATTTTATTTTCTTTATAAACTTGTTCATGATCGACATTTTCCATTTCATTAAGTTCATGTCTCCACGGCATAAATAATAATATACGCTCTCTATAATAATTATCTGGATCTTGATCCAGTTTAAACCGTTTATACATAAGAATAGCTGGTCTAGTTAGAATTTTACCAATATCCCTAATTTCATTATTGTCATTATTATTATTTTCATGATCATTATTAACATTATTAGTCCTACTATTATTTGCGTTATTGTTATCAGTACTATTTTCTTCAACATTAAAAATGTTATCTATTAGATTATCATTAACTTCATCATCTTCAGATGAATTTGGTTTTTTAGCGAAACGACAAAGTGCTGTATAATCAGCAAGACACATATTATTAAAACGCGCCTCTCTTTTGCTATATTTTTCGAAACTATCAAGTTTATATATATTTGTGGATTTTTCATTTAAATTTTTCAATTCTGCTTCTGATCTTAGCATTGAAACGCGGTCATTAATAGCGTTAGTATTAATGTATATAGCCTGGCGACTTTTTTTAGACAACACTAAAGGTATGACATGATATGCTACTTCCTGGGCAGACATTAGAGTACTATTTAAAAATTTATTAGCAATTATTCTAAACTTATTTTTAATACTTGTATTATTGTTATCACAATCTATTGCAGCTTCACGAAGTAACTTTGATAAACCACCATCTACTTTACTAATATAATCGGTTACATAACTTATTACTGCATATTCATCAAGTATAAATTGTAAGTCCATATTCGATTCGAATAACTCTAGAATTTGTTTGTTGTAAGGATTAATACCAACTTCGAGGCTCGACCTTTTTAAAAAAACTCGTTTTCGCTTTAAAGTGCTGCGAATCGCTAAAATATATTCTGTTTCATTCATATTTAATTTGTTTAGGATATCATCGTAGGTCATGGTTTTTTTTTTTATTATAAAATTCATTCATTAAAATTCCAATGTCTTCATAAGATTTAGACACTCCTTCATCTTCGCCTAATGGCTCTAAAATCATTGTTCTATTCATTACTGGATAAGGAATATGAAACCTACATTGTTTATTTTTTTTATTTTTATAATTACCTTTTTATTTTTTTGTCTTTCATTCAAACTATAATTTATATTTCTACGTAATTTTCGGTTTCTTAATATATTTTTTTTTAATTTCCTGTTGCATGTAATTTAACTTTGATTTTAGACTTTTCATCCTTAAGACTCTCTCATTTTTTTTGTATAAACTATTTTGGCGAAGTATACAATTTCTTTTTATATTTTTTCTCATTTCCTTTTTAATATAATCCATTTTTTGCCGAAGGATTCGATTTCTTTGTATATTTTTTTTACGTTCATTAATTTTATAATCTTCACGTTTTCTTAATTTTTGCATACGATCAATGGTCTTTTTTCTTTCGATTTTTTTGCAATTTTTATCTTGTCTAATTAGCTGAATCCGTTATAAATTCTGTTTATTTTCAGTCGTTCTAAATTTTTCGTTTTTTCTTTTACTCTCTATGCGCTGTTTATTTTTTTCGTTTTCAGTTTTTTTAAATTCCTCATCTTGTCTTTTATTTTCAATCCACTGTTTTTTTTTTTTGCTTTTTATTTATTTGAAACACTTCATCTTGTCTTTTACCCTTCAAATATTGTTTTTGTTTTTCATTTTCTGATTGTTTATAAGCTATATTTGATCGCAGCTTTTGCATATATTGTTTTTGTCTTTCTTTTCTACCTTGGGGTTTTTTTTTATTAGTTGAACAAGACGCAGTTATTTCATTGTGGCGATTTATTTTCTGCTTCTGACTTTTAGTTTTAGTAGATTTTTTCTTTGCCCTCATAGCGATTTAATATGTTTATTCTATGCTTTTTAATTATAACAATTTCTTAAAATTAATTATAATTATATATATCCGATGTTTTTTTAATTTTCAATTTCAATTATCTGTCTGCAAATTAACGTCGTTTTATGCTTTTATCGATATTTCTTTTAACTTCTGTTTGGAAGTTATTATTATTTTTTATAATGACTGATCCGTCTACAAACATATATATATTTATATCAGTCTCAGTCAAATTTTTTTTATAATTCGCTTGAATATTATTGATTGATTTTTTTTAAAACAATATATCGAATATATATAATATGTTTTAAAAAAGTAACACAACAGAAAAATTTATACAAACCAAAATCACTATAAACAAATTGTTAAAAAAAGTACTCAGATATAAAAATTTGTACAAATTAAAAACACTATAAAAAATTGTTAAAAAAAGTACTTTTAATTGTAAAGTAAAGTAATTGTTAAAAAAAGACACAAAAATTTGTACAAATTAAAATCACTATTAACAAATTGCAAAAACCACAATTTAAACACAATTTTCTTCACCCGCGTTTACCGTTGAACTAAACACATTTTTCAAAATTCAAAATATTATATAGTCAACTAATCCTTAAATTTAAGGTGTGCATGAGCTGCTATTAACCACAAATTTGAACTTAAAAATGTCTGTATGCCAAAGAAAAAAAAATACAATTATGTACGAAAAATATCTGCATATATGTGAATAAATTGTTTTTTTTTTTTAAATTCAGAATTTACAAAATTAATGTTGTGTTTATATTTTTAAAAATATAATTTGCCATCTCTTTATTTGAATTATCTCCATTAGTCTCAAAGTAATTTCAAAGCTTCAAAGTAATTCAAAGCAAAGAATGATCGTGGATGGTCATGAAAATGCATTAACATATTTGTTTTAAGATAAATTGAAATTAATGTGAGGAAGTTAGCAAAATAACAAATTGGATAAAATAAAAACTATTGACATAAGCTTTGCTGTTTGTAAAATTTTTCTAGTCCTAGCAAGTATATTACAAAACACAATAAAAAAAATTATGCGACAACATGTGCTAATTAAATAAAAGCAGAGTTTGAAAGTTTTTCAAAAACTTCGAGTGACAACATGGCTCAAAACATTAAACTAGGTCAATTACTTTCAACAACGATTTATTGTAGGTGTCGAATATGATATCAACTTTTCAGGAAGTAACAAAATATTTCAATTTTCTTTATCATCTTTTATAATATTATATTGGTCTAATATATATATATATATATATATGTCTTTTTACAAACTTATGCAAGTCATTTAGTAAACAATTTATTTTCAAATGACAAAGCAATTAATTGCTTTCAATTTTGTTAGGTACTTTCGCCTCAATGGCAATACTGTGGCATCATTTTAATTCTCCTGAAATTTAAAGTAACCTAAAAGGCTATGAATTGCTCTTAAATTTCTATATAACTCTACTCTATTAATGCTAAAGCTATTTTTTTATATGACTGATAAAATAATAAAATAAAATACAAAAAAAGAGGCAACAAATAGCATTAAAATATATTCCAACTTCTATAGAAAAATTTGCAAAGCTATCAAATTTCTTAAGTATAAAAAATGATGAACTCAAATAATTTTTAAGTGAACATCTTATCAAATTTTTGTCCAACGAAAACATGCTCTTTTATTGACATAGAATTATAATGTGCACTGAAAAATTACAAAAATTTCTTTTTTTCTTTAAATGAATTAGCTTTAAAACAGTAGAAAGGCTAAATGAAGCCAAACTGATTAAATATATTTATAATGGATTCGACGACCTTTTGAAGCCTTTAAGTTTAATCTTTTTTATAATTCATGGTTAGATGGCTGAAAAAGTGTATTACAACACAAAAGTATTTTTAAAAAATATACATCTCTCTACGGGTTGTCTGGCTTTCAATACTCAGCAACTTCTCGTGTTATCCAAGGAAAACAGAAACAAAAAGAAAAAATTTATTTATCAATAAATTCGTACAATTAGACATTTTGTTAATGTCGCTCATACGTCTAATATACTTACTTATGTCACCCAAACAATTAGATTTTGTTATAGCAATGTAATTGAACTAACAGTCAAACATTTCTGATCTAATCAAATCAATTTTTTAATCAAAGACAAAGAAGGTTTTAACTTAAAATATGGAACCGATTTATAATTCAACAGAAAAAAATTTTCAGGGCAAGATAAGTTTGTGTCTGCCAAAAACTTTCTATTGTTATAATGGCAATCTTCAGAGGTCGAAAGAAAATAACTTAAACTTTGATTGGTGCCTTTTTATTAAACATATTCTACATTTATTTATTTGTGATTTCTTTATTAACTTTTCTTCAAATATAAAAATATCGAGGAAAGATTTTTAACCTATTGGCAATAAACTAATTAAAACTCAATAAGTCTTCAAGGCGGTTTTATAAATTGATGTTAATAATCGCTGACTCTTTGACTAAATTGGTAGTGCATGACGTCTTCAAAATTTCCTTCTGAATTTGTTTGGCGACTCAAGTTAATTAACTTGTCTCAAAAGAATAAATTTGTTTTACTTAAGTTTTTCTACTAAAAAAGTAATTTTTTTCTTAAGAGTTGAACATGAATTCAGCATATTATTTTAAATTTAATTTATTTAATCCAAAATCCAGCGGTAAAAACCTACTTTTAATACAATTCATATGACAATTGGAGGAGAAATGTAATTCACAAGTTTTAGTTTTTGTTAAACGTTTTCAAAGCATTTTCAAAGCGTTTTCAAAACACTGCGGCCAGATTAAAGAGGCCGTAATTATATTTTTGGATAAATCTACGATTCGGAAAATTTATACGATTATTATTACTCGTGTTGAGAACTATGCTAATGGTTTTTAATATAAATCGATGTAATTTTGTTTGATTATAAATACTAATTGATATTCGGGATATGTTGGAAGAAATATTTTTGCAGGTGAATTTTAAGGATAATTTTTACCTCTTTAATGAAAATATTTGTAAAGCAAAATAACATGCCTTTTAGTTTTGAAATGAAAAAAGTATATCTGAGTTTCAAGAAAATTTGTAGTTTTAAATTGCAATCTTCTCCTGGTTAAAAACTTGATGCGACTACTTTTCTCAGGGACACAATTAAGGCCGTTGAGACAAACCAAACTTAGGGCTTCCAATTTTAAGAGCATTTAATCTAGATTTAAACTTATTTTGGCCATAATGAATAATACAGAAATTGTTTTTATGGAAATGGCATAAATAATCTGCTAAGAATTCATTTTCTGAGCGAATAAAAAAAAGCCAAACAGGATATCATGTTCAAAAACGAATCTTATTTTATTTGTTAAAAAAAACAACTGGATTAAATTACCGTGAAAATGAGATATTCTATTTATTATCCCTTTTTTTTGTTATTATTAAATTTTTTTAAAGTCAGTCATTGCCATACTAAAAAAACTACGCCGCCGAATAAGGTCAGCTATTGAGATAATTTTTGTTTCGAAATATCAACTAATATATTCAAGAATTGGCTTTTGGCATGCTAAAAATGAAAAAAGTGTAGGCAGGCAATTAATCTTAAAAAAATAGCATAGAGGTGATGATGGATACAGGAAACTTACATAAATAGGTAATACTACCTGACCGGATGCTTATGTGGATTTCTCAAATGGAAAAAATAATGCAGTGTTACGATCTGCCTTAATTTTTACTTTTTCCATTATATGGTAGTTTATATAAGAAGTATATTAATTTTTCAAGTTCAAAATCACCCCGGAATGCAACAAAAAAAAAAACAACAACAAAAAATTATCTAAAAACGACCAAAGTGATTTAAAGATACGCTTGACAACATTGCAAGTGTGTACAAAAAATTGTAAATAGATTAACTATTTATAGAATTGAAAATTTAAAAATATAGCATTATACTATGAACTAATAATTCTATGTGGTGGTATCTATGTATAATAGGCCATATAATTCAAGAAATTTGTTTAAATTTGAAAAGTTCATAAACAAAGAATCAAAGAGAATTGCGTCAGTAGTGCATAACGCATCGCATTATGAATTTTGGTATTACTGTAATGAATTTTTATTGTTTGCTTTATAGGCATAATTCTTTTTTCTTTTTTCTTTGTTTGTTTTTTATTTTATTTGTAAACAATAAACTTTTTATTAATAGAAACATAGCCATTCTTAGTGTATAAAATTCAGTCCATTTGGAATAAAGAACATTAGTTTTTTTTATATCTTATCAATAAAAGTGTGGCTTTTAATAGTTAATTTATGTTCTAATTTATTTGATATACCTAGAAAAACATATCCAAAACTTAAGTATGCCAAAGTCGCTTATCTAATTTAATCATGTGTTAGGTATAAGATTATTAATCATATTGGAAAAGTACCGGCTTTTATTGATAATTACAAATTTTATCAATTATAAAATTTATTCCTCATTGTACAATTCACTAGAAGAATTAAGATGCAAGTTAGTTTTTAAAAGAGAGATGTATAAATTAAAAATTTAAAGCAAAATATCAGCTCAAAATTATGTTTGCATTTAAGAACCTCAGTCAACTTCAAGCTATTTTACAGCAGTTGCAATCTTTACTGATTGACTGCTAGAAATAATTAAGTATATTCAGTTATAGCATCAGCACAATTTGATAAATCAAACTTTATTATTAAAATGTTAAAAGCTAAGTGAAAATATGAATAATTTGCATTACAATCAAAAAAGTAACAGTGTGAATTAAAAATTTATAAAAGATTTAAAAAAGGATACCCAAAAGTGAGTAGTAATGAGCGAGACCAAGATCAGGACCAAGACCATAGTTATCTTGGCCTTGGTATTGGTCTTGACGTTTTTATCTTGGTATTGGTCTTGCATTATCAATTTTAGTATTGTTCTTGGTATTGGTCTTGCAGAGTTGAGTCTTGGTCTTGGTCTTGGTCTTGTAAAAATAACCTCAGTCTTGCTTTTGATCTTGCGTTAACCATGTTTTGAGCTCTCAAGTTTCGGTTGGGTCTTATTATATTTTTTTAGGATTTCTAGCGTCTTACTTTTAATAATCATACAAAATCAAGTAATGATCTACATATATATTATTTCATTTTTTTTTTTGAATGATGAGAACAGATAATCAAAGTCTGCCACTTAAACTGTGTTATTCAGAAAGTTAAGAAATTAATTGTCTTTTTTCTTCATTTGTTTGGTTTTGCTTAAAATACGAAACAAAATTAATTTTTTTTAAATTTTCACTTTAGTATCGTTTCGTGTTGACATATCTGTTCATATAACACCAATCATTACTGTAAGTTTGCATAAAATCCACTAAATATGCAACTTCTTCTTGCTCTAAAAATAAAGCAATTAATTTCTTTAAAAACCGACGATCTACTGAACATTCTTTTAGAAAATGAATTCGTTTGTTAGGGGTTAAAACGTTTTCATAAACATTAAAATTCCTTTAAATTTGATTAAATATTGATGCTATAAAAAGAAACTGATAATTCTCATTCCTCATTTTATTTTATTTTATTTACATTTACTCCGATAAAATAAAATAGCACATTAAAAAATTTTTTTGGAGATTCATTAATTATTTTCAACAATAAATTCGGTAGAAGTTATGAGTCAAGACAAATAAGTCTTGCTCTTGCACAAATAAGTCCTGGTCTTGCAGAGTTGAGTCTTGGTATTGGTCTCGTTAAAATGATACTATATCGGTCTTTGTCTCGGTCTTGGAAAATTTGCAAGACCAAGACCAAGACTGCAAGACCGAGACTAATTTCGCTCATCACTAAAAAATAGTATAATATAATATATAATCGGATATTTTTAGTTTTTTTTCAAAAATCGAACCTCGTAAGAGACTAATATTCGCTCTTAAAGTCTCCTAGAAATCAAATGGTAAGTTTTAGTTTCCTTCTCCCCAAACTTCTGATTTGATTTAATAACTTTTAGTATGAATCCACGGCTCAGAAGTTTTATACCCCGTGCGGTTAAAATTTAACCTTTGCATGCTTTTGTATTTCGAACTCCCATGCAGAATGTTAATTCTCAACCTACTCACACGCGAATTAAGTTTTCGCTTTCCGAAAACTGATAAAAAAAATTATAATTCATAAAAGCACCAGTAAGTACACAAAATTACACCTTTTTAATAAATAATTTAAAAGAAGGTTACAAAAATTACACAAAGCTATACTTTTAATTTATTTAAAGAAGTTTACAAAAACACTTTAAACTACTGCTCTTATTCTTTCTAACTTACTGACTGACTTTTTGACTGACTGATTCCCTTTTTATATCCAAAAATTCTATCGCCAATTTCCCTTTCACCATCCATAAGCATCTGCTTTACGATGGTGAACCATCCATAATCATCTGAATCACATGAATCTAATTCATGTGAATTCTTATTTAATATCTTATTTAATTCAGATGAATCTAACTCATCTGAATTCTTATTTAATGTTTTATTTAAGACAGATGAATCTAATTCATCTGAATTCTTATTCATAACTCGCGTCATATTTAATATTGTGGTCAGATTATAAAAAACATGTAAAGAGTAAATTTTAAGCGCTCACATGGTACATAAATTGAGAGTGTTTATGTAGAGGATTTTTGTTTTTCTTTTTTAATTTCTTTATTCCATTTCTTCTGTAACACATATATACATAAATACTATGTACACGAAAATTTAAAGTAATTTCCCTAATTATTTTTTAAAATAATTGAAAGAAATTGAAATTCCTTGTGTTTATTAGTTTCTTAGAAATTTAAATGAATATTAGAAATAAATTATAATAATAAAATTTCAAAATACATTATAATACGTCACTGCCACCCAAATTCAAAATAATTACTTTAAATGAGGTGTTCTTTCTCTTCTACTTTCAAATTCTTAAAAACACGCATACGTGTTTTACGAGAGATTAACCGTTTACTTGGTCGTTACCCTACGGAAAAATCCTCTCTTTACGTGACATGTGGAAACCAAGTTGTCACTGATAAAATAAATTTATACATGCCACACACTGATAACCATTTGAAAGCGGGTGATCCCACAGGATAGTCCATTGAACAGATAGTGTGTGGGTGAAAATACATATAAGTATGTGTAAACTTTGTACATTTTGTATTTACCACTGGGTTTGAATTTCTGGTGAGTGTGAAATCTTGTGGGCAGGGTTAAAATCAAACCAAGGCATATCAATGTTAAGGGCATTTAACCGAATGAGGACCTTTAAAGAATATGCCAAAGGATTCAACATTTTTAGTGGATATTAAAAAAAACCAAATAAAGGGTTTATTTTAAAGAATGGAACCAAAGAAATATTCTTCTTTTTATTTAAAAAATCACAGAATTTAACTACCGTACAAATCAAAGTAATTAGTGGTCTCTTAATCCATATTAAAAGCCTTCAACTTTAACTTCAGTATGTCTGTTAGAATTTGAATATAAATTCCGTTTATTGATAGAAGCAAATACAAAAAATTTAGTCCACCCAAAATTTCTATCAAATCAAAAAAAAATCACTTTCATAGATGCAGCTTAATAACATCCAATGGTAAGCTTATGTTTTCTGTCTGGCACACAGCATTATCAAACAATTACATTTTTCTATCAATTTGCCCTCATCTAAAGTCAACAACATTGCCTTCGCATATTCCACAAAAAAAAAATTGAAATCTTAAAATTACGACAATAGACAGTTATTTTAGTTTATTTTCCATATTGTCTTTAAATTTTGGTATCCCACGGGGTTCAATGGTATTAATGCCAAATCTATTTAAGAAGTAGAAGAATTTAATATTATTGGATTTTATTTCTGTAAAGCCTCTACATATTAAACAAAAATGCATATATAAAGAAAGGAGTTAAATTTCGCTATATTTAACAACCAAACATATTTATAAGTTTCAATTTTTTAAAAATCTGATGTAAAAATATTTCAACATTGAAACGTTCAATCGGGTAGTATTATCCGTTTTGAAAGCTAACATAAACATTGGATTGGAAACACTTGCGTAAGTTCTCAAATTTAGTCTCTGGCCGTCTGTGTATATTTTTATCAATGTTAACATGAAAAATATTATGTTTTTTATATGTTGAATAACAATCAATCAATAAATATTATGTCAATTGAAATAGAAAATTATATAAGGAAAGAGAGAGGAGGGATATTTTAAAGCTTTCAATACCTAACAAAATATTTAAATTTAAATTTAGTTTTGAAAGGTTACCAGCTGCGAAATATTTTGTAGCTGCTTTTTGTCCTTTCTCTTCATTTGGTTTCTACTTTGTGTTGTCTATTCTATTTTTCTTTTCTATATCTAAATAGTGCATATTTGTTGTCGGGAGATATCAATGAACAAAATTTTTTGTGACATACTGATCAGGTGTTCACTCACTGGGATACAAATAGCTTAACACTTTTATACTTTTGAAATGTATTCATAAATTCCAAGATAATTGCCAAAAATGAGCTTTATTCATGTTATTATTAACCTTGAAACCCACGAAATAACTAGAGTAGTTTTTGTGGAGTTTATTAGTTTGATTATATAAGGTTTTTTTAAATATTTATGTACCTTAATATATAAGTATTGTTATAGAATTAAGTTTAAACAATAAATATGTGTTCAAATTTCAAAAATTTCTAAAAATTTGTTATTTTATCATACAAAAAAGGATATAATTTAATAAATATTAATCAGCTGACATTTGACATAATTTGACGGCTAAATTTAAAGCCTTTACATTTTTCTTGTACGGTAGATAGTGATACTTATAGTGAAAACTCAAATTCATTATAAAAATTTTAAATAAAATGTTTCAATCGTAAAAAATACTTGTACTTACACAGTATACCCAAAAATTACTTTGATATGTTAAAATAAACCTACATACACAAAGTTCTTATGGTTAGATCACACGTGGTAAAAATAAATATACATATAACAATGAGATTTCTTTAACAAATAATCGAAATGAAACAGACATCATATAGCTTTTGTAGTTCAATGATCCCCACAATTATCGGTTTTCAAGTATATACGATTAAATTTGCAAAGATATATATAATACACCTATGTATTATAAATAATAATATTTTGAATATTCAATAGGGACGCCACCCCTAAATCTATAGTTTACATTCCTAATCAATGTCCAAATTTCAAACAACTTAAGTTTGCCAAGTTTTTTAAATACACGAGCCTGCCATTACACATACCTATATTTCTTCTTTTACATCACTTTATTCATATATATAGTTTAAACCGAAATAAAACTTGTTTGTAATACCCTAGGGTGAACATTTTTCCAACGTGTATTTGTTATAATAATTCAAATATATACATCCAACGTGTATATAAAAAAAATTTACAACAATTGTTTTTCCAAATAGAACACTGATTTTCCAAGAAAATGAAAGTAAGTAAACCAAATAAGTCATTTTTGAGCTTCCCCTATATTTCTTCTGCCTGGCAAACATATATAAATATATATTAATATAACAAAGCTTTATAATCTGCTGATATTGAATGACGTAAGCAGTGGGGACAGATGTTTGCATGTATATAAAACATGTATATAGAATATTGAAGTTAGTTTATCTCAGAAGTGAACATGAAATTATAGACGGCGTTTCGTGGTGTTTTATTTTATTTCATGCAGCATTAACAGCAATCAATTACTTATTATATATTCAAATTAAATATTTTAGTGGAATATATAGTTAACTCTAGTGACTGTAATGTGTAGAGAAAATAATTGTGATAAATAAAACACCTTTAAAAACAAACAAGAAAAAAAGCGTTCTCATTGTCAACTGTGATATTAGAATTTTATAAAAAATAACAAATTTTATATATATATATATATATATTTATATATATATATATATATAATTTAATAATATTCAAAATATATAATAATGGTTGGAAGTAACGGAACTCTAATCACAATGCGTCTTGTCCGCAGCAAACTAAGAAAACGTGAAGAATCATCTGTAAGTCCAATCAGTGTTGATACACCACAGCCAGCGCAGATTCTACCTGCTGATAATATTCCAAATGCACCGGTCATATACAGGCAAAATTCATCAAATGTTTGGGTATTCCCACCTTTACCCCCGCAACCGAATATTTATAATACTGTTAGCAGTCAAGTAAGTGTTAAATTTTTACTTATATTTTAATACTATATAAATGTTATAATTTATATCTTGTTACTAGGCAATTTTAAATTGCAAACGGAGATTAAAAAACATTTCAAAATCAAGTTGTAAATAACTGGGTATTTTTGTCTTTTTTTGCATTATCTTTAATAGCTAACCTCGTTTTATTTAATTTCTTAAAATCATTGACACTGATCGCATATAAATTGAAGAAAAACCTTTTCAAAACTTTTCTTTTTTATAATTTTGTTTTGGTTCTACAAAATGTAATGCCAACTTGAAATAATTGGAAAAACCTGTTCTTTTTGTAGGATCCATACATGAAAGCGTTTCTTCATTTAGAAGATTTATATATGGTTTAGGATTAATTCCTAAGGAAATTGTTTCTTTTTTTGCACAGAGTATACTAACTGTGTGTGTAAGTGTATGCAAGCGTTATATAAAGTTTAGTTTGTTAACTTATTTAATTATTATCAAGTATTATTGAAATTTTTGTATCAATTGTTATTTGCAATTTGCATACATTACGTTTGCCTAAGTTACACGATATTGAACTTTGTAGGTTAATTGCAACTAAATAAATTTCAGTTATTATGACATTGGGAAGTTTATTTGCCAATTTGACTCACCCATACACAAAAACGAATGCTATTTCTGCTTTTGACGGCTATTTAAAAAAAAAATTTTTTTTTAGCTGCAATAATAAATATTAATGTTTAAGACTTTTTTATGAAAAGCAAGACATCTTTTTTTTTTTAAAAAAAGCAATTTTTTGTGAAAAGATTGATCTAGGAAAAAATTATTTGAGTATTCATAGAATATAAAATTTTTAATGGAAATGTGCTTGTATATTTAATTTGATAGCCGTCATACGGCTAATGCACAAAGCATTAAAAATAAAACGAATTTTTTAATACTAAGATATTTATTTTGTATTTTTTGTAAGTATTTAATTCTAAATGATGTAAAATTTAAAATGTGATATTGAATAATATAAACATATTTTTGTTTTACGTTAGCCATTTGAAAAGAACTCATAATTACATGGGAGCTTAATTTTGAAAGGTGAGAGTTTTAAGTTGCCTGAGTCTCAGACCTGGTGGCTTTATATCATTTTCCACCTATCAACAAGCGCTGCCGTTTAAAATTTTCTTTGACATATTGTTTTTTCCTTACCTAACTAAGTATATGTTCGGATATATAACTTTACTACCAACTGTACCACCAAATTAGTGTATATAAAAAAAAATAGCCTTTGTACCTACTAACTTTATCGCTTAAGTTTACCACAAACTTTACATATGGTGGCATATGTGAACTACCAACAATATGTTTTTGTTTCACAAAAGGAGATGAAATGAGCATGACAACAAATAACTATAATTATTTTTACTTATATTTCTTATATACCATTCTTAAATTTAAATTTTTGTACTGCATATAAATGAATTAAATTACATTTTATGCTTATGAGGTTAATATAATCTCAAATAATAATTTCACTTCTGTCAAAATTATTTTTGTTGAGTTTCGTTCTGCCAAAAATTCAGGAATTCCCGTCAGTATGCCTGTAAAGGTGGCACCCACTTAGTGCGTATATCTCAGCGGGTAACTTTTATGACGTCATAGACTCACGCTAAAGTTCCCCCTCATATGTGGATATTACAGCATGAAATTAATTTTTACGTCATTTTGACGTCAAAAAAGTTACCCGCTGAGATATACACACTAAGTGGGTCCCCACCTTAATAAGTAGTAGTATACCATGAGATATGATATGTAGAAGTTAAAATGTCATTCAACTATTATTATTATTAGGATTAATAAATTTATTAACAAACTAAGAACATGGTGTCAGTAGTGAAAAGCAAGTGTGTATCAAGTGAAATTAAAATATTAAAATATTTTTTAAATTAAATAAAACAACAAATGGATAACGGAATGGAGTCGCGTTTGACACAATCATTAAATTGTGCTGATCTGAAACATCAATTTTGGATATATCTGTTCGCGGGTAATAAAAATAAGGAGAGAGAACAAAACCTAATAGCCACATTCCTGTGGTTGATTGGTCAAAGAAGAACGCAGATTTTTTATATGCTGTTTCCCGAATACGGAGGATTTAAAATAATACATGCTTTTGCATCTATTTGGAATGAAATTAGGTGAGATCATCAAAGCATTTACTAAATATTGCCTGCCGCGGAGAAATTCGACAATGGAGACCTTTAAATTAAATATGATTGTTCAAAAGGAACATTAAACATTTTCGGAGTTTGAAACTACTTTACGAGCTCAAATAAGTTATTGTGAATTTCAATGTACGAAATGTATTTCATAATATGTTGATACAATGTTGTGTGATCGAATAGTTATTGGTATTCAAGATAAATAATTCCAACTTAAACTGTCGGAAGAAAAAGATTTATCAAAAATAATTGATGCTTGTAAAATTTTTGAAGCAGTATCAGTAATAAGCAACTATTAGATAACAAGGGAGTAAGTCAACGGGTAGTTAACTCTATTATAGAAGACAGAAGAAATGAAGTTCCTGTGCAGATTGACACTATTAAGCGCACTTGTTATAAATGTGGACATTCGATAGAAGCCATCACCTTTCGTGCTTCGCATTGAAAGCTAAATTCCATTTATGTGGCCGTATCCGACATTTTAAAAAATTTTGTAAAAGCTATTAGGAAAAAAATAAAAAATCAAAAGCTCACAGCATTAGCTGGGAAAACAAAGGTAAAGGAAATGTAGTTCTGAATTATAAAGTGAATAGAAATGAGAAACCAACTATTAAAACTAAACTTTCCAGTAGATTGGAGATAAACCAAGTCAGATTGGTAGAATCACTTGTAATTGAGGGAAGGACAATTGATTGCGTATCAAGAGCATCACTAAATGATGATCAAGAGTTTGATAATGAAATGGCAACAATAAAATGTAACAATAGTTTGGCAGAGCGGGCAAAATGCCATGGGCCCCCGATCCGATATTATTAACAAAGAATCAAATGAACAGTGCACTGAATATAAAAAAAATTACGTAGCTAACAGTGTAGAACCCGATAACAGCAACTATCGAGATTCAGAGAAACTACAGCCAGGTACGATCAAAATTCGAAATGAATCAATTTTTGATGTAGAAAAAATTACATCTCTCTACATGTTACTGATAAGTGTAATTTTATAGAACTAAATGATCAAGTGAAGCGGTTTGTGATTGAAAACGGACACTAAGCCTAAAGGCCATTTTTTAAAAGACAATGATAATAGATCTTTCTTAGAAAAATATTATCACACTATTTCTAAGTCTGGTGTAAAACTAGAACGTACATGGTTGTCCTATTTTTTGCTATTGCAAAAGGCATATTGTGAACCATGTTGGTTATTCGCAAATAGGGCAGCGAAAAATATACAAAATGTTTGGATAGGAGGCTATGATGATTGGAAACGTATTGTAGGAGCCATAGAAAGACACGTGGTCATAGAGAAAATTCATACAGCAATGATCCAAGCCAAAGAGAAAATTTTTTGAATATTGTTGAGCTGTTAGCTAAATACGATCCTGTTTTACAATTGTCAAATAAACCAAAGTGTGAAAGTTCAAAAATACAAAATGAGCTAATTGCTGTCCTGAATAAAAAAGTGGAAAACACGCTGATAAATGAAATAATAACCGCACCATTTTACTCCATTATATTTGATACAACTGAAGATATTTCGAAAAAAGGTCAAATGTGTGAACTTTACCTTTACTGTGTGATCGACCAAGGTGAAAATGGAACTCCAAAGGCGCTTGTGATTAAAGAGTCATTTTTAGGATTTCATGAACTTAAGGATCAACTTGCCTTAGCAATATCCAATCAGATTGTAAAATCTATAAATGAGAAAAATATTCCTCTAAATAAGTGTCGTGGACAAGGATATGACGGTGCTAATACCATGAAAGGCACCTATGGTGGAGTTCAAAAACTCATAAAAGATATCCAGCCAAACGCGGTATATGTCCATTGTGCTGCTCATAATTTAAATCTAGTAATTAATGATGCAGTGAAGGAGGTCATAGAAATGAAGGCCTTTCTTGAAACAGTGCAACAAATTATAATTTTTTTGGTCATAGTATTACAAGATTTTTTTTTTTTTAATTATTTAGCTTACTACAATCTTAATATTCTTATTAATTTATTAGTACTTATGATATTAGTGAGTTGGTTGTGTTGAGGTAAGTTCGATGTGTGTGGGCTATCGTCCAATGATGACACCCATAATGCATTGATATTGTAGAATTGATACTAGATTGTTAATTCATGGGGTTTTACTCTGCACAAGCGCCTGGTTTTGCCAAATGTATCCATCGTCTGGATGGCCTCAATGTTTGGATGATATATAAGTCTTCGTTCAAGCTTAGAAGCGTAATCGCGGATAACATCCTCTACCCACTTGATATTCAAGTCATCGTGAAGTTCCTTGTTTGAGATGAAGCGATAGGTGTTGGTAATCAATCTTAGTACCTTGTTTTGACTTTTCTGGATGATAGCTCTATTTGAGCTATGCGCGCACCTCCACAACTGCACTCCATAGGTCCAGATGGGTTCAATGATAGAGGTGTATATTGCCTTTTTGCTTTTGAGATTTAGGGGAGAATTTTTCCCAAGTAGCCAGTAAAGTTTGGAGCTGTTAATTTTTATCTTCCAATTAGATGTCCATTTGTTGATAGAGTTAAGTGAGTTTTGAAGATTTTCAGTTGCTTTGGTTTAAGACTCATTCACTGAGAGTAGGACAGTATCATCAGTGAAAGTACCGATGAATGTATTTTCCGTGGTAGGAATGTCCGCAGTGTATATCAGGTATAGAAGTGGTCCCAGAACACTAACCTGGGGAATACCTGCCTTTACTGGGTATATTCTTGACTTAGCATCTTGATGTTTGACTTGGAACTTGCGATTAGCTAAATACGATTCCAGTAGTTTATAGAAGTTGCCTGGGAGCAGAATGCTTAACTTATAACAAAGCCCTTGATGCCAGACTCGATCGAACGCTTGTGATACGTCAAGGAATACCGCGCAGCAGTACTTCTTTTCTTCAAATGCCTGTTCCATCTTATCAGTTACTCGATGAATTTGATCAATTAGAGAGTGTTTGGATCTAAATCCCAATTGATAGTCAGGGATGGTCACTAGAGGTTTTAGTCTCTTTAGGAGCAGCTTTTCAAATAACTTTGAGAGTGTTGGGAGGAATGATATTGGCCTATAGGAGGTAACTTCCTCCGCTGGTTTATCTGGTTTTTTTATCATTATGATTTCAGCTACTTTAAAGCTGTCCGGAACGTATTGTAGTCTGATCCAGGCATTGAATATGTATGTTATCATTTTAATTGCTTTTGACGGTAATTCCTTGAGTAAGCGGGGAGATAATTGGTCTATTCCTGGCGATTTTTTTATATTCAAGTTGCTGTCTATTTCACTGGCAAGTTCAAAGGCAGTGATCTTTTTGATTTTTTTATATGGCTGGTGCCTTGGTTATGTTTGAGTACCAGACTGGATGTCGTGTGGTTGAAATACTGAGGATAGATGTTGTGCGAACAGTTCGGCTATATCATAATCCTTACGTGCCCACCCACCCTGATGATTCCTCAATGGGGGTATTCTAACAACTGGGTGTTTAAGATGTCGAGTTGCCTTCCACAAGGAGTAGTTCTTGTCTTTATCAGGTCCTAACTCACTTAGGTACTTGTTGAAACATTCTTGTTTATATGCTTTTATGAGTTGGTTTGTTTTGTTACTGACTCGGTTGAAGTCAGTTTTGTGGGCTGGGTTTCTGGTTGAATGCCAAAGCCTTCGGGCTCTCCTTTCTTTAATGGCTTGTTTTATTTCTGCAGTGTATGTTACTTCGATAGTAGGCTCCCCTCCTTTAATTTCTGGTGTTGATGAAATTGCTGCTTTTCTTATATTGTCCACTATCATATTATTTTGTTGCTCAATATCATCTCTTGTTTTGAGATTGACTTTTAGGTTGATAGATTTATCGAGGATTCTTCTGAAGGCGTCCCAATCGGTATTCTTGTTAGTCAGGTTTATTCTGCGTTTGATTAAGTTAACCTTTATTCCTATTGTTAGGAGAACTGGAGTATGATCAGATGATAAGTCTTCTATATCATTAACCTCAATGTATCTTGCTGAAATTCCTTTAGTGATGAAGAAATCAAGTAGATCTGGGTTCTTGGTCGTATCTGTTGGCCAGTTCGTTGGTCTTCGCGATGAATGATGTTCGCATTGACTTTCTTTAATGGCTCTTAGGAGTTCATTTCCTTTACCAGGCGATATTAGTCTTGATCCCCAAGCTGTGTGTTTAGTATTATAGTCCCCGCCTATTATAAATCTTGGGCCAAATCTTTCAAAGGTTTCTTTAAATTGGTGTAGACGAGGTGTGTGCCTTGGTGGGCAGTATGCTGCTGCCATGTTTAATTTGGATTTATTCTACTTTATTGTTATTGCTGTTGCCTGTAAGTGAGGTTTGCTAATAGCTGCGTAATGATGGTGTTTTATATTATCTTTTATCAGTACTGCTGACCTTCCTCTAGCTCTCTCACTAGGGTGATTTGTCCAGTGGGTTTTGAAGCCTTTGATTTTTACGAAGCTTTTGTTGGTAAAGTGGGTTTCAGATATAAGGGCTATATCTATATTGTTTATGTGGAGATAGTTTTCCAGCTCAAGAGCTCTTGTATTAAGGCCATTTGCATTCCATGTCATTATCTTTAGTAGTGTGTTCATCATTTGTCAGCTTTGTTAGACTTTGTATTTTTCTTTTTCTACCCTTGACTTAGTTGAGTTTTAGTCTGGAGTTCCAAGTTTTCTACTCGGCTAGTTAATTGTGCTAATATATTTTGTATTTGCTTAAGCATTAGCACTATGTCAGTACTGTTTGTCAGTGATTTCACCAGCTTTGTTGCTATTCGTTGTTAGCACATTAGTTGCATTTGTTGCAGATTTAACAGCTTGTGCGTATGAAATGCCTGCTTCTTGTGTTGATGTTGCTCGGGGCGTTCTGAGTTTGTCTATTTGTAATCGTTGAACTGTTGTTGTTCTGGTTGTGGTCAAACTTTTGATCTTTGATTGGTAGACTGGGCAACCTTTATAATTGGCTGTGTGTCCAGCTTCCTGGCACAGAGCACAGGTGGGAATGGTTTTCGAAGATTTTGTACACTTTGTATAGTGATGATTAGAAGCACATTTGACGCATCTAGATTCTACATCCAGATACTACAGAAGGTTTTTGTGTGTCCTAACTGCTGGCAGTTAGTGCATTGGAGCACAGTTCTTACCTTTGGCGCTTCGACTGACACCTTACAGTGTACTAGTCTGATTATGGTATAAACCTCCTTATTGTTATCTTTTTGACCGATTTCTACAGCGACTAATGGGTATTCAATTCTTGTTTTGTTGTTTTATATATATTCGATATATATTTAACTTCGTAACCTCGAAGTATGAGTTCTTTTTTAATCTCTTCTTGGTCCATACTACTTGGTAGGCCTCTTATAATGAACCTAAATGTTCGTTCAATTTCAATTGGTACGTGTGGTATTCAATCACTTTTGTCATATTTGCTGAGGCATTTTTTTGTAACTCTTGCTCGTTTATTTTTTTTTTGTTCTGTCTTGATATCATCTAGCACCTTTTTGATGCTTCTATATTCATCAGTATTAGTCACTGTAATTTTGAGGTTATCGTTTGATAGGGCTCTGAATTGCACAGTTTCTGCTTTTGTAGTTAGAATTCTCTTACGGAATGAATTGAAATCATTGTTATTGCTTACATATATTGGAGACGGGATAGGATCTCTTTTTACCTGATTATCTTTGATACTTTTGCTTACGTGTTCATCGATATTTATTGATGGCAAGTCTGCTTCTTTAGGTGGCGACTTGGTTATTATTCGCCGCCTCTTTTTAATCTGCTTCTGGGTTCGAGTTGAACTTATTTCTCGCTCTAACTCCTCTTCATCCGTTTTGTATTCAATGGCATCCATGGATGTTATGGATGATGCTGAGGATAGAGTTAGTCGCGGAGGTAATAATAGCTCCCGTTTCTCTGCTGATGAGATTACATTTGGGTTTGTACCGCTGCTCTTCAGCTCTTCGATTTCTTTGGACATTCTCTGAATTATCTCTTGCTGGTTAGCAATTATTTGAAGTAGCTCTTCATGTTGTTTACTAGTACCAGGCATGATTACTTCTTTCACACTGACACACTACACTAAGTTATATTATGTAGTTCCTAGTATACCATTGGACAACTATGTTTATTTGTTTTACAAGTATTATATGCAGTATTGAAAGATTTGAAACCTAAGAAATTGTTCCATGCTAGAGCTCTACACACTACACTACTAGTCCGTGTAGTCCGGTACCGTGCAGAGTAAATAACTGATTAATATAGATTATTTTCTTTTGTTGTTTTATTAGTAATGTATGAATTTGCTATTATTAATTTTTAGTATTAAAGTAATTATTATTTTAATTAAAAATAATAATAATAATAAAATGTGTATATATGTGTATAAAGATTCGTTAAATTTTTTACATATAATTAAAATTAAATAATATAAAATAAGCTAGTTGATTATTAACTAGAATTATATACACTTGTGGTAAAAGTTCAAGTTCAAGTGCATACTGTAAAGACCATTACTGTCTTTTTTCTCACTGTTATTTTACTTAACTAACTAAAATCTTTTTTTTTTTTCCTGATTTAATTTGTTTTGCTTATTGTAATTGCTATATTAGTGCAACTAAAACAATATTATAAATTAATTTGTAAGAGTTTAATACTGTTTATTTTTTTTTCTTTTTTCAAGTATAACTACGTAGCTTTATTTAGGTTCACTTGCACTCAGTTCAAAGCAAAGAAACGGTATAAGCCGCTTCTTTGTTCTTTAACTAGCTAGTATTTAAGGCTTTTATATTTTATACAATTAATTGATGAATTATTTCTTTTTACTAGTTGATACTAGTAATGATGATTGAACTATTGCTAATTAGTTTAACTATATAATATCACCGACACAATGATACTTTAATTTTACTTAAAATATTCAATATTAAATATCGATTTATGATACACGACCACTCCGGTTAGGATTACAAAATGGAATATATTATCAAGATTTATATCTAATAAAGAAGAGGAGTCATCATCTCCGGTAACATTAAAATCATTAAATCCAACTAGATGGGCAGGACGTTTTAAAGCCATTTTTGCTTTAAAAGTTCAGTTTTTTTAAGTTCAAAAAGCGTTAAAACAAACGATTCTTTTGAGCTCCCAAGCAGATGAGAGAGATGAAGCTATTTTGCTAAAGAAAAAGATCGAAAACTACAACTTTATTATGTTACTGGTTTTTCATTGCAAAATTTTACAGACCATCGATGCAGCCTCTAAAGCACTTCAGTCTAAAGCCATCGATCTTTCGATTGCCTCAAAGCGATTTCAAGTTTGCCTAGAAGTACTCGAAAAGTATCGACATGAATTTGGAAGTTTAAAAATGGAGGCAAATAATGTAGCGGAAAGAATATTTATTAACATCGAATTTTTTAAGACTCGTCATAGGAAGGTGACACGTCATTTTGATGAAATTTGCGTGGATGAGCGTCTCCAGGATCCTGAAAGCTTGTTCAAATTTACCGTATTCTCAAGCTTTCCTGAAGTGTGTGCACTGCGTATCTGTTATTTGTAACTATTCCTGTAACTAAGGCTAGTCCCGAGCGATCGTTTTCAAAATTAAAATTGATAAAAAATTATTTAAGAAATTCTATGGGACAAGAAAGATTACGCAATTTAGCTATTTTATCTATCGAGCATTCCATGGCCAGAAATTTTAATTTTGATGATGCCATTAACACTTTTGTGGAACAGAAAACCCGAAAAAAGGAATCAAACTTAAAACAATGCCTGCCATATAATTTTTAGAAAGTTGTTACACCCTTGGATTTTCCACACAAAAACTGTCAGTGATTAATTCTCTAGATGCGTTACGTAATCTTTTACGCTAAAAAAAGCTACAAGGTTATAATTTTTATGTCGATTTTTACGTATTAAGTCAAACTTATCAAAAGTGTTTTTTCCATGTCCTGACGACAGTTAGGCTAGCTCATTTATGAATACTTCGGGGCTCCCACTTAATTCCAAGTTACTGTATGCCAAGAATAGTGAAAAGGTCTCTATCCATCACGTTGTGCTACGAGGTTGCCTCATTCTGAATAAAAAAAACAAGCTCACATGTACCGCTGGTAGTTTCTTTCTTTCTTTGCGAAAAATTTTTCGCATTGACATTGCATCCAAGCATTTTACAATCCCAATAGAAAAAACGTACATAACTGCTCAGTCAAAAATTGGCTTATCTTTCATCGATGATATAATCCTTCTTCCTCCACCTGGAAGTCACAATTTATTTCCTTGATGAATTTTTTTTTTTTTTTTTTTTAAATGTTTCGTTTGCTACAATCTTAAGTGTAACTTAATTTATTAGCTTAGTTGATATGTGCTTAGTAACTATTTATTGACTACTTAATTATATGGTGTGGGAGGGTAATCCATTAATTGCTCCCTGAGTTTATTACAATCTAAGTTCATAAGGTTTGATTCTTTTTAGTCTTCTTTTTAAGTTTGTTGTGTCCAATATTTGTTTCATGTTCAAGTTTGTATGGTGAACCAATCTTTTTTCATGTTTAGCTGCAATGTCTTGGATTGAATCTTTAATAGTTTTGATTTTTAGGTCTTCGTGTAATTCCTTATTGGTAACGTACCAGTAAGCATTTGTAATAATTCGAAGAAGTTTATTTTGACATTTCTGTATTGCCTCTAGGTTGGTTTTTTTGGTGCATCCCCAGATCTGGATACCATATGTCCACACTGGTCTAAATATTGCTGTATAAATCAGTCTTTTGCTTTTCAGGTCCAATTGGGAGAATTTTCCAATTAGCCAGTAGTAATTAATTGTTAGTTGTTTCAGTTGAATAGCTTTTTGCTTGACATGGTGTTTCCAGTTAAGTTTTCTATCTAGGTGTAAACCAAGGTACTTAGCATTATCTGCTTGAGGAATCTGTTCGTTATTCAGATAAAGACTTAGGTTGTTGTTTGCTTTCCTTAAGGAGAATGTTACATTGACTGATTTGGACCTGTTTATTTTTATTTTCCAAATCTCAGACCATTTGTTTATTTCATCTAATGTATACTGTATTTTCGCGACTGCTTTTTCTTGCGATTTATTTTTTGCTAAGATCACTGTATCATCAGCAAATGTTCCTATGCAGGTCCCATCTTTAATGGGGATGTCCGCAGTATATAGTAAGTGATGAATGGTAAACATTTCAAGTAGGTGTAACCATTTTTTACACTAAATCATTTTGTGCATGGCATTTTCTCAATTGAACTAGTATAAATATACCTATGTAAAACGATTTTAACTCAAAAATATTTCAAATTTTTTTGTTTTAAATGTTAGGAATAAAACCACAAAGACTCGGAAGTCATATGAGTCATGAATTCCTCGGAGTCATATGATTGCGTAATTTTTAATGTTATTGAAACAATTTAATTTAAATATATCCTTCCATCAGATAAGCTAAGGCTTACACATTTATTTCTATTATTATAGGTTGTTCTACAAGAACAATGCAAAAATGTGCACAAAACATGAATTCAAGTTTTGTTTAAGAATTCAAAATAAATCACAAGGAAGAATTTGCTTCAATGACTTTGGTGGTTCTTTTTTTCCTTGAAATTGTTGTAAATTTTTTTATAGCTGTCGAATTAAATTAATTGCTTTAAAAACTTACGCAAGCATCGATTTCATGTGTGAGTTTTTTCTTTTATTACTAGCCACTTTCTTATGTTTACAGATTTTGTAGTCAGGTGACTAAAGAAATTTTTAAATTAAATATCCTAACAGTCAAGTTTTGATTTTAGGCAAATAGCAATAAGTTGAATGAGTATAAACATTTTATGGTTTTATACAGACTGTACATAATAGTTAAATCTACAGCTCGTATTTTGTAAGTTTTATTGTTTATTAAAACAAAAGAGTTAAGGACCTGTCGTGATCAATACTAATATTCTAACTTCTGTTAAGCGAGTAAAATGGTTGTATAAGTTAACTTAACATTAGAAGAGTCCTTGGTTTGAAATACAGTGTATAATATTAGCCTATGAGTATTGCTTACATCTATTAACTGCATTTTTGTTTAGAAAAGCTTAGAGTTTGCAATTTAAAGTCAAAAATGCATTTTGAAAATAAAGAGAGAAATAGTTTCCTTTCTTAAAATTGTTGAAGTTTCATATTTAAGAATTTTTAGACAACGGATGTGAGTACGTTGTTTTTCTTCTTTTTTAACATTTTTTTACAGTAAATTTGTAGGTTTGTATGTTTAGGGAAAAACTCCTTCAGAAAATATAGCAAATGTTTGTAAATTAAGGAATAATGATTTATTAAAAAAAGAGACCTGCTTCAAAAAATATAACAAAAAAACGTAGTCTTTATGTTACTACTTACTAATAACAATCATAAAATCACTTAGCAACAATTTGAACTAAACAGATTATTTTTTTCGTTTAGATATTTTCTCTACATAAACTCAATTAAGACTTGTTGATAATAATAATAAACGTTAGAGAATTCTTAAAATTAGATGACACTGCAACACACCCAGATTTGACAGTAAATAACACTAGTCTACAAAAAAACACTTTTTTTTTGTAACATGAAAACTTTTAACTAATTATGCTTAGAACAAGGTTAAGGATAATAGAATTGATATTAGAATATTTGATACACGAATAGTTTTGTTGAAATATGTGTTTGTTTGTTTTTTTAAAAAATACAGATTTTAACGACAATATGAAGCTAATAAATAGTATTACAGTATTTATTTAAATGCTATCTTAAGATTTTCTTCTGTATTTTGCTTCTAGTGTGTCCCGTTGTAATGTCCAACAGTAATCCGCCAGCATGCGTGGACTCAACTTCCCCTGATATCGTTTTTCCATTGTAGAAATTTCCTGATGGAACCTCTCACCATGTTCATCGCTGACGGAACCCAAATTTTCAGGAAAGAAGTCCAAATGTGAATGTAGGAAGTGTATTTTCAAAGACATGTTGCAGCCTAAATTCTTATAAGCTATTAAAAGTTCTTCAACAATACTTTCATAGTCATTTGATCGGTGATTCCCAAGAAAATTTGAAGTTACTTTTATAAAAGACTCCCAAGCTAATTTTTCCAGATTATTAAGTTTTTCTTTAAATATATCGTCTTTTATCAATTTTCTTATTTGAGGGCCTATAAAAATGCCTTCTTTAATCTTCGCGTCACTCATTTTAGGAAATTTTTCTTTTAAATATGAAAATCCAACACCAGCTCGATCCATTGCTTTCACGAAGTTTTTCATAAGGCCTAATTTTATATGTAAAGGTGGTAAAAAGACATCATTAGGCTGTACTAATGGAGTATTTTTAATATTTTTTTGTCCTGGGGTAAGAGATTCTCTTATTGGCCAGTCTCTTTTAACATAATGATTTTTGTGGTCTCTGCTGTCCCATTCACAAATAAAACAACAGAATTTTGTATATCCTGTTTGCAATCCTAAAGTAAGGGCAATGATCTTTAAATCCCCACAAATTTTCCACTTATGTTCGTTGTATTGGATCTTTTCCAATATAAATTTAATGGTTTCATAGGACTCTTTCATGTTAACAGCTACAACTATTGGTACTGAGGGAAGTTCATTACCGATATGTAAAAGAACAGCCTTTAAACTTGTTTTTGACCCGTCAATAAATAAGCGCCACTCATTTGTTTTATATTTTATACCCAAAACAGTCATTAAGCCATAGACATTATTACAGAAGACCAGATCTTTATTTTGTGAAAAAAATTTCCTTAGATCTTCATCTCGATCTCGAAAGTGACATACTCTTGTCATCGGTTGCAACAAACTCCATCCTTTCAATCGAGACGCCAAAAGTTCTGCCTGTTGCTTGGACAATTTTAAATCACGAACCAAATCATTAAGGTCTTCTTGAGATATTAAATGCAACTCGTGAGATGAGGAAGCTTCTTGAAAGTCAGGATCTAACTCGGCGCTTTCGACTTCTTCCAACGAAGGTGACAGATCTGAACTTTGAGGTGGTTCTGGTATGGGTAATTCTTCACTGTGAAGGACCGGTTTTTTTGCAGATGACAGATCAGGATACTTAACTTGTTTTTTGGTTTTATTTGTAATACCTTTTGTATCAGTAAGACAAAAATAACAGTCTGATGAATGGTTCGTGGGCTCCGTCCAAATCATAGGGATTCCAAAAGGCATAGATCGAGATCCTTTGGCCCATCCAGTAAGTTGGCTTACACATGTCACACAACAGATGTGAGGAACCCATGCTTTATCTTGTTGTCCGACAGCAAAGCCAAAATATTGCTTATATAAGCTGGTAACTAATGGTGTCAAATTTCTCCGCTGATTTTTGAAAGTAACTTTTCCACAAATATAACAAAACTTATTAGCATCATTTTTACACTTTCTTGACATTGTTAAAGATTCACTTAACTATAAAACACAATTGAAAAATCTTCAGTTCACCAAATTATAATCAAAATTTCAAAGCTATGGCAATGACATAGGGCAATCGAAAGTTGAATAAAAGTGGGACAAATTATTTTGTAATAGAAATCGACTTTTAAATCTAAATTTATTATTTTTTTTTTTTTTTTGTACTGAAATCTAAAAACAAATTAATTCTTTCTTTTTTTGTAAAATATCGTTTTCTCGTTTGTATATGTGATGTCACCTCTCGTTACTGTCTGTGATTAGTGCTGTATTTTCATTTCTTTTGTTATCAGAAATAAAGAAATAAATTGTTACATAATTTGACAAAATCCTAACCGTTTTTATTTGGACAAGTTTTAATAGTTTTACGAAGCTGGTAAAATAGCTTATAGTGCCTAAAGACAGCAAGTGACATTACAATTGCAATTTTATTTTTTAAGGAATCAAGGAAGTCAAAACGGCAGAGTTATTTGCAATTTGACAAATTCAGTTTGCATACACAACAAAATTAGATTGTTAACTAAGTTTTTTTTGTCGTTTTTCGACAAGAAAAGCCCGATTTTACAGTTTGAAATACATTTTACATTTGTTCTGGTGGTCTTCTAAATTTTTGATTCCATGGCTGAAGTTAGTATCTAAAAGACTGTCGAAATGCTATTCGATAAGAATAGTTTCCTACACTTGAATTTCCTGAAATATTAAAACAGTCAGCAATTGGTGTGAGCTAAATATGACGAATAATTTGAAGATTTTAACAATTTGGACAATAATTTTTAATGCTAGTTTCTTTATTTGTATGAAAAGCTGTGTTTTCTATATGAAATATTATTAGTTGTCCTCTATAAACCAGGGATTTTCTTACAAATCTTACAAGATAACAATAATATTGTAAGTTTGTTGTTTTTTGAGCGAGGTCCAGTCAGAGACATTAAAAAATTATAATTTTAAATAATTTTTTTTCCCCAGTAAATTATTTTATTTTATAAAAGTAAAAATATGACATCATTACATAATATTTCGACTTGACTTCACGAAAATTTGAAAAAACAAATTTAATAAATTTAAAAGCTATGGCTGTTTGTGTTGACCCAGTTCCAAACAGAAGTCCCTTGCGGTGATCACCACAAATCCTTGAAAATTCATCTAAAATCAGTCGGACGAAAAAAAATATTTTTACTATCAAATAATCTCGTGCCTCACGGAGGCTTTTTTTTTTTAAAAAAAAAGCTAACAAAATGGCGGCCTCGGGAAATTTTTTTCCAGATTTTGGGGAAAAAAACAGCAGTTAATTATTTATTAAAAATCGAAATTTAAAAAAAAAAATCCTTCGATCAAGCATGAGTTTGTTATGTTTTACAAAAGCTGTATAAATTTCATTGAAATCTAACCAGCATTTTTCGAGTTACAGTGATCACCGGTTCAAAAACGTAGTTTTGAGAAAAACGCATTTAAAGTTTTACTCTCAATGTATGTAGAGAGCCCGAGAGTCCTTTTTAATTAGCGAATAACTCAAAAAGTATTTGTCGGATTCACTTCAAATTTTCAGAGAATATTTTTAAGATATTATACTTTAAGAAAATACAAAAATTTTTTAATTTTATTGAAAATGCTGACTGGACCTCCCCCCAAAAAAGCTTCGAAAACCTAGGACAACTGTTGAAATACTTTCGCTTTAGTTGATGACCTGTAAACTTTTTAGTTTATCCATCGGTGTTCATAGCAGACAAAAACTGACTTTTGTTACTCATTCGCATATTTTAACCGCAGGGATATTTTTCTCTAAAGCCTCCGTTCTTACTTCTTACCTCTTGCATGTCTTCTTGTAATGTCAGGCTGCATAATAGAAATAGCTGGAGATATTCATCAGCTCATTGCATAAACAACAAATTATCAAATACTGGGTTTATGTATGTGAAAATCTCACAATTTTTTTATTAAGAAAGTAACATTATTTTTGTTGTTGTAATCTTTAAAATTTTAATATTTAAAATATCAAACGCTAAAGGTCTTCAAAGAGCAAATCAAATTCTGTGCGCGTTAAAGAGTTTTAACAAGATTGCAATTTATGAATATAATGATTCTCTCTTTTTTTGTTATTTTGATTCTGTCACATTTTATCTTCGAAAGAATTAGAAAATATTTTTAGTTTATTAATTGTAATAATTACAAAAAATTTAGTTTTTATATATCGAGACTTCTTTAATATTTGGGATTATGCATAAGCTTTAAACTAAAAATTTCTTTTTTAATGTATTTTAGGTTACCTTAATTCAAACAAATGAAAAAGCTGGCTTTAAAGCATTTCGTAAGCAATTTAGTGGACGTTTTAAACGTTTGGTAGCTAAAAAATCACCAGAACCAGCTCCAATTATACCACCTGAACTAAAGCCGCAGCTTAAAACAATTTACGTTTATTAAAATTAATTTATATATATATATATATATGTTAAATAAAAGAAACAAAAACAAATGAAACAAGTAATTAATGGGTTCAGAACGAGATGATAATAACATTACATCCTTTATACTCCAAAGAGAAAGCATATAAATTAATAGAAAGCATTCATTCCAGCAATCATCAATAAATGCTCTTTAGTTATTAAATCACCGTAGACGTGCTCTTAATTTCAATTTATTGTTTATCAATTTAAAGTTGGAGCTAAATACAAGCAAGACTGAGATGTAAGAGATAGAGTCAGTGTAATTAGTATTTTAACATTGATAATAGACACAAATTTAAAAAAAAACGCAAGCAAAATTAAATATTCCATTACACATGAAAATTCTTGGTTAAAGTTATTAAATTAAAATTATCCAATAAGTTTATTGAAAATTTCGGAAAATAATTAAGCATTTTCAAGTAAAACAAAAATAATAAACTTGTGCATATTTATTAGTATAATGCTAAATTATTACTTAATGAGAAAACGCTACAGTTCCAATTTTATCACATAATATTTCATCAAAAATAATTAGAGCAAAATTAAACATAAGACAATTTCGCTCACATTGAGCGGATATATATTATTAATATTATTTAAGAATAAGATTAATATTCAAATTTTATTTTATTCTTTAACTTTATGTAAAATATCTTCTGAAAACTTACAAAAAATAATTAATTGAATATCAGAAAAAAAATATATCAAACTTTAGCTTGTTAATAACTTATAATTTTACCTGCTGATTGTAAATTATTTTTATATATTGGTCTTTTTAAGAGAAAATAATTGTTTTCAATCAATTCTGTAAAATGCAGTATTTTAAAATATAGTTTTTATTTAAAAAAAATGTAATTGTATTTTTTGAATATTTTTAACTAGGGGGACAGTGAAATGGTCCAGATAAAGTATATTTTTAAAGAAGTATAATGCTGTGCTATGAGCTCTTAGGCTGCTTGTAGAGTGCCGGCTTAGATATTTATTTAAAAATATTTTTGTTTTGAAACATAACAACAATTATAATATACTAAACATACTGAAATCTCAGAGTTTTTAAATTAACTTGGAAGTTGTCTTTTTATTTTTATTAGGTTTTGAAGAATTATACTTATTTTTTATTGTTTATAGTTCGGTAAGATAAGAGAGGATGCAAAAGATCTCTGCGTGTTTACTGTATGCGAATTTACAATATTTTATTGCCAGATTATTAAGTGTAATTGTTTTTCTTGATAATTCATTTAAACATATACAAAAAAATCTTATACCTCAGTTTTTTAAAAACTTTTATGCATAAAAATTTCCATAAACAACTGTATAAAAATTCTGTTTTTAAATCTATGCTGTTAAATCTGTTTTTTTTTTAATATAAAATGGCATATATTCTAAAAAGGTAACAATTTTAAATTAGAAAATAACTTAAAACATTTTATTTGTGACTCAGCGTTGAATTTTAATAAAAGATTGAATTAAAGATAAAAATAAAAGATGAAATTTTCATCGAAAATAATAAAATTTTCAAGAGAATACAGCTATAAGTAACTAAAAATTGTTCACTTTTTCAAATATATAGACAAATACAAGGATAAAAGTTAATGTGATTTTCTATTGTTCCTTTTGCAAAAGTATGATCTAGCTAAAAATTCTTCTTAATCTCTAAATATAGTTCATATAAACAGGCAGCTAAATATTTTATCTACCGCTGTTTAAAAAAAAAGTGTGTGTGTCAAGCTGACGCATGACCAAAGTGAAACTTGTTCGTATTATCGCGAGATTTTCATTTTATTTGTATATATATATAAATATGTATATATATATATATATATATCAACACACATATATATATATTTTGCCCTATGAACATGTATATATATATACAACATCCTCTTCTCTCGAAACAAGCTACAAAACAAGCTTGTAGTCTGAACAGGTAGGCTTGTACTCTGAACACTTTGAGCATATTCCTATTGATTTACCCATAACGACTTTATAGTCTTCGGTATCGTAATGGCGTCAGCTCGGCTGTAAGCCGGCACTCTGCAGGAACCTAAATACTACCTAAATATAGTAACTTAATGCTTTATGTTTGTCAAAAAAAGATTTTCATTAAGTACTTGAAATTTGCTAAATTTTAGCATTAATTTCCAAAGCGAAGTGATTAATGTTGATATTTTTAATACTGTCTATTGTTGAATATGACCGTTTTCCGTCTTTTTACTAAAGACTAAATTCCCTGCTTTGTTTTTTTTTTAAAGTTGAGGCAAAATTTTTTATTCTATCAAATAATAGTATTGGAAAGTCTTTGTGGCATTTATCAGAATAAGTAAGAGTCCGTTAAGAGGTGTGAAATCTGGTTTCTAAGTACCTATGCACTTATGAAGGGCCTCGTTTATAATTTTAGGTAGTTTTAAAAGCATATTGCAACGTTTCATGCTGAAAAATGACTTCACCGTGTCTTTGAGCATATTTGGCTCTGTTTTTCTTCAATGTTCGGTTCAATTTTATTAGCTGTTGTTATTATTTTGTCCTAGTAATTACTTTATCATGTTTCAGCAGTTAATAATACACATTAATTATGCTGTACCCGCAGGTACACAATTAAGCATTTTTTCTGTATATATATTTGGGAAAGCAGTTGTGCTGACCATGAATCTTTGAGCTTTGAGTTGTAAAAGTTTTATTCTAGAAAATTAGCAGCTAGCAGAAGTTTATGGAACTTTTTTGATTTATCCAAAAAAAGAAATACTTTTTTTTGTTATTAATTTATTATATTTATTAAAAATTTAAATAAAAACTATACATATTTACAAATCGTTAAAAATATTTACCGTCTAAAACTGTTATTTACTTTAAAAACCTGTATGAATTCTTTGATGACTCAAGAAAAAGCAAAAAAGTAGTGAAAGTAGTGAAACAAATAGCAACACAAGTAAAGTTGTGTTAGTTAATTTTTGGGTCTCATCACTAAAGCTGTCTAAACTTCTGTTAATCCCTGATGTTTTGAACACAGCTAAAACACATCAACTTTCATCACAACTCGATAAAAACCCTTTTATTTATTTATTTTTGTTTTTTTAGTTTAATAATGGGAAAAATTCTAGAATTTTATTTTAAATTTAGCGAAAAAATTATCGTTCTAGCATGAAGTATCACAGAAAAGTGAGGATTAACTTTTAAAACCTAGTAAAACGTTCAAACTACCAGAATTTTTATTTAAAACATTTAAAGAAAAAATATAAAGAATAAATAAGCATTATGTAAGGAAAGTTAATTGGTTTTTCATTTAGCTTGCCAGCTAAACTGGTGCAACTTTTCTATAAATGTATAGTAAATATCACATTTGTATACAAATCAAGGACTTTAAAGAGATGCTTTTTTATGCCTTTTCCCTCAGTTCCAGAACAATAAATGCAAAGAATTTTTTTTTCCAAAATAAGAAATAATTTCGGAAGCTTCCAATTAAGTGAGTTAATAATTTTTTTTGTAAAACTTAATATTGGATTTCTTTTGGTTGTTTACTTATCCTTAGAAACAGCTCTAAAATAAAAAGTCGTACTAACATACAAATAATGAATCAAACCTTGCATAAACAATAAACTTTGAGGCCACCGCCAGACTCTTCCACCAGTCAAATTAAATAAATATACGTTCCTGAAGAAAAGATAGGATTTTACGCAAATTTTTAGGATCGGATAAGAAAATATACTATTTTTTTCAGATACAGACGATTACAAAATTTGTTGAAATTGAATTGCCTACATATAGGGATTTCCTCATATAAAGGAAAGATAAAGTAATCGCCTAAAAGTAGTCTGTTTTTCATTCACTCGATTACACTAGTCTACAAAAAAAATAAAGCTCAACAAAAATATGTTTTTTAGGGTAATTTTGGGTTGCTGAATCCGAAAATCGCAATCATTATTGTTTTATTCATGGAAGCATTTTTGCGATATTCATAAAAACTTTCTTTTGGGTGTAATTTCCTTTATTGATCAGAAAATTTTTAATTGACTATCAAGTTTTATACTTCAATTTCTTTTTAAGTTATTTAAATTGCCGCTGAGTGTTTTATCCGTTATTTATTTAACTGTTTTAGCTGCATTGAAGTCACTTATTTTTTCTAATGCTTTCCTAAAAATTTGGTCCATCGGAATTGTTATTTCTTCGTTCGAGAATAGTTTTATGCAATACACAGTTGAATTTTTTGCATACAAATATTCATACGTTTTTTTTTTTAATTTCGTTGGTATAAGTAGTATATCAGTAGTTTAGGGTTATTAAACTATTGTAATAAAAATGTTTTTCCAAACTTCAAACAGTCAAGTAGAAGTTTTAATATTAAACCAAAAAAATGATCTAGATCCTGTAGTCAGTTAATTAATTTTAAAAAATCGTTTGTTAAAAAGTTAAAAAAAGCCCAGATACAAGAGTATACGGGTATGTTTTATTCGATAATTAATCTGTACAGAAAATGATAGTATGGATATCCAGACAAATAGCGCATATTGTGATTTTTCGGTAATTAAAGAAAGATTTTCATTGATTTCATTTCATTTTCTAAAGAAAGCAGCTGTTATTACTAAAATAAGGCAATAGATTCTGAATCGTTCAGGATTAATGAAAATAATTTTTGAAACTGAAGTACCGAAGTTCAATTCCCAAAATAGTTTTGCTTTTACTATATTTTTCATAGCCAGGCTTACATATGCATTTATGTATATATACAGACATCAATACTAATAAATTAATATAATAATTAAGATTGCAGTAATCATAACTTTCACAAAAAAAAAAACATACCATAGGGCGGTACCATAATAATTTTGCCCAATATGGTCAACTGGCGGTCAATTGAAAGATTTATTTTTTTCCAATATAGCTTCCCTTTATTTCTAAACACTTTTTACATCTATTAATTAACAACTCTATACCTTCATAAAAATATTATTTTTCCTTGCCTTACAAATGATCTAAAACTGCGGACTGTAGTCCATTATGGTCAAAAAATTTTCTTTCTTCTTAGTCCCGTTAAATTAAGAATTGGGGTCATGTTTGGGCTGTAAGGTGGATATTGTAATTCGATGAAGCCAAATTGCTGAACAAGCAGCAATATTTACGGGAGCGTTTCGTGAAGAAACAGAATCCGTTTTTGTTTCCACGAAGTTTCTCTTTGAGACACTCTCTCAGTTATCAGAAGTGAAGTGTAATACATGGTATTAACAACAGTATGAGGTTCTTTAAAATCAACCATTACTATACCTTCACAATCCCAAAGGACTGTACACATAACTTTTTTCGTAGACTGCTGGACCTTAGCCTTGATTGGTGGCTTCTCTCCCTTGTAACACCATTCTATCGACTCGCGCTTACCTTCAGGATCATATTAAAGGACCATTGGCTCATCTACAGTAATTATGCGCCCGATTATATTTCAGAATCAAGAGTTAACGGAAAAATTTCGATATGAAATGTTGGCAATAATCCACAAAAATGAATGAAAAGTTGGCAGTATAGACAATATCGATGTGCGACTGCCACCTATTTGTTGTTGTCATAGTTATTTTTCTTGATTATTTTTTTCAATTTATGTTTATATTTTTAATTTTAATTTATTGTTTTGTTTTTATGTGTTTGAAACAATTATCACCAATTACTAAAAATAATTAACAAATTTAAAAATAAAAAAAAATAAAAAAAGGCAAATAATAATTCAAAAGTTTAATTTCCAACATAAGGCGTTAATTAGACGTTGATAGCGAGACTGATACTTGTTAGTCGCGTGAGTGTGTTAAAAGCAAAATCGATTGATAAATTGCTGTATATTGCTTCCTTTCCTTTATTTTGCCATTAGATGCTTTGATTTTTAATTTATATAAATTATTTGTAACAACAGCGCACTTACGAATTTTCTTCCTTCTTTACATATAAAATCTGTTTTTCAAAGTTACTTTCTTTTTGTTATTCAACACATTTTAAACTACTGAAATAAAAAAGGAGTAAGAAATCACCAAACCCTTTAGATTTACACTAATTTTTAAGAAATGTTTGCACACATTTTAGAGAATTACTCCATTTTACATGAGTAAGTGGCTGTCCTCTAAAATAGTACCGAGTAAAATTGTCTCTGTCTCCTTACGTTAGAGAATAAATGTCAAAAGTTTCATGTTGTAAAGACTTTATGTTATAAAAGCACTGCTTCATAAGACCCGATTCTACTAAGCCATAAATTTTTTATCAAATGAACGGAGAACCTTAGTTTCATATAAGAAAAACATATTTTATACGATCAACTAAAATCGGAATTTAAAAATCATTGCTGAAATTCTTAAAAACTAAATATTTTGTTTCTTAAAATTTTTTATAACATAATTACTACGGTAAAAGTTATCTGTAAATATATTAATCAAATTAGCATTTTTTCCTTTTCATGTTTAACAATGTCTTTCAATGTTTGACCAACTATTAAAAACTTATATACTTTTTATTTGAACATTAAACACATTAAAAATTACAGTTTATGACAAACCCCTAAAACAGTTTATAAATAATTAAATAGCTTCTGATTTAAATAAGAGAACTATAGATCTAAATAAGTAACCTCCTACTACCTGACCAATAACTGATAGTTTAACTACCAGTCAGTGGCTATTAAGTTCCATTCGAATTAGAAATACTTAACATAAATAATTCCCTACAACTGCTTTACTAAATTATGTATGTTTGCATCACAAAATCAATTGGAGTCCGTAATTTTTGAATATATCGGCCTTCTCAAAGAAATGGTAGCTTTAAAATAAACTATAAAATCGAAAAGAAAACATTTTAATCCTAAAATTTACAACAAGAGTCATAACTTCCTCTTTTGATTGCCATCATAGAATTTAATTTACGACAAATTTTTGTGGTAATTTAATTAAATTTTAATATTCCACCTAACACGACTGTGTTGAAATAAGGACCGTAGTGTAAACTAAAGCCAGCGGCCACTATTGACATATAAGTATGTGTTTGTTCAACAAGTTTACGACTCTTTCTGGAATTAGTGGTAAGCAAATATTATTTTCAAATCTTTATGTTTAAAACGATAAAACAAATCATTCCAAAATAATAACTGAGAAAGAATCAAAGATTATATGGAGGAGGGTAAAAGACTGCCGAGTTGTTAAAGACAAAGTTAATCCATACATTGGATGTTATAAAGGCTTAGCTCGAAATATCGTTTAAATATTTGAACATATATCTATAAATATGTATGTATATATTTTTGGTGCATCGTCGTAATATTATCCTTTGGCTCACGATGAAATTATTGCGTCTTAAAATAAATCTAATGTAAGTTTAGAGTTCATTTATATTAATATTTTCCTTCAATAATTTGTCTAATCTGTATTTTATATTATAGTTTTAAAAAAATATATTAGCAAGTGTAAATGTAATTTTGTTAACAATGTGATTTTTAAAATAAAATTTAAAATACATTACTTTTTTAAAAACTAAAAAATTAAAAACATTCTCTTTGAGTAAATCTTTTAAGTAAGGGTCTTATTTATATATTATATAATTATATTATATAATTTATTGAGAATAATTCCTGCAAACATAACGATTTGCTAGTGACTCCACTAGCAGTTCGCTAACAAATCAATAAGTCTTCTAGAGTTGAAATATATGCAATATTCACTGCTGTTAATGAATAAGACTAGCCCGAGAATGATTCTCTTCTGCCTGCTGCGACCGAGAACGAGAACAAGAATGAGAATAAAAACAAAATAACTAAAATTGTAATTTAATCTTTTACTTTTAACAAAATTTGATATTTACCAGTCTGTTTTGTTAAAAAGTTTTTCAGCTATTTGTTCTAAAATAATTTTTGCTGTTTACTTGGTTATTCTAAATCTTGCATAGAATTCTCGATCGGTCCTTAATTAAAGTGATTAGGCCGAAAGCGGATCACTCTATGCCGGCCAACTATATTATCTCACAAACTTTCGATGACTTCGATTTCATTAAGTTCGTCATAATCGAAATCCATTTTATATTAAACACATAAAATCACTCTTAAATTTCTATGGAAACTTTTATAATGTTAATGATGTTTTAAATGTTTTTTTACAATTCAATTTTTCATATATCATATATTTTAAACACCATTATTGAAATGTTACTGAAAATTGCAATTTTATTTATGAACAACAACTTCACAATCAGTTTAATTTGTATGCTGTAAAATTATTATTTAAATAAATTAATTGCTTTCGAAGGTATTTGACAAATATTTAATTGAATTAACATAAATTATGACAACTGTGAGCATAATTTAATTCGTAAAAATTAAGTCGTAAAAATTTGGGACTTAACTTAAGTATGAATTTAAGGCTCCTTTAGAGTTAAGGAAGAAGTGTGAAATGCTAAATCTCCTTAAGTAGAGACTTAAGTTGACAGATGCGCTAAGGATCACTTAAGTAATAACTATGAAACCGGGCGTTAATGTATTAAATTAACCCTAGATCACAAACCATCGTCGACGAAGTAGTTTTGATGTTTACAAAGCTCTCATGCGTCGCAAGAAATAATTAAAAATAAAAGCTGGCAAAATATGGTGCTTTTACTCTTTTCTATAATATATAACTTATAATATATAAAAAAACTTATTAAAATAATAGAAAACTTTCAAGTGCTATTTCTAGCAAAGGATTTTTGTTATTTTAATCGCTAGTCTTCGATTTATCAAAAATTAAAAAAATCTCCAAACTTTAGCCTTGAAGTCTTACAAAAATTTTGGTGAAAAGTTTATATTTCAAATTTAACTATTGTCAATGATTTTGGGATCTTTTATAAGAAAAATCATACAAGAAACAGCTTCAGAGTCAATTTAGAATTATTTTAGAGTTCGTCTAGATTATAACATTGATCTCGACCTAAAGGGGGAAGATTTGGGGTATAAATTAATTTTTGCTATTTTTCAATACATTTTATACTGATTTTGTTGTTTGAGGTGGTTTATTTCACTCAAATTCATGAATATGCATTGAAAAAATGTTAAGTATGTATACTGATATACTAAACATACTAACTTTCATGAAAAAATTGTAAAATGCCAATATGAGCGTTTATATAAATTGGATTTATTCATTATCTTAAATAAGGCCCCCTTGCAAAAATCTAAAAACATATCGATTTTATTTCGTTATTCGCTTTATAAAAATCAATAATTGCTAAATATATTCGAATTTGCGAAATTTTTAAACGTGTAATAAGTCAACAAAAAAAAATATATAAAAAACTAGTAATGCAACTCTGATTAACTCAAGATACAACAAAATCTTTTGATTTGTAATACAAATAATTTCTTTTCAGTTTCGTTTAAAAATATTTATTACAATTATAGAAAAATGTTTGTTTTAAGGCAGGCCTGCACAACATACGGCCCGACTGGTGCTTGCTAATGGCCCGCGTACATTTTTAGATACATGAATCAAAAGACGTCATAAAATTTCTAAAAGTCCAAGTTAAACAATATAATATTCTTGTGTTTGCCATTTTGCTGTTTGATCGCAAAGTATTTTTTGCTTGTTTTTCAACATGTATAAAGCGAAATAGAGGAAATATGTACAGCTAAATTCTTGTAAATTTTCGTAGCGTGGATATGATTTCTCAATTTTTTAAGGCCTAGGCATTAAGACAAAAAATTTCTTCTGCATATTCTTCTGGATAAGTTTTTTTATTTATTGCATATATATCTATATTTTTGTTTTTTTGTCAAGTCTTCCTGGGTACTTTAAACTTGTAGCCATTTTAAAAGTTACGCAGTTGTAAGACAACCAAGAAGCAGTGAATATTATTATTTAGAAATCTATCTCAAAATAGTTAGAAAACTAAAATTAATAAATCTACATAATCCACATTTTTGGTTTTAGTAGTTGTGAAAAATATTTTTTTTTGAGTTTTCAATGCCGAGGGAACAAACAAATACTTTTTTACAATATTTCAAGAAAAAATAATTTGTCTTGTGGGTCGTGAGACATCAAATCCTGACATCAAATCCTGACTAGATGAAACTGAGTGAGAAAAAAATTAGAGCGGCTAGTTTGATGGCTACTATATGAAAGGAACAGCAATTTTTTAAGAAAACAACAACTGAAAACAAAACAGCTACCAAGGTAGGCTTCCAGATTTCAAGAGAAATTGCTGCTGCTGGGAAATCTTTTACTGAAGGCGAATTTATTAAGAACTGTATGTTGATGTCTGTTGCTGAATTATGTCCGTAGAAAATTCGGCTGTTTGAGAATATCAGTTTGTCAAGAATGACTATACAGCGAAGAATAGCTGAAATTTCAACAAACCTTAGTAATCAGTTGAAGCAAAGAACTCGAAATTTTCTGTTTTATAGTTTATGTATGGATGAAAGCACAGATTTATAGGATACAGCACAGCTCCTTTTTATTAGAGGAGTTGATAAAAATTTTGAAATTACAGAAGAACTTGCTGGTTTGTGCTCCTTACCAAGCCGCACAATAGGAAAGGAAATCTTTAGTGTAGTAAAAAAATGCATAACTGGAAAATTGGGTTTTGAAAATGTAATGAACGTAGTAGTTTCCATTGTAAACTACATCCAATCTGGAGGACTCAAGCATAGGACTTTTAAAGCCTTTCTCGAAGAAGTAGATGCTGACGTACTTTACCATACCGCAGTGAGATGGTTGAGCCGTGAACGTGCTATCCAGCGTTTTGTTTCATTGAAAAAGGAAACATTTAACTTCCTTGAAAATGAACCGAAACAATTTCTAGAGCTTCAAGAAGAAGCATGGAACAATGATCTGTGTTTCTTTTGCGACATTTCAAAACATCTAAATAATTTGGATATTCAGCTTCAAGGGAAAATCCAGCTTATATTTGAAATGTTTTCAGCAGTAAAGGGTTTCAAAATGAAATTGATCCTTTTCAAAACTCAGCTGCTGAAAGGTGAAATAAGTCACTTTCCCACTTGTGCATTGCATATTCCTCAGCATAGGGTCGGCAATTTTGGACAAAAATATGTAAAACATATTGTTTTATTAATTGAAGAATTTAGCAGAAGATTAACTTTGTCCAGCGAAGAAAATATCAAAATAAAATTAATTGAAGACCCTTTTTCTGTAGATCCAGAGCAAGTACCGCTTTATTTGCAGATGGAATTAATTGAACTTCAATGTTCTGTAGTGTAGCGAATTTATCATAGAGAAAACACTTTGCACGATTTCTACAAAAGCTTAGATTGCGAAAAGTATAAAAATCTCATAGAACTTGCTATGAAAATGTTTTGCATATTTGGAAGTACAACCAGCTCAAATATGACACCTGAATATGAAAAACTTGTTGACGATAAAAAATGTAATATTTCTCATTAATATTTTCCATCATAAATTTTAATAAAAATAAAAAAAACATGTATCTTTAATAGGAAATTTTTTTTAAAAATTTTATTTAGCAAATACTTCCAAGACATTTTTCCAACATTTTTGCAACAAAAATGGAAAAGGTCCGCTTCACAATGTGTCAAATTTATTTATTAATAAATATGAACTTTATTTAACATTATAATGGTTAATTACATATCAGCAAACTTAGGAACTTTTTTTATTTGTTAATTAAAATCTGTACCTAAACCAAACAACACAAACTAAAATATCTTTGGTTATTTAACCTCTAACTAAATATCAATATTGAGTGATTGAGGAACAGTAGCAACTAGGGGAACGTTTCATATGGGTATATCCCTGCAATGATATCCTAGTTTATTATTTTAAAAATGACACAATTGTTTTTTTCTTCTGTGAGAAAAGTTTTAATTATTGTTATTGTTAAAACTTCCCACATGACTAGTTGCTTTTTTAATTTTACAGCTACGTCTTAGGTATATTTCACAAAGCAGATACCATAACATCACAATAAATTTAATCTAATTAACAAGCATTTTTTTACCTGAAATCAATAAACAAAACATTTTTGTAACACATTTTTTATCAATAATTATTTATTTTTTTCCCCTTTTAAAATTTTGTTGTGTCTTTATTAGTCAGTAAATCTCTTTTTAAGTTTAAATTTTTAAACCTTTGACCGTGAAAATTTTCCAATCAAGCATTAAATTCTTTTCCAACTCAGAGATTTACTATACTCGCATGAAGTAACTTCAAGTTTATACATACATTAAAGTCCTAAAATAAAGAAATTGTGTCTTAGAGTAAAAAAACACACGAAACTATTGTGAGGTGCTAACTAACACCTAACTAACCATAACAACAACGGCAAAAAACGATTGTGTACAAATGCCAACCATCAGCTAATTTTATATCTCCTTGGCTTATTGCATTTTGTTTTGATTAGGAATTATAATTTGATTGAGATTTAATTAGTCTTAATTTATGAAGGCAGTGAAACGGACAGTTATGAACTCTCCATTGGGAAACTTCTACAAAATTTAGAATTAGTTGCAAAAGAAAATTACTATTTTTTGTTATATTTAATCAAAATAATTTAATCTTTTAAAAATACTTAAATTTGAAATCAATTTTACAATTGACGAGCATTTTTTTTTTCTTTTTTACATTGATTACTTTCTCATTAAACTCACATTATTAGCTGTAGTTAATGCGACACAAAAAAATTTTAACACTCGATACTTAAATGAAACTTTCAGATTCCAGTAGGGAAATGCACATCAATGAATGTTTAATATAAGAATTCTTGCATTAGGATGGAAATATGCATAAGCGAAAAATTGATCACGCAGAAAGTCAAAATACATCGAAGATACTAAACTACAGTTAAACCATTAAATTGATGGTCTTGGTCAACCAAAGTGTAAAGTGATTTCGGCGAAATATGTAATTCCAAGAAAAAAAAAGCAAACAGCAAAACAAAAAATAGGAAAAAAATAGAACAGCCCAAAACAACTTAAAAAGGTTTTTAATCATTCAAAACCTTTTGATATACCTTAAAGAACCTAAACCTCAGGTGATTATTATAAAATATAAAATGCCTGCACAACACTCTTTGTGATTGTTCATCCGACAGGATTCATTCTTTTATTGATGGGCGATGCCGATAGCATGTGTGAAATGTTTTAAGTCAGTTTATGAACAATAATGATGAGAAAGCAAAGCATTTGTAACTGATCACACAGGTCAAATATTAGCCGAACCTTTCAAATAGATGATCCTACTAATTGATGGGGTGCAATTTTCGACAGCTGAAAATATAGGATAAGTTATCTACCTCACCTTTTTTTATACATTTATTTTTATTTATTTTTTCTTAATTTTGAGCCCATCAGGTGTTTATCAGCTTGACTCTTATACACTAACAAGGTGTTTAGTGTGGCACATAGTTTATAACGTTTGTGCAGCGGCATTCATTGCTGGATGCTAAATTCTTTGGTTTTTATATTTTATTGAGGGCGATATATCTTAAAAAGATATTTTATAGTTATCAAGGGTAAGTTTATTTATAGTTCATGACACCTCTATATATGAAATTTTTGCTGAAATAAACAACTAATAATTTTACAAAATTGTTAGCGTTAATGCAATTAAATAATATAAAATATTAGTACTGTCGGTTTTGGTCAGAAAAAATTTTTTTAAACAGATCAAGGGGCTTTGGTTAGAATTTTTTCATCTCGCTTTTATATATTTATTTATGTTTTTATTTAACTATATCAGTTATTATATCTATTGGTTTGAGTTATTCAAACAATTAAGTGCCTTTCAAACTCAAATTTCAAATTAAATTTTTTTGATTGTCAGTAATATTGCAACAAGTTACTTTTCATGTAAGCGAGAAAAATTTTTGACTTTAAAGGACCAAAAGCTCTTTTTTCAAAAATGAAAAGGCATTTTCAAGCTTATTTTCTCTGGTTTTAATATATACAAATATTTCTAGAAAGTAACTAATCTTTCCTTGATTATTTTCGTTGCTGTCCGAGTAGAAGCGCCAGTCCATGACAGATCTGATTTGCTCTAGTGCAGAGGATCCCAATCTTTTTATACTTGCGACGCCCTTTACAGACTTCAACTTTTTCGCGACGCCCTTCTTTAAAAAAAACTGTGCTTGCTCTAACATGCATTAAGATTACTTTATTTATTATTAAACAAAACTCCAAAAAACATATTATGATTTATTTTTCTTTCTAGTATTCTTTATTAGAAAATATAATAGTACATTTTAAAATCAATGCGAAAGATAACCTTGCTTTGCTGAGCACAACTTTTCTAATCTTGGCTCAAGTTTAGGAATTGCTACTCTCATTTCGTTTTCTAAATTAATTTGCGACCTGTATTTTGATTCAATAACTGCAACTGCAGAAAAGCCAGTTTCACATAAATATATTGTAGCAAATGGTAAAAGAGTCTTCAAAGCTGTAGTACTTATAGTAGGATATTCTTGGTTTACACTTCTCCAAAATTGCATTAATCTGTCTTCGTCGAATCCTAGTTTTAGTTTTGTATCACAAAATACCTCTATCAGTTGTTCTTCCTCAGCTACTAAAAGTGTAGATGGGAGTAGGTTTAATTAGAATGGATCTCTAATCCAGTCATATTGATTAAGATTATCAGGAAAATATTTATCAAAATGACTGCTTAAGGTTGATAAATGTTGAATTAATATCAATTGCAAACTTGGCCTCAGATTCAACCAGTATATACGCGCACAACTCACTTTCTTAATTCATATACACGAGAGAGTACGTTACCTCTTGACGACCAACGAGGATTACAAAAATAAAGTAATGATGTATGCTCCGCGCTTAAATCTTCACAAAGCTTTTGAAAAAATCTTTCCTTCACAGATCTTGTTTTTATGAAGCTGAACACTTTAATAATTATGTCCATTACCTGATTTAATTCAGGTGATATAGTCTTTGCAGCCAGAGCTTCCGATGTATGATACAATGCGTCCATTTCGCGTTGGGAGCTTTAGTTTACAGCTTGAAGTCAACCGTAATCTCCCGATAGCGCGTGAGCTCCATCTGTACACACACAGGTTTTCCATTGAATGTTATTTTCATCAAATTACTAGATTTGCCAGTATCCGTCATTTTTTTGCAAAATAATAAGTCCTCACATACATTTTTTTTTTCCATGTACCGCACGTAACATATTAATTGAGCATCATTATTATTATTGGTCGCTTCATCCAACTGAAAGGCAAATAAACCAGAAAGTTTTTCCACAAGTTGCTGATGACATTAGCTAGGTCATGAATTCGTATTATTATGCCTGGGACTCTTAGCGGCACAAAATTTAGGGCTAAATGCTAATGAGTCCATTAGTCTCCAGTGAATTGGTATATAGCCTGAGTTAGCGACTAGTTAACGCTAGCTTGTCGGTTTTTCAGAGAAGATCAAAGGAATATTTTAATTCGGGAAGAATTCAGTCATTGAATACTAAGATTTTGTACTTAAAGCAAATAACAACACATAAATCACTAATAGAACTGTCACTTTGGCATTTTGCTTTCTGTCAATAAAAACAGTAATATGCTAGTCTAGTGAGTCCACTCCGATTGGTATTTAGAAAAACTCTCCATTTTTACTGTACTAAGTCGTCTCCACACGCTAAGCGCTAGTGAGTCCCAGGCATTAGAAAGAGGAATATTTTTCATATCGTTAGCTGCATATTCTCCAATCATCACTGATACCATATCTTCCCCAATTGTGGGCGGATTTTGGTATTTAGCAATTCGGTGAGCGACCTTGTAAGAAGCTAGCAGTGCTTTAAAGGGAATAGATGATCTGGAAAACAATGATGCCGTTTGATTTTTCAACTCTCGCTATTTTCTTACAAAAAAATCTCGCGGTTTTCCTTGTAAACTGCTGTGCATTGTTTTTAAATAAGGTGCCAATTTATTGGGAAGCATACTTTAAGCAGCCAACACCATATGGCATACAAAACATTGTGGTAATCCCACAATCCATTTTTCCACTACTTTCTTCAACACACTTTCTCTTTTCTTTAATAAAGTTATCCATTTTACTATGCGTAAATACAACAAAATTTAAATCAAAACAAAATATATAGACGATTTAATACGATTTAAAATCTAAAATTAGTTTTCCTACCCACGATTCAAACTAAAAAATTTCAGTAATCAGTTCAATTAAAAGTGTGCACCTCCAAAAATGTCTTTTACTTTTTAAAGTGAAAGCATTTCTTCGTATTTAAAGTTAAGAGTTTGAAATTCTTACATAAATAAAATTATTAAATTTTATTTTAGAATTGATAAATAGCAAGTTGATTGATTTTCAGTCATTTGTATTATATTCACTAAATAAAATAAAACTTTTCAAGGGAGCCCTTTCACAATGTTCAATAAGGTAACAAAAAGGAAGAGGAATGCAATTTCTTTGGAGTCTCAAATTAAAATTTTAGATACCATAAAGCAGAAATCACTAAAACTTTATGGATAGATTAAAGAAAAGGAAACAGGTACATCAGCTCAGTTAAATAAAACCTAAAGATTGGATGACTCCCGATCAAGTTAAGTATGTAGATGAAACCAGTCTTTTTGGAAAAGAATGCCAACTAAAGCCTTCGTAAAAAATTACAAAAAATTGCTAGTGGCTTCAAGATAGCTAAGGATCGTATGGCCTTTTTACTTTGTTCCAACGCTTCAGGAAATTTTTTATTAAAACCATTGCATGGAATCGAGCTCTTAGGCAACGATCAATAAAAAATCTAGATTTTATTAAGTTGGCAGTTCAGTTTAAAATATAATGGTACATTGTAAAATCAATAAAAAGGATAGCTTGATTTTCTTAGCACAACTTTACAAATCCAAACTGGCCGAACGATAAATAAACAAAAGAGCGGGAAGCGAGGTGAAAGAATGTTCACTCATTACGTTGCGTGCAGATAACCTGTACGGACCGTCTCACGACGCCCTTGAGATAGCGCCACGACGCACACTTTGGGAACCTCTGCTCTAGTGTATCAGGTATGGAAAATCAGAATGGGCCCGGGTAGACCTTGTAACGCTAGGTTATGTCCGGCCCGGACAAATTTTACCTGTAAGACCCGAGCTGAGATAATCTTATCCGGCCCAAATCTAGAAACGTGTATGCGAACACTGCATTTAACACAGCGATGTCATTGCAGTCACCGAAGAAGAATTTTAGATGACTGTGGGTATGTTTATTAAGCATTTCTAAAATTTTACTTATAATCTTTTTCGCCCGTATAACATTTTCACACATCCGGGACTGTTACGGTAAACTGCTCAGGTCCAGATAAAGTCGATTATGGTTTTTTCCATATTATGGCTTTATTCAGATTGCCCAAATCCACTCCTGATTGGGAAACCCCTCAAAGATGCTGACATAGGCCAATTTAGGTCTTCCATTTACGACATGCCGTCAGGGGCCAAATTAGGCTCGGATCAGCTAAGGGCTCGCGGGATAGGTGCTTCTACTTGTGTGAATATGTTAAGCTGGTACAAGTTGTTTTACTGCCACAGTAATCCATATGAAATGAACTGTTATAGCGATAGCAGCTCTCAAGACTGTTAGTTAGTAATAAGAACAAATTTATTTTACGTGAAATTTACTTTCATAATACGCTTACGAAAATAGAAAAAACCAATTTACGAAAAAAAAACACCAAATTATCTTCATTGATTACACTTCTATGTATAAAAAGAATGGTTATCGCAAAAATAAAAAAAGCAAGAAAATAAAAGCACAAGTGTTGTTTGCTACCTTTGATACCACTCATTGATTTTTGTAAACGTAAAGTCATTTCAAAATTTGTTCAGCCGTGTTTGCTACAATGACACTCAGGTTTGAAAAATAATGAAAAAAAATTGTTTGATTTGATTTTAAGAAAACTCTTTAGCTGCATATAAGCTTTTTTTCGAGTTTTACCAAGCAACAACTTGCTATTTCGTTGTAGCGGAGGTCATGTTATTTAAATAATAGTATGAATATTTTATTATATGAAAAATAATAAATAACATTTATGTATAACTAATTAAGCTGGTTCCATAACTTAAAAAATATATACCTAAATAATGGTGAAAAGCACAAAATATACTAACCAGCACCACACCGTGATTTTTCATATTTATTAGCCTTGGCTTTCCTTCTGCGTTTAATAATGGAAACTGCCTACTTTGAGCGACTTAAAATCGATTAAAAATTCATAGACGAAGTATTTTCGAAGAAGATTATGTAAAAATATGAAAATGAAACAACCTATATTAACAGTTTCTTTTACTTAATTCATAAAAATCACCTTTGAAATTTCGGTTTTAAAAGTTTAAAAATTTTCATAATTGTAATTTAACTTCAAATTTAGCTAATTGAACAGAAGCATTGAGAGTAGCCGTTCCGTTTTCTTTTAAATTTTATTAGAAATTGCTATTTGTTTTCGTAAACGAAAATAGGTATTTTTGATTTTTTTTCCCTACGAAAAGCTAAAACGAAAAGAAACAACTATAACAGACTTCATATTAAGCCGAGAGCAAGAAAAACAAGGCGTGAAATCGTTAATCATGTACGTTATTTAAGATTTGACGTTCTCGTAACACTTAAATGTTATACCGGACAAATAAAAGGTAAGCATATATATCAAAGATTTTAACAAGAAAATAAAGTAAAAACATACACTACACGAAGATGCTAGTAAAAACTTCAAAAAAAGAACAATACAAAACAGCAGAACTGTTTCTAAGGAATGTCCCAAGTGATTCGATAACGTATTGATTTTAAATGCACCGTGAAATAGTGGAATAATGCTTGTTGATTGGTCACACTGTCTAAACGTGATCAGAGCACCAATAAACTGCTGCGATAATGATATCTCTGGGGTGGATTACAGTGCCGTTCTAATTGGTATTGATTACATAAATACATACAAATAAGAATGCTTCGGTTAGAAAAATGATAAATAGTAATAAGCAAAATTTGGTTTAAGTTTTTATCAAATTGTTTTAGAAATAATAAAGTAAGTTTTCGACACTTTTAATAATTATTTTTAAGACTAATCTATTGATATAATTCCACGAGTCGAAATATTTGATGATGACTTCATACTAAATGTACTAGTGTGTAACTTTAAAACTGGTTTGAAACTGGTAGTGTTGAATTGGGTTATGTTTTCTTTACGTTTCAAGACCTGGAGAATCATTTTTAGAGTGTTGTCCTGCTATGTGCATATATATATATATATATATATATATGCGTGTGTGTGTGTGTGTGTGTGTGTGTGTGTGTGGGTGTGTGTGTGTGTGTGTGTGTGTGTGTGTGTGTGTGAGCTTTTCGTGAGATTCGTTTTCTCAAAAACTACTGGACCGAATTACGTTTTAAGCATATTAATCAATGCGCCACATCATGACTTTGATCTGAAAGGAGTGTGAGCATAGTCGGTCCAGCGGTTCGTTTTTATTAATCAAAACCTGACTTTTTAAGCACGCAAATATGAGATTCAATTACTCAAGAACTACTGGACCAAATCATATTTTAAGCATATCAAATAATACGCCATATCATGACTTAAATCTGAAAAGAGTCTGAGAAAAATCGGCCCAGCGGTTCTTTTTTTATGAATAAAAAACTAACGTTCTCAAGGATGCAACAAAAATTTGTAGCCTTCATATTCTAAGTATCAAGGACATCTGGGTTTTCGAAGGTGCTGATTTGGAATTTTTTATGAGTTTTTTGAAATTCAAGATGGGGGACCCAATACGACGTCATTTTTTTTTCTTGTAAAAATTCTTCAAATTGGATGAATTTTAGTTTTAAGCTGGGTTTCAAGTAGATAATTATAAATTATTTTGTGATGTTGAAAAGTTGTTTTTTTTTCAATTTTGAGATTCGTTTCAAAGTTATGATAATTGGTCCGAAAATCGAAATAGTTAGTTTTTTGTAATTTCTTTACGTTTCAAGATCTGGAGCATCATTTGCAGCCAATTTAATAATGATGCCTGTCAGTGTGTGTATGCGTGTGAGCGTAGTTTTAAGTATTGAGGGGCAGATGGGGGTTTGCGAGCGTTTTGATTTCGATTCAACTGCAGAAAAGGAAATAGACGAGTCGTAGAATATATATACTACACATGATACACATTTAACCGTAATTATCCAGTAAGAGTTTTATGATCCCCTCCTCTAGGTAGCAAAATGGGTAATTTTCAATAAAAATTCAGGAATATGCTAAATTTCAAATGAATTTTAAAATTTCGTTTAATATTCGAGGTATCGGAGCATTAAAAAAAAATTTGTTCTCAAGAGAAGTTGCTTATGCGGCATCTGCTGCCGGACGTATTTTATTTTATTTTATTTTAGTTCTATTTGAAGAAAAACTCGTGGCAATGAACTTAAATGTTCCCCTCAAGGAGAGGAAAACAACAAGAAATGTGTGTACACTGAAACCGGCAAACACATCAAATGTTGTAAAATAACAAAAAAAGTGATGACAAAAGTAATCAAACTATTGCGTAGTTAATAATTGACGTCAAAATCATCATTAAAAACTTTAAATCTAAAAGAAACATTAATTTCTTTTCAAACAATCTCAGCTTTTAATTTGTTCGACGGCTGTTTCAGAGATTTTGATCGACGCCATCTTGGATATATTATTTTAGCAGGTTTTCTTCATTAAGATTTTCTGGTATCACTCACAATCAGTATCACACTTTGTTACATTTTTTACTGGAAAATAAAGTTTATCTGTGGCTCAAATTTATATCATATTTCTTTTTATGTAAGAGTGTTTTCTCTTATTATAGCGAAAAACTTTTTGAGGTTTAATAATACATCGGTCAATATGTTTCGTGGCTTGACACATGAATACTTGTTGTACTCTTTTCATCGCCTAGCTTAGTCAGACGAATTGCGCTTGCAGTTGTTTACGTATACGCCAGATCTAGGCGCCAGTACTTAGTAACTAACTACTTGAAGATCTTATAAAAATGCTACAAGGATAGAGATTTGGCTCAAATGAAGAAATCATCGCTATAGCTGGGGGCTGTTTTAAGGCTAAAAATAAATCTTTTTACGTGGTTTTATATAGGAAAGCTAAAGAAGCGTTTTAAAATATGAAAATGACTAATCTTGAAAGAAATTATGTAATGTTGTAAAGTTAAAGCTATCTATAAAATTTTACTTTGGAATGAAAACCTTGGGACTTCATCATCAATGTTTTATGTGTAATTTTCTTAAATTTTTGCGAAAACTGAGTAAAGTTTGAGAGTTCTTTAGCAAATAGAGATAAATAATTATATTTCCAGTGAAATTTATTACTTTTTCCAAAGCTATATGAGGTTGTGTATTATCTCTTTAAAAAATGTTTGTGAGAAATATTTTTTGTCTGAAAAAACTGAAAAGTTTTGATTCTTTTGCTTTATTTTCTTTAAGGAGTAAACAATATGTTGAAAAACAATTGCCAACTTAAAACAAAATAACTTTCGACCCTAATAAGTTCTTTTCAACAGAGAAAAAAGTTATACTTAGTCAATTTATCATTATTCAATAACATTAACTATTTAAAAAAATTATTAGAGAAATAAATCTTACCACAACAACTAGGGACTTCAAATGATTTGCGTTTCTTTTATATTATAAAAAGGAAAAAATTAAAATTTGAACTTAATGCGTGCAATTCACTCCTCCATTCAAATTAAATGGAGCTAGGATCACCCTTGTTCTAACAATAAGGCATGAGAGAGCCTTCTTTTGCTTACAAACAGACAAAAATAAATTTTCCCTGTTCGGATATACAATAAATAAAAAAATAAAAAAATCCCAAATAGGCATTCATTTTGATGTTGTAATGGACCACCATTTCTTTTAAGAATACCTCGCACAACAGCGGTGCTAAGCAAAGTGACGCCACCAACACTGCCTGTGACGTATAATTAACATTAATCATTTAATAAATGTAAACCCTTGTGCTTGGCCTGAACTTCACCTTTATTGAATTTGTGACTTTATAAAGGAAGTTATAATTGACCTTGGTGTGTGCACCCTGCTGTCATATGATGGGCTTTAAGTAAAAACCACACTCGTCGAAAGTAAATGGACTAGAAAAATAAAGAAACATGCGGTTTAGTTGCGGTTTTCACACAGATCGGCCCTTCTTATGTTTTCTTAGTTGTCAGTTAGTTAAAATTTGCTTTTCTTAAACCGAAACAATCATTTCAGTTTTTTAAGAAGTGGTGCCGCTCTACTTAAATAAACAAGTCTGTGATCATAAATCAAGGTAACACTTTTGCCTTTCTAAATTCTTTAGTGGTTTTCAATTAAAAGGATGATTTTTAATTTTTTGGGAAAATTTTGGCATTATTACTATTAAATAGTAGATTAGCTTAGATAAATTTTAGATTTTAGTATTTAATTTTGTAAAAGCACAAACAAGCAAAAGTTATAATTGTTAGCTGGTAGTTTAAAAATTTAAAGGGATAAATAAATGCCATTAATGAAATGAATGAAATGAAATGCTCGATTCTGTTAGTATTGTTTAGTATGTGTTCACGAAAGCTAAGAAATTTTTTTTTTGAATTAAAATTTATTTTTCAAATAAAAAAAATTACTAAAATGGTTGATGATCTAGTAAGAAATAATTTAAAAATAATTTTATATTCTTGTTCAAAAAACAAACTTAAGCAAAATGTTCTTTTAAATTTCAATTTAATAAAAAAAATTCTATGGATTCCAATTTTATAAACAATGATAATTACATCAACCCTAGCTGCTATCCGAAAATAACACCATAAAAGTGATAACCTCTAATTTTTAAGGAACTTGACAAACATAACTATACCAATTTTGAGCTACCTTATGTTTATCTAATAAAAAATATATTATAATGTACACTATAATGATACAATCATATCTACTTTAGTTTTTTTAAATTTCTTTAGATGATTGTTACTCATTAAATCTTGCCGCAGATATATCGTGGTTAAATTAAAAGAACCAAAATATAATTCAACTCCTACATCATGAAGCTATTAATTATCAAATCGGTGGCTATGTATTTTCATTGTTAATTCGTTTTACTCATTTCTGTTTAATTAATGAATGCTAATGCTTTTTAGACTTATTTTTTAAAAAAATATCTTATTTGTGGTTGAATTTTTACTAGAGATATAGAATTAGGCGGGAAACACTTTCGATTCAAAAAAACCGTCGGCTTTTAAGCGAGTTATTATGACTCTGCCCTAACGTAATATTTTTTTGTATTTATAATTTCTAAGATAATATTTTTTGTTGCTTGAAAATGAACCTTTGTTATTTGCTAAATTTTCATTTTATGGCATTTTAGGGATTTTTAATACAGATTACGAAATTACTTTTTATATTTTTTTATTTAAATTGCTTTGCCTCTTTGTTTGCTTGTTTGTTTTTTTGTGTCATTTCCGTTCACTTTTGACGAACTTAATGACTTTCAAGAGATATGAATTTTGCAAATATCCTTGACATCTTAAAAACATTAAAACAAAACTGAGTTCTCCATGGCCCATGAAATCCTTAAACACTTACACTTACACCCGGTTTCACAGTTCGTACTTAAGTCATTCTTAAGAATGTACTTAAGCAAATTTTTCGTTTCACGGTTCATACTTAACCCTTAATTAGACTTAAATTCGTGCTTAACTTCGTGCTTAAAATAAGTCTCCAATTTTCACGACCTAAAGTGGACTTAACTGTCAGCAAAGCAGAATTTGTGTATATTTGACTAAATTTTATGTCGAATACCTTCGAAAACTTTACTTAAATAATAATTTTGAAGCATAAAAATTAAATTGGTTTTGAAGTTGTTAATAAATAAAAGTGCAATTTTCATTTCTATAATGTTGTATAAGAAATGCATTATTTCACAAGTAAGTTAGTATTCTGTTGAATTGTAAAAAAGCATCATTGATATTATAAAAGTTTTCATACAAGGTTAAGAGTGATTTTTTGTGTTAATTATAAAATGGATTTCGCTTATGAGTTCCTTAATGGACTTAATGATATTGAAATCGTCGAAAGTTTGAGAAATAATAGACTGCGTCGGCCTAGAGTTATTAGCTTTCTACCTAATCACTTTAATTCATAAATTATTTTATAATAAATTGTTGAAAAAATTTCTAACGAAAAAGACTGGTAAATATCAAATTTTGTTAAAAAATGACAATTCAATATCACCCGTGTTTTAGGAATAGTTCTCTATCAAAAGAATCCAAATTTTTATTAACATTATGTTAACTACAACTGTTTAGTTTGTCAATCATTTTGTTAAATTTAATCAGAAACAAAAGATTTAATCAATAATATGAAGAATATTTATTAGTTGAATATTCATATTTTAAGAAAATTACTGATTAGTTATTGTTTTTAATAATGGTGTTTGTATTTTATGGCTATTTTACTTACTTTGACATATCTCTATGAAAAAACTATGACAGATTATGATCATTTGATGTAAAAATGGCTTACAACATTCAGCAATAATAGTTGAGCTAAGAAGATCATTAAAATGAATTGTAAAACACTTCCAGTTCTTAAGAAAAACTTAAGACTTTTAAGGAACTCAGCTGAGCAAAAAGTTAAGTTTGAACTGTGAAACTGGGCGTAAATGAATTACTACTGCTTCGAAATTTTCCATGTATGCTTGGTTATCCGAATATTTTGGTTATGGTCAAGGGGTTTTACGGAGTTGCGAAGTCGAAAAATGACGTTCCTTTACAAATATTTATGATAAGGTGTTTTATTGAATAAATACAAATGATCATTTTCCAAATAGTGTCTACTTTTAATTAGCTAATGGGACTTAGATGGAATAAAAATGTTGAAGGATCTCCAAAAGAAGGCGTTAGGCAGTGAGCAACATATTTTTGTTTTATATTATCTGAAATCAAAAGCCCGTCAAAATTCTTTCAGTAAATCGACGATTCCAGCTATTGATCGACAGAATAGTCAAAATTTTAATTTTTGAGAAAGTGGTGGCTATGTAAAAAAAATTGAATTTTCGGCAAAAATTTTCACAATAAATTGTTTAAAAAAATAGAAAGAATTATCGCAAATATAATTCCTTCCATCAATACCTGCAAAATATATCTGAAAAGGTAGTGGTATAATTTAAGGTCGATCGATTAAGGCGTTTTCAAGAAATCATGCTCACCGTGCTCATGCTCATGCGGTTTTGAGAAAAATGTGTTTAAAGTTTTAAACGTCAAACGTAAACGTTAGACATCTGTATAATTATTGGTATAACTCAGAAAATTTACTGGATTGGTGTGATATTTTCAGAGAATATACTTAAACATAAGAACATTAAAAAAAAAATTCTTTTTGAAATTCTAACTGCGTATAACCCGTTAAAGGATTAGCCTATCAAATTTTTGAGGTTTAACGCAAACGAAATTAATAATTTTGTTTCATCATTTCTGGAAAGTGAAAGTATGTTATTATAAAATAACTAAGAACTAAAAAGTTGAAAACAAAAATATAAATTAAAAAACTTCTAACTTCTAACTTCTAATTTCTGCCTTTAAAAATATTTTTCAATATAGTTTAATATAGTTTAATTTAATTAATATAATTTTTTCCGTTTAAGGCTGCTATAAAGTATGAAAGGTTATTTTAAATTTTTTCACTGTCGCAGAAGTAAAATTCTAGAACATTTTTTATTTCTTTAAATAAAACGCTATTGAATAAAAATTTTGAGTTACACTTATTTGATAATTAAACACCCAAATTTTTCAAAAGCTGACACAGATGACAATACATATAATAGCTTGTTAACAAAACATTGTAAATGTTTTCTGAGTCCCTAATATATTATGTTCTTTATTCTTTTTCTTTTTTTAAATTATGTATTCCAACGGGATGTAATTTATATCTAATTTCTGATATGTAGGCTATGTGTACGTAAAACATGTCAAAAATATCACGAAAATTAGTTGCGGTCTGCGTATCATAATCATTGTATTTTGTTATTTCTTGCAAATTTAGTAACGCTTTATATCGTTACACGATCATTAAAATAATATTTGTTTGCACCATTCCACCACCCCGTAGTTTTAGCCAATTCGGTTTCATTTTAGAGGGGTTCAATAAAGTCCTGCCTTTAAAATTTGTCTGCATTTGTAAAATTATACAAAAGGAAATGATGATGCGTTATAAATATGATTTTACCGTTTCATATTATTACATATTCCAATTACTTACTCACCCCATACTATTCTATATTTTGGATAATAAATTACGAGAGGGTTAATTGAACAAATTTATTCGTTATTATTTGATTGTTAATGAAAATAAAATTTGTTTAGGTTTAGAAATTAAATAAAATTTGCACCAGAATTTATTTAGAATCAGTATTGACAAATGAATCCTAGTTAAATTTTATAGTTTAATAATTTTTTTAGCTAAATTACTATATATAAAAAGTTAATCAGTAGTTGAATATAATTTAATGTTTTTGATGGTATCACGAATGCCATCAAAAACAGTAAATATTTGAATTTTCTTTGTTCTTTTAAAAATTTAAAAACATATAAAATAATATCCAAACCTGTCAAAAAACTAATTCGAAAATTTAGCTGATAGAATTCTCATGTATAATTTTTATCGCTTTATAAAAAAATTCAGTAATTGATGTTTTAGAATCGATAAAAATAAAACAACATTACGTAAAACTGTTATTTACCTAAACAGAATGTCTAATGGAAATGCTCAAATTGTCAAAATTTTAAGGACATAAAAAGTTTGTCTTATTAAGTCTTATTAAGTCTTATTAAGTCTTATTAAGGAGCCATTTAAGTTAAATTTTGTTAAAATATTTCAGGTTCTCTATTTTAATGTTACACTGCAAACCGGAAATTTTAATATGGGCAAGCTGTAGCATCCAGATCTTCCTGCAATATTTTTCTGGATATCCTCAAGAATTTAGATTATTTTTGAGATAAAAAATGAGTATTGTAACTTTAGCAAGTTATAATAGTATATTAGTATATTTAAAGGAAGAAGTATATTTAAAGGAAGGAAAAGGAAAGGGAAGGAAAAAGGAAAGGGAAGGAAAAGGAAAAGGAAAAAAAAATCCTGTGTATAGCAACAGATCGTCATATTAGCTGGACTTGATCCTAATAATAGCGCTTTGCAGGGCTGAAAATCGCACTTCACTGGTCCATTTAAAATCAATAAAAACAAAATCACTAAATTAATAATTGATTGAGTCTCTACTTGAATGTTGTTTTCTAAAGGTAAACAAAAAGGTTACGCTTAATAGTTATTTTCTTAGATTTTCAAACGGAAAATTAATAGTTATTTAATTATAACAAACGGAACTATTTAAAAAAAAAAAAAAACATCAGTGAATAGATTTTTATGTCTTTAATAAGCTGCAACAACTTCATTGAAATCCGACGAAATGAAATTACAGCTGTCACGCACTTTGAAAACATATTTGAAATTTCGAACTCATTCATGCATAGAAATAATAATTATTTCATTACTTTCATCAAGTCATATTTTTCTTTCATTCACTATATTCAGTATGAAATCATCATCAAAAACAATTTCAACTCGGGTATATTTCAATACACGAGATCTTCAAAGTATACCAAAGTTCGCATCTTCCAGCTTAAAGAGGATGAAAGTTGAGTCAAATTATACAAAAGAATACCAAGTGCAAAAGTAAGATTAACCTCCTTTGGCCTCCTTAGCCCAAGTTTACATTTAGGAGATCGAAGAAGATAGAAGGAGGTTCAAAGTATACCAAAGTTTGCATTTTTGAGGTTAAAGCGGATGATATGAGGATCAAAATTTCCACTCAGTTTGTTAGTCGATTTAGCTTCTAAAATATAAATTTATTGTTGATTACTATTTATAAGAAGAAGATTTTTTTATTTTGATTATGACATGTGGTTCTTTGGAAGTTACAAAGAAAAAAAATTTTTGTACCTGAAATTTCGTCAATTCAGTTTGATTACGAAAATTGAAGAAAAACAATTTTTAAGTTCCTAAAAACATAAGTAAATTATTACAAAGTAAGAATTATCATAGCAAAATTATTCATATTACAAATCAACTGGCAAACTATATTAACCCAATATAGAAAAAATCTTATAATTCACTTTAACTATAAAGTTTTACATTCTTGCCATAAGAAAGAAAACTCTTAATTAAATAATTAAGGGAAAATAACTTCTACAAAAACTGCACTAAAAAAATATGTAGAAATGTTTGTACAATTGACTAAACATTTGATTCTCCATTTTATGTAACAAATAAAATTTGCTTTACTCCGCCCTTCGAATCAGCTCTACTTTTTATCTATTTTTTATTTGTGATTGCCTGATCGTAGTAGGTTTCAGCTGTGTAGAACCTGTTTACTAGCCAATAAGACTAAATATGAAAATAATGGAGCTCCTCCTTTAATTCAAAGTTGCGCCATATTGTGTTCAATGTGAAATTGCCACGCCTTTTGTTTACCCAAGAGGGATTTGTTGTTTCTTGCTGACTTTTCTTTATTCGGTATGGTAACACATATTTTACTATAGAAATCGGGGTCTGATTTTTATTATTATGTGGTTTTGTTACTCATCTTTATACAATATGTAATTCCGTTTTCAACACGTCTACTGTGCAATATTTACAAGTTGAACCAGTCTTCAACAAACACGTGAACGTGTCGGTTAGTTTTTTATATTGTTGCTACTAATATTAGTGTTGATTTATGTTTTGCATAATTTATGCATGCATGAAAGTGAATAAACTAAATCAAACCGTTAAAGTTTAAAAAAAGAAATCAAACAAAACTTAATTTGATATGCCTCGTCCATCACGTGAGTCATATGGTGAACAAAAACCTCCATATTCATATATTTCACTTACAGCGATGGCAATATGGAGTTCACCGGAAAAAATGCTACCATTAAGTGATATTTATAAATTTATAACGGATCGTTTTCCATATTATCGTCGAAATACACAACGTTGGCAAAATTCTTTGAGACATAATTTAAGTTTTAATGATTGTTTTATAAAAGTTCCTAGACGCCCTGATAGACCTGGCAAAGGTGCTTATTGGGCCCTTCATCCTGAAGCAATTGGTATGTTCGAAAATGGAAGTTTATTAAGAAGGAGAAAACGTTTTAAACTACATAAAATGGATAAAGATATGCTAAACGAAGAATTGGCAGCTTTAGCAAATATAAATAGATTCTTTTTTAAGAATCCATCACCTGCAATTGAGCAAACATCTTGTATTAATTTACCAGATCCTACAATGTATACAAGAAGAGTATGTGATTATATTCCAATTGCAAATTCACCAGCTCGACCCTTGTCTCCAATATATACAAGTTGTAATAGTAATACAATCTTGGAAACTACAGTACGACCTAAGAGATCATTTACCATTGAAAGTTTAATTCAACCAGAAAAGGATAAAAATTTAAGTATACCTCCAACAAATAATAGCCCAAGGGAAATTGACGATGATTCAATTAGATCAACAAATTCCCAATTAAGATGTATAGCACCAGTTATACCAGCAGTTAGCTTACCGTATATGCCATATCATTCTTTGGGATATGATTTACAAATGCATCCACTTTTAATGATGTCATCACTTGGTGGAATGCACCCATCATATTATTCTAATTTTTCTGGATCACATAACGGTAGTGATTTAACACGAATTGAACCGACTTTAAAAACGGTATAGAAAACTATTTTTTAAATTTGCAAATATTCAAAACGCCAAATGTGTAAATTTTAATTCATGGCTGTTCCTAGTAATTTATTTAATTACATTTTAAGAAAATTAGTTTTTATTGATTATTAAATATATGTATATGTGACCCTTATTAATATATTTTTTTTCTATAACACTTTTGTTAGTCCTTGGATAGAAAAAGGAAACAAAATGGTCAAAAGAAACCTAATTGTATAAATTTTGAGATGAACATACGACAAATGACTAGACAGATTAAAAACCATAAAACTAATTATAAGTAAAAAAAAACGGGAAAAGTAGTTTATCCGGAAATGAAATAAACTCCCACCAAACTTTGTTGGCGTTTGTTTCCCCCAATAAAATGTTGGCTTTTAAATAAATGTCTTACACACATACCACTTAAACCACAGTTAATTAGCATTGATCAATTATAGACAAAACTATCAAATGAACATTACCCGAATGTATTTTAAGATTTTTCATTTGATTATAAAACCTAAAAATTTTCAGTTGCAGGATAGAAAAATAAAAGTTCAAAAAAATATTCAAGACCGATAAACATTAGATTCGTTTTTTTTTTGTTTTTTTTTTTGAGTTTTTATTTTTATAATTACTTTAAAAATAATACTAAAATTATTAATTTTGATGATCTCATAAGCAGTCTATAAACTCTTACAATAAAATTGGTCACTAAATGCTAAAAAAGTTTTTAAGCAGAATATCTGCCAGCGAAAATGGCTAATTAATATCATACAAAAATTATTTTTTGATATTGGATGTAATTAAATGATTCCTTTATCTCTGAATATGTTGTAGCAACTAGAAAATTTTGTAAAGTAAAAATGTAAAAGAAAAAGAAATAATTCTGTGGTAAAAATTCACTTATGGCTTGGAGTTTAAGCCAATGTTTGGCTTATTTATAATGGAGATTATTGTTACTGGCATTCTTGTTATTACTAGCAACTGCAAATGTTTTCAAAATTGTATTTTAAGTAATTATACTCACTCAAGTCACCATCACTCATGCAATATTTTATACTAAGAAATTTCCTTTCATCTTAATTAAAATACCGACAAGCTAGCGGTAATTAAGCGTTAATTCAAGAACAAACTTAGAGGAAAATAGTAGACGCATTAACATTCGATACCATATTTGGAATGCATGACATGTGGAAACCAAGTGGTACGGTTTTATTGTCGAATCTTACCCTCCTTTCACGTAAAAAGTTTAACATTAGAATCGGATAGGAAAGTCAGGTCAGGTATAATTTTTTTGTCCGTTTGTGTATGAACATCCAATATAAAATAGAAATTCCTCGTGAAATTTATGCTCATGCGATTTAAACATGAATTTGAATGATAAGAATTTTATTTTAGATCTGTGAATAGCAGCACCAGATCTAGATTTTTCTGAACCGGGGCAGATATTTGCAGTGGCGCCCCCTCCACCCTAGTGTTGAAATACATGAATTCAAAAGTTCAAAAACGAAAATACTGGATAGGGTTTTTATGATCGGAAAATAAGAACCCTATAATAAATTTTAATAACTGGTTTTTACTAATAGTTATAATAAAGCTGCAAAATGGTGAGTTGATAAATATTTTTTTCTCTTAAAAATATGAATTTAGCACCCTATAAACTTATCGCTCGGAGCAGGCACCCTAAGATCCCGGCCTGTTGAATAGAAAGAGATTCAAAAAAAATTTTAATAAAAACATTTTATTAATATTAAAACAATAATGGAACTATATTTTGAAATCAAAAGGCTGTATACATCTAAAAAGAACTGCAATCACGTCGACAACAAGACATAAATACATGCACTGTAAAAAGATAAAGAAATGAGACATGAGACTTACAAAAAGTTATGTTAACAATTTTATGGATAAAATAAGAGCGATGTTGTAAAATAAGTATTGATAAGTCAGAAATTGGTTCAAAATGTTTACAAAACACATTAGAGTGAAGCCATAAAAAAACAAAAAAAAACATAATATATTGGAATAGAAACATTATGACTTACTCAAGTAATTTGCGGCAGAGATTTTTATCTACCTTTTTTTTTATTATTTTCTTATGTTTATAACAAAACTCCGATGGTGAGATATAGGAGCTTATTATGGAAAAAAAAAATATTGCATGTCTTCAAAAACCAATATTGTATAAAATAAAATAAGTTCTAAAGAAAGCTTCTTTATAGAAAGTAAATTAAGCCCCCTTAATCCTTTTAAGCTTATTCATTGCAGTCACGCGAGGTAATTTTATAATTTTTCAAGTTATCAATCACTTTTTACCTAAAGCTCTCAAATCAAAAATAAAATTACTTAGTAATCAAATACATGAGAAATTGTTTACATAAATAATTTGGTAAAACAATGAAAATGAGCAGGACGCTATTCAGGAAGCTTCCTAAAAAACACCAAGTTAACACGCAAGTTTTTCCTACAACTTTTTCCTACAACTACAACTTTTCATTCGCATAAAATAGAAAACTTGTGAAATAGATTAAGTGCTTTTTTGCATGCTCAGGAATAATTGCTGTACTCCGCAAATAGATTTATGAAATGTGACCCTTAGCAACAATGGAACGTTTTTAGATATAGAATCAAGTGCATCAAGTGGTGCTCAAAATATCATGTGTCAAATTTAGGTGGAGCCATTAAATTAGACAAAAGGAATTGCTTTTTTCTTTTCTATTTCAAATAAATTTACCTTAGTGTATAGTAAGTATGATAAATAAAAAATAAAACAAAACAAAAATATTTCCAGTTTATCTGAGCAAATTAAAAGATAAATTCATACTTCAAATATTATAAAATTATTTTTTTTCATTTCAATTTTGGATAGTTTATAGATAGCCATTTTAATGTTTTTGACGTAAAAAGTAGGCTATAGTTAAGGTCCTAATCATTTACAAAAATCCCAAGCAAAGAGATATAAGCTGATCAAAAGTTGCTTCCACAATAGCACAAAACTAATTTAGATATTTTATAATTTAGAACTAGTAAATGTAAAATTTTGCACCAGACGTTGTACGGCAAATGACATTCATTTCATTCCATACAAATGCATAGAAGTTGGCACACAACATGACACCTTGTCAATATAATTCATATGATTAATTGGTTTTATCGCACGATTAGAATAGACAGCTTTGTTTTAGGTAACGAATGTCATTTTTACTTTTTTCGATACTTAAAGCAAACCACTAAGTTCAGTGCCGTCTTAGGACACTCCGGGGCCCTTGGGCACACAAAATTATGGGGCCCTATTTTAAAGTAAAAAAGGAATGACAAGAAAAAAAACATTTTTCTGTTCTGTTCTATACTTATTTTATACTTATTATAGTTCATTCGTACAAATCAAAAACATTTTTTTAATACTTTTTAAGAAAAGAACTTAAATAACTAGATAAGTTAGTTAATGAAATATCGCTGGTTTCATAGGTTGTGATAATAGTTTCTTTCGGGATTTTTGCTGTGCAAAATCTTCAATTGTATCCTCAAAGTAAATTTTTTGAAAGATATCACTTTCTATACACATGATATACGAATTGGTTAGACGTTCTTGTGACATTGTCGCTCGCAATTCATTTTTTATTCGCTTAAGTTGCGAAAATGAGCGTTCTCCACTGCAATTGGTTACCATTAAGCAAAGAAATATTCTTGTAGCAACATCAACATTTGGGAATGTTTCTTCCAATTTATCGGACTTTATTAGATTGTGTAAATTTGAAATACCAAAATCTTTCGATTCCGTGTCTATGTTCTTCAACTACTGCTTTCAATGAAAACATTCTGACTTAACCTTATAAGCATTTATGTCTTCGTGATAGAAGTCTACAAATTTTTGGCATTTTTTTGTCTGATCTGATCTGAATCAATTATTTCCAACTGAGGAAGAAAATTAAAACGTTTGTTGATTTTTTGGTATGCTGCTGAGCGATTTTTCAAATGCATACACAATGTGTCAATTATAGGAATAAACGTAACTACACGAAATTTTTCTTTGCCACTCAACTGTACATTTTCTGATGATCCTTCAAAAAAAGTGATGCGTGAGTTTTGAATTCTTTTTCTTATAAAGTTATCTTTATATTCAGCATCCGGATATTTTATTTTCGCAGCCGATTCATACTGATTGAAATTATTCCGGGCACTACTAACATAATCGATCGTACGTAAAGCTTTGCTGCCACATCCATAGTCAAAGTATCATTCTGTAAACTTATATTTGTTTTGTTAATAATCCCCAAGAGATCATTCTATATCTCCGTTAGGAGAATAGTCTCTAATTTTTCCATTTTTTTGGCTAGGCTCTTAGCCTCATTTTTTGTTTCTCCTGGTTGATTGATGTCATTTACAATTGATATCAATGCGTTAGAAATGACAAAATAACTATTTTGCAAGGTATTAACAGCATTAGCACGTGCGGACCATCTAGTATACGAAAAAGATTTCAAACTTTATTCGTACTCAAATATTCTTTCATTATTTTCCATCTTTTTGTCGAAGCAGAGAAAAAATTGAATAAGTTTTGGATGAATTGAAAGTAAATTACTGCTTCTGAAACACATTCAATAGCCTGAACACAAACTAAATTCAATGAATGCGCTGCATATGGGACAAAAATTGCAAATTCGCACTTTTCTTTTATTCTTGTTTGAACACCAGAATACTTTCCAGCCATATTTAATGCATTATGATAGGTCAGTTGGTCAACATGGGAGAGATCTGGCGTAAAATCAACACTAATGTAATAGTATTTTGCTGTTTTTATTTCGTGAACAATCGTTTTCAACACTTTTTGGCCCATTATATTAATAAATTCATTGCAAATGTTTGCAGAAAAGTAAGATGTTCTTCCTTTAACATAATTTTGTATATGATCAGCAAGAAAAGGATCAAACTCACTAATTAGCTCTAGGCATCATTTTTTAAAAGTTAAAACTGCTAATAAATAGAAAAAAAATCAACTGCAAAAAAAGTGATCGAAAATGTTTCAACTGAACCTTTGAAAACCTGGGCACTCAGAAAAATAGATTTGGAAATAAAAATAAGATTTTCACATGAAATAAGTGAAAAATGCCACAGATTTAAGCTATTAAATAGGACCTTGTTAAAAATCTTTACTGATGACATATCGTGTACTTATTTTCTCAGTTAGCCATTCATTTGTGGGCATAGTAGTTGTAAAGTAACCAAAACCCATACAATCTTTTGCTAAAACTTAATACCTAAACAACAATAAGAGTAGTCAATGACTACGAAGTGTGCCCCATACATGTCATCGCATAAATTTCTGAAGTCGATAATAAAAAGGATTTAATTTTACTTCTTGTGTAAGCGATTCTCTTTTCCTCCTGGGGGCCCCAAAAGGCCCCGTGTGCCCTTATGGTAAAGACGGCGCTGACTAAATTTTTCTGTTTTAGATTTTTTTGGTTTTTATAATATTTTATTTCATATTATTTATATTTATATTATTTTAATTTTGTTTATATATATAATTGTTTTCAACTTAATATTACATTAATAGTTCGTTAGCTTTAACTTTGAATGCCTTTTCCCAGCGGGAAATTCCCCCTCAAACGCGGATGAGTCAAAGATTTCATGCATTGTCCTCTATACAAATGTGTGAAGTTTCGATCACGAAATATTCTATTTTCTAGTCCTAAAGGCTTAGAAAATTTCTGTTCAAGTCTCAAAATTCATGCGTTTGTATAGAGGACACGCTTGATCACGAAAATATTCTACGCACCGGTGACATTTTAAATCTAAATGCCTGCAAAAAGTTCACGTATCCGTTGGGTGTGTGCGTGCAAATCGGTGTTATATATAGGCTGCCATTCTAAAAGGGTTATATATAATTTTCTATCTCTCTGTTACACTTACTGAAAATTAATGTTGTTTGAAAACAGAATAGGGGAAAGGAAATTCGTATTTTTTTATATAAATATATATATTTTTCTTATACACATAAATTACATATAAATTATTTTATTAAAAATATATTATTTCAATTTTTAACCATTAAAACAAAATACACTAAATTTAAAACACGTAATTTAAAACAATCACTTGCGCCTGAAATAAACAAAACACTATACTACAATATCAAAGAGAGATTTTAGGACTTATTTACATTGTATAGAGAACAATGCATGAAATTTTGTCACTGAGGCTTTTTGAGAGTTGAACAGAAATTTTCTAACATCCGGTTTCACAGTACGGGCTTAAGCCCCACTCAAGTTCATCTGTCACTTTAAACTCGCTTAACTTGCTAAGCGCGATGAATATCTGGAATAAGCTTAAGGCCTAAATCTTGCGGGCTTAAGCCTAATATTGCTGTGATTTGTTAGTTATTTTGTTATATTTGTGTATTTTTACATTGAATTTGTAAAATTTTAAGTAAATAATTTAAATTAAGTGAATTTATATTTATTATCTCCAAATGCAGTATGATTTTAAAAAAAAACACATTTTCTAGCAAAATATAATTTTCTTTAATTCAGTTAAATAAAATTCTTAAATTTTAACAATTATACTACCTTAATTTTAATGTAACTTCTATTTGTAGCTAATATGTAACGTTTAACATAATTAAAATAAATAAAACTTACTAAAAATAATATGGTTCCAGTTAATCCAATTCAAAAAATTTTTAAACAATGAGAAATTCATTGAAAATACTTTCATTTACCTAATTTAAATTAAAATTAATTTAAAATAAAATTACATAAATTCGATATCATTTTTTATTAAATTTTCAATTATTTTTGCATAACTTATAACTTTTTTACTTTTCTATAATATATTTCTACGCTGAGGAAGGCTCAAATTTGACACTTTCCCACCCAAGTAGAATTTTGCGACCGATTTGTGACCAATGACACATTTTTGACGCCTCGAAGTCTGCACAACGTCATAGTTACCAAATTACCAAAATGTGTGACTGCTACACACATTATTGACACAATGTGGTCGCAGCGACGTAACTGTGTCTAAATTGTGTCTTAGAAAAAAAGTGACAAGTTGACACAAATCAACAAATGTTACCAAAGTGACACAAACTGTCAAAAGTTTACAGACATTTTTTAAAGTTTTTAATGCCTACAAACTTGTTCATATGCCACTAACTACTCTTAGAAAGGGGTTCAAAATATTATTTGAGAAAAAACCAGTAAAAGTTTGCCTAAAAATGACTTAAAATAAAGACAAATAAAAGCATAATTCTTACACACATTATTGACACAATGTGGTCCCAGCGACGTAACTGGGTCTAAATTGTGTCAAAATGATAAAGCCTGTACAATTTCACAAGGTGGCTACTATTTTTGATGGAAAAATTTCTTTTAGCATTGAGGATGAAAAAATTTTTAACCAAAAAGTGTGATATTTTATTAAAAATTTGGATAATTTGTATTTTTTTTTTAATAAGAAAGGTATTATTTGACAAAATTGCTCATTCACTTACATTTATCAATGTTTCAAATATATTTACTGATTTTAAAATTTTTATTATTTTAACAAGATCAATAATTATCGCAAAATCCCAGGGCGCATGAATTTTACGTAAGCACAATCTTCACTTTCACAATAAATTTAATTTGGCATATAACTTTAGTGTTATTCGGTAAATTTATGCTTCATAAAATATCAAATAATAAAATATCAATAAGAAATTATTTCCATCTTCATTACTTCAAAACATATTTCTCAGCTATATATGTACTAGATTGATAAATACATACATTCATAAGAAAAATTATATACTTGTAAGTCAAAAATTGTAATAGGTTTCATTTTGTGTCCTCTTGACACATTTTAGTCGCAATTTACTACTTTGTTGCCAATTTGTGTGCTCTTGACACATTTAGTCGCAGTTACCACTTTGTTACCACTTTTGTTACCACTTTGTGACTATTTTGTGTGCTCTTGACACATTTGGCACTTTGCGTTGCACCAATGTCGAAACATGGAGGTAACTACGGCGTCATTGCGACGCATTTTTGTTCACGGTGACGTCGCTGCGGCTAAAATGTGTCAACTATTTCTACTTGGGCATCAGCTGTTGTGAAAATGGATTACAAACTCAAGTACAAATAGTTAAGCTTAAGCTATTTGCAAAAGTAAAATGTGAAACGCTTTGACCTTTTTTTTTCGCGATTAAATTTTAAGCCCGAATTAATATTAAGCCCGCGTAAAATATTTTGAGCTTAAGCCCGTACTTAAATAATGCGTGAAATCTTTCACTCATCCGCGTTTAATGGGAAATTTCCCACTGTGGAGTTGTCAAAAATCGCATTCACTCTCCCCATATTCTGTAAACTCTGATGCTAAGGATAGCACAAAGTCATATGCCAACAGTCTAATATGAGGCCGTTGTCCTTATAGCAACAATTTTAAGTGACTTTTGATCGTTTTACTTATCAACGCAATTGAATGACCAGTGTCGAGAAATCCAATAGAAATAGGAAAAGTCTCGAATCACTTGAAGTCGCGTAATAGCTTAAAATACAGTAGAAAGAAAAATTTAAAATAAACAATTTAAAAAGCTTATGAGCAATTTTAATGACATATACTTAGGTTTATCTCAATAAACATCGAACTCCCTTTCCCATTCTGTTTTCAGTAATAATGGTGGCGTTATGTTCCCTAAACTTTTGTATGTTAAGAATTTACCATGAGACTAAAACTTCGCTAGCGAAAAGTCCTTAAATTTTTATTTATGCAAAAGTCTAAGCTATGAAGATGCTCTAAGATATTTGATTTATGTTTAGTATATGTATTAAATAAAAAAAGAATGCAACAAAGTTTGCTAGTTGAATAGTTTTTAGTATGTCGTAGCAAATAACCTACTTCAAAGCTTATAAACAAGTTTTAAAATCATTTATATACATAATAAAAAATTTAAAAAATACAGTTATTGGTTTTTATTGAATACAATGTTACACTCATAAAATATATACGTATACATATATACATATATACATATATATGTACATACATATATTGATTAAGATTAAACATTCAGTGTTTAGGATAACTAATTAAAAAAAACAAAAAAACCTAAGATGTCAGAGTTTTAACCATTAAAAACTTGCCTACAAAGAAAGTTTCAAAAAACAAAATACGATATTATATGATTTTTTAGGCCAAATAAAGTAATAAAAAATTTAATTAATACAAATTTACACTTTTATTATGTTCTTGTTGTTGTTGAAAAACGAAATACATCTTATCAGAAACTAATCGTATCTAATTAGTATGATTAGATTAGAAGGCTACCGTAGTCACAGGTAACAAATAAAGGAAGTAAACAGTTAAAAAAAGACAGATCTGGTATTGAAAATATTTACCCATGTAATTTTGGAAAATTCCAATAAATAACAAAGATTTGATGCAATTGTACAATATCATCATTCGACTAACACTAATTCCAGATATATGCATTCAATTTTTTAATGTCTAACAAATCATTCGATTAAATGTTTTAAGTAGCGTCTAACTGACAAAATCAAATCCTTTCAAGTGTAATTTAACAAGAAAGAAAATATATTACCAATAGCCAATCAATTATTGACACCATTCTAAGTAATTTGATACGATACCTTTGAATGTTTGATTGAAAGAATTGTATTTTTTTATCGTACTTAATTAAATTACAGGTAACAATCAATAGAAGCTATTGGATGGATAGGGTATAAAATTTACCATCAAATTATCTAAAAGATTAGTTTAATGGAATGGCTTTGTTTGAAACTTTTTAAATTTTAATCTTTAGCTAATGTATTACAGAAGTATATGGGTTTATACATGGTGTTCTTTGTATTTTTTTTGGTTTAATGGCATTTGTTCATTAAAAATTAGGTTTTTTTCTTACAGATGCTTTCGATGCAATACTTTTGGAGTATTTTCAATATTACACATACGATATATATTTATGAAAATTTTTAAGCCAAATTTTTGTGAAATCCTTTTAAAAAAGTTTTTGTAAAGTAACTTTTGTAATTTTTTTCATTATGCAAATACAGCAAACAGATTTATGACTTCCCGTTTGCCAAATGCAATGAATGATATCAGAAATAACGAAAAATTCTTTTTTTTTATCTGACATTCTTTTCAATATTTCCTAGGGGTGAAACTCTCGACAAAGCACCATTCACAATGGAGTGATTTTAAATCACCGTGGTACTGTAAAAAGGATGTTGTATTTTTCTGTCAAGCATATCTGAAGGCAAATACAATAAAAGAACATTATATAAGTCATACATAAAGACATCGAATTAAGATAAAGTAAGTGCTAGAATAAAACATATATATAAATGAAGAAAAATAGATCTTTAGAATTATTGTGATTATTTAAAAATTTATTTAGAGAATTATTTACATATGTAGGAAAATAATTGCATTAACAATTTTTGAAAATGATTTAAAAACTCTTAATTTTTTACTTTACAGTTATTTTCTTAAATTTATTAGTTAAAACACTTTTAAAACCGTATTTCAGGACATTTGACATTTGATATTTCCACCATATGTTTTAAGATGTTGTCATAGACACATTTTGCCAGTCAAGAAATGATTCTTTTGTATGGCAGGCTACAAATGTTTATGAAAACGCCAATCAAGAAAGGGTATTAGGAATAACAGGCTTAACACAAAACAACAATATAATGTTTTATTAAAAGTGAATTAAACTTTGGCACAAGATCGAGTTCCACTAAATAACAAGAATTCAATAAAAAATAACGTTTAAAACCATAATAAACGATGGTAAAAAAATTAATTTCTTTTTATTTTGTGGGATTTGATTTCCCGCGAGCTTTTGATTCATTTTTAATAAAAATATTTTACCAAAAAGCATTTGGTAAAACACATCATACATATGTTGGTAATAATAATACATGAATATCTAATTCATTATCACCATCTATGTATAAATAATCTTACACACAAATTTATATATCTTCATTTATATCATTTTTTTATTTATTTATATATCAGTTATTTCAGAAATCGTTCTTTAAAAAATGGAACCATTTCTTATTAGCAACTTAGCTGGCTTCATTCTGAATGTTTAGGAGTGGTTGCCTTAATTTTTATACGAATTATATTTGTTGCTACTATCTCGCATTTCTGCTGACTCTCTGAAGGAGACTCAACATATTTTCTTGCATTGGGCATCCTTTTCTTTTTCTGAACAAAGTTATTTATAGTTATATGTATTTATACGACTTGCACTTAAAATATTTTCTAGCAATTATTTACTATACTAATCATAAATTGTAGTCAATTTAAACAAAATAGCAATATTACACGTTTATTTAGTAATCTCCTCTGGAGTCTTTTAAGTTGAAAATTTGTGCTATCAAAAAAACTACTTTTTTGACAACAATAAGAAACAAAATAGATCAAAGCTGTCTGTCTAACAATCTTTTTTGAATTTAGTAAAATTACTAGAGTCAAAGCTAAAAACTTTTGCAAAATTCCATGCTAATACAGCATCAATATCATGTTAGCTTATCAATTGTGTAGTTTTGATAAAGTAAACACACTTTTTAATTTATTTATTTAAAACTTAATTACCAGGAAACTATGCTTTAAAATCAATGCTATCAAGAAACAGCACGAAGCTGTATTTAAATTAGCTTTTCATTGTGCTTGTTAAACTAATTTAAGCAAGTATAGTAAATATTTACATAAGAAATTGCTCTAAACATGCAACTTGACAAAAACCCACAGCTATAACTACAAACAGGCATAGTGAAAGCTGCATTAGAGTTTTAAGCATTGCATGCGTAAGCTAAGCCTATCAAGTATGTAAATTAATTTCGTAATTATTTCTATATGGGATTTGATTTAATAATTTATGCAGTTGACTTATAGAAAACATATTTTTATGGCAATCTGATATGTGAGACTAACTGTGAAGAAATCTTGAATAAAAGAAAAGAAAAATACTAATAAATTACTTTAATTGTAAAAAGTTCCAAACGAAAATAGTTAATAATTTCACCAAATCAAATAAATTTATTTTTTGTTGTTGAATATGTCTAAGGTTCCCAGTATTTGACATTTGATTGACTAAATTTAAAGAAGTTAAGTATTTGTCTGCCTGACTAGGCTGTAATTCTATCTCTTACGTAAATTTTCAATTGCTATAAACAGCTATGCTCATAAGTGTTAATATTTTGCAGATGATCGTCTTGGTAAACTCTCAGTTTTAATGCTCGGAGAATCAAGTGTTAATATCCAACAGATTAAATAAAACTAATATTAATATATACTAAAATTTTGGACCAAGTTATTTTTTTCTACAGTAAATAAGCCCCACAAACCTTCTTAGAAAAACTAATCGGCTGTCTGCATAAACTTTCATATTTAGTTAGTTATTAATGTTTAAAACGTTCTTATATCAACAAAAGTAAGGTGATGTGCTAAAGCGTCTTTCTTCAGTTATCAGATTTATTACACACATCAAAGCTTTGATATGAAGTTATCAGATTATAATCAAAGGTCCTTGACACATCAGTTTTCCGCACACTCACAACTTTTCAAACTTACTAGTGAGAAACATAGGGAGCAGAAGGAATGCAGCCACTTTTTGAAGCTCAAAAAATTCAATATCAAGCTGGACTCTCGTGAACAACCAAATATTATGACAATTTTCATATGTTCTAACATCAGCTAAAATAACATAATCTAGGGAAATGATTCTGATCTTAGCTTGTAAAAATATATCATAGCAGTAGATTGGAGTGGGATTATTGAGGTCAATCCTTTCCTTAGGCTAATGTTGTTTCACAGGTAATCAAAAAAAAGTTAAGATAGCTAATAGCCTGCCCAGATAGATACAGACAGATACTGTATTAGAATACATGAACTGTGTGTATAAATTGTTGGAATCGTCCATACAAACACAGCTCTTAAATGGCTGTTTGTAAGAAATATTAGAACTTTAGTGTGAATTTTCAAGTTGTGCAACAAAATAAAAGAAAAATCCCATATTATTTTTTCTCTAAATGTGTTATTTAATTGTCTATCTAAAACAATTTTAAAGCACTTGAGTTTTTATTTTAAATACACCGAACTATTGATTAATGTTACAAAACATTGTATGATGGCATATGTACATTTAATAAACTATTAATGTAAGAAACTAAAAGATATACGTATTGTCAACAAAAGTGTGAATGTTAATAAGTTTTAGCTTAAATTGCTTCGGATTATTTTGATGTCAAAGAAAATCGCTTAAAATGTAAGAAATCAACAAGTACAAAACTTACTAACTTACTAAAACGTACTAACTTATATTTAAATCATTAACAGATCAGATTAACAGAAAACATTTTTTTTTTTTCAATGTGGAACAAACAAGGCCGCAAGATAGACTCCTGCTGAGAAAATTTGTAGCTCAGTGCAAGTCATCACACCTTTACCTCGTAAATATCACTGCCGCACATAGGGACAGTATCCAAAGGGCTATAATTAATGATATTTGTTTTGTATTATATTCGAAAAGCTGAGATTTAATGTTGATTTAATAACTCTGATTACTTCCGAAATCTATGTATCTTCTGATTAAAAGTATTCGTTTGATATTTTTCAACATTTTGATGTAATAAACATTTATGAGATTTTAAAGTCATTTGCTACTATAAATACTCAAAAAAAATCAAAATATGAAAACAACGCAAAACTTATGGTTTCCTCATAAAAATTATTATGCATAATAGATGCCTCTTCATGAAGGGTTATAAAACATTATATGTTTCACACTGTAGACATTTAAAAACTTCACCCTTTGAAAAATAATAATAATAATTCAAATCATTTTATATGTCTATAAGATTTACTACCCCGCAATGCCATCGGAAAGAGTAAAAAATAGAAAATTAGTTAAATGTCCCATTAAAAATATCAAAAGCCTTTGGTAACCATATTTTAGACTGAAACGAATTATTGTGGAATTGGTTGCCTCGACGTATTCATAAATTATAAGGTGCTCTCTGCGTGATGGATATGATTTACTTTATATTTGATGATATATTTTTTTATAACTCCCAAAACATTGCGAAATTAATGATAGCTTTTCTTTTAGTATCTTAGTTATTGTGATAAAAGTTAAAAATTATTTCATTAATTATTATATATTCTCTGTCTTGACTGAGATCTTGAATTGGAGATTAGATATCAACTTGTACAAAATGACCTCGTAGTTTACAAATAGAGGTAATTATTTCCTGTGGCCATTTTCCATTTTTGATCATGCTCGCAAATTTTATCCCTTGCTTGAAAATGAAATGAAAGCCAATAGAATAGAAAAACAATGTGATTGGAGCCAATTGAAAGCTATAATTTCTAAGGACAACATGATGCATTAATTATAACTTCCTGTGTCTCTTATTTTATAAATTCTCTGTATGCTTCATTCCAAAGTAACCATCCTGTCCACTTTCTGAATAAAATATCCACTGAAAAGTTATTATGACAGCTATTTGCTAGCTTAAGCATTGTTAAATATCTCACTGGTTTACTTTACATTACATTATATTGAAAAATTTTAATTTTAGATGTTTATTTTACGTCCAATGTATTTGAAATCCGAAAAAACATAAAAACAAAACTTTAAAGTAAAATAATTGAAGAACAATTCCTTAAAATACTTTTCAAGGTTGTAATTTTTGACTATGACAATATAATGTTTAATCAACAAAAATTTTTAAAAATATTTACCTGTTGATGAAACACAATGATTCCTATGAATCAAAAATAATAATGTCAACTGCTACAAGGCCACTCCCAAAATATCTATTTTAGAGCTCACTGATTAATTGGATATGATAGCTTTTACGGATGGCTAATTAACTAACCCTAAATTAGACTTAGCCGGTAAAAATAATTTTCCGTTTGTCTGAGTCGGTTCCGCTATATAATTCACTCGTGTCATATGCAAATAATTGGAATCATGATATAAACCCCAAAAGAGTATTTCGGGGAATAATAATAAATTGTTAGCTCCGCCTTTCCAAATTGTGGGTACATGCTCGGTTTATAGTAAGGGAGTGACATTATTAGTCCTTGCAATGTTAAAAAATGGAAATTCCAGGTGGCTATTATGATGATTGTCATTTTTTGGAATTGTTACTTTAAAATAATTTTAAATATTAAAATAAAGAAAAAAGTTTTTTGCATTGAAACTTACTGTTTTTAGTTGCATAAAAAATCTGGTAAAGATTTAGAAATGGGGTTCAAAATGGATTTAGAACTATACTTATAATACTCTACTGTAATGCTTCATTACAGAAGCTTTGAATTAAGTAAACCGACAACTTTGATTGAAAATGAATATAACATATTTTCTCCATTAGTTGAAAATTGAAAATTTGGATCTAAAGATACAATAAGAATTTTAAATGTTAATTAATAGTATAAAAGGAAATAAATTATTGGAAAATGAAATATGCTCCCGAATAGTAGGCTTAGACTATTAGAATACCAGAAATTAATAACTGCAAGTTTCTAGTCTACTTTAGTACACTAATTCTACTATTCGAACTTTTTTTAGAGTAGAATACGGAGAAAGTCATATTCCTCTGACTCCCTTTTTAGGAAATAATTTTGATAGCAACACTGCGAGCGCAGTTATTTTCTTATGTCATCAAAACAAGAAAGTTAATGAGTCCACTGCGATTAACTTTTAACGTGCTAAATTATCCAATAGGACATAAAGTTCTAGACATAAAGTTCAAAACACTTGAGATCAATTAATATCGTATATATTGGTAATGTTATGGCTTTACTCACATTTAATGTCACATTAAACATCAAATAAATGGGAATGTTAGTTCCCTCAAATGAAAATGTGGTAAAATCGTGGTATGTGCTAAAATCGATAACTACATTCATTTTTGTTTTAGTTTAAACTAAAAATGTCATACGTAAACTAAAATTTGACATCTGCTCAATGCATTTAAAAAATACTTACATATTTCTCTTAAGCCCGGTTTCACAGTGCGGATTCAAACCTCACTCACAGTCAGCTGTCATTTTAAACCTGATCAAATAGTTAAACGCATTTTACAATGCTTAATAACAGAGCTTAATTACGGTGTTTTACAGCGTGATTAATATCCTGAAAAAGTTAAACTCTCAAGATTGAGGGCTTAAACTTAATTTGGCTGTAGTTTGTTGGTAATGTTGTTATGTGTGTGTATTATTTACATTGAATTTGTGTAATTTTAAATAAATAATTTAAATTAAATAAATTTATGTATTGTGAATAAAGCTCTCTTAATTAAAAAACTTGTTTGAATTAATACTATAATTGGCTGTAAGTTTATCGCTTTTAGTAGGATTTATTTAATTTAATTATGTCAGATGTTAATTATTAACTACAAATAAAAGTTATTTTTAAATTGATTTAAAAAAAAAACATTTTCTAGCAAAAAATAATTTTCCTTAATTCAATTACAGTAAAGTTATACAGCTAATAATAGTATTAATTCAATTCCAAAAGTTTTTAATTATGAGAAGTTTATTTACAAAATTTTCATTTACTTCATTTTCAAATAAAATTACATTACTATTTTACTTTTGTACAATTTACTTCTATGCTGGAGTAAGGCCGAAATTCGACACTTTCCAACCAGCTATTATGAAAATGGATTACAAAATCAAGTACAAATAGTTAAACTTAAGTCAGTTCCCAAATTAGACAGTGAACTGTTTTGACATTTTAATCGGCGACTAAATGCGAGTTATTCGCATTTTACCTAAATCCTATTATTTCCCAGAAAGAAAGTTGCATTTGAAATTCTATTTCTTATTTCTTCTCACGATAACAACAAAGTTACATTCTAATTGCAACAAAACAAAAGTTTTGGATTACAATGGACTCCCATTAAGTAACGGAAGTGCATCGTAAGCGCCTGCGAATTTAATTTTCCCAAATGCCTTTCGCGAAAAACAAAAGGGTTAGGTTACCGGATAACTAGCAAACAAAAATTTAAAAGTCTTAAATATTAAAGTTTTTGGTTTATGTAATTTACTTTTTTGAAACTTGCTTGTGTTAAATTTTAATTGATTAAAAAATTAAAAATTATAAATTTAACTTATTAAAAAAAGTAAATAAATAAATTCAAAGGCAAAATTTTAAGGATCCGAGTTATGTAAAAAAATAATTTAAAGACATTTAGGTTATAAAAATTACGAAATTAATAAATAAAATTAATTAATAATGAAAAAAGAGATTTTATTTTATTTGATGAATTATTAAAAACAAAACCGACGCATAAAAAACTTCAAGTATAAGCCCGTAATATGAAGTCTGGCTTTAATTGACAATAAGTGCTTGTTTCTAGTGTGGGCACTAGTTCTTTTTAGAATAATTTCAATAGCAATCAAGTTTCATAGACTAAAGTCATTTTTGAGCACAAAATTTCGATTGGTTAAAGATTTCTAAATTTGTAATTTATCAAACCTATAGCTTTGGTTTGAATAAATGAAAAATAGGTGCAGGATAAAATTTCTATCATGTATTTAACTTTAAATTGAATATATTACTATAAAAATTAATAAAAATAGCTATTTAATGAGAAGAAATCATTTTTGGTGTTTTATTATTTTATAAGTGCAATAAAAATGTTCGAAAGCATATATAAATCCTAAATTTCACAGCTTGTAAAACTCTCAGATACAAGAGTGTGATTAATTATTTATTATGTTGTGCATGTTTCAAATTCAACATTGATGATATTCGGCAGTTTTAATTTTAGATCTATACTAAACACCTATATCCCAATCTGTTTAAGAAAATAACACAAAAAAAAGTATCAAGTAATATATCTCAGGTAACCATAATTTAAGCATGAAATGATCGATGTATGATGAACTGATGTTATATGGATTCCAATTTGTTATATGCTCTCATCTGAGGGTTTCGATTCGCTTTTACATGGACTAATGATCATTTTCTGGCTTTTCAACGGTCGATTAAGTAGTTGATCAATGAACTGTGCTTATTTCACAGATTAAATTGTGCTGACTACTAAAGTCTTTACTACATTAGCTAGATAAATTACAGTGAATTGTAGATAAAAGAAGTGAAAGTTAGACCAATTCGTATTTCCATGGGATAATATAGTTCATAAAATAATTCGAGACTCTTCGGGAACAGGAATATTTCCGGTTGAGTGATGCTACGTTTTATTATAGAAATTTTTCAAATTACATAAAGTTGCTTTTATGAATTAATTATAGCATCAGCAAAGTGAAGTAACATTATTTTAGCATTTAATAAGCAAAGCATAAGTGTCATTATTTAATAATGCAAAAGAAATATTATGTTTTAGTATTTTTGTTTTTTCTTTCCGTTCTTGGTTCTCTTTACTAAACTGAGTTTTTGAATCCACCGAACTTTTAAGAATGCCACTGTGTGTATTGTAAGTGAAATTTGGAGAGTTAATTAATTATTGTATTGAAAAATCTATTAGCCAAACATTCAAAACAGCGCAGATTTGCTATTCCTTTAATTCCCACAAAATACATCTATTTATGTCATATTTATATACTTAAAGTCCTAGCAGGGAATAGTCTAAGAGCTTCCAATGAAAGCTTGATGGCTGCATATTTGGTATGTGGGTGTAAATATAGTAATATCAGTGTGTTCAAATTAACTATTAGAGAATTTTATTTTAACAAAACAAATAATACTCTAAAGAATTTTTTGAAATAAACAACATTATCACAGCTAAACGATCGAAAAAATAATTCTTAAAAAAAGTATTAAGTGCAATGTAAGAACAATAAATTTTTTGCTTTGAAACCAGAAATCATCCTGATAGCTGTGTTCTTTTCAATTATTTGATTGGCCATCAATTGTTTGATATCTATTTGGCTCTCGTTATCACGCATAACACCCACCCAGCGAGTTCTTAATTTAACTTTTGAGTTTCTATCAATCCAAACTGTGAATTTTGATGATTATTCAATATGCAATTGAAAAATCTTCGAACGCCAAATTTCAAAATTTATTACTAAAGAAAAAAAGGTATGAGTAATCAAACGAAACCATTATACCTACAAAATTGGAATTTTTGATAAGCACCTATTTTATTACTCTTCATCGTTTAACATTCTTCGAAATTGCTATTGCGAAAGTCTCTTCACTTACTCAATAAACTCTTTGTACATTTCTCGAGTTATTTATATTTACTTATTTAGTCAGTTTTTTTGTCACAATGATTTATGACTTGAATCACTGTGATTTAAAAACTGACTGCAGTGTTCATCCTAGTTAATAGAAAAAAATCAAGTGTGTGCTTAAAACCACACGGCAGAAGTGAAAACTTAATAGTGTTTATAAAACATTTTTGATATTTAGAATATATATATTTATATATACTAGTGGGCTACGCCCCCTGTTCGCTTCGCTCAGCAAATATATATCGGCACCTGCTTAACTTTGTGTCACCCATCTTAACTTTACTGTACTGATCACCTACTATTTCAAAACATTTTTGATATTTAAAATATATACATTATATACTAGTGGGCTCAACCCCCTGTTCGCTTCGCTCACCAAACCTCTGTTCGCTTCGCTCACCAAATCCCTGTTCGCTTTGCTCACCAACCCCCGCTTCGCTCCACTCAGCACACCACAGGCATATATATATATAAATATACACCCACACACCACCCACCCACCCTCCATATATATATATATATATATATATAAACACACACACACACCCTTTTTTATATATATATATATATATATATATATACATACACTAACACACACATACATATATATATATATCTATATATATATATATATATATATATACTTTGCTTTGCCTGCTGCCAGTGTAAAAAAAGTGTCGCTTTTTTCGTTACATCAATTTTTCGTTACATCGATTTTAAAGTCAGTGCGCCTGAAGAAGTTATTCACTTCAAAAATCAGTGCTAAGTTTTCAAGAATTACTACTTCCTCTGATTCACTTGTTATCATTTAATTAGCGTTTTCCACCAAAAATCTATTAGATATTTTTGGAAGTGCTGACTCATATATTTACAATCGAATGCAAAAAGTATGAAATAAAACAATTAAAGAAATTAATGTTACACCTATCATTCTTGATAAACTATAGTCTCAGAAATTCCAGAATTCGTGAATCCATGTCAAAGTAACGATTTCATATTTGAATTGTACGTTTAGGTCGGCACTCACTTAGTGCACATATGTCTCCGCGGGTAAAATTTTTACGTCATAAAGTCACGCCAAGTTGTTGATTCTGTTCCCCCTTAAATGTGGATATTTCAGCGTGAAATTCATGTATACACACATTTTTTGGATAAGTTTTTTTGTTTTAGCAATGCTTTTGCGCTTTATATTTAATTGTTGTTGTAGAATTTTATTTTGATTTTGGTAAAACAGAGGCAACGGCATTTTTGTTTTTCTTTCGGTTCACAAGAAGATGAATTATTACATTGAGAGAAAAAAAAGTAAAAAGAAATAAAAAAAAGTAAAAGAATAGAAAAGATTTAAGCCTTGTACAGACCAATGCGTTTTTCATTCGCACGCCGGACAAGATTGTAAAACGGGTGATGTATTTGCTCTAGCTATAGCTAGAACAAAATTGTTTTGCTTTTGTTTTTTGTCAGTAAAAGGACACTTTATGGCCTTCAAAATTTTTGTTGTATTTTAAATTTGAGTTCTAATGGAAATTTTTGTTGTATTTATATTAAAAGGGATAGGAAATAATGATTTTATTACTTTTAGAGGTACACCAAAAGTTTTGAAGGCCACAAAATGTTTCTCTAAAAGTAATAAAATCATTTCTTATCCCTTTTAGAATAAGCAAAACAAAAATATTTTTTATTCAATACAAAATCTCTATAAGTTGACTTAGTTAGGTTAAATATTTTTTAATTATAAAGAGTTTAGGATAATTTTAAGAAATTTAACAAAATCAAAATCAGGATTAACGTATTTCTCCACTTTCAGTTGATATTTTACGCTGTGCTGTAGTATTCGTAGTATTTAAGTTCCAAATTCAGCTAGGAGTAAAGAAATTTACTAGATTTATACTTTTGCCATTTTCTATATTAAGTTCTCTATACTTAATACCAAGACAAAAAACAATAAATTGCATGTCAACAGCTAGATTTTTTTTCTTTTTTAATAAGCTAAAATAATATTACTTCATAGCAAATTGAAAATTGCCGTATGCTTTTTATTGTCAACATAAAGCAACTCTTCACAGCATCAAGCAGGCAGGTGAACATTTTCAAGTTTTGTAAATAACACTTAATTACAAAGAAGCATATAATTTCCTGTATCTTAAATGATGCAGTTCGACGACCTATTCAGAATTTTAATTTATTATCTCATAGAATGATATTTTATTGCACTAAATATTTCCCTTATTCTAACACAATGGTTAAGCATTGCATTTATTTGTTTCCGCATAAATTTAAAATTATGACAGCAATAGCAACCATAGTTAGTTGTTTGGACAACCTTCTCTGTTTAGGAAGTTTAACACCTTGTTTTCTGGCATTATTTAGCCGGCTACATTTATTTGGTTATAAATGACATAAATAAATTTATATTTATAAAAGGTGCACATAAAACTATAACAAGATCTTCTAATAATAGACTTTAACCGTAACAAGTTGGGGGCGTAATATTAGGGATCCAGGTGATACAGCTATGAATCGCTAAAATGAATAAGAAAAACGAATAAACGGCGTAAATAAAATAATTATGAAGGCTTTTCGAAAGGTTTAATTGAAAAAGGATGGTGAGATCTAATGATAACTTCGTATAGTTTATTACCAAAATTTGTTTTGTTTTGAAGGTTATTTTAAAACTTACGCAATTAAAACTCCTTCTATATTTTTATGCTCTTGTTTAAATAAAACTCTCACATACGTATTTAATATTATGTTTGATTTTTTACTTGATTCTTTGGTCGGTGAAAATTATTCAACAAAAAGTACGAGGGGATTTTTAATGCCATGAACCCTATTTACAAATAGTTTGAACTTCACTTCAAACATGCACTCCAGCGAGTGGTCCCAAATTTTATTGCAAAATGTGAAATTAAGCTTTATATATTAGTGACATCGTGGCTCCATTAATGAAGATGATATATAAATAGATTTATTATGGTATGACAAATTCCTTACAAGGACTTGTAGAGTCTTAGAGGAAATTTTAAGTGCTCTAAAAGAAACATACTTTCTTGAGCTCAATTTAAGAGTTACAATCCTTGTAGGTACTATACCCAAAGCTGATTCAAGAGTCAAGGTGTTGCTCGAGCTAAGTAGTGATCGTCATATTTTATCAAATTGTTATTAGTAAATTTTTAACTAGTTTACTATCACTGCTACTAAAATAAGCCATTAGAGTCAGCTATTGAAATCTGGCTATCAAAGTTAAGTAACTTAGTCTTAATTTGTTCAAAGCAAGTATCATCTTAGTATTTGCATATTTTATATTTAAAGCGATCCCTGTGCCCACAAGTAGCAGCTTAAAGAAATACTAACAGATGTAGTCTACTGTGCCCGCCATATAATTAAATTTGTTTCCAGTTTATGATATATAAGAAAAAAACAGAAGTGAAAAAAGGTTTCGCCTTGCAGCCAGTTGGCTATTTAAAATGAATGGTGTTCCTCTGGATTCTTTGCTTGCCCCATCTTATACTTAACACGTAAATTTTGTCGGCTTCTCTTCTTTTGTTTGTTAGCTGATCGCAAATTACAGGATCGCTGGCCGCAATAACGTGATCAAAAATTAGATTTTTCACAGCTTGGATATTACTTCTTTACTTTCATCTTGTTTCAACTAAGATTGCGGTTGTTAATGTATACATATCTCTAAATGATTCCGCAATTTTTATATCAAGATATATTTTTTACAACCAACATAATATAAAAAACATAGGTTTATATTAAAAAATGTATTGCTGCGGCATCACTGTTGATAATATCAATATAACGAGAAGAAGACTAACAGCAGAATGATGATGGAATGCGGAGCCAAGATGTCTGTTGTTTCGTCAAGGATTAAATTGAAGCCTTCAAAAACCAAAGAAGAAATATTAATAAAAGAGCCTTTAGGTTGTACATCAAAGCTTTGATAACGAGGACATTTAGTACACTATATGACCTTTTTATGCATTTAGTGATGATTTTTAATAGAGCGTGATTTTTAAAATTTGATTTGCTTATATTTATTGTATTGAAAATAGAACGAACCTGAAGTTTTTCATTTAGCTAATTAAGATTAGCTGATCTTTTGATTAGGCAATTTGTGAGATATTACTATTATCTTTCGAAAAATTATTTTTTAAAACGACTTTATCATTATTAAATATGATAACAAAAGTAACATCAGAATTGAAGCAATTATTGTAAATATAATTACTTTTATGTTGTTTTTATGGTTTTTACGAGATCAAACCATGATGCCATGGTATAATTAGTTACGTTAATAGACAAATGAGAGCTTAATATCGATTTTCGTACGTTTTAAAATTTTTTTATTTTTTTCTTCGTACTTTCTTAGACATCTTAGCTCTAACAAAATGTGGCTAGCATAGGCTTCATATAAACTTCGCCATGGCACTTTCTTTTATTATAATATTTCACCCTTAAATATATTCTAAATAGCAGTGATTTCCAACGTTTCTATTAAACCCAAAGATTCAAAATATATCGGCAGGTATTCAAGAGGGACTAAATTTCGACTAAAAGTCTCCCAATAAAAATACGCTCTTCATTCGAAAAGTGAATCAGTTATCACCCAGCTGCTATTCTTTCTTAAAAAGTTTGTTCATGCTTTTATTAAGGCAAAAATAGAACCAAGGTATGCAACCTTTAGTCGACCACCTATAGTTTCTTCGACTGTTTTCATGAAGAGTTTTTTGCATTCTTCTTCGTCTGTACTTAGTGCGACTACCCGTTCTTCCGGACTGTCTATTTCCCAAAATTTTTCAACGAGCTTATTTAATTCCAGTTCGGTTTGCATAGAGTTCTTTAACGAGGATGCATTACAAAGAAGGCTTGATGCTGAGATGTTGAGTTTTCCATTCACCATCCATCCAAATAATGTTTTTTTAAGGGTTGGAAGATTCTCCTAACTTTATTTGCCCCACTGTTAGGTATGAAGATCTTCAATCTTCATATTTTCTCAATTTTTAAGATAAAAAAAAAAAAAAGAAAAACAAAACAATTAAATTCTAATTAAATATGCATGTATGCATATTATAAAACTTTGATTCATTTGGCACAATAAACTTTGAAGACGCGGAATTTACAAATCGAAATATATTTTATCGATTTGCAGATTTCGCATAATAGCATTAATAGGCGATACTCGCCATATCTCTTAAGTTTATCTTCTGCTCATAGGCATCAATGCCAACTCTCTAAATTATCGGAACAAATTGAAGAAAATAAATTACAGAGTCTATTATATTTGCAAAACTAAGTAGTCCTGGAGTCTTGGGTATCCTTACCACACGTCTATCTATTGGTGTGGATGTTAAATATTTGTTTTGTTCTGTTGAATCCTCACTGGGTTGCATGTAGTGTTCTGTACCTGGATCTTCACATTCTCATAGATTCGTAAGATTGAGAATTTACAGCTAAAAAGCAGACCCCAATCCTACCGGCTGCGCCAAAGTGTTATGAAGTCTCCTAAAGGTACGTATCACTCTTTGTAAGGTACAAAAACTACCTTTAAAATACAGATAAATTAGGGTCCGAGACTAAACTCACAGAGCGTTTTATGTAATATGGGGAAATTCTTATTCAATCGTTGCAGAGGAGATCTTATCAATTACCTTTGCTCAAGCGGGTAGCGCTGGATGACAGGCAATTGTTAAAAGTAACTATTTGTGGAGAATATTTCTTCCAATTATCAAAAGTCTTAGCGGGAAACGCTGGTCTTTGATAATTGGCAATCTGTTTAGACTACCAAAAGTTTTAGCGGGAAACGCTGGTCTTTGGTAGCTAAAAGATTCAAAACATCCTCCTTTATTGAGAATACCAAAATAATATTACCTTAGTTGAACTTTGTGAATTGTTTGCCTTGTCGATGCTTTTTGCTTAAGTTACCAAAAGTCTTAGCGAGAAGCAAGAGCAAGAAAAAATTTTAATACTAAAGCAAAAAATTTATATACTAATATAGTTCAACCACATCAATGAACTTTGTAAATGCGAAATTTGCAAATCAAAATATATTTGACTGATTTGCAGATTTCGTCAAAAAATATTATGGAACATGAAAAAATTGTATTGAGGAGTGGGATGAAAAATTCCCTATAAAATTAGAATAATTTTAATAGTTAGGGAGTTCTTGTAAAAATTGTGCAAAGACAAACCACGGCCCTTTCGGCAGGCGAGTCTTCTTTTTTTAAAATAAATAAGTTGGTGTTTAAAACTCAAAGTGTTCTTCATTGTATTTGGTTACCAAAGACCAGCGTTTCCCGCTAAAACTTTTGGTAACCTACGAAATTCATCTTGTCCCGATATTTTAGTTTGCAAAGTTACCAAAGACCAGCGTTTCCCGCTAAGACTTTTGGTAACTTAAGCAAAAAGCATCGACAAGGCAAACAATTCACAAAGTTCAACTAAGGTAATATTATTTTGGTATTCTCAATAAAGGAGGATGTTTTGAATCTTTTAGCTACCAAAGACCAGCGTTTCCCGCTAAAACTTTTGGTAGTCTAAGCAGATTGCCAATTATCAAAGACCAGTGTTTCCCGCTAAGACTTTTGATAATTGGAAGAAATATTCTCCACAAATAGTTACTTTTAACAATTGCCTGTCATCCAGCGCTACCCGCTTGAGCAAAGGTAATTGATAAGATCTCCTCTGCAACGATTGAATAAGAATTTCCCCATATTACATAAAACGCTCTGTGAGTTTAGTCTCGGACCCTAATTTATCTGTATTTTAAAGGTAGTTTTTGTACCTTACAAAGAGTGATACGTACCTTTAGGAGACTTCATAACATTTTGGCGCAGCCGGTAGGATTGGGGTCTGCTTTTTAGCTGTAAATTCTCAATCTTACGAATCTATGAGACTGTGAAGATCCAGGTACAGAACACTACATGCAACCCAGTGAGGATTCAACAGAACAAAACAAATATTTAACATCCACACCAATAGATAGACGTGTGGTAAGGATACCAAAGACTCCAGGACTACTTAGTTTTGCAAATATAATAGACTCTGTAATTTATTTTCTTCAATTTGTTCCGATAATTTAGAGAGTTGGCATTGATGCCTATGAGCAGAAGATAAACTTAAGAGATATGGCGAGTATCGCCTATTAATGCTATTATGGCGTAAACGCCTATAAGCATACGGTATGATTAAAACGAAGATATGAATGCAACTGAACTTTATTCGTAAACTTACATTGAATTTATACAAAATCTTAACTCTAAAAGTTTGAGAAAATATAAATTTTCCCAGACAAAATTTTGAAAGTTAAGCTAAAATAAAAAGACATATTACTTACATTTATATTGCTAAATTCTTGAAATATAAGATTTCAAGAATTTAGTCTTTATTAGAATATGAATATTCTTATTCTTATCTTTAAGAAAAATTCTTAAGATATCTTATTTAGTTTTTAGTTTAGACTTTTGTACAAATTTCTAAGGTGTCTTGTTACAATTTTATTAAAGTTAGGAATATTATAAAAAAGAAATATATGTATACATAAGCATTTATTTACTTAGTTTTGATAATTAAATTTATTTTAAATGATTTTTAGAAATTTCTTTTTTTTGTTTATTTTAGGAAGGCATTACACCTTTCCCCCAAAAAAAATATATATATAATTTTCATAATGACAATTTTTGAAAATTATATTTTTTTTTTTTTTTAAATTTGAATCTAATCGTATATATTATTATACCTACATATATATATTAATTATAATTATGTCTATTCATATTCTACTTAGTATTACTTTCTTTTTTGAGTCTATTGTTGTGTACTTCTATAGGTTTTCCATTTATTATTATTGTAGAGTTCACGCCCTTTTGGGATATGATTTTGTATGGTCCTTGATAAGGACTTTTTCTTTTTTCATTATTACCTGTCTTGAGGTAAATGTAATCGTTTATTTTGAAAGTTGCTTTATTTATGCTTCTATCCCATACCCTTTTTCTTATTTTTTTTTGACTCATCTAATAGTTCTTTTGCTCTTAAATGAGCATGTCTTAACCTTATTTTTATTTCTTGTGCATAGTCGTCTATGTTGTGTAAAACTAGTTTTTCATACGGGTTGATCGTAGCTGGAAGCGAGGCAATTTTCCCAAATACTAGTTCAAAAGGTGTATATTTACTGCTAGTATGTGGTGTAGTATTGTATGAAAAAACATAATATGGTATCCATTCATGCCAATTGTCCTCATTGGCAAAGGATATAAGATATTCGTTTAGAACTCTATGATTCCTCTCTATAGAACCAAGCGTTTCATGCTGGAACGGGGTTGACATTTTATGTTCTATTTTTAGAAGTTCGCAGATGTTCTTGAATAAATTATTGTTGAATTCGGTTCCTTTATCGGTTTTGAAGATCTTAAAACATCCATATCGTAGAATAAAGTTTTCAACTAGTGTTTTCGCAATAGTTTTGGCTTCTTTTGTTTCCATTGGGAAGGCTTCTATGAACTTTGTCAATTCGCATTGCACCGTTAGTATATAACGATATCCTTGAGATATTCTTAAGGGGCCGACAGTATCAATAGATACAGTCTCAAAGCTGGTTTGCGGAGTTTCTGTCAGTACTAAAGTTCCTTAGTGTATTTTGTTATCTTATTTTGTGCGCATTGTTGGCATTTATTCACATGTTTTTTTACCATTTTGTTCATGTTTTTCCAAATATATCTTTGCTTTATTTTAGAAAGACATCTTTTTACTCCTGAATGTCCTCCGTGAGGGGATACATGAAATTCTTCTATTATTTTATTCATTTCTTCACCATTCGTTATTCTTTTGGGCGGCTTGTATAATAGTATTTTAAGTTTATTTTTTAACTTTGATTTATTTTCCTGCTGCAGCTTGTTAAATGCCTTTTTAAAACTTCTTATATTTACGTAATTAAATATTTCATCTTCATTTGACAGTGCTATTTCTTCTATTTTATTTTTTGTTGTAAATAGTATTAGTTTCTCCAGTATTTCATTTAATCTGAATTTTGGATTTTCGCTATACTCAACAATAATATCCTTATTTTTCTTAATAGCAGTATTTATTAATTTTTGTACTTTGTTTTTACTTATCGGCGCATTTTTATTAATTCTTTTAAATAAAATTCTTTTTATATTTTTTACATCTGAAAACGAGGTGCTATCCCAAATAAACAATTCTTCTAAATTATTTTCTGGCTCGGTGTTTTCTTTATTTATTATTTTTTCTTTCAATTTTTCTTTTCTTAACATGTTTCTAGTGAGGACATTTATATTCGTAGGAAGCAGAGTCTTTAAATAATTTGTATCTATCTTAATCCGAGATAATGCATCAGCATTTGTGTTTATTTTTCCTTGTTTAAAAATGATTTCAAAATCATAGTCCATTAGGTCTAAGCGGATTCTAGTAAGCTTAGATGATGGATTTTTGTGTGTAAAGAGACTGACTAGAGGTCGATGATCAGTGACTACTATAAATTTTTTACCATACAGGTATGGTCTGAAATGGTTGATCCCCCAATGAATGCTTAATAGTTCTTTTTCTATGATGGGTTTATTTAATTCATGTTTGGTGAGTGTTCTACTAGCATAAGAAATCGGTAGATCTTTTCCAATTTCACCCTGTGATAGTATAGCTCCAAGTGCGTAACTCGATGCATCTGTTGTTAATATAAAAGTTTTATCGAAATCCGGATATTTTAATATTGGTGGGTTAATTAATTTTGATTTAAGTGTATGAAAAGCTATAGCACAATCTTCATTCCAATTAAAAAGAGTATTTTTCTTTAATAACATATATAAAGGTCTTGCAATATTTGCAAAGTTGGGTATAAAACGTCTGTAATAATTGCAAAATGCAATGAAACGATGAACTTCATCTGCAGTTTTAGGGGTTGGATATTTTTGAATAATATTATATTTATTGGGATCAGTTCGTATTCCGTTACTTGTTATTAGATGACCTAGATAAACAACTTCTGGCCGTAGAAAATTGCATTTATATGGGTTTAGTTTTAGATTGTATTTTCGTAGCCTAGAGAAGGCTTTTTCTAAATTGTTACTATGATGATTTAAACTACATCCGTAGACTATTATATCATCAACATAAAGGAATGCACTTGAATCTAAGCCGGTTAAAGCGATCGATAGCATTCTCTGAAAGCTGTTCGTTGATATTTTAAGACCAAAAGGTAGTCTTTTGAAATGGTAATGACCTTTACTGGTTGAGAAAGCAGTTAGGTGTCTCGAATCTTTATCTAGTTCTATTTGATGGAATGAGCTTGTCATATCTAGAGTTGAAAAGTATTTTGCTCTTCCTAATTTGTCGAGTACGTCATCTAATCGTGTTAGTGGAAACTTGTCATTTACTATTTTTTTGTTTAGTTGTCGAAAATCAACAACTAATCTCCATTTACTGTTGCCTTTCTTTGGTACTATCAATAAAGGAGAGTTGTATGGACTAACAGAATTTTCTATTATATTTTCTTCTAAAAGCTTATCCACTTGTGCATTTATTTCCTCGATCTGGGTATGCGGTAGTCGGTAGTTTTTTATGTATACTGGATTATTATCTATAGTCGTTATTTTTTGTTCATAGAAATTATTTGCAGTTAGAGTCTCTTTTTCCAGGTGGAAGATATCTTGGTATTTTTCACAGATCTTTATTATGGTTTGTTTTGCATTTTGGTCTAATCCATCCAAGTTTAGATGTTTTTTAATCTCTTGAAATCTTTTTGTAGATCCAACATTTGCATATTGTCTGTTCACAATATTGTAGTTTTTTAATGGATGAATTTCTGGTGTCAGTTTTTCAATTGTTATACTGTGATCGAGTGTGTTTAAAATCTTGACATGAGCTATTCCTTTTGCAGGGACTATGGTGTTAGCAAGAAATACTCCTTTCTTTATTTCTTTACTACATATGATACTATCTTCCTTAATATTTAATGAAATTGCTCGAATAGCCTCCGAGCGAGCTGGTATTTCTGTATTTTTGCTATGCAATTTATGCATCATTGGTAGTATAATTGATTGGTTTTTCACTATTATAGTGAGAGTAAATGTTTCGTAATCTATTTTTGCCAGGAACTTGATTAAAAAATCTCTGCCAATTATGCCATCTGTTTGTAGAGGTAGACTTTTGTGTACAACGAGGAAACCGTGATTTATTTTGCTTTGTTCATAATTTAAATTGACGTTTATTTTTCCTAAGGAACATATTTCACTATTTGTTATGCCTGTGATTCTACATTTATCAGTGTGATCAGGGGTGTGTTGTTCAAGATTATTTTTTATTATTGATATGTCCGCACCTGTATCTATTAAAAATGACCAATGTCTTTTATTGTTGGAATCCATTAAATTTACATAATTCGTTATATTATTGCTTAGATGGTATATTTTATTTTTTGATGAATTTAATTTTGTTGAGTTGAATGCTGTCCAGGACTTCCGTTGTTTGTGCAATCCTGTAGAAAATTTACATTATTATGTTTGTTGTTGAATGAATTTCAATAATTTTTGTTCCTGTTATAGTTGCTGTTTCTAGGCATATTATTTCTGTAATTGTTGTTATAATTGTTGTTATTTCTGATATTGTTGTTGTAATTGTTGCGCTTAGGATAATTGTATCTATTGCTAGCTTGATTATTTCTGTACCTATTATAATTGTGATTGTTGTTGTTGTTATAGTTGTAATTCATTGGTTTATAATAGTTTGGTTTTTTATTATACTGGAATATTTTTGTTTCATTTGCCATGGGTTTCTCAACTTGCTCTGCTAATTTTACGGCTTCGTTTAATGTTTTACATTGTGCAGCCAGGATGGTTGGTTTTAGGTGTTCTTGCAGACCATTCTGAAAGGTATTGAGGCCTATTTTATCGTTAAGCTTATTAATGATATCCTTGTTGTCGTCTCCCATTTCTTGAATTTGAAGTTTGTTTAAGTCTCCAATTAGGGAAAGAATTTTATCTGCGTAATCCTTGACTTTCACATTCTGTTGTTTCATTGTTGATAATTGTGTGTGAATACGTTGAGGCGTGTCTGTTATTCGGAAGCATTCTTTGATTTTTTGTTGTAATTCCACTATTGTTGTTGGTGTTGTTACTGTTGACAGTCGAGTTTTAGCTTTTTGCGAGAGTCTAGCACACCAAATGAACTGTATTAAGTTAGGCCTGAATTCTTCCTTTAAGGTATCATGGTACAGTTGTATTATTGTAAGGAAATTATCTACATCTTTAGTGACACCACTGAATTCAGGGATAATTTTTATTGCTAACGCAAGATCAAAGTCTGTTTGTTGAGCCATATTTAAGTTTTCCTTTTCACTGGCTAATTCGTATTCTGAATCAGAACTGGAGTCATTCGTTTTATTATATATGCCTATACTATATTTATTTATTTGTATTGTTAATTTAGCAGTTATTTCATTAAAAACTCGCTGGGCGTTTTCGAGTGAATCCTTATTCGCTAATTTAGCTGAACTTATTTGGGTACAGTTTTGTAAAAATTTCTTTTTTAATTCTTTTATTAAGGTTATTTTATTAAGTATATTTCGGGCTATGAACTTTCGATTAGGGTTTTTCGTAAAAGTTTCTAAGACTTTTTGTAATTCTTCTACTATGTTACTTAATCTATCCATACAATGTAATTATTATAATGAAAAAAAGAAATTCTATTTATTTATTTATTTCAGTAAACTTAATATTAGCTTAAATTAATTTACATTTAAATCAACAGTACATTATTCTTATACATTGTTTAAATTGGCAATACTTCTTTGTACTTCTCTATTAATTTTTCTTAAAACATATTTTCTTAAATAGTATAAAATTAACAAAAAAATACTTATAATAGACAGCACAATTAAACATGTTTTCGTGTGGAATATGGTCTCTGGGTTTTCGTTGAATGATGATGTTCCTCCAGCATTCTGGGAAATGATGATTACGTTTCCCGCTAAGACTTTTGGTAACTTAAGCAAAAAGCATCGACAAGGCAAACAATTCACAAAGTTCAACTAAGGTAATATTATTTTGGTATTCTCAATAAAGGAGGATGTTTTGAATCTTTTAGCTACCAAAGACCAGCGTTTCCCGCTAAAACTTTTGGTAGTCTAAACAGATTGCCAATTATCAAAGACCAGCGTTTCCCGCTAAGACTTTTGATAATTGGAAGAAATATTCTCCACAAATAGTTACTTTTAACAATTGCCTGTCATCCAGCGCTACCCGCTTGAGCAAAGGTAATTGATAAGATCTCCTCTGCAACGATTGAATAAGAATTTCCCCATATTACATAAAATGCTCTGTGAGTTTAGTCCCGGACCCTAATTTATCTGTATTTTAAAGGTAATTTTTGTACCTTACAAAGAGTGATACGTACCTTTAGGAGACTTCATAACATTTTGGCGCAGCCGGTAGGATTGGGGTCTGTTTTTTAGCTGTAAATTCTCAATCTTACGAATCTATGAGACTGTGAAGATCCAGGTACAGAACACTACATGCAACCCAGTGAGGATTCAACAGAACAAAACAAATATTTAACATCCACACCAATAGATAGACGTGTGGTAAGGATACCAAAGACTCCAGGACTACTTAGTTTTGCAAATATAATAGACTCTGTAATTTATTTTCTTCAATTTGTTCCGATAATTTAGAGAGTTGGCATTGATGCCTATGAGCAGAAGATAAACTTAAGAGATATGGCGAGTATCGCCTATTAATGCTATTATGGCGTAAACGCCTATAAGCATACGGTATGATTAAAACGAAGATATGAATGCAACTGAACTTTATTCGTAAACTTACATTGAATTTATACAAAATCTTAACTCTAAAAGTTTGAGAAAATATAAATTTTCCCAGACAAAATTTTGAAAGGTAAGCTAAAATAAAAAGACATATTACTTACATTTATATTGCTAAATTCTTGAAATATAAGATTTCAAGAATTTAGTCTTTATTAGAATATGAATATTCTTATTCTTATCTTTAAGAAAAATTCTTAAGATATCTTATTTAGTTTTTAGTTTAGACTTTTGTACAAATTTCTAAGGTGTCTTGTTACAATTTTATTAAAGTTAGGAATATTATAAAAAAGAAATATATGTATACATAAGCATTTATTTACTTAGTTTTGATAATTAAATTTATTTTAAATGATTTTTAGAAATTTCTTTTTTTTGTTTATTTTAGGAAGGCATTACAACTCATTTTCATTTGAAAATACCAGTCCTGAAAAAGAAGGCAATCGGGCAGGTGCAAGTAAAGAACAAAACATTCCAATACCCATTAATAAAAGTTCGGCTTCAAACAATCTGGCACCTGTTACAAGAGCCGGAATTTTACGATCAGGGAAAAATTTTAAGAGAAGATCCAACTTATTCTCTGGATTAATAAAGCCAGAAAAGAAATCCTCAAAAAGTCTCAATAAAGCGTTCAAAAGATTAAATCTTAAAATGCCTGTAGACGTATGTAAGATTAATCAACTAATATGTACAAGTATTCCTCTATTGACCGGGGAAAACGGACCCCATTTATTAAACGAAGTGAATGCGTTTTTAACATGTTGTACCCATACAATTGCATGTTTAAATGCAGAAGAGGTCAACACATTTTTACAGCTACTTCCAATTCGATTTCGTGACAGAGCAACCACAATTTTAGAAGGGGAATACAGGAATTTCAAAGAATTAGAAACTCTCATACGTAAAAAATTGATTGAATCAAAACCATATTTAACCTTGGTAAACGAACTACGTCTTCTACGTCAAATACCAGGTGAAACCCTCTCAGCTTTCGGTTCAAGAGTTAATAAATTATTTAAAGAGTGCTGCCATCTAAATAGCGAACGACACACTGGCGATGCTGCTTCAGCTGTACAATCAGATTTAGAAGAAACAGCGATTCATGTATTTAAAGTCGGAATATTAAATCCAAATCATAAATTCTACCTACTACAGAATGAAGAGAAATCCTTGAATTCCATTATAGAAAGAGCTACCAAATTAGAGGAAGCAGAAAATCTAATGACCTTCTGAACAACACAGCAATATATTTCCCCATTGATGGATCCTTCAAGCTATCAACCAAGAACACAACATAGTATCTCTCAGCCTACGCCACGCACAAATATGCAAGGCAACTATCAAAGGAACAACTTTCGACAGAATAACAACAATTTGGGACAAAACAATAACAACTTTCGACAGAATAACAACAATTTTCGACAAAATAACAACAGCTTTCAAGTTAAGTGCGGATTTTGTAACAAGCCTAATCATGTCTACGCTGACTGTCGAATGCGTAAAAACACACCTTTTTGCAACAAGTGTAAAGTGTACGGACACCACATCCAAACATGTCCAACTATGTTACAAAACCAATCAAAGCCAAACACTATCCAAATGCATAGAGTGCAGGAAGAAAACTTTCAACCAAAAAGACAAAATCTAAGATGTGCATTCTACCAAAGACCTGGGCATACGCAAGAAAAATGCAAGGCAAAATTAAAATGGGAAGCAAAAGCTTTACCTAGTACACCGCAGCCATCAACTAGTTCAATCCAGTCGGAAAATTAGAACAGGGCTGTCACCTTAAGTCCTCTTCATCAAAAAGGTGCCAGCCCCCCTCATCAAAAATATGCGTAGCTAATATCCCCCTTGATATTGTAAAAGGAGGCAATGCAGAACTTGTAATAGATACTGGTGCAGAAATAAGCCTACTTAAAGAAACGGTCTTAAAACCTTCCACCCCTATAACCAAAGATGTGACGACTATATCCATGGCTTTTGGAATGGGTGCCACGCAAAGAAAATGCATCGGCAAAATACAAGCAGACATCCCCTTAACCTGTAACTTTCATATCATAAATGAAAAAGTAGACATACCAGGTGATGGTATCTTGGGATATGATTTTATTTCTACACATTGCAACATCGAAGGACCAAAGCAAACTTTAACTTTCCCTCGCAAGGAAAGTAAAGAAAATTTTCAAATTCCTATCAAAAACTGGATGGGGCCAAGGCTCAACAACTATGATCATAAACACGCATTCATTACAGCAACATGCAGTAAACTGTCAACCGACAATAATAGCTCCTGTTTCAAGGAAAATACCTTCAAAAAATCCATCGAAAGTCCACGTACAAAAATGGAAAAAACATGTCATGCTAAAGTTATTCCGGGACGAACAGAAATGATCATGGAAATAGATACAGATAAGGACGGAGAATTTTTCTGCTCACACACTGAGCTACGAAAAGGAGTCTACCTCGGAAATTGTCTAATCAATGCACAAAATAAAAAGGCATTAGTACCAATTATAAATACAAATGAAAAACGAGAGATCCTAGGTAGCATACGTCCTACTTTAAAACCAATGAAGAATTATCATATATTCAAAAGTAAGCAAAAACAACCATCTGAAGTAAAATCAGTCCTATACAGTATGGAAAGTATCTATAACAAGAAACGAATGCATCTCCTAAAAGAGAATCTAAACCTGGATGAAAATTTAAACCAGGAAGAAATGGCCTCCATAACAAAACTATGTAAAAATTACAATGATATATTTCACCTCCCAGGTGACAAACTATCCTATACTCCAACACTAGCACATGACATTCCAATAAAAGAAAATGAAGGACCTTCAAATCAAAAAATGTATAGGCCCCCAGAAAAACAACGCGAAATCATACAAGAACAAGTCAACGAAATGCTGGAAAACAGTATAATTGTACCAAGTCGAAGTCCTTGGAACTCACCGTTATTGGTTGCACCTAAAAAAGAAGGCTTGAAAGGAGAAAAAAGATGGCGAGTAGTGGTAGATTTCCGAAAATTAAACAACCTTACTAAAGGTGATGCTTTTCCACTACCGCGCATCGATGACATTCTCGATCAGTTAGGTCATTCAAGATATTTTTCGACCCTTGATTTGGCCAGTGGTTATCATCAGGTATACGTTAGCAAAAAGGATCGCGAAAAAACTGCTTTTAGTACCATGCAAAGTCACTTCGAGTTCCAAAGAATGCTTTTCGGTCTCAAAGGAGCTCCAGCCACATTTCAGAGGCTGATGAACATTGTTCTTAGTGGACTACAAGGATTTAAATGCTTTGTATACCTAGATGATATTGTGATATATGGAAAAAATCTAGAAGACCACAATAATAAACTACAAGCTGTTTTTCAACGACTAAGAGAACATAATCTAAAGCTTCAACCCGAGAAATGTCATTTCTTAAAGAAGGAAGTAGTATACTTAGGACACAAATGTTCTAGTGAAGGGGCACTCCCTGATCCTGAAAAAACGAAATGTGTACAAACATTCCCTAGGCCTAAAACTATTCGACAAGTCCAATCTTTTTTGGGATTAGCAAATTACTATCGGAAATTTATACCAAATTTCTCCCATATAGCAGAACCGATTAACAAAATACTAAGGAACAATGATAAGTTTAAGTGGACGGAGGACTGTGAAAAAGCATTCATTGAATTAAAAACAGCTTTAATCACACCTCCCCTTTTGATATATCCTGACTTTTACAAACCATTCCACCTTACAACTGACGCTAGTGGAGAAGCAATAGGAGCAGTACTTTCACAAGGAGAACTGGGTAACGACAAACCGATAGCTTATGCAAGCCGTTCTTTGAACAAGGCTGAACGGAAATACTCAACCATTGAAAGAGAAGTATTGGCAATCGTATGGGCAACAAAAAATTTTCGTTGCTACTTGTACGGGCGCAAGTTTGTCGTCTACACCGACCATAAACCATTGAAAGGTGTATTCAATGTAAAAGATCCTACTTCTCGCTTAGTTCGTTTCCATCATAAGCTATCAGAGTACGACTACCAAATAGAATATAAGGCGGGGAAGTATAACAAAAATGCAGACAGTCTAAGTAGAATCCCCTAGGTAGATATGGAAAATTTAAATACATCAGACAGTGAAAATAAAATTAAGGAGAACAATAGCTTGCCAAACAACAACTATACGAAAAATGAACGACAAAATAGTTCAACAAGGGTTTGTTTGGCAACAACGCGTGCACAAAACAGATTAAAGAAAAGTAAAATTGATACAATTCTGGACAACTCAACCCTAAAAAACGTTACCAACAATGTAAAAGATAAAATAAGCCCTGAAGAGAACTTCGATTGTAATTTAGTCGGTATCCAAGAGGATCAAGATATAGAATCGGAAGCAGAAGAACTTACCGACCCATTAGATATATCTACCATCTTAAAAAACTACCATGATACCCCTTTGGGAGGACACTCTGGAACTCATAGAACATACAAAAGAATTCGCCAGCATTATAAATGGAAGAACATGTTCAAGGATATCTAAAAATACATAAAAAGCTGTTCTAAATGTAAAAGAAACAAGATCGACAAAGCTTATAAAATGCCTATGGTAATAACTGATACTGCCGAAAAACCATTTGATAAAGTCTATTTAGATATTGTAGGACCGCTAGTAATGAGCAACCAGGGAAATAAATACATACTAACTTATCAAGACGATTTAACCAAAATGCTTGATTGTTTCCCTTTAGAAAACTGCGAGGCAGAAACAGTAGCAAATTGCTTCTATAAAAATGTGATCTTAAAATACTTTGTTATTCCAAAGAAGCTAATAACTGACCAAGGCACAAATTTCACAAGCAATTTGTTTAAAAGGCTTTGTAAGTTACTACGAATCAAAAAACTTCAAACAACAGCATACCATCCTCAGTCAAATGGCAGTCTGGAAAGAGCCCACAGACCACTGATAGAATATCTAAGGAGCATTGTGGACGATAGCCCAGCAGAATGGGATGACTGGCTAGGCGAAGCCGCTTTAGCGCATAATCATACACCCCACACAAGCAGTAAATACAGTCCCATTTATGCATTGTATGGTTTCCAACCACCAATACCCAGTAATCTAACCAAGAAACCAGAACCAATATACAATTTTGACGATTACTGCGCGTACGTAAAAGCCAAAATGCAAAATATCCACCGACGGGCTCGTGAAAATCTGACCAATAGTAAGACAAAATCCAAGTTTTACTATGACAAGGGTGCTAAATTCAAAAAGATACATGTGGGGGACAAAGTTTTACTGCAAAATGCAGCCAAAAAACACAAACTCTCTCCAATTTGGATGGGACCATATGAAGTAACAAAGGTTGACAATGATGTTAATTGTACAATAAAAATAGGGAAAAACTTCGCGGCGTACACAACAACCGGCTCAAATTATTCATATAAAAAAAAAAAGAAAAACAAAACTTTCAACCCACATTAAAAAAAAAAAAATTTTTTTTAACTATCTAAAACACATTTAATTAACAGGCAAAATGTGGAAACTCATTCCACTTCTTCCAATTCTAACAAGACCAGCCGAACCTCAGGTACAAATTACCCCTTTAAATAACAACACCGTGTTTCTGGAAAAAACTGGCCAAGCAGCTATATACACATCAGAATGGAAAATAATAACCCAGCTAAAATTAACAGACGAAGAAGAAGCTTTTTCCTTCATGCAAACCTGCGAAACACACGTGGAGAAACTGTGTGACTTGCTTGAAGCAAATAAAGCCAATACCCTGTGTAAAGCCTGGAGGAATGAACTCACCACTTTAACTAACAACATAAAAAGAAAATAACTAGACTTGAATCTATCAGTAATACCTGAGAAACGCACAAAACGTGGACTTTTAAACGCAGGTGGTAAATTAGCCAAATTTTTATTCGGAACAATGGACAGCAGTGATAGCGAAAAAATCTACATGAAACTTCAAGTACTGGAAAAACATGACCAAGAGAACATACATCTGATGCAGCAGCAAGTATCGATAAAAAAATCCAGCATAGACACCGTAAGCGCTGCTCTACTAAACATTAGCCTCAATGAAGAAAAAATAGCAAACAGGTATCAAGAGTTAGAAAAGAGAGTGGCTAAGGAAATTCTAGCAGTAAATGTAATTCATTTGAAGACAGACGTAAATGAAATTATCCCTTTCATCATTCTTACCCTACAACAAATATACAATCACATTAATGACCAATCCATAGTGGTTAACGCCATTTCAATCGGTAAACTCCACCCCTTGCTAATAAGCCCTAAGACAATACTAGAGTTAACCCATCAAATTTCACAACATTATCAGGTACACCCCTTATTAAAAGAGGCCGCTTTCCTTTCACAGATTTCGAAGGTTCAATCCCTAATAAACAGCACTACAATGTATATAAGAATTAATATACCACTGCTAGAAATCTTCGAATACTCCATTAATAAAATATACCCTCTTCCAGTTCAGTTATCCTCAAATCTCTCAGTAGTATTAGATCTGGACTCAGACTACATATTAAACAATACAAATCATCAAACATACATAGAGTTTACCCATCAGGAATACCTCAAATCATGCAACAAAATTAATTACTACAGGGATATTTACGTCTGTCATCAAACACAGGTCAAAACAATAGGGCTAAATCCTGAAAGTTGTCTAATAAACCTGTTAAACAACAACACTTTAAAACCCTCTACTTGTAAACAACGAATAATAAGCAGAGAAATCGAAATATTTTCGAAACTAACTACTATAAACACCTGGCTATTCAAATTTCATCACGAAAAACAGTTACAAATACAATGCAATAACCACGTACAAATAATAAGTTTAAACAATTTAGGTTTGATCTCTTTAACAAAACCATGTATGTTCACCATTGGTTACCACGAATTGCCCTACGAAAAAAATCCAAAAAATGAGATTACGAAACATACTCCCTATACTTATGTACCCCATAACATTCAATTTAATAACACCCATCATTCACAAAACCCCATCAACCTCTCTAAACAAATAAAAATCACTGTGGGAAAACAATACAGTGAAATTCTCAGAGCCCATAGCAAGAACTTAGACGAGTTTTCAAATACTCTAGTTCAAACGGAACTCAACCGAAACTCGGAACTTAACAGATCACATAATATCATAAATAGTGTTGTCCTGACATCAATAGTAGTGATCCTATTGCTAATAGGGGCAAAAATTTTAATATCACGATCTAAAAAAACATCTCAAACTCCAAATCTTCAGGTATCAATATATCCAACAACCTTAGACTCCAACAAACCTACACCAACCACAACTCTTTCAGAAAAAGATCAAAAACCCTCAGAAGGAGATGAAAAATTCTGCAACCCACATGAAAAAGGTGTCGAAAAACCTCGGAAAACGCGATCTTTTCGCGTAAAAATCTAAATCAACACCATTTTTAATTTTCCCTATATAAAACAAAAAACAAAAACAAATAGTATATTAAAGATGGTAAGAAAAGTTATAAAAACAAAACAAAAAAAAAAAAAAACGGTGTAAAAAAAATTATTTTATAAAAAAAATTTTTTTTTATAGAATATTTTAAGGGGATTTTTCAATATAATAAGCACATTACTAACATCTAAAAACTAATTTAAGTAAATATTAATATTAGAAAAGAAATTTAAAAAAAAAAAAAAAACGCTAACTAAACTAAAAACTATTCGACAGTCATTCTTTTTTTTATATATTTAAATTTTTCAAATATAATATTATAAATAAATAAAACAGTCCAATAATAACAAACTTTTATGATATTTTTATAGCCAGCATCTAGCGCTATACGTTTCAAACATAAAAATTACATAAAATACATACAATACATACAATTTTATCTGCATCTGACCCTGCTGCTAAATTTTCTGCTTCACTTATGTCTATCCAACAAATTCTTTTCCAATAATCTATGCACTAACACATTCTTCAAACACAAAAAAAAAATAACTTAATTAAAATCAAATAAAAACTTTTCACAATTAGAAACATTTTTTTTTAGCTAAAAACATATTCAAAAAAAATAAAAAAAAAATTTTGTATATATATATATATCTAACATATTCGTGATACAAAGTACGTCATAACTCTATGAAAGCTACCAAAGTTCTGCTTAAGAAATCATTCAAGTTTTATAGTTTTAAAAATGTTTTAATCGTAAACAGGATGCATCTCAAATTTTAAAATTATTCTCCCATAGAAAAAGTAAATTCTGCACAAAAAACAAAAAATATATTTTAAATGTTAAACTCTAACGGAAACGGATGTCTGGAAACAAGCAAATAACATAATTAGCACACTAAACATTTTTTTTAATTATTTTGAAAAGGGCACTAACATTTAAAATGACAATACACTATTCAATTTCTTTTTTAAGAAACTTATTTTGGTATTTATCAATATGAAAGAATTATATTTATAAACGTGAACAATTAAGCATCTTTACTTTACTCTAATTTTATACGGATATTTGCATAAATTATAAAAAGAATTTTTTTGCAATATTTGAATTGATTTAAAAATCATAGCAGGATAACGTGCAATGTTTTTAAATAAAAACAGAATTACTACTTACCAGTAATTATCAAATTGTTAAATTAGAAATAGAATTTTAGTTTACAGAGAGATCGATTAAATTATATGTTAAATTTTCAGACAAGAAAGCCAACCGGCTTTTAATCGATTTCCAAAGACTTTGCCGTTTAATTGCAATGTGAAAACGTAGAATTAATGTAGTTTTTCAAAAAGAAATAAAGCTTGAATGGCCGAAAAAGCTGGTTAAATATGAAGCATAAAGCAAATGGAAAAATATTTAACAAAACTTACAATTTTAATCCGAAAAACAATTTAATTATAGTCTAAATTTTGTATATGAGCACTTTTCCTCTATATATAATTAATATTTTTATAGAATGCTTTATCTTTTTTTTATATAGAGCAGTCTAAAAAATTAAAAAAGTTACATGGATCGAATTTTTTTTTATAATTACCGTAAATAGTTTTCTTTTACATCTTTAATAGTGTTCAATTCGAGAGATTAGAGATTGAGACACAAGACTATAGTTTTATCCTATTATCTTTAAATCTAATATCCATATCTAGGAAACACTCAATCAGTTTAATGTATCAAAACATATGATAGTATGATAAGTAAAACAAAAAAAAAAAAAAAAAGATAAAATATATATTAATAAATGAACTATATTCAAAAAACAAAAAGAAAGGAAGAATTTATTAAATTAAATAGAACATAGGAAATTTTTTTTTCTGGAATTGGACCATAACACAAATAATCACTACATCCTATGAAAGTTATTAAAGATACACCAGAAACTAGATAAAAGTTACCTGATCCTGTATCAGCATGCGGAGCAACATATTTAATTAATAATAATCTTACTGATCAAACCTTGTCATTTTTTATATCGAAAATTTCATGAGTTAAGACAGTGAATGAATTTGTTGAAAAACATAAAGAACCATTATATATATATATGGGTTTCTATAACAAAATCAGGATTCATGATGATACAAAGATGCATATATGAAAAATACAACTATGGAAAAATTGTTTTAACATCAAATAAATGCACAAGTACATCCAAAAAGGATATACATACAAACTAGTTTCACTCAACAATTAAACACCCAATTAAAATTTGTTAAACTGGACCAAAAAGAGGCTCCAATGTATATCGTTCATCATCATTTGAAAATCTATGAAAATAATGCCGGAATCATGTCAACAATATGTAACAAACAAATACAACAATAACAATAAGAAAACTTTCAAAGGAAAATTTTTTATATTACTATCTCCATAAACATATAATAATTACGTATTGATACTAGCTTAAGTGATATATTATATCTTTTTAAAAAACAAAACAAATATACTATATACAATACAATATTATTTGTAAATTATCCTATCAGAAATAAAAATAAATCTTTTCAAAAAAAAAAAAAAAAAAAAAAAATTATATACATAATAAATTAAATTAGGAACTTAGTATTAAAAATAAAGCAAAACACCAATTAAAAACATTTTCCCCCGAAAAATGTTCTAAATAAGGGGGGAGTAATGTTAGGTATGAAGATCTTCAATCTTCATATTTTCTCAATTTTTAAGATAAAAAAAAAAAAAAGAAAAACAAAACAATTAAATTCTAATTAAATATGCATGTATGCATATTATAAAACTTTGATTCATTTAGCACAATAAACTTTGAAGACGCGGAATTTACAAATCGAAATATATTTTATCGATTTGCAGATTTCGCATAAATAATATTTAAGCAAGAAAAAATTTTAATACTAAGGCAAAAAATTTATATACTAATATAGTTTAACCACATCAATGAACTTTGTAAATGCGAAATTTGCAAATCAAAATATATTTGATTGATTTGCAGATTTCGGCAAAAAATATTATGGAACATGAAAAAATTGTATTGAGGAGTGGGATGAAAAATTCCCTATAAAAGTAGAATAATTTTAATAGTTAGGGAGTTCTTGTAAAAATTGTGTAAAGACAAACCACGGCCCTTTCGGCAGGCGAGTCTTCTTTTTTTTAAATAAATAAGTTGGTGTTTAAAACTCAAAGTGTTCTTCATTGTATTTGGTTAACAAAGACCAGCGTTTCCCGCTAAAACTTTTGGTAACCTACGAAATTCATCTTGTCCAGATATTTTAGTTTGCAAAGTTACCAAAGACCAGCGTTTCCCGCTAAGACTTTTGGTAACTTAAGGAAAAAGCATCGACAAGGCAAACAATTCACAAAGTTCAACTAAGGTAATATTATTTTGGTATTCTCAATAAAGGAGGATGTTTTGAATCTTTTAGCTACCAAAGACCAACGTTTCCCGCTAAAACTTTTGGTAGTCTAAACAGATTGCCAATTATCAAAGACCAGCGTTTCCCGCTAAGACTTTTGATAATTGGAAGAAATATTCTCCACAAATAGTTACTTTTAACAATTGCCTGTCATCCAGCGCTACCCGCTTGAGCAAAGGTAATTGATTAGATCTCCTCTGCAACGATTGAATAAGAATTTCCCCATATTACATAAAACGCTCTGTGAGTTTAGTTCCGGACCCTAATTTATCTGTATTTTAAAGGTAGTTTTTGTGCCTTACAAAGAGTGATACGTACCTTTAGGAGACTTCATAACACCACACATATGAGGTTGAAAAATTTATCAGCGCCGATTAGTATGTCGATAGGTTGAAGTTGGTTAAACTTTGGGTCTGTGAGCTCAATATTTTTTGAAATATTCCAGTCAGTAGTGAGTATTTTTCTATCCGGTTGGCAACCAGTAAAGGTAAAGAAGAAGGTAAAACCCACATCTTGAGTGCACTTTCATAATTGTTGTAGAATGATTTGACAGATATTTGAACTTCATGTTTAATGGTGGTTGATATGTCACCGATTCTACCAATGTTGACGTTGATTGCGCTCCTCATCAATCTTAGTCGCTGAGCTAAGTCTTCATTTATGAAGTTTTGTTGGGAACCAGAGTCTAATAAAACCCGTGCAATCTGGTAACAGCCTAACCTTAATAATGGCTGTTCCAAGGAAGATGTGATTCTCTAGGTTCAACACTCGCTCATTCGAAGAACATAAGGATGCCTTTGTACACTCTGGATAAATCTGTGTATGACTCTGAAATCTAGTGGAAGTTTGAGTAGAGTTTCCTGCATGCTGCCTGTCACTTAAGAAAGATTGATTTGGTATTGACGAGGGCTTTGTAGCCATGTTACGATGCAATAGCGTATGATGAGGCCTGAAGCATATGGTACATTTCGAAGATCTGCATTGCTTCACGCTATGACCCTTTTTTAGACAATTTATACATAGCGACTGCTGTTTTACCCATTCGAAGCGGTCTTCTACAGATTAATACGCGAAATGTGGGCATTAAAGATATGGTGACTGGCTTGATTGCAATTACTGCATGCACTGGTGGTTATTTTCAAAGACGTTTGTTTTCTCAAATGACTCCCATAATTTCGTCTGGTTTGAGATTCATGAGGATTTGAGCAGGCAACCGACTTATGCTCCCGAGATGCAAATCATAGTCTACTGCTTCCTCCCATTTTATTTGACTGTCGTGGTCAAGTTTTGACATTACAATGTGAACTATCATGGAGTTTGTTATATCTTCATCAGATCTAAGTGACCTTAGAGCGCACAAATGTGAGCTTATCCCATCCACTAATTTCCGCAACTGAACGGCATACGCCTTAGGAACCCGTTGCATCTCGAATATTTCCGATATATGTTCTTGAAAGATCAAGTGCTTGTTATCATATCTTTCTTTCAACATTTGAAGAGCGTGTACATAATTAATAGACGAACATCCTAGTGCTTCAATAGTCTGCAACGCTGGTCAAGATAAGCAGTTACGAAGATGGCTATATTTCTCTGTCATCGATTTTTCTGTATCATTATCCACTGATTTGTTAAATACCGCGATGAAGTTTGGGAATTCAGAATACCTTCCTGTGAAGTGTGGCAATCGTAATGGTGGCAAGTTGGGCTTATTTAAAGGCAAAAAACAGTAGTTGCATTTAATTCAGGTAAGCTGTGTCGTGGTTTAGGAATCAACGACAATATTTTGACCTTGGTCACGCAGTAAAGCTCCTCTAACTCCCCTCTGGCAGCTGCTATTGCTTCATCATCGGGAGCAAGTTTTTCTAAAGAGCGTTGATGTGTATTCAAAAGCTTCCAGTATGACTCTAAAATCTCCAATCTACATTGGAGCTCGTTGATGTTAAGGGTTTCTGCTTTTCCGACGATATAGTTCTTCAAATTGATTATCCAGCGTTTCGCAATTGCTCTCTGCGATTTTATTTCGTCGATTTCTTGCATCTTGAATGAATTATTGATAAATTGGGTATTGTCTGCTGTAAATAATTAACACCCTTTGAAGTAGTTCCGATTTACTGTGAACGGTGGAGTATGCACTGGTGGCAAATTTGCCTACCAAATGTTATTTATTAAAATTATAGAATCGTTGATCACACAAAATAGTTTCTGCATTTTATGTAAATTTATAATTTTATATTTATAATTATTGTGGCTGTCCTTTCTTAAAAAGTATCGTGACGTGCCTTTGCAACATATGATGCTACAACTTATTGACCATGAAAATTCTGACGTATATACCTATGTTGAATTGTCCAATAAATATTATTTTTCCTTTCGGTTTAAACCTTGTATGTAATTTGCAGAACCTTGGATTATATCTACAACTGTATAGAAGCCTAATTTGATATTAAATTGGTTTGTGGACTTTATGTGTTCCCTTTTACTGCAATTTAATTTATGTATTGGTCTCCTTAATGAAATCAAACTCTAAAAAAGATTAACGAAAAGATTAATACAACTATAATCAACTTTTTTTTGTTAAAGTGGTTGCTTGATGTCTTAATACATCTCTGAATTATTAACCAACCAATTATTGTATTTCGATTAATAATGTTTTAAATAGTTTTAGATCTTAGATCAATATTTACTATCAAATATTGATTTAACCAAATAAATTTTAAAGCACCTTTAACTATTCGATATTTAAGCATTTTGTACTGCAACTATTTCTAAGCAATATGTAACACAAGTTTTTTCTTTGAGTCTTAAGGTTAAATAAAATATATATTTAAATACTTTATTTAACTGTCAACAAATATATCACAAGGCAACTTAAATGGTGTCACTTCAATCCGAGTGCAAACAAATGTTTTTACCGTAAAACGAGGTTAGAGAACACGTTTTACTTTTAGCATTTTTACAGTTGTCCTGTCACGGTCGCCAATGTATGGTTCAATGATCTTTTTCACTGAGCTTGAATTATATTTCCAACAACAATAGCTTTGATTTAATTTATTTTATTAAATCTAATATTCTCTACACCTGTATTTAATACAACAAAATGTTTAACACGATGATCTTTTTCACCGTATTTGAATTGTTTTTCGACTAAAGTTAATTACTGTATTGTAATTTTGTTTTCTTCTAACTATCACTGGCACACATTTAATGAATTTATACCAACGATAAAATATATTTAACGATATTATCCTTGAATTTGATTGTTTCTCAAAGAAACAAATGTTAGCCTTATATGTTAGCTTCAACTTAAATTCAAAGCCCTTCAAAGAGGAACGGTACTTCATACAGTAACTTAAAATTGCATCTGAGAGTAATAACAGTTATATATATCACACAAAAGTACACTCCGTCAAGTAATAAAGAATTATTATCAGCATCAACAACTTTTATTAATATAATTAGTTAGCTTAAATATTACTACAAGTGGATGAATTTGATTTAATTGCCACTCGGTCGGTAACTGCACAACAACTGACGCTAAGTAGCTTGCAAACTTGTTAATTGCTACTCGATATTCTATTGTCCGTTATCTCGGACTCAAAACACCGCATAAATCACTTCAACCTTTTATTATTGCTAAACGTCAACATTAAACTCAAAAAATTGTCACTTTGACAATTCTGAAATGAGAAATATATATTCATTTTATTTAATTAGAGGTTTTATTTAATTCTCTCAAAAATCTGAAATTAAGATTAAAATAGAAAATAAAATTAATCATATGTCACATTACTCAGTTCACCATGAACAGTATGAAATCAGTATTAACTTTTAGAAATAAAGTTGTTGATGAATTCCCGAGTTGAAAAATGACTTCATACTGTTTATCCTGCAACTTTATACTCAAATCAGTATAATCTTTTACATATACTCTTATGTTAAAAGTTCGTACTGAATTGATACTGAGAGGTCTAGACCAGGGCTTCTTAAACTTCTTTCATTCACGACCCCATTTATAATTGCGAGTTTCTGGGCCACCCCATATAAATATCAAAGGGAGATAAATTAATATTTTTTGATGATGTATTTATTAGGTAACAATTTGCATATACTTATGGAAATATATAGTTTTAGAATTCATTTAGAAACATACAAAAATGTAAATTTAAAAATTGCACAAAAAGTTTTAAAATTGTATTTATTATAGTTACAAAAATTACAGCAATATTTTTCATCAAAATTGCATTCTTTGTAATAATATAAATAAAAAGGGATTCTGACCTTCTTAGCTCACTCGAATTTATTCCAACGCAGTCGTTGAGTGGTAAGTATTAAATTAAAATTAAAGGAAAAAAAGATATTATAAAATCGTGTATTACAATATTTGACATTCAAATTTCTCGCGACCTCAGAATTTTGCTACGCGACCACATTTGGGGTCGCGACCCATAGTTTAAGAAGGCCTGGTCTAGTTAAGTCCCGATTCAACCCTAACAGTATCAAATCAGTATTAAAGTTACAAACTTTTTTAGTACATTCAGTATCATTTCATGAAGAGAGAGCTCTTTTTCAGTACATTCAATACACTTAACACTAAGTATGTATTATACATATGTAAATATATATTATATGCATATATACATATGTAAATATATATTATATATCTATCCTTTTTTTACTTTAATATCAACCTCAAAATAAATAATTTTAAAAGGGGAAAAAATTGAACATAATTTCAAAAACGAAGCATTTTATCAATTATATATATATATATACAATCACAATAAATTAATGATAATTATATATAATCATCCCTGAAAAGAAAAAGCAAGTTTTACTGACAGTAGGAAAGACTAGGGCAAAAAGTAAACAAAATTTCACAATTACATGTTTTAATTCTTTAATAAATATAAATATTTATTTTACAAAAGAACTATTACAATTAATATCTACACTATATTTTTTATTATAAATATAAATAAATCGTAAATATAACACAAATCACATCTTTTGTTAGGTAAAGCTAAACGTCAACTAAATGTCAAATTGGAGTTAGAACATTTTTCCATAAAGAGAGAGGTTTTATTTCATTCTCTCAAAAATCTGAAATTAAGATTTAAAAAACTAATCTACTGTTCATTATAAAACATTCAATACTTTCAGGATATTCAGTATAAAGTCATACCCAATTCAGTACATTCACTATGAAATCATACCTAATTCAGATCGAACAGTATGAAATCATCATCAAATATTTCGACTATTGACTGCTGGACAATATTACATCTTCTCTTTCATTTGCAGAGGACATTCCTGGATTAAAAAAATCAGGTATAACTTGTATATGCGGATGTGTCCCCTGATGCTATCTTCAGATTTAATTTTAAATAGAAATTACTCTTGAAATTCATGAACGGGTTTTGGGTTTAAGTTATCGGAGTTATAATGCCTGCCGAGTCGAAATTTGTAGTACTGACTTCATACTGTTCGATCTTAATTAGGTATTATTTCAAACTGAATGTACTGAAATGTGATGGATGATTCATTTGATTTTCTATTCAATTTGAGAGAATGAAACAAGTAATATAAAAAGAAATTTTTTAAAGTATATTCCTAATTGAGATTGTTTCTTCATTTTTCTGAATTCAGAATTCATAATTCGTTACATTCAGTTTTCTGAAGTTTTTCTCTCATATAAAATTAAAATTAGTTTATTAAATATAATTAATGAATTAATATTTGAACTAACTGTATTTACATCAATTGTCATGCACTCCCAACATAACAAAATTTATTTGAACTTGATTGGATGATTAGAAAAGGCTTTTATTAACGACTGAAAATTTGTAAAAGATATTGGACATTATGAGCTAACGGTAAGAATAATATTTGAATTAACTGCATTAACATCAATTGTCATCCACTCCCAACACAACAAAATTTATTTGAACTTGATTGGATAAATAGAAAAGGGTTTAATTAACGATGGAAAGTTCCAAAAAGATATTGGACATTATGAGCTAACGGTAAGAATAATATTTGAACTAACTGCATTAACATCAATTGTCATCCACTCCCAACACAACAAAATTTATTTGAACTTGATTGGATAAATAGAAAAGGGTTAAATTAACGATGGAAAGTTCCAAAAAGATATTGGACATTATGAGCTAACGGTAAGAATAAATTTGAACCAAATGCATTAACATCAATTGTCATCCACTCCCAACACAACAAAATTTATTTGAACTTGATTGGAAGAATGGAAAAGATTTTATTAACAATTTAAGATTTTTACATACTTTTTGCAAGCTAATAGTAGGAATATAAAATAAAACCTCTCTCTTGCATGGAAAATAAACGCAGCGGATAATTTATCTTAAAACACGTACATATGCGTGTTTTTGAGAACTTGAACTTGGAATTGAAAATACATTTAGAAAAATTTTAATTTCTAAGCCCAATTTCTTTTATATTCATTTATAGGCACTACATGCCTATCACGTACCTTCGCATTGTCATGTTTAGTTGACGTTTAGCCTATAAGAACAAACTCTACGGGAAATTTTGGCTACTGCCATTACGATGTATATTTTATACTCATACGCACGAAGCTTTCCCAGCGGGGAAAACTCACTTTTGTGTTTACGATGCGATGCATAAAGTCACCGACAGCTTCATAGCTTCCACACTATCTGGGATGGTGCATCGCATTTAACACGGCGACGAGGTTGCAGTCACCGATTGAGATTTCAGCCGGGTGAGCTTTTGGATTCTCTTTAAAAATATCTCCTTTCTACATTAGCGATTTGGACAGCGAATTTTTATAGGCGATCTGAGGGACGGTTATACTTAGAAGTATATTGACTGCAATTATTAAATTATAAGTTCTTTCGAATAGTATAATTTGTACCTTTAAACTAATTTTATTGCATTTATAATGCGTTATTATTTAAGATAAGTCAATTTAATATAATAAAACTAGTTAGAAGGCAGAACTTTTATATTTTCAATCAAAATGTCAAACTTTGAAAAACTATTGAGTATAACTGCTCCTCAGAACTACTATAATTCCGCCTATAATTCGCTGTCCAAATCGCTAATCTAGACACAGCCGAAAATAAATATATGGGTATAAAAAGGGAAAAAAATTTCAGGTAGAGCATACCATATGCTTGCATTTTTAAAAGCAAATATGTGGGTATTGTATGTTTATGCTTATACATATATGTTTATGTTTTTATGTGCATATACACATATGTATAGATGTGTCAAATTTTATTAAATAATGAAATTTTTAAAAAAAAACACAGTTCTTCTTTGAATTAACCGACTATCTAACATTAAGAAATTCAAATATTCAATTTTATTAACTACCCTTAAGATATTAAGATAAATTATATTAGGCAGGGGTTAGCGTAATTATTTCTTGAAGAATAACATCAAAAAATTCCTAAAATTCAAAACTAATAATCCCTAACAAATATAAACTTGTAAACTTGCAAATATTTATGACAACTCGTAAGCTTGTAAATATTTATGACAACTTACCTTTTTTCTTGGAAATTTAGTTTGTTTTGAAAACTAATCTTGTGGGCATTTTCCACTTTTCTTGTAAATTTGTCATTAGAAATTTTAACCAAGCTAAAATGCATTTTAGCAATAAAATTTATGATCCCTTCACAAATTAAAATAATTATTTCAAAAATAAAATTCTGAAAACACTATAATAAAAATACACATATAGAGTGTTTTTTTTTGTTGTACCTGAAGTTTTTTTTAAAAAAAATGAATAAAATGCAAAAAATTCTTTATGTTTCCTTTATTTTCGGTAAATTTGGACTTTTACAATTCGTTTGGTCACTTTTTGAAAATAATATCTGGCAAATGGCCACCACCAGCAGCTACACAAATATTTGCCCTTTTTTCATCCTTTTGCATCACTTTTTGAGGCGTAATTTGAGGGATTTCCGGCATATGTTGGCTGTAAGTTGTGCGAGAGTATCAGGTTTTTTGGCATAAACTTTACCTTTTCAATATCCCCACAAAAGAAAGTCTGTAGCAGTCAAATCTGGTGATCGTGGCAGCCAGTCATAATCACCTCCTTTTGAAAACAATCGGCTGGGGAACATTGGCCGCAAAAAATTCATTGTTGTTTTATCTTGCTGTAACCAATAGCTCTCCATGCTATTGTCAGCCAGCTCGATTGTCGCGTATCATTGCCCGGTATCGCTCTCCATTCACAGTCACTGTCGCACCATGTGGTGATAATAATAACATCGCCAGCTCGACGTTGACGTGTTTTAATCTTGAGCTTAGATGTTGCCACAGAGCCAATTTCATTAAATTTAGCCACTAGGCGTTGAAGTGTCTTCGGTGCTGGCGCTTTTCGATCACGATATTTAGCTCTATATGCACGTTGCGTTAGAGTAACTAAGGAGTTATTTTGGTAGTAAAATTTCACAATTTCAGTGCGGTTTTGTTGTATTAAATGTTCCATGGTAAAAATTGCACTGAATTGACGTTTACAACGCGGGTTGTCGCATGTCGATCTGACACTTGATTGTAAAGATATACGTATTTAATAGCGGGTACAACAAAAAAAAACACCCTATATACTTTTTGCTTTACACGAGGTAAGCATATACATATATAATTATACATATAAACATATATATACATATATACATATAAATGAACTTGAAGTAAATTTGGACTTAGAAAATTTTTCTAACAATAAGTCCTCTGAACTTATGTATATCGCTTCCATTATGCCTTCTAAAAACCACGCATTCGTGTTTTAAGATTAAATTAACCGCTAGGAATAAGTTCGTGAATACGAGAGAACCAATTTTTCAGGAATGACTTAAAAGTCGCTTATTACTCAATTCTTTTTTTACAATAATAATCAATGATATTAGCTTCCAGTCAAAAGTATTTATAGAATCAATGTCTGCAACATCAACTTTCCTCTGATGATAAAAATTTATGAAATAAAACAATGAAAGTTTCAATTTCCCAAAGTTTCCTAGATTATCTCAGGCAGAACATGTGGACTAGGATAGTCATATCTCGTCATTTTGCACGAAGAAGCATTTTTAAAAATCTGCCAACACTGAAACTGAGAAAATTTATGGTTGAACTTTACCGAACAAAGGCTAAATAATATAAAACGGTGTGTGAAGAAACCACAAACATTTTGCAAGTGAGACAAAAAATATTTTTTATCTTTGGTATAAAGCTTTAAGAACATAAAAAACAAGAAAGCAATTTCAATTACATACATATATATCTAATTAATATAGTAGAGGGGTCATATGAAAGAAAGTATAAATACAATATACACAATTTTATTGGGTTAAAGTAAATACTATGATCAAGTTTATCTGAATTAACTGTATTGGTGATTATGCTGTTAGATCTTATATTTATTGGTTTTAATATAGATGCATTAATAACGCATTTAAAAGGTTTTGTTTTTATCCTTTTCTTTTCCATCTTAAGTTTTATTATTTTTGCCGTGCGAATTGCTTTGAAAAACATAAATTTCCATTTTACACTTTTCAATCTTATATTTTATGAAAAGTATACTTAAAGCTAGCATTCCAAGTAATTGCATGACGTACGTTTATTTCAGGTTTTAAACCTCCTTTGTTCGTGATCAGTAAACTCAATATAAATTATATGATTCCCTGGATACTGTGAATGGTTTTTTGGTCATATTTTTGATGAGCTACTAAAATTTTTGTTTTTCATGCACTTAATTTTAGACTATAATTTATTTTTAGTTTGAACTTTTCTTTTCTACTAATTAGTTGTTCTAGTTCTTATTTTTTTCTTTTTTTTTGTGTTAGCCATAATTATGGTTTCATTAGTATATTTGACGTTTGAGGGTTGCTATCTTTTACTGTTTCATGTTAATTTAACTAACAAGGAAAGATGAAAAATTTGAACTCTTCGATTTTCTTAAAGACTATTTTGAACTATATTAAGCTGCTTTTGTATGTTTTTCAAAAACAGAAATGAGAGAACATTTAGTTTGCTCTTGTACAGGCTTATGAAAAAAAGTTTAAAAAGTTTAGAAATAAAGATTGCATTTCTGCATGGATTTCAAGAGTTCCGGGATTATACTTATCAAAATTATAGTATTTCTCACTGTATGAAAATTGTTTTTTAGTTTGACAAAAGTGTGCTGTTAGATATCACTATGAACTTTTAATTATTTTTTAACTAAACCTTATATAACTCTTTAAAATAAATAATTTGCACTAAATTTTAGTTTAACTAAATGTAATTTTAAATAAGAAGTTATTTGAGCTCTATAAAATATGTAAACTACTGGCTAATCAAATAATATACCAAGCAAGCAAATAATTCAAAACTTGCTTCACCTTTTATCAAAACTACTGCTTCTTTATATTAATTTTCATTTAATATTTATTATTAATAATAAAGTAATTTTGCATTCCTTCTTTGACTGAAATTTATTTCAAAATTAACTTCTGTTAAAGTATTTATTATTTTGTTTAAAGTGTTTATTTTATTTGGCTCTATTTTACTCAAAGTACTTTTTCGGTATTGGTATTGGAAACCAAATTCTCTTTGATATATGCACTTAAAAGAGCTTACTGGTCTATTTTTAGGTATTAATTAAAAAGCATTTATTCTTTAAATTTTAAAATTGTAATATTTAATATTACAATTAATATTTAATATGTAATAATTGTAATATGCTTTCGGCTTTGAGACGGCATCTGTGGTTTTGTCCTGGGAAGTTTTTACGGTATGTTGAGTATGTAACACCGCCAATTTTCCCATCGTAGACATGTCATGAGATCGGTAAAGCAAATTTGAAATGTTACAATAAATTATATTTAGGCGAGAGAGATATAAAATAGCTGAAAACCTCAAAGTATTTTTTCTAAATTAACTATCATAAATATTTGATGGTTTACCAATCCACAGAAAGCATCAGCTGATTAAATGCTCAATCATTTAATTTTTGTTGTATTTAAGTTAAAACCACAATTTTAACTTTTAATCTAAAAAACACATCCCTCCCATTTTATGAAAAATATATGTTAAATTGGGTAATTTTAGGTCTTCATAAACACTCGGCAAATTCTTTCTTTTTACAAAACAATCACGATTAATATCTACAGCAATCGAAACTAACTAATCTTCTGAATAATAAAAAATTTTTAATTTGTATATTACATCCTAAATTAATAACTTACAATTAGATCACAAAATAACGCTTGGCCAACTAAAAACATTGGGACAAGGAAATTGTTCAAAATAAGCAATGGCCGCAAATAGTTTTTATTATGTCAATGGAAAATAAAAGGACAATTAAATAAACCAGCAAGGATAAGTTTACATGAAAAACAAAGTTCATACTTATTCATTGGTTCAATCATGCATACCAAGCCTATGCTATAAAATTTAAGTTAATTCTAGCGGGGAAGTGGTGTGCCGGAATAGGCATATTTTGTCGATACTCAGTTTCTGACAGCAAATATTAACCGTCAGGTGTTATTAATGGTCAGATAAGGTATTTGGTCTAGCAGTGATGACTGTTTAATACAAATCTTCACTACGGGAGACAAGATACCGGTGTCTTTGATTTGCCGTCTAGCGGGGAGTGTTAAACCTTGCTGAGATTCAACTAGTAATTATTATTGTGCATTGAATTTAAGTTAACTAAACTTTGTATTTCATTGAGTATGATAATGTGTGGTATTTTATCGAAATAAATTTAACCCCTGCGGCTCTTAAAGATTGAAGTTACACTAATTGCTGCATTGTTTGGTAATTCTGTGAGTCAATCTTTGAACAATTACCATTTAAGCTCGTGGTAGACACACGCTTTATATATACACATACTGTGTATAGCGGTATTCAGTTTTCTATCATAATTTGATTCAAAGCAGATAATACAAATATTTGTGATCGATCCAATAAGATAGTCACCAATCATTAATATTTAGGTTTTTTTTTTTTGTAAAAAATATTTGACTCCCCGTCGGTAGCAAACCTCAAATTTTTTATTATGTTGTTCTCGTGACTGAGTTTAATATCAGCTTTGGACTTTCCGGCCACAAAATATTTTTTGAAAAAAAACGGATTTTATGTAATATCTGAGTTCAATTTTAAACTTGTTATTTATATAAAAGACACGTGCTCAGCAGCCACAGGTAGTCTAATGGAATGTATACAAATAGGGAATTTTTGGTAAAAAGTTGTGGGTTTTATATAATGGCAAATATTTTACCTGAATTTATATTACGTATTTGATCTTGTGGGCTGATCGGTCTAAAAATTAAATTAGTTCATGAAGTATGTTTATTATACAAAAAAATTATGATTGCAATAAAGATGCAAAATAGAAAGAATTTTGAAAGGATTTTTTAGCATTACCATTTCATATTTATTATTTTTCAAGATATTTGTGAAACAATGGAAGTATTTGTGCCAAAATATTTAAATTAATAAGTTAAAATCAAGGATTTTCATTCATTTTTATATTCCTTTGTGTCCTTATTATTTATTTAAAATATGAAATATAAAAATATTATCTTAATAGTTGCTCGCATAAATATGTTTTTCAGTTTTTGGCAAGGATTAAACGAGCACTTTTCAACTAATTCATTAAAAATTTAATTCCAGCTTTGCTTCCAATTTTACCAATCTTTGGATAAAAGTTCAGGCGACAAATAACAGTTATCTATAAAATCGGCATGAGCCTTTTAGCAGAGTCACTTGGATGATAGATGAAAATTTAAAGTAAAGTTTTTGTGAGTTTAAAGTTGCCAATAATAATTTTCTGCTTTTAATACTTATGAAAATTATCCTAGGTATGATATATTAAAATAATTGGTCTAGTTGTTATAATATTTTAAATAGTTTGAGTAACAGGAGGAACTCTTACTTTGATTTATGTATTAAGAGGCTTATAATACATTTTATAATTCCCTTGACCATTAATAAATTTGAGCCCATGATTTTCTAATTATTGAATTCAATTGCTGAAATGAGAATTTTTACATTTGGTGGATCGCAAAAATTACATAATAACCTGAGTTTAGTGTTTTGTTTATTTTAAAGAAATCCACAAATAAAGCTTCTTTTGCCTCCTAAGAAACTGACGCTAACAACTTCTTGATTGATTTCTGGACTGTAATTCACTAACTACTAGATTCAGACTATTTCTTAGCCTATTGCTTAGATTTAAGTCTATACTGGTACACTTAAACATCTCTCATGCAATTAAAAGCAATGTTTGACATATGTAACAAGTTTTGGTAAACACTGATCTAGGTAGACATTAATATACGTAAGTATACGTAAACTATCAAAATCTGTCTCAAAAAACATATTTTAATTTTGTTCCCGGATAAGATATGAAGGAGGTCAAATCTAATGTAGTTTGTGCTTGACAGCTAATACAATCCGTGGTAAAATAGTTAAACAGGATTGTTGTGAAATTTTGTATATGAAAATTTTCCTGTTTTATTTAAACAAAAATAAAACAATTCAACTCTTTTACCACATATCGCATTATATGTAAGTCCAAGTGAATAAAACCTGACCTTTAGCATATTTCATACAAAATAAAAAAAACTCTCCCTTTGCTTATGGCAGCAACTCTTTAGTTGTAGCTTAACAGATTGTACTATTTATCCCCAAAAGAAATGATCCAAGAATATTCGTATATTCCCTGCCAAATGTTGCCTCGAATTGTCGTCTCTATTCTGAAATAAAAAAAATTTCTTTTTCTGAAAAAGGTGCAATTTAAATTGCTCGAGTATTCTCACTGATACTTTTACTGCCAAAACTAGTAATAAAATAATAGTTTGGCTGAGTTCATAAATGCATAAATACCGCAAATATGCAATGTCATGAGGTCATAAATGTAAATGAACTCTAATTTGCAAAGCATGTATCACAGTTGTAATTTGTCAAAAGCATCTAAAGAGTATCGCTGCAATGTATCACTGCATTTATGAACTCAGCCTTTCATTGCATTGATTATATGATCGAGTTTTAAAATTTCTTATACCCATTCTCCACCGAAGCTTATACTCATTATTACAATACAACGACGGAAATTTTGTACGGAGAAATGGGTAAAACACGCGTATTAAGCATGTCACAATCTTGTATAAAATACAGCCTTTGGAGAGCTGCATAAAGGAAATTTTGCCATCTATTGTGAATTAGCAGGTTGTCCAATATTTAAAATTCCCCCATTTATGTGTATTTATGTGTGTTTAATGGTAGCATTTTGATAAGTGTTTTTAAATTATTTTATGTATTTAAAAATAATTAATTTTTTTTTCAGGTTATTTTTAATATAATATTTAGAAGTTAGCTTATTACTAGTTTTGCGAGTAAACAGATTAAAATTATTTTGTGTATTTTCACAGATTCAATAGTTCAATGTTTACTTTTATGACACTTTTTTTGAAATTTCCATCAAATTTCGCTAATACAAACAATTTTCAGTGGAGAATCGGTTTTTTTGTACGGGAGGCTAATAATGAAGCTTTGGTGGAGAATGGTTATTATTGAACATAGTGTTAAGTAAGATTAGTTATTCTAAGTTTATTAGAAACTTAATGCAAGCAAAAACTACCATACAACTATGTATATTAGAAAATAATTTGATACCATTGAGAGTAATTTTTACATAACTTTCAAGAGTAAAGTAAAAATTTTCCAGCTTATATATATATATATATATATATACATATATCATTTCATATATTTAAACTTAAAATCATTTGTCTAGAAGTAGCTAATACTATGCCCCATTGCTTTTCCTTTTAGTAACACAAATTGCCTTGAAACTCACGTGACTTGACTTTATGTAGTAAGTCAATCAAAATACCAGACTCATAAAAAAAAAATGTTGGTTACTTTTAAGGCACACACGTCTGAATTATATGGACCGCGGCATAAACAATAAATACCAAAGTCAAGAATATAATGTATGGGCCCACAAAAAAATAATGATATTATCCTTCTTGCTATCCACCATAAAGGGTCCATTAAGGAATGATGCTGTGTACTTAAGGCATGTAGTGAGCTAAATAAATCAATTCTACCCCAATTTCGGTCTAGGGTTATTAATAAAGTGTTAGTCTTAATAATACCATACAATAGAAATTTGTAATTTTTTTCTCATTCTTTTTTTTTATTTATTGCAGTAAAAAACCTTTTTTTAGTTTAATCATAATAAAATTCCTATTACTCAAATTTAATAAACATTGAATCTTAAGTAAGGTTTTTTTTAAGAAAATCCGTTTAAATATGCTTGACTTTGCAAAAATTATTTTAATTTAAAAAGAAACTTGACCAACAAAAAACATATATTATATTTTAAACAGTAAGCCCTTTTAAAAATGATATAGCACTTTGTTTGGTTAAATAAGGTTTCAATTTGCGGGCTTCAAAGTCTTGGAAGCCATGGAAAATTGTCGCTGGACTGACCCCTAAGGGCACATAAGCAAAACCTATTGCACACGCATACAAAGTACGTAAACATACATGAATATCGAAAGCAACGGCATTCTGTGATTATTTTTCTCTTTTTAAAAGCCAACTTATATATACATAATATATATACATAAATATTTATATTGTCCAGGACATCATTTTTAAGAGAATTGGTATGGCATTCCTTATTTCATGACCCATTTAAAATTAAGGTCCCTCTCAAGAGGAGACCAAAAATACATTACTCAATATGATACATATTTTTCGTAAAAATTTCTGATATAAAATTAATTTTTCTTAGTGATAAAAATATAAATTAAAATTATTTAAAAAATAAGATTTATTAATTTAAATAAGTTCAAAGCTCTAATTAAATTTTCTGTTATAAAATATATCTCAAGCATAGTAGAATATTACTTAGAAAAAAAAAACAAAAATTTAGACAATGCCTAAAGCATAAACATATTTTGAATCACTAATGTTTGCTGCAGTACCTTCTTGAATTTTGCATGCTTTTATTTGATCATTGATGGTTCCTGGCTGTCTGACTTTAAAACATTTATCCATAAATTCATCTAAGTGGATGAGCAAACTGACAGAAATTTTTTTAAACCTTTGAACGATAAGGCGATACATATTTAAGTCTTTTATTGGTTAATAGCCGATACAAAAGTTAAGATCCTTTCCATTCTGTTCCGTGTTGAAATATTTGGCCGACACAATAGTTTTTAATACAATTAATAGCCCCAGGCGTCTAGTCGGTTAACTTTGATTTGGTTTACTTGCTTGTTTACAAGCAGTTATGAAGGATGATATGAGATTTTAAAAGTGTTTTGAGCTGGTGTGTGTTCAGGTGTGTGATGGAAGGAAAACCAACAAATTTCGATCAATTTTTTTCTTTACTGGCTTCATTTTTATATTTTTTGTTAGCTTCAAACACCTCAACGTTAGGTATAAAATGCCGACTTTTAGCCTTTTGACTTGGAACACAGCACGAGTTTTGCAATTTATTATGTTATTAGAGTCTTTTGGAATTTGTGAAATACTACATTTTTTGGTTTAATTTCAAAAAGAAACCAAAAAAACAACCTATTAGAGTTTTTGCATTTATTTTAACTATTTATATTTACTTAAAGATTATTATATCCAAACTTAATTTAGTTTGAATAACACTCAAATATTGTCACAATGCGAAATTTTTTGCGATAGTTTTTGGATAGTTTTAATTTTTAATTTCTATTTTTATTATAATTATGAAAATGAATCAATAAAATGAAAAGCAATATTTATAGAAAATTATGAAACAATAGGCACACAGACAAAATATGATCATATTCGTAATAATTGCAAATCACTTGCAAATCTTAAGAACCAAAAGGGGAAAAAATTACTACAAAAATGACGACTGTTTCAAGGGGAAAACTAGTGTGACCATTTGAAAAAAAACAGTGACTTTCTGAATTTTTTTAAAAAAAATTATTAAACCGAAAGTTTTAAATTGGCAGATATATTTTTGCATAAATGAAAAATGAAATGTAATTTTTTGAAATAAAAATATTTGTTTTTCAGTAAGTTATGCACCATCTCCTAAGCCTTCAAAAAAAAAAGTTATCCCACTGATTCTGTGATTCAGGCCTTCAGAGTGATTCAGCCTTCAAAGTTGTTTCAAAATAAACAAAAAGATCTTTAAACTAGAAGATACTAGCAATGACCCTCAATTGTGGAAAAAAAGTAAAATGCCAGATTTAAAAAAAGAGTTTAGCTAAAAACTTGAATGTTTTTGGCTAATGAATATATTCTATCTATATTTCAATAGCCAAGTAATTTTAGTTTTATGTGTCAAACACTTTAATTGTACGACCGATTAATATTTGAACGAAATAAAAAATAAAATTCAAGAAATAATCAAAATTTTAATAACGTTTTCGATAATCTCGAGAGAAAATTTCATTTATAAAATTGCTCAGAATTATTTGAAATAAAATTTGAATAATTATAATATTTAATCTTTTATAAAGAGCAGAAAACTTTAAGTTTATTAAAAATGTAAAACGCTTCTTTTTTTTTTTATTCAAAAAATTTTGAAATTTTAAAAACTAGACCCAAAAAGAACAGTGAATTTAATCAAAGTAATTTAATTATGTATTTCGACGGTAATTTACTTTCCAATAAACTATTATAAAGCAGCTCAATACCTGTTTTTGAACTGATTTGTTTATTTAGGTAAAGATTTTTAAATTATGTATAAATATATACAAATGAATATCTATAAATATTATTAATTTGTTTTATGTATATTAAAAATTAGTAATTCCCTGATTATACTGTTAATAAATCAAAGTTATCATAGCTCATTTTTCATACTTACGTATGATATATAAACAATTAATATCTATACTTATGTAGCTGGATAGATAGAAATAAAATCTTCTAAATATTAAACTTTGCCTTTTTAAATTTATGTATAAAAACTATTCATCTTTTAAAACACCGAAATTTGATTAAGCATATTTAATTTGTACTTAACAGTTTTAAAACATTAAATAAAATATATGCTACCTGTTTAAAGTATAGAATAACTTATTTTTCATTTAAAGCATTAATTAACTTGGTAATAAATTATTTTTTTAACAAAAAAAAGCACCAAATTTTTATTTTTATTTTTTGGGGTTTTCGTTTTAAAAAGCTATTATAATATTAGTTATAATTTTAACAAACTAACTAACCTCTTTAAAATATTTATTTAATTCTCTTTACAACGAATGCAACTTAGCATAAATTTATGTAGTAACAATGTGGTAATGGAAACAGTGGTTTCATAAATTTTTTTCTGTCTGAATGAAATGATTTTTTAAATAATTTAATGACTTAATTATTTCGGATATTTCAAAGTATATTAAATATGTAAATATTTTGTTATTAATTAAATAACTTACAAAAGTTACCTTGAAATCAATTCTTTATGTGCCTTTAAGTTTACACAGATTTATTGATAATTGGTTGAAGTAGTAAAAAATCTATAATAAATTTGATTTAGATTATATATATCACTTGATTTTTTGTTTTATGAAAAAACTTCTATTTTAAAAAAAATAACCATCACAGGCTTCCAGTTCATTTATAGGGCTTTTTATATTACATTTAATGCTTAATTTAGCCTGTTTTAAGTAATTACTTTCAGCCGTTCAGACTATACGTGCATGTAATTTATAGAGAATAGTAGCAAACAATTTTTTTTAAGACTTCATGTTCGCCAAACTCAATCTGACAATACATACTAGGCCAAATGCTGTTTAAAATTTATCATATAGCTGAGATCAATATCAATATTTACTGGTAATATCAATTGCGTAGCTTTTTAGAATGGAAGCGGGATAGAAATGCGAACGCTCTTAGATTTGTTCCTTTGATTACAGCTAAAATAATACTTGTTGTGGCACAAAGCAGAGGCACTAAAATTTCTGCCTCCGAAAGTTACTTTAAAAAAAGCTAAAATGTTAGTCCAAGCGATCGTGATACTTTTTTCTGAAAAAACTTGAAACAACCGTAAACAAATTATGAGTGTAGTTATAGAAAATTAGTTTTAATGCAATTTCATTTCATAAACTTAAGCTATGTTTCTTTCTCTATATTTTAAAAATATCAACAAAAATTTCCTAACAATCATAGCAAAGCAAACTTGTTAAAATCAAATTAATAACACGATACCTATGAAACGTAATTACAAATGAAATCAATAAAAATTTTAATTTTTTCTTAATGCTACCTACAATACATGAATTACTCTTTCATAATTTTATCCACATTAAACTTTGTTCTATATAGGTAGTTAGAATTTATGAATCTTAAATAAATTATTCACAACAAAAGTATTTGGAAAATAAGATCACTAACATCTTTTATTAAAACCAAGATTTTTTAACTGTGAAGGGCCTTCAAATAAAGCTAGTTCAATGATACCTAAACCTGAAATTATCCCGCCAAATAAATCATAAGAACACAGATAAGTTCAAAGACAGCCGACATTGTTTAGGCCAATACCGCGTGAATCTTTAATAGCACCCAAAAAATAACATCTAACAACATGTCTTTCATTCAGCAAGCTTTGGTTTAATTTGAATTGGATTCTACAATAAAAAGGAGAATAAAACTACTAATCTTAGCCTGTGTTGTGGATCTGTCAGTCAGACAAAACAAACTATAAATTATTAACGACTATAATTACAGACCGGTTAAAGTATTTATTTACATTTCTTGCTTGGGTAGGTGTTCGTCATATCTTCAAGATGATCTTTTGATTAGTTTTTTTTTATCGCCGACCCTAATTTGGAAGCTGGTTTGATATCACAAAAATCTTGTCAGAAGTAATTTAACATCACCGTAGAATAATTTCATTTTATATTATTTATTTTTTTTTTGCTTTCTTGGGACGGGAAGAAAATTAAATAATGTGAGATTTTGTGCCTTGTAAAGAAAAACCCATTTTTATACAGGTGTTTATATAGATTTATTGGGCCTGTTGGCAAGGGAGAATTTAATATTTTCAATAACCTAAACTAAAATATTTACATAAAAATTGGCACTTTTTTACATCTGGCTACATTTTGAAAAAAAGAAAATAACTATTATGTTTGAATATCTTATCATTACTATTTATAAAATAAAATCCATCTAAAAATGGTATCTCGCATTGAGCTAAATTAGCTAAATTAAAAATTGAAATGGTAAAAGGTATAAAATTTGTAGGTCCCCCTACAATCTTGATATGCACATGTTCATGATATGGAAGCAATGTTTAAGCACAATATCGTCAAAATACTTGACAAAAGGAATCCAGAAATACTAAATTCATGCTGAGTTTTTAAAATGATCAATACAATTGAAAAATAAGTCATTAATTAAAATAAGTATGTTCACATTTATCGCCTTTCAGGATGCAATGTATGATGATAACTCTAATAAATGTACAAATTTAGCACCGATATTGAAATCAATAATTTTCAATATTATAAATAAAGCAAAATTTTATACCAAACATCAGACAACCCAGTAAAAATAAAATTTTACTCATTTTTTTTTTAAATAACATCCTTTATTGGATATAACTATTACAATCTTAACTAGTTAATTTATTACTATTGTTGAAATGTACAAGTAGTAAATATGGAAGTAAATATCCAGCGTCACAAAGGTAAAATTTTATAACTTGAAGTTTACCTGGCCCAAGGAACTGTTCCTAAGATCTTAAGAAGACCAAAATATGAAGTCATTGTCAAACAGTCACTTCCTTTAGGATGATAAATTGGATCCTTGAGGAGGAAATTATGTTTTTATAGACTTTTATTTAACCTTGTTTTCTATTGTGATTGTTGTTTGAAGTACTTGCCAATGAGCTATTTGTTTAAAATATTATATAAGCTGCTCATATAAAATTTAGCAAAAACTCAATGCTCCCCCAGTCCTGGAGACAAATACAGTGGGATCTTGCGACTGAATTCCTATCTACTTTGGGATGAGCTGATGACAATGAGTCGTAGTTTGAATCAAAATCAGTATAATTTCCCACTAAATTCAGTTATAGTATTATTGAAAGAAAGATGTTCCCCATAGATTTATCGTAGGCTACAACAGTACATAAAGTATAAGGGAACACTGTAGAGTAGACCATGCATAAGTATATCTCGCGGTTATTGTTTAAAAAAGCAAAAAAAAAATTGCTATAAATAATATATGTACGCTACCCTAATTTTACTATAACATAAATATTGAAAGTAAAGTACTTGTATACATAAAACTAAAAACGATAAAATAAAAATAACATTTAAAAAATTTGTTTAAAATAGACTTTTTTCTATGATCATTTCGTTAAATTAATGAACTAAAAGTAGGAAAATAATATTTAATACCGTTGAATGGGAACAGAAGGAAATAATACTTTTAACAAGATAGGTACTTTCAAATTTTGCACTCCGAAAAATGAAAATGAAGTATTAATTCTTTAAATATAAGTTTAAATAATTCTGGTATAAGTTTTTATTGTATTGTATAATGAACAAATGAAATTGTTAAGAACTTTTTTAAAAAAATTTTCCTGCAATTTATCGTGTCATACTACTGACTATAAGCATTCATATACAATTTTTCTTGGGTTTAACTGTCTTTTCCAATAAATAGTAATATCTGTGTAGAAAATGTATCATGCTACTCTATAAAAAAATGTCGAAAGGTACCAGTTATAGTTTCTCGCCATTCATTTTTCCCCAATATAAATTTTATATGAGAATGTTATAGCCGGATACCGTAATAAAATAATTATATTTAAGTAATTTTAATAAAATATGAAACTATGACACTAAAAATTTAGATAATACTTTTATCGATTTTCGAGTTCTGAAGTTATCCTGCTTTCAGGAAAAGCAATGAGGAAAAAAAACTTCATACACTTTTTTTGAAAACAGTTTCATACAATTTACCTGTCACAAGGTTGGCAAAGAGCTAAAATTTCTAAAGGTTAGATGATAAAGGAACAACAAATTGAAAAGGTTGCATGAGCATCAATAATTTTACAATTGTACAACCGTAGGCTGAATGTCAAGAAAAGTATATACGGTTCTAGATTTAGAATGGTTTTAAAATTTGTTCCGCCATGACATGGTGATTGGCGTGAATTTGTTTGGCAAATATGCAACAACAAGAAGTAATGATAAAAATTGTGGTTTGTGTTTGTTAAAACATCTTGACATTTTGAAATTTACGTAAAATTTATCAATTCAAAATAGCAGCCGGTCTTTTTAATTTTATTTTGCTTCTGGATATATCCTTGTGGCAAATTTTGGCATTTGTGCTATTTACATTAAAATAACAATTATAATTTATGTACTATAAGTAATTATCCGCCTGGTATTTTAAAGATGGCCAATGGTAATCGCATAATTCGAAAAAAAAAAATGGTTCGTTTGAAGGAGTAAGAGACATTTCTCTTTTCTTTTCCTTTTATAAGTTATTTACTCCAACATTTATGAAGGGATTTCTTCGATTGCTGGGGTCTTACAACGCTTTAACTGAATGTAATCCTTTGAAAGGTAAGTACCAATATGAAATATGTGAGTAGATAAATAAGTTTCAATCTTCTTTTGGAATTTTATTGGAGTAATTGAACAGTAAAAATTTAATTATGTATAAATCAATTGTTAATCGTGGATCTTTTATATTAAATATAAAAATGGCATAAAAATGCCTAAGAAGTTAATTTATTTTTCTCAAGACAATTTAATTAATCTTTATTTCAACGTAATGAGCTAAAAAGGTGCTTCGTTAATTTTTTTTTTATTTATAAATTCTCTAATTACATAGTAACGAATTACAGACTTTAATTAGAGTAATAAAATAGTTAATATTTTAAACTCTTAAATAATTTTTTGATTTGATTTTTTGATAACTCACACTTGCTTTTAAGTGCATTTTATTTTTTTTTTTATTAATTATGAGCAACAATTTCTACAATTTCCTGCCTTTACTCATTAAGTAATTTCAAAACATATCAAAAATATTATTAAGAAAAATAATAAATTAAGTTCGTACAAAGAATAAGATAATTTCGATAATGTCAAATGTTGAAGAAATTTTTAGAAGCAGTTATACTTAAGGGTGACACCGTGATGAAATTTTCCAAACATTGGTTTTTTTCTACTTTTGCTAGTTTTAAGGCTCTAACACAACAGAAGACTTACATTAAAATTTAATTGCGTTTATTTTTACAATGTCTATAGGTGATGATAAAGTACAACTTGTAAGTGTTTTTTTATGGTAAATAGAAAAATTGATTTCATAAGAATGATATTAAGAAAACGCCTAATGATCATTCATGGGTTATATTGGCAAATCGAAATGTCTTACATCTATTGCACTATTGGAATAAAAGAAAATTTATTGCAATTAGGACTGAGGTAGTGATATCGCAAATGTAAAAGGAAGTGTTAGTGTTCCTTCCAGAGATTCGCTATGCCCAAAAAACCTGAAGAAAAGGAGCTAAGTAAAAAAAATTTGTTTTTTGGTTAATAATTTTATACAATATTATTTTTATTGTGTTTTCCTTTCTTTTACTATTTTTTTTATTTACATATGATTTCTTAGATTTAAAAATGATATTTTCTTTTAAAGTTATAATCCCGTTCTATTTTCAGGTCAGCCGGCCCAATCAAAAGATGAACGAGCAAAGGGGCTTCTCTCCTTTACTTCAAGTTCCTTTTTTTCTCTTGGTTTTGCTTTTTCTGATTCTGCGTTCTGCAGTGCCTTTTAATTCGAGCCTAGAGCTCTCACCTTAGAAATTTCTCAAATTTCAGGAGCGAAATTTGGTCCAGTGTGTCTGTGGCAACACCCACCCCTTTATTTCTACCGCAATAGCCGCGCATAACGAGCTCGCTACGCCGCCACATAAAAAACACCTGGTAAATAGTACCTATGTTTGGTCCTCGGGGTATGGACCCCTGCAAAAAAAACATATGGTCACGTAACAGCATAGTGCTCTTATGTTTCAGGTCTTTCTAAAAACTACCTTTTTCAAATTAGTAATTTCTTCAAAGAATTTTTTTTATTTAAGATCATCTCAAATTTAATGATATGATATTTAATGCGCATTAAATGTCGCTTTTAGATTTTATTAGTTTAAAAAATAAATTTAACACTTTCATAAACTTTAAAAGTTTCATAGAATGTATTATGATACTCGTAGATACAAATTTTCTAATACACAGAGAAAAAGGAAAATAATATTAAAATATTAATACGAGTGCCTTAGGAAAGATATCAAATTAAAACAATAAATTTAAATACTTCTTACATAACATCAACACAAAAATTAATACTATAGAATTCAAGTCCGTGAATGTGATTAAGATTGTAATGCAGTTTACCTTACGTACCTCCTATGTTTTCAAACAAGAAGTTTTAGACGATGCTTAATCGCCTAACTAAGCTGATTTTTTGACCAAATTTTTATTAGAAAGTTCTATCCAACAAATTATTTCCTTAAACATACTTTGTTTATATATTCCAAAATTTTTATTTTTTCAATATGAGCATGTATATAGATATATATGTAATACATAATCAAATAAACAAAATATAAAACACGCAACACTTCATGCTTCATATTAAATTTCAAAGCAAAATATAGTAAAATTAATTTTTTATGAAACGGCTTTGCAGTTCACTGCATGTAGAAATATGAAACTTAAACCATTTGCTTAGTTTGAAAAAGTACAAAATCACAAAATGCAATTCAAGCGAATTTAACTCGATAGATATATATTAGATATATGAAAAGTTAATGAAAATTCCTCTTTTAATTTCTATTGAAAAAAAATGAATGCGAAAATGAAATAAAAGAAATGTAATCAAACAGAGTACTATAATTTATATTTAAAGAATCGTTACCCACAATTGTTGTACAAAATAAAAGTATAACAGTCAGCTTTTTGTAAAGAATATAAAACTAAATTCTTCAGTGAATAATATGCTAGACCACTAAAGATATTTGGTTCTTAACCGACATCTTTGTAAAAAGCCGACAAACTAAACACAATTTTATGCTCTCCATGAGTTTTATGGATCTGTCATAGTGAATTACGATATTTAAAAATCACCTTCACTATTTTAGTATTCATAAATTAAAATTTTGAAACTAACTCCTATCACATATAAACAATAATATTTCCCTTTAAATAAAAATAAAGAATGTTTGCAGTGATGGTAATCAAATTCATGAACCGTAAAACACTCAACAAGTTCTTTATTTAGTTTATAAATGTATGAATAATAATATTTGTTTGAATTCTATCCTTGCCTAATTTTATAATGTAGTGGCTTTCCTTATATTTTAAAACATAAAAGTGGAAGCTATAACTTGTTAAAGGTAAAAATTTATTAAATTAATGATAGAAAACAAATTTTATGGAACTAGGTATTCAAAGAAAAAACTCTTTTTATTCATAAAAAAGCCTAATGAAAGCAAAGACACATTTATAAAGTATCCCAAATGCTTTTCCTTTGAAAGTCCTGAATTTGATAACCTAAAAAATTGTTCGGACATTCACAAAACAGAATTTTTGGAGGATTTGGGAAAAACAATTATTATGAAAAAGGGAGGTCACAAATATGTACTGCTGCACATGATTCACATCAAAGTGTTGCATAATTTTTATTGAATGTAAAATTTAAATATTTTCATTAGTTTAAATTTTTAATTTACATACTAAACCTTCGAACACAACAATCCCTAAGAAAATTTCTAGTATATCTGTTTGCTTTGAAAAAATTTGCTGCTTGATGCTATTGTATATTTTACGTTTTTTTACAAATAAAAAAACCTAATAATTGCTTAAAAATTAATTACACATTATGTATGTTAAATAAATTAAAGAATTTTTAGACGAAATATACAAAAATAATTTTATTCATAAAAATCCAAATTTGCTTTTGTTTTTATCGATCATAAGAAGGTCGTTGATTTTTAAAAGTTTTTGTAATTAACTTCTTTCCCGTATCTATATATAATCTATATAATGGTAACCTAACCCTCAGGGGCTTATCTTGCCATTATTACCAAAGGAGGCATTCAAGTATATAAGTATATACAAGTATACAGGTATATATAAAAATTTGCTTGAATTGCATTTAACAACGTTTATTACTATTTAATAAATTAGAAACTTATAATTTATAAAGTTATAATCAAACAGGAGATGAAACTTAAAATCTCTAAATTAACTAAAGCTTTCAATTATTCAATCAAACATATATAATGTTTTAAAAATCTAAACCACTTCTAATATTTAATATTTGATTAAGATGGCAGCAAACGAATGAATTTATAAAAAAAAAAAAAAAAAAAAAAAAAACTTCTAATATATTCAATGTCAAGATTAGTTAAAATAATAAAACGTAACATAGAACCTTGTATGCTAGGAATCTAGGCTAATATTTCTAATCAAATTCCTGGTAACTCAAACATTTTAAAATTATTTAAGTATAATAGTAATAAGAAATTATTTTTCTTGTAAACAGACCGCCTACAAATTTAACATCAAATATTATTCAAATGTCCTTAAATTCTTCAAATATAAAAAGGACAACAAATTATGGTTCCCGTAAACATAACGCCCCTATTTTAACAAATTTATGAGGTCTCGGTTCACCTTAAAATATATCCAAACGGTTCACTTCTCTGGCAGACAAAACATCATAAAAACAGAACTGTGTATTTATAAAATTAGATTGGTTATTAGGACCTTACATTAAAAAAGATTTCCTTGGAACAATTCAAATAAACATTCTTGAAAAGGCTTCGTGGGAAATATTAATTTTAAGAAAAATAGTTATATTTCAGGATTCAATTAAATTTGTCGAGCAAGTGTCTATTTTAATTTGGCTTAAGATAATAGTTTTTTGAAAGGTTTTTCAGGGCTTATGTACTTCTAGGGTGATTTTAGCAATTATTTAATCATTATGAATATACATAGAATTGTTATACCAAAAATTAGTTTAAAGCTTGTTTTAGTTTCTTTATGAATTTTATAGAAAAGCCCTGAAATTTATAAATTAGCTTTTTCTTGGGATATATTTTAAACTAAAAATAAACATTTTTTAGGCTTACTACGACTTTTGATACAAAATCAAAAAAAAATTTTCTTATTTTAAATACTGTGATCATAGGAAAACGACAGAAAAGATCAATTGATTAAAATATTCAAATTAAAAAAACAAAAACATTTTCATAATTACTTAGAATTCAGGTATGAATTCATTTAAGGCTCTTATAGAAATGATTTCAAGCTAATTTCAGCAACTAACTATATTTGCGTAACTTTAAGCAACTTTTGATTGTACCACTGATAGACTTAATACGTTTGATTTACAAGTGTTTAAAAAAATCTATTCATATGGGAAGAATACCCGTGTTCTTTATGGCTGGTACTTTTGACCTTCCGATTTATCTAGTTTATCCGTGGCTAGTGGAAGTCTGTGAAAGTCCCTTATATAGAGACCACTACCTATACGCCACAGCTTAAAAATAAGCTTCTCAATTTGTTAGGAATTAATAAATCTGTAGATTTACTTCGCTTCTATTCATAGTGAATTTATACACACAATTTATCTCAATAAATTTTATCATGATGTTTATTTTATTCTTATTGAATTGTGTGTATTTATATTTTTTAAAATTAAACACTTGTTTCAATCAGATAAAATTTAATTAAGTTTCCCGTTTCTTGAGCTTTTAGGGAATAAATCTTAAAGTGATAATTATATAACACAAGAAAGTATTATGATCAAGTGTCTCCGGATAAACTTCGTGTTCGGGATTGTTAGGTCTTATGCTTGTTTTAATTGTAATAAATAGAAAAAATAATACTAATAATTTTTTTTTAAAATTCATAACAGAAATATTTCTTCTATGAATTTAGTTTTAAAGACAGTCGGTTTTTTTAAGTTATTAAACTGAAAAGTATTTACTTGGTCACTTTATTATTTAATTAATTGCCTCAGCTCTCAAACATATACCTTTTTCTGGTTTTGAATTCTTTTTTTCATTTAGTTTAGATTAAAAGAAAAACTCTTGCTGCAAAAGATCTACTAATTTGCTAAATCTCACCTTTTTATAGAAATCGCTTTTACCAAATTATATTATTTTTAATATTTTATTTTTCTGGGAATTGATCCAATCTCCAATTCTAACAATTTTTCCCCCTTTTTTACTAAATGTAAAGGAAAATTAAAACTTTGCAAAGTTTGCAAAATTTTCATCTTAAAACAGAACTGGTAACTAAAAAGTTTTTCATTTTCTTGGAATTAATTTGATTTAATTTAAAAATTAATAACGTCACTTTATTATTTTTCAAACATATAGTCATATCTCCCTATTTGCATGGTACAAATTTGATACAAAATCGTTAAAATTGTAACGATATTTAATTGGCTAAAGAATTCACAAAAAATTCACATTTTCATAGAAAAAAAAAAGTATTATTTCTAAAAACTTTAACATTAATTTGTTTTTGTTTTACCTTTTAACCATAAAATTTAAAGCAATATAGAAATATGGGTGATCTAATTTTGGAAATGCTTTACATTCAGAAAAAACTTTATCATTTATACTAATAGTTCTAACTTTGGGTTATTTTAAAATTTCAAATCCACTCCCTTTTGAAAAATTCTTTTAAGTAAATGAAACGGTAGAAATACCAAAAAATCATATATTTTTTAAAGTTTGCTACCTGTATATTAAGAAATTAAAGTTAAGTTAAAACAGATTTTATTTGACTTTTTTCTCACATTTTTTTACACCCAATAGAAGTGTGCCATTTTATAAATATTTAAATTGATGAAAATCGGTCCCTTTAAATATTCTCTTACCACTATTTCTAAGTTGCCATTAAAAGATAATATCACCTTCTACCTAACACATTAGAATTAACAAAAACACAATAAACTGTGATATCTAAGATATTTATGTGATCCTTTAAACTGTAAAATGTTTGTTTTCTTTTCTGATTAAAGTAAAATGCCGCTTTCCGATAGCAAATTGTTTTACATTTTAGTGGCTTCCTTATTTAGTTTGAAGGTTAAGCAATTACAGTACAAATTTTAAAATTGAAGAGTTTTAGATGACAAAATGTTTTGTGGCAATAAAATTGTTTCAGAAGTTTTATTGCTAAGCAGAAATTCAAAGTAATAATTTGTATTCAAGGTTTCATAAGTTTCGCATTTCCAATATCCTGTATTTCTCCAATTTTTAAAGAAACTTATTAAGAATATTTAAAAAAAAAGCAAAAACAAAAAACAAAGTTTAGTCTTAGTTTAGGGTTATTTCGCATCAGGCAAATTTTTAACTGGTTTCTATTTTAATTGTAATATAATATAATATATTATTTTAATTTGTAATATAAATGATTTGTGAGTCTTTTGTCTTTTATCAAAAGTAGAAAAGTGAGCTTAGAGCTTTATTGAAGGTGTGTGGTTATAATCAAGTCCAAATCGGTCTAATATATTTAAGCCAACTCTAGTGTATCTTGCACTCTAGTCAAACAGAAGAAGAATCTAGTTTTTTAATATAATTTTTTGTCTCAGCCAGTCAGAAGTCGCGATGTACGTGATTTATTAGATTAGATTGTAATCAAATTGAGTTATTATGCGATATTGCGCACGAACATTAGTATAGCATTCATTTGTTATATAGGGCATATATTTTTCTACAGTCTCCATTTTTTCTCCCTACGTCTGTCATCTGTTACACAAAATCCAACTAAAGACTATTTGCCATATATTATTTTTCAAAATCTGACATTTTCATAATAATAACTTTAAAAGTAATTAAAATAATTGAAGAGCGCAAACTATTTCTTGCACTGTGATGCACAACAATTCACTGTGATCTTTAAATGCATTTAGCAAGCATTAGTGGTTATGCACCAGCAAAATAAATCTATGTTTGCTAAAGTACTTTTCGTTATAGCGACATAAGAATAATTTTCAAAAATAAAAATAATATAGCAAAACAAATTAACTAGCCTCTAAAACAGACCAAAACTGAAGACTTATTTATCGCATACAATTAAATATTCTAAATAATATAGAAAAATTAATTGTAAAATTGTTTCCCATAGAAACAGAAGCTAAAAAAATTTATAAACAAGCTAAGCAAATTGGAGAATTATCTATATTTTTAAAAATACAAACAAAAGTTAAATAAAAAAACATAATTGTGGAATAATATTTTTTTCTGGTTAAATATGTATAGATTTAGTAATAAAAGAAAATCGATTCCTTTCTCTTTTCAGTTAGCGTTTACCATCAGCAAATGATTAGCTTCGGAAGACTTCATTTCAGTAAAAATTATAATAACTCTTCAATTCTAAGACATTACTTCCCTTGTTAATGTTCATGCAATCAATAATGCATAGTGTACTTTGATTTTTTGTTCTGTCTGCTTACCACTCATATTACATTGATTTATGTTCAGAAAGACATAAAAAGGCTGCCCGCTAATATACGAACGCCTTTTCTTATAAAAATAAGACCTAGTATTTCTTAAACAACCAATCAAAATGTCTAAAAAGATGTTATACCTCTTCCTCTTTTACGCATGCTTAGCACCTAGCCATGTATATATTATATCTTTGGCCTTACCTATTCAGGAATGATAAATTTTCCACTTGGTAACTTGGTTTTGCTTCTTGATCTCAGTTATACCACTACTGGTCGAGGATTAAGGTAGTTAAGTGTTGCATGTGCTTCATATTAAAATATAAATAGTGTTTTTTTGTATGCTTTTTCTTGATATAAAATAAGTGTTTATATTTAAGATTAATTTAAAAGCAGAAAAGAGTACTAATAGTTTAAATAATAATAAAAAAGATGCCGAGACCATCAAGAGAATCATATAACGAACAAAAACCACCGTTTTCATATATTTCACTTACAGCGATGGCTATATGGAGTTCTCCAGAAAAAATGTTACCATTAAGTGATATTTATAAATTTATCACTGATCGTTTTCCATATTATCGAAATAATACTCAACGCTGGCAAAACTCATTACGTCATAATTTGAGTTATAATGATTGTTTTATAAAAATTCCACGGCATACTACAAAACCAGGTAAGGGTGCTTACTGGACACTTCATCCTCAAGCAGTTGATATGTTTGAAAATGGAAGTTTTTTACGTCGTCGAAAACGTTTTAAAGTTGATAAAATGGAAAAAGATTTATTAAAGGAGGAATTAACAACATTAGCAAATTTTAATAGATATTATCTATCACAGCAAGCAAAAGAGAGAATAATTGATAATAATCAGTGTTATTCAACAACAATTGGTTCACCAGTATTATATCAAGCATCAGCAAAATCAAATGAACAGCTACCAATAAAACCAAAAAAATCATTTACAATTGACAGTATATTAGCACCAGAGCCATTAAAAGATATTGATATAGAAAATCAGGAATTATATATTTCACCAACTATAACTCCAGTACCAACAATAGATTTCTGGCAACAGCATTATTTAACACAATTAATGATTAATCATCAATCAGATATTCCAAATGTTCAGAATTTCCAATGGCATATGCCATTCAAATCTATTTGTCAGCAATCTGCTCGAACAGGGCCTGTTCGAGTTTTTTAATTGTATATAAAAGTGAGTTTTTGTGCGTTTGAATTCTAAATTTTTTGAATGTATTACAAAACAAAAACTATCGAAAACGCTAAATATAGTTTCCTATGCCAAATATGTGCAAAAAACAATTTGTTAATTGCTGTGCTTTTGTTTTTTAAACTAGAATTTTGTTTTTAAGTAAAATTTGTGATGTGATATCATAAAATAGAATATAACTAAAAAACTATATTAAAAAGCATTCATAAAAATAAAAAAATTTGATGTCTTTATTTTTCATTCTTTTTTGTGAAAACTGTTTTAATTTTGCAATTTTAAATTTAATTAACAAATTAATTTTTTTGATATTTTATATAAAGTTTTTTGGTGTAGCATTTCGTAATGATATAAATCTCCATCATGCACATGTTTATAATATTTCAAATATTTTCTTTCGTTAGATTAGATAAGTTTCCAAATACAAAATTTAAAACATGTTCCGTATTCGCTAAAACCGTGTAAGACAAAGCTAAGAAATTTAGTTGAGAATTTGAGGAAATAAGTAATGTTAAAAAAAAATCTTTTTAACTTAAATTAATAATATATAAATATAGGTACCTTTTCTTGACCTGTAAAAATGTTTCTGAAAGTTCTAGTGATCTTTTAAAATAAACAATTAATGTCGCCCACTAAAAACACAACAAATTTTCTAAAATACCCATATTAAATCCCATCTTGAAGACTATTTTAAGGCTAAACTAAATTGACCGTGTAGGTCAGTACAGAAATGCTAGGGAAGTGTTAGAATCAAAGCTTCACTCCTGAAGATAATTATTTTGATAATTGAAGTTAAATTTTTGTGATAAATTCTGAATGTGTGTCACTCAGCAACCAAATTAGTTAATTTAACCATCTACACATACTAACGCCTCTCTATTCAAAATACATTGAAATTATATTGACTGCATTTCTCTGTAACAGCTTCTTCTTACAATTAGTAAGCTCAGTACTTCTAAGGTCTTTGCCAAATAAAATGTTCGCAGGTGAGTAGCCAGTTGTTGAATAAACAGCAGATCTGTAAGCCATCAAAAATAGAGGAATGTAAGAATCCCAGTGTCGTTGGTGTTTGCCAACCATTTTTTTATATGTTTCATCAAAGATCAATTGAAACATTCAACCATACCATCTGATTGTGGATGCAGCGGAGTTATCTTTGTCTTCTTAATATGCAATAACTTGCACATGCTTTGAAAAATCTCGGATTTAAAATTCTTTCTTTGGTCCGAGTGTAGTTGAAAATGTACCCCAAATCAGCTTACTTAATTTGTTTGAGCTGGTCAGCAATTGTTATGCTTCCTTGTTTTGGTATAGCGCAAGCTTCTGGCCACTTACTGAAGTAATTGATGACCACCATCCCATAAAGCTTGTTATAGTTTGAAACTGGAAATGGGCGCACAATCTTCAAAATGGCCAACCTATATCATAAGTCCATAACGCTCCTTTTTGTATTTTCTTTGGACCTTTACTGGCTACGCATTGCATACATTTTCGATACCAATAGAACCTTTCCAGGACCTTCTCCAGAGTTTTGTTTTTTCCTGATACACCATTATGCAACTCTTTAAAAACATCATCTATCTTTACCCTTGAAATTATAATATGCATTTTATATAATGTTCTGTAAGCTGCTTCCCATTTTCATTTCAGTAACCCATTTTGAATTACTATTGATTGCCGCTGTGCCCAATAACCTTTAAAAGTTTCACTCCTAACTGAAATTTCCCACCATTCTGGACGCTCACCTTTCTCTTTCCATTCAATGATTATAGATATATCTTCGTCTTCTCGTTGTATCTTACGGATTTCTTCGATACCCAGTCATCAACAGCATTTACCGTGATTCTTAACAGTAGTTCTTGAGTTTTAGTTTCTAATGAGATACAGTATTTACAGCCAATCGTACATGGTCGACGAGATAAGGAATCAGCGTTTTTAGGTGTACTTCCTTTCCTGTGGATAATTTCAAATATTGGCTAAAATAAGCCAATACCTATTCTTTTCCGTTTATATTTTGTGACAGAACAGCACCAATTCCTGTTCTACCAGCGTCAGTGTCCAATATAAACGGGGTTCCCTGTTTTGGATAGCTCAGGATAGGTACATTACAGTGTTCTTCGTTTATCCTCTCGAAACTACTTTGGCATTTGGGTGTCCAAAGAAATGATTGTGTTTTCTTTGTTAGTTGCAGAAAAGTCTGCAACTTCTCCTTATTCCTAGGAACTGGCAATCCCTCACTACATCCACTTATCTAGGATTAGTCTCAATACCTTCTTCACCTCCCTGAGAGCCCCTGATAGCCCTTAACGCCTATTGGATCAGATTGTTTTCTACGATTTCTATATCCTCGTCCCTCTTCAAGTGAATATTTTACTATACCATATCAAATATATAGGTTAAGCCAGTTGTTGAGCCAGAGATAACGGAAAATAGAGTACCGAGTAGCAATTAACAAGTTTGCAAGCTACTTGGTGTCAATTGTTGTGCAGCTACCGACCGAGTAACAATTAAATCAAAGTCATCCACTTGTAGTAATATTTCAGCTAATTAATTACATTGATAAAAAGTTGTTGATGCCGATAATAATTCTTTGTTACTTGAAGGAGTGTACTTTGTGTGATATATATAACTGTTATTACTCTCAGATGAGATTTTAAGTTACTGTATGAAGTACCGTTCCTCTTTGAAGGGCTTTGAATTCAGGTTGAAGCTATTCAACCAAAACAATCATGAAAGATAATATCTTTAAATATATTTTGTCGTTGGTATAAATCCATTAAAAGTGTGCTAGTGATAGTTAGAAGAGACCAAAATTACAATATAGTAATTAACTCAACTTTGGTTACTTTACAACTACTATGCCTACCAATGTCTAATTGAGAAAATAAGTACACGATGTCATCAGTAAAGATTTTTAACGAGGTCCTATTTAATAGCTTAAATCTGTGGCATTTTTCACTTATTTCATGTGAAAATCTTAGTTTTATTTTCAAATCTCACTTTAAAGGTTCAGTTGAAACATTTTCGATCACTTTTTTTGCAGTTGATTTTTTTTCTATTTATTAGCGGTTTTAACTTTTAAAAAATGATGCTTAGAACTAATTAGTGAATTTGATCCTTTTCTTGCTGATCATATACGAAGTTACGGAAATCATGTTGTTAGGTATGAGGATCTTAATCTTAAAATAAAAAACAACAACAACAAAATATGTATGTATGTATAGTTAAATTATTAAAATATTAATTATTATAGAACTTTGCCTTTGATTCGTTTAACCTAGTTAAATGAACCATAATAAACTTTGAAAATGCGGAATTTGCAAATCATTTATTTCATTGATTTGCAGATTTCGCAAAAATAATATTAAAGTAAAAAATTTGTATATAGTTCAGGTGAGTCTTCTTTTTTTTGAAAACTTAAAACTTTAAATATACAAATTGCCCCAATTGGCAAATAATAAGAAAGTTAGATTGTGTTTTATTTTACATCTCGGCTTAGTAGCCACTATCAACTGCCCAACAAGGCAAATATTTTACATCTCGGCTTTTTAGCCACTAAATATCTGCCCTACAAAGCAAACGTTTAACATCTTCGCTTTTGGACCAGTACTACAAGGAAGAGATTGCACGGATTTCTAAAAACATCTGTGCGTTTGGTCCCGGACCCGGTTTTTTCTAATTGATTTCTGTACTTTGCAAAGAGTGCTACGTACCCTTTAGGAAATTACATAACTTTTTGGCGCAGCCGGTAAGATTTTGGTCAGTGTACATAATATTTTTAATATTTTAATCCTGCTAAAGAACCCAATTTCATCCACCGTTCGACACACTACAGCGCTGTGAAAAAGGGTTCACAAGACTCATAAAAAAAAATAAACGGTAATAAGCCTCAATACATGAGCGCCGTTCCTCCCTGAAAATAATAAAAAAAAAAAAAAAAACGGTAATAAGCTTTAATAGACGAGCGCTGTTCATCCCTAAAAATAATATAAAAAAAATGGTATAAAGCCGCAATACATGAGCGCCGTTCCTCCTTAAAAATAATATAAAAGAAAAAAAACGGTAATAAGCCTCAATACATGAGCGCCGTTCCTCCCTAAAAATAATATAAAGAAAAAAAAACGGAAATAAGCCTCAATACATGAGCGCCGTTCCTCCTTAAAAATAATAAAAACAAAAAAAAAAACAAATAAAAAATAAATAATAATAATTATTGCACTATTATTACTCTAGGTGAATTAAAATTTGAAATAATAAAATCTATATATATAAAACGTTTTGTGTTTGAAGCCCAGATTTAAATTAAAGTTTACCACAAAATTTGTTTTGATCTGAAGAAGGCTTACCACAAAATAAATATTAAAAACTTTAATTACTTTTCCTTAATTTAATTAAAATATAGTGTTTAACACATAACCTAACTTCTTTTTGTCTCAATTTGACAGGTGAGTGTTACTTCGATTATTTTTTTTGTTGGCATAATATTTTTGTTTTTTTAGAAAGTTGAATGTCAAAATTAATCAAATAAAAAAATTATATAAATTACATTTACCGCTTTTCAGATTATCTTTAAAATATTAACAAGAATTTCGCTAAAGCATTGATATTATACTTGAATGAATTTGCTTGCAATATAATTTAACAATTGAATTAATTTTGAAGAAATAAAAATAAAAGAATTTTCAGACTAAGAAGAAAACGGAACTACTAAAAAAAAGAAGCTCATAACAAGATTAATTTCAAGTAAATTTTAACCTATAAAAAACACTTCTGCGCAGTAACAAAAAGAGTGACGCAATTATTTGAATCATAACTAGAAAATTACTGATATCCATTTCTAGTGACGCTTTTTATGTGTAAAAAAATTGCAAAGATTGTGGCAGTGAGTTATCCAAAAGTTATAAACTCTAAATACCGATTTTTTTAACTGTTAACTTAATGGTGTAATTTTTTTACACATAAAAAGCGTCACTATTAACGTTAAAATTTAAGTTAACTCACTAAGTCACTTAGCGCTAACTATTAACATTTTAACTACTATTATTCTATACCGATATATATTAAGAGCTTTTGATATAATAAGGTAACGATACAACGATGGACAATGGTTTTAACTAGAGATGCAACGAATATTCGGCAGCTATTCGGTATTCGGCGTATTCGGCCTCTTTTCTAACATTCGGTATTCGCCCGAATAGTATGTTGTATTCGGCCGAATACCGAATAAAAAGCACATATTACATTTCAGTATTAATGAGAAAATAACACATGTTACTCAAAATTGTATATATTTAAATAATAAATTATAAACTATTTTAGTACTTAAAATCCAAAAGTGGCAAATTATGCTGAATGAAAACTATTTTGTCAGCATTTGTTGGCAGCAAACGATTGCGCTTTTCCTCGTATATAATTCCAGCTTCTGAAAAAGTCTCTCACTATAAACAGTTACTTCCAGGAGATGATAGGCAAATCTTAGCAAATTTGGCTAAGCACGGAAATTGTTGTGCGTTTACTGACCACCACTTGAAACGTCTGCCTTCCGCTCTAGCGGAGGAGTCTTTAAATAAAAATCAATTTCATTAGCAATAGCACTTTTTCCCGAAGCGTCACTTTGCGTATTATCTGTTTCTGTAGCAATTTTCTCAAAGCAGTTCCAAAAACTGTCATGTGTTTCATTTTTTTGCTTACGGGGTGGAGAATAATCATCATCAGCGCTAGATTCATTACAACATAACTTTTAAAGTTTCTAAGATGATTTTTTGTCTTGCTTTTTCCGTTTGAACTATTCCCAGGGAAATAGTTTTAAATCGCAGATCGAGAAAGGTAGCAGCCAGATATTTGTCCTTAACGTCAAAATTAAACCGTTTTTCAATCTGAACTTTTAATGAAAATCTCATGTTCAATAAATTTGGTATTTCAACAATGTGACAACATGTGGAATTACTTCAGAGATGCAAGAAAAATTTGGGCTTGTTAGTTTCAGTGTCGGTGTCAAATTATTTATAGATCCGTAATCCGTTAGGTACAGAGAGATAGCTCGTTTTTGTTGTAATAATCGCACCATTAAATAATACGTAGAGCTCCAGCGTGTGCTAACATCTAGTGCTAGTTGGTGGTTTGGCAAATTAAGTTCTTGGCGAATAGATTTCAGCTTTCCTTGTGCTATACCAGAGTGATTAAAATGGGTAACAATCCGGCGTGCAGCTGCCACCATTTCCAGTACGTCCGCTTGGGAGTTTATTTTTTTAGTATTATTTGAATAAAATTATGGTATTATTGTTGTATAAATAAAAAAAATAAAATTTTTTTCATCAAAATCAAATTTTAAGAATTTATATAATTTTAGATTTTCGCTCAAAAGTGCTTAATTTCAAGCACCTTACTCCAATACTATCGCGTGTTAAAAGACTACACAGATTACATTGGAGAGTAGGCGCTTCGTGCTTCAAATGCCTTTTCGAGCGCTTTTTTCCCACTGGGAATAAACTGAATTACGCTAGCACAAAATGCACACATTTTCCACTAAATATTCGGCTGCCGAATATTAGGTATTCGGCCGAGAGCTTGACCGAATATTCGGTATTCGGTATTCGGCCAAAATCACTATTCGTTGCATCTCTAGTTTTAACTTTTAACTTTTGGATAACATACTGCCGCAATCTTTGCAAATTTTTGTACACATAAAAAGCGTCACTAGAAATGGATATCAGTAATTTTCTAGTTATGATTCAAATAATTGCGTCACTCTTTTTGTTACTGCGCAGAAGTGTTTTTTATAGGATATCAGATGTTTTGGCAGTACCATTTGTGCTTGCATCTGCTTTTATGGCATCTAAAATTTAAGCATAATAGTTATTATTAAATACATAAAACAAAAATCAAAATCATCTATTAATAGGATAGTTACACTTGCTGATCAATGAAATAAATTCATTTCGGTCGCTATCAGATCTTGATTCTCCTATTTTCATTTTGAGACTTCAGTATGGTAACAAAACAAAGAAGTTGGGAGCACAATTATTTTAATAAAATTATTTCTCACGAAGGCTATCTCCGATTCTTTTACATGGGTATATTTGGTCTTGCCTAGTTTGAGGCAGTAACTATTTGAAAAATTCTCTATTCTGAAATTATTTTTCGCAAACCGAAAATCTTATCTCTTACATTGACAATATGGAAGTATACGAACAATACGAACAAGTGATATCACAAAATTCAAAAGCAAATAAAACTAAAACGCGAATTTCGCCAGATGTAAGCTATATGCTTAATAATTAACTGTAATGTCCTCTAAAAAATATCTGTTTTTTAAGAAATTCGATCGAGCCGTTTTTGCGTAGCTTTGGGGCAAGTGGTGAATTTTGATGTTTTTTTTGGCTAAATTTTACAAAAATTCGAATATCTCAGTTGATAAAAGTGATAGAAACTATATGGAGCATTTTTTTGAAAGGTAAAATTTTATGCTTTAAAACGCTGTATAAAATTTTAATATGTATAATGTATTAGCTTAAATAAAAATCTAGGGCTTAAATACGTGCTCAAGCAAAAAATCAGTTGAATTAATGTTTATGCTATACATTATTTGATTGGACATAAGGTTAAATATAATATGTAAAAATTTTAAGAAATTTGATCAAGCCGTTTCCTTGCAATTGTAAAAAAACTGAAAAATTGTGATATTTTTTTGGACGGTGTATTCAAAGTTAAAATATTGCCACATTTTTAACGATAGAAAAATTTTAATAAATTAATTTAAAAAAAAAATGCTTAGCTTTTAATTAAAGTAATCAATTTTTATATAAAATGAATAGTAATTGAGATATTGCTTTTTTAAAAAAATGGAATTTTCCAAAATAGCAAAAGCTTTTAAGTCCCATAACTTGCTTAAAGCTTTAAATATAAAAACCATTAAAACTTTTTTTTTTTAAATTTAAGAGTAATTTAAACTTGTCACACAAACCTTATGTAAAATGTTGCTCATTCTTGAAATATTAAAATATTTGCATTTTCTGCAAAATTAAAACTTGGCACCTGCACGTAACTACGAATTTTTCCGAAATTAAATTTATATGAGCTTATTACCATAAAATATTGGCTTAAAACTGATAGTTTTTTGAAAAGCTCAAATGCAAGATTTTTGAGTAACTTTGAAAAATTATTTAAGGTAAATTCCGCCAAGTTTCAAATATCTCTCTAATTAGCAAATGTGATTTTTTTTTCAAATATACAAAAGAAAAAATGTTAAGCTTTAAAATGAAGTATATTTCGTCAATATTGCATAAAAATTAGCTGAGATATGGGTGTTATATTATTTATAACAAGGGTTGTCTTTTGTTGGTTGATGGAAATGGTAGTATACGTTACTGGACTTTTTAATTAAATTATGCGATGATTTCTGTGTTTGACTGAGAATAGCTATTAATGTTTTGGCCAGTTTCGGCCGGTCTTAATTGCTTTCGTAGTATCTCAGCTTTTATGGTCCAACAGTTAATGTTTTGGCCAGTATCGGCTGGTCTTAACTGTTTTCGTAGTAACCGATAAGAGAAATGAACAAACAAGGCTTTGACTTAAACAAGTCTTTTTTTTTCACTTTTACTTTAAAAATATTCTGTCTTTTATTTTAAAAAAAATATTCCAAGTCGTTTTATAAAACTTTTTATTATTAAAAAAAATTATTCTAAGTCCCCTTTTTCTTTGTTTTTTGTTTACACTTTTATTTTAAAATTATTCTAAGTCTTTTATTAAAAAATATTCCAAGTCGTTTTATAAAACTTTTTATTATTGAAAATTATTCTAAGTCCCCTTTTTTTTGTTACACTTTTGTTTTAAAATTATTCTGTGTTTTGTTTAAAAATAATATTCTAAGTCGTTTAATGAAAACAAATTATTCTAAGTATAATTCAAAAAATTTCTCTAAGTTTCTTTTTTAAAAATACACAAATCACATAATTTTTTCTAAGTTTAGATTTATTTTTTAACTATAATAAGAAGATCAACTCTGCTTACAAAGTTTTGGCCAGTTTCAGCCGGTCTTGTAGCAGCGGTTCGACCTTCTTTGAAAATTTTAAAAACACTCTCCATTCTAAAGAAAAGTACTTTCTTTTATAGTACCTTTCTATCATGCAATTTTTATTTTTATATAATGCAATATTATTTTTTGCTATAACTGCAAAACAATATTGCTTTTATTGTTTTTTTTTTTTTGTTTGTATTTAATAATAATTTTTCTGAACTATGCAATTTTCTTTTAGTTCATGGGACTTTGTACCTTGTAAATCTTTATACTTAACCCTAGACTTAAACCTAAATTAAACCAAAGCTTTCAATAGATCTTAAGTCTAGACAAAATCCAAATTATATAATTTTATTTTAGATACTGTTTAACTTTTAGTACAATTAAAAACACTAAAACTGTATTATTTTTATGATTGATTTATAAGTACATAATAAATTAATTAAATTGACAACTTCGTTGTCCTAGCTCTACTTGTGGACTGTAGCCTCTACCAAATTATTAAAAATTTTTATGCCCAGCCAAATATGCTGAGCCACCCAAGTGGCATCCGGTGGCAAAAACTAATTTCTTGTTAGTTTGCTTACATTGCGTCTTGTGTGCAACAATGTAAGCAAACTAACAAAATTTTGCTGACTTCTTAAATGAGGTTGATTAACCGTGGGAGCAAAGTCCACGGTTAATAAACCTCAAAGTTAAACAAACTCCCGGCGAAAAAAAGTAATCATAATTTTATTTGCAATGGTAATTTAGCTCTGACATATACAATTTGATTAAATACAAATAACTGACATGTTTTTAATTCAATTTAATTTTTATGTTGAACTTAAGATTTAATTGGTATACCATCAAATTATGACAAATATTTATAATTGCTTATATTTTAGTTGATACACATATTATTTTTTTTTTGAAATCTTGTATAATTTTTTTTGGATTAAATATTATATTAGGCTTTAAAGAAAATTTACTTTAACTACGTATCAAATTTTTGCTAACTAAAATTTAACAAAATTTGAAATAAATAATTTGGCAGAAAGCTTTGAATATAACAAAATAGAAAATTATCTAGAAATTTGATGGTAACAAGTAGAATTCTACATTTATTTTTTCTATATAAAATTGTAATTATAACAAGTCCACAAGAATTTAATGTTTGAATTTGGAACATAAGAAATACTGGTGATTTTAATTAAAAAAAAAAAAATTATTAAAATATGCTTACAATTGGATAAAATTAAAATAAAATGTTGATAAATTGTACTGTAGTAATTGCGTTAAGTATTTTTTTAAAGATCTTCGTTAAATGCAGAAACTCTGTCCCCAAGCGCTTTTCTTCTTTTGCTGACGTAGTCAGTAGTCCATAAATGCGGCTTAGCATCCATAGCTGTTAGCTCTGAATTCCGTGCTGCCCTTTCTAGCAGACGTGAGTGTCGACATTTTATGAAGATAATGCAAATTATAAGCAAGCATACTGCACATACAATTGCGATCATAATTATCCAAGAACTAGGCATCCAAGTATCCGCGTCGTTCCATGACTCCAATTCGTCTTTCATAATTTTTTGTAATGTTGCGATTTGAACATCTGTTGTCGGAGATTCTATCAAAATTTGAGGCGGTGACAGGTCCGCAAAACTTGCAATGGATGATACATTAAAACTAACAGTATAGTTCGTAGAACTTTGTTTATCGATTAGTACTTCATGCTTCTCGTTTACAATGGAGCAGGTGGTCAACGAAACAATTGTTGCAGTTGCGACCACGTCCTGAGGAGTACTGTTATCACATTCTGCAATTAATTTTTTCTTGAGTATATTTAAAACCAGCACTAAGTTTCTTCCAAAAGGGTACACTCCATCGTTCGCTTTTTTAACACGTGTTGAACAATTTGTTCTTATAAATGATATATTTGATTTTAGTATGGCTGCTGTACATGAGTGTAAAGGGTTATGATGCCACGTCTCCAATATATCCTGGTAAGAAGGGTTAGTGTCTTGAATAGGTACGATTTGTGTTTTATTTTCATTATCTACAATTATGCTCTGTATATTTTTGCCATTCTCTAGTATGATATACTGCCCATCATTATCAGGTGTACTGACAATAGTATACTCAGTATATGTTGCAGTGTGAATTATAGGAATGGTAAATGTTACAACAACGAAGTCATTTTTAATTGTTTTAGCTGCTTTGTTAAATAGAAACCAGTCCTCAGGGTTGGAAACGGACGGTAGTTTGCCTTGCGTACTGTAGTTTTGAATAAATTGCAGAAGCTCGCTTACTGGTCGTATATTTATAATGTTCTGATGTACGTTTAGAACTGAAGTAATTAAAAGTTGGATATTAGACCCATAATCAATAATTTGCTGCTCCAAATTTAATAATTGTTGTTGTTTGTATAGATCATCAATGTGTAATTCTACCTCTCGATGTTCTAAGTTAGTTAGATTAAAGATGATTTGTCCAATTTTGGTTATTTTATTTCGAGCAGTTCTCATATCCTGTTCTAGTTGATGAAGCTGAACGGTTTGAAATATAAGACCTCCGGCCATGAGAATATGTGGAGAATATTTGATTAATGTCGACACTAGGGGAGCCATACGCTCCGCGCGCTTGGTCTTCCTATATGAAGACAATAGTTTTGTCTTGACATTGGCTGATGTTGCTCTTATACTTTCTTCAATGGTGTTGCAATGTTTATTTAGAGAAGATTCTTGGTTTAGGTGAATGGTACTGCAAAATTTACGAAAGTCTTCAATTTGAGTGTCGATAATTTCTATATCACGGGTTAAGTTGAGTTGCGTTGTCACTGAGAATTTAAGTTCGGATTTGAGAAGTGATATGTTTCGATCGGTAAATATGTGAATCCCTGAATCAATCTTATAAAAGCGGAACCCTGATGTTAGATTCGGCAAAATTATCATGAAGCAAAAAAGCGTTGTTAGTAGGGCATTAGTTCTTTGCTTGAGTCGGTTGCTCCTTCTCAAAGTCTGAGTTGTTTGCTTTCCGCTTGTTTTTGTCGTCTCAGAAATAGGTGGTATGGATGGTGAAACTGCTTTTGGTTCTTCAACATGCAGGTACTCCTTTTCTTCCATCACTAAAGGGACTAATGAGTTTGTAGCACGATGAATGGTATCATGATTTATGGTTTTGATATCAACTCTTCGTGTTATGTTTGTTACGTCTGGGTAACATTTAATCACTTTCCCCATTTTCCATTCATTTGGCTTAGAATTTGGATCTTTTATTAGGACAACATCTCCTACATGAATTTTCCTGTTGTTCTGTTTCCACCTATACCTCTTTTGAAGCCAATATAGATATTCCTGCTGGTATCGTTTCCATATTTGTTGCTGGATGTCATGTACCTGAAGCCATCGTTTCGTTACAGGTCCAGCTTGTGTTGGCATTATATCTGTTGAAATATTTTTCATTTGCCGTTGAGTGATCAGTTCGAAAGGTGTTAAAGCTGGGGCTTCAGATGGATGTTGAGGTCCTGGATACAATGGCCTACTGTTCATGAATCCTTCAATACGACAGAGCAATGTATTAAACTCTTCCATTGTTATTTTACTTACAGTATCCATTCGTCTAATGAAATACTTCATTGTTTTGACTGCTGCTTCACATAAGCCGTTGAAATTGGGACTGTACGCCGGAGTAAGATGCCATGTTATTTGCTGAACTGCTTGTCGACCTTTACATTCCCCTTTAATTTTTTCCCAAGCGTCATGAATTCGATGTTTCGCCCCAATAAAATTTGTACCATTGTCACTTTGGACACTCTTAGGTACTCCTCGCCGACTTGTAAACCTTGAAAAGGCAGCCAAAAAATTATCAGTACTTAGATCTGACACTAGCTCCAAATGTACTGCCTTAGATGATAAACAGGAGAATACTGCCACCCATACTTTTATGGACCTATCAAACTTGAGAAGACTAGGTTTTACATTAAAAGGTCCAGCTAAATCGACAGCGATGTGACTAAAACTGGGTGAAAAATTTATTCTTTCGGCTGGCAGATTGGACATTTTAGGCTGTATAGGACGGGCTTGCCACCTGATGCAAGTAATACATATACGAATCCACTTTTTAATTCGACTTTTTAATTTTGGTATCCAATATTCTGAACGAATAAGTCTTTCTGTGAGGCCAATTCCACTATGACCATGCTCTTCATGAGTACTTCTTATAATAAGATCAACTAAATGACACTTGGTTAGCAAAATTGGATGTCGTTGGGCTAAAGGAATATCGGCTGCTTCTAATCGTCCACCAACCCGAAGAATCTCGTGTTCATCTAAAAAAGGATCTAACGAAGCCAACCAATGTTTATCTGGTAAGGCTTTCCTGCTCCGAATTATCTTGAGCTCACCCTTAAAAACTAATTTCTGCTGTGTTCTAATTAGACCAATTTTTGCATCTTGGATTTCTTTGGCAGACAATGCTGTGAATGTTATGTTTAATGGGGCTGCCTTAGACCATTTATTGTTTCCTTTTTGTCTTGAGGTTTTAACAGCCGCTTTCAGATTTTGAATATATCGTCTGCAGAACGCGCTTATTCGTAACAATTTGGTCAAACTTGAATATTTCTGTACAAGTGTGTTATCAAATTCTTGATTATCATTAAATAGAACAGTTGTTTTTTCTATAAAAGGGGTAAGAGGTAAGTGTTTATTTTTCATCCAAGGTGGTCCATTAAACCATAGTTGGCATTGAAGAAATTGATGAGGAGTTAACCCTCTTGTAGCAGGATCAGCAGGATTGTCAACAGACTTTACATAGTGTAAATTTTCTGGTTGTATTACCTTCAGTATTTTAATTACCCTTCGTTTTACTGATTTATTTATAGTTTCTTTCTTATTTCTGCACCATGCCAGTGCAACTTCAGAATCCGTATATGCGGTAAAGCGAACTGCTAGGTCAGAGAAGCAATTTTTTACGCTTTGATATAGTTGAGTTAGTAGTAAAATTCCTTCTAGTTCCATCTTGGGAATAGTGCATAGCTTACTTTCCAAATTAGTCTTAGTTTTCAAAGGGGTAACTCTTCCTTTTGCAGCAATTAGTTGAAGCTCAATTTTATTATTAACTTTTATGCGGCTATAGATGACGGCGGCATATCCTTCCCCACTGGCATCACTGAAACCTACCAGCTCTAATTCCGAGTCCTTGGTAAATTGCATCCATCGCACAATTTCAACCTTTTTCAAAAGCTGTAACGATGAAACACAGCTCATAAATTCTTTTTTAGAATTGCAGTCAATATTATCATCCCAGTCCATGTTTTGCTTCCATAAATTTTGCACAATTATTCTTAGCTTCATGACTACAGGAAGAAGCCATCCCAAAGGATCATATAAGCTCGCAGTGGTAGATAATATTTCTCGTTTGGTAAATACAGTAGTTTGATGCTCTTTGACATTAAACGTAAAAACATCCTTTGAAGGTATATAAATCAGTCCTAGTGTTTTTACAGTGAGGTTGTCCCCACCTAGTATTATATAAGAATCTATTTTATCTTCAGGAGGTATTTTCTCTAAGACGCGAGGGTCATTTGCCATCCATTTTGTAAGCATAAATTTACCGGCCCGCAATGTTCTGGTAATCTTCTCAATTTCTTCCTGGCATTCTTCAATTGAGTGCGCTCCATAAAGTAAATCATCCACATAAAATCCTTTTTTGATTATATGAACGGTTTTTTCGTCTGGAGCGTTATCAATAGCGCATTGGTGTAATGTTCGTATGCTTTGCCATGGGCTGCAATCACAACCATATGTGACGGTATTCAATTGGTATTCACTTAATTGGGCGTTTCGGCTTGGTCGCCATAAAATCCTTAATTTGCAGCAATCGTTTTTATTCAGTAGAATTTGTCGAAACATTTTAGTAATGTCACTAGAGTAGATATATTTAAACTGTCGCATGCGAGTGATTACATCAAATATGTGAGTTTGAAGTTTTGGACCAGCATGAATTTGGTCGTTTAAGCTTACCCCAGACGTAGTTTTTGCACTGGCATTGAATACATTGCGTAATTTTGTGGTGATAGCATCTTGCCGCAGAATACCCATATAAGGAATGTAATATACTTCCCCTGTTCTGTTACCTTGTTGGTTTAAAGCAATCTCAGTCATGTGTCCCAAGTCTATATACTCTTTCATGAAGTCATCACTCATTTGCTTAAGTTCTTGATTCCTTTCCCACCTTTTTTCCTGTGTTAAAAAATATCTGAATGCATTGTTGTACGAGTCCCCTAGAGTGGGAGGATCCTTTTTAAATGGTATCGGCACAACGTATCGGCCACTTTCGTCTCTAAAATGTTTTTCCATAAAAAGGCTTTCGCAAAATTCATCATCTAGTTGTTCTTGTTCTTCTCTAGAGACTGGCATGTCCCAGAAGTCTATTAATTGTTTTTCCAGCTCGGCTAGTGTTACATGAGTGGATACAACTGGACAAATGTTTTGTGTGACTGGTCCGGAAATGATCCATCCAAGTTTTGTATTTTGTAGAAGCAAGCCATCTACCTTTTCTACTCCTTCTTCAAATAATTCTGGTAATATACCAGAACCTAATAACATGGGTATTTGTGCAGATTTATAAAACTGAGGGTCAGCTAGTCTCCTGCCATCCTTGGTCCCGGAAAAGGTTCCAGAAACGGCACTTCGAGAAGTTATACTTTTGACTATCAGTGCTGTTATCTTGACGGTAGTTTCATTTGAAGGGTTTAAATTGATTTCTAGAGTTGCTTGTGCTCGCACATGGCCACTAATGCCGTCTATACCCATCGTTTGTAGTCGAATTCTTCTCTTTGGAAGGTGTAGTTTTTGTACAAGGTATTCGGATACATAGTTTGCCTGGCTGCATTGGTCAATTAAACATCGTACAGGTATCAATTCTCCCTCTTTTGTTTTGATTTCAATAATTGCGGTGGGCATAATAACCGATGATGAATTAGTAGTTGGATTATTTGTTAAGTGTATGCTCGTAAATCGTTGTTTGTTGATATCAGTTGTTAAGGCTTTATGCATCTCTGTTATGTGGTGTTCCTTACATCCCGGCACTTTACATATTAAATATTCACGTGAGCGGCATCGAGGTTTGATTGAACTAAATTTATGTTTCACGCAGTAAAAACATACCTTGTAACGTCGAAGTAATCCTAACCGGTCTGACGAATTTTTGAATTTATCACACTCTAATATTTGATGTGTGTTATTTTCACATATTAAGCATCTGATTTTATTCTCCTTAGAGAGTGAAGTTGCGTGTACCCGAGTTGTATTTTGATTAGCCTTTCCTTTTATTGTTACCACGTGAGGCTCATTAAGAATAGATTTAGGAGTATTGTTGTACTCATTGCTCAAAAAGCTAGTAAGTTGAGTAAATGTAGGTATACTAGTTTTATTCTGGAGAGAATCAATTAGACGACTTTTATGTGGTTCCGGCAGGCGATGAACACAAATCATAGTTACTAAATTCGCAAGTGTGATTTTCTCCCTTTCTAAATTTGCGTTTATACCTTGAATATCACAAAGATATTGCAGTATGGAATCCCGATCACGTGGTATAATTTTAGCGTCATAGCAGAGTGTTTGGATACACGCCTCAAGAAATTGTTTTGGGTTTTTAAACCGATCATCTAAAAGAGCCCATGCGATGTCGTAATTTTGCTCGACGACCATGAGAGATGAAATAGTTTTCTTAGCTACGCCGGTTAATTTTTCAGTTAAGATGTGAAAACGATCAATGATTCCAAGGCGGCTTCTCTCCATAATGGAATTGAAAATAGATTTAAAATGCTCATACTCAATGATGTCTCCACTGAAGTTTGGTATTTTTACTTCGGGTGCTCTAGCGCGACTTAACGCTTGATCACTGTTTTTATCGGCAATCGCTTCTAAAGCGCGAATGAGAGCAAAATTGGTGTCATACGGTTGGTTTGAATTTGATTGCCCTTTTTCATAATTTAATTTATTTGCCGGGCTTGTACCTGCATCATTGCTAACTGGTATATTGAAGCTTTGCTTTTCTTGTGGAGTATCCAAGTGAGAGGCTTGTTTCGATGTGAATGATTGCATTATGGTAACAGGTTGGAGGTTTCCGTTAGGCAGTTGTATAAAAATTGGTTGGCCCGGGTTGGATTCAAATCCGTTTACAATTGACTGAGGGGGTGTTACCAGCGGTGGTTGGGGGGCTGTCACATTCAGCGCATGACGCTGGTCTAAATCTAATGAATTAGTATGGTGGTGCGTTTCATGATTTCTGCCCTCAGCCATAGATGGTATGTCTGTTTGTGGATTTATTCCCGCCACCTGGATGTTAAGATCTTGAATTCCTTCTTCACTTGAAATTGTATTTTGTTCGGGATTACTTGGAGGATCGTATTCAGCTTGTCCACTGGTAGAGGGACGAGTAATTTTAGGTATATCCAAAGCGGGCTTATCCTCGCGTTTGTTTACATGTATTGCCTTGAGTTCCGGAGAAATTTTAAAAATGAAGGTTCTTGTTTGATATATAACCTCATTACCCGTGCTTAGTAAGTCATCAGCAAGTGTTAAATCAATATCTGCCTTGGATAATTCCTTATAATAGTTGAGAATTTGATGTTCCCATAATTTTAGATTGTCTAAGCACTGTGACAATCTTTCTATGCTTCTTTTTTGTGTACTTAATTTCTTGACATTTGTGAAGTTTGTTGCTAATAAATCCACGACTTCACGTAGTGATTTAAGGGTATCTTTCGGGTCAGCCATATTTAAGCAAAGGGATTGCGTTTATCAAAAAACGTCTTACAAAAGCAAACGTAGAAGGCGTTTTATCTAAAAACGGCTTACAACAGCAAACGTAGACTGCGTTTTCCAAGAAACGGCTTACAAAACCCAACGTAGACTGCGTTTTATCTAAAAACGGCTTACAACAGCAAACGTAGAAAGCGTTTATTCAAAAACGGCTTACAAAAACCAACGTAGACTGCGTTTTATCTAAAAACGGCTTACAATAGCAAACGTAGAAGGCGTTTTGACTAAAAACGGCTTACAACAGCAAACGTAGACTGCGTTTTGACTAAAAACGGCTTACAAAAACCAACGTAGACTGCGTTTTATCTAAAAACGGCTTACAACAGCAAACGTAGACTGCGTTTTGACTAAAAACGGCTTACAAAAACCAACGTAGACTGCGTTTTATCTAAAAACGGCTTACAATAGCAAACGTAGACTGCGTTTTATCTAAAAACGGCTTACAACTGCGTTTTGACTAAAAACGGCTTACAAAAGCAAACGTAGACTGCGTTTTATCTAAAAACGGCTTACAAAAACCAACGTAGACTGCGTTTTATTTAAAAACGGCTTACAACAGCAAACGTAGACTGCGTTTTGACTAAAAACGGCTTACAAAAACCAACGTAGACTGCGTCTTATCTAAAAACGGCTTACAACAGCAAACGTAGAAAGCGTTTATTCAAAAACGGCTTACAAAAACCAACGTAGACTGCGTTTTATCTAAAAACGGCTTACAATAGCAAACGTAGACTGCGTTTTATTTAAAAACGGCTTACAACAGCAAACGTAGACTGCGTTTTATTTAAAAACGGCTTACAAAAACCAACGTAGACTGCGTTTTATCTAAAAACGGCTTACAACAGCAAACGTAGACTGCGTTTTGACTAAAAACGGCTTACAAATGCAACGTAGACTGCGTTTTATCTAAAAACGGCTTACAACAGCAAACGTAGACTGCGTTTTGACTAAAAACGGCTTACAAATGCAACGTAGACTGCGTTTTATCTAAAAACGGCTTACAACAGCAAACGTAGACTGCGTTTTGACTAAAAACGGCTTACAAATGCAACGTAGACTGCGTTTTATCTAAAAACGGCTTACAATAGCAAACGTAGACTGCGTTTTATCTAAAAACGGCTTACAACAGCAAACGTAGACTGCGTTTTATCTAAAAACGGCTTACAACTGCGTTTTATCTAAAAACGGCTTACAATAGCCAACGTAGACTGCGTTTTATCTAAAAACGGCTTACAATAGCCAACGTAGACTGCGTTTTATCTAAAAACGGCTTACAACAGCAAACGTAGACTGCGTTTTGACTAAAAACGGCTTACAAAAGCAAACGTAGACTGCGTTTTATCTAAAAACGGCTTACAAAAGCAAACGTAGACTGCGTTTTATTTAAAAACGGCTTACAACAGCAAACGTAGACTGCGTTTTGACTAAAAACGGCTTACAAAAACCAACGTAGACTGCGTTTTATTTAAAAACGGCTTACAAAAACCAACGTAGACTGCGTTTTATCTAAAAACGGCTTACAATAGCAAACGTAGACTGCGTTTTATTTAAAAACGGCTTACAACAGCAAACGTAGACTGCGTTTTGACTAAAAACGGCTTACAAAAACCAACGTAGACTGCGTTTTATCTAAAAACGGCTTACAACAGCAAACGTAGACTGCGTTTTGACTAAAAACGGCTTACAAATGCAACGTAGACTGCGTTTTATCTAAAAACGGCTTACAACAGCAAACGTAGACTGCGTTTTGACTAAAAACGGCTTACAAATGCAACGTAGACTGCGTTTTGACTAAAAACGGCTTACAAATGCAACGTAGACTGCGTTTTATCTAAAAACGGCTTACAACAGCAAACGTAGACTGCGTTTTGACTAAAAACGGCTTACAAATGCAACGTAGACTGCGTTTTATCTAAAAACGGCTTACAACAGCAAACGTAGACTGCGTTTTGATTAAAAACGGCTTACAAAAGCAAACGTAGACTGCGTTTTATCTAAAAACGGCTTACAAAAGCAAACGTAGACTGCGTTTTATTTAAAAACGGCTTACAACAGCAAACGTAGACTGCGTTTTGACTAAAAACGGCTTACAAAAACCAACGTAGACTGCGTTTTATTTAAAAACGGCTTACAAAAACCAACGTAGACTGCGTTTTATCTAAAAACGGCTTACAATAGCAAACGTAGACTGCGTTTTATTTAAAAACGGCTTACAAAAACCAACTTGGATTGTGTTAAGGTAATATTTTCTAATAATAACTGAAATTGAAAATATATACCTTATTTATACTAGATGATGCACAATTCAGCAACGTGACTTTTGAGTTTTCCTGTTTTCCTTGATTTCCCACTTTCACTTGTAAAATGTTTTTTTTTTTTACAATCAAAAAGAATTACTATTAGTTATTAAGAATTATTAAGAAGAATTTAAAAAAAACAACTAGACTTTTAACATATTTTCAAATATTATCTTTATTTTATAATTGTTTATGTTTTTTGACCAATTTTAAATAAAATATAATAGTAAAAGATTGAAACTAAAATGAACAATCGACTTAAATAATAAAAATGTTTAGAGGATTTTTATTTTAAAAATGAGCTTATAGTAAACTTTTTTAATTAAACGTGGTTTAAATGGTTGGTTTTTTAAAAAAATGAGATTTTAGTACACTTTTTTTTTTTTTTTTAAACATGGTTTAACTTAACACAAATCAGAAAACAAAAAAAAACCAAACGCGTCACGCTTACTAAAATAATGCAAATCTTTGCTCGAAGGACCACTTGTTTAACTTTTAGTACAATTAAAAACACTAAAACTGTATTATTTTTATGATTGATTTATAAGTACATAATAAATTAATTAAATTGACAACTTCGTTGTCCTAGCTCTACTTGTGGACTGTAGCCTCTACCAAATTATTAAAAATTTTTATGCCCAGCCAAATATGCTGAGCCACCCAAGTGGCATCCGGTGGCAAAAACTAATTTCTTGTTAGTTTGCTTACATTGCGTCTTGTGTGCAACAATGTAAGCAAACTAACAAAATTTTGCTGACTTCTTAAATGAGGTTGATTAACCGTGGGAGCAAAGTCCACGGTTAATAAACCTCAAAGTTAAACAGATACATATACCAATTTTTAGTATATCTACCAATTTGTTGATCGTTTTTATAAATTTATTTACTATTTTATTTATTTATTTGACTTAATATACTAATAGTGAAAATGTCCCATAATTTAATATATAATACATACTTTTCTCTTTTTATTTTATTATTATTATTCTTATTATTATTATTTTTTTAAACAATTACAAACAAACTTAAGCTTATATTAATTTATAGAAAATAGACTATTTTTATTTAAATGGTTTTGCATCTCTTTATATTCCATTTATATTTCAAATTTAGTTGTTTTATTATTTGTATTTTATTTTTTCTACAATTAACAATTGAAAATTAATTTAATGGAATTTGTACGAACAAAAGACTGATTAGTGAAAATTGGGTAATTGGTAGTAAAATTGCGTTAAATCAGGGTACGGAAATCGTTTACATAACATACCTTCCCCCCTTGAGGAAGAGAATCCATGCGATTAGTGAGGGATTCTCTAAAAAGAGTGGTGAGGGAATCAAAATAGTTAGAATATTAAAAAAGATATCAAGAGAAGAGAAAGTATTATTCAGAATTAAAGATTAATTTTTTAAACTTGGTTGGAAGTAAAAAAAAAATCTTAAATTTGAACAGGTAAAAAGGCATAACATTTAAGGTGTGATACGGCAAAGAAATTTAAAAATTTTGAGAAAGAAACAGAAAAAAAAAATTCTCTTAGTCGCCTTATACGACAGGTGAGGTGTACCGAAGGCCTATTCTAGAATCCCCGGTCCTTCTGGGGTTTTATAAATTGAGAATAAAGGAGATTGTTTAGGGTTTTTTTTTTTTAGATAAGTTGTACTGACATTATCTCAGGTTTAATGAGTGTCTTGGTTATGGGTTTCATTGATATGTCTTCGCTTTCTGAGGTTTTGGAGATTTTGGGCGTATGAGTTTCGGTTAAGGTGCTAAGATTAACATTGACGGGTGGTTGAGTGCTTTTTTTCTTTGGAAATTTCTTTATAAATTTGTATATGACAAACGCAATAATGGACAGGCAAATAATACTTGTAGAAGATATTGAGAGAGTGGTTGAAATATGCGTTGGTTTGTTATGGATTGATTTTAATTTATTTTGAATTTCCCCTAAGGTTTGGGTACTCTGATGTATAATTCTGTTCGTATCATAACCTGATAGTACTTCGACTGATTTTGCGTCAATGGTATCGTTTAGAGAAGTTAGATTTAAAGGGACTGATATGTTTACCTGAGGAAAATATTGGGGTTGAATTATATCCACCGTGATACCATTATTTTTTTGATAGAATAAAGTCTTGTCTCCAATTTTTACTTGGCAAACTTCGAGGATTTTTAGTAATCCCTGATTGTTCAATTTTAGAGTGTTGTAGGAATCTTTGCAAATTATTGATATAGGGGTTGGTTCGATAAAAGCATATAACCAGACGTTTGGTTCTGCCATTTTTAATAGTAAGTTACCAGGAGTTGATTGAAGTTTTAAGGGACACTTGAAGGTTTCATTTAACGGGTTGTAGAATAGCTTAATAGTGCATTCATTTGTATTAGCGGCTAGTATTATTGGTGCCTGCAGAGGTCCTACGTAAGTGGTAAGATTTAAGGTGTGTGTGATTCGTGTCAGGCGGCTACCTTCGGAAGGGCTAAAAAGAACAAAATTTTGAGTTTTTACATCAGTGGCGAGGTAAGAGTATGCGATTTCTGGTATTACTGAATGATGTCCTTGTTTGTGGATAGGAAAGCAACGAATTTGGTAGTACTTCATTTTTGGAATGTTTAATAAAGGCACTGTGATTTTGATAACTAGTTTGTTTTGTAATGTATGTGATTTGATAGTTAAAGTCTGTAACAATAAAGGTAGACAGTTTACGCATAAAGATTGAGTTTTTTCATAAATGTTTAAAAGTTTTTCCGGAGATAGTAGTAATGGATGTAATTTATTATTTTTAATAGATAAAATTATGTCTAGTAAGGTTTTTTGTCGTGATTCCATTTCAATTATTTCGAATATAATATTTGTTATCATGTCTTGTCTAATTTGGGAAATTTCAAGCTTTCCAGTCACATTATTTAAATTTGTAATTTTGAGTTTCAGCTGCTGTTGTCTTTCCATGACTGATGATAGAGGCTTTTGAATCTTATTCAATGTATTGGTAATTACCGTTATCTGTTGCTTTTCCAATTCCGCAAGTGTTTCCTGGTTAGTCTTGAGTTCATTTAGTTTACTGTATACTTCTTGTTCATTATTATTATCCATAGTACCAAATAAGTAATGTAGTGCACTGCCCATGCCGTCAAAAAGCGATCTGGTGTTTCTTTTATTGTTGTTTAATTCTTGTATAATTCGAGCACGTTGTTTAATGTGTTCTATTATTGAATGCACATATTTTTGTTGTGTGATACATAGCTCTGATGGGTTTTGTTCGCACAATTTTTTAGCTAATGATTCAGTATATTCAATCAAACTAGTTTGGTTTTGGAACTCCTGGAAATCTATTTCGGTAATGATGTTCCACGTATTGTGGTATAGCCACACATCTCCTAAATGTTCGTAAACAACCCCTGTGGTGTTTAATGGAGTCAAGGTATAAGGTGTTGACCTGATGATTGTTATCATTTTTAGTGTTAGGAGTATCGTAAACCAGAACATTTTGAGACTTAGCGTTGATTCCTTGGTCAATAGGATTAATCTGTTGAGTGAACAATAAAATTCTAGGTTAGTTATTAGCTTACTGGATTCCGTCGAGTTTCGTTTGCGGTTGAAAAAAATGGCGTGTCTGGTTTAGTTTTCCGATTAGGTCTTATCCTGTTGTGTTTCTTGTGTAACTTAGAAGTTTGTTATAAAAATTTGTTTTGAAATTAGCAAGTCTGGTAATGTTTTCTATATATTATATTGAGCGTTTTAAATACTATTGCAAGCATTGTTTATTGTGGTGAATGTGGAGGTGTTGGTTTTATACTAACGACACGTAGTGATTACTTTTCTAGTAATTACTGGTATCCACACCCCTAATTTAAATGGATTTTACCGTTCATTTTCTCTTTGTTTTGCAAATGGAAATGGCGGTTGTTTAAAAATGTGATTTTACGAGTATTTTTATTTTGAGACAGATTCGAAAAAGACAAGAAGGTTTGGAGGGGTTGAGTTTCAGTTTGAAATGTAAGTATTTATTTGTAATAGGTTACGCGTTTTTTGTTATGTCTAGAGTATTTATTCGTAAAAGGGTTTGAGACGGTTGTTGTGAACCGTGACGGTTCGCTTTCCTATTTTAATCGACGTGTTTACTTCGCCGGAGACTTTAACAACGGTGTAGGGTCCAATCCAGATTTGAGAGAGTTTATGCTTTTTACTCTCATTTTTTAGCAACACCTTGTCGCCAATATGAAATGTGTTTGGTCGCAAATGTTTGTCGTAATATTCTTTTGATTTATTTTTGCTGGCTAAAATATTTCTTCGTGCTAGTTTATAGGATTTCTGTAATTTATATTTAAGTAAATAATAATAGCTTTCATGATTGTAAACAGGTTCGGGTTCTCGTTTTAAATTCGATGGGACGTCTGCTGTGAATCCAAATAAGCAGTCCATAGGAGTTAATTTAGTACCTTCATGTATACTATTGTTGTATACGAATGCGGCTGTGCGCAAAAATTGGTCCCAAGTTTTGGGATTTTCATCAATTATAGTACGTAGATATTCTATTAAGGGACGATGAGCACGTTCTAGTGCACCATTTGATTGAGGATGGTACGCTGAGGTACGAAGTTTTTTAATTTTCAACAATTTACACACACCTTTAAAGAGATCACTGAGGAAATTTGCACCTTGATCGGTGACGATTTGTTTAGGGATTCGATAACGAGTAATTATTTGGTCAAAGAATATTTGAGCGATAGTTTGCGCTTCTGCATTTGGGATAGCATACCAGTCAACAAATTTAGTGAGATTATCTTGGAAGGTTAAAATGTATTTATTACCAGAATCTGTTTCTTCGAGGGGACCGACAATGTCTAAATAAATTTTGTCAAGAGGTTTTTCAGCAATATCTGTAATTACCATGGGCATTTTAGTAAGCTTCGAGATTTTCATGGTTTGACATTTTTTACACCTTTTGATATATGATTTTATGTCGCGAAACATAAATTTCCACCAGTATTTACGACGAATACGTTTGTAAGTTTTAATAACACCTTGGTGTCCTCCGAAAAGGGAATCATGGTAGTCTTTCAAAATTGTTGTTATTTCTTCGGGGTTTGTTATAATTTCTACTTTCCTTGTTTTATTTGATTCTGGTGGTGTTGGCGATATGGGTATTTCTTCATGAAGTTCAGAGGGGGTTGTTTTTTCTTCAGATGACTGTACAGCTGCCGGGCGGGAGTTAAATTTGTTTATAGGGTTTTCAATAGGTCCTTTTGGAGTAATTAATTCAATTTGAGGCCTTTTAGCTTGCGACCTAGTGATAACGTTTAGAGATTTAAATTTTCGGTGTTTTATATTAGGTAATACTGGGTCGCCTAGAAATATTGGTTCAGTTGGATTCATTGAACTTGGAGGGATTCGACTTAGTGCGTCTGCGTTTGTGTTATACTTGCCTGGCTTATATTCGATGGTGTAATCATGTTCAGATAATTTATGGTTAAACCGAACTAAACGGGTAGTGGGATCTTTGACGTTAAAAACGCCTTTTAAAGGCTTATGGTCAGTGTATACTGTGAAAGTTCTGCCTTGAAGATAGCAGCGAAAATTTTTTATAGCCCACACTATGGCAAGTAGTTCTTTTTCGATTGTAGAATAATTTCGTTCAGCTTTATTGAGTGTACGACTAGCGTAGGCTATAGGTTGATCCTTTCCAACCTCCCCCTGTGAAAGGACAGCTCCTAAAGCTTCACTACTAGCGTCTGTGGTGAGGTTAAAAGGTTTTGAAAAGTCGGGATATATGAGAAGAGGTGGTGAGATTAATGACCTTTTAATTACCTGAAATGCCTCTTCGCACTTAGAGGTCCAGATAAATTTGAAGTCCTTACGGAGTAAGTTAGTGATAGGGCGTACCAATTTGGAAAAATCAGGAATAAATTTGCGATAATAGTTAGCAAGTCCTAGAAAAGATTGGACTTGTCTGACAGTTTTAGGAACCGGAAAATTTTGTACGCACTCTATTTTTCTAGGGTCGGGTGAGGCTCCTTTTTCTGAGCATATATGTCCGAGGTATACTACCTCCTTTTTTAGAAATTGACACTTTTCGGGTTGCAATTTAAGATTATTTTCCCGCATTCGGTCGAAAATTTTTTGTAATTTACTATTATGGTCTTCTAGGTTTTTACCATATATGACAATATCATCTAAATATACGAAACATTCGAGACCTTGTAGGCCTGTTAAAACATAGTTCATTAATCTCTGAAATGTGGCCGGGGCTCCTTTGAGTCCAAACGGCATGCGTCGAAACTCATAGTGTCCGTAATTAGTACTAAATGCAGTTTTAGGCTGGTCTTTGGGATCTACTAATACCTGGTGATAGCCACTGGCTAGATCGAGGGTTGTAAAGTATCGAGCATGACCTAATTGGTCTAAGATATCCTCTATTCGAGGTAAAGGGTAAGCATCACCGATGGTTTTTTCATTTAATTTTCGGAAGTCAACGACTACACGCCATCGTTTTTCGCCATCTGGCCCAGCTTTTTTCGGGACAACTAAAAGAGGGGAATTCCATGGGCTTTTACTGGGCTGAACGATACCGCTATCTAACATTTCTTTAAGTTGTTCGTTTATAACTTGTCGTTGAGTTTCGGGCAGTCTGTACATTTTTTGATTTATTGGGGCTTGGTCCTGAATTAAAGGAATTTCATGAGTAATTGCATTGGTGTACGAGAGTTTATCACCTTTTAGGTAAAAAATATCTTGATATTCGAAACAGAGGGTTTTAATAGATTTCATTTCTTCTGGGCTTAGTGTGTCGTCCAGTTCTAGTTCTTTTTCTAGCTGGGAATATCTAAGGTTAAGGGGTGAGTCGTCCGGGTATTCGTCGTCCGGGTATAAATAACGGATATGCTGAATGAACTCTGTTCGAGTGGGTGATATTATTTGTAGGTTTTTAGTTTTAATATATTTTTTCTTGTTTTTCTTCGAGTTTTGAGTATGTGGTTCCTTTATTTCAGGCATAATTAATTTGTGATTTACGTTTTGTAGAGACTTATTTATAGGAGGTTTATAATATGCATTTAAAGTTTGATTGTCGCCGGATCTTGGCACTTGAAGTTTATCATTTTTAGCCGATTTACAGGCCTCGTTTAATTTTTTTTTGATTGAAGGAGGTAATTCATATATATTTGACTTAGTAATAGCGTTATTTAGAGGTCTAGAAGCATTTAGGGTTACTTGTGGTTTCTTAATTGTATTATTATAAAATTGTGACGTTGGAGATTTGTTACCCGTGTTCTGAGCGTTTTGTTCGCCGTCGTCGTTTAGTGAGTTCAAATTTAAAGATGAGTTTTTTGGATTATTCCCATTAGCGAATGAGTTTTTAGAATTATTATTATGCGTTAACTGTAGTTGAGCTTCTGTATCTTTTAATGAAACAATTTCATAATCCTTCAAAGGAGATAATTTGAGTTTAAATTCGTAAAGGTGTAGGGGTTTTAGCGTGGTGTTTATGATTCCAATATTTGCGATTTGGCTTCCTTTGTATAGTAAACTATTTGCCAAGAATATTCCTTCGCTTATCTCTTCAGATAAACAGAACATATCTTCTTGTAAGTTGGTTTTGAAATGTATTATCCCTTGTGTCCGTGCGAGGACATTATGGGGTTTATCCAAGCTTACCGATAAAATTGTGGGTAAACACGTAAGTACAATCGGCTGTCTGATTGGACTTCCTGATATTTCACAGTCTTGATTTACCGTTTTGAATTTTGAAGTTTCGCAACCCGATCCATTTTCGAATGAATCATTATTGGTTACCTTCAACTCGGAAATTGGCAATTTTTTATTAAAAGAAAAATGTTTTGAGGTTTCGCAACCCGATTTATTTTCGAATAAATTGTTATCGGTTACCCTCATCTTGGGAATTTCTACTGTTGACTGCTTACTAGGTGGCCTGTCAGCGGAGATATTTTGGTTTCCTTGTTGTTGGCCGACTTCATTTCTCACGGTAAGGCAGTCTAAGGTATCACAGGCTGTGTATTCGACTGTTTTCCAGTCCACTAATCCTGAGAGGTGATCACTATTTTCTGCTTGCCGTGGAGAGATGGTGTCGGGCGAACTTAGGGGTACCACAAATTCTTGTACGTTAGTTTCCGTGCGAGGAAACTGTAAGAGTTGCTTTGGACCTGCTATATTGCAATGTTGTGAAAGAAAATCGTTTCCAAGGAGGCCATCTGTCATTAGCTCTGGCATATTCTGTATTATTTGAAATGTACATGGTAATTTATTTTGCAAATTAAAATTTCCTTGGCAACTTCCTAAGGTGACGCCCTTCCCAAAAGGTGTTTGCAATGTACATTTCTGCTGGTGATTTATTTTGGAATCCTTTTTAAGAGTTTCATATTTTAATAGGGATATCTCAGCACCTGTGTCTACTACTAGGCTTACGTTTTTATTATGGGCAATATCTAGGGGTAATTTGACAGTGGATAAATTTGAAGATGGTGTCTGAGATATTTTCTTATTATTCTTGTTGTTGTTTAATGTCGGGCCGGTGTTTGTGGACCCGACCCTGTGGAGTTTCCCTGGTGTGTAGCATCCCATTTTCGCTTTTGATAGCATGTTGTAGGCGTATGACCACGTCGGCCACAAAAATCGCACATCATATTCAGGTTGTATACCTTGTTATTTGGTTGTAGCTCCGTTGTATTATTGATTTGGTTGTTGGGGCAAATAGTAGTCAGTCGTGAGTTTGGTTGATGATTGTAGGGTTCTCTTTCTTCGGATCTTTGGGGCCCATTATATCGGTGGGTAGGAGGGTTGTTTGTGTTAAATGCTCTAAAGTTAGTTGTCTGGAAGTAGTTTCCATTATGCGGTAATCGATTGGTATGTCTTGTGTCATTTGTGGGGAATTGCTGATTTTGATCTTGATGGTTGTAAGTACGTGATAGATTTCGTTCATTTACTATATATTGGTTCGGGTTTTGTGTATGTGAAAAAATGCGTTTATTAGTTGAATGGAACAAAGTTCGATTGTTTTGAGGGTAGTTATTGTCGTTTTTCGGAATGAAATTGTCTCTTGTTCGTCGACATTCTCCCGCATCATGATTATACATTCCACATAAGTTACAAAACGGTGTATTTTTTCTTTTTAGACAGTCTGAATAAGTATGTCCTCGCCTTTTACAGAAACTGCAAGTTACGTTGGCTATTGGGATATTAGTTTTGTCGACGTTTGAGTAACTTTGTATTGTAGGGTTCAAATGATGTATTATGTTTGGTTTGGAGTCTGGAGATGTTACCAAATTAAATGTACTTACTGCATTTTCCTTGATTATATGTGGGTCGACTGTGTTATTTAAATGCTGTGACAAAAGAGGTGATTGGTATGCCATCGTATGATTTAGCGTGGTTTGTTGAAGTCTCTCCATGTCTAAGGCCTTTTGAATTAATACATCAAGGGTAGCCTCAGAAATAGTTAGTAAGTACTGACATAATAAGGGGTTGCTAACGCCGCTTTTTAAAGCATTTATTGCAAAATCTTCTAGTTGAGTTTTTACCGCTGTTGATGTGATTCCGTATTTTATATCAGCTGCTTCTTTACAGATATTTAACTGCTTTTTAATTCGCGTTATAAATGTGTTTAATTGTTCTAACGGGTATTGCCTAAGGGTTATTAGCGAGTTAACTAAGTCCTGATAAGCTTCTCGTGGTAAATATGTCCTATTTAATAATTTTTCAGCTTCCTCAAAATTAGCTGGTTGATTGGAGGCTACTAATTGGTAAGCCTCTCCACGTAACCTTGTGGGATAAATTTGCGTAAATGCTAACTGTTCTTCTGCTGTTAAGCATTGCAATACCCTTTTACAACAGCCGACGAAAGTTTGTAGTTCTGAAGCAAGTGTAGGACTTTGGTTCCCAGAAAATACGGGTACTAATTGAGATGTCAATTTGGCTACTTTAATATAATTTTCTGCCATAGTGAAATTTTCTTTTGTTTCCGTTTTTTTATTAAAAGATTGTTCTGAAATAGATAATTCAGAATTTTCGAGAATAGCACTCAACCAGGGGAGTTCAAAATCAGAGTCCTTAAGAGTGGAATTGGCTTGAAATGAGTCGCTCAAAGTGAAAGACGTTTGAGGTGTGTCGTTTGAGGGTAAGTCTGTTAAACCTATGGCACAATTCGACTTATAGTTTAAATTTATTTGTCCTAACTTAAGAGGGTGAGAGAGATTTTTGAACCTTTCTATATCTAATTTAAACTGTTCAGTGTGATTTTTTAAATTTATAATTTTTTCGTATCTAATTTTTAGGTTTTTTTCTAACTCCCGATCAATTAAATCACACTGTTGTATTGTAAAATTATCTTTTGCTCTCACTCTCTTTTCAATATAATTTAAGGTTTTTCTTAAATTTACTAAGGCACCTTGAGTCGGTAATATGGTACCACTTCTTAGTTGTCTTGGCGAAAGGCTGGTTCTTATAGGTGAACTAGATACAGTTGCAGGGGGTAAAAATGTTGTGTCCCCTGATGTCGTTGATTCTTCGTTGTTAGATGTTGAAGCTACTGATGGAGTTGGTGAACCCTTTTTCATAGGGCTGTTGCGTATCCAACGGTGGATGAACTTAGGTTCTTTAACAGGATTCTGGATTTATTAGCAATATTTACAATATTAACGCTGACCAGAATCCTACCGGCTGCGCCAATTTTTTGTTATATTATTTATAACAAGGGTTGTCTTTTGTTGGTTGATGGAAATGGTAGTATACGTTACTGGACTTTTTAATTAAATTATGCGATGATTTCTGTGTTTGACTGAGAATAGCTATTAATGTTTTGGCCAGTTTCGGCCGGTCTTAATTGCTTTCGTAGTATCTCAGCTTTTATGGTCCAACAGTTAATGTTTTGGCCAGTATCGGCTGGTCTTAACTGTTTTCGTAGTAACCGATAAGAGAAATGAACAAACAAGGCTTTGACTTAAACAAGTCTTTTTTTTTCACTTTTACTTTAAAAATATTCTGTCTTTTATTTTAAAAAAAATATTCCAAGTCGTTTTATAAAACTTTTTATTATTAAAAAAAATTATTCTAAGTCCCCTTTTTCTTTGTTTTTTGTTTACACTTTTATTTTAAAATTATTCTAAGTCTTTTATTAAAAAATATTCCAAGTCGTTTTATAAAACTTTTTATTATTGAAAATTATTCTAAGTCCCCTTTTTTTTGTTACACTTTTGTTTTAAAATTATTCTGTGTTTTGTTTAAAAATAATATTCTAAGTCGTTTAATGAAAACAAATTATTCTAAGTATAATTCAAAAAATTTCTCTAAGTTTCTTTTTTAAAAATACACAAATCACATAATTTTTTCTAAGTTTAGATTTATTTTTTAACTATAATAAGAAGATCAACTCTGCTTACAAAGTTTTGGCCAGTTTCAGCCGGTCTTGTAGCAGCGGTTCGACCTTCTTTGAAAATTTTAAAAACACTCTCCATTCTAAAGAAAAGTACTTTCTTTTATAGTACCTTTCTATCATGCAATTTTTATTTTTATATAATGCAATATTATTTTTTGCTATAACTGCAAAACAATATTGCTTTTATTGTTTTTTTTTTTTTGTTTGTATTTAATAATAATTTTTCTGAACTATGCAATTTTCTTTTAGTTCATGGGACTTTGTACCTTGTAAATCTTTATACTTAACCCTAGACTTAAACCTAAATTAAACCAAAGCTTTCAATAGATCTTAAGTCTAGACAAAATCCAAATTATATAATTTTATTTTAGATACATATACCAATTTTTAGTATATCTACCAATTTGTTGATCGTTTTTATAAATTTATTTACTATTTTATTTATTTATTTGACTTAATATACTAATAGTGAAAATGTCCCATAATTTAATATATAATACATACTTTTCTCTTTTTATTTTATTATTATTATTCTTATTATTATTATTTTTTTAAACAATTACAAACAAACTTAAGCTTATATTAATTTATAGAAAATAGACTATTTTTATTTAAATGGTTTTGCATCTCTTTATATTCCATTTATATTTCAAATTTAGTTGTTTTATTATTTGTATTTTATTTTTTCTACAATTAACAATTGAAAATTAATTTAATGGAATTTGTACGAACAAAAGACTGATTAGTGAAAATTGGGTAATTGGTAGTAAAATTGCGTTAAATCAGGGTACGGAAATCGTTTACATAACATGGGCTTGGAAGCATAACCAAATTTTCAAAGTTCAATGACCCTTACGAGACACTAGGGAAAAAAAATTGATTGTTTGCAAGCTGATTTTTATCCGCATTTACTTTTTCTTTCGAACCATACCTTTTTTTTTAAGTTTTTTTGATGGGCCGTACATTTCAAGAATGAAAATGTTTATATATATATATATATATGCCTGTGGTGTGCCGAGCGGAGCGAAGCGGGGTTTGGTAAGCGAAGCGAACAGGGGGCGTAGCTCACTAGTATATATGTATATATTTTAAAAATCAAAAATGTTTTGAAATAGTAGGTAATCAGTACAATAAAGTTAAGATGGGTGACACAAAGTTAACCATGTGCCGATATATTTGCTGAGTGAAGCGAAGCGGGGGCGGGTGAGCAAAGCGAACAGGGGGCGTAGCCCACTAGTATATGTATCTCCATAAGAACAAATATATATATATATATATATTTATATATATATATCCGTTCCGGTACGGCGTTTGTTTACACGTTTATTTACGCTTCCAATTGATTTTACTCCCGTGGGCTATATCGTTTCTCCAAACTCCAAACTCCAAAAACTATTTTATTTAAAAATGCGTAGTAAAAGAATTTATTTTCAAATACGTCATAGACATGAATATGTCATAATAATATAAACGAAATATTTGTTTAAAAATGCATAGTAAAAGAATTTATTTTCAAATACGTCATAGACATTAATATGTCATAATAATACAAACGAAATATTTATTTAAAAATGCATAGTAAAAGAATTTATTTTCAAATACGTCATAGATATTAATATGTCATAATAATATAAACGAAATATTTATTTAAAAATGCGTAGTAAAAGAATTTATTTTCAAATACGTCATAGACATTAATATGTCATAATAATATAAACGAAATATTTATTTAAAAATGCGTAGTAAGAAAATTTATTTTCAAATACGTCATAGACATTAATGTGTCGTAATAATATAAACGAAATATTTATTTAAAAATGCGTAGTAAGAAAATTTATTTTCAAATACGTCATAGACATTAATATGTCGTAATAATATAAACGAAATATTTATTTAAAAATGCGTAGTAAAAAAATTTATTTTCAAATACGTCATAGAAATTAATATGTCGTAAAAATATAAACGAAATATTTATTGAAAAATGCGTACTAAAAAAATTTATTTCAAAATACGTCATAGACATATTATGTCGTAGTAAAAGGTTAAATATTAGAAAATAGTTTATGTGTTTTATCAGTACAGAATTGTTTTGCGACCTGTAAACATCAAACCTCTTTTTCATTTGAAATTTAATAAAAACTATTAAAAGTGTGTGTTTTTGTTATAAATATTAAAATTTTAGTATTTTAAAATAAAAATTTGTATAAAATTGAGAAAAAATATAAATATTTTGAGTATGGCAAAAACTAATGCCCAAAATTGTCGTGAATATCGTCAGAAAAAAAAACAAGAAAAAAACAAAATTAAAAAAACCGTAAAAAATTCAAAAGAACGTGTTCGTGAGTTTCATGCACGCCGAAAGGCATTATTAAGTGTTGAAAATAATACTTCTATTTCGTTTAATAATACAGAAAATAGTGATGTGTCAATTGGTAATAATGATTGTGACTTGCCAGTGGATGTGCAACCTGAATTTCCGTACTCACAATTTCATCATGATACATTTGCTCATGAAGAATTTCGTAAAAAGTTTTTGAACAATATGTTCGGTTATACATGCTCTGTTTGTGATCGGTTGTGGTTTCAGAAAGATTTAAGGCCACCACGTGCAGAACATGATGACATCTTACGTGTAATAATTGAAAATTATACTACAAGTAACAATATTTTACTGTGCAATACGTGTTACCAAGCAATTGAAAGGAAAGTAATTCCAACGATGTCCAAACACAATGGTTTCAAATATCAAGAAATACCAGCATCTTTACCACCACTGGATTTAATTTCCGAAAGACTTGTCTCTCCACGAATTCCATTCATGCAAATTAGACGGTTGCGACATGTTTTTGGACAATATGGTATTTATGGTCAAGTCATCAATGTTCCTGTAGAAGTTAATACAATGGTTAATAAATTACCAAGAAATATCCAGGATGATCATTGTATTTATGTACATATCAAGCGAAAAAAAATACACAAGTCAAGTTTTCTGCATGGTTTAGTTAAAAAACAAACTATCAAAGAGTGGTTACAATATTTGGTTAACACTCCTCTTTATAGGACATATAATATCACGATAGATGAAAGTTTCTTTAATGTTGGACATGGGGAGGTACTATTATCCGATATTTCTGGTGGAATTAATGCTGCAAATAGGAACGATGGACTTAATGGTAAAGATGGTAGTGAGCTAATTGAAGATATATCAATTGAAGAGAGCTTATTGGCTCAACAACAAACAGTAATGTGGAATGATGATTTCTACTTAAGAATAGCTCCAGGTGAAAATAACTTACCCATAAGTTTACTATTCGATGAACACGCTGAGGAATTATCATTTCCATCAATTTATCTGGGTCAGTTTCGTCAGTTTCAAGAAGGACTTACCGTCACTCCCTTTATGATGACAACAAGTGAATTAAGGCGATCAGATAGACGCGGAGTAACGCCTCAACATTTATTATATATGGCAATGAAAATAATGAGAATAAGAGTAAGGGATTGTCTCACTGTTGCATTTAGACATGTAGGGAAAGAAACCAAAATTACTAAAGAAGAAAGACAATCCGAAGAATACATTCATAATTGCATCGAAAGTAATCTTGCTTTTCTACGTTCTATTCCTAATTCTACGTGGTATTGGTCAGAAAGGAAAAAGGATCTATTTGCTATGATTAGACAACTAGGAAAACCAACTGTATTTTTCTCTATAAGTGCTAATGAGATTGGGTGGTTAGATTTACTGCAATTATTGTACAAGTTAAATAAACATGAACATATTACAAAAGACGAAGTATCGCAATTACATTTTATTGTAAAAAGTACTCTCATTAATGAAGACGCTGTTACTTGTGCTATATACTTTAACAAATTAGTTAACGTTATTATGCGTATTCTTCAATCAAAAGTATGCAGTCCTTTTCGGAAATACCGAGTTTTGCAATACTTCAAGCGCATTGAATTTCAACATCGAGGTAGTCCTCATGCACATATCTTGGCATGGCTTGATAATTCTCCAAAGGATGCTCTCAATGATGATTATGATAAGGCTATTGATCTCATAGATAATTTAATATCTGTTTCCGCATCAGAAGCATCTGGTGATATTAAACTTCAAACGCACAAGCACACATTTACTTGTTATAAAAAAATTACTACAAACAAATCACAAAAATGTAGATTTGAGGCACTGTTTATGCCCTGTAAAAAAACTATGATCTTAACTCCTATGAAAACCACTGAAGAAGGGTTTAATAGCTATAAAAAACGTTATACTGAAGTAAGAGTACGATTAGAAAATGAAGATTTCGTGGGAATGTCTGATTTTTACAATCGTAATGGTATTCTTTCTGATGAAGATTACATCAGTGTCTTAAGAGCAGGAATAAATAGACCGAAAGTGTTTGTAAAACGTGAACCTTCAGAAAAATGGCATAATTCTTTCAATCCATTTATCTTTAATATTGTTAAGTCTAATACTGACTTTCAATTTATCACAGAGGAATATTCATGTGCGGCCTATGTTGTAGAATATGTTAACAAAACCAATAGAGGGGTAAGCCACTTACAAAGAAAAATAATCGAAACAATGAATGAACATCCAGAATTTGATATCATTGATTTGACTAAAAATATCAGTGTGAATGTACTAAATCATACTGAAATTACAAGCCAAGGAGCTGCTTGGTATTTATTACGTGAGCCTATGTCGAAAAGTTCAGTGATTGTTGTGTATATTCCAACAGTACGGCCAATTGAACGTCAACGAATAAGAAAGACTATAAAGGAGTTAAGCAAATTAGACGACGATTGTACTGATATCTGGAAAGAAAACTGGTTTGACAAGTACGAAAAAAGACCAGATTACTTAGAAAATACTATATTAGCAGAATTTGTATCTAAATATACAATAAATAGAAAAGGCGAATTTATTGAAAGGCGTGAACCAAAAATTATACGATATCGCAATTACGATATGGGTACTGATTTAAACGAATACAAGCGAGAAATGCACTTACCATTCCGAAGCGAAGAAGAACAAATATTAGCAGAAATGAAATTTATTTCCATATATGATGATCATGAAGATATTATACTGCAAAGACGAAAAGAATTTGAATCCAATATAGATATTGCTAAAACCATTCAGATTTGTAGAGAACTATGCCGCAAGGAAGCACCCATAGATGACATTGAAGTACAAGATGTTGCTAACAGACATCCCGAAGGAAATCCTTTTGAACAGTTATACAATAATTTAAATAATGAAATCAATAGTGATCTTCAATTGGCCACGTTAAATAAGCTTGGTGCTATTGCTAAAAGAAAAGAAAATATTATGCCTCTTTCGGACTTTTGTACAACTATGAGAATGGCTAACACAAAACAAAAAGCGCTTTTAACTCATGTGATTCACAAACTATTATCAAACGATAGTAGTCCTTTACAAATATTTTTTACTGGACCAGCTGGATGCGGCAAAACTTTTGTTATAAAGTTACTGATGAAAATATATAATCGGTTTTCTGAAAACGATGGATTTTGTAATGCCTATATAACGTGTGCATCTACAGGAAAAGCAGCTGTTGCAATGGAAGGAACAACTGTTCACACTGCTTTTAAAATATCTTTGTCGAAATTGTTACCACAGAGTATAGAAGTTCCACATCTATACAGATCACTGTTCAAATATGTCAAAGTAATAATAATTGATGAAGTGAGCATGATTGGTGCAGAACTTCTAGAACAAATCGATTTACGCCTTAAACAAATAAATGGTAATTTCACTACTAATTTTGGTGGCTTAGATGTAATATTAATTGGTGACTTGAGGCAATTACCACCAGTCAAAGCAACTCCAATTTATAAGACGTAGAATGACGGGGCCTACAGTATGGCGCCATTTAAAATTTTATGAGCTTACTGAAGTCATGAGACAAACGAATGTAGTGTTTTCCAATGTCCTTACAAAAATTGGAAATGGAAAAAAACTAAATGCGGATGAACTATTATTGATTGAATCTAGATTCGTCAGCAAAGAAACAGCTGACATTAATTGCCCGCATGGAATACGTCTATTTTTATCAAATGCATCTGTCCAAGCTTATAATAATTCTATATTAAATATAGCAGAAAACAAGGTGTCTTCCTTTGCTAAAGATATTTATACCGGCTGCCATAATGCCGAGCAACAAGCATTCGTAAAGCAAAAACTACATAAAATGTCAACGATTAATACAGGTGGATTACCTTACGAAATAATATTTGTTTTAGATAAATATTATATGTTGACGACCAACATCGATGTATCTGATGGACTTGCTAATGGCGCTGTAGGAAAATTATGTCACGTAGAATATGATAATAATGACGAAATCAACAGAATTTGGCTTATATTTGCGAATCCCGAAAAAATTGGGAGAAAAATTCGAAGCAAAGTTTCAGGGTACATGTCAGCTTATAACATTCCTAGCAATGCAACACCCATAGCCAAGAGATCATGCACTATTCCTCTAAATAATAATAAAACTATAAATGCCAATTGTTATCACTTTCCAGTGGTGTCAGCATGTGCTATAACTATTCATAAATCACAAGGAGCCTCATTCAATGAAATTGTTTACGAGTATGAGAAAACACATTCTTAGCAACTGGTATATGTTGCATTAACTAGAGTAACACATGTTGAAAAGCTAAACATTGTGACTAAAAATCCAAATTCAATATTTTTTCACGGCCGAAGAGAATCTATATCTGTTTCTGATTTACAAAATGAATTTAAACAATTATCACTCAATAGGCTTCAAACTATCACTGATGACTTGATAAACATTATTTCCAATAGAATATCAATATATTCCTTGAATTGTCAAAGCTTACGTGCACATGTCTTGGATTTCGATGACCGAGTTGTTCAAAATTCAACTATTTTGCTCTTATCGGAAACGTGGATCGATAACGAAGAAAATATTCACATTCCCAATTTTCATTGTGTTACAAAATTTAAAAGGCGTAACAGCAGAGCTGCAGGTGTTGCTATATTTAAAAATAATAGAGATGTCACAAACATTTTCAACTCCGAAATGAATGTAGCATTCAATAAATTCGACTCATATAGCACAAATAATTCACACATCGGAGATATTTGTTTAGCAAGATGTAAAGTGGAAAATGGACAAGAAATTGTGATGGCTGCCGTTTATATTTCACCAAATCAAAGCGTAAAAAATATCATCGATTTTCTCCACGAAAACTTACTTATTTATACTGAAGCTGGATCAACTCTTCATAAGCTACCAATGATTTTGAGTGGAGATTTTAATGTGGACTTTTCAAATGACAAATCAAAGCCCTTACTTGATTTTTTGAATTCAACTTTAAATTTAAAAATATCAAATGATCTAAATGAAAGTACAACTAAATGTGGAACAACGCTTGATGCAGTTTTTTATAGATATTTGAATGGATTTAGATCCAAAGTCTACATAACATATTTTAGTTTTCATAAGCCTATTGTTTCATTTCTGGAATATAATAACGAGCTTGAATCAATGTAAAACACGCCTTAAATAGATAATATCAATTGTATTAGCTTGTAAGTTAAGAATATTAATACATTATTTGTTGCATAGTTATATTTCATTATAATAAAATGTTTTATAAACACTATTAAGTTTTCACTTCTACCGTGTGGTTTTAAGCACACACTTGATTTTTTTGTATATTCCATTATCGTTCCCAGCACTTCATGCCTCTTTCACCCATATATACTACATCCTCACACACTCACAGTAAGTTTAGCAAAACAACGTTTGCTGGGTTAGTTGCTAGTTGCAAATAAAAATAAGTCAAAATAAATGTAAAATTTTAGTTTAAACTTAAAACGAAAAAAAATAAAGAAAATTTTTTTTTATATATTTCAATAATAATAACATATTATACAACAAAACAAGGATTGAATCAACAACAATTCATCAGGCCACACGTAAATAGTACAACCACAGCACATCAAAAAACTCAGCTTAAGCAATCCGGCATTGAAAACACATTACAAATGCAAGAATAGCCACAACATTGCAACATAGCAGGCCCAAAGCAACTCTTACAGTTTGCTCACACGGAAACTAACGTACAAGAATTTGCGTTACCCTTAACTTCGCCCGACACCATCTCTCCACGGCAAGCAGAAAATAGTACTCACCTCTCAAGACTAGTGGACTGGAAAATATTCGAATACACAGCCTGTGATACCTTAGACTGCCTTACCGTGAGAAATGAAGTCGGCCAACAACAAGGAAACCAAAATATCTCAGCTGAAAGGTCAACCAGCAAGCAGGCAACATTACAAAAGCCCAATATGAGGGTAACCGATAATGATACACTCGAAAATGAATCGGGTTGCGAAACCTCAAAACATTTCCCTTTTGATAAAAAATTGTCAATTTCCGAGAGGAGGGTAACCGATAACGATTCACTCAAATTCATTCACTCAAAGATTACAAAAAAAAAAAAAAACGGCTCCTCTCTATTTATAAATATTTATTAATTTATTTATAAAAATATGCAAGATCTAATTGAATCCCAATTTAATAAAAACCACGAAACACAACCGATAATTCCATCAACTAATAATAGTGAAACTGAAGATGATGATATTGATGATGAATTACGCTTAGGTAGCTGTATAAGAGACATGAATCTATTAAAATTAATATAAAAAGCATTAAAATGACTATAAAATACACAAACAATAAATAATGTATATATATTACTCAAGGTCATGCACCTCAAAAAAAAAAAATAGGAAGAAAAACTTATATATATTATGTATTCAAAAAAAAAACAAAAAGAAAAGAAGAACATATAATCAACAAATTGATGATTCTTTTATAAAATTAATTAGAACATAGGAAATAACAAAAAATAATAGTACCAATTAATTAGGGAACAAATAGTTTTTTTTTTGTTATAAGTTATATAAAAACAAAAACATGTATATTACATTGTTTTTTTCTCTTGAATTGGACCACATCATAAGAAATCACTACATCCTATAAAATTTATTAAAGATACACCAGGAATTAGAGAAAATTTACATGATCCTGAATCAGCATGCGGACCAATATATTTAATTAATAATAATCTTACTGCTAAATACATATACAATAATTTTTTTTTCCCTCACATGGTTTCTCAGAAGATGGTTGATTAGATAGCTCAAAATGATCAGGACGAACTGTTGATAATTATGGCGCAATTCTTCAACCAATTATATACACGAACTCGTAGAAAAATTCGTCGAAAAATATCCAAAATACATCCAAAAAGTATATACAAACAATTTAGTCCACGAACATGTCCACATAAAAAATTTCTTAGTGATGGATTTTGGACATGTATTGCTCAACAATTAAGCACTCACTTATAAATTGGTAAATTGGACCAAAAGGGGATCCAATGTATGTTGATAATCACCACTTTTTTTTTAAAATAAAAAAAGGTCTATGATAATTACGAACTGCCACTGGCGAAATTATGCCAACAAATTTATGATTGCTGAGAAAGCTGCCGATGTGTCCAAAAAAGAATTTGTACATTACTAATTTTACGAACAAATAATAATTATGTAGTTGATATTTCCACATTAATTAGCTTAAAAAATTTTTATGAAAAAACAAAAAACAAAAACACATTTTCTTAAAGATTATTTTCTTATTTGGTTTCTAATTCTTGTATAGTAATTAAAAGAGAAAATTATTTATAAATTAGCTTATAAGAAATAAAAATAAAAAAAAAGAACATTTTCCCCCGGAAAAATGTTCTCAATAAGGAGGGAGGAATGTTAGGTATGAAGATCTTAAATATTAAATTTTACATCTCGGCTTTTTAGCCACTAAATACCTGCCCTACAAGCCAAACGTTTAACATTTTCGCTTTTGAACCAGTACTACAAGGAAGAGATTGCAGGGATTTCTAAAGACATCTGTGCGTTTGGTCCCGGACCCGTTTTTTTTAATTGATTTCTGTACCTTGCAAAGAGTGCTACGTACCTTTTAGGAAATTACATAACAATGTTAAAGGAAGAACATCCTACTTTTCTGCAAACATTTGCAATGAATTTATTAATATAATAGGCCAAAAAGTGTTGAAAACGATTGTTCACGAAATAAAAACAGCAAAATTCTATTCCATTAGTGTTGATTTTACGCCAGATCTCTCCCATGTTGACCAACTGACCTTCCTTGTAAGATATGTGAAAGACAGAGAGCCCGTTGAGTGATTTTTGCAATTTTTGCCTATGGATGAACATAATGCAAAATACATAGCAGATACTATTTTGAACTTTTTTAAAAATTTGGATATCTCCATAAAAAACTGTCGCGGACAGAGCTATGATAATGCATTAAATATGGCTGGAAAGTATCCTGGTGTTCAAACACGAATAAAAGAAAAGTGTGTCCCATATGCAGCGCATTCATTGAATTTAGTTGGTGTTCAGGCTGTTTAATGTGTTTCAGAAGCAGTAATTTACTTTCAATTCATCCAAAACTTATTCAATTTTTTCTCTGCTTCGACAAAAAGATGGAAAATAATGAAAGAATATTTGAGTACGAATAAAGTTTGAAATCTTTTTCGTATACTAGATGGTCCGCACGTGCTAATGCTGTTAATACCTTGCAAAATAGTTATTTTGTCATTTCTAACGCATTGATATCAATTGTAAATGACATCAATCAACCAGGAGAAACAAAAAATGAGGCTAAGAGCCTAGCCAAAAAAATGGAAAAATTAGAGACTATTCTCCTAACGGAGATATAGAATGATCTCTTGGGGATTATTAACAAAACAAATATAAGTTTACAGAATGATACTTTGACTATGGATGTGGCAGCAAAGCTTTACGTACGATCGATTATGTTAGTAGTGCCCGGAATAATTTCAATCAGTATGAATCGGCTGCGAAAATAAAATATCCGGATGCTGAATATAAAGATAACTTTATAAGAAAAAGAATTCAAAACTCACGCATCACTTTCTTTGAAGGATCATCAGAAAATGTACAGTTGAGTGGTAAGGAAAAATTCCGTGTAGTTACGTTTATTCCTATAATTGACACATTGTGTATGCATTTGTACGTTTTAATTTTCTTTCTCAGTTGCAAATAATTGATTCAGATCAGTTGACAAAAAAATGCCAAAAGTTTGCAGACTTCTATCACGAAGACATAAATGCTTATGAGTTCAAGTCAGAATGTTTTCACTTAAATCGACAGATTTTAGTATTTCAAATTTACACAATCTCATAAAGTCCGATAAATTGGAAGAAACATTCCCAAATGTTGATGTCGCTACAAGAATATTTCTTTGCTTAATGGTAACCAATTGCAGTGGAGAACGCTCATTTTCGCAACTTAAGCGAATAAAAAATGAATTGCGAACGTCTAACCAATTCGTCTATCATGTGTATAGAAAGTGATATCCTTCAAAAAATTGACTTTGAGGATATAATTGAAGATTTGCACAGCGAAAATCTCGAAAAAAAACTATTATCATAACCTATGAAACCAGCAATATTTCATTAACTAACTTATCTAGTTATTTAAGTTCTTTTCTTAAAAAGTATTAAAAAAATGTTTTTGATTTGTACGAATGAACTATAATAAGTATAAAATAAGTATAGAACAGAACAGAAAAATGTTTTTTTTCTTGTCATTCCTTTTTTACTTTAAAATAGGGCCCCATAATTTTGTGTGCCCAAGGGCCCCGGAGTGTCCTAAGACGGCAATGAATTAACTTTAGTCGAAAACAATTCAAATACGGTGAAAAAGATCATCGTATCAAACATTTTTGTTGTATTAAATACAGGTGTAAGGAATATTAGATTAAATAAAATAAATTAAATCAAAGCTATTGTAGCTGGAAATATAATTCAAGTTCAGTGAAAAAGATCATTGAACCATACACTGGCGACCGTGAGAGGACAGCTGTAAAAATGCTAACAGTAAAACGTGTTCTCTAACCTTGTTTTACGGTAAAAACATTTGTTTGCACTCGGATTGAAGTGACACCATTTAAGCTGCCTTGTGATATATTTGTTGGCAATTAAATAAAGTATTTAAATATATATTTTATTTAACCTTAAGACTCAAAGAAAAAACTTGTGTATTTAACACAGAAATAGTTGCAGTACAAAATTCTTAAATATCGAATAGTTAAAGGTGCTTTAAAATTTATTTGGTTAGCATCAATATTTGATAGTAAATATTGATCGAAGATCTAAAACTATTTAAAACATTATTAATCGAAATACAATAGTTGGTTGGTTAAAAATTCAGAGATGTATTAAGACATCAATTTTATTTCACTGTGGAATGAAATATTGTACATTTATTTTTTAAATCATATGCATAGACATTTTCTTATCTGGTGCAGTGTGATATTTGGATTATGCATCGTGGGAAGTAAGAAATCTCATGCCATTTCCTATATGATATCTTTGATATAAATATAGGAGAAATTGCATAGAGATTTCATTCCCAGTCTATCCTTCATAGCAGCACTTGCGCCATTCAAGATTTCAGCGCTTGCGCTTAGTTTAAAGAATAAGGAAACTTAGCTCATTCTCATATTTTGAGACTTACAATATTTCCACATGTTATTACAATGTTAGAATATTTCCACATAAATTTTACTTTTTATTTTACCTTTCATAACTGGTTGCCAACCGGATAGAAAAATACCCACTACTGACTGGAATATTCAAGAAAATATTGAGCTCGCAGGCCCAAAGTTTAACCAACCTCAACCTATCGACATACTAATCGGCGCTGATAAATTTTTCGACCTCATATGCGTGGGGCAAATAAAGTTAGAAGAAAATCTTCCAACCCTTCAGATGGATGGATGGATCGTGAGTGGAAAACTCAACATCTCAGCATCAAGCCTTCTTTGTAACACATCCTCGTTGAACAACTCTATGCAAACCAAACTGGAATTAAATAAGCTCGTTGAAAAATTTTGGAAAATAGACAGTCCGGAAGAACGGATAGTCATACTAAGTACAGAGGAAGAAAAAATCGAAAAACTCTTCATAAAAATAGTCGAAGAAACTATAGACGGTCGACTAAAGGTTGCATATCCATTCAAGGATCACTGGAAGCGCTGGAAAATGCCTACGATCAAGCAAGAAGAAGATTTGTAATGCTGGAAAAAAGATTCGAAAGGGATCCAGAACTTGCAGTAAAATGCAACAAGTTTCTGAAGGAGTATTTGGACTCAGATCATATGGAAGCTGTAGATCCCTCAAGTATTTCTAGATGCCACTATTATCTTCCACATCATTGCATCAAACGCCAAGGCAATGTTTCCGCAAAGTTCCGAGTGGTATTTGATGCATCTAGTCGAACAACGTCAGACGCTGGCACGTAGCCAGGGGGGGCTCGAGGGGCGCGAAAATCATATTCTTTGTATACTTTCACATAAAAGAGGAAAGATGGAAATTTTAATATCAAATTATGTTTCTTATTATTCCTATTATTATTATTATTATTTTTATCTACTATTATCATTATTTCAATAATATTTCTATTGAAATATTTCAAATGTCTCGCTACCTTCAAAAGTTCGAAAATGATTCTTTACATAGGGAAGCAATGAACTGCTTTGTTTGCATTCGAACAGCAGTATAGAACTCATCTGTCAAACATTTTAAGTTTGTAGTTTTTTATGACCGCGAAAAAGCAATGAAGCGTCAACAAGGCCAAAAAGCGATAATCTCTTTTTTCAAAAGACCAAAAACACCAAGTCACATACTGGAAGAGAATATTAATAGTAAGTAGCGTGATCACTTATTATATCATATCACATATTCATGTGATAACATAAAACTTTTGAATATTACAATAAAAAAGTTTTAATCGTCAATGTTCACAAGCATGTATGTGTTATTGTTTTATAGAAGAGAATTCAAACAAAAGTGAAGGTAATGAACGAAGTGACTGCAGTTCTAAAGTCAATTTGAAATCAGGATTGAAGCGTTATGCTGAGAATATTAACAAGAAGAGTAAGTTGTATTTTTCGAATGACGATCAACAAATCTCACAATCTGAGAAGTTTTACATAACGAAAATAAAAACTAATGGTTTGATTTTGCAGATGAGGACCAAATATCACAGTCAGTTATCTGTGACAGTAAATCTGAAGATTTTGACCAAAACAGCACTCAAGAAATTGTTGAGACCATATGGAAAGCTAACCAATTTGATATCGGGAGAGCAAATCGTGATTCTCTAGATGATATTATGAGAAAAAATATTTTAACGTCGCTTTACTCCCTAAACTTCCCACAAATTTCCTGTTACAGTCGGAAAATCATGCAATAAAAGCTTTCAACCTAAATGGATAACCAAAGATGGCTTTGATTTTTTGGCATACTCAACGAGTGAAGATGGCGTATTTTGCAAAATATGCTGGTTATTTTATCATGAATGAGTTGGCAAGGGATCAGGATCTAGGGAAATTAGTCACCATTAGTTTCCGAGATTGGAAAAAAGCCATTGAATCTTTTAAAAAACACATAAGCATGGGATATCATAAAGAATGTGATGCGCGAGCCACCTTATTCCTCCAAGTAGCATCTAAAAAGCAACTTGATATCTTGTCTCAATTAAATATTCAACGTGCCAAAGAAAAAGAAGAAAACAGGGCTGCTCTTAGACGAATTATTGAAACAGTATTATTTTGCGCTGAGCAGGAATTACCTTTAAGAGGAGATAATGATAGCGGAGCTTTCTCTTTGAAACGACCTGAAAAGAAAGATGGAAAGTTTCGGGCTCTTTTGCGATTCAAAATTAAATCTGGCGATAAGGAATTGGAAGAGCATATTACAAACAGCGCAAAGGATGCTACCTATTTAAGTCCTCAAATTCAAAATGAAATCATTCAAATATCTTCTGATATCGTGACAGAAAAAATCATTAATAAAGTCTCCAATACTGACCATGGATGCTTCAGGTACTGAGCAACTATCACTATGTTTGCAGTACGTCAATTTTTCGATGGATCCATCTACTCCAGTAATAAGAGAAGACTTTGTTGGCTTCGTCCCCATCGAAGATCAATGTTCTGAAATTCTCACTAATGTTATTCTGCAGCGGTGTAAGGAGCTTAAACTAGACATGAATAAGTGTGTCGGACAAAGATACGATGGCGCCACCGTTTGAATCTTGCGGTTTCGAATGCGATGTCAATCCCCGTAATTTGTAACTGTCACGGGGTTGTTGGTCAAATTGTAAATTTGCTTAGAAACTGTTCAAATGCAAACAAGACTTTCCGAAAAATTGTCGAGAAGCATGCTCCACACAGTAAAAAAAAGCGACTACTTCGTCTTTGTGAAACCAGATTTATTGAAAGACATGAGAGTATTATAACATTTATGGAGCTTTTTGAATGTATTGCCATCAGTCTAGAAGAAATAGCTGGGAGGACGTGGTCTATATCTTCAACAGCATCTGTTCTTCTTTCAGCAGTTCAAAGAAGTGACTTTATCGTAAGCCTTGTAGTTGGTGAAAAACTACTCAGTTTAACTCTCCCACTGTCAGTGTTTCTCCAAGGAAAGTCTTTGGATTTTATCTCTGCTATCAACCACACAAAAGAAACATTACATTCTCTGCGACAAATTGGAGACACAGCTGATGATTTTTTCTGACAACTTTTCCATTCCACGTCACAACTTGCTGATGATTTATTTTGCATTGAGCTCCGGGCTCCAAGGGTTATATCCCGTCAAAAAAACTGTGCAAATCCGCAAACTGCATCAAATGAAGCTTATTTCAGAACCACAGTATTTCTCCCGTGCATCGATGCTTTAATTCAAAATTTGACAGAACGATTTCTTGAAAACGAAAATATTCTACCAAGCTTCCAACTTCTTCTCCCAGAATTTGCCGATGTGAGTAAAGCAGATGAGTTAGACAAGCTAGAACGATACTTTGACGATGAGATGTCATCGTCAGCAGTAAAAGCAGAATACAGGTTGTGGTGTTCAAAAATATCATCGATCGACTGTTCAACTGAAGTTCTCAAACTGTTGGAGTATTGTGATGGAACTTATTTTCGCTCTCTCTTTCAATGAAAAGAATAAAAACGTTACCTCGAAGTGTAATGGGTCATGAGAGACTAAGCTATGATTTCCATTCACTGGGATAGTGAAGTCAGGATCAATCCTGACGACTTCATTGACACCTTAGCGAAAAAAAAACCAAGAAGATTACTTTTATAACACGATATTTTAATGAAAAAAAGCGAATTAAAATGCTTAAAAATGTATTAACCTCAATAAAACTGTAGCAAATATATATACATATATTAATATAAAATCATTCTTTAAAAAACCCTTAATTCTGCAAATAGATTCTACAAGCCCCCCCCCCCCCCCCCCCCCCACCGCGAAAAAAATTCCTGGCTATGGGCCGGGTCAGGTGTATCACTAAACGATTTCCTTATGGCAGGACCTGTTGTGCACGCCGACCTATTTTCTATATTGATTCGTTTTCGTCTTTGGAAATTCGCATTAACGGTGGATGTTGTAAAAATGTACCGTCAAATATTGATCAAAGAAGAACAGAGGAACTGTCAGTTGATATTATGGAGAGATAAACCTACTGAGGACTTCCAGCACTTTCGTTTGAAAACGATCACTTATGGTCTTGCATCAGCACCATACCTTGCTACAAGATGCATCAACTATTTAGCTGACAAATACGCTAATAAGTTACGCGAAGGAGCACGTATCCTGAAAAGAGATATGTACGTCAACAATCTGCTAACAGAGGCAACTACAATTGAAGAACTACTAACATTACGACAAGAGATATCTCAGATAATGAGTTCAGCAAAGTTGGAGCTACATAAATGGTATTCCAACTGTAATCAGCTCCTACACGATATTCCAGAAGAATCACGTGAAAAATTGATAAATATAAACGATCAGAATATTATTCGAGCTCTTGGGATCGCTTGAGAGCCCAGCAAAGATTATTTCACATATGACTATCAGACCACTGATGACACAAGTGTTAAAATTACAAAACGAAAGCTACTATCAGAGATGTTAAAACTTTTCGATCCATTAGGTCTGATTAGCCCACTGCTGTAAAAGCGAAACTCTTTTTCCAGGAATTATGGCTATTGAAATTATATGGAATTCATCCCTACCTCTACATTTGCATCAAAATTGGACTGAATTTCTCAAAGAACTACAAACGGTAAAGCAATTGTGCATTCCACGTTTAACCATCTTGATCGACAATTTTGCCATCGTTGACATTCATGGGTTTTCTGACGCTTCACTTCGAGCTTATGGTTGTTGTATATACTTTAGAAGTGAAGATCAGAACAACAAGGTAGCCGTCCAATTGGTGACAGCTAAATCGAGGGTAGCCCCAGCACGAACAGTCCGGACCTTGCCTTGTTTGGAATTATGTGCAGCTGAGCTTTTAGTACAATTACTGAAAAGGGTGACAAGTTGCTTGCAAATAAATATACGACACACGTCCCTCTGGATTGATTCTAAAATCATCTTAGGCTGGCTACAATCGCATGCATTTCAATGGAAAACATTTGTATGCAATAGAGTTTCTACAATCCAGCAACTCTCTACTAACTGTGAGTGGAAATTTGTTCCATCCAAGCAGAATCCAGCGAATATTGTCTCTAGAGGTTCTCCACTCATCGACCTAGCGGAATCAATTAAGGGACCATTATTCTTGCCCCAGACGGAAACTTTATGGCCAAAGCAGGAAATAAAATAAACACAACTCCCAGATAAGAGGAAAGAGAAGGCCACAGTTGTAAGTGCGTTAACGCAGCCGTCAGTCCTGGAAGTCATATATACATATTCAAATTTTAAGAAGGTTCGCCGAGTCATAGCATATGTTTTACGACTTGTAATAAACTGTCGACAAAAATTTTCGCAAAAAATACCAAGTGGAATAGAAAAATACAGCGACCGAATTGGAAGCGTCGCTGATGAAGATCGTATGGATGATACAAGAGTTTGAATTTAAAAATGAAATTAACTCACTGATGAAAAACAAACCAATGGATCCAAAAAGTTTTCTAAGAGATCTCAACCCGTTTATGGACGATTCACAACTTTTAAGGGTAAGAGGGCGTCTGCAACAGTCAACCTTTCCTTACAACGCCAAGGCACCAATATTACTTCCAAAAAACAACGTATTTGTTCAAAGCTACATTTTTCACCTGCATATCAAATATCTCCATGCAGGTCCACAAGCGTTAGTTGGCATTTTACGCGCAAACTTCAGGATAGTAAATTGCAGAGACAATTGCAGAAAAATAGTAAAAAATTGCATACATTGCTTTCGATATCGACCGAAACTTTTACCTCAAATAATGGGAAACCTGCAATCACAGCGCCTTAAAGTTGCTTTTCCTTTCACCTCAGCAGGGGTAGATTTCTGTGGCCCTATCATGATTTCTCAAAGGATAAGAGGAAAGGCTACTTTAAAGGCATACATAGCCGTTTTTATTTGTTTTATTACGAAGGGAGTACATCTAAAAGTGGTTTCAAGCCTTACTTCTGACGCATTTACCGCCGCATTAAAGCGATTCATTGCCAGACAAAACTTATGCAAAAATTTGTTCTGCGATAACGCTACTAACTTCGTGGGTGCAAAACATCGCCTAAAGGAGTGTTAAGATTCTTTTACCTTAATAAAAATCAACTTTATTTTATGCAAAAAGAAAATATTACTATATATTTAGCACAATTATTTAACACAATTATTTTATTGATAATATTTATTTCTAATTAATGTAAATATATTCTAAATTAATCTTTATATGATTTTACATCTTTTATATTAATTTAAACTTTTATATTATTTTGAGGACCAAGGTACTACACCTTGACCTATTAACGATGGTAATTCTGGTACATAAACCACAATACAAAAAGCGATGTTTTCTCTCTCAATGATTTTTGCAGACTGGTTCCAGTGCTCTAGATTGTCCCCTTATATAATTTTTTTCTTTCAGGAAGCAAAAACCAAATAAATCATATTACACATGAGAATGTTTGTAATATCCCACGATATTACGCGCCATCAGCATTCTTTTGTTTATTTCTAATGCTTATCAGCCGGCCACCTGCATGGTAATTTAAGCGCGAAAGAATTTATCATATCAACATTCTCGTGTGTGATATGATTTTTATTGTTTTTGCTTACAAAGTGTTATTATTCATAAGTTTTATATTCTAAGTAAACAAAATTAATTTAAGTCGATATATATTTATATTTATACTTAATGTAAACAAGGAGCTTAAAGATTTGTTCCTCAACAACGCCACGCAACGTAAGATTACCCAATGGTGCGCTGAACAAGCTACCGAATTTCACCACATCCCTCCTCGGTCTCCACAATTTGGTGGACTCTGGGAAGCAGCAGTGAAAATGGCCAAACACCACTTGTACAGAACTTTGCATAAGCCAGTGTTGGGATTCGAAGAACTTACCACAGTATGTTGTCAGATTGAGGCAATTTTAAACTCTCGTCACATAGCGCAGATTTCAAATGGTCCAAACGACGAAAATGTCTTGACTTCCGCACATTTTTGGTGTCAAGCACCATTAGAGTATATTGCAGAGCCAGAAATTCCAATGGGGAACTCAATAACGTCATATGTACATCACTGGTGACACATAACCAGTCCGCAACAGCACTTTTGGCGTCGCTGGTCTGCAGAATATTTACTATCTCTACACAAGTGAGGAAAATGGTGGGATTCATCTCCTTATTTGTAGGAAGGGCAGTTAGTGCTTATACAAGAGGATAATTTACCGCCTCAGAAATGGTTGATGGGCAGAGTGATTAAAAGATATACTGGAGACGATGGAAGAATCCGTGTAGACGACATCAAATCCCAGGCAGGTGTTTTTCGTCGAGCCATTCATCGCCTAGCAGGTCTGCCCATTTATAATGTTGAAAATTTCTCAGAGTTGTCAAAGGGGGAGGATGTTGAGTCAGAAATAACGGACAATAGAATACCGAGTAGCAATTAACAAGTTTGCAAGCTACTTGGTGTCAGTTGTTGTGCAGCTACCGACCGAGTAGCAATTAAATCAAAGTCATCCACTTGTAGTAATATTTGAGTTAATTAATTGTATTAATAAAAAGTTGTTCATATACTTGTAGTAATATTTCAGCTAATTAATTATATCAATAAAAAGTTGTTGATGCCGATAATAATTCTTTATTACTTGAAGGAGTGCACCTTGTGTGATATATATAACTGTTATTACTCTCAGATGCAATTTTAAGTTACTGTATGAAGTACCGTTCCTCTTTGAAGGGCTTTGAATTCAGGTTGAAGCTAATCTATAGGGCTCACATTTGTTCCTTTTTATAAACAATCAAAATTAAAGATAATATCTTTAAATATATTTTGTCGTTGGTATAAATTCATTAAAAGTGTGCTAGTGATCGTTAGAAAAGACCAAAATTACAATACAGTAATTAACTTTATTCGAAAGCAATTCAAATACGGTGAAAAAGATCATCGTATCAAACATTTTTGTTGTATTAAATACAGGTGTAAAGAATTTTAGATTTAATAAAATAAATTAAATCAAAGCTATTGTAGTTGGAAATATAATTCAAGCTCAGTGAAAAAGATTATTGAACCATACACTAGTCATAGCTAATGCGCTCATAATGGTGTACTTTTCTAAGGTCCTAAGAATGGAACGCGTTTCCTAAATAATTCACATTTCTTAGGATTTAGCTTCAAACCAGTTTGTTGTATTCTTTCAAATACTTCACACAAGTTCCTGGTATGCTCATCAAAAGACTTTCGTACTACAATGATGTCATCCAGATATATTAGATAAGTGATTCTATGGAAAACACTATTTTCTCTTTATCTTCTTTAGCCAGCTCTACCTGCCAGTATCCATATTTCAAGTTCAATGTTGACAACCACTTAGATCCTGAAAGTGTATCCAAGATGTAATCAATCCTGGGAAGCGGATAACTATCTTTTTTTAATATGATTGAGCTGTCGACAATCAAAAGAAAAACGATAGCTACCATACTTTTCCCTTACTATCACTACTGGTGACAGGCACGGACTCTTTGATTCTTCAATAATGCCTTCTTCTCGCATTGACTCCATCATTTTTGTAGCCTCCATTTCCTATGCCAATGGAACTTTCCGGTACACTTGCTTAGTAGGTCCATTATCGTATGTATCTATTCTGTGTTTCACCAAACTTGTGCGTCCATAATCCAGATCATTTTTGGCGAACACTCCAGAAAAATGATCAACTAGATCCTTTGCCTGTTCATGCTAATGACTACTAAGCAGCCCTTGATCAGAAACGATGGTTTTTACGTCAGCCGATTCGTTCAATCCAAAACTCCTTGGAAAGTAATGACTATTATGACGCATGGTTCTCCCTTTAATGTTTAGATGTATCTTATGTGCCTCAATGAAGTCGAGACCAAGTATACAACAGTCTATTATATCTGCTGCCAAAAGTATTTAGAGAAATTGCAATTTACACGGTGTAATTTCCCTTCCAACTTTTCCATAAACTTTAGCTAAACAATTTGTTGCATTCCTTTGTTCAAAATTTTCGTTCTTTATTAATCATCCATCTTTTATAAAATTTGACCTTAAAATTGATCTTGAAACGCATGTATCCACTGTGATGATAATATTCGTTTCATCAATTTTTCCATTTACTCCTAGAATCCCATCTGTCCAGCAATACTGACAATTTTTCTTGAGGCGTCAGCATCAGCCCACAATTTCCACCTCCAAGAATTGGTGACTCCTTCACCACCAGCACTCTTCGACTCATCTTCTTTACCGTATTTCTGCGTATGACCTTTTTTTCCGCAGTTCCAACACATAATTTTTCCTTTATGAAAAGAAAGAAAGGTTTCTTATCCGCTCATTATTGGATCATTACTGGAAACAACCACATATACTCGAGTTGTGTTTCGTGATGCATGCTTCGTAAGCTAAACTAAAGACCACTGATGTATTCTTTAACGGAGCTTAAAATAAAAAAGGAATAATATATTCATACATTTGTTCCAACACGATATTAACATATAATGACTATTACAATATTTCACATAATACACAGTCTAAACATATAACATACTAACACCTCTGTAAAACCAATATGGACACATGGAATACAACTATGGGGTTGTGCTCATCAGAAAAACCAGGCAATAATTCAAACTAGTCAAAACAAATTCCTACGTTTGATCACCAATACATATCGCTATGTAACGAATAAGGATCCTTATACACGAGGACTGAAACACACACAACTGAATAAGACCCACACAAGTTTCACTTTTTACAAAAAACACTTCAATAATACTTTGTTATAAACTAAAATGATAATAAAAAGAAAAAGTAAGGTCTAAATCATAAAAAAGCTGTTTGGTTTTTTTAGTAGTTTCCATTGCTTAATTAAACGTTTATGGGGGTATTCACATTGAGGCTTGTAACATTTCGGAAATGTTCCCCTACAATTCTCAGTCCACTAAAATATGTGAATATGTGTTGGAAAATATTACAGAAAACATGTGTATATAAATGTGTATTAGTAAGATACCAAGCAAACAGAAATATTTCTGCCTCAGGAAGGGGTAAAAGCTTTTTCGAAATTTGCAAAACTCCGTCTTACCTTTCACCTCCGCTTACCCTGAAATTAAATGTTACCGGACTCAATGTGAATACCCGGTATGTATGTATTTTTAAAAAAAATTTTTAATAAACTTTCTTTAGTTATTTACAGGGTTGTTCCTCTACGCGTAGACTTTAATTGTCTACTTTTCAGCGTAAACAACGCGTAGACAATTAAATTTGGCGTAGAAAATGTCAACTATGTCAACAATGACGTATACAAGGTAGACAATACAATATTTTAGGTTAGGACCATATTTCATTGTTTATCGTCATACAAATTGAAATATCAAATATGATTGAGATCGTTCATTTGACAGCCTGTATTTACTGTCCACATTCACTTTATTAATTAAATTTTGGCAAATTTGGCTTTGATAAAAACTTTTGAAACATGTCGGTCCGACATAAAAATAAAGGCTTTGAAGAGCTAGAATTTCAGTTGCTAAAAGTTCATAATGAATATATCGCTGTTTGTAACCTGTGTATCAAAACATATCTAGGGAAAATTTCTGGGAGAAAAGCATTATCGAGCACTTTACTTGATAAGGCATATGAAAAATGTATTTCATCAGTTAAGTCGTCTATTATTTAATATATTTACACCAAAATCCATTTTTATTGTCTACGCGTAGAGAATGTAGACACTTTCCGAAATTCAAAAAGAATCCCATATTAAAGTGGATTCTCGGGCAGCTTTTCTAATACATACATAAAATTAAATTGATCTTCACCTTTGATCATTGTGAGCTCTTTACAAAATTAATGACATATATAAAAATAAATTTATGAACATCCAAACTTTATTATGTTATTTCTATCTCTTTCAAATACTAAAAACTTCAGGAAAAATTTTTGGTATTCCACGTGCTTTGAACTTACTATTCTATTTTTATATTTTTTGAAATATTTAAAGAAGGAGTAAACTTGAACGTTAATATTTTTCACAATTTAATTTTTAAATATTTTCAAACTAAATTGATAATTTCACACAGGACTGTCAGGGACTTACGGATTTATTTTTTATAATATAACTTTTTAATCATTTTCACAGGACTTCCTAATTTTCTACAACATTGATTTAATTAAAACAATCAAACATATTTAGTGCAAAATATAATAAATATATATAAACACAGATCTATATATATATAGTATAACATTTAGTGGATTTAATAAAACATGTACTTATAAATTATTAAGGAAGGAAAGCCTGAATTGCTGCTCACTATTTGACTGATGCAATTGAAGGTGAACAATCCATTAGAAATTGGTTTCGGTGAAAATTTTAGGGCTAAAGAATTATTTTAATACTATCATTAAACTATTTACATTATAGTGGGTTCAGACAGGCCAACTAACAGCAGAAACTCACAGCGATTGAGTTCATATAAAAAAAATGGTGTTTTCATAGCGCCAATGCTGTTAGTTAACGTTTTATATCTCAAAAGTTCCACTGTCTTTAAATGTCATAATAAGTGAAGATTTTTCTGAAGGATTTATTTAAAATTAATTAAAACGATTTAAATATGAATATAGCAAAAGAATTATCGGACGACAATAAGGAAATATTACGTGACACTTAACGTGTTTTAAAATATCGAAATATAAGCTACGACAGTGTCCAGCTGGACCAAAAGCAAAACAGTTGAGGAAGAGGAATTTGCTCTTGGAATTTGTTGTAATGCCCAAACATTTTAAAACTCTTTACATAATAATTAATATGAAACCATCAAAACTTGCTTCTGTTAAATAACAGCATTTTTAAATATGAAATTAAATACTTTAGAAGTCCTTTTGTTGTCTTAAAAAATATAAGCAAATTTATATATGCTCTTTTAACATTTTTACTACCAAAACTAGTTAAATTAAAAGACTTTTAAACAGTCAACTTTTTCGGAAAGCTAGATATAATATAAAAACTTTCTTTTTCAATAAATGATAACATTATATGAATTAAAAAGAATTATAATTACACATAATTATGGCTAAGAATTATAAAATCGTATATCAAAAAAATCAATCTGATTCAATATGTTACAGGTATATTAAGTGTAATTATGAATGTTTCTTGCTTAATTCTCTTTAGTAAAATATTCATTGTAATTCTTCTCCTTAAGATTCATTGAATTCCGATTGCAGCTAACTAGCCTCTTTTCTACACACTTCACAAGACCTTTTTAAAAAGTTCAATCGTTCGAATCATTGTTAAAAAAGGGAAAAGCAGAAAGAATTTTAATGATGTATATATAATTACAGTTTATATATTCAAACATACATTTAAAACTAAATAAAAGATTCATAAACAAAATATTGCTAAATAGATAATTAACGAAAATTAATTAAATGAGATTAATAAATTTAGCATCATATGAAATTTACTAGTTTATTTATAAAAAAAACCTAATACTATTAATATCTTAAGCTTATATAACATAATCATTCCAAAAATTTGCCGGTTTTAATTTATAAAATTTTCTTTAAAAACCATTAAAAAAAATTAACACTTTTTATTATCTCCTTAATCAAGTGTAATTATTCTTCCTCGAATATGATTTCTGGCTTCTAATATTTTAAAATCATTATAACCATTTTTGACTAAATGATGTCCAGCTGATAATAATAATGATATTAATATTTTCACTTCACTGAAATTATTTGGTTTTTCTTTTTCTACATTTCCACTCATTATATTTTATTTTTAAAATCTGAAAACAAACACAATATTATCAAAATAATATAATCACTTAAATAAATGCTTACCTTTTTGGTAGAATAATTTTCCTAATCTTTTTTTTCATAAATCACCCTGAAAAAAATCACTATATTAGCAAAATAATACAATAAATAAGTAAATGCTTACCTTTTCAATATTCAACCTGTCGGATTTAACCTTACAAAACAATTTATTTAACTGTCAAAATGGTCATTCTCAATTATCGATGTTTCAATAATCACAATTCTTATTAGTGCTGCCATGAATAAACTGCTATAACTCACAAAATCAACGTTCGGGAACGAAGATTCTCACAGTCATGTATTTGTCATTTTTCCATACAAAACTCAGAAAATCGCTGTGAGTTTTGGTTGTGAGTGCCCTGTCTGAACCCAGCAGTTAATTTCCCCTTAAACGCGGATTAGTGACAAATGTCATTGTTTGTCCCTTGAAAAATATATGGAGTTTTGTTCACAAAATATTCCTAAAGACTTAGAAAATTTTTGTTCAACTCTCGCATGTCCACTCTCTTCGACATTTGTTAGTGTAGCTTCGTTTGCTTAAGTCGCGAGTGCATGTTTTAATTGCGTGTTTTAATTTTTATTTTAATGTGTGAAAAAGTGAAATATTTATATTTAATTAAATAATTTATAAGTTTTTATGTGTAAAGAAAACAAAATAGAAAAATAAATGTATTTATATAAAAAAATATGAGTTTCCTTTCCCCTATTTAATTTCATGCAAATAAAACATTTCATTTTCAGGGTAGTGTGAACGAGAGAAAAAATATTATATTTAGTATACCCCTTTTAAATATGCTAGCCTATATATAACATCGATATGCACGCACACACCCAAACGGACCGGGGACATTTCTGTACTCATTTCCTATTTAAATGTCATCAGTGCGTGGAACTTATAGATTAACATTGTTCGGTGACCACTTGGTTTCCCTTTGTCACTGATCGAGAAGAAATTAACCACTGGGAACCCACTATTAGAATATAATTTATTTATCATTCATTTGTTCTTGTTAATTGTTTTTTATTTTAAAACAGAACAGTTCTTTTTATATTTATTTAAAAATGTACAATTTTATATATTAGACAAATTAAAATTAAAATCTAATGATAAATATTTAAAATAACATAAACAGTTTGTCAATAAATTTAAGAAAAATTTTCAATATTGTCAGCAATAAAAACTAGACGAATAGGAGTAACAGTCGGAAAGGGCGTTTATTTAAAATATTCATTATTTTTAATGAAATTTCAATAATTTTTGCAAAAAATAATCATAAAAATCATCTGTTATATTTAAAGATTATCATAATTAAATCATATATAAAAATCAAGACATTTACCAAGATCTAAAACTTTTTTGTATTGATTTAATACTATTATTTACTAGAGTAGTTAACTAATATTTAATAATAATTAATGTTTAACATAATTAAAATAAATAAAATTTACTAAAAATAATATACATATTTCCAGTCAATCCAATTCAAAAAAGTTTTTTAACAATGAGAAATTTATTAGCAAACTTCAATTTACCTAATTTAAATTTAAATTAATTTAAAATAAAATTACATAAATTCGATACCATTTTTAATTAAATTCTCAATTATTTACTTTTTTATATTATATTTCTATGCTGAGCCAATCAGCTATATTTGACAGCGCCTCAAGAACCCAACTCACTTTGGTTTTGAGGCTAGGGAGACACCATAGTAAGGGAAAATTCAGAGTTAATTATGAGTCTGAAAATATAGTAGACTCGCGGATGCCGTTGGCTATTGGCAACAGAAAGCAAGTTTAGTTTTGACTTTTATAGTAGATTCACACCGGCAACGAACCATGTTGTCGAAACCACCAAACTAGATGGTTTCGGAAGAGGGCTTACACCGGCATAGTGCGGAAACTATGTTAGTGAATGAAACTGTCAATATATTGCGGAATTTGAGGCTAAGTGTACAAGTTTTATTTAAAGTAAGTGATTTTTCGTGTTGTATATTATCTATTATTCATATATTATAAATTTAATGTTTATAGATGGATAGAGAAATAATGATTCAAGTCCTGCAAATACAATGTCATCAACAAATAGTGAACCAATGCATATTGGAATATCTAACTTGGTGTATACATTAGCGATTTGGACAGTGAACTGGAAAGTGAACTGGAAAGCGATCTGAGGCGTGGTTACATTTAGAAGTATATGAACCACAATAATTACTTTCAAAAAATACAATTTGCATATTTAAACTAATTTTATTGCATTAATAATGCATTATTGTTTTCGAAAAGTATATTGAATATAATAAAACTAGTAAGAAGGCATAAATTATATGCATAATTCCAACTAAAATGTCAAATAATTAATGCAGCCAATATACTTCTGAATGTAAATCTGGAAAGCAAAATCTGGAAAGTGATCTGATGCGCGGTTACACTCAATGGTTGTTTGAGTTTGACATTTAGATTGAAAGTATTATAACTTAAGCTAATTAACTAGTTTTATTATATTAAATTTACTTTTCATAAATAATAATGCATTATAAATGCAAGAAAACTAGTTTAAAGGTACAAATTGCATTTTTTGAATGACTTGTAATGTAATTATTGCGGTTTGTATACTTCTAAATGTAACCACGCCTCAGATCGCTTTCCAATTCGTTTCCAGTTCGCTGTCCAAATCGCTAATCTAGACACAGCCCAGTAAGAAATCCGAGCCTGACAATTGGCCTCTTCAATAGCTCCATATAGGAGGTATGAATGCTCCGTCTTGCCATCCTAATGTTCATGATTTTAACATTACGATGTCCTTATAGCGAAGGGGCCTAGCATACATATGCAACGAACTGCGTGTGTGTGGGTGAAATCTTATGGCATGCTATATACTTTTCTTATACATATCAAAAAGAGCTTTCATATACATTTTCTATGCCTCCGTTTTCTCATATAACCGAGTGGCATTGAATTTGCATTTTGCTGCTTCTATTATGCCTCCGCTTGACATGATAATGAAGGGCATGTGTGATGTTTGAATTTTATTTATTTGTTGCTGTTTTTTTTTTAAATTTTTTAAAATTACTTTTAGAAAATATGTATAGATTTCAAAAGGAAAATTTCTTATTTTTTATTGCAGGGATGTTAAATAAAAAAATATATTTAATTAAAAAGAAAGGAAATTTTATTTTATAAAAGAAAACATAACCTAAAATTTATACTTATAGTTTAACAAAGCAATAGCTTATACTAATTCTTTACACTTTAAATTTAATTTTATTAATACCACGAACACATTTTTACAAGTTTAACGATTTTTCAAAATAATTATAAATTTATTTAGGTAATATAAAAAATATTCAATATCACTATAAAACATTCTTATATACATATACTAACTCTTTATACTGCAAATTTAATTTCATTAATAATACGAAAACATTTTCACAAGTTTTATGACTTTTTAAAATAATTATAAACTTAGATAATATAAAAATATACAATATCACAATGCAATAATCTATAAAACATACCGAAAAAAAACATGAACTGAAATGTCAAAATAAACAATTAGAATTTCAGTGTGCGCATGCTCATATATTTTTATATGAAACACCGATTTATATACACACACTTTCTCAAAGCCAGCTATGTATGAAGCAAAAGCTTTAGACTGCCCTTACTTGTAAGGGGCAGCGAATGCCGATTATTAGCATCGGGCTCGGAGCACCTTACTTCATTTCTTACTGGGAGCCTAAAGATGATATGGATAGTGGATATTCATAGTAAATTATTATGTAACGGGCCAATTAAACAAAAATTTTTTTTCTGTAAACAAGAGGCCAAGCTAAAGTAGCTTGACCACTTGTTTGCGATAAATTTTTGCATTTTGCAAAAATGCTGTTACTGTTATCTTTTCCCGTTGACAAAATGCAGAAAGAAAAAGTTAGCGTGTCTTGGGTCAGTCAGTCGGCGTCAGAGTTGAAGTGAAGGCAGAGCCTATGTCATTTTTAGTATCTGACCCTACGGTGTCTTTTAAAATTTTGTTTTTTTATATATATTTTTCTTTTATATATAGATGAGATAGTTAAATAACAGGTGAATGGATTGTTTTTTTTTTGAGGTCGCATTGTGAAAAAAAAAAAAATGATTACATATATTTAATTGGCACGTGTCAACTTTGCGTGCTTGAATTTGAACAGTTCCGATCGGGGTGTAATGACTGATTGTGCTAGATGTGAAAAAAAAGGGGAAGGATTTTTTTTTCCTTTTTTGTTAAGGATATCCCTTAATAAATTATGTTATTAATTTGGGGTTTTTTTTTAAACTATTAGTGTTTTTATATAAAAAAAAAAAAAAAAAAGAAATACAATATTAATAACAAAACCAGCTAAAAGGTTTAATGATTCAAACAATGATGGAATCTGTTTTACGGCGGAAGTTGTGCTGTATTAAAACAACAGCAACAGGCGCAACACATAGTTAAACAAATATTATTAATTAAGTCAAAAAAAAAACAAAAAGAAATAAAGGGAAATCAAATACATGGCTGGAAAAAAACATTTTTTTTAAATTTTCGTCGCTAAGGAGAAATTGTGAATGCCACAACTTATTAATATATTTGTTATTGAACAAATACTTTTAGTCCTAAGTCAATTTAGTATTGTTTTTTTTTTTTTTTTGAAGAAATGAACAATTTATTATCAAGGATTTATGTTGCTATTTTTTTTGGGAACTTTATAAATTTAAGCATAAAATATGTAAAACACTAGTAAAATTTCAAAATTTACACTTCTTCATTATAGACTTAAATTTGGGGAAGAATTTTGATTTTTTTAATTAATTTAAACTTTATACCATTACACTATTAGGAAAACACTTTTAAATAAAGACGGCAATATAGCCAGAATTCCATAATTAAAAATAATTTAAATAATATTGGAAATAATTTGCTGAATATTATTTATTTGAATATTTAGAATTTTTTTTTCTCGATTATTTTGTTTTAATAATAATTTGTTTTATTGATAAATAGATGGAGTTATAATAATTTTTGGCCTGGAAAAAAAAAACATTTCTTTTTATATATTTAGTTTTTATGAAAGTTTCTTTTAGGATGGAGTTTGCTGGGCCCATCAGACCCCAAGCCACAAGAAAAACTATGTAAGTTTTTTTTTCCTTTTGATTTCCAGAACAATATTCATGTATTTTTTTATTTTTATTAATATAAAATTAATAGAATATATATAATAATAGTTTTGGGGTTTTTTTTTTATATTTTTTTTTTGATTTAATTATAGTTAGGTAGTTATGATTATATTTTTTTTACTCTAATATCATATAATCAATATTAAATTTTGGTTTTTAAGTGTTATGTAAAATAGTTAGGTTTCTACTTTTTTGTTCAATTTTGTGGAAATATTTTTTTTATTTTTTTATATTTCTTATTATTTTACTGCTTTATTATATTTTTTTTTTATTTTTTTTTATTAATCATTTTTGTTTGAATTCTTATATTTCCTTTTAAAATTTTGGTGCGATAATTGGTTTTAATTTTTCGTTTCCTGAATGAAATAAAATAAATAATGTTCGCTTAAATGTTTTTTTTAATTAATATGTCCTAATCCCCTCTTCCCTTAAATTTCTTGTTATTACAGGTCAGCCGGCCCCGTCATAGGATGGTCGAGCAAAGGGGCTTAACTCCTTTGTCTCGAGTTCCATTTTTTTCATTTTTTTTTTTATACACCCAGCTATTTTTTTTCTTTCTGCAGCCTTAACCCTTTTAGTTCGAGCCTTGCGCTCTGTCTTTGAAATTTTCCATCCTCTAGTAGCGAGATTTTGTCCAGCGTGTCAGTGGCAAGAACCACCCCCTTTAATTCTACCGCAATAGCCGGCATAGCGAGCTCACTGCGACCGCCACACAAACGACACCTGGTAGATCGTGCCTATGTTTGGTCCTCAGGGGTATGGACCCCTGCACAAAAACATATGGTCACGTAACAATTAGGTTGTGTCTCGATTAGCGATTTGGACAGCGAACGGGAAAGCCAATTTGAAAGCGATCTGAGGTGCGGTCACATTCAGAAGTATATTCTCCGAAATAATAAAATTACAAGTCTTTTCAAAAAATAAATTTGTACCTTTAAACTAATTTTATTGTATTTATAATACATCATTATTTACGGTAAGTCAATTTAATATAATAAAAATAGTTAGAAAGCATAAATTATATATTTTCAATCTAAATGTCAAACTCAAAAGAAATATTTGGTGTAATCGTGCTCCAGATCGCTTTCCAGATTTTGCTTTCCAGATTTACATTTAGAAGTATATGCAATAATTGTTTGACATTTTGATTAAAAATATAGAACTTATGCTGTTACGTGACCATATATTTTTTTGCAGGGGTCCATTCCCCTGAGGACCAAACATAGGTACGATACACCAGGTGTCGTATGTGTGGCAGTCGTAGCAAGCTCGCTATGCACAGCTATAGCGGTAGAATTCAAGGGGTGGTTCTTGCCACTGACACACTGGACCAAATCTCGCTACTTGAAAATGGAAAGTTTCTAAGACAGAGCACTAGGCTCGAATTAAAGGAAGTCTGCATGCTGCAGAAAGAGAAAAGAAACTAAACAGTAGAGAAAAAAAAAGAATTCGAAGTAAAGGAGTGAAGCCCCTTTGATCACCCATCTCATGATTAGGCCGGCTGACCTGAAAACAAAAAAAAATTGAAGGAAAAGGGATTAGGACATCTTAAAATAAAAAGTTTATTCAAACATTATTACAATATTTATTAATTCAAAAGAAATTAAAATTAGAAGGAGGAAAAAACCATAGGTATATTACTATAGACTAGACAAACTTAAAAATTTTCTAAATAATAAGGTGAAAAAACTAAATAATATAAAAACCCAGCTTATTCAATAAAAAAATTACATTTGCATATATGTAGAAAAATTGAATTGAAAAAAAAACAATCTTGAAACTAATTATAAATAAAAAAAATATTAAATATTATATAAAACGAGGCCAAAACCTAACTAAAAAAATCATTAAAATAAAAACTATTCTTCACAAAAAAAAAGAAAACAAAACTTACATGATTTTCTTCGTCTTTTGAGGTCTGATGGGCTACTAAATAGCAAAATACTTCATCATCATAATTATTTAATAAAACTTTAATTTCCCTAAACTAATTAAATAATATAAAAAAAATTTTTTTTTTTTTGTTTTTGTGTCTTATTAATCCTTACCAAACTTATAATTTATTTATTTAACTATAAGTGAACTAAACAAAAACTAGATACTTATTGTTACTGATACAGAAGATTCTCTTGTTGGTTTTAATCCCGAAACGTCTTCCAGATATACAGCAAAAAAAATATGTTTTCACATGCTCCTCGTAAAACCGATCTGACTCTTACAATTTACACTTTAGATTTACTAGCTGAAGCCCTTCACACCACAGTTTTCTATCTTTTGACAATTAGAAAATTAAACCAAAACTCATTGTCTTCTTTTTTTTCTTTTCTTTCGACTCACTATTATTTATGTCCAGTCAAAACACCCGTTTAACCACATTTCATATATGATTAGACTTTCTTTCCCTTGTCCAAACGTCAGTGTAACACCTTTTTACCGTTTTTTTTTTTTTAATTTTCCAGTGTTTACTACAATCTTAATCTATTTACAATTAATTTATTAGTACTATTATCTAAGTATGTGACGTGTGACGTGCGCGGGAGTGAAGATCTAGTGATCAGTTCCCTATAAGGGTTAGTATTCCTATGTTAGGTCATGCGATTTCTTGCGGTGAAGCCGTCTTGTCTGGCTTGTTGTGTCCAGCAGTAGTACAGCTTCTATGTTAGGGTGATGATGGAGTCTTTTTTCATGTTTTGCAGCGTGTTCTTGGATGACTTCTTTTACCCATTTTATTTTTAGATCTTCATGTATCTCTTTATTTGTCACATATCGGTATGCGTTAATTATTAGTCGTAGGATCTTATTTTGACAAGTTTGAATGGTTTTTTTGTTGCATTCTTGCGTACATCCCCATAGCTGTATTGCGTATGTCCAGATTGGTTTAATAATTGTCATATATATTAATCTTTTGTTCCTTAGATTCAGTTGCGATTTGTATCCAATTTACCAGTAGTACTTCCTTATTATTTCTTTGATTTGTTTGGCCTTCCTTAAAAATCAATCACTGACTGACTCTATTCTCAAGCAAAACATTTTTTTCCTTTAAAATAGACTTCCGCCAACGGAATACTGATCAGAGTCGTTGACAAAAATGCTTTTTTGAAACAAACAAGTTGTTCCCATGCAAAAATATTCTGAAATGGATAGGAGCATGAACAGGGGTCCGTTACAATGCTTTCGAGCTAGTTTTATTGTATTAAATTGATTTATCGTAAATAATAATTCATTATAAATAAAATTAAGTTAGTTTAAAGGTACAAATTATATTTTTAGGAAGACTTGTAATTTAATGATTGTGGAGTACACTCCGCAAGTAGTATATATAGTTCTGAATGAAGAATGAAGTATATATACTTCTGAATGTAACCGCGCCTCAGATCGCTTTCCAGTTCGCTGGAAATTTTTAAAAGGTAACATCCATGACTATGTACCGAAAATAGAATTTTATGACGATAATCCGTCATAAAAAGGAATAAATTTTGGAAAAAGAGGAGTGCCAAGGACAAAAACATGCAACTCTATGACAGTTAGAGCATAAACTAGTAAAGAAAAGCTGAATAAAAGGAATCATTTTATAAATACAACGGTTTACAGGGAAAAATATACAAAAGAATTCGAATTAAAAATAAGAAAGTGTTTTTTTTATATTTTGTCGGAATGATGTTTTGAATTTTGTGTTAAAAATAGGAATTCTTGGAAAATTCGCTCGAATGTTGTAAAGCAGATTCCAACATCCCTAAAAAATTAACTTTTCGCCTGCTTCGAAAAGTATTAGATAAAATCTCCAATGTATATTTAAATTGAAAATTGCAGTTATTGCAAACTAAGTTACAAGTTTGTTATCTAGTTCAAGTTTTATAGGAAAAAAGGTTTAAAAACTAAAATGAGTGAGGGTAGAATTTATAAATCTGAAGTTCAAAGAAGTTTTCCTTTTTTAAGATAGAGATTGAATAATATAAGTAATAGATTAATAATATAATAAGTAAAAGCAGATAAGGATTTGTTCAGCGTGTAAAAGTTACTTTATCCTACCTAATATTATTTAAAATAATTTAATCTGGAAACGTTTTATTAAAAATAAAAGTGACATTAACTTTTTGCACGTAACAGTTCCAAAAAATGTAGGACAGTTGTTGTTCAGCGTGATTCTAAAATTTTACTTAACGCAGTCATATTTTCTAAGTACGAACTAATGGACCATGTTGATATGCTCTGCTACTGGAAAATATTGAATATGTACAAATTTGTGGGGTAGTTTTAGACATTACCTACAATTTAATTATGTTCTGCTATATGAATAAGAGTAATTCTGATATGAGTCGAGCTGATAAACCCCCAAAACTCGCCCATTTCCTTTGGCATCACAAAAAATCATGAATAAATGAAGAGAAAAAAGCTGTGTATATTATTTGGTATTAACACTTCGTCAAATGGTAGCCTAATAGGTGGTTTCCACTTCCAAATATGGAATTGAATTTAAACTAACAATGAATCATTTTCTGAGTATCAAGGTCCCTAAATTTTTTTATAAATAAATCATATGAAATAACAAAAAAATTAGTAAAGAATAACTGACAAATATTTTAATTATGCTAAGTTTATTTATTAAGTTTTGATTTAGCTACTAACTGAATAATTTAATGAAAGAATGCAGAGAAGTAGAAAATCCAAGACACGTACATACATATATGTATATATATATATAAAAGTAAGCAGTCTATAACAATTTTTTAAGTGCTGTTATTTTAAATTAGAAAACGATTTCAGTCAGGAGTTCTACTAATATTTATTAGTTTATCTAAGTTAAGGACTAAGATGCAATATGAACAATAACAGATTTATTGCTCTCTTCTACTGAAGAGCTATTTCGGTATTATTTGCAATAGCTGAAAGGATAATTCTGTGATTCGAAGCAGAAATTGTCAAATTCTCTTCAATTGGAACATAGCGCAGCCAAAAAGTAGGATAAATGCTTCTCCTAATCTATAGCAGAGTGTACTCTGTGGTGGTAATACGGCAACAAAGTAAAATATTATTAAAAAACTAAAACTTGATGGATAATCCTTTTGTTAAGCTTTAGTTTACCAAGCATCTTTACGAATCTTTTGACAAATAGAAATTTTTTAACCTGTTTACTAAATTTGATTGATGTACTAAAAAACGACTTCAGAGTTCAGCAAAATTTTAAGTAGGATATTTAGCAACTGCTTCCTTTTTTTCACTGATATGCAGAGAATCGTATAGCTGAAAGTCAATGTTTAAAAAACTACCCAAAATATACTATATTTTTAATTTGACCAAGTTCAATGCATTCATTTTCCGGTACGGTAATAAATATGTAAATCCTTAATTGGTGGTAACTCTTCAAGTAATAGTTCACCATTTGCAGGAATATGACTAAAAGTTTCTTTTATTTTTTGTTTCTTCTGTATCCTCATCCTCTAGTTCATCATTTGAACCTCCATTATCAAGCATATTTACTAATTCTACTGTTCTCTTTACAATATCTGAATGTAGGCATCTTTCTGATTTTAAAATTATTATAAAAAAATTGTTATTTTTATAAACGCAATGTAGTTTACTTAAATTTAATTAAGCGTTTTTAAAATCATTAAAAACTATCAGCTAAATCATTTGCAATACAATTTTAATATGTATTTAATTTTTTCTTATATACTTAAATAAATGAATTTTAGGAAATCAGATATTGCCAGGTATTAATATAGTTTATATCATTGGCAGTTTAGAATATTAAATTAAATTTAAAAAAACTAGATAAAATCGTGAAAATATTTAAATGTTAACAATTTGATGTGGCATTTCTTTAGGTGCTTTGCCAAATGGCAACCAAATTGTTCCACTATTTGCTTCTTTGATGGACATCATTATTTTAGCGATATTGTCCATTCTAAAAATAAAAATTTTGCTCTTTTTATGTGAATATTATTTATCTTTGTGGAACTAATCCTTTCATATCTAATGGCCATGCTGTTTCGTGTAATGGTGATTTGAATCTGTTTCCCGAGGTCCAACACAAACAGCAATTACTTTTACAGCCGTATTCTTAAAATGATATGCATCCTATATATAAATTAAAAACTTTTAGCTTTTTAAATCAATTTTACTTTTTTATAATTAGTTTTACTAAAGTTTTACAATACAAACTTTTTTTTAAACTTTTGTGAGATATCTTAGTTTGAAAATTTAACTGTCAAATCAAAGAAAACTACAACTATATCGATTTTATAAAAATAGTAATATGTTCTTTTGCACACAAGAATTTAACCTAACCTAACTTAATCCAAATAATAAAATTACAGATGTGACAAGCTTTAATTGTATTAGTATTACAGTCTGTCTCATGCTTGTCCCAAATGACAGCACGTTTTACTTACTGCACCTACCCTTTGCCTGTAATTCAGCACTTGGCCTAAAAGACAACGTTGTCAAGACTACCAGTGTATCATAGGCCCTTTAATGTCATTTGATTTTCATAAACTTTGAATATAACGTTACCGATTACAATTTAATTTATTTATAATTTTATAGAAATTTTAAATTAAATATTTTTCTTAGCCTGCACTTAAGTATACTTTTTAAATATTAATTATGTATATGTTAATCAACTTAATAGTTTAAGTTTCACATACACTAGGCTTGGCTTTAAATATGTCTTTAAAAATTCATTTTACTGTTTTAGTCTTCCGATTTAGCCTTCTAATTGATTACAGTATCTAAAAGTAGAGCTGTAACCTAAAATCCCTACTAGACGACGGACATTGTCCGGAACCTTGTCCGTGTCCGGGGTTATTTAATTTATCTATAGCGTTGTCCGCGGAACAATATCAAGGCCCGCTGCAATTTCCGAGTAATAGTGGCTCTACACAGGCCACTATCAGCGGAAAACTATATCAAAGATTGAGCTACACAGCCCCAGTGTTAACGTTTCATTTCTCAAAAGTTCCACTGTAATTAAATGTCATAATAAGTGAAGATTTTTGAGAATAATTTTGTTAAAATTAATTAAAACGATTTAAATATGAATACAGCAAAAGAAATAATAAGGAAATATTACGTGGTATTCTTTTAGTCCTTGAACAACAGATTAAGTTGTTAAAAATTATGATAGATAATGCAGCTGAAGCTGTGGAATTATTAAATAATTCGCATAACTCAATTTTGTTATTTTTAAATAGTCGGAGACCATGGTCAAGTGTAAGTTTATTAGTTAAAAAATAGCAATTAATGAATAACGAATTCGTTTAAGGTCGAGAACTCTTCATTTTGGGAAGCTGGAGTACCCCTTTATACTGAAAGAGGTCTAAAAATTGCTTTCAATGTACTATACAATTTATTTGCCACAAGTTTAGATAAATGCTATTATAAAGCTTCTGGATTTAACCAATATGGTAAATTTCATAACATAATAATTACCCGAATTTCATGACTGAATATTATTTTATAGGACTGTATTTAGAAGATTGCCTGCATGAAACAGACGATGTTAAAGAAGCTATTCGCCGTCTACCTAAAAATGTCTATGATGAAAGAAATTATAGAATAACTCATGCTATCAACCACAAAAACAGTTTTACCTAAACAACAATGGACAAAATATGAAGATGTTAAGTACCTAGAAGCCTATTTGAAAGAGGTAGTCAAAGAAAGAAAAAAACCCATTAAATAAATGTCATATCTGTCATAATATTATAACAAATAAAAAGTTTAGTATTTATTTAATGCTTGAAATTTTGAACCTATAATTTACAGGAGTTAAAACAAAGTAACTAAGCGAAAGTGGCAAAATTATGATTTAATTAGAATAAATAAATGTATTGATTCTAATATGTGACTGCTTACTTATTTCTAACGTCATATTTATTTTACAATTCAGAACATACTTTACATAGAAGGTCATGCCGATAAAAATTGTAAATTCCTTTAACTAATTTGATTAATCTGATTTTTTTTTTAAATTGAATTATTTATATAATATAAGTATATAATAAAGTATATGATATAAGTATATAATATAAGTATAATAAGTCTTTTCTTGTGTTCTCATTAATTAGACAATTCAGTCTTTTGATTTGATTATTGCGAGTAATGTAGTGAAGATTGGAAAATTTTTGTAGAGAATATGAAGTCTATTGCCCAGGTTTTCCTGATTGTAATTAGCTTGTACGTGAGCGGATTAATATAGTCCATATAACCGTAAGTGTGATTAAAGCGGGGTCTGGAATACCTTCCAAGCCCTTCCTGAAATGTTAAAGTTAGTTATCTGATTATTTCATCCCTGTTATAGGTATTATGACTACAGGCTAGATCCTCCGCTTTGCAGGCAATGAGGTTATTTAGCCTTTTCCAGTTTATGTAATCAAGGCACGTTACCTTGCTCGGGGGTATAGTCAGTGATATGGTAGTATAATCCGTGGTGTTGAATCTCGATAGGAGTGGACAGCTAAGTCCTAGTGGTGGTCTGCACAGAGCATGCAGATAATTTCAGCGCAGCAGAAGCTCGCCGTATGGATGAAATTCTGACATTTGTAGCATCTAGTTACTGTTTTTTTGAAGAGTCTTTCCTAAGAGACTTTTTGCTGCAAGATAAATCTGACAGCCCTTGGTTCTTAATTTTTTTGGCCTTCCTCCAGTTGAATGACGAATGCGTTGATTCTGTAACCCAATGCTTTCGACCTGGAAGTGGTAAAATTGCTAATCTTGGCTTTTTTGGTTTTTAGCAAAGATGCCTAATATCTTCTAAGATATCCACCACAGGTTCGTTGGTGTTAATACCTTTGACCAGGATGGATTTCTTCCTTTTATTAGCAGGGCAATAGGAGTGTGCGAAAGCTTTACCGTCCCTAAGCCAGTTCATACAAAGAGTGTGAAGGTCGCTTCCAGTTATATTAATAGCAACTTTATCACCGCTGATGATCTTTATCCAGAAACTTTGTCCAGGGTCAGAAGAGGGGGTCTTTAGCTTTTTCCTGATGATTGCAGGATCGATACCTTTGACTATGATCGGAGGATACCGAATACTCAAAGGACTGATGCCCCTGGAGCTGATCGATGATGTGCGAGGGTAGATCTGGTAAAACACTTCTCTTGTTTGGATAAATTATTGTCATGTGAGTCATGGTTAATATTCACATTCGTCGCGATAAAGGAATTTTTGCTACTACTGGCATAGTTGTGCTCAGAAGGTGGCCTAAATGAGCTCCGCGTAACGGTGGGCTGTTAAGTAATTTGGACGATGTGACATTCGCAAGCGCTGCAAAAGAGCTGGCCGTGTTACTAGGATTTGCATGTAAGTAATGAGAGTTTTCCCTGAGTCGGCGGTTAGCTCTGAAGCCACGAGGAGTCATAGTAATATTCTCATTCAAAGCTTGAGATGGGTTACTCAGAATCGATAAATTACTACGCGATCTGTCCGAATAGTCTGAGTGTGGATTATTATCAATGTCGCTTGCTATCTTACCTTATGTATTTTGTTTTGCTGTTGTGGCTGTGGCTGTGGGAGGGGAGCCCTGTAAGGAATTCCTACGGAATTGTTTTTTGACCATAATAGCAATTACCTGAGTTGAGGAGTCAAAAGAATAAAGAGCTATTAGTTATTCAACTGGGGAAAACTCCACGGTGCAGAGTGGTTAGAGTTAAAACACACGAAAGCCTAGTTTAGTAAGCGAGGTCAACAATTGCACTATAACAAACTCCCAAATTAGGACCCCAATTACCAAATGAGGCACGAAAAATTATCAGTTAAGGCCCCAACACAATGAACGCGGCACGCGGCAGCGGCGCGCAAACGGCAAAGTAGTCATGTTTTCCTATTAAAGGAAAACAAAAAAATGAAAACTATACAAAAGAAGAAAAAAAAACGAAAAAACAAGTGCTAATGAATCTCTGATTACAGTTTTGGTTAACTATATACACGGAATTAATAATTGAATTGTACACGTATGCTTAGATCAGATGAATTTGGTATCAGTTTGTTTCTAATATTCAACACAATTAAAGAAAATCAAATCCAACATAATGTTCAAAGCGGTAATATTCTCGATTTTAAATAAAATTAATTATAATATTTAATTTGTGTTTATTTTTAATTACTTTTATGTAATTTTCATTCTATTGCTTGCTGTTGTTGCTGTATTTTCAGCACCTCAAGTCTTTTGTATTATCCGAGTGCTTATTCTTACACAGGTGGTGTTGTCAGGACTGTACCCCCATTCAACAATACCCAATAATATTTGGGTATTGAAATAATAATAATAAAAAATAGTAAACATACCATAAGCATGACTTGCGTGGGAATTTCGACATGCCAATGTCCTATCCTCGTCATCCTTTTGTTTTGTTTGCTGCTTGCGCTTGAAGAATTCAAATTATTATATAATCGTGATATACAATATTTTTGTCTGCTAGTACTATTATTTATTAGAGCATAAGCAACACTGATACTTACAATTTTATGTTATATTTTCAAAAAAGGCAATTTTTTTTTTTTCATTTTAAAATTTATGTACTTTATCAATTCATAAGTTGATAGTTATTATAAAAATAATATAGAAAAAACTAAAAAAAATTTAGTTGTTTATTGAACACAAATTGGCCTTGTACGAACGCTTATTAGGGAATATTTCTAATCATTTTTTTATAATTTCTGGTACTGATGTATTATTTACTACTTTATCTTTTCCATGCCGTTTGATATGCTTAGTCAGATAGTCATTGAGAGTAAATATCTTTTGACAAATATCACATAAAAATTTTTTTTCTCGAGAGTGTGTCGTCGTTTGATGGTTTGATAAGGCATCAGATCGAAAAAATCTTCTATCACAATTTTCCCATTTACATATGAATGGACGTTCACCAGTATGAACAAGTTCATGAGTTCTTAAATGATTGGATCTGGAGTATTTTTTACCACAATTTTCCCATTTACATATGAATGGACGTTCACCAGTATGAACACGTTCATGAGTTCTTAAATGACTGGATTCGAGGAAGTTTTAACCACAATTTTCCCATTTACATATGAATGGACGTTCACCAGTATGAACACGTTCATGAGTTCTTAAATGACTGGATTCGAGGTAGTTTTTACCACAATTTTCCCATTTACATATGAATGGACGTTCACGTTCACCGTTCTATTAAACTTTATTTCTATTTTATTTTTTACTTATTAAGGATTTTCAATTGGGTGAAATGTGAACATTTTTTTATATTTTTAATTACTTCTATATATTTTATTTATTTCAAAAATTTTAAATTACAATCAAAATTAAATAAATTTAAATTAAAAGGCGGCAAAATGAACACTGCAAGATAAAATAACTATTTTTTGCTAATTAATATTTATAATAAATTTTAGTGTTGCAACGACATCATGTTGTAATAAATAAAAAACCCTAAATAAAAACTCCTAAATAAATAAACCAATCGTTAAATAAAGGTTCAATTAATAAATAAAATAAAATTAATTAAATAATATTTCATAAGAATTTGTAATAGTTCCTTTGTGAAAAATAAATTTATTAAAAGCAAACAACATATTTTTTTTAAAGTTTTTTGTTTCGGAACTATTTATGATTTCAGAAAATGCTAAGATTTGAATTTCAAAATGATTTTGTGTCTCTGCTAAAAAGAACTAGAAAAGTCCCTCAAAGTCCCTGAGGGATGTGTGTCTCTACTAAAAAGCCGCGGTAAGCTAAAATGAAATTTCTTCTTAGAAAAATAGATAAATATAGAGGTTTTTTAAATAAAAGATCAATAATGTAGCTTAAAAATAATAATTAGTTTTTGTGTAAAATTAATTACATGTAAAATATTGAAACAAATGGGAGCTGACACAATGCGCACCGCGCTGGAAGAAAGCCGCGTTAAAAGTAGACCTAAGTTTCTACTTTGACACGCGGTTTCTTTGAGTAAAATTTACCAAGATGGCTCTGCTTGTGTAGCTTTGAAAATTTTCTAACATCGTTGAAAGATAATTACTTTTATGCCGACTTATTTGTTTTTTACTTTTGATGTTGTGTTTAAGAAAATATTTTCGATGCTTTTTTCATTAAAGGGTGTAATAAAGTGTTTTAAGTGGACTAATTGGATGTTTATTGAAAAGCGATCTTAAGGCCATCTGTTCGCTTTTGATAAAATACACCAGCGCGCCGCGTGCATTGTTTTAAGTAACCGCGTTCTGGTTTTGTGCACATCTTCACAAAAAACCGAGTTTGCGCGCCGCGTTCATTGTGTTTGGGCCTTTAGATAGGAGCAAATGTATTGGTCCTAGTAAATGACCCGTAGTTAAAGAAACCAATAGTTAGTGTACATATATATTTATATATCATTCAAAGAACCAAATATTACAAATTCTCACTCAGCTGTGCACCCAAAATTAATTATTAATTTTATATTACAAATAACTAATCATGTGAAAACCTACATGTACACAAAATTTTATTGCTGTCGCATGAGGCAACGTCAAATAAACATTCTCGAATTTTGACAGTATTGATGCTGTCTCATGAGGTATCGTCAAATATGAGTCGCTCAGAAGCCAATGTGGATAAGTCCATTTTTTCATATTTTCTGATTTTTGCAAATTTTAATAGAATAAATAATATTTTTCTTAGTCTTAAAAGGATTTACTTATACTTTCATTTTTTGGAGGTCAAAAAACCCTTTTTTTAATAGCCTCTGCATGTGTTATGTATTATGAATGCATTAAGAAACATTAAATTTCTCAATTACCATTTTTTCATATTTTCTGATTTTTGCAAATTTGAATAGAATAAATAATATATTTATTCATCTTAAAAGGATTTACTCATACTTTCATTTTTTGTAGGTCAAAAAACCCTTTTTTTAATAGCCTCCGTATGTGTTATGTATTATGAATGCATTAAGAAACATTAAATTACTCAGTTTGGATTTTTTGAACTTATCCACATTGGCTTCTGAACGACTCATAGGGGGTATTCACATTGAGAGTTGTATCATTTCGGTAATGTTCCCCTACAATTCTCATTCCACTAAAATATGTGAATATGTGTTCGTAAAATATTACAGATAACGTGTATATATAAATGTGTATTAGTAAGATGCCAAGCATGAGGCAGAAATATTTCTGCCTCAGCAAGGGGTAAAAGCTTTTTCGAAATTTGCGAAACTCCGTCTTACTTTTCACCTCCGCTTACCATGAAATTAAATGTTACCGGACTCAATGTGAATACCCCCATATAGCTGTATAAACCGCAAAATCTACTTAAGTACATTCCCAGCAGGAAATCCATACGATGATTAATCTGATATATCATCGTCTTTCTGTCAACTGTCTATGATATAAACTTAGATATAAAACTTGATGACATTAACATAGCGACAGCCGCTAAAAATATCACCTTTCAACACATACAAATTACTTGTATGTGTGAGTGAGTCTGCTAGTCACACATACATGTAAACACAGGTTGATGTATTGGTGTACTAATACGTTACTATAATTATAATTTTTTAAATATTTAATTAAAATCCAAAAAATCCCATTTATTATAATTATATATATATATGTATTTAATGGAATTATTTGAATTGCTACCAGATCTTTTATAATTAGAAAATAGCCATCTTTTTATAATTTTCGAAATATAAAAGAAGTGAGCTGCGGACAAATATTGGGGAAAAGGACTGAATTAAAACAAAATTGTACTTTTTTTTTAATTTATTAAAAATTTTTAGTTTTTATATAGCTTAAATAAAATAAAAATAAAATTTTAAATAAGTTGTTTAACTTGAAATTTCTTTTTAAATACTTAAGGGGTGCTACTTTACGATTGTCTCTGAGTCCCTTTAAATTTCCATGAAAAGTATTCTCTAGAAAAAATGTTATTGTTGAGGGGTTACTCCCATAACTGTTCTTAATGTTCGTTCTAATTACTTTTTCTAGGTATTCAAATTATAAAACATTTTATTTCAAAACAAGGTAAGGAAAATTTATATACAATATATATACTATTTACATATGAAATAAAAGAATTCTAGAAAACTGTTTATATTACCAAATATGGCAAAAACTTAGGATTATATTATATTATTAAAAGCATTTAAATCGAGCACCATTTAAATTAAATTTAATTGTTTTCATTTATTTGTTATATAACTCATCACAAAAATTTCACAGAACTCTTCTTCCCATCTGTCATTTTAATTTAACATATACACAAGCACAAATTTTACTATTGGCATATAAAAAGCATGCATAGTACGCTGATAAACTTAACAATATTAGTATACTTATATAAAATCTAATTTCTAGATGACATGATTACGATGAAAAGTTGTTTATAATATGTTGACATGTCATCATGATGACAGATTTCCTGCTGGGTTCTTAATTTGACAGATGGGCTAAGAAGGACTTAAGTACGAACTGCGAAGCGGGCGTAAACGTTGTAAACGTCAAGTGAAATTTTTGCAGTTTTACAGGTATTACAGAGTGGATAATATTACTATGGAAACAGATACAAATGTTATTAACAACTGCGCTTTATTACGAAAAATGTGTCGATTGTGCTTAAAAGAAAATAGTGGTTCGATAAATATATTTAATCATAATGATCAATTCTCCATTCCGCTTCGAATTATGTCTTGTACATCAATTGAGGTAAATTTTGTTTAAATATTAATATTAAATTATGTTCATATACTTAACATTCAAACAACAAAAATTTATCTAGCTATAGTCTGTCCTCTGCACGTTTCTCTGGACTAAAAAAATATACTTTATTAATATACAATGAAATGAATTTACTTAATAAATCAATAAATCATAGATAGCTATCAGCATATGGAAATGCCAGTGTTTATATAATTTCATTTTTTGTATTAGTCAAATTGTTCACAAAGTTTACTCTTTGATCTAATTTGATTAAAAATTAGATGAACTGTTTTGTTACATGTTTATTAGAAGAAAAAATATTTCAGTTCATCCTTCTGCTTAAACATTACTGTCGTTTTATCTAGGAGCTTCACTAAATTTTTTGAATTCTAATCTAAGTTATTGTTGTCCTACCTTTTATAATTTATAGATTTTCACGTGGGTAGGCGTAAGTCTAATATATTTAGTTGAGTGAATATGAACATTTTGTTCATTTCAGGTAAAGTTTTCAGATAAATTACCTAAAATGCTTTGTTGTGATTGCCGCATTCAACTCGAAAAATTATATTTTTTTAAAAAACGTTGTCAATTTGCTGATAATAATTTACGCAGATATCTACATAATATACGAACCGGAAAAAAGAGTCAATTATCAGTTAATATTATTGAAGAATATTCTGATGAATTTAAAGATTCTCTTATATTTTTTAATCTAACTGAAAAAGAACAAGAAAAACAGATAAATGAACAAAAATATTTAGAAACTAAACCAAAAGATTATATTCATATTGAAAGAAGTGATCGAAATTATGAAAATGCTGAAAATCTTTTAAATATTAAATCATCACAACGTTTAATTAATATGAAATCGACAAAACCGGTAAATGTTGGAACTCAACAAAAGAAATTAATTATAAAAGAATCAGTTTACACAGACTCTTCAAATCAGAATAATGAGAAAATATTTCAATTTGACTATAGTGATGAAGAAGAGAGCATAGATCCTAAATATTTCTCAACAAAAGAATTAGAGAATAGAAATGCTAATGAAAATTCTGAGTTAAGTATTGATGAACTGCAGCAGATGGCAAATGAAAGTCCTATTCAAACTATCGATCTTGAATATTGCACTTTTGAGGGTAATTTTTTAAATGGAGTTCAATAAAACTTATACTAACTTTTGTTATTTAGGATTATTTTATTTTTTTATAAAATTTAAAATGATTTTATGTTTTAAAAAAAATGTAATCTATAAATTCAAATATGAAACTTTGTTACTAATCTAATAATTTTCCCTATTTAGTTTTTAAAAGTTTGTTTATTCTGATCATTATAGTCGATTGTCATTTAATATACTCACTACAGTTGAAGAAGTTTCATATGAAATGATATTCATTTAATCCTAGCTTTTATGGGCAACGCTTTGCTTTATGGGATCCAATGAATAAATAAATCTTTACGTTTGAAAAATAATTCTAATATTTTTACTGCTTATTAATATTTTAATTCCAATTTAACATTAAGTAATTTTAATTCAAACTTCTAAACTAAACGTTAGACAGTACAAAACTTCTCAATGGAAACATTACAAGCTCATTTAAAAATATATAGATTTGTGAATAGCGGTGCCATCCTTATGGAATGAGGACGTTTAGGAACGATCGACTAATGTTAATTATCCAAAAAGGCAAAAAAAAATTAACTTACATGTTTTTAAAAAAAACCATATTTTGTATACTTTTAAAAATTTCTTATCCTAAGGTGGTTTCAGACTAGATTTTTAAGCAATTTGACTTTTTTACTTTATTTGACATTGTCCTTGCAAATAGTTAAATTTTTATAATATTTTTTAACTTTTGTATTTGTAAATGCTTATATATTCATTATACAATATATTTTTGGTTTGTTGCTTAAGAAAACGATGGCGTAAATGAGGATGATAATATAACCATTGATGAATTAACCGAAGAAGAACATTGTCAAGAAGAAATTTCCGAGTGTGTTTCAACATATGTCAACTCAACTGAAGTATATTAAAGTTGTTTTTAAAAACAATAAAATTTTATTTTTTTTATTTTAGAAACCGCCACCTGCAGGAATTGGAGAATACAATATCGAAAACATAAAAGAAATTAAAAATGACAAAAGAATTGATGAAAATATGACACATGTTAAAATAGAAGATGAAGTAGGCAAGGTTTTTGTTATGGAAATAAAACGTAGTCAACTAGAAGAAAAATTCGATAATGTAATTGAAGACAATCATGAACAAAATCAAAATATTAAAAAAAGTGAACTTAAAGTTTTCAAATGCTCACTTTGTCCGCAAGCATTTACACGAAAATCTTTATTAATACGGCATAGTACTGTGCATAATAAAAGTAGAGGATACTCTTGTACATACTGTCAAAAATGGTTTGCATGCAAAAGCTCCAGGGATAGACATACACGTGTTCATACAGGTATAATTTATGCTATTTAAACATAGATATCAATGAATTCAAGAATTTAAGGCTTTACTTTTTGCTTTGATAATATTAGTACCTTGAGTTTAGACACTATTTTATCTTAAATTTATGCAGAACATTTGTTTATTTCACTTGTTATTTGTATTTACCAGAAACTTTAAATAAAACTTTACACGGATCACGTGATTAAGCTTCAAGTTTTAGATTAGTTTACTTATCATGGGGTTTTAAGTTAGAAAAATTAATTATTCTATTATTTTTTTTAGCCATATTAACTTTATTTTATTCAAATGCAGTCTACAGTATCAGTACAGTACTTTTAGATATTCATATTTATTATATTTATAATAAAAGGTTTTATTACTAATTGTAAGAAAGGTATGATTGTTTGTTTAAAATGTTTTCATTGTTTTTTTTCGTCATACACACGATAGTTCTGAGTTCTATGGTATATCTGCTCATGTCTATGAATTTATATTTCAAGAAAAGATGTGTTAACATGAAAAGATATGATACTTGAAATCAAAATGAACTCACAGCAATTAGTAATCACCGCGAAGTACTTTGGAATGTTTCTTTTCTGAAAGAACTTTCCACTTTTTCGGTTGCTTAACCACACAATATTAGGTGTAAGCTTAGAAAAAATTTCAAGTTTTCAATCATTTGCTTAAAATATCTGTAAAAACTTACAAAATAGCAGCATTGTTAAGATATTGAATTAATCTTTGTGCTTATCTGTTTTCAGTTAGTTAATTGCTAGGCGAAGCATTTTTGTTATTGATTAAGCAGCAAATTGGCGTCAAGTGGGTTTTGCGATAAGTTTTTGCTTAAAATCGCCCTCAGTTTTAGCCAACTGAGCCAAACAATTTTTGTAAGATATAAGCCAGTAAGATTTGATAAATTAGATTGATACGGTAGCAACTTCAAATTTAATTTCATGTTTTTTTGTTAATCTTTTCTTCAAATGCATCGTAATTTAACCCCGTTGTTGATAGTTTTTACTTTTCCAATTTAGTCTAAAAACGAAATATGGTGTGTTACTTAAAAAATTTGTTTTATTTTAATAATAATTAAAAGTTTATTATTGCAATTATACTTTCATATTTGAGTATTTACGTTTTTTTATGGTTTTATATTAACATTGGAAATGCAACAAAATGTTTTTTAAAATACAATACATGTTTTTTGTACAGGCGAAAAACCATATAAGTGTGAAGAATGTAACCGGAGTTTTATACAAAAGGAAATTTTAAAGCGTCACATGGTAACTCATACTGGAGTAAAACCATATCGATGTCCATATTGTGAAAAGGGATTTATACAAAAGCAGCTTTTACGCCAGCATATCAATCTAAAGCATGAAGAAAATCCAATCGTAGAAATGCATAAATGCTATTTGTGCACAAAGGTATATTTTATAAGTAAAAATAAAAGTATTTATATTTTTTTCTTAGTCATTTTATCATGCGTCAGGCTTAAGTCGACACCTTCTCGTTCATAGTGGTGTTAGCTATACCTGCGATTTTTGTGGTAAAAATTTTAGTGATAAGAGTGCACTAAAACGACATAAGACTACAGTTCATTCTCATTTCAACGAAACATAATTTGGCAAATATTTAAATTTTAAGTATTAATATTAATTAAAAAATTTATTAAATAATAACGGTTTTACGAGTCAAAATTTTTATTTATAAATATGAAGGTGAAAATACTGGGCAATCAATGTAAAATTTTCTTAACCTAAAGTTCAGAGAGAAAAGACTAATAAAATATCATAATCGCTAGAAACTGTTTAATACTTTCCAAAGTTTAATTTTAAACGACAGAAATTAATTTAAAAATAACTATATGTTCAAATTAAAAATATAATCATAGATTGGTTTCTTTTATATGTATGTATTTTATATATTTAAATTATATAGTTTATTTTACAATAACAAATAATATTTTTAACCCAACTGCGCTCAATTAATTCGATATTAAAAATTGTGAACACAACGGAATTACACGTACAATTTTACCCAACTGAATATTTATAAATATATGTTGCAGTTAATCTATAAAGATAGATTAACGACCTAAAAATCGTCATGTATGTCTATGTGTATGTGACCTGATTGGAAGTCGCTTTAGTCAATAAATATTATTCAACGAAAATAACATTTTAAAATGAATTTTTTAAATAAAAACGTCAATTTAGTTGAATTAAACATTTCAAACGTTTTTAATTTTTGTAAGGATTAAAAAACGAAAATTAATTCATATCAGAACTTATTGCAGTTAATTGTTCAAGAATTTTTGCCGTGAACTATTGTTGAGGGCAAAAAAGCCTTGATTTTAAGTCTAGTTTTAAATTTAGACTTCCGCTTTAAAATAAACAGCAAAATACATAATTACAGAAAAAAAAGTGTAATAATATTTTTTTAATAAATTTTAAACTATCAATAATTGTTTAAATATTTGAATACTTATTATCTTAATATCTGTGTAAATATAACAATAACATAAAATTAAATATATGTAATTAAAATAAAAATATTTAAAAAATATAATTTAAAAAAATTCAATCTGAACTTTTTTCGTTGCGATTTCGAAGCAAACGAGGTTGATTTGATGCAAAGTTAGAGAAATCTTTCATAACATCTTTGTAAGTTTCATCATCTCCTGTTAATTCTTCATTTAATCCGATTTCTTCGTTAAGACGTGTTAAACGTAAGCTATAATTAAAAAATTGATTATAAATAACTCTAATTTATATACAGGCATTATTTTACAGTGTAACAATGTCAGCATTCCTTTGATCTACAGCAATATCAATTGGTTGTTTACCATCTTTAGCTATTATATCATATTTTGCTTTGTGTTTAAGTAACAAATATGCTTGTGCTATGCATCCTTTAACAGTTGCTAAATGTAAAGCACTATATCCAAGATCATCCACTGTATCGATTGGTACACCATTCAAAATAAGATATTCGCATGCCTTTACCGATCCCTATAAAATTATAAATATATCAAGAAATTAATTAATTTATATATATTAAAATTAAAACTAAAATAATAAATTTCTTGCCGATAAAACAGCTTGATGGAGAAATGTTCTTCCACCATCATCCTGATTGATCCAAATTTTATTAGCTCCTACTGCAAAAGCCATGCACATAACTGGCAAGTTATGCACACCAGCTGCCTTGTAAAGCAATAGATTAGGATTAAATGATGAAAAATCATTTTCTTCAATAATATTATCTTCACCCTCTGTTGATTCCTGATCGGAACCTAATAGGCAATCATTTTCAAATGTTAAATTATTTAAATTTTCCCCTATTAAATGTAAATTTTCATGTGATGAATTTACTAACATATTTCCTGCATTCATTGATTTATTTTCATTATCTGGTTTTAAACTTGAATTACGTCGAATTTTTCGGCGAATTTTTCTAACTGCCCATTTTTTAATCAACTCGCCATTGGATGTATCATTTTGTATGGTATTTAAGTTTTCATTAAGTTCACAAACGAACTTTTTTTCTACATATTTAGCTTTAATCCAATTTTCTCGAATAGATATATCACAATTTTCAGTAGCTCGTTGTATTTGATGATCATCTTTGATTTTAGCTTCATAAATTTTATTTAGAACTTCATTTCCAAGTTCCATCATTACTTTAACATTTTCTGGTTCCCATGCGTCCAGTGTTAGTGAGCGTACTTTGCTATAGTGAACACCTAAACTTCGATGAACCCCAGAGCATTCAATGCAAAGTGTTATACCTAAATTAATGGATGCCCATTTAGGATCAGGAATTTTACAGTCACAGCATTTTGAATTTCCAGGAATTTTTAAAAATTGTTCCCAATGTCTATAAATTAAAATGGATTATTGAATAAAAATTCATGATATGATGGCATGTATTATTTTTTTGAATTCAAATGTGCCTGACATTATTGAACTTCTTGAATTTCCTTTAATCAGTTTCTTCAAGGCTATTATTCAACAGTTTTAGTTGATGTTCAGAAAATTTTAATTAAATAACAACTAATAAGTTCTTTGGATAAATTGTAGATCTCGGTCGATCTCCAAAACAAGATTAAACTACATATTTAAATTTTTAAAAGGTAAAATTTCTAATGGCAAGTTTGTTAAAGTTTGTTAAGAACGTATTCAACCACATAAGCAATAAAGTAAATACGCTCATCAAAACATTTAAACTGGAGGGCTTTAACAGACACATGGGTGAGTTAGGCCCAAACAAAGACAAGTATTACACATTATGGAAAGCAACAAGTAGGATAAAACGTCCCTTACATCGTATACCACCCTTAAAAAACCGCCTTGGCAGATGGATATGCAAAGACAATAAGAAAGCGGAGCTGTTTGCCCAATACTTGTCAACAGTATTTCAACCTCACGACATTCTGTCTGGAATCTCAACGAAGTCGTATTATCAGCCAAATCAAGAAATAAAAAAATTCACACCTATGGAAATTGTCAATGAGATTGACAACAATCTCAACGTAAAAAAATCACCAGGGGTGGACAGCATACCCTCCAGAATGCTCAAAGTATTGCCGGCAAAAGGAATCATCAAGCTTACTTATTTGTTCAATGATTGCGTAAGACTGCAACACATCCCGAGTAACTTCAAGCTAGCACAGATCATAATGATAAAAAAAACCAGGTAAACCATGCTGAGGAGTTAACATCCTATAGGCCTATATCACTTCAACCAGTCGTATCTAAGTTATTCGAAAAGTTACTAACTAAGCGACTTGAGCCATGTGTGAACATCCCCGAATTTCAGTTCGGTTTCAGAAGGTATCACTCAACGGCAGACAAAATTCACAGTCATTGACTACATAAAAAAGGCATTCGAAGACTCGAATTCCTTAGAATTCTGCTCTGCGTTCTTCCTAGACGTTTTTCCAGCATTCGACAGAGTATGGCATGAAGGCCTCAGTTACAAAATGAGCACAATGCTGCCACACAACTTGTGCAAATTACTTGAGTCCAACTTGACTAACCGAAAATTCGAATAACTATGTAATAAAAGCAGGAATACCACACGGTAGTGTCCTAGGTCTCTTACTATATATACTATATACTGCAGACATCCCCTTAAAAGATGGAACACTCATCCGTACATTCGCTGTTGACACTGTAGTATTAACGAAGAACACATCAAGAAAAATCAGTAGAAAAATTGCAATTAACATTAGATAGTATCAGTAATTGGACAAATAACTGGAAAATAAAAATAAATAGGTCCAAATCTGGATGTAACATACACTCTAAGAAAAGTAAATAGAAATCTGCATCCATTCCTAAATGGTGATCAAATTCCGCAGGCTGAAACTGAGAAATATTAAGGCCTCCACTTGGACGAGAAACTAAATTGGAAACACCACGTAAGGCAAAAAGCCAAAAAATAAAACAGTTAACAAGTAAAATCTACTGGCTAATTGGGAAGTATTCCCAATTAGACTTAAGAAGTAAAAAGATAATATATACGTCAATAATCAAACCTACATGGACATATGGTATTCAGGTATGGGGGTGCACCCGTAAAACAAACCTGGAAATAATTCAAAAATGCCAAAACAGACTCCTACGCATAATAACCAATGCATATTGGTATGTAACGAACAGGGAGTTACATGAGGATTTGAAAGTCAAACTATTAGAGGAGGTAGTACGGGAATATGATATCAAACACGAGAAAAGGTTGCTACACCACATAAATACAGAAGTAAATCAGCTACTGGACATAACAAATCAAACAACTCGACTCAACAGAACCAAGCCGTATGAGCTAACCCATTAATATCAATCACAGGGAATTAATGGATCATCCTCCCGCGCTAGTTAATAATCTATATCAATAATGCTAATAAATTAATCATAGGTCAAGATTGTAGCATACGAAACATCAATAAAAAAAAAATTGTATATATTAATATAATAAACAAGGGTTGTCTTATGGGACATTCTGATAATATTCTGATTTACGATCACTTTGTAACTAGATAATTTGTATTAACGTGTTTATTGGTTAATTATTAAGCAAAAATAAAAACAAGTATTGACGTGCATTGTTTAGTTTGATAATAGGATCTAAATAAACAACACGAATACAATAGATTTTAATAATGTCGAAAATTGAGTATAAAAGCGTGATAAAGTTTCTTTTAAAAGAAGGAAATTCGCCATATTTGGCCCTAGTGACGATACCCACCACCAAATTTCGAGAAGCGTTGGAATAAATGTACTGCTTTTGAAGTAGTTTATGATAATAAATAAAGTCTAGTTACGCCATAAAATTCGACAAAGTATTTGTCTGTAGTGCTGACTTCCGGTTAGGTAATTACATTTTTTTAAATATGATTCTATAAATGATTCTTTTATTTTTAACTGGCAATTTATTCCATAAAGTTACTTTAATTGAAAGTTGAAGGAGTTATAAAAAAAGTATAAAAATTAATAATTTTTTTTATAATTAAAACAGATGAGCTGAAGTAAATTCAAAATATTTTAAGACGTTTAAACTGTACATAGGTTTTCTTATAGCTTACATTTTTCTTTTATTAGCAAATGCATTCGGGTTTGCTGAAGAAATAGATCTAGAAATCATGGTGTCATGCTGTATTGCTGCACCAATTCCTTTCTGTAAGGCAGCTATCCACAATTGAAGCATTTCAGAAGAATCTGCTTGTAAAATATGCGATCTAAAAAAATTTCTCTACACAAAAGCAATTATTTTGATAATTAAAAATTATATAACCTTGTAGGTGATATAACTTCAAAACAAAATCTTCTATCAGAATCATTAATTGGCCTTACTGAACAAATCCGTAAATCTTCTTCCATAATGTTATAATCTTCATCTGATCCTCGCTTCCTAATGCTCATAAGATCACTTCAATTACTGTCATACTATTTTTACACTAGTAAAAGATTTAATTTTTAAAATTTACCTGTAAACTAATTGATTATCACACATATAAAACCATCGACGGCTCCATGTTTTAAAACCTTTTGATTTTCGTTTGAAAAGATAACCTTCAATTTTATTTGATGATTTTGTGCAATTATTATCAATAAAACTATTAACACTCATATGTCGATTTTGCATTGATTTTTCTAATTGTTGATATTCACAACGCATTGAACTAATATCATCCGATAAGCTTTTAAAAAACTCATCAAAATCATTGCATAAATCTAATCCTTGATGAAAATAAGTACCACATGCTTGATAATAATCTAAAAGCTAATATAATAAAATTAGAAAAGATATTTCTTACAAAATTTTATAACTAACTGTTGATAAAATTGCTGGTATTTTCTTTGATTGAAGCATTGTTATATAATTAACATAATCAAGTCCTGTGTGTCGAAAACATGATTTTGTTGCAGACAAAATATTGGTAGCCTCTGTTAATTCTTGGGGTCGATTTTTATTAGCCTTAACATAAATTATATTTTAATATATTGGACTTTGATTGATGTACTTAAAAAAATTTATCCTTCAAAATAATTTGGGTGTTTTTTTAATAGCAATTACTTTTCATTTAAGATCGATTGAATTTTTTAATATAATCAATTAATGATTGTAGTTTAAAATTAAAATGATATAAGTGATGATTTTTAAAAAAAAAATTAGTGATTTGAATCGAGAATTTTAACAAAGTATAACCGAAATTATTTAACCTAAAAATCAATTTATAAACTACTTTGAATATGGCAATATGATATTAATTAGAAGTAATGCAAAAAATGTCAATGAAATAGCATCCATCAAAAGATTAATTTGCCTCTGAAGATGTCTCGAGTTCAGATTTCTTTAGGTCGGATCGACTATATAGTTAAATCATTGTTGTTATCATGTTGCCGATACTTACCCGATTCATGATACTTTAATATATTTTATTAAATATCATAGGTATGTTCGCCTGCATTCCATAATGAGTTTGTCACCAGTTTTTTCCCTATCTTAAAAAGTGAATTTTGTCTGCCAATTCTATTAAACAGATTTGAGTTACTGGCCTCTGAATGGGACAAAGACACATACATAATTTTGATTTTTCAATTTTTGATAGCCTTTAGAATTCAATAAACCGATTTTCGCTTTAAAAATCGACTTATTTGTTATTGTAAAATTAATAAAATTACTAAGCAAAAAAAAGTTCTCGTCATTACCTAGTGAAATATGTGAAGTATTGTAAAAAGTTTCAAAAGGATTGGTTCAGTATATTTCTAGTTATCGTGAACACCGACTTCGAAAACAAGCTTCAGGAAAACACTTTAAAGTTTGCTCTCACCCACTCGTTGTTCTAGAGCAAAGGACGCTCAAATGCGCATAACTTCGGTAATTTTACTCGGATCAACTTAAAATTTTGACAAAAAATTTTTAATATATATTTATTTGAAGAAATAAAAGAAAAATGGGAAAAAGATAATTTAATGCCGAACCTCTTAAAATATATTGTACGATACTGCGTATTAGTTTTTCTTCTAAATTATCTTCATCTGTTACTTTTTCCATCTCTTTCCCAACTACCTCACAATCGAATACAATAAATAAAACTTTAAAGTATTCAATAAACAGAAAAGTAATTATTTTCGACACCCTCTTTTTTTCATCAAGCAAACTCAACCGTTTATTCCGCTACTGAAACCAAATTATTCCTCAGGGATTCTATGTGTGTTTTGAATTCAATTGAAGTTAATGTTATCTACCACTATCTTTCTATATGAGTTTGAGTCTTTTTTCTCCCTTTTGACTTCTTTTTACTTTTCATGTCCAAATACCTCTCAAAATCTCTACTGCGATGAATATTATGATAAAATAACAATTAAAAGTATCATTTTATAAAATTCAGTTTTTTCTGCACTTTCAAAAGAAATATCTGAAAAATTTAGAAAGTAGTATGAATACTTACTTGAGCATTTTTTATCAATGCAATATCCAAACTCTCAGAAACTTTTAAAAAATGATGCTTGTAATCTTTAACTTGGTTAATATCATCTTTCATGAATGCTGTTAAATTTTTAAGAACAGTTCTATTAGCTTGATCTAAAAGAATTGTATGATACTTATTCATTTCCTGAAAGCAGAAAAAAAAATTGTTTTGCTAAATTAAAAATATATACTATGGATATCAATAATAAACTAGCCTGAAAGCAATGGATAATTTTTCCTAATGCATTGTGTGCATTTTTGTTTTCAGAAAAATGATTTTGTAAATCCCATAAAGATGTCGCAAAAGCACTACAAAATATATTCTCATTATAAGGTCATTAAAAAAATAAATTTTAACCACTAAATAAATACCTTTGATTCTTTACATATTCTTTCCCAGAATCGATTGCATTTGTACACATTTTAATTATTTTATCTAAACGCTGTTCTAAATTTTCTATCTCAGATTCTTCTTTTGCAAGATATTTCCTGGTGTTAAAAAAATTTGTTAAAGTATTTCGTACAATTTAAGCGCAAAACTTGCTTTTACCTAAATTTAGGGGAGTCTTTTAAGCATTCCTCAAATTCGATTGATTTCATTATGTTCGTATTGAAATTTTACAACATATTAATTAATATTTATTTAACGAAAAAATTAAACGTGTAACTAGTAATTAAGTTAAACGAAATGTCGTCTAAGTGTAATTAACTTAATTATTAAAGAATAATGATACAATGTGAAATTTTGGTAAATCTGTTGCAGGATTTGGCACGATTTTAGTACTGGTGTGCACGGAGTTAATGATGGTAAGTAGTGCTAATTATTCTCCTGGTTACGGGAAAAATACTTAAAAAATTCAAATCCTTGCATATATATCCTTTTTTCGAGTTCTAGTTAACCTATTTCACTACACTAATCACCCTAAAACGTATAGCATCAATCAATAAATCAATACTTTATGAGTCTTTGTTAATTACAAACTTATTACAAAATTTTTAGAGTCTTACGGTCTAAAAAATGCTGTGTGATATTGGCCCAATAATTAGTGCATAAGCCTATTCTGGTGTGACAGTAAAACCCACGTTTACAAAGTGAGTAGGTACCCAGCGGGAAATCTGGAATCAGAAGCTAAAAGAATGACAGATGAATCGCATATTTGATTCTACAGAATAAAGCCGTAAGCAATTCGTATATTTTATACATTTTATTACAGTATAACGCATAGAAGTTTCATATGTATTAGTTAAAATGGCAGATTGATTTTTATTATACTTTTGTTAAGTCATGCGGGTACAAATGAGGAAATGTAATTTTTAGTTTTTGGTTTAAATGTTTTTAATTCTTTTAAAAAACAAGTAAAACGTTTTATAATGTAACTATGTTTTATTTGATGTTAAATTTAATTTAAGTTTAGTCAATTTGTAATTAAAATAATAGTTAAATAAGTTATTATGTACTTTTTTAGTATAAGTCTTGTAGTAAAGTTAAGTTTTATTAAATAAATTGTTCAAATGTGAATATTGTTGAAATCATAAAATATATAATTATAAACTGTGTTTAATTTATTCCATTTGTAATTATTTTATTAATTAATTATTTATTTTCAGACTTATACTTACGTGAAAGAAGGATGGGTAGATAACACATGCTGGTCATATAGCATATGCTGTTTCATCACTATGTGTTTGTTATGTATCCATCCCTATTTTACTCATGAAAATATAAAATATAACACTTTTTAAGAGTATAACAGCTCATATATAAGGGGTACAATACTAACTCAGTTTTCTTACATGTGTTAGTAAGTGATTCCCACTGCGATCATGCCTTGGTTAAAATTTGCAATGATTAGATGAAAAGAGAATCGATTCATAGCTTCCCAGGGGTGGATTGCGAATGCATTCAGAATCAATCTTTTTCCCGCTGGGTAGTGCTAAGTATTAATAATGTCTGTGTATTCTATAACGCAGCTTGCTCCCGGCTGCTGAGTGAAATCTATCGTAATAATTCCCAGTAGGAAATGTCTTGCTAGACACATCCAAGTGCCTTTGATGTTTTGACCAGCATAACCCCAGGCATATGCATGCAACCACAGCGGTTTTTAACATGGGCATCTCCGCAGGTGACCAGCAAGCTCTAACACAAGTGAAATAAAAGTGCCTATGTGGTAATGTGGCTATACTAACACATATATGCGTAGCTGTTAATGGTATGTGTGTAGCACACAGAGTGCTTATATAAATATATATATATTAAAAAAAATGAAAAATAATAATTAATATCTAATTTATTTATTTTATATTTTTATAAATTTTTTGAAATACATTAATTTTTGTATTTGATGTTTTCTTTTTGACTTAAAATGAGTTTTACAGTTTCTTAATTTCAGATTATTGTTTTTCCACTATATTTTCTGAGTAAGAGCCCATTAGTTTTCTTTTACTGTTTCGTGGAAAATGTATTTATGACTTCAAATTGTCTCTCTGAAAAGATGAACCAATTGCAATAGAAAAAATATTAAACAAAATAATGTGCTTACCATATAAAAAGAGATATGTCTGTATCCCGATAATCCATCATTTTCAATCATAGCAATTTTATTTGAAAAATAATTTTATTCTTCAGGATCCTTTTCAATATCACCAAGTCAATAAAAATGGACGCTGCAAATATTGGTAAGATTCAAGATTTAATAATTGAAATTCAATGAAATTTTATATGCACAAATTTTATTTCACAAACACGCCATATATCTTAACCAAAAATGTCACTTTTTTACTCACACCATCAAAAATGCACTTTACCAATATATATAAGCCCAGTCTTTAGAGCGTATAATATATAAAGCCTATAAAACGAGTAGATTTTTACTTACATGCTGGTCGCGGTAGCAACAATTCACCCAAGCATTCTTGTTGATTTCGTCTGCTGTAGACCAAATTCCTACTGGGTTATATTAACTATCTAGTTATTTACTCAGGTAATTTTTTATTTTTTTGCGAGTATTTTTTTTTTCTTTTTATTTTTATTTTTAATCTTAAGTTTACCTGTATTTTTTGGTAACTAGTGTCTAGTAATTATAAATCTATGATATATAATTAATTTAACAGTTAATAGGAACTGATCTTTAATGGAGGTTGACTAGAGAAGTAACAAAGTTCAAATTATTTTAGTCGTTGTTAACAAATAAATTCAAAACATTATTATATTACCTTATATAAGTGGCGAAATTATCTTAATTTAAATTTATTTACAGAGCTTTACTTTACTATGGTGTATTTGGTTTCTTATGTTTTATTTTTATTTTATTTATTTATTTATTTTTTTTTCCTTTCTTTGTATATATTTTTTTATTATATGTAATCTATTTACTTATAATCAATTATAATTTATAATTAATTAAGTAACAGTTATTATTAGTCTTACGAAAACTATGTACAATACTTATAACTATGAGTTTATATACAGTACACCTAATTCTCTTTTTACACGAATTTGATTTAACACGAGCTAAAACGAAAAAATAATTTTCTTTTTACACGAATTTTTTGGATTTAACACGATTTCCGTATGCATGAATCACATTTAGGAGGACAAAAAAATAATAAAAGTCTTTTTAGCATATATGAAATTTTCCTCTGTTGCGAAAATATTCTAAGTCTTTTAGTTTGATCGTTAGTTGTTGTCAGTCTCGAGCACGTGCTGTTAAACTATACACCTAATTCTCTTTTTACACGAATTTTTTTTTACACGAATTTTTAGGGAACGTATCTATCGTGTAAAAAGAGAATTAGGTGTATATAACAAAACAGTGTCATAGAGTTATCTATATAACACAATATAATATTTTTATTTTTTATCTTTCAGGAGTAGCAAATCCCTGCTTAAATCTTAAAAACCATTAATTGGTATTAAGCCTTATAGTTCATGCTGCTCGTTTTAATGTAAAAGGGTGGAATCCTTGTGTAATTTAATGATTCGTCTGAAAGGTTAAGTTCATCTTTAGAATCATTGTGTAATATATTGAAAGGTGAAATATAGTAATTGTCTCTTATAGAGGTTGAGGCATTAGCTATATAGATATTTGTGAGGACAGTGTTAGGGTTCATATACATATATATAAGCGATTTAGAACTGAGTTTTAGAAGATAGTTCATAATAGGGGTTAACCCGGCAGTGCTGTACAATTTAGCGTTGGAGTAAAAATTTTTATTTGGTCTTCGTTTAACCCATTCAGTGCCAACTACGAGATATCTTGTAGTAAGCAGTTGTATCAAAAGTGCCAACTACGAGTTATCTCGTAGTAGGTAGTGTAATATTTAATTTAGAGTTATGATTAAATGAATATATGTGGAAGTATAAATTTGAGGAAAAATATAAAGGGATGAAATATACTTTCATGTAAAAGTAATAAAAAAACGAGAAAGTAATTAGAAAGTGATTTTTTATTGCTTAAATTGATTTTTATTTTTTAAGTTTCTTTAATGTAGTATACAATAATAAGCTTAATTCTAAGTTTTTTTTTTCGTATGGTACTCCTTAAAACATGCACCTACACATAGAGCGGGGTCATAAGGGCACGCTGGACAAAAATAGCGACTTTCCTTGCGTCTTTTTAGCTTCGTCCACATCCGGCATGGTTTTGTTGGCTTATTTTGTATTCTGTGGCTGGAAGGTGCTCCAGATAGTGAAATGCGTTTGGATCCGGATTTGTAGTACTGTTTTCAACATTACATATTTCACTTTCAATTAAGTGAAAGATTACTGCTTCCCTAAACTGAAGCAGCATCATCTTGTTAGTTGTTAGGCTTCTTTTATTGTAAAAGATATATGCGTTGTGCAGGAAGATTTCGATGAAGTGTAATGCGACCTTTTTATACCATCGCAGAGTCTTTTTTAAAAAGGTATAATAGGACATCCGCTGATCTGCACAATCGACTCCCAACATTCCTGAAATATAGTCGCTAACTATATCAGGCTTCATTGACATTTTTCCTCTTTTATTTTTGTATGGAACCATTGTACTCTTGCGCATGTTGGATATTGTGAGTACATCTCGTTTATCTTTTGACATGCTCACCACAACGGAACCTGATCGAAGCCATTGACATTCGCCGCTTTGCAACTTTTTATTTTTTATTTGTTCAGGATTTCCTTTGAACTCAAATAATGGATGATCTTGACTGTCATTCGTCCAATTCTCGTCCTGAGATGGGCTTGAAACTTCATCTGCTGTCAAATGTCCTACTTCATCTTCACTGTCAAATATAGATTCCGCTTCCCAATCTTCGCTTCCTATTAAAGCTTCAACGCTGTCACCTGAAGAAAAGTTATCCCCGTCAAGAGAACATTCATCTTCAAAACTATTTAAAAAATCATCCATCCTATTTTAAAAAAATTGGTATAACTATTGAATGTATTTCTAATTTAATTTTGAAGCTTACCTTATTACTTAATTCGATTCTCACTTAAAAATTTAAAAATAATAATTTTTAAACCACAAGTACTTCTTCTATGCTCAGACTAACTTTAATTTTACTAATCCCGATATTTAAATACTACCCTACTACGTTGAGTAAAAATAATTAATATAATTACTACTAAGAAGCGTGCCTTTCAGGTAAATTTTATTAGACTTAAAATATTATTCCTAAAAGTTAACCTTGCATCCTAATCCTTATATGTTCACACCTTACCTAAATGGCTTCTTTTTCACAAATAAGATCATATAAAAATTAAGGGATATGTCATTGTAAAACTAATTACTGTATTTACTACTAAGAAGCGTGCCTTTCTGTTGAATTCCATCAGACTAAAAATATTTTTGTACAAATAGACCTTGCATCTTAATCCTTACATGTTCACAACTTACCTTAAATGACCCTTTTTCCAGGAATGAAATCATATAACAATTAAAAGAATTTAGCAACACTACCAGATATTTCGTAGTTTGCACTTCGCAAGAAATTTCTCTTCCATAGTGCCAACTACGAGATAACTCGTAGCAAATTTTTTTTTTTTAAATATTTATAAATATTATCGCGATAATGTGTCATAACGCAATTAAAGTGAGAAATTGAAAAATTTCATTGGCTTCATTAAAATAAGCGCTTGGCACTGGCGGTAACATACGTAAAATTTGCTTGGCACTGAATGGGTTAAGTCCAGTAATATACCTGAGCAATGGCTTTCGAATAACTCTAGATTTTTTGCATACGTGGGTGACATGGTGAGCCATATCGAAAATGCGTAGCCAATAATAGGCCTAACACTTGCTTGTATAAGAGTAATTTGGTTTTCATTGACCATATGGGGGATGAGAAAGCACAAAAGATTGTTCTAGAAGCCAATTTAGCTTTCTCAAGAGTACGATGAGCATGTTTGTTAAAGCCGAACTTCTCGTTGAAATGTACACCAAGGGCAGTAGTGGTCTTATGTACTTTAATTTTGTTTTCCATTAAGTAGAAGGAGATATTTTTGGCTTCCTTTATACATAACTTATGGCATCTGCCACTTGCATTACGAAAGACTAGTATTTTACACGTGTTTAGTTTAAGTCCCCAGTTAAGAAGATAACGTTCGAGAGTAGGTTTGATAGTATTCAGTGTGTTCAGAGCCAAAGAAGGGCGGGTCGCACCTACGGTGTCCACTATGTCGTCCGCATATAGAAATGCTTGTGTTTTACTAGTATCAGTGTTGTTGAGGGGGAAGTCATGAAGTGCAAAAGTAAAAAGAACAGGACCTAGAACTGATCCTTGTGGAACCCCGGAGTTTACTGTGGTCACATCCGAAAGGAGATTATTAATACTGATTTTGAAGAGTCTATTGGTCAAGAAACTGTTGAGTATTTTTAGTAGGGGCAAAGGGCGATTCGCATCGCTCAGTTAAACGTATAGCATCTGACAATAAAATTCTTCTTCTTACTATGAGAATGCAAAACACAATGACACACGAGTTGTCATGACATGCACAGCTTTTTGAAGTTACGGGCGAGAAGTATAAACAGCAAGGAGTTTGAAGCCGCTTTTCGAAACTAAAAAAGAATCCCATATTAAAGTGGATTCTCGGGCAACTTTTCTAAAGGTGGTATTACACTTTCATATAAATATGACAAATAGTGTCATATAAAATATGGCACATATTTATGTATGACAGAAAATTTTCAAAATAGGTATTACACTATGCCATATAAACGTGTCATATATGTCATATAAATTTTTGTCAAGCTAAAGTAGCTTGACCCCTTGTTTGCGATAAATTTTGCATTTTGCCAACGGGACTGTTATTTTTCCCGTTGACAAAGTGCAGAAAAATAAAAGTTGTAGCGTGGCTTGAGTCAGTCGATTTTGAGATTTTGAAAAGTACAGAGCCCTAGTAGTTTGAGGGGTCTGAGCTTTTGATATTAGTGTTATAAAAGTGATATTAGTGTTATAAAATTTTTTTCGGTTTTTTAAATGCAAACTAATAAGAAAAAAAAAGTTTATTACGTATAGAAAAAAAAACATTTTCAAATTTATAAGGAACTTATAATTAAGTTACTTAAGAAATTTAAATGTGTTATTGACATTGTAATTTATGTATCAATATCAATATCAGTATAGTGAGGTTATGAGATAAATTAATTTTTTTCCCATTTTCCGAGTTTTTTTGTTAACACAATTAAAATACGCGTTTTTTAAAAGAAATAATACATAACACAAACTAAAGAGTTTAAAGGAGTATAATTTTTTTAAGAAAAGGAAAAAAAATATGGAAATATTAACATAAATAATGATAACTGATTATTAACCTAAATAAGAAAACAAACAAGGAGGACAAGGGGAACAAGGAGGACAAGGGGAACATGTGAGTTCTTTTAGTTTTTTTTTTCTTCAAATAAAACTTTTTTATTATTCCAATTTCTTTAGCTTATTTCGTTGAATTTTCGTAGATTTTCTGATTAGACTTAATATTATTAGCATATTGTACTCGTATTATAAGTAATTAAACATTTTTCTAATCATTATTTTAATCAATCCTTAATGGTTTTTTTTAAGTTTTTGTATTGAATTTTTTGGTTTATGTGAATAGAAAATTTTAATAGACATATAGTAAAAGAAACAAGGAAGTAAACGCTGTTTTACTTTTACACATTGTTCTTTTCTAATTTAATGTTTTTTTATGATCAAAAGATATAATGATGTATGAATAAATTTTATTTAAGTAAGATGTCCTAATCCCCCTTCCCACACACTTTGTTTGTTTTCAGGTATGCCGGCCCAGTCGTAGGATGGACGAGCAAAGGGGCTTCTCTCCTTTGTCTCGAGATCTCTTTTTTTTTCCTTCATTCATCTAGTTTATTTTTCTATCTCTGTGGCCTAACCCCTTTAATTTCGAGCCTAGCGCTCTTCTCTTAAACTTTCTCCTTTCAAGTAGCGAGATTCTGATCAGGTTGTCGTCAGCAAGAACCACCCCTCCATTTCTGCCGCTATAGCCGGCTAGCCAGCTCACTACGACTGCCGAAGACACGACACCTGAAATATCGTGCCTATGATTGGTCCTCAGGAGTATGGACCCCTGCAAAAATCATATGGTCACGTAACATGGCACCCAACGATCGGCTTACCTGAATTTGATATGGTAAAACATATCAATGGAGGATTAGATGATCCGAGGTGTAATGTGATAAACATTACTCTCTTTTCCCCTTTGTAGTCACTTAGTTGCAATTTAAATTATGCTTTACGCACCCTTAACCGTTTTAGGTTGTTAAGACCTCCTTATCTGTTTTTTTTTTCATCTCACATAGATTGTTCTGCACGAACTCAGAGTTTTTTTTTTTAATCTGACTGTCGTGAGTCCGGTCTCTCCTTGAGATAAAGGCCTTTGGATGGATTCCTTGTACAGGCACGAGGCTAGGCCTCCTGTCCTGCGGTCTTCATTCAAAGCACTGGAGAAAGACGAGATGGATGGATGTGAAAGGGAATCAGCTTGTGAATTTAGTCCTTGATTCTTTGATCTTGGCTAAGCCGAGACACTGCGGACTGTTCACAAGTTGTGGAACTTGAGAAGAAGTTTATTTCGTCTTACTCCCAGCTTCTCATTGAGGGGACCCATGGCAAGAACGTGGGTTTGAATTTCATTGAGTTGTGAAGCCGAAGGATTTAATTCTTGACTCTTTGTTCTTGGCTAGGCCAAGACAATGCGGCTTGTCTGGAGGTGGATCGGCTCAATGTTGTGCTAGCCTGCACTTCAGCTATAGACTATTTTGAATTTTCCTTTTTTTTTGTTTGCTAACTCAACATGAGCTCCTCGCACTCAAGTGCCACAAACCCGCCTAAACGGCAAATGTTTTTATATAGTCTGTTTTCTTGAACCACTTAATGGAGCTCAACCGGCATAAACCTGAAATAAGCTACTTTCACATCTTATGACTGGACTGGCTGACGTACAGTGAGCATTATGCTTACTCATAGTGCGTTTCCACCGCACGATTACTGGCGAAATTACTATAAAGTTTTTTTTTATTTTTTTTTTTTTTATTTTCAAAATTAAGAAAATATAAAGATTGAAGATCTTCATACCTAACATTCCTTCCCCCTTATTGAGAACATTTTTCGGGGGAAAAATGTTCTTCTCATGAAAACATTATTAAAAAAAATTTTACTTTTGTTTTATTTATTCAGTATAAAAAGCATTCCCTTAACAGCATATTACCAAAATAGTACATTTAAGGGTACAAGTTTTTAATGGTCGAAAACCAAGCAGCATATGATGTGGGTTCTGAACATGGTGCTGAATATGACCCTGGCTGATATAATGGAGTTGAATGTGTTGAAGTACATGGACCTGGGGTCATAATAGGTAGACGGTTGGCTTTTGATTTTTTATCATCAGGAAGTTCTGGGTTAAACCGATTTTTATGTTGTCGTCTTTCCTCCTCTAACTGACGAACTTTTTTTATTAAGGACCTTCTTAGGCTGACATCTTGGGTAATTATTAATATCTGGTGGAGCTCTCCTGGTTCTTGTCGGATCTTAACAGTTTTTCCACCTCGTGGTTTTTTAATTTTTTGTGGTTCTGGAGCCTTTTCTGATGGAGGGTTTCGGTTTTTTTGTCCCTTTCGGTACTCTTCCAGCGTTATTGGTCGTAAACCAGCTAGTGGATTTGTCTCCAGTTTTTCCCTGAGTTCTTGGCGTTGTTTTTTCAAGAATTCTTGGTAAGTCAATCTTTTAGATTCTTTGGGGTCTGTTGGTGCCATGATGCCTATTTTTTCGCTTTCCGTAAGTAGGTGAAATTATTTTTCTTATGAAATGCAAAAAATTAATATATATATTTTTTTTGTTTTTATATACTTTTTAATATGTGGCTAGAGAATGTCGTAGAATGGTTTGTAATACAATACCCAACCAAAATTGATATATATTTTTTCTTTTTATTTGTTAATTAGTCAATGCTAAAATAATATTGTAGGCGACTGCAAAAATTAAAAGTCAAAATTCGTGAAAGAAAGATAGTTTTATTTTTATTTTCAAGTTCATGATAGGCTTAAGACAGTTCTTCATATAACATTTCTCCTTTGTATTCTAATACAGTGTATTAGTGACTGTCACAAAAGGCTATTACATTGAATTTTGATTGTTTTCAGGGCATAAATAGTCGGTTATGTCCAAAATAAATGAAGGGTTTCAACAAGTTTACAAGTTATGTAACAATCGGTTTATTAGTGATATTTTCATTTAGCTTGTCTTCAAGATTTAATTTCTTTAAAAAAAATTAACAGTTCACACTATATTATGCCAAAAAAACAAATTAGCATTATAAATTTTACTTCATAAAATCATATAGAAAGAATTTGATATAACCAGACTATTACACTTATCCCATCTATTATCCATATATGTCACAAGGTCTTTTTACCTCACTTTTCCCTACATCTTAAATGTTTATTTATTATTTTTTTTTTTTTTTTCAAGTAATGATAATCCAGCACTGGAATCTGCAGTCCCAGACTCCATTTAACGGGAAATGTTTTCTTTTCGTATCGCTAAGTATCTTAGATTTTTTCTTTCAATTAATTTGTAGTTATAATACATATTAAGTTTTCCTTTTAAGTTAGGAGACCCAATAGAAAAGAAAAAAAAGAAGAAAATCTTGTTTTTTTTTATATTTTTTTTAATTAGTTTCTTACAGAGGAAGTTTTGCTGGGCCCAGCCAATATGGAAAAGGAAAAAAAAGTAGGAAAAAAAAAAAAATGAAATTAATTTTAATTCACTTAATTATAATTTTTCTTTTCTTAAAATTTTTTTATTTGTTTAATTTTGGTTTATATGAATAGTTTTGGTTTTTTTATTTTAATTTGAATAAAATTAGTTTTGCTCTATAATTATAGTTAATTTTTTTTATTAGTTAGTTGTGAGAAATTGTTTGAGTATAAATTATTTATTTAAGGATTAGTTAATTGATATCTATACCTTTTCAACTTCAAATTGGGAATAATCAATTTCAAAATGTGAACAAACCATTTCAAATTGGGAATAATCATTTCAAAACGGGAACAAACAATTTAAAATAGGAATAAAGAATTACACATTTAAATATAAAGTAAAAATTAAAAAACCGATCATTTTTATTATAATGCACAAAATTAAATTAAATTATAATACAAATTAATAACTAAAAATCTAAGTTGAAAAAATACGTCCATCATATTCAATGCATCGGGTATGAATCTTTGAATATGCGCGATATATCTGGTGCACTTTACCCCTAATTTTGCAGGTAAGACGGTACAGGTAAGAAACTAAAAATGAGTTTATACATTTTTACATTGAATTATATAGATAATTTGCCGGGTTTGTGTTTATATGATCATCTCTAACAATTAGTTAATAGTACTAATAAATTAATTGTAATTAGATTAAGATTGTAGTAAACAATGGAATATTAAAAAAAAAAAAAAAAATCTCTAACAACAAAATTTACCTGTAGTAATATTTCTCTACCAATTTTAATATTAGCTCGAATTTAACCAGTAATTTTACCTCTCTATTCGAATTACCCAGAGGTAGAAGGGCAGAAAAACTAATACAACCATAAATATGTAATATAACTTTTTAAATAAATCAATTATTTTTACCTACATAATTTTTTTTTAAATAACACAACTATATCTGGTGCGTTGTACAAAATATTCTTTACAATTATCATTCCCATATTGAATTTGTTAATTCACATTTTTGAAATTGTTTGTTCCCGTTTTGAAATTGATTATTCCCAATTTGAGATTGTTTGTTCCCGTTTTGAAATTGATTATTCCCAATATGAAGTTGAAAAGGTATAGCTCTCGTATAATTTTGGTTAGGATAAAGTTATTATGATTAAGATTTGGTACAACTTTTTTTTTAAATTCTTGTAATCTTAACTCATTTGTTCTTTTTGAATTTTTTTTATGGATTAATTTCAGTTTCATCTAATTAAATTTGTTTTGAGATAATAAATATAATGAATGAGTAAAATTTTTTTTTATTAAGATGTCCTAATCCTACTTCCCCTATATATTGGTTTTTTTTTTTCAGGTCGGCCGGCCAATTATGAGGTGGATGAACAAAGGAGCTTAACTCCTTTGTCTCGAGTTATTTTCTTTTCCTCTTATTTAGTTTCTGCTTCTGCGTCCTGCAGCCCCTTTTATTGGAGCCTAGCGCTCTGTCTTTGAAATTTTACCATTTTTCAGTAGCGAGATTTGGTCCAGTGTGTTATCGGCAAGAACCACCCCTTTAATTCTACCGCTATAGCTGGCTAGCGAGCTCGCTACGACTGCCGATAAAACGACAACTGGAAAATCATGCCTATGTTTGGTCCTCAGGGGTATGAACGCCTGCAAAAAAACATATGGTCAGGTAGCAGAGTTTTGCTATCGAAAAAGTGAGTGAAAAAAATAACAACAAAATCTGAAATGAATGATAGGTCTTTCCCCATGATTATAAAACATTTTAAAACGAGGTACAACATAAAATAATATCAACAATATGCAACAATAAATCTCAAATAAATTAAAAGAAGCAGAACAACTTCCTTATTGAATCTAATTAAAAAAATTTTATTGTTATTCTGCCAGCAAATTATTTTGCAGAATAAATGGTATTTTTTTAAGTGATTATTTAAATTTAATACCCGTTGTCAACTACTACACTTTAAATATAAGTAATGTACTTTGCACAGCAATTACAGTTATAGAACAAAATCCTCGTTTAATTCATGAAAAAATTTTAAGAAATAAATACAAAAATTGTTTTGTTTCTTTAGAAATAATTTTATTGCTTAATTTTAAAATCTCAAAAGGTGCAAACTTTTAAATTTTTACTTAATATAATTAAACAACTACTTGAGATGTTTTTGTGGATAAATCTGCAATACTTTTTTAATTATGTGTATTATGTATGTAACCAGTTTTAAATTACATTAGAAAAAAAATTTTCATTTGAAAACACGATTTAATCTTTGGCAAAGCATAAATCACATAATTCATATGTGTAACTTTCCAATTTCTTCCATATATTCCATATAACAAGAATTTGACAAATTGATCATTTAAAAAATTTTCTTTAGCTATATTTCTATCTCATGCTTCAAATTTCCCAAGTAAATTTTGGATGAATATTAAACATCTTAAAATAATACTTAAAAAAACAAAAATCAAACAAAATTTCTTTAAAAGCCGGGCCGGATTCTGTTTTAGGGAAAAGTAAGAATGATAATGATAAATAGCCATTTTGATGTATTTTATGACTTGAGCAATTCTAAGTTGCCGTGATAATGAAAACTATTCCTAAAAAGTTTTCATTTTGATAAATATTTTATCACCAAAATTTTTTTCATGAAAACGAAATGATAAATTATTAAAAAGGAATAAAAATTTTGAAATCAATATTTAAAATTATGAAAATCAATTAAAATTTGAGAAAAAATTATGTTCTTTATTTAATTTTTGTTTTAAATTGTTTTTCGTTAGATTATCTTAACACAAAAATTTTGCATTTGGATGGTATTTTTGCTATTATCTTGCATGATGTATTTAATTTTACATTTCACAGAAGTTGCAATTATGGGATTAGCAGATTAGGTTAATTATTATTAAAAAGTTACATTCTAAAGGTAATTTATTAATCCTTCACATTTATTTCAAAATCACATTATATTCTTAAATAATTAAATTAGCATCGCACACGATTTGGACATTTTTAGAATGCCCTCCTTTCCTGCAATAGTATACGTGCTCGATTTCCCTTGCAGGGGCCACAATTTTTATGTGGGTGCCCTACAATTCCAGGGAAACCAGCGATTTGAAAAAACTGCCTTTTTATTTGTCCCGCTTCATTTTGTTTAGGAAAATATATGTATTTCGGTGCAATTCTGTTTAAAGCATATTAGCCACTTCACAAATACACCGGCTCACAACAGTGTGTGAGAACATTGAAAAAAAATCACATTTGACAGCAAGATTAATTATTAACAAAAACAAAGAGCATGCAAACAACGCAAGCATAATAACGAAAGATCAACAAGTGCAAAAACATATGCTCCACCAATATACGTGAGCAACTTAGAAGACTTCAACAAGCTCAAAAACAATATACTTAGAGTGATTCAAGAAACCATGCAATTCAAAGCACTTTCAAATAATAATGTAAAAATATCTGTAATTAACACAGAAGATTACAGAAATATAAAGAAAGTACTGGAAAAACTCAAAAGCGAAGAAGATTTACAAAAGGATGACCCTAGCAAGATTAACAAAAAAAGAATTGAATATCACACATCAACTGACAGATGAACGATCATATAGAATTGCATTGAAGGGCTGCCTTGCAGTATTCACCAAGAAGAAATCAAATCAGGACAAGAGAAATTAGGCCATGAGGTTAAACAAATAACGAACATATTCAAAATGATCACAAATGGAGATAAGAAAAAAGAACGAATAATCTTTCCTCTATTCACAATAAAAATCAAGCAAAAAGAAAACAATAAAGAGGCGTACAACATCACGAACCTGGCTCATTGTAAAGTCACAATAGAAACGCCCAGAAAAATTAGAGGCATTCCTCAATGCACAAACTGCCAACAACTAGGACACACTAAAAGATTCTGCAATAGAGAACCAAGGTGTGTCAAATGCACATAAAATCATCATTACAAAGAATGTACGAAACAACACGACATTACTCCAACTTTCGCTCTGTGTCAAGAAAGGGGGCATACAGCTCACTACAAAGGCTGTCCAGTATACCAAACTAGGGAGCCTAGCGCTCCTGTCTTTGGAATTTCACCTTAAAGTGGCGAGAATATGGTCAGGTTGTCGTCAGCAAGAACCAATCCTCTAATTCTATTGCTATAGCTGGCTAGCGAGCTTGCTACGACTGCCGATAAAACGACACCTCATAGATGGACCTATGTTGGTCCTGAGGGGTATGGACCCCTGGAAAAAACATGTGGTCAGGAAACAATATTCGGATTCAATTATGAGTCTGAAAATAGTATACTTACGGGTGAATTTACCAAAGCAAGTTTTGCTTTGACATTTATTTTTTTATTTAATACATTTATTTGTTGAGGCTTAAAGATTACAATATGTTACAAAAGTAAAATTAAAAATTCATCAAATAGCACGTTCCCATCTGCAACTTTACTACTAAACTTAACCAACAATGACAATTTTTGTATGGAAAATTCAAGGGTGTAACAAAGTAGATTATTACGTAAATTTCCGTAGTAATTGAATAAAACTATGGCAGCTTTGACAGGAATAATTAACAAAAAATATTGGAATTTCGAAAGCCATTGATAGTAGTGAAATTGCTATTTTTGAATTTTATTTCTCAGATAATCATAGTTACTTATATATTAAAATTATTATGATTAATATTTTTCCACTTAATTTACTTACACATGACCATTTTTTGTAATTACCTATCAAAAACATAATTGTTTTCTGAATATTTTGGAAATGCTTTATATCAAATCAAACAGGTCTTTCTGCATGGTTATATTCTGGATAAGGACTTCATAACACAAAACTATTGCAGATAGTCTTTCATAATTTCTTCTATTTGATTATTCAGCACTAAACTATTTAATTATCTTTAATATACTTAATAATTTTAAATTTGAATAAGCTTAAGAATATTTCTTAACAAAATTGACATATGCAGCAAAAACAGCTGTTAAAATATACCGCCATATGTAATTTGGTAGTAAACTGGCAGCTGAAAACGCTAGTTTTTATATATGGTCCATTTGGTGGTAAAGTTTAGGAATAAAGTTGCAGATGGGAACGTGCTAAAAACTATTTCTAAGTTTAGAGGCTGGCTCAATAAAATGTGTAATCAGTGTTTCAAGTAAAATAGTAAAATTAATAACCAATTATAGTGTATTATTTTGAAATTTGTACACAAAATGAGTCGAAAACCCTAGAAGTGCCATGAAACACCGTTTTTCGAGCTTTGTCAGCTTTGAGTCAACTTCTTGTGGCGACGTCAAATATAGCCCACACCCACTATTATAAGTGTGTTCATTGAATCAATTAATATTTTTATTTTATTCTTTCAGTTTACCCAGTGTGTTGCGTTTTTTTTTTTTGTAAATAATTTGACCATATTTCGAAATTGAGTTTAATAGGCGTTTTACACAGGCTCTCATATTGCAATTGAAATATTACCATACATTAGAGGAGATTGAATTTTCCATACAAATTTACAAAATGACGGAATCGAAATTGTAATATCAATTCTGTGTGAAACGCCTATAAGTAGTTATATATTAATTAAATTATATATTGGGACAAAAAAATTTTTTTCTTAATATGAATTTAAAAAAATTTAATTGGAGCTATTTATCGTTTTAATAATGTCAAAAAATGTGTCATTAATTAAAATTAACTGATTATTTTTAGTTTGTAAAAAAAAGATAAATTCAATAATTGAATGCACTCAGTTCATTTTCGAATTTTAAGTGCTTCAATTTGCTTAGAATAAGTAAGAATTCTTGGCGGATCGTTTTAGTGGATGTCAGTGTGGTTGCCGACTAATGTCGCCTCCATCTTGGTATATTAGGAATTTTTGGAAATTTAATTATTACCCAACTCTGCAATACAGGTTCGATAAAGGTAGATTAATTAAACGATTATTTTATAAAAATTTAAATTTAGCAGCTAAAAACACTAGAATGACTTTACCGAGTGCCGCCAGAGTATACACGGATGTGAATTCACACAAGCCCGACGATTATTGGGACTATGAAAATTATGTTGTTGACTGGGCAAATCAGGATGATTACCAACTTGTAAGAAAACTAGGACGTGGGAAATACAGTGAAGTTTTTGAAGCAATAAATATTACTAATAATGAAAAGTGTGTCGTAAAAATTTTGAAACCCGTCAAGAAGAAGAAAATTAAACGAGAAATTAAAATTTTGGAAAATCTTCGTGGTGGTACTAATATTATAACACTTTTAGCAGTAGTAAAGGATCCTGTTTCACGTACACCTGCGTTAATATTTGAGCACGTGAACAACACTGACTTTAAGCAGCTGTACCAAACTTTAACCGACTATGAGATTCGGTATTATCTCTTTGAGTTACTCAAAGCACTAGACTATTGTCATAGTATGGGTATTATGCATAGAGATGTTAAACCTCATAATGTTATGATAGACCATGAAAATCGAAAACTACGGTTAATTGATTGGGGTTTAGCTGAGTTCTATCACCCGGGACAAGAGTACAATGTTCGCGTAGCATCAAGATATTTCAAAGGTCCAGAATTACTGGTGGACTATCAAATGTATGATTATTCTCTAGATATGTGGTCACTTGGGTGTATGCTAGCATCAATGATATTTCGAAAAGAGCCATTTTTTCATGGTCATGATAATTATGATCAATTAGTTCGTATAGCAAAAGTGCTGGGCACTGAAGAACTCTATGCATATTTAGACAAGTATAGTATTGAACTTGATCCACGTTTCCATGATATATTACAAAGGCACTCGAGAAAGCGGTGGGAACGTTTTGTTCATTCGGATAATCAACATTTAGTATCGCCAGAGGCATTGGATTTTTTGGATAAGCTACTCCGCTATGATCACGCAGAAAGGCTAACCGCAAGAGAAGCAATGGCACATTCATATTTCTCGCCTATTGTAAACGGACAGATAAATATGGTTAATACGTCGTCAAAAGCAAGTAATTAATAAAACAAAGTAATCATTGCGAATTAATTATTATAATTGCTGTGAACTGTCTTGCAAAAGAGATTCAACAACATAAAATTTGGCAAAAAAAAAGGTAATTGGAACGTTGGAACTCGTTAATATTCACTTCAGAATTTATATATGTATACAAATAAATAATTATAATTTAACAAACTCAGTAATTAAAAAACAGCAAGATTTGAAGTTAATTAAAGATTCTTTATTTTGCAGTTTGTATTATAAATAATAAACATTCAAACGAAGGTTTACGTTGAAAACGCTCTTTTTGAATTTTAAATCAATTTTTTTAATAAATCTTTTCATCATATTCAGTCTAAAAATGTTTACAAAATAAAACTTATAACACATCAATTGCCCCAAAAAACTGTATTGCTCCATTTTTGCTGCAATATATTATTTGAAAATAAAATAATTCAATGTTTTCATTTTATAAAATTAATTGCCCTTTGTTTTTTTTTTTTTTTTTATTAAAGAAGGTACTATTTGATATTACGTTATGTAACAAAAAGACATTTCACTCAGTCATCTAAAAAAGTATTTCAAAGGAAAATTGTATTTTAAACCAGCTGTTTTCGTCATACCTACCTTATTTTATTGTGTTAGCTATATTTTATTTTGCGAGCAACTGATAAAGTTTAAAAGGTAAAGTAAATTTACAATTTCGTTAAATTCTACATAAAATATCTACTTGTATTTGTTTTAATTGAAGGATAAATTACTTCATCTGAATATTCTGATCCAGAGTCACATTGATACATTTGGTTGATTTTATCTATGTCAGAATCTGCAAATCCAAAACGTTGTCCCATATTTTCACTTCCTTTTTTCTGTTAAAAAGTTAAATTTGCTCATTAGCATGGTTATCTCAAAATTTAATAAAATTACTATATTTTTTTTTTGTTAGATCCAAACTAAACGAACACGTAAATACATTTTCTTGTAATTATTTATATTTATTTTTGTTTGTAATTGGCAAGCGTAAAAGATAAGCGCAAAGTCTACCTAAATAACGAAAGTTCGATATACCTTTATCATAAACTTTTAATAAAAAAGTAATCACTTCCATTTTAAACAGAAAACTATACAATTAAGAGTTATAAATTGTGAGTTGTGTCTGTTGTTCCTTAAAGTTGTTTAGATAGTGAGAAGTTTAAGATTTTTAATTTTAATATATACAAGTTATTAATTGAAAAATCAAAAAATATTTTAATTATATAAATTTTATAAAATAGGAAAAATGCAGCAATAAAATAATAAATTATTTGCTTACCGTCCCCACTATTGTTTCCTTTCCATTTTTACTGAAAGCTAAGGCTGAATAATGCATAACACTTCCATAATCATAAGGAATCCCAAAAGACTGAGTTTTAGTACCCGGAGACTTTCCAAAGTTATTTTTAGCCTTTGGTCGAATATTTTGCCATATAATTTTAACATAACTATCTCGATCATGTCGATTTTGTTCATGTAAAAATCCTAACACATGCATAATTTCATGCAGAAATGTCCCAACTCTATAAAGACACCCTGGTGTCTGTAGGTTTACGTACTGAACCCCACCGATTTTACCAATACTAGACCAACATCCCGAATAACTGTTATCTATAGCTACATAATCAGTTTCGTCTGTTCGACGCACAAACCTTATGCAAGTTTTTTCATGGTAAGATTTTATTCCAGTTTTTATTATTTCTAGCTCTTTGATGCTGAATGATCCAACTATTTTGTATGGTATAATTCCATTGAGCCACCTAAAACTTCGATTTATAAGTCCATTTCTTGCAGTTAAAGGAACTAAAATATCCCCCTCTAAGTATGACCCCAATTCCTCAGGGTTTATATGTTCATTTATTGTCCATTTAGATACTTTTTCAGCAGTTGTTTTGCTGTGATCTCCAAATAATTGAGTAGATATGTGCGATAAATCTATTAAACTATCGTTAGTATTGTAGTCTTTATATTGACTTAAACGACCAACGTTAGCGGGACTGGAAATAACAAGATTGAGCAGAAATATGATTAAAACCGTATATTCCATTTTGGCTAATGCTGTGAATTGTTTTTTAGCATGGAAACTAAAAACGGTCTCCTTGCAAATATAAAGCCTTTTACTATTTAATTAATATGAATTCGCTTTTTATACAAAAATCTTAACTCTCATTGGATGGAGACTTCTTAGAACAAGTTCGTTGATGAAATTTACTAAAAGCTTAAAGCCTCCAGTCAGTACATTGGGTGATAAGATTAGAACACTGAACAAAAATCACCTTGATATGCTCTTGTAGAAAAGAACAATGGCATATTATCTTTGTCATATTTCTGAAAGTAAGCTGCTATAGTAAAAACCATGGTCAAGGTTTATATATTTTGTAGTATTTCTGAGTTCTAAAAGAAAAATAGATTTTATGAGCACCTAGTTAATGATTAACAATTATAAAAATAAAGATGTTATGACTACAAGGGGCATAAATTGAAGGGAGTACCCAAAGATCTGAAATAAGATAAAACATTTTCCAGTTTTTTGCATGTAGTTCAAAAATTTGATAAAATAAGTTTGAAATTATATTATACTCAATTAAGTTTAAGATTTTATAGAGCAAAAAATGAATTTTGTTTTCGTATTTATATTTCTAAAATAATTTCATATAAATTTCAATGTTCCAAAATTGACACTAAACTCTTGGCTGAAAAATGTCTTCAGTAAACAATTTATTACATTTGCCAATAAGCGAATTATTCGAGTTGATTAGTAAATCTTAAAATTTCTGTTACTCAATCATGGAAAAGTTTATGGGTTTATATCTGCTATTGTATTGATGAACATTTTCTTTTTAATGCTTTAGGTGGTTGCTAATCACTTACCTCCGACTAACATACTATTCAATTCATTATTTCACGGAATACATAAGATCAATTATTTTACTTATAGCATACCCCATTACATCAAATCGTCAACTCTGAAGGTGCTTTATACTAGAGATGCAACGAATATTCGGCCACTATTCGGTATCCGGCCGAATACCGAATAAAATTTTTTATATTTAAATAATAAATTATTAGCTGTTTTAATACTTAAAATCTACAAGTGGCAAGTTATGGTGAATAAAAACTATTTTTTCAGCATTTGTTGGCAGCAGTTTTTAAATAAAAGTCAATTTCATTAGCAATAGCGCTTTTTTCCGAAGCCTCACTTTACGTATTACTGCTTCTGTAGCAATTCCCTCAAAGCAGTTCCAGAAACTGTCATGTATTTCAATGTTTTACTTGCAAGGCGAAGAACAACCATCGTCAGCGCTAGATTGATCAAAACTAATTTTCAAAGTTTCTAAGATAATTTTTTGTCTTTTTGTTTGAACTTATTCCAGGAAACCAGTTTTGAATCAATCGGGGATCAAGAAAAGTAGCAGCCAAATATTTGTCTTTACCGTCAAAATCAAACATTAACCCTTTGAACTGCAATTTATTTTCAGCACCGCTCAGGCTGACAATTTAACTTTCTTAGTTTTAAGAGGAGGGATTACGACTAAGGTCCGACCGAGAATGATTTTTTATTCTCGGCCGAGACCGAGGCTGAGAACGAGTCTCAAACATGGCAGCTAAAATGGGTAAAATAGTTAAAAGTTAAAAATGCAATAAATTGTTATATTTTCTGTGTATGAGTATATGAACATTTATATGCACAAAACAAATGTCACAAAATTAAAATTAACGAAAAATTAATATTCACACTAACTGGCACCACGTCTACTTACTGGTAGACTGGCACGTGTGCAGTCTCGGCCACGGCCGAAAATCTCGGCAAATTTAAGCCGAGAACGAGAACCGAGTTCTCGGTCGGACCTTATTAATAGCCGAGACTGCACACGTGCCAGTCTATCAGTAAGCTATCATAAGCCAACAAAGTTTTATCAGCTCCACTAACTAGCGTTGCGAGCGAGCAACTTTTTAGTAGAGCTGGGCAGCTATAAAATGAGAGACGGCACAACTTGAAGGGCGAAAATGCAGAAAAATTACTATTTTAGTGTCATAAAATTAGCTTATTTAATTTTGAATATTAAAAATGTCTAATATTTGTTTCATACATTTAGCGAATGAGCTGTTTTCAATCGTTTGAAAAAAATTTTTTAATCAAAGCAAATGATTGTACTTTAAATTTCAATTTCTTTATATTTGTATAACAAATATATTGTTTAGTTTACAAAAAATTTTAAGTTCTTTGTAATTTGATTATAAATGTTGGATTGTCTAAAAAAAGTTGAAGTATATTTTGTTTAATACATTTCCTCCAACATTTTTGTACCAGTTTTCGAAATCCTAAGCAAGCGTGTTCCATCTTTTTTATGTTCATCAATAGATATGTAGTTCTAAGGATATTTTTTGATAGATAAAACTTAAGATTAAATAACCGGTTTAAAGCTTCCTTGTAGTGGGAGGTTATCAAAGTGTTGTTTTATCCCTGAAGTGGGTTTAACAGTTAATGAATGTAAATAGTTACTTGCGAAGGTGTTATTTTTTGGGAAAAAGTCAGAATACCAAAAAAATCAAAATAGTGCAAAAATACCTGTAAATTTATAAAAAATATGAAGAAATTGTGAAAAAGACACTAGATGTACTTATACGGTCCAACCAGAATTTGTTAATAGATTATACAATTTATTTGATGAAGCTGATGCACTTGATTGAATGAAAATAGTAGAGGATAAGATTTTTTTGAAGTGCCAAAGAGAGCTAGGTTGACCAGCTGAGCGGTTAATTTCCCTGAAATGCGTCTTTTGGAAAACTTGAATATAGAAACGAAAGAACACTTGTTCTTTGACACATTTTCCAATTGTAAGTCCATTTCCTTTTATGTTCGTTTATAGGCACTCGCGCATGCCTATCAAACTAATACATATAAGGTAAGTATTCACAGTGAAACAATTACCATTTAATATTAAGTTTAACCAATAATATTTAGGAAAATAAAAGGATTTCAAATGCATAATTCTTTAAAAGAAAATATTTTCAATTGATTTAAATTCAACTATGTCAAATATAAATATTTCACAATTTTTGTAGGTAGGATAACATACAAAAAGATAATTATATTTCAGCAATACTTAATAATGATCAACAAAAAAGTTCTATAAAAAGAAGTAATATTATTATTTTATAATTATTATAAAAATTAATTTCCAAGTTTTAGACACTTTTTGAATATACTTTATTAAATAAATATATATTTCCTGTTATTTTTGTTTTTAAATATTATTTTTACTTATTTCATTTTAACTTATGTGTTATTATTTATATTTAAATGTAATTTATTTTATTTAAATTTGATTTATTTATATTTCTTTTATAACTTCACAGCTTTTCTCAATTTTCAGACCTCTTACTATAAAAAAATCATATACAATTATATATTTGATTTAAAAAAATATAGGTTCTATTATATTTGTATATTTATACTATTATATTGATATTTTTTGTGTAATTTTTAGTCGTCAGAATTCCTTTTATTTTCCTAAATATTATTGGTTAAACTTAATATTAGATGTAATTGTTTCATTTATCGGTAATGAATTAAGCTGCTCAATATTTATTTTCTTTGAATATATTTTTATGTGTATCTTCTTCAATATTATCATGTAATAATTTTTTATTTTTTTAATTAAATAATTGAATAATTACTTGCATACTAACTTAATCCATTAGAAAAAATAAAACTAAATTTGCTTATCATTTAACCTGAAAAAAAAACTTTATAGTACAAACCCACGCACATTGCAATCCCATCTCTTAAAATGTCATATGGGAGAGACCGATGTGCATAACTCGAAGAAAAATTGAAAAATGAATTTTTCTTTGAGTGTATTAGTGGAGGGCATGTAAAAATCAGAAAAATATCAAACATGTTTAATATCTACCCGAAAAGTCCCAGAAAACAGGTTTTTATGGAGAAGGAAGCAAAAGTTGTCCACTTTTAGTTGTAGTCTATAGCCACCTTAAGGTTTAAGCGCTTAAAACCACTCTGTATGTATTTTCAAATCTCATCCCAATGTTTAAAATTAGGCGTGTTGGGAAGTTTAGATTTAACATATCTGCATGTGAGTTTGCTTTACAGGAACATGCAAAGAATGAAATTAAACCGCAGGGCTAGTTAATGTTAGCTGATGTCAACCACAAACTGACTTATAAATGAGTAAGAGTACGGCTTAAAGTTACAGAAAGAAAAACTCGGCAAATTGAAGATGTTCCTACTCCAACTTATTCGATATGCTATAAACCTAAAGTAGAAAATTTATCCTTGAATTCTTATATAAATATATATATTTTGGGGAAGATTATGAGACTACTAAAAGTATACCCCGAACTAGTAAAATAGCAATAAAGAAGATTTCATGCGTTCAAAATTGGTAGCAAATTAGGCAGGTGTAAATTAAACATCAGCGACATACATTAGCCATAAAAGTTAATTTTTAAAATGAAGTAGCAGATTATTTTTCTCTGTCTTTTTTCTGTCTGGAATGACAAAGTCAAATAGTAAAGGACAAGTAAAAGTTGCTGTTTGAATCAAAGTTTTCTTTATATAATGTCATTATGTAACTTAGCGTATTTATAAAAAAAACTTTCGCAAACTAGATTCAGATTAGTTTATTTGAGAAATATATTAGAGATTTCCCATACAAATTCTAAAATGGTAGTACATTTGTCTAGTACAGTGATTCCCAACCGGTGGTCGCGACCCCCTAGGAGATCGTGTAAAAAATGTACTAAGCTGAAAGTCTTTCAGGAGTTTGCTCTTTCATTTTCAACTGTTAAAAAACGTATAGCTAATTTATTAGCTAATTTAAATTCCATTGAAGATAATCCGCGTGAAGGATGGCATTGTTTTTCTCTTTGTTTCTTTTTTTTCTGTCATGTGCGACAAGATGCGCGCAAGAGTTTCCAAACGTCCACAAAAAGATGAAAGAAAATAATTTTTTGAGATTTTAGTTCTGGATTAATTTAATTAATGTGTGATTGAAATTTGCTCGCTTTAACTATGATAAGCGCCCGAGTGTTTTATTAATTTACTTGATATGTCTGGCAGACTGTCGCGATTTGTGTTTTGGTTTATTTTGCGTTCATCCTTATGAAGAAAATATTATTGGAATTTATTAGTTGAATTTTTGCAGTCAGCGGAGCTGGTACTCTGCTCTTGGACTAACAGAAATAAATAAAGCGAGGTAAAGTGAAAAGTAACGTAAAGATGTTGTAGTATTGATCTCAATGCAAATAAGCTCTTAGAATTTGATAAGGTTTAGTTTTCTCATTTTCGAAATTAAGTTGAAGGAGAAAAAAAGGAAATGCTCTGATACATTTTGCCAGAGGATTACTTTCAATGGGGATTTTTAACAAGATTTGGATTATTTCAAAAGATATGAAACTCACTTAAAAAATAAACGATTGGATCTTTCTGAAAAATTTCAGCAACAAAATCAAGCTGTAATTCAAGCATCGTATGAAATCACTCTCGAAGTTGCTGAAATTAAAAAGGCATACACCATTGCCGAAACACTCATCAAGCCTTGCCTATTAAAGTCGGTCAATTTAATTCTTGGAGACGTAAGTGAGATCAAAATGCGTAATATAACTTTGTAAAACAATATAATTCAGAGGCAAATTTCGGCTATGTCAGCGGATGTGCTTTAGGAAAATTTAATTCAAATAAGATCATTTCCTCTCTATTCAATTCAACTCGATGAGTCTACAGATGCTCATGCTCCCAGTTACTTGTTTTCACCAAATATTTTTATATGGATCACATCAAAGAAGAATTTTTGTTTTGTTGATCCCAAAAAACTACAACAAAGGGTAAAGATGTCATGAAAATAATGCTTTCATTCATGAAAACTTATTACTTACAATGGGAAACTTTGTGTGGAGTTTGTACTGATAGTGCACCAGCTATGCTTGGATCGAATTCAGGGTTTCAGAAAAGAGTTAAAGACCTTGCACCGCAAGTAGAAGGCTTGCACTGCATAATCATGCCCTTGCCCTTGCCGATTTGCCCTGGCTGGTAAAATTCTCCTCTGGCCTTTGCAAGAAGTACTAAAATCTTTAATTAAAATCGTTAATTATATTAAGTCTAGTGTTCTTAACATACGTCTGTTCAAAAAACTATGCAAAGACATGAATTCTGAACATGAAACTCTTTTATATTACACTACTGTTCGTTGGTTATCCAAAGAAAACGTTATAGAACATGTTTCTGAGTTAAAGGGAGAAATTAAATGTTTTTGGGAAATGCAAGCGAAAAAGGATTTTCTGACAGATTTCACTAATGATGATTGGATTCAAAGAGTTGCTTATTTATCAGACATCTTCAGTGAGTTAAAAAAATTTTTGAAGCTCCAGGGTAAGGATTTGCACACAATTAATTTCAGAGATAACGTGAATCCTTCGTTTCTAATCTTAAAAATTTGAGACGTAGAGCTAATCAGGGACATTTGCAATGTTTTAACACCTTTGCACTTCGGTTGAAGAATCAGAAAACTGCATAGCGGGGAATCTTAAAGAAGAAATTGAAAATTACCTTAAATCTCTTGGAAAATAAATAAAACATTATTTTCGAGAGCTGTCTGAGCAAGAAACTAAACTAGTAAGGAACCCATTACAAACTTCATTGGTTCCAGATGCAATTCAAGATGAGTTTTTAGATCTTCAGAATGATTCTGTAGCCAAGGATTTGTTTTAAGAAAAGCCGCTAGCTGAATTTTAGTGTGTCAGGCGTCCTTCTTATCCTAATGTGGCGCTGCTGGCGCGTTGTTAGCATATTACATTTTTATCTTGTTATTACATGTTTATAAATTCTTATTTTCTTGATATTCTTAATTGAACAGTTGTTAGCGTATTGCATTCTTATCCTAATAGATGATAGCATTGTGAGTTATAAAGTTATCCTTTATTACTCTATCATTTATAACAGCGAGACTTTTAAGAAAGAACTCAATTAAAATTAACGAATGATGTACGGGTACGTGTACAAATGTGATACCTTTAAGAATCGTATAAAATGCAGCAACTTCCCCTTAAAATTTTAAGTGTTTCGGTTGTTGTTGTGTATGTTGTTTCAATATGTTTTACTTACCATTATAAAGTTTTCAAAACCTTGCAAATAGCTCCACAAGTTTCCAAGTGATAAACCCTAAACTTAGATTTAACAAATTTTTCAGATTTTATCATAAATTTTCCAATCTGTGGAAATTGAAATTCAAGTACTTAGCAAGTAATTTTTAGTTTCAAAGTTTTTTACAAAAAACAAACCAAAACATTTTTGGAGTATTGGGGGTCTTCTAGTTTAGACGCTTAAATAAAAACACCCAAAGGTATTCTTTCGGACGCAATAAAGAAGAACCAATAAATATTTTAAGAAAATATTTTTTTGCTTTTTGTTTATTGATGTGTTGAGAATATAAAAAATTAATAATATTAAAAAGAAAAAAACCAAATTGAAAATACTAGAGGCCGGCAAAATGGGGGCTCTTGAAAAAAGGTTGTGTCTTGGTGTGCACGATTCCATTCTTTCCAGTAATTTGAAGAAAAAAATTGAGACCTTTTAAATGGTATTGGTGAGTCTGATGGTATCATTGGAATACGTGGTAACATGAGAATTTCACCTTTGAATTGTCCGATCAAAATAATTGCCTCCAAAATTTTCCGAGTGATTCTTTTAATAACCATACGTGTGCCATTGCATAATTTAGGTGGGTTTAAATTTCTTAAAAGTATAATTGGTGAACCAATTTTTAACTGAAGATTATGTGGTGGCAGCCCTGATATATTTAAAGAATTTAAAATTCTATTGGAAAATTCACGGCTTCGTTTTCATCAACAGTACTGTCAATTGATTTGAAAGACATCAGATCATCTGGCAATAACTATTGTATTTGGAAATTTAATGCGTTGACACTCATATTTCTAACTGCCAATATATCACGATTATTAAGCCAATTATGATCCAAATAATTATTAATTATATCTGGAAAGATACTTTCAATCAGCTCCTCTTTCGTTTGTACCATAGTGCAGAAATCTTCTGGCAATTGTATGGATTGTGTACTAGAATGTAGTTGAATTTCACCATTTCCAATATTCAGCAATTGAGTTGAAAAATTTTCTGCCGATGGATCATTTTGCATCTGTACTCACATATTTATCGTTGATCGATATATTTCGATGTTTCGCCAAAAAGATGATCGTTTTAAACATGCGTTGATCTCATCGGCGAAAGTAGATCGCAGAATAACTGGCAATGTCTGTCAGAAATCACTAGATAGTAGTAGTAGGACAGCACCATTAAAAAGTTTATCGTTGTTTATCAAATCTTTCATTGTTCTATGAAATGCTTCCAATGAATGTTTATGAGCCATAGTGCATTCATCCCAGATTATAATAGAACTTTTTTGAAGTGCTGTAGTCATTCCACTTCTGTTTTTGATGTTACACATTGTATTTGGATTGTTATGAATGTCTAATGGTAGCTTAAATGCTGAATGTGCCGTTCGTCCACCACCTAACAAAGTGGCAGCAATACCTGACGATGCAATTGCCAAAGCGTTTTTCTGTTGCGATCGTATCTTTGCAAGGATTAATGATATTAAAAATGTCTTACCGGTTCCACCTGGTGCATCTAAGAAAAAAAAGACACCCTGTTGAGCATCAACAGCCATTAGAATTTTATCATAAACTATTCTTTGTTCAGCTGTTAGTAATGGCTCGTTATTTGCAACAATTGCAGCTGAGTCGAGATCATTGTATTGTTTTTCTCGTTGCAAATCATTATTAATCAAATCAGCGGCCGGGCGATTAGGTAATGGCAAACCAAAATGATTTAATGATAAAATTGCAATTAAAATGCATAAGTTCAATACAAAGAACAATTATAAGTTTATTAATTGTATTAAATCACAATTTCAATTACAATATAATAACACTCACTTATTGAAAAAATAAAACAAATGAAATGAAAGACGTTTACTAACCTTGAAAAGATTCTTACTACCAAAATGTCAGTTTCTATCAAAAATTTCAAAGAAAAAAAATTCAATTTTATATACACAGCACAATTATAGGGCTATTTATTATCTTTTAATCACGTGTACCTACCCATTATTACATGTATTAACATTAATCGTAATAAAAGGTTATTTGACGGATAAATCGAAATAAAAACTATACTGTATCCTATTCGCGACTAAGCTAAGCACAAAATATAAACTTTTATCTCTATTAGTCCAGTAATTTTTTAATGCATTGCAGTCAAACATCGGGACACGTGATTTTTACATATATATCGTAATAAAAAGATATTTGACGGATAAATCGAAATAAAAACTATCCTATAGCCTATTCGCGACTAAGCTAAGCACAAAATATAAACTTTTATTTCTATTAGTTCAGTAGATTCAGGCTTAGATTTGATCACACCATGTTTTTCACACGGACAATTATACGTGGCATGCTCTCGAGTGGGCAAATCATCCAGTTTGTTTATGTTAGCTTAAGATATTGTACACTCTATTTCGTTAAGTGATAATAAGTTAGTCATTTTTTTCTACTAAAATAATCCTAGGAATAATTTAAATTTGGCAAAATAACGTTTGCTGGGTCAGCTAGTAACTTTTTATAAAACAATAATATGTATAAATGTAAAGTTTATTAAAGCTTTTAAATAATTATAATGAGAGGTTTATAATAATAATTTTTGAAGAAACGTCTTCCTCGTGGTTCTGTCAAAACTCTGATAGCGCCTCTACTTGTAAGTTGCAACAACTAAAAGAGTGATACCATATTTTTAGTAGTGCCCCGTGATTCATCGCTTAGATATGCGAGTATATTTTTTTATTAATTTACCTATCTAATATTTCTCTTTTGAAATAATTTCACAAAATTTTATCAATCAGAATAATTGATTCGTGTAACACAATGAAAATCATTGGTGTGAGCCCGTGACACATGTCGAGTACTTTCGAGGTTATCTATGATTTCATATATGAAATCACTCAGAATAATTGATGTGTGTAATAGCGTTTCTACACAGGCCACTATCAGCATAAACTCACAGCAACTCTGTGAGTTTTGTATGGAAAAATGATATATCCATGACCGTGTTTCTTCGTTCCCGAACGTTGATATTGATAGTTATAGCGGTTCACTAATGGGAGCAGTACTAGGAATTCTGAATATTGAAACATCGAAAATTGTCGATATGGTTGACAATTATATAAATTGTTTGGTGAGGTTAGATGAAACAAAATATATGGTGGAAAGGTAAGCGTAATTTAATTATTTTACTAATATTGTAATTATTTTCAGGTTTATTTGTAAAGGACATAGTGATTTCGATAAAAGGTAAGCGTTTCTTCAAGTGATTAAATTATTTTACTATAATGTTGTGTTTGTTTTTAGATTAACTTGTGAAGAAAAATAAATTCTTAGGGATTCCGTAAAAGTAGTGTTCCTTTTTAATATTATATTTTAAATTGAAATTTTTATATCTTTATAAAGAATGAAGACATTTTATAAAATTCTTCAACTGAAAATCAAGTGCAGAATATAGAAATCTCTTTTGATATTTTTATTAAATGTGCCAAAAATTAAATTGTATATTTTCATAAGTACTAAAATGTTTTATAAATGGATTTTATATACATCTATGTGTTTCTTTACAAAACAATAACATAAATAAAATTAATCGACAACTGGGTTTATTTTCAAGATCACGGCTTGTTATAAAAGTTAGGCAAGTTTGGAATACGAGCATTATAATAGCAAGGGTTGCTTCTAGGAAGAGTGCAATCATGTTAACTACTCCGCTTTTTCCAAAATAACTTTTGTATATTTATAAATAATATAATTTTGCCCACAAAAAGGGAAAGGGCTATACTGATTGACAGTTCAAAGGTTTTCTTGATGATGTGAAAGAATTTAACATGAAACCTACCATGAGCGTTCAAATGCCTGCATTAAAAAGCCAGTTTTAGCCAGTTTTTCCGGAAAGTAAGCAATAAAGAAAATTGTGAATATTGGCACGACTACGATTTGTCCAGTCTCAGCTTCTAGAGGGTCTTTTGAAATGATTTTAACACCAAAAATTAATAAAAAATTATTGAAAAATATTGGTCATTTTATTTTAGTTAATAATAGTACTTTTTTATTCATGTTTAGGTTATGTTTCAATTTTTTGGTTTGTTTTTTTCACACTTTTTAACACTTTTCGAACAATGTTTTTCACTTTAAAATGTTAGTTATTATCAATAGTTTTAATTTTAAACAATAATTACAGGTGACAATGCACAAAAACTGCATAATTTGTAATTATTAAATTCACTAATTTGGTTATAAAAAAGTGCTGAATGACATTTGTCAAGAGTACTTTCCCCTCAAAGTGCTGACTATTTTTTGGTATAAGCATAAGGGCACACCTGCCAACATCATTATTAAAGTAGTATAAAGTAAAATTATTTTATTTTATTAAATAAATAATATACTTTTAATAAAACCTTTAATTTTAGCAAAAGCAATAAGAAAAATATAAAATTTAATTATTAATACATTTTTATATTGTATCCCTGCAATTTACTTTATATATAAATATTAAAGTTGAATAGAATTATTTCATATGGTCATATGGGCAAGATTTTAAGCAATTTTTAAATAAATAATGGGGAGATTTTAAGTAATCGAAAAAAATACTTAAAAATTTTTATTCGGTTGAAAGCTGAGAAACTCTTTAAACATCTACGAATTTACTGGGTTTGTCTCTTCAAGAAAAAGTCTTGATTGAAAAGTTTAGATTGAAAATATATAATTTATGCTTTCTTACTATTTTTATTATGTTAAATTGACTTACCGTAAATAATGATGTATTATAAATACACTAAAATTAGTTTAAAGGTACAAATTTATTTTTTGAAAAGACTTGTAATGTAATTATTGCGGAGAATATACTTCTGGATGTAACCGCACCTCAGATCGCTTTCAAATTGGCTTTCCAGTTCGCTGTCCAAATCGCTAATAGAGACACAGCCATACGGATATTCCGTGAATAATGCGCATGCCTTTGCTGAATTGATGCATTGGGACCCATGTCCCAATAGACAACGTTGTCAAGACTACCAGTGTATCATAGAGCAATGGCTATTTCACAGCGCATCATGAGACAACATCAAAACTATCAAAATTTTGTGTACATGTAGGTTTTCACATGTATTAGTTATTTGTAATATAAAGTTGTGCCTAGTGTCAAAAGTGTATAGATTTTATAAAGTGTATAAATGTATAAAGTGTATAAATTTTATTTATACTATTAAATAAGAATTATATAAAAACAACGCCTTCTAGATATAATAAAGTTCAAATCATAGGATATATTGGTTATTAATTTTACTATTTTAATTGAAACACTTTTTACACATTTTATTAAGCCAACCTTAAACTTAGAACTAGCTTTGGTGAATTTTTAATTTTAATTTTTTAACATAAAATATTTGGGCACGGTTTCCACTAGTAGGGACACTCTATATGTACTTTTTCCGATTAAGTCCGACACCCAGATATCGGAAAAAATAGTAAAAAAATTTAAAAAGTTGTTTTAATATGATTTTTCGATCTTTAAAGTTTACACTAAAACCTCTTTAAAATCGCCATATTTGAACTGCCACAATACAAAAATCTTCTTCTTCTTCCCATCAAAGTTGTCATCACTAATTCATTTGTCAATGAAGGCTAGTAGTTTAGACCTAAATTCAAGGCTACGTTAATTAATGAATTAAATTTTTTCTTGGTTGGTCTAAATAATGTTATTATACTATTTATTTATAAATATATGTATTATTTAATTAGAAAAACTATTATCTATTCGTCAGTGTACTAAACTTGAATATAGAAGACGAGAACTTTTACCTGAGCTAACAATTTGATGTTTATATATTTTAAGGTGTCATACAAACTACTAAAACTAAAAATTTCTTTTATTTTTATTTACAGAATTATTGCTCACCAATTGTATGCTGTGGTTTTTTGTATAAATTCCTTGTAATTTTATTGGAACCTGTCAAATGTTATGTCAAATTTATTGGAAAGCTAATGTCGAAAGGAAATGAGGAACAACCAAAGGTTTTGCTTCAGAAGTATAGCCCTGAACAAGAATATTAATATCAAGACGATATTGAACAGCTACTACTGATAAAAAACAGTTCACATGTGGAAAATAATGATTTAGTTAGTTTAGAAATTTGTTGTCAAAATATCACAAGATTCACTTTCATTGTTAAAACGACATATCCAAGAAAAAAAAGTCGGAAGCTGTCTCTCAAATAATAAATAAACATTTACATTATATGAAGGTGCGACAAGAAGCAAGGGGCAATGTCAGGCAGCTGCTGGTGCAATTATTATTAGAGAAGCAAAACGACAAGATAATAAAGTTCGAGTATATTATGGATTATTAAAAGAGGTAGATATAAACTATTTTATATTTAAATGTAATATTCATAATTTTACAATCTAGATGGTTTTCCAAACTCTTACAACACCACCTAATAAACCTAAAAAAAAAAAAACAAAAGAAAGATCCCTTATTTTTAAAGAAATCGAAATCCTCCTCCTCATGATCGTATACCATTGTTGCAATTAAAAGACGCCGATAAGTTAGAAAAAATAAAAGCACTTAGAAAATCAACCAAAAGAGTAAATTTAGGATGTGATACCTTCTGTATGCATGTATACTCTGTTAAATGCTGGCAATAATGCTATTTGGTAAATTAATAACATAATGTGAAACTTAATAAAGTTATTTTTTGTTCTTTAGTGCTGATATATGCGATGATTCCTGTTGGCTTTTATGAATCTTATATCAAAGTTTGGATATTAACTCCTGCAAAGCTACGTGTTGCAATGAAAGGTTCTGAACATCTTAAAGAAATTGATAGAGATGCAGATGATGATGGATGATCGAGTGACAGAGAATAGCCGCAACGAAAATTTTTTAATATCAGGTTAGCTATATTTTTGTGTTTATGTATAAAATTGTAAGAGCAAATTAGGTGTCGTAAAGAAGTCTTCACAAAAAATGGAAAATGGAGTAATTTCAATATTTTCAAAATTATATAAATTGATAATTTTTCAGAATCTATTACATTTTATAGTTTTGCTTGGCTCTTGTTTTTGAGAAATTTATTTTATTTTAGGAAACTTAGATTGTGCTTTGAAAATATGGGAGTTTGGAAAAATTATGCACAGACTATACAGCCACAAATGGAAATCTACCCTAAAATTCTGACGTTAAAGATGGTGAATCATATATGCTTAGATCGTTCCCATCTAAATCAACACCATTTATACATCTTCATTACATAATAAGAAATTATCAAAAATAATGAAAAAGATACACTTATTGAATTTTATGCACTATTGTGTTAACATTGTAAGAATTTGAAACCAATTTATAATGCATTATAAAAATTATAAAAAGGTTATTATAGAAATGGTAAAAAAAAGAAAAAAAGAATAAGCGTAAAATATATTATTGTGTTTATTTAGTTTAGTGTGATATTAAAATCACTTTATTTCATAAGTCATGTGAATTACTTGAATTTGAATTTTAAGCATAACAATTTTAAAATTAGCCATAAAAATAATAAAAAAAATAAAAAATAAAATAAATTTTTTTAGTGACTTCAAAATCATGTCTTAAAACTTTACTTTCAGTCTCTTTAAGAAAATATATGAGAATCAATTTTAGTATCAATTGGAAACCTACACAAAAAACCGTATAACTTAACTGTTTGTTTTTAAAATACGACCTTCTGTTCTTCGTAATATGTATTGACCTCTTTCTAGGTGATATTTAAAAAACCATCGAATGTTCTATTTGATACACAAATCCAAATAAATTTGGTGTAAGGAATAAATTGAAATGATTTTTTTAGTCAGAGTATAATATTCCTTTATTATTATCACCAATTATTACCCAGTGCTACATATTCATTTTATATAAAAAATATTAACTATCAGTCTCTTTTTATTTTACTTATTATTTAATTTTCAAATACGTTGATGTACCAATCGGGTTGGAATGTAAGCTCTATTTTACCTTTATGAAATATTTTTGCGAGTTTTTGGGTTCCAATAAAATTACAAGGAATTTATGCAAAAAACCACAGCAATAATTCTGTAAATAAAAATAAAAGAAATTTTTAGTTTCCATAATAATTGATACCAATAAATATGTTTTCTTCTTAAATTATGATTGATTATGACACCTTAAAATATATAAACATCAAATTGTTAGCTCAGGTAAAAGTTCTCGTCTTCTATATCCAAGTTTAGTACACTGACGAATAGATAATAGTTTTTCTAATTAAATAATACATATATTTATAAATAAATAGTATAATAACATTATTTAGACCAACCAAGAAAAAATTTAATTCATTAATTAACGTAGCCTTGAATTTAGGTCTAAACTACTAGCCTTCATTGACAAATGAATTAGTGATGACAACTTTGATGGGAAGAAGAAGAAGATTTTTATATTGTGGCAGTTCAAATATGGCGATTTTAAAGAGGTTTTAGTGTAAACTTTAAAGATCGAAAAATCATATTAAAACAGCTTTTTAAATTTTTTTACTATTTTTTCCGATATCTGGGTGTCGGACTTAATCGGAAAAAGTACATATTAGAGTGTCCCTACTAGTGGAAACCTCCCCAATATTTGTATTAAATAAAAAAAATTTAGCGGCTTTCGCCCAGCTTATTGATGAATGTCAAAACAAACCTTACTTTTTATGTATTGGTAAATCCATACTTTCTGTCTCAAAATTAACTTCGAAAATTCCCAATTTTCCCCTTACCTGGTGTCTCGCTAAGCTTAAAAACAAAAATGAGGTGGTCTCATGAGGTACTGTCAAATATAATTAATCAACTTGGTTGCTTTGTGAAACACATTCTAAATGAGCAGTGTGCATTAGATATTAGTATTTTTGATTTAGAATTGAGCCTAAATTAATTGTCAAATTTGTGCTTTATACTGTTAACATTTCTTTTTGACAAGTTTTAGTGCATTAAATTTCTTGTAAAATATTTTGAAATACATGTAGTTTATTTATAAGACGCAAGGTTACCAAAATGTTTAAAATAGAGTCCTATATTACTCCATTTATTCTAAATCATGTGGCTAAATATGTAAAAAATATCCGTCCCCAAGATGCTCAAGTAACCCTATAATCTAACTTTTTATAGTAAGTGAATTTTTATGTTTTCCAGGTTTATTTATGGGGCGGAGAAGTTGCGTTCCAAAACTTAGATTTGCGCTTAGACATTCTTCAAGCTGAAATAAATTTACCATTTGAATTTTTATCCGGCCATATTCATGAATTAATTATTCATGTACCATGGACGAAAATCACACGGGAGCCAATAGTTATTACTATTAATACAATTGAGTTTATTCTAAAACTCAAAGACCTAAAATCAACTGCCGATATAAAAAGTAAAAAAATATCTAAAATAGATGATATGCAATACGGCTATATGCCTAGTTTAGTCAGCAAAATTATCAACAATATTACAATCAATTGCAATAATATTATTTTAAAATACGTGGAAGAAGATATAGTGATGTCAATGAATATTCAGCTCCTTTCATTCTGCTCATCTGATGAACTCTGGAACCCATCATTTATTGATATAGGACAAATGAAAGGAACCATGCGGAAACTTGTTGAAATATCGGATTTGACTATATGTTTGGATAAAAGGAACTCTGTGGGACAAATCGATTTGAGTCAAGAGCCTGTGCTATATCGTTGCTCTCTTCAGATAAGAATAATGACAAAATTCAAGTCAAATACTTTACTAAAGACGTCTAGCTCAAGAATAGATGTATACACAAAATTTATTGACATAAACGTATCGTTAAAACAATTTCCAATGATATTGCGTCTTATGGAATTAATTATTGTATTAAAAAGTGAGAATTTTAACAAGTACACACAAATAGAAACAACTAACGATTCTACTGAGAACTCTAGATCTATCGATAATAACATTTCATATTTATCTTGGGTTTGGAATTTATTACCAAAACTTTTTACTGATGAAATTATTACAGAATCCGAAGTAATTGAACCGAATTATTTAACCAATAACCTTTATATTACAAAACTTAAACTAACGCTTAAGTCTTGTGAAGAATTGGTAGACTCGTTTGTACCAACCGCTCACAGAATACGTTATGATCCAATTTTATATGTCTTTTTAGAAAGCATACATTGCAACACTGTAATATCTGGTGTACATTGGTTTAATATGCGTACTCGTATAGCAAAAATAGAAATTTCACCTCCATATAAAAAGGAATCTTGTGATAAATTTTTTTGCAAATTATATTTTGAAAGTGAAACCAACGTTAAAGAGACCTTTTCAAAAGACTCACTATTTGATTCAGAATCAAATGACGACATAGGTAAAAATGATTTACCAATAACGGACTGGGAAATATATTTAAAAAAATATACAAATGAATACTTTCAAAACTGCTGCTCAGCACTTGTAATCGATCTTATTTATTTAAATAGTTCGTACGAAAGTCAAGAAAATCGATTAGAACCTGACATATATAATGGCAGTAATGATTTATCTGAAAAAAGCTTAATACGAATTTATACATGCTCAGTTGTTGTTAATTATAACTCGTTTTTTGTAGCCATTATTAAAACATTAAAGGAATTAATTGATAAATATGATTACCCTCCATACGTTGAAGTAAAAATTGATTCAATCGAAAAGATATCTCCAACATCACTTGTTGATTATGACTTATTAATGAGCAAGATCCCTACGAAAATAATAAATATTTATATGAAAAACTTTACAGTTTTCATTAGCTTACCAATTGATGTGACTAGTATAAACGATCAAGTTTTGACATCTATACAAAAAGAAAAACTGCCTTCCTTAAGAATGTGTTTCAATGAAATCCAGTGTAAATATTGGGCACCTATTCAAGTAGAAAAACTTGTTTATACGATTTGCCAGCTGCCTAAAAAACCAGATATGTTGCTTCAAACCTGTTATAATTTATATGATTTGAATTTTGAAGAAGGAAACTTAGATATTGTCTCCAATTCAATGGAATCATTTATTTTATTGATATCAAAAACATCAGCCAACCTCAAATTACTGCTTTTACCGCATTTATGGAGCGATATTAATATAATAAAGAGAAAATTTGAAATTTCAACCCAAAATATTAAAGTGTCTGTCAACAAATCACAACAAAAAGTTCTATTTAAATTTATATCCAACTTTATATATAATAAACCAATATGTTTCACTAAAACTATGCAAAGTTCAATTATCAATAACAGGCTGCACGATAAAAAGGCTTCACACTTAAATTTTTTTTTCGAAGGAATAAATCTCACTGCGGCAAGATTTAACGAATTATACTTGTACAAAGGATGCTTAAAATCCATGAAAATATTTGTAAGCAAAATTAATATTACTCTAAGAGAAAATTCGCCAAAAAATAAAGTAAATTTAATACTTTGTGCCCCAAAATTAAATAAAACATATTCTGAAAACGTCCTGCAATACACTGTACAGTTACCAGTGAACTATAAATCTTTCTCACATCCTCTTGCTGTAATAGTTGAAATTTGTAGTTTTTTAGTAGTTTTAGACCCAGTACTTTTAGAATACATGGAAAGTTTTAAAGATGAAGTATCTTTTTGTAAATTAGGTAAGTTTCATAGATATGTTAATCATATTAATTTATAATTCCCTATTTAGAAAAAGACGATTGCCTTTCTTGTAATGAAACTGAAACCAAATCATCAAGAAAGTCTGTTTCTGATAGAAAATTTACAAAAATTAAGCAGCCAGAAGAAACAGTGCATCATTTATCTGAAAAAGAGGAAAAACTAAAACTACCATCAAAACTCCAAGCCGAAGAACCAATTTTAAATTTTTTTAAATTGTAAATTTTTTATATATATTTATATATTATTAATTTTTTTAATCATCTTTGATTCTAGTTTGCAATTATCAAACTTCCTAGCGTTGAATATATTAGTTGACGGAAGCTCATTTCTTATTCCTCAAAAGAGCATTTTCGTTTCTCTTGAAGATTCTTTTAGTCTAAAGGATGAACTTGAAGAGACTGAGCATGCCATCTTAGAGTATATGCTCAAAACCAAAAAAATTGACTAAAACTAACTAAAGTATAATTTAGGTACTCCTGTATTAAAATTCGATCATCGTCTAATGTTGATATGTACGAAATTTTCAAGAAATCATCTATGAAGTTATTACAAGTAACTGGTAAGAATTCTTTTCCCTGGAACTGCACTCTGGAAGAATTAAAATTTTTTACAAAATTCAAACAGTACTTCAAGAACTGTTTGTTCCCATTTAAAGTTAGTTTAACTTTTGCAATCGATATGAAAAAAGATAAAAATACAACCATAACTGCATTCAACTTACATATAGATACAACGCCCATCGTCTTAGATATTTCTATTAAAGAGGTAAAAGTATACTTCATATTTCCGATTTATTTATTTTTTTTAGATTCTTTATTTACAAAACATCTGGAGACTAGTATCAAGGTCTTTAAGATTTATGCAAATTAGCGGACATCCTAAAGAGTCTACACAAACCGATGCTCGAATACTAACTAATGCTGATGATGATGAACAAATTAAGGAGTTTCTAGCGACTAAATCAAGTTCTGAAATATCCATGACTTCAAAAAGACAAATTGAAGGTAAGAATATTAATGTAAGGTAAGTTAAGAATATTGACTACATATGTTTTAATCTTGACAACGATTTTGTAACAATATCTGCTACCATTCTCTCCGTAGGGCAATACTGTCACAGTATAATTTTCTTTTCGACATAAAATAATAAAATTATATAGTGTTTCCATGTGCTTAGTTCTATTCGATAATTTTTCTACTTGAGTGTGCTTCAAAAATCAACCGTTGTACCATATCCTTAAACCTATATCAACTGTTTGATTATGATCCAACAGGTCTTGAGCTTAATTAATAGTTAGTATAAACATTAATTCACTCATTTTTTTCCAAGTACCTATTTGAAGAGTTTTGTACCTCTTAAATGTTTGATCACACGTTTTAGTTCATTCCAGTCTTCCTTTCCTTCTGCGACAAAATAAACAGTTGAATTATCTGGTAAGATTTTCTCATTTTCAAATTTTATATCATTTACAAAGTTCTTCTCATTTGAACTTCTAATTCTTTCGCATTATCTAAACTATAATCTGCTGCAACTCTACTAATGTAACTTGAATGACACAAATTATAGTCTCTGTTTAATTTCACTTAAATTCTTAAAATTTGATGAAATAAACTCTTTAATCAACACAGTTGACTCTCAAATTTTCGCATATATATAGACCTAATTCTTATTTACTTTGATAGAAATTTTCCGCGATCAATATTGAATAAATTTGTATTTACCTGATGAATCATATATTTTCTTTTGATGCTAAAGCAAGTGGTTTTTCCTGCTAATTGTGCAAATAACCGATGCATGGGGATCAAGACTTATCACCCTAGGTAAAGAAAAAATGTTTTATCAGCAACTAATGAAGCAAAATGTGAATTTTATTCATTCCGTAGTTCAAACTACTGGCCAATTAATGATCTTACTAGGATCGCCCAGTTGTTGAAAATTTCAACAATACATCGATAAAAATATGGTATATATTCTTCGTTTGACTATAAAAAAACTGCTCTGTTTCCGCATTATACGACGCATAATTCCGCACAAAAAGGAAAGTGCAAAAACACGCCTTGCGTATTAAAATATAGATTATTTAATAAAAAAACTAAATCGAGAAAGATTGTACTCGATATACAAAGAGCGGCTTTCAAAAAACGTGCTTTGACTTTATCTATTGTGGTTAGGAAAATATGTATGCCTAGCTGTTCTCAGATGAACTCTATTCCGAAGGTGAAGACTTAAAAGAATGATTTTAGATTCGAAGATGAGCATAGTTGTCTCGAATGATAATATGATGATATTCTCGATCAAATAATTGACTTCCAAATTTTTGACTACTTTTATTGGTTCAGCTTTGTATGTTTTTGAGGGTCTTTTCACTTTTCAAAAAATCTTTGAACATTTTTTTTCTATGTATATATTATTTTAGGTAATAAGTCTGTTATAAGCCTAAAAAGGCTTATTAGCTAATTGTTAATAGTTTACACCATCCTTTAAGTAAGCCTTTCTGTTAGTACGTTTCCAATGACCTTTTTCACTTCTTTTCCGCGATTCATGTTTCACTGTTTTCTTTTTGTTTGGGGTTGATAATATGCTATTTATTTTAGCTTGCATTTGACTATTTTAAGAAATTGCGAACAATGTTGTTTTCAATTCTCAATATAGTTGCTTAGTCGAAGTTGATCGATTGCTGTTTTGACCTATAAAGTTTGACCTTGCTACTTTTGAAGTTCTCCTGTATTTTCCGTGATCTTCCGTGATATTGGCTTGTTTTCCCTAAATTGCAAGTGTGCTATCACTTATTATTTAGATCATAATATGGGTCGTTTTAAATTTTGTATCTAACATAACCGTGCTTTCTGTGTCTTTGACAGAAGAAATAACATCAGTAACCTCATTTTGGTTTCAATGCACAACAACTCGCCTAACAGTAAGCATTATGAATGCAGATGAAAATGCTACTTCAAAAATTGATTTTTATTTCGAAGATTTCATAACTTCATTTGATAGGCAAAATATTTACTTTAAATTAAAAAGTAAAATTGGAGCATTACATATTCAACTATACGAATTTAAGAAAAATGAGTGGGAACCAGATGCGTCATTCAAGCTTTGTGGTAGAACTGGGTCCATTGAATCAAAATGTAGTAATACATTTATCGAGTTAACAGTTACAATTGCAGATACAGGAAATATTTTTAAAAAATGGGGTACCCAGAAGCAATTAGAAAATTTAAATCATTCGCTAGCAGAAGTAATGATTTCAATGCAAGCGTTGGATGTAATGTTCAATATAAAACATTTGAAAAAATTTTTACCTGTTATAACTAATATTTATAATTTTGAAATATGGAATTCACGGCAACGTTGCACAATAGCAACTGTAGCTGGATTACCATTAATATATGCAGATTTTAAGGGATTCACTTTATATGTTCCTGTACCGAACGCTAAAATTGGCTGCGATGTTTTTATTTTGAAGGTAGGTGAACTTCGTATTTATTAAAAATATTTTCATAATGAGATTAATCATAGATATTATTTTTTGTATATAAACATGGCAATATATTGCCAGACTTACCTTTACAGGAATAATTGGCGTGCTACGCCAGTATGTCAAATAATAACAATAAAGAATGAATATATTCCGAAAATGGCGAAAAGTCTTTGTCTGTTAATGGCAGTTCTTTAACTTTTTTATTAGAACATAACACTAACTCTTTTATAAAACGTAACTCAATTTATATCTAAAAATAATTGAATTCTAAACCTTGAATTTAACTTCTTGTTAAGCAAATTTTTTACAATGTATATTACCTAATTAAACCTACTTAATATTATTACAAAAATGCTTAATCTTAACCTACTTAATATTAATATTTCATTTTACTTAATTAGGGAACTGATCACTGGATCATCACTCCCGCACACGTTACACTCACTCACACTTAGTTAATAGTACTAATAAATTAATTGTAAATAGATAAAGATTGTAGTAAAACACTGAATTTTAAAAAATTTTACTTAATATTGTTATTCTATATTACTTAATATATATATATATATATATATTTGTCCTTAACCTACTTAATATTATTATTATATATTATTTATTGATTTATTTATATAGGTGGGAACTATGACAATATCCCCTGTGGTTAAAAATCCGTTAAACAGAACTCGAATACATCCAGAGATTTATACAAAAGCAGCACAAATGCAAATTTTAAATATCCCAGGTTCAGAAGTTGAAGACAGACAATATGAGTTGAATGTCAGTTCAGTATCAGCCGTTACAGGAAATTGGAATGAAGTTTTGAATTACATTAAGGTAGTGATAATCAATCTACTTTCGCTTCTATAATATATATATAGTCAAAATATTTAATTAATGTAGATTACTTTATTTTTTAATTTCACATAAAAAACATTTTCAAGTTATTTCAATTATTTAATGCGGATACTAAAGATTGCTCATTTATACTTCTTTATATATTACTTAATTATGGCAACTAGAATAATTGTGATTATAATATTATATTTCTTCGAGAACCATTTTGGTGTGTAGGTTATTTTTTAACTAGCTTTTTACTCGATTTTTTAATTTTAATTTTTAGATGTAAACATTTTAATTCAATTAAATTTTTGCACGCTCATAGGATAATTCTACGAAATTTTATAACATGAATCCAGCTTTCGAATGGAACAATCAAAGTAAAAAAGCTCTAATAATATTTGATAAAGTATTTAGTGACTTTGCAGTGTCAGTCACATATGCACCTTACATGACTTTTAAATGTATACTCATATGCGGTCAATCACTTGAATTTAACTGTATAGCTGATTTAGTTGTTGATATAACAACTGATACATTGACCATGTTTAGTTTATTTTTGAAAGAATGTAATGATTTGAAAATCGCTACAGAGCAAATGCTCTCATCGATTGCTAAAAATGTTAATACAATAAACAATATAAATGGTAAAATTGAAAATGCGAATGAGAATATAACGCCATCAACGTCTTTTTCGGGAATGATTAGAGTTAATAAAAAGAAACGTGGGCAGCACATAAGTGCAGTAAAGTCATTAGTTGAAGCTTTACCATTAAAAAATGTAAGTGTGGAATCTGGTGTTGAGTCTTTTGAAAAGAATCCAAATATATTGGATTCAAGAAAATCATTCAAAGACCGACCGAATCATGATGCGCAAAATATTCCGTTTGATATTTCATTAGTTGCCGGGATTTTTATTTTTAAACTTTATTATAACCATACATTTAAGGAAAACAACAAAACAGAAAAGCTGTCGCTCATTACTGCGACACTAACACAGCCCAGTGTGCTAATATCACAAAAAATATATAAAAAGACAACGAAATTATCAATTTTTAATATTGATGTTAGCTGCGGTAATATGAAAAACAGTGAAAGTAATGATTTTACAGATTTTGAAGATAAGTTGCTTGAAACATCACCAGGTCCTTTGAGTTTAACTGGAGTTCCTCCACCCCTAATATTTTTCAAGTACAAGACATCTTTATCCAATCAACCTATAGTAGAAATAGATATCGAACGAGAAATTTTTATATATATGTCACACAAGATGTTAAAAAAATTATATAATTATCATAATATCATAACAAGAGCCATTAAGATAATCCCCATGTCAAAACAGGTTTATTTAAAAGATCAAAAAAAAGCCTCAACAATTAAGTTACTGCAAAGCTGCTTTTCAAATGCTTGTAATATTAACATTACATTGTGTCACATGTGTCTAAACTGTAAGGAAGACAATTTTTATAACATTAAAATATTGTTCGAAATTTTAAAAATGAGTTTCAATATTTGTGAGCCGCCACACAAAGTAATTTTTAGTTTCGTTCAAAATTCATTTAAAATTACTGTTGATAAAACGGCAATCTTGCATCCAATGAATCTAAAATTTATTGGAGTCATTACAAAAGAAACATGGGATCGCGTTCCGTTCGTGTTCTGTAAAGCAGAAAGTGATGTAGTTCAATTTGATATTGGGTTGAAAAAAGTTAAATGTTTAGAAACAATGATTAAAAAAATGACGTCAGCTGTATATAACACTCAAATCACAGTATCTGATAAAAATGCTAAAGTAGTGGTAAACCCAGTAGATTTTGAAAGACTATCACTGATATCTGGAAAAATTCATTTTAAAAAAAATAAAAAGAATAAAGTGGAGTATTATCAAGATGATTTAAGGTTTTTTTTTTTTTAAACCTTAAAAAGAGCATTAATTTTTTTTTATTGTTCAAGAGCTGGAGCATTCCAATATATTGAAGCTTTTAATGATGGAAATCTACCTCTGCCATACCAAATCAAAGTAATGATCGATAGAGATGGTTTAATCTGTTGGCGTTATCCACATCCAAGAATAATAACTAAACTTCACATTTTTCCTATACCAATGCAGGTAATTCAATAATGTTATTGTAAAGGAAAAAATATTAGTTTCAGTTCTTTGTTGTTGTATTTTTAAATAGATTACAAAATCATCAAAATGTCGGCTTGAGTATTATTCAGAGTCTTATGTGGATTTTGTGCCGTTACTTGAATTCTTTCTGTCAGATAATGAAACCCAATTGGTTGATTTGAAAACAAAAAAAATTACAGCGCATACTTGGCGAGTTGTGATTATGCATTCAGTGATACCTATTAACAGAGAATATTTTACTGTTGAAAATATAACAATGACAAAAGTTAACATTGAGGTAATTAATTCTGTTTTCTCTAGGTTAATATTACACATAATAACATATATCCATGTATTACTTACAAATACTTCAATTTACAAACTTCCTTTCTTTCAAGGATGAATTGAAAAAAGAAAACAGCGGTAAACAGGTTTTGGAATGCAATCCAAAGTTCTTGGTTGGCTGCTTACGTGTTGACTCCTGTTTTGATCCGTCCCTTATACCCAAAGTAGACGTATTATTAAAAGTGGGACAGGTTAAAATAAATTTTCAAAATGAATACGAAGATGTTTCCGAAAACAAACATTATTTTAAGAATTTTAAATTATTAGAAGGTCGCATTCGATATCACACGTTTGCATTAATTGTTATTTCAAATATTGAAATGCTCATCAGATATACGTCATCCAAAAAATGTTTTGTAACTACAGAACAGATGTGCTTGTTTCGAGTTTTAGATTATAATACATTAAACATGATTTCTGTAGTTGAAGACGCAATTGTTAAAGCATCATTTGAATATGACGAAAACATAGATATAACATTCCTTTCTGAAATTTTAAAAATTAATTTTGGACCAACTATAATAAAAACTTTACTATACTCACAAAAACAATGGATGAATTCATCGAATGATAATTTTCATGGTGAATTTCTTGTAAGCAAAATTTTAATATGCAATTGTTCAAATTTTAAGGTGAAATTTAAACAAAATAACTATAAGGAAGAGATAGTTGTGAATGAAAATGAATGTAAACCATATATATTTCAAAATGAGCACGTTGACCCAAAATTAGTTTTCTCGATAGAGGATGAAAAAAATGGTTCATCGAAACCAACTAAAGTTCAAAAAGAGGGAACTCATTACATTCGTGTTGGAAAAAATATTTTAATAGCTGAATCCAAACAGTTTTCAGAAAACCAAAATGTAGTGATACTCAAAGGCATGGTTGAAATATTATCAATGACACAAACGATATTTATGTCACAATTAAAGAACAAAACAAATATGGCTCATATATTAGAATTTGAAATTCCTAGCTATGGTCATACTTCACTTAATGTAAATTCTTCTAGGCTAAGCAATTTTGTATTGAGGTAAGATACATATTTCAAAAGTAAGTCATATATAACATACTTGGGTATATCAGATAATACTAATGAATAAAATCGCTTTACGGGGGTAAGATTCTGTTGTCGTGAGAATGAATTAATGACAAATATTTTTCATTTTCATTTCTTGTTCTCATTCTCATTCTCACTTTTCACAAAAATGCAATTCTGTACCTCTATTTGAAAATGGCAATTCTTAATTGCTGACTTTCTTATTTTTTATCTTAAAGAAATTTGAATTAAAAAATCCAATGTAAGTTAATACAATTAAAATTTTTCTATCAAATTTGGATGTATTGCCACAAACATAGTGTGCAAAGCACAAAAGGAAGGTGTAATTATTAATTATTATTAACAATACTGAAACTATAAATTATAAATAATATAATTACTAACAATTTCAAAGATAAAAAATATTACCAATAATAAAATTACTTAATTTTTACATTTTGACTTTTGAATTAAACCTTTTTTTAAAGGGACAAAAGCCTATCATTTTAAGTAATATTTACTTTTAACTAATTTATTATATTTTGCACTTCTAGTTTATACATTGAACTTTTATTTTTCTTTTAAATTTTCATATCTTAATATCAACTTGTCAAATAATTCTAACGTAAAAAGATTTCGAAAGTCCTTTTCATTCTCTCGCCAATTTAGAATTAGTCGCGTAAAAATATGCCTGAAAAAATCTTATTCTCACTATCGCCTCTGATGACTATTTTACAAAATTAGCTATTTTAGTTGAAGTTTTTTTTAAGTATAAAATATGTTTTATAGATTAAAAATACAAAACTCAATGCCGGGCTGTTGGTCAGGTGAAATACCCTTAAAACAAACAGTGCAAAACACACCATGGCTAGTAAAAGGTATTCATTAATAAAATTATATGCTTAGGAAATTAATTCACTAAGTTTGTAATTTAGTTCCTCGTGTTAAATCATCAACGAATTTTATAAGTTTTTGGGTACGTGTCTTCCAAGAAGATATTGTTCAATTATCTACTGCTGATTTTATTCCTCGAAGAATTTTGGTAGTTATTTGGCCAATGTTTGTAGTACGGTCATTATTTCCGGATCCAATTGTCCTCAAAGATTCTGCAACTCAGCAAATTTATTCTATACCAGGACGAGGGGCCATCGAAGAAATACAAATGTGCGCAACTCACGAAACCGACCATACCCTTTTTATCAAGGAGTTGTAAGTACAACATTAAAATAGAGATCCTGTTGACTAATTAAAAATTTTAACAGAAGTGGGAATAAAATTATATTTGAAAATATTCCTATAGTTCTTTCATATAGAACAATTAACTGGAAAACATTTTTTTTTGTGAGTGAAAAATTTTCAAAAATAAGTCAAATACTAGAAACTCTTACAAATACAAAAGAAATAAAATGGCCGTTTGTAAAAGAAAATATTTTTTGGGAAAAAGAGCGAACTTTTATAGATTGCAATCCTATATGTAAATTTCAACCTAGCCGAGAATTATCATGTTCTTTAATGCTGGATATAACATGTAATTATTTAATATTAAACTCGTTGTCTAGAGAAATCAAGATATCTTTTGCTGACGATTCGAACTTTTTGCTGCTTTCGAATGAGATAGCTTTTTCGCTATTTGAAAAAAAATACTTTACAATTGGAATGAATGACGGTAGCACATGGATTACAAGCAAGCCTATTTTTTTTGAAAAGACATCTTCGCTTATGAATGAAAATTACTATTTTTTCACGGAATCTAAGAAAACATTGGTTCAAGTACAACACCCATCATATGTGTGGAAGTTTTATTTAAATTCGTTCTTTGAAGATGGAAAGCGTATTATAATTATTTCTCCTGTTTATATTGTTACAAATTTTACGGGTTATAATGTAACTTGTTATCCTTTCATAATAGAAAAAAAACAAAAGACAGATTATATGACATTACTTAATTATTTAAAACAACGTTCTATTCAAATTCCTCCTCAATACAAAATAAATACCAAGTAAGTTTTCCAAAATATACTAAAGTTGTTTTGGTAATTTATTAAACTTAAATTTTAATGTTTATTTTTTAAGCGCAAAAGGCAAATCAACAGATATATTTTATTATTTAAACTCTAAAAGAAATATAAGTTCCGAACATAATTATAAAGATTTAATTATCTTCACATTGGACAATAAATCAATATCTTATCCTGTTCAAGTGGACCGAAGTTTCAATAGAAAATGTTTTAACCTTTCAAATGGAGAATCTAATGTGAGTTTTTGAAAAATTGTAAAAAATATTTAAGCATGAAAAAGTTTTTTAGACGGCTTTAGCTATGTGCAATATAAGAAACAATGGACAATATTTTATTAATATTTATGAAGATAGTTGTGTTCTTTTAGAAATTCTTAATTCTCTCGATACACCACTTTTTGTATCACAAATAAATATGATTGGGCGTGAAGATAACTCTTATGTGTTTTGTGAAGGTGATATAGATGTTCAATGGCACCAAATTCTCTTACCTAACAAAATAACATTTTATACACCATCAAGAAAATATGAATTATTTCCAGAATTCGAAAATAAACCATGTTATATTGTTTTTGCTAAAATCAAAGGTATATGAAAGGATTTTTATTAAAAATAGTAAAAAAGTGTTAAAATGTCCCATTTTATATAGAACCAAAAAATATGAATGTGAAGCAAGATATAAAGTGGTCTAAGCCCCTATGTGTAGAACGGAAAAAGGAAGATTCTATTATATATATTCCTATGTATGGAAATATAAAAGTAAATGTCGATTATAAACAAAAAACAATAAGAATCAGTCTAAATTTAATAACTAAGGTAAATGTAAAATTTAAGGTTGATTGTTGATTTAAAACTAAAAACTCTTTCATTTGCAAGCAAACCGAATTTTATGTGAAGGATTTACGTACAAGATTACTCAAGCCGATTTTAGACACGGGATCGGAAAATGAAATTAATTCATTTCAAACTATGGATGACTTACTTGAAAATACTAAAGTTTACAAACAGCATCAAGCAAACAAAGAAAATATTTGTTGTAAAAGCAAACAAACAGTTGGCCATTGTAGAACCATAATTGAAATGAAAAAAATTAACATGCATATATTTATAAAAGAAGTTATAATAACAGCACTATCAAGATCAAAAAGTCAAAAGTATAAAACATCTGAAATATGCTCTATATATATAGACGATTTTTTATACGAATTTAACGCAATCGAAAATTCTATGAATATATTTTTGACAAATTTTCAAATTGATAATAAACTTTATTCAAATGGGCAGTATGATTTTCCTGTTTTATTATGTTCACAAGTTTTAAATGAAAAGAAATTCGAAATGCCATCAATTCCAAATCTTCAAGTTATTATTAAAGACTTAAAAAAAATTTCACTAATACATATTATGCTACAGCTTCATGAATCCTCCTATGATCTCAAATCACTAAATTGCCAAATAAATCCGCTACGCATATACATTGAGGATAAATATTTGAATAATCTTTTTGATTACACAACTGAGTTTGATAATGAAATTAGTTTTTGTTTTTATGAAAGCAAATTGAAATGGAGAACTTGTACAGCAGGAAACTATTTACTGCCGCTTAATGTTGTTAAACAAGTTATATATTTGTCAGAACCCTTACAGTTGCAATCAATTCGAATAGAGCCAATAAATATTTTGTTATCAGTACACACAAGTATTAAGTAAGTATCTAGTTTTGTCTGAAATTTCCATACAAAATTTGCTACATTTTTTTGGCAACAGACATTTTTGTCGTTTGATTTGTTGTGAAACAGCTATTCAACAACAGCTATTTTGTTATTTTTCATTTCGGATTCCTTCTAGTAATCTATACATATAAGGAATATTAATTTATATATATGTGTAAGTGCTTAAAACAAATTTCTGACTTTTAAAAATTGATTTGATGTTGATTTAAATATAATCAAAAACATGGGCTTGGATGGGCTTTTTAGCATATTTAAGGAAATATATTGATATAATTTAAATAGAATTAAATAATTTTAATGAATTAAATAAAAATTTGATGGGGAACCATGATAATTAGCACTTAACATGTAGAATTAAATTATTTAGATTTTGTAATGTACTTAATATTTGTAAATTGTTTCTTTTAGACTATTTATTGCCTTGGATCACAGTCCATTGAATTTTTCAACTTTTGAAAGACAAAATATCCTTACACTAACGCCACGCCTGGGTTATTTAATAGGAAAATATTATTTATCAGCAGCTCTCTTTGGTGCAGGTTGGGTTGTTGGGTCCTTAGAAATACTTGGAAGGTTTCTAATTCCATTGTTAAATAAAGAATTTGTTAAATATCACTAATTTTTAGTCCAAGTTGCTTGGCAAGATCAGTTACAATGGGTCTTCGAGATTTTTTTTCCATGCCTGCAGAAGGTCTATTGCGTGGGCCATGGGGTTTTATCATTGGATTAACTCAAGGATCTGTTTCACTTTTAAAAAATATTACAGCTGGTACTGTCAATTCTGTAACTAAATTAGCTGCTTCAGTTGCAAGAAATTTAGATAGACTTACTTTGGATAATGAACATTTTCTAAGAACAGAAGAGTTGCGTAGATGTAGACCTCAAGGCTTTACAGAAGGATTTTCCCAAGGATTAACTGGTTTAGGTATAAGTATACTTGGAGCATTAGGTGGACTCGCAAGACACCCTTTAGAAGCTAGGTCAACTGTTCAAGTAATGACAGGAGTTGGAAAAGGAATTGTTGGTGCTTTTACCAAACCGATTAGTGGAGCGGCTGAGTTATTAGCCCTAACGGGGCAGGGTGTCCTTCACACTGTTGGTTTTAATTTGATGCCAAAACAGAGAAATACTCTCGGTTTAATTATTAGTCACCAAGCATATCCCGCATCTGAAAAAATTTGGATGTTATTACCTGTAGATAAAGCAGGATCACATATTTTGTTTTACAACGAGGGCACATTAATTTGTGATGGGCATTATAAATTGGTAACTATTTGTTTAACTGATACATTACTGGCAATCTTTGATATCGAAAACGGTGAATTATGTGATATAATGGCCTTGCATACAATTAAAGCCAGTATTAATATGAATGATCCATCGCTTGTAAATATTAGGACTTTATTCAACGAAAAGGATGAAAGTGTATATATCAGTAACATAAAATTTTATATAATTGTTTATATTTTTCTTTATTTAGAGAGAATCAGAAATCATACATTTAAGGACACGAATATTTAGTTTTATTCGTAATTCCAATGATCAAATTCCAATGGTAAACAATTTTTCCAATGACAACTTTTTCGGCGAGGCGGCTAAAAAAGAAGAAAGCTACGAAAACCATTGCTTAATAAACATGAATTCCTACTTGGCCAAGCATTTAGTAAACTATATTAATTCTATAACTATAAAAAATTTAAAGAATTAAACTTTTAGTATTTATAATTTAGAGAAAATAAACTTTTCAAAAATCTTCAAATACAGTTGTATTCCTTTTTTATTGCTTTCGGATTATTATTTAAAACATCTTTTTTTGGTTATATTATTTTAAGAAAAATAATTTATAATTTGTTGATAGGATTTTAAACATTAGTGTCGTATTTCTAATACATAATTGGTAATGATATTTTATGAAAAACCAACAACTGTGAATTTAATAAGTTGATATTTATGTAAGTAATTAAGCAAACTATATTTGCTATATTTAGTTCACTTGCCGTAAAGTATTATTATTATGATATAAAATTACAAATTCTGATCTTGTGTTTAAGTGATTACAAAACAAAAGATAAAAATCTAACTGCCACTTAATAATAACAAATTAAAATACAAATTGTATTAAATATTCTCCTCACATAATATTACACATTTTTTTTGTTTTAATATCGGGAGTAACTCGCTCGACAACCGCTTTTTTTAAAGGTGCGTTTTCAGACTCAAGTATAGTGTGTGTGTCATTTCCTTCCATTCCCGAGATTTTCTTAAATTCGGAAGAATCATCTTCAATATCAATAATTTCCTCAACAGCCGTAACAGATAAATTTTCTACTCCATTCTCCCCTGATTCTTTAGTTTCCATATTTGGGGTACTACATTTAATAGTTGCTTTAGAAAAACGAGCACCCAAAATTGTAACTGGACTTGATACAATACTTAAAAGCCCAGTGAAACTCATACGTAATCGTTTTGGGCTCATAATATTGGTGTCAACTTCATTTGCAAGCTCTCGAGTTCTATGTTCACGTTTTTTACCACGTCCGAGAGAGGAAAATGTACTTTCATTAGGTTTTTCCGAACCAACTGTAGCGTTAACACTTGAGTATGATGTATCAGAGTCTAGACTAATTTTTGTGTAACTTCCTCTTTTTGAATTTTGAAAACTAAAGTCACTGTTTGGTCGTAAGCTTCGGCGGCCTGATATAGAGCGCAAAGAAAGGTATGGTATCTTAGGATTTTTCGTAACGCTTTCAATGGGAGTTGAATGAATTTGGGATTTATCATATTGGTATTTAAAGTCAGGTTCGTTTTTTTCCTCCGAAATTCCTTTTTCTGCCATATTACAGTACACAAGTTTATCGATTTGTTGCTTTTGGTTTTCAATTTCCTTTGGATTTTTAGTGGCTTCAAGAAATGTCATTTCAATGTCATTATTGCTATTATCAGTTATTTGAGGTAGCTTTTCCTCCTTGAATTCATATAAACTGCTTGAAGTACACTGCTTTGTCATGATGTTATCCTGATTTTTCACTTCTAATGCAATTTGATCACATTTGAGATTGTCTTCAATTAAAGCATTCAAACCATTCGATTGGATATTGAAAGCACTCACTCTATCAGAAATTTTTATTTCTTGGTCTAGTTTAGCCGAAGTTTGTAGTTTATTAGGAATGGCTTCCTGGTTTTCATCTTTACCGTTGTTTTTCTTTATGCTTTTTCTTTTCTTGTCATCTTCTTTTATTAGTTTTTTAATAGTTACTTCTTCAACTCTAAAATTTTTCTTCTTACCTGGATACTTAATATCATCACAAGAATGTTTAATTTTTTCTGTAAATTTCTCCTGATTTTCGTTATTTTTTTTCCTTGGGCTCTCTCGATTATCTTTTTGTTTAGAACTCAGTTCCAAAACTAATTCATCTTTAACTTGTTTATTGATGTTGGGATCACTTTTTGTAATATCTTTATCTTCCATTTCCTCTTCTGTAATTTTGGAAACCATAATCACATCGTCATTCACTTTTATTGCAATTGCTTCCAACTGATGCTTATCTTTATATGAGGTTTTATTTGTTTTTTCTTTAGTTTGTGTAACCTCTGATGCTGAAATAGGAGTTTTTTCATTCACAAGTGCAGGAATACATTTTGATTCTTTGGTTTTATCATTTTCAGAAGAATCATTTTCTTTCGATTTCGGCGATTTTTTTCTTTCTCCTCCATTAAGAGAAAGAGAAGTTCTCCTTGCAGCTGAGTTCTGTTTTGAAGCCTGGACGTTCATCTTAAAAGAAATTATATTTTTAGCAAAAGGTTTAAACAGTTTATTTAAATAATTGATAAGTTAATCAAAACCGCTAATTTAGGTGAGCGATGAGAGCAAGATGAATTCGCTCATAAACTCTAGGAAAATTATGAGAAATATTTTTTGCTTTAACACATTTTTAGCGGTTTTAGCAAATTGCTAAATTTTTGAAACAACTAAAAGTAATAGATTCTATCTGAAGTATAGCATTATATGTAAACAAAAAAAAAAAATGAAATTTTTTGTTTAACGCAGACGTGACGGTTGTGCGTGCTTGCAATGCTTTTCCGAGGCTATGAACTGATAAGACACGGGAGCAATGATGATGAAGAGAAATTATCACTAATTTTGGGTGGCATGGTAGACGGAATATTTCTTTGGAATTAAAAATATCTCATATATAGTAAAAAGCAGAGAAAATCAAATTTGGTGTTGGTTTCAACTTAGCTCCTAAAATGGCAGAAAATGAGACAGGAGCATCAGGAATACAAAGTTGGTTTTTTTTCTTGTGTTTAGTAAAACATCTATTAGTAATCTATCTATTAATATATTAGAAAAAACCCCTTAAAATAATATGTTTAAGAGAATGTGAAAACTTTTCTATGTACATAATAGCCATTCATAGACTATATTTTCATATATAATTATGCTTATCCTAATGTTTCTGTTATATAAAGCAATCAAAAAGTTGTCACAATATAGATATGTAGGCATAAAGTCATTTAAAGCGTAATACTTTATAAGTTTTCGTGCCAATTTCTAAAAATTCACCGTTAAATTTTTTAGATAAAGACAAATATCATTTATTATAACTAGTTATGAAATTAATAATCATTTTCTTATTTAATAACAGAAATTATGTTAGGCTTACATTATGTTAGTAAATTTATGAGTAAATAACAAGAAAAATCATCTTTACCATAAGTATTTATGTAATGAAACCAATTGTAGGTCTAAATTCTTCCCATTCAAGCAGCACAAGCAAATATGATTGAAAACTATAGTTTTAAATAAATTTTATCACCAATTAAAAAATACTCAAGTTTCCGACGCCGGCAGCCATTTATGATGTTGAGCAAAGTAACGCTTATTTTGTTAACTTGGTGTCTACATTAGCGATTTGGACAGCGAACTGGAAAGCGAATTGGAAAGCGATCTGAGGTGCGGTTACATTCAGAAGTATATTCTCCGCAATAATTACATTTAAAGTCCTTTCAAAAAATAAATTTGTACCTTTAAACTAATTTTATTGTATTTATAATACATTATTATTTACGGTAAGTCAATTTAATATAATAAAAATAGTTAGAAAGCATAAATTATATATTTTCAATCTAAATGTCAAATTCAAAAGAACTATTTAGTGTAACCGCGCTCGAGATCGCTTTCCAGATTTACATTTAGAAGTATATGCAATAATTGTTTGACATTTTGATTAAAAATATAGAACTTATGCTTTCGAGCTAGTTTTATTGTATTAAATTGATTTACCGTAAATAATAATTCATTATAAATAAAATTAAGTTAGTTTAAAGGTACAAATTATATTTTTAGGAAGACTTGTAATTTAATGTTTGCGGAGTATATACTTCTGAATGTAACCGCGCCTCAGATCGCTTTCCAATTCGCTTTCCAGTTCGCTGTCCAAATCGCTAATGTAGACACCAATTAATGGAGGTATTCACATTGAGGCTTGTATCATCTCGGTAATGTTCCCCTACAATTCTCAGTCCGCTAAAATATGTGAATATGTGTTGGTAAAATATTACAGATATACATGTATATATAAATGTTGATTAGTAAGATACCAAGTATGAGGCAGAAATATTTCTGCCTCAGGTAGGGGTAAAAGCTTTTTTGCAATTTGCGAAACTAGGTCTTGCCTTTCACCTCCGCTTACCATGAAATTAAATGTTACCGGACTCAGTGTATTCAGGGTATTCACCCTGAATGACAGCTTCATACATTTTTAATACATGAAGATAGCAGCGAAAGATTACAGCACAAAATAATATTGCTATTTATTATGATATCAAAAGTTTAAAGTTTTCATAATTAATCATTTTTTATAAAAGTTCAACTTCATGTTATTATTAGTATAAATTATATATTTAGTAAAAAAGGATACAAGATCGGGCAAATGAATGTCCGACGTCTACAGTGCATTTACCCGGACAATGTCCGACGGCTACTAGGGCCTTAATAGGCGGTTTACCCCGGCAACGAAACTATGATGTGGAAACCACCATTGCATGTTTTGTATGAAAATTTCAGACAAAACTACTTTTGCAATGTGGTTCCAGACTGCCTTTGAAAGGTAGTTTCCGTAGTTTTGTATAATGAATGCAGCCCAAAATATTTTCGAAATCAACTTTTACAATTGCTATTTGCTAGTGAAATCTGTCAAATACATATACTGTAATACCTTTACGTACTGTATGTACGAACTTTATTCTCATTATGTAATTAAAAATCCCTTCTATGCACTAGAAATGCCAATTCGTTGTGAATTATTTGATATAAAACTTTAATGTTTGCCTGAGCAAGTTGAAAAACAGGGTGTTGTAAACTTAGAAAAATAAATATCATTTTAGTTTTAAGTTTGTTTTTTAGATTATTATTGATCAATAACTGCTTTACTTTTATTTTATTTTTTGCCAGGGCAAGACAAAAACCCTTTGTTATATATATATAAATATATCAAGCACCTTGAATTTTATTAACTACATTTTTGATATGTTAAATTTAATTATATTTTATTTAAACAATTTAAATGTATACATGGCCATATGAATAATATGTCGCTAAAATTTTCGAGAATGACATCAATTACTAAAATATTTTGTTGAAAGGTGATTAGATACAATAGATATGGATTAAATTAGTAAATGATTCCATTTTTTAAAAAATTCTGCTATTATTACATATATACTTTACGCTTAGTAAGTAAACAATTATAAACATATAGTGAATATATGACTGAAATTTGAAAGCTTTCAAAACTAAGAATTCACTTCTGAAATGTACACCATTACCTTCTATTATTTTTAATAATATGGATATTATTTGTTTTATTATCTGATTCTTGTGTTTGCATCATCTCAATTTGTCCTTTAGTATGGTTTAAAATTAATAATTTACTATGAAAGCTTTGTTCAACCTCATGATTTCCACTTTTTAACACTTTAGAGTGACTACTTCTGGTGGAGATGGCTTAGCATTTTTTGATACTTTTTAGCACTTTAAAGTGACTACTTCTGGTGGAGATGGTTTAACATTTTTTGACACTTTTTAGCACTTTAAAGTGACTACTTCTGGTGGAGATGGTTTAGCATTTTTTGACACTTTTTAGCACTTTAAAGTGACTACTTCTGGTGGAGATGGTTTAACATTTTTTAAAACTTTTTAGCACTTTAAAGTGACTACTTCTGGTGGAGATGGTTTAGCATTTTTTGACACTTCAGATATTATCAAGTATTCTTCCAACAAATGGTGATATTAAGGTAACCTCCATCTTACAACAGCGATTCAAACATTAACCGTAATTTATTTAATTTAAGTTGTTTACATATTAATTTGTTATTAAAAAATAGTTTTAAATAAAATAAAAATTTATATTTATCCACAAAAATAAAAACAACAATTCTCAATAATAATAATTTTTTATTAAATCTTAAATTGTTTTTCTAAGCTCAACGCAAAATTGGTTTCTTGTTATTCTTGTTAGCTAATTACACGTACTTGCCGTTATGTTTTTTTTATGATTATTATTCGTGTATTCTGTTGATGTAATTTCTTTAGTTAAAAGTTTGTATTAGCTAATAAGTTATTTATTTATTTTTATTTTGCATACCTTTTGAGCTATTTAAATTTGAATTACTTTCATTTAATTTTCGTACACTTACCGTTAAGATAAATCCATGTTAAGATAAATCCATGTTATGTTAAGATAAATCCATGTTAAGATAAATCCATGTTAAGATAAATCCATGTTATGTTAAGATAAATCCATGTTATGTTAAGATAAATCCATGTTATGTTAAGATAAATCCATGTTAAGATAAATCCATGTTATGTTAAGATAAATCCATGTTAAGATAAATCCATGTTAAGATAAATCCATGTTATGTTAAGATAAATCCATGTTATGTTAGGATAAATCCATGTTATTTTAAGATAAATCCATGTTATGTTAAGATAAATCCATGTTATGTTAAGATAAATCCATGTTAAGATAGATCCATGTTAAGATAAATCCATGTTATGTTAGGATAAATCCATGTTATTTTAAGATAAATCCATGTTATGTTAAGATAAATCCATGTTATGTTAAGATAAATCCATGTTAAGATAAATCCATGTTATGTTAAGATAAATCCATGTTATGTTAAGATAAATCCATGTTAAGATAAATCCATGTTATGTTAAGATAAATCCATGTTAAGATAAATCCATGTTAAGATAAATCCATGTTATGTTAAGATAAATCCATGTTATGTTAAGATAAATCCATGTTAAGATAAATCCATGTTATGTTAAGATAAATCCATGTTAAGATAAATCCATGTTAAGATAAATCCATGTTATGTTAAGATAAATCCATGTTAAGATAAATCCATGTTAAGATAAATCCATGTTATGTTAAGATAAATCCATGTTATGTTAGGATAAATCCATGTTATTTTAAGATAAATCCATGTTATGTTAAGATAAATCCATGTTATGTTAAGATAAATCCATGTTAAGATAAATCCATGTTATGTTAAGATAAATCCATGTTAAGATAGATCCATGTTAAGATAAATCCATGTTATGTTAAGATAAATCCATGTTAAGATAAATCCATGTTAAGATAAATCCATGTTATGTTAAGATAAATCCATGTTAAGATAAATCCATGTTAAGATAAATCCATGTTATGTTAAGATAAATCCATGTTATGTTAGGATAAATCCATGTTATTTTAAGATAAATCCATGTTATGTTAAGATAAATCCATGTTATGTTAAGATAAATCCATGTTAAGATAGATCCATGTTAAGATAAATCCATGTTATGTTAGGATAAATCCATGTTATTTTAAGATAAATCCATGTTATGTTAAGATAAATCCATGTTATGTTAAGATAAATCCATGTTAAGATAAATCCATGTTATGTTAAGATAAATCCATGTTATGTTAAGATAAATCCATGTTATGTTAAGATAAATCCATGTTATGTTAAGATAAATCCATGTTAAGATAAATCCATGTTATGTTAAGATAAATCCATGTTATGTTAAGATAAATCCATGTTAAGATAAATCATAAAATGTGGGAAAAGTCGAATTAATTGTAAAACCAAGATTAGAAGATCTAAAATTTCAAAAGAAAATCAGTAATATTCTTATGAAAGTAGTATTTTTGGATGTTGATAGTAATTTTTATACATATAAATTTCTGCCATGTTTTCTTTATACAGGGTGTCCCTGCACGAAGGTTACAAACTTTGAGGGTGGAAAGTAGATAAAATTTCATCGGCAAAAAACATAAAAAGTGGGGGTCTAACTTTTTTCGTTTTCGAGTTACAGCCTTTTGAAGTTTTCAGCCTTTTTTTTTACCCCCACACACTCAATCACTTATAACTTTTGAACCGATGCGCCTAAGAATAAAAAAAAAATAGTTTTTAATAGCTTACAATATTGTTTTATTATTAAAAATGCAAAAGTTGAAAAATAATTACAAATGGTGGAGAAAAAAATTTTTAAGTAGGACCGTTGGTAAAAATCTCGGGCATTTTTTGACGTTTTTCACTTATTACTAAAAAACAACGTGCTTAAGGTTATGTTTTTTTTTCATTTTCTAAAACTATAAGGCATTTGCTATGAAAAATTATTACATTATACTAGCCTAACGCCTTTCCGTGAAGTTGCAATTATCTATTGAAGTTGACCTTGCTTGAAAACTAGATTGATCTCTTCTACCTCTCTTTGCTAAGGGGCCTATAAATATTTTTACACACAGGTAAAATAACTATTTTTGATTCTATTAGAATTTATACTGCTATTTAAATTTCTGAAGGTAAGAGATGTTGCAAAATTTTGCTATACAAAAAATTTTCAATGCCTTATAATAATTTTATTTAACGAAACAATGTTAGCAAAATTTTCCATTTAATTAAGCATATTTTCAAAATGTCCTCCATGATTTTGAAGGCAAGCGGTTGCACGTAGTCCTACAGATCGTGTTACGTTTCTTAGAAGTCCAGGTGTGGTCCGAATATTATTCGCAGCAGCTTGAATTCGTTGCCAAAGCTCTTCTCGTGAGTTAACTACAGACGCATAAACTCTTTCCTTCATTGTCCCCCAGAGAAAGAAATCCAAAGGAGTGAGATCAGGTGATCTTGGAGGCCAAGCAACAGACCCACCCCTACCTATCCAATGCTGGAAGTTTTCGTCAAGATGTTGACGCACATTGATGCCAAAATGCGCCGGGCAACCGTCGAGCTGAAACCACATTTTCCGTCTTGTTGCAAGTGGGATGTCTTCCAGCAAACCTATGAAATCATTTTGCAGAAAATTTAGAAAATTAAATGAATTTATCACCTGAGGAAGTTCAATAGGACCAATTAGTTGATCATCGATTATAGCTGCCCACACGTTGATTGAGAATTGTTGTTGAAATCTGGAAGGTCTAACTGCATGGGGGTTTTCTTCAGCCCATACATGAAGATTTCTAAAGTTGGTTATGCCAGTTCTGGTGAAAATAGCCTCATCAGTCCACAGAATTTGATTAGTGAAATCTGATGTTTGTCTTATCATCCTTAAAATCCACGAACAGAAAATTACACGGCTTCGAAAATCTGGCTCATTCAAATGTTGCACTCTGCGAAAATGATACGCATGAAGTCCTTCCTTCTTGAGTATTCTCCATACCGATGTTTTTGGTATATCTAACATGTTAGCTATGCGGCGAATACTGATGTTAGGATTCCTAGTAATCTCATTTAGCACCATTTCTTGAGATGTTACGGCAAAATGTGCAATAGGATTAGAAGGAAGTTGCGAGCATATTCCGTACTCTCTAATTCTTCGATGAACTTTGATGAACGTTTTGGCACATGGAGTTCTTCTTTCTGGATATTTCCTCCTATATTCCCGTGCTGCTGCTCTAGCATTTCCATTACATACACCATAAATAAAGTGAATATCTGCAATTTCTGAGTTGGTAAAACGTGTCCTTGAATCCATAATTTGAGAAGTTTAGAATAAAACGAATAATCCCTTACAGTAAATTATCTTACTAGTTTTAATCGTGTTATGCACAAAACTAATTTGCAGTTTCGTTATCTTGCACTTATATTAAAAATCAATCATCTTACCTGTGTGTAAAAATATTTATAGGCCCCTTAGCAAAGAGAGGTAGAAGAGATCAATCTAGTTTTCAAGCAAGGTCAACTTCAATAGATAATTGCAACTTCACGGAAAGGCGTTAGGCTAGTATAATGTAATAATTTTTCATAGCAAATGCCTTATAGTTTTAGAAAATGAAAAAAAAACATAACCTTAAGCACGTTGTTTTTTAGTAATAAGTGAAAAACGTCAAAAAATGCCCGAGATTTTTACCAACGGTCCTACTTAAAAATTTTTTTCTCCACCATTTGTAATTATTTTTCAACTTTTGCATTTTTAATAATAAAACAATATTGTAAGCTATTAAAAACTATTTTTTTTTTATTCTTAGGCGCATCGGTTCAAAAGTTATAAGTGATTGAGTGTGTGGGGGTAAAAAAAAAGGCTGAAAACTTCAAAAGGCTGTAACTCGAAAACGAAAAAAGTTAGACCCCCACTTTTTATGTTTTTTGCCGATGAAATTTTATCTACTTTCCACCCTCAAAGTTTGTAACCTTCGTGCAGGGACACCCTGTATATAGTAGCTTAGTGTTTTGATTTCTCCTGCAATTATTATTTTAATGGAAGCACAAAATATAAATAAAAAAATATATGTATAATTGTCATCCAATTGCTTTTATTTTCTTATTGCTAGTTTTAATTTTTATTTTACGCAGTTCAATAATACCGATTAAAAAATTTTATATATATATATATATATATCTTTTTTTTTTTATAATTTGTTTAGGAAAATCTTTTATGCGCTTAGATATTACAAGTCCCGGAGGGAGTTTTACTTTGTTTTCGTATTTATGATAGCGCATATGACAAAATTCCACTCTGTCTCGTGTGTTCAGAAATCCAATTCTAAAATTTTCAAGAATTTGATCCGTTTTTTGACATTTCATTTTGCCTAGGTATCGCTTAAGAGGAACAGCTCTTTAATGGATTAAAATTAAAAATATTGGTAATGATGTGGATATTTGAATTTTCAATGCAAAGATAATAATTATTTTTCTCTAAAAAAAAGACTAACAGTAAAAGTTAAATAAAACAATTTGTCTTAGTTATAAACACACAGACTCCATTAATTTTTATTTTTTTAACAGTTTTATTAACAAAGGCAAGCCATAAGTAAAACCCCTCTTCCGGTATTCTATCTATAAAATAAACTTATTTATGTTGGAGTAGTTGTGGTCTGAATAAGAATTCCTATGACTGAAATTCTACACTCTGTAACATCTCGATAGGGTTGGTGTTATATTCCCTCTTTTTTATTGTAGACTTAACTTATGTAGCTCATTTGAAATAGAAAAATCTAATAAAAATCGTCCAATAGAAAGGAGATTGATTAATATTCAAAGCAAAATATGAACTCCTGTAGTTTGTAGTTTATTGCCATGCTTAACCATTGCATGACTAGTTTTTGCAAAGAATAATTTAAAAAATTTTAGGAATGTATTTTACTATTTTACATTAAATACTTGCAATAATTATTGAATTCTGAACGACATATGAAAACTCAGAAGTTGTCTAAATCCTTTAAATTAGAAAAAAAACTTCAAGTTGGCTTTTGAGGGCTTTGTTAAGCCGCAAAGCATTACTGACATTTTTAATATATTGTAAAAACTGCCATTTAATAGAAATCTGGTGAACATATTTTTTAAAAAAAATTGACAACATTCTTGAAATAGGATTTATGCTTTTGAAAGTCTGATCCAACGAAGTCATTATTCGGAAAATATTTAAGCTTACAGAAGCGGTTTTGATTAAAATTAATTATATTTTTAAAGTTACTTTTTTACTGGAACCACTTCACCGCTCATAGGGCTTTATTATAAGATAAAAATTTTTTTTTTTTAAATCCAAAGTTTTAAAAGAAAAAAAATAATATAAAAAATAAAACATTTATTAAAGATAAAGCTGCATAAATGTTCATGTTGAACATTTTAATCAAATGATGTATTCAAATTATTGCACCATTTGGTATTTTTACCAGGTTCATAAATAAAAAACACAACAAGTTTTTAGAGCAATCTAAAAGATATTTGAATTATTTATTTAATATTTATGCGTATGTTACATTCACTTAATTACATATTTACAGACATTGACCGCAATGCAAGTTTTTCTACACTTTTAGTACCTACTATTAAATGGCACAATATATAAGCGGATATATAAGCCTATTTGGTTCAAAGTAGTAGTTATCAAAAGATGAATTTCTTTACAAATAAACAAAAACAAGCAAAATTAGATATACCGGCAATATCTGAATTAAAGGTATCATTTTCACTTTGATTTTCAAGTTCATTTCTCCCTTCTTTAGTTTTTAATTCGAAATATGAATTTTTATAACGTATTGCAATTTTACGTATTTGAGATTCTTTACTTTTTAAATCAATCATTTTTGAATCTTTATCTTTAATTTTTGCTGTTAATTTAATAATTTGTTCAATTTTTATATTTAATTGATTTTTTGTTTCCATTAATTTATTACACATTTGATTATTTTGTTGTTTTAGCAAAATATTTTCATCGGCTATTTTCTTTTTTTCATCATTTAATATTTGTATTTGACGTTGAAAGTTTAGTATATCATTCCTAATTTATGCTTCTCTTGCTTTATAGTTGTCAATTCATTTGAAATTGTTTCATGCTATTTTGTTCTGTTTTTAACATTTTAGCGAGATTTTCACATTCATTTTGTAGTCTTTTAAAATCTTCAGGATGTTTATTACTACGTTCAATCAATGTATTTGCGCGAGTTCGCCATTTAGTTGCTTCAATACGAATAGCTGAATTTTCAGCTGTGATTTCATCTATTTTAATGTTTAATTCACGATTTTTCTCTTGTATTGGAAAAATTTCATTTTCCAATGAATTAACACGTTCTGATAATTCAGTGACACGTTTTGCTAGATTATCACGATCTTCCCATAAAATTCGATTACTATTGGTAACAGCATTTAATGTTTCGACTTTCTTAAAATTTCTTTATGTTTTGTAGCAATCAAAATAACAACTTCAGATTGTATACGTTCATTATTTAATGAAGTATTCAAATCATATAATTTTTTCTGCAGCATATTGTTCAGATATAAGACGTGCGTTCTCTGATTTTAAAATATCAACTTTAGCAATAGATATATCTTTTTCTTTTCTTAAATTTTTAATAATTTGCAAAAGTTGATTGTGTCCTTTATAGTCTTCTTCGTTTATTAATTTATTAACTATGGATGAATCACTAGTATTTGATTCATTTCAATCAGCTGATGTATTAAATGTAAGATTAGAATAACTTAATTTATTGTTAAGTTCTTGAATTTGATCATGTAAATTTGAATTTTGCATATCCATATTTAAAAGTCTTTTCTGAACTTCTTTATTTTTATTTTCATAACGATTTTCTTTTTCCGCCCATGCTTGTTTACTTTCTTTAAGTACTTCAATAGCTTTATCACGGGATTGTTGTAAATCATCGATTTGTGTCTGAATAGAATTTAATTGATCTTTTGTTTTTGACATTTCTTGAATATCAGCCGAATGTCATAACATTTCATTAGCATATTTCTGTTCAAATAAACTTAATGATGACGAAAGATTATTACATTTTTCACGTAAATTACGTATTTCACGATTATTTTCGTTAATTTTTTTTAATGCTTCTTTTAATTTTGTTTGCGTTTTATTTATTTTTGTAGTGCCTTTACTTAAGTTTGTATCACTCAATTGAGGTTGAATTTCAATTTCTAATTCATCTATTCTTGACTTTAAATTTAACTTAGATAAACGCAAATTTTTCAATTCCTCTTTACTTTTCGTTTTATGATTTGTATAAACTTCATCTAAATCTTTTAATTGAATTTCAGAAGTTTCAGACATTTTACAATATTGGTGAGCATGTTCTTTTTCTCTATCCAATTGATTTTTAAGACTTTCAATTTCACATGCTTCATCAAATTTCAATTCATATTCGCGTACTTTCTTAGTAGCTGCTGCTATTGGATTATCATTAGATGATGGTGTTAAACTCTCCTGCAATTTTTTACTGAGATCTTCTATTTGTTGTTCTTTAGCTGATATTTGATTACCTAACATTATTATTTCATTTCTTAGTTTTATTGCCTGTTCTTTTTCTTCTTCCATAATTTGTTTTGCATCTTCCGTCTGACGTTTTAAATCACTTGTAATTTCCTTAAAGTGGTCTTGTTCTTCCTGAAGCCTTCGTCTTAATGCAGAGCATTCACGTGATGCTTTGTAAAATCTGTTTTCAATACGCTGACGTGCTTCATTTTCTGATCTTTCAACGCAAGTTTTTATATTTCAATATTATTTAAAACAATATGATTACTTTGACGTTCACGATGGAATGCTTCTCGTTCGGTAATTAAATGTGCCTCTGCATCACGAAGACTACGACACTCTTGTCTACAACTTTGTAATTGAACTTGAAGAGTAGCTATTTTTTTTTGTGATATAAATGCCTCATTTTTTATATGCAATAAATTTTGTTCATATTTAACAATTGTACTTTCATAATTTCTGTTACGATCTTCTAATGCAGCAATCTGTGTTTTATATGTTGTAACATTTGTTTGTTGGGTTTTTATTTGTCCTTTACTATATTCCAAGGAGGACATCAATTTACAATTCTTCGAAGTGATTTCCCGTAATTCAGTTCTCATGTTATCAAATTGATCATTCATCATACCTTCATTAATAAGTTTTTCTTTTTTATATTCTTCATGTTTATCCTTTAATTTCTTTATTTGATCTGTTAAATACTTAATTTTTCTTCTAATTCATTTATTTGTCGATCTTTGTTTGCAATGTTTCCATTTGATATAACACTGCTATTTGATGTAATCAGTGTATTTTCAGCTTCTATAATTTCAATTGTATCATTATTAAGTGAATTATCAAGTAATGATGGATTTAATTTACCACAATTCATTAAAAGTTCATGATAAAAGTTCATCATAAAATTTCATAGAACCCTCAAAAAAGAAATATCTTTCATGTTTTCCGAAAAAAAATTAAAACAGCAAAAAGAACACTGAAATAAATGAAGAAATTTTAAAATCCCATTTTAAATATAACAGTTATTACCATAAACATAACATATTATACAATTCTTCATAAATATATATATACCTACCTGCTACCTCTCCTACTTGTTAGAAGCATGGCATTGAAATAAAATTCAAATGCACAAGAAAAATTTCTTACCCTGTAAACTATTATTTATTTATTGTATGTAGAGTGTTTCTCGTGTTACCAAAAATTTTTGGAAACAAATTCAACTTCGAATTTTCTGAATTTTATGCCTTACTTCTTGCCACTCTTTCCACAAAACAGAAGTGCTTCTGGAAACTTGTTTCCTCGTGTGGAAACACCAAATACCCCCAAAGACTTGTGGTTCATGTTAAGGGCACCCTAGACTATCAAGGATCCTTGATCAAAATCACCTTGTTCGAGTAAACTTGATAGTTAAGGGAGATTTGGTCAAGTATAAATGATAACTTGATGAAATTTTTTCAAAAATTTCATCAAAGGTTATGACATATAAATTTAATTGAGCAAAACTTCGAAAGAGTTCACATGTTATTTTTAATTAATAATAGAAAAAAATATTCGAGTTTTTTTAATATAAAATGTTTGTAAATAAATAAATTTATTTTTACAACAAAATGAAAATTTTCACAATTTCTCCAAAAACTACGTTACATATTGAATTTAATACCATATTTTCTGTTTAGGTGTTTATTTATAGCTTTAAAATAAGACTTGGGATTTTCTATCTTATACTCTAACAAGAACTACAAGTTTTCTATAGCTCTGTATTTGTACAACAATTTGTTATTAGTTTTTCATGATTTTCCTTCTTTACTACTATAGTTACTAGAAGTATTTCAATTGGGTTGTATATCTATTTGTTTTGAGAAAAATTGCACAACTTCTCTAAAAACTACGTTAAATATTGAGTTTAATAACATTTTTTCTGTTAAGGTGTTTATTTATAGCTATAAAATAAGACTTGGGATTTTCTATCTTTTACTCTAACATGAACTACAAGTTTTCAATAGCTCTGTATCTGTAAAACAATTTGTTATAAGTTTTTCATTGTTTTCCTTCTTTAACAATTCAGTTACTAGAAGTTGCTCAATTGTGTTCTATATCTGTTTGCTTTTAGAAAAATTTCACATTTTCTCAAAAAACTACGTTCATTTTTGTGTTTAATACCATTTTTACTGTGTAGTTGTTTATTTATAGTTATAAGATTAGACTTGGGATTTTCTATCTTTAACTCTAACATGAACTACAAGTTTTCTATAGCTCTGTATCTGTATAACAATTTATTATTAGTTTTTCATTATTTTCCTTCCTTACCACTACGGTTACTAGAAGTTGCTCAATTGTGTTCTATATCTATTTGCTTTTAGAAATATTTCACAATTTCTCAAAAAACTACGCTATATATTGAAGTAAAACCATTTTTTCTGTTTAGGTGTTTATTTATAGCTATAAAAGTAGACTTAGGATTTTCTATCTTTAACTTTAACATGAACAAGTTTTCTATAGCGCTGTATCTTTTAATTATTTTGTTTCTTTACCACTATAGTTACTAGAAGTTGCTCAATTGCATTCTATATTTATTTGTTTTTAGAAAAGTTTCACAATTTCTCAAAAAACTACGTTAGGCATTGAGTTTAATTGTTATAGGAATCAACCAAAATATTATATAACTTTTTGTTTTCACACAATTCCGCTTTTAGGGAAATAAATTTTACAATATATTTCATACACTCTTTTCCTAGAAAAATTCTTACATCTAAATTTCCATTCTTACATTTAAATTTCCTTAGAAATAAACTATTGCCCGTACAAGATACCTGTTTTAGCAATCATAAATTTGACCATGAGAAAATTAACTAATAAAAAAATGATATAAATAGAACAGGTAATTGATAAAGAGGGCAGTTGATAATTGGCAGTCGATTCTGATTCTAGAAGGCTACAGTGTACATATTGAAATTTTAAATTAAATTAAGTAGTTCAAAATACATTTTAAATTACAAGTTATTGTGTTAAGAAATAGTACCAAGAAACTTTAAATTAAAGGTATTTAAATGATTAAATTTATAAATAGTTATAAATAAAAGATGTTTTAAAAAAGTTAAATAAAATAAAGTAATTCCAAATACATTACATTTAAATAGATAAAATTACAAATTGTGTTAAGAAATAATACCAAGGAACTTTAGATTAAAAAAAAATAATTAAATTTATAAGTAATTATAAATTAAATTAAATAATAATTAATCAAATAAATTAAATTTAATGAAAGCATTTTTTTTATTTCGTAACTTTAAGGAAATTATAAATGGCGTAGTCGGCAGGATGCGCTAAGTGAACAAATAATAGTAACAAAAAGTTTTGTGAGAAAAAGGGTTCGCTTGTGTTTTTACACTTAATAGTGCATCAGTACTTCAAATAGTTTTTGTGTTTGTTAATTGATCAAGGGATCAATAACTAAAATCCTGGAAAATTTTTTTTTGCCGATCAAGAGATCACTCTTCAACTTACCAATAAATTGATCCAGGGATCAATAACTAAAATCCTGGAAAATTTTTTTTTACCGATCAAGAGATCAGTCTTAAACTTACCAATAAACTGATCAAGGGATCAATACTACAAGTCATCGCATACGAAAGTTTGTCAACGTATCAACTAAAGAGATCATCAAACAATCCTCGAAGGAAATCAATCTACAACAACTCAAAATCGACTACTGCCGTACAGCTTACCAACATCAAATCAGCATCAACCACCGTACAACTAGACAACACATACAGATAATAAGGGTATGTCTTTTAATTATTAATTAGAGTTAAGAATTATTTAGAACTAAGGAAAGATGTATCATTGTAGTAAATAGAACACTATGTGCTATGTATGAAAAGCGATATAGGTATATGTAAATTTCGTACAACAAAAAACAATAAGATAAAAATTTTATTATCATAAGTTCGTTATTTGAAAAAAAAACTTGATAATATCTTGTGCACATTTTTTTTTAACTGTCTTGTTATAAATATACATATACAATACATCGAAACTTAGACATAACTATTCATATGAATGAGTTGTTAGAACTAATGCAAACCATTAGTATCGATAAACCAGCAATTAATAATCTAGAAAACCCTTTAAAAATGACCAAAAGTTCCTTTGCAGAAATGGTGCTTACGCTAACGGTAGATCCACTCAAGTATTTAGGACGCTTACCGGAATTCTCTGGCGACTTTAGAGATCTACAGAATTTCCTTGACTTGATTGATAAAATACACCCAACTCTTTTACGGTATGATAATCTTGCACGAAGTGAATTTTCAGACATAATTAAATCTAAAATACGAGGTAGAGCACGCGAGGTCCTAGATATTAATAATCATATCACATCATGGCTAGAAATAAAGGAGCTACTGATCAATAATTTTGGAGATAGAGCAAGTTTAGAAGAATTATTCGACAATTTAAGAAGCATTACATTTAAGACTAATGCAATTGATTTTTATAATGAAATTAAAACAAGATTAAGAAGGCTTAATGTTAAAACCAAACTCAGTTTGAGTGAGGAAAAACAAGTGGTAGAACAAACGATTATTACAAATAAAAATCAGCATTAGTAATCTTTAAAAACAAAATCCCAGAGCCAATGAAATCTGTATTGCAGAGATCCAGAAACCTTGGAGGAAGCAATCAACATATTGCACGAATCAGGATACGCATTTAAGTCTTTCGGTGAAAAACAAAATCTTCGCTATAATAACCATAGCAACAATAAAACTACATTTACGAATACAAAATACAAAACAGGAAACGACAGAAATCAGAACCCTACTAACAACTACAGTTACAATCGAAACAAGAATAACTTCCAGGGAAGACACTACCCACAGAATAATCAATCCTAATTTATGTAACCCAAAATTTTTAACCTCCTTACCACCAAATATTTGGATCAAAACCCTTGATCGACAAGTGAAAATATCAAAAAAGGTAACTATACCGCTTGTGGCGACATGCCATTTTTGAATTTAATTTTTTACTGGTAAATCGCAGTAGTTTTTAAAAAAATTGTAGTATTGCAGTTATAAAGTTAGTAGAAAAAAGTTAAAATTTGGTATAGTAAAAAAAAGTAAAATAGTTAAGTGAAGTTAAGATTTTGTATTTTAAAAAATATTATATGTAAAATTTATATATTAAATAAATAAAAAATCATAAAAATATAATTAATCTGATATTTTTGTAATTATCAAAATAAATAATAAATTTAAAAAAAAAAGATAAATATTTTGATTAATAATGTGTTGAGTGGTAAAATAGAATTACCACAATTGGTGACCCTGATAAAAGAAAACAAAAACAAAAATTAAGTATTGCTGATGAATTGGAAAATTTAAGAATTAATTCTTATATGAATGATTTTGGATTCGGACAATTTCCGCATCAACACCATAGAAATTTCTTCAGTACCATTTCGAAGTTCAATATATCGAATGAAGGATTAATGAAAAAGAAGAAGAATTAATTTTCAAGCTTTAAGAAAGAAAAATCAAAGAAAATTATACAAAATTTTAAAAGAAATACTTTTTTCTGGAATTATAAAGAAGAACAAGAAAGAAAAGTTCAGCAAAGAACAATCACCTCAAATCAAGAATTCAGCTTGTCAGGAAAGGAGTAAGAACTGTATTTATTTGTTTATTTTTCTTTTAATATTAAGTTATAGTTAAATTTAACCATATTAATGTTAAGTTATAAGTTTGGGTTTTTTGTAAGCGGTTTTTTGGTAAAAAAAAAAAAGAAAATTAAATTAAATTAAATTAAATTTAAGCCATTATGAATCCCGAATCGGGAGATAATATTGCAGTGGTAGCTATCAAACCACCACCTTTTTGGAGGGAAATGCGGCATTTGTGGTTTATCCGTTTGGAGTCGCAATTTAACGTCGCAAAAATAACTTGTGAAAAATCAAAGTTCGATTATGTATTGTCTGTAATGGATGGAGATATTATCCGTATCGTCAGTGACGTAGTTCGTAACCCTCATCTAACTGAAGCGTATATTAATTTAAAAGAGACTCTAATCAAACGTCTTTCGCTAAGTGAAACCACCAAAATGAACCAACTTTTAAGTGACTTAAATTTAGGGGATCGAAAAGCATCTCAACTTCTCAGAGAAATGAGAGAGATAGGTGCAGACAAAGTTTCAGAAGAACTCCTGCGTTCCTTGTGGCTGCAGCGTCTTTCTGATAACACTCAGGCAATTCTTGCCTGCAACCCAGGAAATTTAACCGAATTGACAAACTGTGCGGATAAAATTGAAGAGATTAACAATAAACCTAATGTTTTTGTTTGTGAGATTAAGCAGTCAAATGATATCTTAGAATGGTTAGATTTTTTAACAAAAGAGATTAAGGATTTGAAAGCAGAATCTCGTGACAGTTTTAGACGGTCAAGATCTAATTCTAGATTTCGTTTAAGATCAAAAAGTCCTCGTAGTCAAACGAACAAGAATATGGATAGCAATATGTGCTGGTACCACAAACGTTTCGCAAATAAAGCTACAAAGTGTATCCAGCCTTGTTCTTTTGAAACTTTATCGAAAGCAAAAAACTAAATCGCCTATCAGCTCCAACGGCGGTTGACAAAGGCCATTTTTCAAGCCGTTTAAGTATTTTCGATAAATCTACGATAAATCTAAATCTACATAATTTTTTAATAGACACAGGAGCCGATATATCAGTAATACCTGCATATTCCATAAAGAGACTTCCAAATCCATCAAATCTCAAGTTGTCAGCAGCAAATTCTTCAACAATCAATACCTTTGGTCGAAAAGTTTTAATTTTAGATTTGGGACTCCGCCGAAATTTTTCTTGGAGTTTCATCATAGCTGACGTTGTCAAGCCTATAATTGGCGCAGACTTCCTCTGCCATTACGGTTTATTGGTAGACCTAGCAAAGAGATCGCTTATCGATCCATTGACTTCATTAAACTCTATTTGCAAGGTTTCAAAAAAACACTCTGTTACAAACTTATCACTGCTAGGGGATAGCTCAGTAGATCCACGTATTAGTAGCATGCTAAATAAATGGCACAAAATTACTGCCGAATCCGGATTTGCTTCTTCTATTAAGCATGATATAACGCATCAAATTTTTACTACTGGCAATCCTGTGGTTTCAAAGGTCAGGAAATTGTCCACCGAAAAAATGTTGGCAGCCAAGCAAGAATTTGATTTTTTAATTCGTGAAGGGATTTGTAGACCTTCCAACAGTCCCTTGTGCTCACCTCTGCATTTAGTCAAAAAAAAAAGATGGCAGGTGGCGACCATGTGGTGACTACAGGCAACTTAATGCCATAACTAGACCAGATCGTTATCCAATTCCTCTCATTCATGATTTCGCACATCAGTTACATGGATGTAAAGTATTTTCAACTTTGGACCTTACCAAAGCATATCACCAGATACCTATTGAGCCTGAAGATATCCCAAAGACTGCAATATGCACTCCTTTTGGCCTTTTTGAATTTACGCGTATGACTTTTGGTTTGTGGAACGCCGCCCAATCATTTCAACGGTTTATTAATTGGGTACTAAGAGATTTAACTTTCTGTTGTGAAGTCTCCTAAAGGTACGTATCACTCTTTGTAGAAACCAGCTTCAAAATATAGAAAACAGGGTCCGGGACCAAACTCACAGGGCGATTTAAGAATTGCTGCAATCTTTGTTGTTAATAATGGCTAAAAAGCCGATACTTAAGACATTTGCCTTGTAGGGCATTTAATAGTGGCTAAAAAGCCGATATGTAAAATATTTGCCTTGTAGGGCAGCTAGTAGTGGCTAAAAAGCCGATATTTGGCAAATAAAAACACAAGTTGTTTTAGTTTATTCATTGCCAATTGGGGCAATTTGTTTACTTTAATAAAAAGGAAGACTCACCTGCCGAGTAGGGCCGTGGTTTGTCTTTTAAAAATTTGTAACAAGAACTGCTTCGACTATTAAAATTATTCTACTTTTATAGGGAATTTTTCATCCCACTCCTCAACACAATTTTTCCATGTTCTATAATATTTTTTGTGAAATCTGCAAATCAATCAAATATATTTTGATTTGCAAATTTCGCATTTAAAAAGTTCATTGATTGGATTGAACTATATTACTATATAAAACTTTTCTTTTTTTTTTCTTGAATATTATTTATGCGAAATCTGCAAATCAGTAAAATATATTTCGATTTGCAAATTCCGCATTTACAAAGTTCATTATGGTTCATTGTATTAAATGAATCAAAGTTTTATAATATGCATACATGCATATTTAATTAGAATTAATTGATTTGTTTTTCTTTTTTTTTTTATCTTAAAAATTGAGAAAATATGAAGATTGAAGATCTTCATACCTAACATTTCTGTTTCGTCTACATAGACGATGTTTTGATTGCATCCAACTCAGAAAAGGAACATTTAACACATCTAAATCAAATTTTTCAGCGTTTCGAAGAGAATGGTTTAGTTACTAACTTAGAAAAATGCCGTTTTCTAAAACCAGATTTAAATTTTCTGGGTCATTTAATTAGTTCCAAAGGCATCAAACCGTCACTGGAAAAAGTAGCAGCAATTGAAAACTTCAAGCGTCCCGAAACTATTAAAGAGCTTAGGCGTTTTCTCGGCATGATAAACTTTTATTGGCGTTTTTTGCCAAATGCAGCCAAACATCAATTGCTCCTTAACGAGTATCTGAAAGGAAACAAGAAGGATGGACGTACAAAAATTAATTGGGATAGTAATTCAAACGAATCGTTAGAAGCAGTCAAAAGCCAGCTTTGTGAAGCTACGCTTTTAGCTTTTCCCGACCCTAGGGCTAAATTAGCTCTATTTGTTTATGCATCGAATACTGCAATTGGCGCAGCTAAACAACAATTTGTCAATAATAATTGGCAACCTTTGGCATTTTTCTCAGTTAAATTAAACTCAACTCAGAGTAAATATAGTACATACGATCGTGAATTGCTAGCGATCTACCAAAGCATTAAATACTTTCGTCATTATCTTGAAGGCCGAAATTTTACAATTTTTACAGACCACAAACCTCTTATTTATGCCTTTAGACAGAACCCGAATAAAGCTTCGCCCAGGCAATTTCGTCACCTCGATTTTATCAGTCAATTTTCAACTGATACTCAACATATATCAGGTATCCACAACGTATTGGCAGATACATTGTCGCGTGTTGATGAAATAAAATGTTCTCCAACCTTGGATTTTGAGGCTATCGCAAAGGCAGAATTTTCAGATGGCGTTCTTAAAGAATTTTTAAAAGATAAGGCTTACATATTCCAGAAATCTCCTATTTTTGGATCAAAAATGGAAATATATTGTGAAAACTCTTCCAACCTTATGCGTCCGTACATTCCTAAAGATTTTAGATATCAGGTTTTAAATCCATTCATGACATAGCTCATCCTGGTGTCAGATCAACGAATAAATTACTGACTTCAAAATTCTTTTGGGCTTCTATAAATAAAGATAGCAACGAGTGGTCCCGAGCGTGGGTACTTTGCCAAAAAAGTAAAATTACTAGGCATGTTAAAAATACACCAAACATGTTTGAGCCTGTTTCTACGCGTTTTCATGTTATTCATATAGACATTATTGGACCCTTGCCTGTTTCACACAACTTTAGGTATTGCCTTACAATAATTGACAGGTTTACTCGGTGGCTAGAAGCAATACCTTTAGCAAACTGCACAGCGGAAACCTGCGCAGAAGCTATATGAAGAGAATGGATAGCTTGGTTTGGCGTTCCGAGAATTATTATTACCAATCAGGGCAGACAGTTTGAATCTGACCTATTCAGGGAACTTGCCAAGATTATGGGTTTTCAAAGAAATAGAACGACAGCCTACCATCCTCAATCCAACGGGTTCATTGAACGTTGGCATAGAACTTTTAAAGCCACCTTGTTAAGTTATAATTGCCAGTCTTGGTCTCAAGCACTTCCATTTGTACTTCTTGGTCTTAGAACTGTAGTCAGAGAAGAATTTTCAGCTACTCCCGCTGAACTTGTGTATGGAGAACCAATTAGGCTACCGGGAGATTTTTTGCAAGAATCTAAAAAGGACTATTCTCAGTCAGAATTTATTAAAAAGCTACGAAGATTATTCTCTTTGTTACGACCTGTACTAGCCTCCAATCATTCACTCAACAAATCGTTTAAGTTTAAGGAGCATGATTCATGTTCCCATGTTTTTGTGAGGGCAAATACTTAAAGGTCTTTACAATATCCATATGACGGCTTGTATTCGGTTATTGCTCGAAAAGTAAATTATTTTGTAATCAAAATTAATAACAAAGAGGTTAATATTTCCATCGAGCGGTTAAAACCCTGTTATTCGGCCCCAAATGAATTTATGCCTGAAAGCAAACCGGTTAAAAAAGTTCATTTTAGCCTTTGACTCCAGACGGATAAATCAAAATTGGGTCGACAAAACTAAAGTTTAATCTAGTGGGGGAGTGATGTGGCGACATGCCATTTTTGAATTTAATTTTTTACTGGTAAATCGCAGTAGTTTTTAAAAAAATTGTAATATGTCAAGCAAGCCGAGAAAACTTACTTGCTTGACATATTGCAGTTATAAAGTTAGTAGAAAAAAGTTAAAATTTGGTATAGTAAAAAAAAGTAAAATAGTTAAGTGAAGTTAAGATTTTGTATTTTAAAAAATATTATATGTAAAATTTATATATTAAATAAATAAAAAATCATAATAATATAATTAATCTGATATTTTTGTAATTATCAAAATAAATAATAAATTTAAAAAAAAAAGATAAATATTTTGATTAATTATGTGTTAAGTGGTAAAATAGAATTACCAAACGCTATTCAAAGAGTTTGGAGTCCAAAATCAAACCATCGAAATGTTCATCTATCATTCCACAACAATTACAACGGATTAATAGGCAACGATATTCTAATTCCATTAAAAGCGAAAATAGATTTTGGAAACAAACAGCTCGAAACAAAAAACAAAACTCTAAAATTATATCTAAACGAGCATAAAATATCGCCCATGACGAAAAGCAATTCCCGTACACCAGATACTAGTACTGATGTATCAAAAGAAATAAATAAAATAGAAACATACAATATAGTGAAAAACACTGATATATTAGAGGAATACAAACCTAACTTACCAATAGACCAATTAAGAATCGATCAACTCAATAGCTTAGAAAAGGCCAAGTTAATACAATTAATTAAACGCTATTCCACCATATTCTATAATGATAATTTCAAATTATCCTTCACTAACCAAATAATGTCCCCATTCAAGCTAAATCATATAGATATCCATTTATCTATAAGGAGGAAATAAAAAGCCAAATGGAATAAGTGTTACAAAAAGGTATCATCCGGCATAGCAATTCACCTTACTCCGCACCTGTTTGGATCGTCCCGAAAAAACTGGATGCTACGGGAAAACAAAAATGGAGAATAGTCATCGGTTATCGTAAATTAAATGAGGTAACTATCGATGACAAATTCCCAATCCCAAATAATGACGAGATACTAGGTAAATTAGGTACTTGCCAATATTTTACCACGTTAGATCTTGCAAAAGGGTTCCACCAAATAGAGATAGATGAAAATAATATATACAAAACCGTCAAAGACGGACACTACGAATTTCTACGGATGCCATTTGGGTTAAAAACAGCCCCTGCGACTTTTCAACGCCTCATGAACTTCGTATTAAAAGACTATATCAATAAGATTTGCCTTGTGTACCTAGAGACATAATAATATTCTCCACTTTTCTTGAAGAACATCTGGATTCTATTAGGAAAGTCTTTCAAAGATTGAAAGAAGTAAACTTAACTGTACAGCTTGACAGATCCGAGTTTCTGAAGTAAGAAACGAAATGTTAAGGACACGTTGTAACACACGAAGGATATAAACCAAATCCACGGAAAATTGATTGTGTTAAAAATTATCCCTAACCGGAACACCGAAAAAAATTAAGAAATTTCTCGGACTCACTGGATATTACCGGAAGTTCATAAAAGACTACGCAAGGATAGCCAAACCAATGACAAAATATTTGAAAAAAGGTAAGAAAATGAATATAAATGACCCAGAATACACTGAAAGTTTCAATACTCTGAAAAGACTTCTGATCACTGAACCAATTCTTAGGTATCCACACTTCGAAAAAAGATTTACCCTAACTACAGATGCGAGTCAGTATGCATTTGGTGCGATACTGTCTCAAGATGGACATCCAATTTGTTACGCCAGCCGTACACTAAACGAGCATGAAATCAACTATAGTACGATCGAGAAGGAATTACTTGCAATAGTATGGGCCACTAAGTATTTTCGCCCATATATTTTCGGAAGAAAAATCCTAATCGAAACAGAGCACAAACCACTACAATGGCTATTAAAACTCGTTTTAAAACACTCTATTAAAAAACACTCTATTAAAAAACCAAACTCAAAACTCGTTCGATGGCATCTCAAACTTGCTGAATTTGACTATGAAATAAAATACAAGGCAGGAGCAAAAAATTTAAATACAGATATGTTGATATAAATATGATACAAACCGAAAAAGATAGGTGATACAGGCATCCCCGAAACCCATTCCCAATTAAACGTATTCAAATATCAAATAATATTAAATAAAAGTCAATCAGGGTCATTACGTACAAAAGAAGTGACTAAATTTAATTGATTTCGTAAAATAATACACGTTAAATCATTGGATAATGAAACTGCTATTTCTTTAATAAAAAAAAAGTTCAACCCGAAGAGATACTAGCAAAACTGATAGAAGAGGAATTCTTACGTAACAACCATAGAGGGATAGAAGAGGTAAATAAGGAACTCCAGCAAAAATATTATAATCCAAAACTAAGAATCAGAATAACACAATATATAAATAATTGCAACATATGTTATATAGAAAAGTACAATAGGAACCCTGTAAAGGTAAAATACCCAACTACAGTAGATAACGAACTAGGATTCAAGGCAATCCCAATAAAAGAGTTTTTAAGCAACCAGGATATTCAAATACATTATACATCCAATAATAACCACTCATCAAATGCTGATATCGAAAGACTACACAATACCATAAACGAACATTTAAGACTACTTCGACATGACGAAAATAAAGACACTGATTTAGTTGAAGAGAAAATACTGAAAATTATTATCTTTTACAATAATACCATTCACTCCACGACAAACAGAAAACCTATAGATTTTATTAACGGTAGAATTAGAACGGATGAATACGAAAAAATAAGAGAAAGGGTACAAAACCTTAAGGAGAAATATATCGCAAAAATAAATCAGAACAGAGAAGAAGTAGAACTAGAACCAGGCCCAAATTACTTAAAACATACACGAGGAGGCAAAAACCATGCAAAATTTAGAAAAGTTGATCTAGAAAAACTAGACGATAACCACTATGTAGATAAACGAACTAAATTGAAATACTATAAATCCCACACGAAAAGAAAGAAAAAATACCAAACTAACACTCCCACAGGACGAAACGAAAACATAACTGACTAAATTTTAAACTCTCCTTACAGAACACGATATTTAAACCAATACTAATACTACTGACAATACTCCCCAACACACTATTACAAACACTTGAAGTACAGAAGTTTGACAACAACAACGGATATCTAACAATTAAATTAGGAGAAGTGAAAGTCATAAGTAAATTCACAAAAATACTACACTTTATAAACAAAACAGAATACGAACAAACTAGTGAAATAGTCCAACAAAACATTAATATCATAAGAAACAACATTAGCGTAGAAGACACTATGATAAATACAATCCTACATAATTTTAACATCCTGAATAGAAAAATAAACAACCTGAAACCACACAGAAACAACAATAAGAACCTAATTAACGAAAGTAATAAACAAATTAAAATCAATAGAGAAATATCCGACCAAATTAGAAACATAACAAATCATATAGGAAACCAACAAAGAATTATTTCAGCCTACCTCAATAATTTTACAATAGAAAGCCAAAATAAAGTAGCTAATATAGAAAATAAGATTGACCATATAGATCATCTATACCAAATCAACTATGATATAAACGAAATCATATAGATGATATCGAACAAATCCTCATGTCAAGTAAACTAGGATTGTTATCAAGGAATATATTAACAAATGAAGAACATAAGTTAATAGACAGCATAGAATCCTTAAAAGACATTAGAACTTCAGTAGCATTCCACAAAGACCAGATCGTTATCATTCTTTCACTACCTATATATTCAGAGAAACCTTTTTCTAAAGTCCTAATAGAACCCTCACCCAATAACATAAGTAAGGCCATTCAGCTAGATGAAAACATTGTTCTGCTAGATAATAATAATAACGTTTATAAAGAAAAAGTAGAAAACAATTTGAAAAGAATTTAATTGATGTTAATGTTAATTGTATAAAAAAAGTCCTAAAATTAGAAATAGCACATTGTACAATGAAAATGTTTAATCATAAAGAAATTAAAGAAATAACGCCAGGTATCATTGAAACCAAAAACATCGAAAAAACAATTATCTCCCACAATTGTAACAATTTTAAAATAAATATAATGGGCAACAATTTGTTAAAATATGAAAATTTATTTAAAGTAAAAACTAAGAAAAATTCAAGAACTTTGGGTTAAGTTAGAAGAGCAAGATGATAGGATTAGAGAAGAATTTGCGACAACGACTTCTCATGAGTATTTTGTAAAGGATTATTTAATAGCATCAAGGAGGAATATTCAAAAATCTGCTCAAATATTCAGGGCATATTAGAACCAGAATGTATGCAGCAGCCCTCAGATAGGACGGAAAATTTAGTAAGGATTGGGGATCAAGCTACCAGTCAGAGAGAACAAAATAGAGTACCAAATGGTATTCAAGAGGTACAAAGAAATAATGAATCCGAATCAAACCTCTTAATTTACCAAAAACAATTGATAAGAAGCTTAGTTAATATACTAAATAAAATCAAAGGTTTGTATGAATCTCAGTCAAGGGAATTCTATGATTCAAAATTAATAACGTCAAAAGACGTTGGCAAGAAATTGTAGAGAATCATAAGCAGTTGGTCATAGAATACAATGGACAACCCATGCAAGATTATGACTGGGAAACCTTTGATGAAGTTATATGGATGAAGTTATAAGCGAATTACAATCAAAAAGAAATGCTTTGGCAAATATATCAGATGTGACATTTACGAGAATGCAACCAACATTCAAGCTACCTGAAATTCAAATACCAAAATTTGATGGAAATTATTTAAAGTGGCAACAGTTCCACGATCTTTTTTTACAAATCGTACATCAGCAAAATATCGGTGATTGTCAGAAAATGATTTATTTAAAATCAAATCTGTCAGGCGAAGCAGAATTACTGATAAGGCATATTCCTCTATCAAATGAAAATTACAACTCAGTTTGGGAGGTGTTGAATCGTCGATATAACAATAAGAGACTATTAGTAAATGCGTTATTGGATAAATTAATGGCACAGCCAACAATGCATTATGAATCAGCATCTTTAATTAAATCAATGCATGACTTGATTAAGGAGTGTGAAGTTGGGTTAGAAAACTTAGGTTTAAAAGTTCAAGGCTGTTGGGATCCAATAATTTTACATAATTTACTTAAAAAGTTGGATAAAAATACTCAAAGTCTCTATGAGCAATCTCTCAAAGCTCCGAGGGAATTGCAATCTTTACAAATGTTTTTAGAATTCTTAGAACTACGATTTCAAGCTTTAGAATCAGTGGGGCAAAACCAAACCAATATTAATCAGCACAAGCAAATAAAACCAACTGTTTTCTCAAACATGCAGAAAGAAAAGGGAAGGTGCAAATACTGCTCAGGATCACATGCCATTTACTTTTGCAAAAACTTTTTAGAATCATCAATAGATGAAAAAAGGGCAGCTGTAAAAAGATTAAATCTGTGTCTCAATTGTTTAAAAGACGGACATAAAGCAGAAGAATGGCATTCTAGAGGTTGTATGAAGTGCCAAGGAAGTATAATAGTTTATTACATCCATTGATTTATTCAAGTTCTACAAAACAAAATACTCCAATGACGAGTCTTGTTGGAGGTACATCAGTCTCGGAAGAGTAACATGTTTTTTTGGGTACTGCTGAAGGAAAACTGATTAAGCATTGAGATCGAGCATTGTTAGATTCAGGATCACAACTTTGTTTTATTATCGAAAAATTAAAATGAAAATTAAAAACACCAAGTATAATAAATCAAAGAAACTTAAATGGAATTGGTGAAATGCGTTTGAAAGTAAAGGACAAGATTAATATAGAAATTCAGTCTGGTACATCAGGATATCAGACAACTCTGGAAGCTTATGTTCTGAAGGAGATAACATCAAGTCAATCTCAACAATTTATAAATATTAACCAATGGAATATACCACAGCATATAAAATTAGCCGATCCTGAGTTTACCAAACCAGAAAGAATAGATTTATTAATTGGAGCAGACTTGTAGAACTATTGCTGAATGGGCAATATAAAATTGGAAAAGAGCTTCCACTACTACAAAACACTACGTTTGGTTGGATTGTTTTGGAAAAGGCAACAGTTTCCACAGATAAATTCTGCGGTATGATGAATATTGAATTAGAAATGCAATTAAAAAAATTTTGGGAACAAGAAGAATGTCCTCAAATAGGACGATTGAGTGCAATTGATCAACGGTGTGAGGAGTTTTTTGTTGCTACAACAATACGAACAAATTCTGGACAATTCAAAGTCAACCTGCCAATTTTTAGCGAGCCAAGTCTTTTAGGAAACTCATATAAGAGGGCTTATAGTAGATTACTAAGTATGGAAAAAAAGTTACTTAGTAATCATGAGCTAAAAGATCAATATCAAAGTTTTATGCAAGAATATATCAATTTAAATTACATTACTTTTTACCCCATCATTATGTTTTGAAGCCCGATAGCAGCATCACTAAATTGAGAATCGTGTTTGATGCGTCAGCCAAAACATCAACATATTTATCATTAAATGATTTAATGGTTAAAGGTCCGAAAGTTCAAGATGAATTATTTGATATTATTCTTCGCTTCATAATGCATAAATATGTATTTACCGCGGATATAACACAAATGTATAGACAAATTTTAGTGAATGAAGAGGACAGAAATTTGCAGCTCATAATGTGGCGATCAAACCCTAATAGTCCTGTACGGTATTATCAACTATGTACTGCAACTTATGGGAAAAAGGCGGCTCCTTACTTAGCAACAAGATGCTTAAACCAACTAGCAAGTGATGAATTAACAAGGTTTCCCTTAGGGGCCAGGATCATCAAAGACTTTTATGTGGATGATGTATTAACTGGACATGACAGTCTAACTGAAATCATCAAAATAAAGGGTGAGCTAATGGCTATGTTGAAATCAGGAGTATTTCACTTACGAAAATGGTGTGCCAATAATGGGCAAATTTTAAAAGATATTCAGAAGAAAGACCTTGAAGTTATATTGAACTTCGACAGTAATAGCGAAGGTCATATAAAGACATTAGGACAGTTTTGTCTGAGACCGCTTAATTATTTGATCCATTGGGGTTAGTCAATCCTGTAATAGTTAAGGCAAAGATTTTTATCCAACAACTTTGGAAAGATAAAATACAATGGGATGAAGAGCTTCTAGTGGAACTTAAAAAAAATGGAGTCAATATAGAAAGAATCTTGAAGTGCTCAGTAATTTGAAAGTAGGCAGACATGTAACGATCAATGACAGTTCTGCAAATATTCAGTTACATGTGTTTGCTGATGCTAGCGAAGAGGCATACCTTTCCATACCTTTGATGTTAATGATAATTGTATAAAAAAATCCTAAAATTAGAAATAGCACATTGTACAATGAAAATGTTTAATCATAAAGAAATTAAAGAAATAACGCCAGGTATCATTGTAACCAAAAACATCGAAAAAAAAATTATCTCTCACAATTGTAACAATTTTAAAATAAATATAATGGGCAACAATTTGTTAAAATATGAAAATTTCCAAGTAGAAATTAATAATAAGTCATTCGCAAATTATTATAGAAAAATTCAAGACATATTAATTTTACCTCACCTCCTTACAAAAATAGTAGAAAACAAAACAATAAATTTAATAAATTTAGAAGAAATTCATGTCAAAAACATAAGCGATAACAGAAAAAGAATCATTGAAATTGAGCAAAAGAAACATAAACACTATTTTGAAATATTAATTATAAATCTCTCAGTTCTTATAATCGCACTCACCATTTTATTTCTCACAAAATTCGCTAAAATACATAAACATAAAATAAGAATCAAAGAAGCTTCGTCGGAGCCTCAGGCTGACGATGGGGGTGTTACAAGAACTAACGAAAATGTAATATAATTTTCCATCCTTCACATAATCACACTTTTACAATTATAAGAAATACGGAAAATATAATATAATTTTCCATCCTTCACATAATTACACTTTTACAATTTTCATAAAATATAATACCTTTCCCACACCTTAAAACTCTGAGGAAATATTATTTCGATCATGAACACCTGAACTAAAATTCTAAGAAACTTAATAAACTATAAATATAATACATTTCCCATACCTTCAAAGTTCTTAGGAAATGTAATGTCGATCATGAATACCTAAAACAAAATTATTAAAAAGATAATTTAAGTCATGGGAATAAAATTATTAAAGAATGATATAAATAGGACAGGTGAAGATTATTAAGGGGCAGTCAATTTGAATCGCTACAATTGTACATAAGGTGTATGATCGGGGTTTATAAGTAAAAATAAAGTTAAAGTTATAATTAAATAAAAGTAAAGTTACAATCATAAATTAAATTAAAGTAAAGTTACAATTACAAAATTATAAATTAAATTAAAACAAAATTACAATTATAAAATTATAAGTTAAAATTACAATTATAAATGAAATTAATTAAAGTTACAATTATAAAGTTATAAATTAAGTTAAAGTAAAGCTACAATTATAAAATTATAAGTTAAGTTAAGATTGTAAATTAAATTAAAGTTCCAATTACATCACAACAAGTACTTATTAGTTAAATTTTGAAAAGTTTGTAAATAAAGTTAAAATTATAAATTAAATAAAAGTTATAATATACTAAATTAAAGTAATATAGTTTTTTTTATTTATAATCATAAGGACAATTATTAATGGTGCAGTCGGTAGGATGCGCTAAGTGAACAAAATAATAATTACAAAAAGTTTTGTGAGAAAAAAGTTCACTTGTGTTTTTACACGTAATAGTGCTTCAGAACTTCAAATAGTTTTCTGTGTTTGTTAATTGATCAAGGGATCAATAATTAAAACCCTGAAAATTTTTTTTTACCGATCAAAAGATCAACCCTTAACTTATCAATAAACTGATCAAGGGATCAGTCTATAATAAGTGAAACTCTCTTCCTGATCAAGAGATCAATACTACAAGTCATCGCACACGAAATTTTCGTCAATGCATCAACACTAAAGAGATCATCAAACAATCTTTACACCTCGAAGGAAATCAACAGTAATACACCATCAAATCAGCATCAACCACCGTACAATAACTAGTCAACACTTACAGATAATAATGTTATGCTTAAGCATCAACACTTGTGAAAAGTTAAGCAGGTTAGACTCAGAGAAATTTAGAGTCTAGCCTTTTATTCACTAATGAGTTAATTAAAGCACAGTATTTAATTTAACAATTAATTATTTTATTATAAAAACACACAAATTACAGTGGAATACAAATTATTACAAAGTATTATGAAAACACATAAATTACAATGAAATACAAATTACTACAATTACTTATTATGAATATTACAATTTATTATGAAAACACACACATTATTATTAAATAAGAATTACTATAAGAACTTGTACAGGAACTTGTACATGGAAAACTTTGAAGAAAATGAACCCGCTGCGTTAGAAAAGGTATTTTATATCGTCGAACCCTTTATGGTGGTCCAATTTACACCATGTGCTTGTTCTATAATTAATATCTTAATTCAGTATGCCTTCACGTTGGGCTAATACATCAATTATTTTATTCCGTCAAATCTTCTTGTGGTGGTCCAATTCACCATGTGTTTATTCTTTAATTTATTTGGTAATTAAATATGTTTTCGAGTTTTTATGATTCCCTATTAGCTCATCAAAAATATAGTATTTCTTATATAAATAGCATTCTTAAAAGAGTAAATAAGACGTGGGTGATCAAAAATATTTTCCTTATATATAATTTTCCATAACAATAAGGGTATTTCAGTAACTGTTAACAATTAGAACTAAGTTAATTAATTAAATTAATTAATATATGTACTAGGTACACACAAATTTTTTTGAAAAAAGTAAAATAGACATAGATTATGTATAGAATAAGAAAATACCTTTTCTAGGTGTTACAAAAAAATCCTGGCAATATTTTATATAAAGATTTTTTTTCATGTTGCAAATATAAAATAGCATGAATTATTTTTTTGTTGTTGAAAACATTTAAGATATGAATGAACTATTAGTATTAATGCAGAACATTAACATCAATACAATAAGGAAATAGCTGGTAGCCCAGAAAATCCTTCAAATCCTTCAAAAATGACTACAAGTTCCTTTACAAATGTGGCTTTTACATTATGCGTAGACCCACTTAAATATTTAGGACGATTGCCCGAATTCTCCGGCAATTTTAGAGACCTGCAGAATTTCATCGATCTAATCGACAAAATACACCCAAGTCTTTTACGATATGATAATCTTGCACAGAGCGTTTTTTCTGACGTAATAAAAGCTAAGATTCGCGGAAGAGCCAGCGAAGACTTAGAAATTAATAGCCACGTTACGGCATGGCTAGAAATAAAAGAACTATTGATCAATAACTTCGGAGACAGAGCATCTCTAGAAGAATTATTTGACAATTTAAGGAGCATTACATTTAGTACTAGTGCAATCGATTTCTATAACGAAATTAAAACAGGATTAAGAAGATTAAATGTTAAAACCAAATTAAATTTGAGTGAAGAAAAACAAGTAGTAGAGCAAACAATAACTACAAATAAAAAATCTGCATTAGTAATCTTCAAAAATAAAATCCCAGAGCCAATGAAATCCATACTGTATTGCAGGAATCCAGAAACGTTAGAAGAAGCGATCAACATATTACACGAATCAGGATACGCATTTCGCTCTTTCGGTGAAAAACAGAGTTTTCGGTATAATAGCCATAATAACAATAATACCACATTCCTAAATACACAAAACAGAACAAGAAACGACAGAAACCAAAACCCTACTAACAACTACAGTTACAAAAATAATTTACAGAGAAGAAATTTCCCACAAAATGCTCCCCAATATCATAACAGGCAGAACACTACTCCACCAAAGAATATTAATCGTTATAGCCAACCCCAAAACAGACTTAATCAACCGAATCACTATCAATTCAAATTTCAAAATTATAACCCTCCCGATTTCAATAATTCATCAGAAAACCTACACAGAAATCTAAATTATAATCGTAACACAATACAGCATCAACCCCCTCCGGAGTCAATGGAAATAAACACGAACGAGAAAGTCTCTCAAAAAATTTCACAACCTGCAAATTTTCGGTTACGAGCCTCAGCAACAAACTACCACATATAATAATCGCAGGAAAAATTAGACCTTTGAAATTCATTATAGATACTGGAGCAACGCACTCAATAATTAACCTTAATTTATGTAACCCAAAATTTCTAACCCCTTTACCACCAAACATTTGGATCAAAACCCTTGATCGACAAGTGAAAACATCACAGAAGGGGTTAGAACACGATTACCGCCCCCGCCAAATGATTTATTTTTTTTTAGATAAATATCGACCCCCTGATGCCGGGAAAAATATTAAAAAAATTCTAAAATCGGGCGTTCTATGTTTTTTTCGATCTCAAAGTTTGCCCTATTAACCCTATACAATTCAAAAGTTCAACTGTCATATCAATGTACTCTCCTCTGTGTGTGTAGACTTATGTATGGAGACTTTGTTGATTAGACCAAGTGAAAGGCTAAATTTGTTGTGTGTGACAATTGGTATAATAGTATACCAATATTTATTATACTAAAATGTATTATACCAAAATGTGATATTAAAATTAAGTTGAATTTAAATAAATAAAAGATAAAATGGAAAGTTAATTTTTAATTTTTGTAAATTATATTTTGTTATACGTGAAATAAATGAAGAAATTATAAAATTCCTGAAATTTATTGCATTGAAGTGTATAGACAATTTTATTAGAATATTTGTCAAGCTTTGTATACTAAATTAACTAAAAATGTCTATTAATTTGTAGCATTAATTAATAATAATTAAATTGCACGAGATTTAGTTATTTATCTTTTGATTTAGGTGCGATTAACGCTATATTACAAAAACTAAACTACAACTATGCTTTAAATGCTTTATTTTATTTTTATAATTACATATAAATAAAAAAAATAATTTTATGTATTTCTATTATTTTCTAATATTGTGTTTTGAATAGTGTTTTTTTCCTTATTTCCAAATAAACAAAAAAATTATTTTACTGTATCAAAGCGTTTATAAGCAAAATAATAGATTTGTGAAGTTGTGCACAAAAACAGAGCGCAGAATCTTAACACAATACATGCAGAGCGGTTGACATACATATATTGCTGGCTTTTATAGCAAAATATAGGAGACGGCTCTGCTATTTAGCTGGTTTATTTTATCAAAAGCGAACAGATGGTTTTTAAATCGCTTTTTCAAAAGTACAGAACTGTGTGAAAACTCGTAGAAGAATGCAGAAATTTTTTTTAATTTTCCATAAAATTCTTCCATAAATGTTATTGTAATAATTAAGATTGTGTCACATTAATTATTAGTAATGTATTTATTAATGGCCATATCATATAACTATATTGATATTAAGTTTATATTATATTATGACAAAAATAATCAATGGAGTGTGTAAGAGTACGAAAGATTTACCAATGGAAAGAAATAAAACTAATTCCAAGTATGGTATGATGTTTGTTTTTGCATTTAGTGACCTGGAAGCCAATACACGTCATTCATCTACACTGGGATGGATATGGCGATGCAACTCTGGTATTACAAATAAAAAGAAACCCAAACGTGGGCAAAAAACCCAGAAACTATGTAATCGTCAAATTAATCCTATCGACGGTACATTTTTGGAAAATACCCATTTAAAAATTCGGGATATACTTCTTATTTTAATTTCTTTTGTTATTAACATCCCTGTAAAAGATGTAATAATCAATTTAAATGGTTTGAGGCGACAGGTTGGAGAACCTCTCCTTGGTAACTCCACGGTCATTGATTATTTTAGATATTGTCGGGAACTTGTTGAAATAATAATGTCCCACGATGATATTCGCTTAGGAGGAGAAGGAAAAACAGTTCAGTTGGATGAAACCTTCCTTACTAAGCGTAAATATTATCGAGGTAGAATTACTGAGCAGATGACTATTATTCTTTTAGGGTTGTATTGTAAAGAAGATAAGACGGGGCTCTTCTTTAGAGTTAATTCAAAGTCTAAGGAAGAGCTTTGGCCTTATATAAAACATTATGTTGATTACAATACAAGCCGAATTGCAACTGATAGTGCCAGACAATATCATGGGGTTAATCGCTTATTCTCAGACAAAACTGTCCATCTACAAACGAACCATAGTAAGGGTGAGTTTGTAGAAAAAGGTAATCTTATTAATACGATAAATGACCTAGAACGCCAAAATTGCTTACTGAAAACTTCTATGAAATCCAGGAAAGCAAATCTTCTAAACCAATATATAGCTCTGTTTTTGTATCGCCAACGTTATTTATCCCAGTTTGATGACCAGGCATCAAAAATTATGTATTTTTTCGATGACATCAAAAGGGTAAAGAATTAGTTCTTTTGATAAAATTGTTAACTAATAATTTTAAATTTTTACAGATCAATACAGGATACATTGATGGAGTCAATCAGGAAGGACCATTTGTTCCTCTAACTGCTTCTTCCGAGGATATAGAAGATTTTCTGCCACCGAAACCTAAACGGTTTAAAAAGAACCCTCCAACCATTGCCGAAGATCTTTTGTCATCAAAAGAATCTGTTATAGATATTTTTGATTTAATCGAATACACAGAAGTCGAAGAGCCCTGCTAGCGATAGTTATTTTTAAATATTACCACAGTTTCAAGAGCATATATTTCATATATACATATATATATTTCTTGCTTTTTCAATTATTACATCTGAAATTCCTTCTACATTCCAATTTTTCAATTTTCAATACCGTCAGAAATAATTCTTCCATCTTGGAAGGTGCAAGTCCCACACTACAATTTTACAATTTTCAACATAGAGGATTAGGCCTATTGGGGATACCTCTATAAAAAAAACGCGTTGAACATCCTACCGCAAGGTAACGTGGAAACGGATGAAAAAAAATTGTTATTATATATATATATATAATAATAATAATAAAATAATAAAATAAGAGAAACTAATTTTCTGATATTCGACTTGATGCTAAAGAATCACAATGATCCTCCTCAATTTTAAATCCAAATGTATTTCATTTATATAATCCACAGAGTATGCTAAATTCATTCATTACTCTGAATAAATTTAATTATGAACTAAAAATTATAATTCCTAATCCTGAGCCAAATAATAAAAATGAGATAAAGGGTTTTTTATTTCAACTCAGCTTAAATCATCAATAGTTATGGAAAATACAAATCCTAATAAAAATATTTAAAAAGAACTACAACAAATTTTTATAAATTAATCAATCAAGTTTTGACGAGTTTTTTTTGTAGTTGGATGGGAAAAAATTCAATTTGGTTAAAAAGAAACACCCTAATGGAAAGAAAACGAAGGGAAAATTTAGCGCTATTTATTGCATAAATATTTTATTAAAAAATGTGATAAATTCATATAGTGTAATAAATTAAAATAAAAAATAAACAGTTAGAACTAAATTAAGTTAAAATAAAAATAACTTTCTATCATTAAATAACTCTAATTAGATATGTAACTATAATTGTAATATAAATTATTATCACATGACTACTTTCTCAAGAAATTTTTTTTTTTATTACATTCCATTTCATACTACAATCTTAATCTTAATTAATTTATTAGTATTATTGATATCAGCTATGTATTACTTAAGTTTTAGTTAAGTGTGGGAGTTCTGTCCAGTGATCAGTTCCCTATGATATTGTTACGTTTTATGTATATGTTAGTTCATGTGGCTTGGTGCGTTGAAGTCTTCTCATCATTCTTCTCTCTGATTCAGCTTGAGGGACACGTTCACCGTCAAGATATATGTTGAGGTTATTATTTTTCCTCTTCAGTGTGTATGTCACTTGGACTGATTTGGTTCTATTGAGCTTAATTTTCCAATCATTGGTCCATTTGCTGACGTTGTTTAAAGTCCATTGCAGTTTTTCCATTGCTTTGACCTGCGACACATCGCTCGCTAGGATTACTGTGTCATCTGCAAATGTACCAACGAATGTATTTTCTGAAGTAGGTAGATCTGTAGTGTATAAGAGGTACAACAGCGGACCTAGTACGCTACCCTGCGGAATTCCTGCTTTCATTGTGTAAGTGTTTGACATAGCCTCTTCATTTATTACTCTATATTTGCGGTTTGTGATGTAGGATTCTAGTAGTTTACACAGATTCCCTGGCAACAGCAAGCTCATTTTGTGAATCAGTCCTTTATGCCATACTCGATCGAATGCTTGTGAAATGTCTAGGAATACTGCAGTGCAGTATTTTTTTTCCTCAAATGCTTGTTCGATTATACTCGTGACTCTATGAACTTGATCAATGGTTGAGTGTCCACTTCTAAATCCGAACTGGAAGTCAGGAACACCTATGTATGGCTTAAGTCGTTTTATTAGTAGTTTTTCGAACAGTTTTGCGATTGTTGGTAGAAGCGAGATTGGTCTATATGAGCAGATGTCCTCAGCTGACTTATCTGGTTTTTGAATCATAATTATCTTGGCTGTTTTGAAGCTTTCCGGAAAATATTGAAGTCTTATGCATGCGTTGTAAATGTATGTGAGCAGTGTAATTGCTTTTGCAGGTAATTCTTTCAACAGCTTGGGAGATATTTCATCCACTCCGAATGCTTTCTTAATATTGAGATTGTTATCTATCTCAAGAGCTATTTCTGTGGCTGATATTTTTTTAATTATTTTTGATGGTTGGTGTATTGGAGTTGTATTTATATTGGAGTGTATGTCATGTGGAGTAAATACTGTTGATAGATATTGTGCAAATAGCTCTGCCTTTTCGTTGTCGTTACAGACCCATTTTCCTTGCTGATTCCTTAATGGGGGTATTCTACGTAGTGGGCGTTTGAGTTTCCGTGTCGCTTTCCATAGGGTGTATTCCTTATCTTTGTTTGGACCTATGTTTTTAACGTAGTTGTCGAAGCATTCCATTTTATGCTTTTTTAAGAGCAAGTTCACCTTATTGCTGATATTATTGAATGTTGTTTTATTGTTTGGGTCTCTAGAGGTATGCCACACCCTGCGCGCTCTTCTTCTTTCCTTTATATACTCTCGTATATCCGGTGGATAGTTAATGTTTGAGTAGGTTGATTTTTCTTTTGATTCTTTGGTGGCTGAGATTGCTGCCCCCCTAATGTTTTTAATGAGAGTATTTGTTTGTTTTTCTATGTCGTTCTTGGTTTTCAGCTTAACTTTTATGTCTATTAGTTCCTCTAATTGATTTCTATACAGGTCCCAGTCTGTATATCTGTTTGTTAAGTTTCTTTTGTTTTCTTTAATCTTTATGTTAAGTGCAATTGTAAGTAATACGGGGGTGTGATCCGAAGATAAATCGTATGTTCCTTCGATTGCTATATTGTTATTTGGAATTCCTTTGATTACGTAGAAGTCAAGCAAGTCTGGGATTTTATTCAGGTCGGTGGGCCAGTAGGTTGGTCTGTGTGACGAGTGATATTCACATTTACTATTTAGAATGGCTCTTAGGAGCTCATTGCCCTTGCCTGGCGTTGTTAATCTTGATCCCCAAGCTGTATGTTTAATATTGTAATCACCTCCCATGATGAATCTTGGTCCTAGCTGGTTGAATATTTCTTGGAATTGTTGCATAGTTGGCTTATATTTGGGCGGGCAGTAGGCAGACGCTATTTTTAACTCAGCATTATTCCATTGGATAGCTATTATGGTAGCTTGCATATAATTTTCTCTTATGACTGGTAGTTGATGGTGTTTTATATTATTTCTGATGATTACCGCCGAACCACCTCTAGCTCTTTCGCTAGGATGGGTTGTACAGTAGGCTTGATAACCTAAGATTTTGATATAGTTCTTTTCAGTGAAGTGTGTTTCTGATATAAGTGCGATATCTATATTTTTTGAGTGGAGGAAGTGTTCCAGTTCTAGGGCTCTTGCATTTAGCCCGTTTGCATTCCAGGTCATTATTCTGAGTAATGTTTTCATTTTTGTTTATTCTTGCTTCTTGTGGTTTTCTTACTTTCTTTTGTATCTTTTTGTGATATGCTATATTTTTCTAAGATATCCACTCGTTGATTTAGTTGTATGAGGGCGCTCTGGATTTGTTGGAGCAACGTTATGATTTCTTTATCATTTACATTGGGCGAGTTGTCATTAGGTTTTACTTCAGAGTTTTCATGATTTCCCCCTGCATTGGTTTTAGCCACTTGTGCATAGGACATAGCTTGTGTTGTAGGATTGTCTGTGGAAGTTTTTGTTGCTTGTATTCGTTGCATCACAGTTGTTTTAAATGTTTTATTATTTTTGACCCTGGCTTGGTATACAGAACATCCTTTATAGTTTGCGGTATGCCCTGTTTCTTTACATAGTACGCATGTTGGCGTAGTGTTTGGTTTTTTCTTACAATCTTTGTAGTGGTGATTTTCAGCGCATTTAACGCATCTTGGTGCCCTTTTACAGAAGCTTTTGGTATGACCTAGTTGCTGGCAATTTGTGCATTGAGGAATGTCTCGAACTTTTCTTGGCGGCTCAATGGTTATCTTGCAGTACGCTATGTTTTTTATGTTGTAGACGTCTTTATTATTATCTTTAGGATCAATCTCGACAGCGAACAAGGGGAATTTAATTATCTCCTTGATGTTGTCTTTATTTATTGTTTTGTATATGTTTGTTATTTGCCTGACTTTATGTCCCATGTTCGTAAGTTCTTCTTTGATTTCGTCGGTGTTCATACTGCTAGGTAATCCTCTGATTACAAATCTGAAGGAACGTTCCTCTTTTAGCTGGTAGGTATGATATTCAATCTTATTGTTTTTATCATTAGCACTTGTAGTTGCTTCACTTTTGATACTTTCAATCGTATGTTTCAGCTTTCTGTATTCTTCTGCGTTAGCAGTGGTTATCTTGATGTTGTTATTTGATAATGTCTTGAATTGTATTGTTTCGTACTTTGTGGTAAGTATCTTGTTTCTGAATGCGCTGAAGTCATTCACATTGCTTACAAATATCGGAGGAGGCATTGGGGGTTTTGCTTGAATGATGTTTTCTTGGTTGATGTTTATGACTGGTTGGATTTGTGGTTGTTTCACTATGGGTATGGTTTTAGGTGGTGACTTGGTTGTAGTTCGCCTTCTTTTCTTTAGTTGTTTTGATTTTCCTCCTGAAATTTCTCTTTCCAGTTCCTCTTCATCTGTAGTATACTCAAAGGAGACTGGTTTTTCCGATCCTGAGGTTTGTACGATATTTAGTCGACTTGGAGTTAGAATTTCACTTATTTTTTGTTGTTTCTTATCTTTAGATCTATATTCTTCCAGTTCAGAGACTTTTTTGGACAATGACGCTATTATCTCTTGTTGATTTTTTATTATAACATGGAGCTCTTCTTTGCTGATATCAGCCATTTTATATTTTGATAATTTTTCAAATGAATGGTATAAAAAGTTAACGCAGCCTAGCAAAATATTTTTTGCGTGGCATTACTTTTGTTATCTGACATTTGAAACTTAATGCACTGAACTAAATTTATTATTTTTAATTTTTTTTTTTTTTTTTTTTTTTTTTAATTAAATTTTTAATTTATTATTTAAGTTAATAATAAGAATATGTATGTCTTATTGATAAATAATGAATTACTTAAATAACTATCTATCACTTAACTATCACTCCTCACAGGTATTTATCTTTAATTTTTAGCTTTTTTAATAATGAAGTGTATTTATAAGTGTCAAGGTACTTAAATTACCTTAACTTAACTTAACTATCACTCCTCACAGGTATTTATCTTTAATTTTTAGCTTTTTTAATAATGAAGTGTATTTATAAGTGTCAAGGTACTTAAATTACCTTAACTTAACTTAACTATCACTCCTCACAGGTATTTATCTTTAATTTTTAGCTTTTTTCCAAAAATTATACACTAATTAAGTTTTCTTTGTTTCAGTAAACTGTACACACGTCTACTCGCGCGGAGAGTTGAACTGAGGGCTCAAGAAATGAATTAGATATGTATGTAAATGCTCCACGGACAATTCAAGATGTTAAAACATAACATTCGTCATGAAAGTAGTGAAATTAATCTGATCATTTTGCCTGTAATTTCATATAAAAAATAGACTTATATTGGTGTATAATTTCCATAAATACAAATTTTATTTTCAATAAAAATCAAAAACAAATGTATTTTTATTTTGTTTTAATTAAAAGAAAATAACAGGACGCCATAGATATTATGGTAAAAAGCTAATTGCAAATATAAAATTTATCAACATAAAATCGCACAGAAATTTGACACAAATTTTATAATCTAGATTAGGATAATTGACAGTACTCAATCTATGACATAAGCCTTAATTATTTTTTTAATTAATTATTCCACACAAGGGCCTATTTACCGCATTTTTGCCTCCAAAGACCATATTTCTTATAATTTAACTCAGATAGTTTTAAAATTTTAGGAGAACATTCTAGACATATTGTATTAATAAATAAAGAAAAAAAAATTGATTTTTAAAAATTTTTAAACCCACCTAATCCCTTAAGGCCTTGTCTAGATTAGCGTTTTAAATAAGTGTGCATAAAATAAAGGTGACATTAAAAAACCTTCACTTTAAAATCGATTAAATAAAAGAGTAATTTTTATTATAATGAAAACACAATTAAACTTCATTAAATTCATTTTAATGAATAGTTAACCCTCTCAGTCTTTTTAATGTAAGAATAAAAAAGGTTTGATACTAATTTTGAAGCCTTGCTCTTCGGAAGCCTGGATACTATTATAAAAACGCAGTTAATTGCGGGAAAAAAAATTGCTCGAAAAGGTCTTTATGCGTTTTTTGTTTTGAAGCTCGAAACGCCTACACTCCAATGTAATCTGTGTAGTTTTTTAACATGCGATAGCATTGGAGTAAGGCGCTTGAAATTAGGCACTTTTCAGGGCTTGAAATTAAGCACTTTTCAGGGCTTGAAATTAAGCACTTTTCAGGGCTTGAAATTAAGCACTTTTGATAAACCAAAAACAGATAAAAGAAAAAACATATTTTAATTATCAAAAAACTTCAACTTTTTTTTATTTAGATTAATTTTATACAAATAAGACTTAAAAATACAATTTTTATTTTTTCCTCTTGGAGAACTGCAAACTCCATGAGACAAACACCAATTGAAAGTTGTTTTAGCAAGAAAAAAGTAAAAGAATAAATTATTCTTAATTAAAGAAATTGATATTTTTATATACCGAAAGTTATACATATATATATGTATATGCTATCAATAACTAGAAAAATCTACGAGCTCAAAATACAGAATTTCACTGAAAAAAATTTCGGTTGATAAATAAGACCAAATATTTAAAAAAAAAAAAAACGCTAAAAAAATAATAATTCCTAAATCTGGCAAAAGATATTTTGTTACACCCAATTATACAATCCCACAAAACTGCTTTAAAAGAAGAGCTTCAAAAGCTCTTTTATTCAAAATGGGATAAAGCACTTTAAATTTTGTTTGCTAGAAGGTGCTTTAGAAGGCCTCGCAAGTGAAGCACTTTAAAAATTTCCCGCTGGGTTGTAATTAATGTGACATAATCTTAATTATTACAATAACATTTATGGAAGAATTTTATGGAAAATTAAAAAAAATTTCTGCATTCTTCTACGAGTTTTCACACAGTTCTGTACTTTTGAAAAAGCGATTTAAAAACCATCTGTTCGCTTTTGATAAAATAAACCAGCTAAATAGCAGAGCCGTCTCCTATATTTTGCTATAAAAGCCAGCAATATATGTATGTCAACCGCTCTGCATGTATTGTGTTAAGATTCTGCGCTCTGTTTTTGTGCACAACTTCACAAATCTATTATTTTGCTTATAAACGCTTTGATACAGTAAAATAATTTTTTTGTTTATTTGGAAATAAGGAAAAAAACACTATTCAAAACACAATATTAGAAAATAATAGAAATACATAAAATTATTTTTTTTATTTATATGTAATTATAAAAATAAAATAAAGCATTTAAAGCATAGTTGTATTTTAGTTTTTGTAATATAGCGTTAATCGCACCTAAATCAAAAGATAAATAACTAAATCTCGTGCAATTTAATTATTATTAATTAATGCTACAAATTAATAGACATTTTTAGTTAATTTAGTATACAAAGCTTGACAAATATTCTAATAAAATTGTCTATACACTTCAATGCAATAAATTTCAGGAATTTTATAATTTCTTCATTTATTTCACGTATAACAAAATACAATTTACAAAAATTAAAAATTAACTTTCCATTTTATCTTTTATTTATTTAAATTCAACTTAATTTTAATATCACATTTTGGTATAATACATTTTAGTATAATAAATATTGGTATACTATTATACCAATTGTCACACACAACAAATTTAGCCTTTCACTTGGTCTAATCAACAAAGTCTCCATACATAAGTCTACACACACAGAGGAGCGTACATTGATATGACAGTTGAACTTTTGAATTGTATAGGGTTAATAGGGCAAACTTTGAGATCGAAAAAAACATAGAACGCACGATTTTAGAATTTTTTTAATATTTTTCCCGGCATCAGGGGGTCGATATTTATCTAAAAAAAATAAATCATTTGGCGGGGGCGGTAATCGTGTTCTAACCTCGGCGTTTCTACCCGCTTCTTCGGCCGTTTTTCTCACTGGAGAATTTAATATCAAAAAGCAGTGTTTTCGACTGCGTTTTGATCTATTTCACTTTTTATATTTTATATTATTTTATGCCTAAGAAGTTGATTTATTTTTCTCAAGAGAATTTAATATCAAAAAGCAGTGTAGAGAATTTAATATCAAAAAGCAATGTTGTCGACTGCGTTTAGATCTTTTTCATTTTTAAACAAATAAAGTTGGTTCTTTTTTACCAGTACTTAAAGTGCAAAATTGTGTTATAAACTAGAGTTTTCGTAAATATTTTTGTACGATATATTATTTTATGCTTAAGAAGTTGATTTATTTTTGCTCTATTTGTTTGTTTATTTGTTACCTTTTTCATCGACAAATATCTTCAAAGAGCATGGCAAAGCTCAATGGCATTCTATTATTACAGTATGCGGCTGCGTTTTCATCGGGTTTTCTACGCGCTTCTTCGGCGGTTTTTCTCACTGGAGAATTTAATATCAAAAAGCAGTGTTTTCGACTGCGTTTTGATCTATTTCACTTTTTATATTTTATATTATTTTATGCCTAAGAAGTTGATTTATTTTTCTCAAGAGAATTTAATATCAAAAAGCAGTGTAGAGAATTTAATATCAAAAAGCAATGTTGTCGACTGCGTTTAGATCTTTTTCATTTTTAAACAAATAAAGTTGGTTCTTTTTTACCAGTACTTAAAGTGCAAAATTGTGTTATAAACTAGAGTTTTCGTAAATATTTTTGTACGATATATTATTTTATGCTTAAGAAGTTGATTTATTTTTGCTCTATTTGTTTGTTTATTTGTTACCTTTTTGATCGACAAATATCTTCAAAGAGCATGGCAAAGCTCAATGGCATTCTATTATTACAGTATGCGGCTGCGTTTTCATCGGCATTTCAACCCGTTTTTTTGGCCGTTTTTCTCACTGGAGAATTTAATATCAAAAAGCAGTGTTTTCGACTACGTTTTGATCTATTTCATTTTTTATATTTTATATTATTTTATGCCTCAGAAGTTGATTTATTCTTCTCAAGAGAGTTTAATATCAAAAAGCAATGTTGTCGACTGCGTTTAGATCTTTTTCATTTTTAACCAAATAAAGTTGGTTCTTTTTTACCAGTACTTAAAGTGCAAAATTGTGTTATAAACTAGAGTTTTCGTAAATATTTTTGTACGATATATTATTTTATGGTTAAGAAGTTGATTTATTTTTGCTCTATTTGTTTGTTTATTTGTTACCTTTTTCATCGACAAATATCTTCCAAGAGCATGGCAAAGCTCAATGGCATTCTATTATTACAGTTTGCGGCTGCGTTTTCATCGGCGTTTCTACCCGCTTCTTCGGCCGTTTTTCTCACTGGAGAATTTAATATCAAAAAGCAGTGTTTTCGACTGCGTTTTGATCTATTTCACTTTTTATATTTTATATTATTTTATGCCTAAGAAGTTGATTTATTTTCTGCAAGAGAATTTAATATCAAAAAGCAGTGTAGAGAATTTAATATCAAAAAGCAATAATGTCGACTGCGTTTAGATCTTTTTCATTTTAAAACAAATAAAGTTGGTTCTTTTTTACCAGTACTTAAAGTGCAAAATTGTGTTATAAACTAGAGTTTTCGTAAATATTTTTGTACGATATATTATTTTATGCTTAAGAAGTTGATTTATTTTTGCTCTATTTGTTTGTTTATTTGTTACCTTTTTCGTCGACAAATATCTTCAAAGAGCATGGCAAAGCTCAATGGCATTCTATTATTACAGTATGCGGCAGCGTTTTCATCGGCATTTCAACCCGCTTCTTCGGCCGTTTTTTTCACTGGAGAATTTAATATCAAAAGCAGTGTTTTCGACTGCGTTTTGATCTATTTCACTTTTTATATTTTATATTATTTTATGCCTCAGAAGTTGATTTATTCTTCTCAAGAGAATTTAATATCAAAAAGCAATGTTTTCGACTGCGTTTAGATCTTTTTCATTTTTAACCAAATAAAGTTGGTTCTTTTTTACCAGTACTTAAAGTGCAAAATTGTGTTATAAACTAGAGTTTTCGTAAATATTTTTGTACGATATATTATTTTATGCTTAAGAAGTTGATTTATTTTTGCTCTATTTGTTTGTTTATTTGTTACCTTTTTCATCGACAAATATCTTCCAAGAGCATGGCAAAGCTCAATGGCATTCTATTATTACAGTATGCGGCTGCGTTTTCATCGGCGTTTCTACCCGCTTCTTCGGCCGTTTTTCTCACTGGAGAATTTAATATCAAAAAGCAGTGTTTTCGACTGCGTTTTGATCTATTTCACTTTTTATATTTTATATTATTTTATGCCTAAGAAGTTGATTTATTTTCTGCAAGAGAATTTAATATCAAAAAGCAGTGTAGAGAATTTAATATCAAAAAGCAATAATGTCGACTGCGTTTAGATCTTTTTCATTTTTAAACAAATAAAGTTGGTTCTTTTTTACCAGTACTTAAAGTGCAAAATTGTGTTATAAACTAGAGTTTTCGTAAATATTTTTGTACGATATATTATTTTATGCTTAAGAAGTTGATTTATTTTTGCTCTATTTTTTTGTTTATTTGTTACCTTTTTCGTCGACAAATATCTTCAAAGAGCATGGCAAAGCTCAATGGCATTCTATTATTACAGTATGCGGCAGCGTTTTCATCGGCATTTCAACCCGCTTCTTCGGCCGTTTTTTTCACTGGAGAATTTAATATCAAAAAGCAGTGTTTTCGACTGCGTTTTGATCTATTTCACTTTTTATATTTTATATTATTTTATGCCTAAGAAGTTGATTTATTTTCTGCAAGAGAATTTAATATCAAAAAGCAATGTAGAGAATTTAATATCAAAAAGCAATAATGTCGACTGCGTTTAGATCTTTTTCATTTTTAAACAAATAAAGTTGGTTCTTTTTTACCAGTACTTAAAGTGCAAAATTGTGTTATAAACTAGAGTTTTCGTAAATATTTTTGTACGATATATTATTTTATGCTTAAGAAGTTGATTTATTTTTGCTCTATTTGTTTGTTTATTTGTTACCTTTTTCATCGACAAATATCTTCAAAGAGCATGGCAAAGCTCAATGGCATTCTATTATTACAGTATGCGGCTGCGTTTTCGTCGGCATTTCAACCCGTTTTTTTGGCCGTTTTTCTCACTGGAGAATTTAATATCAAAAGCAGTGTTTTCGACTACGTTTTGATCTATTTCATTTTTTATATTTTATATTATTTTATGCCTCAGAAGTTGATTTATTCTTCTCAAGAGAATTTAATATCAAAAAGCAATGTTGTCGACTGCGTTTAGATCTTTTTCATTTTTAACCAAATAAAGTTGGTTCTTTTTTACCAGTACTTAAAGTGCAAAATTGTGTTATAAACTAGAGTTTTCGTAAATATTTTTGTACGATATATTATTTTATGCTTAAGAAGTTGATTTATTTTTGCTCTATTTGTTTGTTTATTTGTTATCTTTTTCATCGACAAATATCTTCCAAGAGCATGGCAAAGCTCAATGGCATTCTATTATTACAGTATGCGGCTGCGTTTCCATCGGCGTTTCTACCCGCTTCTTCGGCCGTTTTTCTCACTGGAGAATTTAATATCAAAAAGCAGTGTTTTCGACTGCGTTTTGATCTATTTCACTTTTTATATTTTATATTATTTTATGCCTAAGAAGTTGATTTATTTTCTGCAAGAGAATTTAATATCAAAAAGCAGTGTAGAGAATTTAATATCAAAAGAAATAATGTCGACTGCGTTTAGATCCTTTTCATTTTTAAACAAATAAAGTTGGTTCTTTTTTACCAGTACTTAAAGTGCAAAATTGTGTTATAAACTAGAGTTTTCGTAAATATTTTTGTACGATATATTATTTTATGCTTAAGAAGTTGATTTATTTTTGCTCTATTTGTTTGTTTATTTGTTACCTTTTTGATCGACAAATATCTTCAAAGAGCATGGCAAAGCTCAATGGCATTCTATTATTACAGTATGCGGCTGCGTTTTCATCGGCATTTCAACCCGTTTTTTTGGCCGTTTTTCTCACTGGAGAATTTAATATCAAAAAGCAGTGTTTTCGACTACGTTTTGATCTATTTCATTTTTTATATTTTATATTATTTTATGCCTCAGAAGTTGATTTATTCTTCTCAAGAGAGTTTAATATCAAAAAGCAATGTTGTCGACTGCGTTTAGATCTTTTTCATTTTTAACCAAATAAAGTTGGTTCTTTTTTACCAGTACTTAAAGTGCAAAATTGTGTTATAAACTAGAGTTTTCGTAAATATTTTTGTACGATATATTATTTTATGGTTAAGAAGTTGATTTATTTTTGCTCTATTTGTTTGTTTATTTGTTACCTTTTTCATCGACAAATATCTTCCAAGAGCATGGCAAAGCTCAATGGCATTCTATTATTACAGTTTGCGGCTGCGTTTTCATCGGCGTTTCTACCCGCTTCTTCGGCCGTTTTTCTCACTGGAGAATTTAATATCAAAAAGCAGTGTTTTCGACTGCGTTTTGATCTATTTCACTTTTTATATTTTATATTATTTTATGCCTAAGAAGTTGATTTATTTTCTGCAAGAGAATTTAATATCAAAAAGCAGTGTAGAGAATTTAATATCAAAAAGCAATAATGTCGACTGCGTTTAGATCTTTTTCATTTTAAAACAAATAAAGTTGGTTCTTTTTTACCAGTACTTAAAGTGCAAAATTGTGTTATAAACTAGAGTTTTCGTAAATATTTTTGTACGATATATTATTTTATGCTTAAGAAGTTGATTTATTTTTGCTCTATTTGTTTGTTTATTTGTTACCTTTTTCGTCGACAAATATCTTCAAAGAGCATGGCAAAGCTCAATGGCATTCTATTATTACAGTATGCGGCAGCGTTTTCATCGGCATTTCAACCCGCTTCTTCGGCCGTTTTTTTCACTGGAGAATTTAATATCAAAAGCAGTGTTTTCGACTGCGTTTTGATCTATTTCACTTTTTATATTTTATATTATTTTATGCCTCAGAAGTTGATTTATTCTTCTCAAGAGAATTTAATATCAAAAAGCAATGTTTTCGACTGCGTTTAGATCTTTTTCATTTTTAACCAAATAAAGTTGGTTCTTTTTTACCAGTACTTAAAGTGCAAAATTGTGTTATAAACTAGAGTTTTCGTAAATATTTTTGTACGATATATTATTTTATGCTTAAGAAGTTGATTTATTTTTGCTCTATTTGTTTGTTTATTTGTTACCTTTTTCATCGACAAATATCTTCCAAGAGCATGGCAAAGCTCAATGGCATTCTATTATTACAGTATGCGGCTGCGTTTTCATCGGCGTTTCTACCCGCTTCTTCGGCCGTTTTTCTCACTGGAGAATTTAATATCAAAAAGCAGTGTTTTCGACTGCGTTTTGATCTATTTCACTTTTTATATTTTATATTATTTTATGCCTAAGAAGTTGATTTATTTTCTGCAAGAGAATTTAATATCAAAAAGCAGTGTAGAGAATTTAATATCAAAAAGCAATAATGTCGACTGCGTTTAGATCTTTTTCATTTTTAAACAAATAAAGTTGGTTCTTTTTTACCAGTACTTAAAGTGCAAAATTGTGTTATAAACTAGAGTTTTCGTAAATATTTTTGTACGATATATTATTTTATGCTTAAGAAGTTGATTTATTTTTGCTCTATTTTTTTGTTTATTTGTTACCTTTTTCGTCGACAAATATCTTCAAAGAGCATGGCAAAGCTCAATGGCATTCTATTATTACAGTATGCGGCAGCGTTTTCATCGGCATTTCAACCCGCTTCTTCGGCCGTTTTTTTCACTGGAGAATTTAATATCAAAAAGCAGTGTTTTCGACTGCGTTTTGATCTATTTCACTTTTTATATTTTATATTATTTTATGCCTAAGAAGTTGATTTATTTTCTGCAAGAGAATTTAATATCAAAAAGCAATGTAGAGAATTTAATATCAAAAAGCAATAATGTCGACTGCGTTTAGATCTTTTTCATTTTTAAACAAATAAAGTTGGTTCTTTTTTACCAGTACTTAAAGTGCAAAATTGTGTTATAAACTAGAGTTTTCGTAAATATTTTTGTACGATATATTATTTTATGCTTAAGAAGTTGATTTATTTTTGCTCTATTTGTTTGTTTATTTGTTACCTTTTTCATCGACAAATATCTTCAAAGAGCATGGCAAAGCTCAATGGCATTCTATTATTACAGTATGCGGCTGCGTTTTCGTCGGCATTTCAACCCGTTTTTTTGGCCGTTTTTCTCACTGGAGAATTTAATATCAAAAAGCAGTGTTTTCGACTACGTTTTGATCTATTTCATTTTTTATATTTTATATTATTTTATGCCTCAGAAGTTGATTTATTCTTCTCAAGAGAATTTAATATCAAAAAGCAATGTTGTCGACTGCGTTTAGATCTTTTTCATTTTTAACCAAATAAAGTTGGTTCTTTTTTACCAGTACTTAAAGTGCAAAATTGTGTTATAAACTAGAGTTTTCGTAAATATTTTTGTACGATATATTATTTTATGCTTAAGAAGTTGATTTATTTTTGCTCTATTTGTTTGTTTATTTGTTATCTTTTTCATCGACAAATATCTTCCAAGAGCATGGCAAAGCTCAATGGCATTCTATTATTACAGTATGCGGCTGCGTTTCCATCGGCGTTTCTACCCGCTTCTTCGGCCGTTTTTCTCACTGGAGAATTTAATATCAAAAAGCAGTGTTTTCGACTGCGTTTTGATCTATTTCACTTTTTATATTTTATATTATTTTATGCCTAAGAAGTTGATTTATTTTCTGCAAGAGAATTTAATATCAAAAAGCAGTGTAGAGAATTTAATATCAAAAGAAATAATGTCGACTGCGTTTAGATCCTTTTCATTTTTAAACAAATAAAGTTGGTTCTTTTTTACCAGTACTTAAAGTGCAAAATTGTGTTATAAACTAGAGTTTTCGTAAATATTTTTGTACGATATATTATTTTATGCTTAAGAAGTTGATTTATTTTTGCTCTATTTGTTTGTTTATTTGTTACCTTTTTCATCGACAAATATCTTCCAAGAGCATGGCAAAGCTCAATGGCATTCTATTATTACAGTATGCGGCTGCGTTTTCATCGGCGTTTCTACCCGCTTCTTCGGCCGTTTTTCTCACTGGAGAATTTAATATCAAAAAGCAGTGTTTTCGACTGCGTTTTGATCTATTTCACTTTTTATATTTTATATTATTTTATGCCTAAGAATTTGATTTATTTTCTGCAAGAGAATTTAATATCAAAAAGCAGTGTAGAGAATTTAATATCAAAAAGCAATAATGTCGAATGCGTTTAGATCTTTTTCATTTTTAAACAAATAAAGTTGGTTCTTTTTTACCAGTACTTAAAGTGCAAAATTGTGTTATAAACTAGAGTTTTCGTAAATATTTTTGTACGATATATTATTTTATGCTTAAGAAGTTGATTTATTTTTGCTCTATTTGTTTGTTTATTTGTTACCTTTTTCATCGACAAATATCTTCAAAGAGCATGGCAAAGCTCAATGGCATTCTATTATTACAGTATGCGGCTGCGTTTTCATCGGCATTTCAACCCGTTTTTTTGGCCGTTTTTCTCACTGGAGAATTTAATATCAAAAAGCAGTGTTTTCGACTACGTTTTGATCTATTTCATTTTTTATATTTTATATTATTTTATGCCTCAGAAGTTGATTTATTCTTCTCAAGAGAATTTAATATCAAAAAGCAATGTTGTCGACTGCGTTTAGATCTTTTTCATTTTTAACCAAATAAAGTTGGTTCTTTTTTACCAGTACTTAAAGTGCAAAATTGTGTTATAAACTAGAGTTTTCGTAAATATTTTTGTACGATATATTATTTTATGCTTAAGAAGTTGATTTATTTTTGCTCTATTTGTTTGTTTATTTGTTACCTTTTTCATCGACAAATATCTTCCAAGAGCATGGCAAAGCTCAATGGCATTCTATTATTACAGTATGCGGCTGCGTTTTCATCGGCGTTTCTACCCGCTTCTTCGGCCGTTTTTCTCACTGGAGAATTTAATATCAAAAAGCAGTGTTTTCGACTGCGTTTTGATCTATTTCACTTTTTATATTTTATATTATTTTATGCCTAAGAAGTTGATTTATTTTCTGCAAGAGAATTTAATATCAAAAAGCAGTGTAGAGAATTTAATATCAAAAAGCAATAATGTCGACTGCGTTTAGATCTTTTTCATTTTTAAACAAATAAAGTTGGTTCTTTTTTACCAGTACTTAAAGTGCAAAATTGTGTTATAAACTAGAGTTTTCGTAAATATTTTTGTACGATATATTATTTTATGCTTAAGAAGTTGATTTATTTTTGCTCTATTTTTTTGTTTATTTGTTACCTTTTTCGTCGACAAATATCTTCAAAGAGCATGGCAAAGCTCAATGGCATTCTATTATTACAGTATGCGGCAGCGTTTTCATCGGCATTTCAACCCGCTTCTTCGGCCGTTTTTTTCACTGGAGAATTTAATATCAAAAAGCAGTGTTTTCGACTGCGTTTTGATCTATTTCACTTTTTATATTTTATATTATTTTATGCCTAAGAATTTGATTTATTTTCTGCAAGAGAATTTAATATCAAAAAGCAGTGTAGAGAATTTAATATCAAAAAGCAATAATGTCGACTGCGTTTAGATCTTTTTCATTTTTAAACAAATAAAGTTGGTTCTTTTTTACCAGTACTTAAAGTGCAAAATTGTGTTATAAACTAGAGTTTTCGTAAATATTTTTGTACGATATATTATTTTATGCTTAAGAAGTTGATTTATTTTTGCTCTATTTGTTTGTTTATTTGTTACCTTTTTCATCGACAAATATCTTCAAAGAGCATGGCAAAGCTCAATGGCATTCTATTATTACAGTATGCGGCTGCGTTTTCATCGGCATTTCAACCCGTTTTTTTGGCCGTTTTTCTCACTGGAGAATTTAATATCAAAAAGCAGTGTTTTCGACTACGTTTTGATCTATTTCATTTTTTATATTTTATATTATTTTATGCCTCAGAAGTTGATTTATTCTTCTCAAGAGAATTTAATATCAAAAAGCAATGTTGTCGACTGCGTTTAGATCTTTTTCATTTTTAACCAAATAAAGTTGGTTCTTTTTTACCAGTACTTAAAGTGCAAAATTGTGTTATAAACTAGAGTTTTCGTAAATATTTTTGTACGATATATTATTTTATGCTTAAGAAGTTGATTTATTTTTGCTCTATTTGTTTGTTTATTTGTTACCTTTTTCATCGACAAATATCTTCCAAGAGCATGGCAAAGCTCAATGGCATTCTATTATTACAGTATGCGGCTGCGTTTTCATCGGCGTTTCTACCCGCTTCTTCGGCCGTTTTTCTCACTGGAGAATTTAATATCAAAAAGCAGTGTTTTCGACTGCGTTTTGATCTATTTCACTTTTTATATTTTATATTATTTTATGCCTAAGAAGTTGATTTATTTTCTGCAAGAGAATTTAATATCAAAAAGCAGTGTAGAGAATTTAATATCAAAAAGCAATAATGTCGACTGCGTTTAGATCCTTTTCATTTTTAAACAAATAAAGTTGGTTCTTTTTTACCAGTACTTAAAGTGCAAAATTGTGTTATAAACTAGAGTTTTCGTAAATATTTTTGTACGATATATTATTTTATGCTTAAGAAGTTGATTTATTTTTGCTCTATTTGTTTGTTTATTTGTTACCTTTTTCATCGACAAATATCTTCAAAGAGCATGGCAAAGCTCAATGGCATTCTATTATTACAGTATGCGGCTGCGTTTTCATCGGCATTTCAACCCGCTTCTTCGCCCGTTTTTCTCACTGGAGAATTTAATATCAAAAAGCAGTGTTTTCGAATGCGTTTTGATCTATTTCATTTTTTATATTTTATATTAAATATAAAAATAGCATAAAAATGCATAAGAAGTTAATTTATTTTTCTCAAAAGAATTTAATATCAAAAAGCAGTGTAGAGAATTTAATATCAAAAAGAATATTGTCGACTGCGTTTGGATCTTTTTCATTTTTAACCAAATAAAGTTGGTTCTTTTTTACCAGTACTTAAAGTGCAAAATTGTGTTATAAACTGGAGCTTTCGTAAATATTTTTGTATTATATTTTATGTCTAAGAAGTTGATTTATTTTTGCTCTATTTATTTGTTTATTTGTTACCTTTTTCATCGACAAATATCTTCAAAGAGCATGGCAAAGCTCAATGGCATTCTATTATTACAGTATGCGGCAGCGTTTTCATCGGCATTTCAACCCGCTTCTTCGGCCGTTTTTCTCACTGGAGAATTTAATATCAAAAGCAGTGTTTTCGACTGCGTTTTGATCTATTTCATTTTTTATATTTTATATTATTTTATGCGTAAGAAGTTGATTTATTCTTCCCAAGAGAATTTAATATCAAAAAGCAATGTTGTCGACTGCGTTTAGATCTTTTTCATTTTTAACCAAATAAGGTTGGTTCTTTTTTACAAGTACTTAAAGTGCAAAATTGTGTTATAAACTAGAGTTTTCGTAAATATTTTTGTACGATATATTATTTTATGCTTAATAGTTGATTTATTTTTGCTCTATTTGTTTGTTTATTTGTTACCTTTTTCATCGACAAATATCTTCAAAGAGCATGGCAAAGCTCAATGGCATTCTATTATTACAGTATGCGGCTGCGTTTTCATCGGCGTTTCTTTCCGCTTCTTCGGCCGTTTTTCTCACTGGAGAATTTAATATCAAAAAGCAGTGTTTTCGACTGCGCTTTGATCTATTTCATTTTTTATATTTTATATTATTTTATGCCTAAGAAGTTGATTTATTTTCTTCAAGAGAATTTAATATCAAAAAGCAGTGTAGAGAATTTAATATCAAAAAGCAATAATGTCGACTGCGTTTAGATCTTTTTCATTTTTAAACAAATAAAGTTGGTTCTTTTTACCAGTACTTAAAGTGCAAAATTGTGTTATAAACTAGAGTTTTCGTAAATATTTTTGTACGATATATTATTTTATGCTTAAGAAGTTGATTTATTTTTGCTCTATTTGTTTGTTTATTTGTTACCTTTTCATCGACAAATATCTTCAAAGAGCATGGCAAAGCTCAATGGCATTCTATTATTACAGTATGCGGCTGCGTTTTCATCGGCGTTTCTTTCCGCTTCTTCGGCCGTTTTTCTCACTGGAGAATTTAATATCAAAAAGCAGTGTTTTCGACTGCGTTTAGATCTTTTTCATTTTTAACCAAATAAAGTTGGTTCTTTTTTACCAGTACTTAAAGTGCAAAATTGTGTTATAAACTAGAGTTTTCGTAAATATTTTTGTACGATATATTATTTTATGCTTAAGAAGTTGATTTATTTTTGCTCTATTTGTTTGTTTATTTGTTACCTTTTTCATCGACAAATATCTTCAAAGAGCATGGCAAAGCTCAATGGCATTCTATTATTACAGTATGCGGCTGCGTTTTCATCGGGTTTTCTACCCGCTTCTTCGGCCGTTTTTCTCACTGGAGAATTTAATATCAAAAAGCAGTGTTTTCGACTGCGTTTTGATCTATTTCACTTTTTATATTTTATATTATTTTATGCCTAAGAAGTTGATTTATTTTTCTCAAGAGAATTTAATATCAAAAAGCAGTGTAGAGAATTTAATATCAAAAAGCAATGTTGTCGACTGCGTTTAGATCTTTTTCATTTTTAAACAAATAAAGTTGGTTCTTTTTTACCAGTACTTAAAGTGCAAAATTGTGTTATAAACTAGAGTTTTCGTAAATATTTTTGTACGATATATTATTTTATGCTTAAGAAGTTGATTTATTTTTGCTCTATTTGTTTGTTTATTTGTTACCTTTTTCATCGACAAATATCTTCAAAGAGCATGGCAAAGCTCAATGGCATTCTATTATTACAGTATGCGGCTGCGTTTTCATCGGGTTTTCTACGCGCTTCTTCGGCCGTTTTTCTCACTGGAGAATTTAATATCAAAAAGCAGTGTTTTCGACTGCGTTTTGATCTATTTCACTTTTTATATTTTATATTATTTTATGCCTAAGAAGTTGATTTATTTTTCTCAAGAGAATTTAATATCAAAAAGCAGTGTAGAGAATTTAATATCAAAAAGCAATGTTGTCGACTGCGTTTAGATCTTTTTCATTTTTAAACAAATAAAGTTGGTTCTTTTTTACCAGTACTTAAAGTGCAAAATTGTGTTATAAACTAGAGTTTTCGTAAATATTTTTGTACGATATATTATTTTATGCTTAAGAAGTTGATTTATTTTTGCTCTATTTGTTTGTTTATTTGTTACCTTTTTGATCGACAAATATCTTCAAAGAGCATGGCAAAGCTCAATGGCATTCTATTATTACAGTATGCGGCTGCGTTTTCATCGGCATTTCAACCCGTTTTTTTGGCCGTTTTTCTCACTGGAGAATTTAATATCAAAAAGCAGTGTTTTCGACTACGTTTTGATCTATTTCATTTTTTATATTTTATATTATTTTATGCCTCAGAAGTTGATTTATTCTTCTCAAGAGAATTTAATATCAAAAAGCAATGTTGTCGACTGCGTTTAGATCTTTTTCATTTTTAACCAAATAAAGTTGGTTCTTTTTACCAGTACTTAAAGTGCAAAATTGTGTTATAAACTAGAGTTTTCGTAAATATTTTTGTACGATATATTATTTTATGCTTAAGAAGTTGATTTATTTTTGCTCTATTTGTTTGTTTATTTGTTACCTTTTTCATCGACAAATATCTTCCAAGAGCATGGCAAAGCTCAATGGCATTCTATTATTACAGTATGCGGCTGCGTTTTCATCGGCGTTTCTACCCGCTTCTTCGGCCGTTTTTCTCACTGGAGAATTTAATATCAAAAAGCAGTGTTTTCGACTGCGTTTTGATCTATTTCACTTTTTATATTTTATATTATTTTATGCCTAAGAAGTTGATTTATTTTCTGCAAGAGAATTTAATATCAAAAAGCAGTGTAGAGAATTTAATATCAAAAAGCAATAATGTCGACTGCGTTTAGATCTTTTTCATTTTTAAACAAATAAAGTTGGTTCTTTTTTACCAGTACTTAAAGTGCAAAATTGTGTTATAAACTAGAGTTTTCGTAAATATTTTTGTACGATATATTATTTTATGCTTAAGAAGTTGATTTATTTTTGCTCTATTTTTTTGTTTATTTGTTACCTTTTTCGTCGACAAATATCTTCAAAGAGCATGGCAAAGCTCAATGGCATTCTATTATTACAGTATGCGGCAGCGTTTTCATCGGCATTTCAACCCGCTTCTTCGGCCGTTTTTTTCACTGGAGAATTTAATATCAAAAGCAGTGTTTTCGACTGCGTTTTGATCTATTTCATTTTTTATATTTTATATTATTTTATGCCTCAGAAGTTGATTTATTCTTCTCAAGAGAATTAATATCAAAAAGCAATGTTGTCGACTGCGTTTAGATCTTTTTCATTTTTAACCAAATAAAGTTGGTTCTTTTTTACAAGTACTTAAAGTGCAAAATTGTGTTATAAACTAGAGTTTTCGTAAATATTTTTGTACGATATATTATTTTATGCTTAAGAAGTTGATTTATTTTTGCTCTATTTGTTTGTTTATTTGTTACCTTTTTCATCGACAAATATCTTCCAAGAGGATGGCAAAGCTCAATGGCATTCTATTATTACAGTATGCTGCTGCGTTTTCATCGGCGTTTCTACCCGCTTCTTCGGCCGTTTTTCTCACTGGAGAATTTAATATCAAAAAGCAGTGTTTTCGACTGCGTTTTGATCTATTTCACTTTTTATATTTTATATTATTTTATGCCTAAGAAGTTGATTTATTTTCTGCAAGAGAATTTAATATCAAAAAGCAGTGTAGAGAATTTAATATCAAAAAGCAATAATGTCGACTGCGTTTAGATCTTTTTCATTTTTAAACAAATAAAGTTGGTTCTTTTTTACCAGTACTTAAAGTGCAAAATTGTGTTATAAACTAGAGTTTTCGTAAATATTTTTGTACGATATATTATTTTATGCTTAAGAAGTTGATTTATTTTTGCTCTATTTTTTTGTTTATTTGTTACCTTTTTCATCGACAAATATCTTCAAAGAGCATGGCAAAGCTCAATGGCATTCTATTATTACAGTATGCGGCTGCGTTTTCATCGGCATTTCAACCCGCTTCTTCGCCCGTTTTTCTCACTGGAGAATTTAATATCAAAAAGCAGTGTTTTCGAATGCGTTTTGATCTATTTCATTTTTTATATTTTATATTAAATATAAAAATAGCATAAAAATGCATAAGAAGTTAATTTATTTTTCTAAAAAGAATTTAATATCAAAAAGCAGTGTAGAGAATTTAATATCAAAAAGAATATTGTCGACTGCGTTTGGATCTTTTTCATTTTTAACCAAATAAAGTTGGTTCTTTTTTACCAGTACTTAAAGTGCAAAATTGTGTTATAAACTAGAGCTTTCGTAAATATTTTTGTATTATATTTTATGTCTAAGAAGTTGATTTATTTTTGCTCTATTTATTTGTTTATTTGTTACCTTTTTCGTCGACAAATATCTTCAAAGAGCATGGCAAAGCTCAATGGCATTCTATTATTACAGTATGCGGCAGCGTTTTCATCGGCATTTCAACCTGCTTCTTCGGCCGTTTTTTTCACTGGAGAATTTAATATCTAAAGCAGTGTTTTCGACTGCGTTTTGATCTATTTCATTTTTTATATTTTATATTATTTTATGCCTCAGAAGTTGATTTATTCTTCTCAAGAGAATTTAGTATCAAAAAGCAATGTTGTCGACTGCGTTTAGATCTTTTTCATTTTTAACCAAATAAAGTTGGTTCTTTTTTACAAGTACTTAAAGTGCAAAATTGTGTTATAAACTAGAGTTTTCGTAAATATTTTTGTACGATATATTATTTTATGCTTAATAGTTGATTTATTTTTGCTCTATTTGTTTGTTTATTTGTTACCTTTTTCATCGACAAATATCTTCAAAGAGCATGGCAAAGCTCAATGGCATTCTATTATTACAGTATGCGGCTGCGTTTTCATCGGCGTTTCTTTCCGCTTCTTCGGCCGTTTTTCTCACTGGAGAATTTAATATCAAAAAGCAGTGTTTTCGACTGCGCTTTGATCTATTTCATTTTTTATATTTTATATTATTTTATGCCTAAGAAGTTGATTTATTTTCTTCAAGAGAATTTAATATCAAAAAGCAGTGTAGAGAATTTAATATCAAAAAGCAATAATGTCGACTGCGTTTAGATCTTTTTCATTTTTAAACAAATAAAGTTGGTTCTTCTTTACCAGTACTTAAAGTGCAAAATTGTGTTATAAACTAGAGTTTTCGTAAATATTTTTGTACGATATATTATTTTATGCTTAAGAAGTTGATTTATTTTTGCTCTATTTTTTTGTTTATTTGTTACCTTTTTCATCGACAAATATCTTCAAAGAGCATGGCAAAGCTCAATGGCATTCTATTATTACAGTATGCGGCTGCGTTTTCATCGGCATTTCAACCCGCTTCTTCGCCCTTTTTTCTCACTGGAGAATTTAATATCAAAAAGCAGTGTTTTCGAATGCGTTTTGATCTATTTCATTTTTTATATTTTATATTAAATATAAAAATAGCATAAAAATGCATAAGAAGTTAATTTATTTTTCTCAAAAGAATTTAATATCAAAAAGCAGTGTAGAGAATTTAATATCAAAAAGAATATTGTCGACTGCGTTTGGATCTTTTTCATTTTTAAACAAATAAAGTTGGTTCTTTTTTACCAGTACTTAAAGTGAAAAATTGTGTTATAAACTAGAGCTTTCGTAAATATTTTTGTATTATATTTTATGTCTAAGAAGTTGATTTATTTTTGCTCTATTCATTTGTTTATTTGTTACCTTTTTCATCGACAAATATCTTCAAAGAGCATGGCAAAGCTCAATGGCATTCTATTATTACAGTATGCGGAAGCGTTTTAATCGGCATTTCAACCCGCTTCTTCGGCCGTTTTTCTCACTGGAGAATTTAATATCAAAAACAGTGTTTTCGACTGCGTTTTGATCTATTTCATTTTTTATATTTTATATTATTTTATGCGTAAGAAGTTGATTTAATCTTCTCAAGAGAATTTAATATCAAAAAGCAATGTTGTCGACTGCGTTTAGATCTTTTTCATTTTTAACCAAATAAAGTTGGTTCTTTTTTACAAGTACTTAAAGTGCAAAATTGTGTTATAAACTAGAGTTTTCGTAAATATTTTTGTACGATATATTATTTTATGCTTAATAGTTGATTTATTTTTGCTCTATTTGTTTGTTTATTTGTTACCTTTTTCATCGACAAATATCTTCAAAGAGCATGGCAAAGCTCAATGGCATTCTATTATTACAGTACGCGGCTGCGTTTTCATCGGCGTTTCTTTCCGCTTCTTCGGCCGTTTTTCTCACTGGAGAATTTAATATCAAAAAGCAGTGTTTTCGACTGCGTTTTGATCTATTTCACTTTTTATATTTTATATTATTTTATGCCTAAGAAGTTGATTTATTTTTCTCAAGAGAATTTAATATCAAAAAGCAGTGTAGAGAATTTAATATCAAAAAGCAATGTTGTCGACTGCGTTTAGATCTTTTTCATTTTTAAACAAATAAAGTTGGTTCTTTTTTACCAGTACTTAAAGTGCAAAATTGTGTTATAAACTAGAGTTTTCGTAAATATTTTTGTACGATATATTATTTTATGCTTAAGAAGTTGATTTATTTTTGCTCTATTTGTTTGTTTATTTGTTACCTTTTTCATCGACAAATATCTTCAAAGAGCATGGCAAAGCTCAATGGCATTCTATTATTACAGTATGCGGCTGCGTTTTCATCGGGTTTTCTACCCGCTTCTTCGGCCGTTTTTCTCACTGGAGAATTTAATATCAAAAAGCAGTGTTTTCGACTGCGTTTTGATCTATTTCACTTTTTATATTTTATATTATTTTATGCCTAAGAAGTTGATTTATTTTCTGCAAGAGAATTTAATATCAAAAAGCAGTGTAGAGAATTTAATATCAAAAAGCAATAATGTCGACTGCGTTTAGATCTTTTTCATTTTTAAACAAATAAAGTTGGTTCTTTTTTACCAGTACTTAAAGTGCAAAATTGTGTTATAAACTAGAGTTTTCGTAAATATTTTTGTACGATATATTATTTTATGCTTAAGAAGTTGATTTATTTTTGCTCTATTTGTTTGTTTATTTGTTACCTTTTTCATCGACAAATATCTTCAAAGAGCATGGCAAAGCTCAATGGCATTCTATTATTACAGTATGCGGCTGCGTTTTCATCGGCATTTCAACCCGTTTTTTTGGCCGTTTTTCTCACTGGAGAATTTAATATCAAAAAGCAGTGTTTTCGACTACGTTTTGATCTATTTCATTTTTTATATTTTATATTATTTTATGCCTCAGAAGTTGATTTATTCTTCTCAAGAGAATTTAATATCAAAAAGCAATGTTGTCGACTGCGTTTAGATCTTTTTCATTTTTAACCAAATAAAGTTGGTTCTTTTTTACCAGTACTTAAAGTGCAAAATTGTGTTATAAACTAGAGTTTTCGTAAATATTTTTGTACGATATATTATTTTATGCTTAAGAAGTTGATTTATTTTTGCTCTATTTGTTTGTTTATTTGTTACCTTTTTCATCGACAAATATCTTCAAAGAGCATGGCAAAGCTCAATGGCATTCTATTATTACAGTATGCGGCTGCGTTTTCATCGGCATTTCAACCCACTTCTTCGGCCGTTTTTCTCACTGGAGAATTTAATATCAAAATGCAGTGTTTTCGACTACGTTTTGATCTATTTCATTTTTTATATTTTATATTATTTTATGCCTCAGAATTTGATTTATTCTTCTCAAGAGAATTTAATATCAAAAAGCAATGTTGTCGACTGCGTTTAGATCTTTTTCATTTTTAACCAAATAAAGTTGGTTCTTTTTTACCAGTACTTAAAGTGCAAAATTGTGTTATAAACTAGAGTTTTCGTAAATATTTTTGTACGATATATTATTTTATGCTTAAGAAGTTGATTTATTTTTGCTCTATTTGTTTGTTTATTTGTTACCTTTTTCATCGACAAATATCTTCAAAGAGCATGGCAAAGCTCAATGGCATTCTATTATTACAGTATGCGGCTGCGTTTTCATCGGCATTTCAACCCGCTTCTTCGCCCGTTTTTCTCACTGGAGAATTTAATATCAAAAAGCAGGGTTTTCGACTGCGTTTTGATCTATTTCACTTTTTATATTTTATATTATTTTATGCCTAAGAAGTTGATTTATTTTCTGCAAGAGAATTTAATATCAAAAAGCAGTGTAGAGAATTTAATATCAAAAAGCAATAATGTCGACTGCGTTTAGATCTTTTTCATTTTTAAACAAATAAAGTTGGTTCTTTTTTACCAGTACTTAAAGTGCAAAATTGTGTTATAAACTAGAGTTTTTGTAAATATTTTTGTACGATATATTATTTTATGCTTAAGAAGTTGATTTATTTTTGCTCTATTTGTTTGTTTATTTGTTACCTTTTTCATCGACAAATATCTTCAAAGAGCATGGCAAAGCTCAATGGCATTCTATTATTACAGTATGCGGCTGCGTTTTCATCGGCATTTCAACCCGTTTTTTTGGCCGTTTTTCTCACTGGAGAATTTAATATCAAAAAGCAGTGTTTTCGACTACGTTTTGATCTATTTCATTTTTTATATTTTATATTATTTTATGCCTCAGAAGTTGATTTATTCTTCTCAAGAGAATTTAATATCAAAAAGCAATGTTGTCGACTGCGTTTAGATCTTTTTCATTTTTAACCAAATAAAGTTGGTTCTTTTTTACCAGTACTTAAAGTGCAAAATTGTGTTATAAACTAGAGTTTTCGTAAATATTTTTGTACGATATATTATTTTATGCTTAAGAAGTTGATTTATTTTTGCTCTATTTGTTTGTTTATTTGTTACCTTTTTCATCGACAAATATCTTCAAAGAGCATGGCAAAGCTCAATGGCATTCTATTATTACAGTATGCGGCTGCGTTTTCATCGGGTTTTCTACCCGCTTCTTCGGCCGTTTTTCTCACTGGAGAATTTAATATCAAAAAGCAGTGTTTTCGACTGCGTTTTGATCTATTTCACTTTTTATATTTTATATTATTTTATGCCTAAGAAGTTGATTTATTTTCTGCAAGAGAATTTAATATCAAAAAGCAGTGTAGAGAATTTAATATCAAAAAGCAATAATGTCGACTGCGTTTAGATCTTTTTCATTTTTAAACAAATAAAGTTGGTTCTTTTTTACCAGTACTTAAAGTGCAAAATTGTGTTATAAACTAGAGTTTTCGTAAATATTTTTGTACGATATATTATTTTATGCTTAAGAAGTTGATTTATTTTTGCTCTATTTGTTTGTTTATTTGTTACCTTTTTCATCGACAAATATCTTCAAAGAGCATGGCAAAGCTCAATGGCATTCTATTATTACAGTATGCGGCTGCGTTTTCATCGGCATTTCAACCCGCTTCTTCGCCCGTTTTTCTCACTGGAGAATTTAATATCAAAAAGCAGGGTTTTCGACTGCGTTTTGATCTATTTCACTTTTTATATTTTATATTATTTTATGCCTAAGAAGTTGATTTATTTTCTGCAAGAGAATTTAATATCAAAAAGCAGTGTAGAGAATTTAATATCAAAAAGCAATAATGTCGACTGCGTTTAGATCTTTTTCATTTTTAAACAAATAAAGTTGGTTCTTTTTTACCAGTACTTAAAGTGCAAAATTGTGTTATAAACTAGAGCTTTCGTAAATATTTTTGTATTATAAGAAGTTGATTTATTTTTGCTCTATTTATTTGTTTATTTGTTACCTTTTTCATCGACAAATATCTTCAAAGAGCATGGCAAAGCTCAATGGCATTCTATTATTACAGTATGCGGCAGCGTTTTCATCGGCGTTTCAACCCGCTTCTTCGGCCGTTTTTCTCACTGGAGAATTTAATATCAAAAGCAGTGTTTTCGACTGCGTTTTGATCTATTTCATTTTTTATATTTTATATTATTTTATGCGTAAGAAGTTGATTTATTCTTCTCAAGAGAATTTAATATCAAAAAGCAATGTTGTCGACTGCGTTTAGATCTTTTTCATTTTTAACCAAATAAAGTTGGTTCTTTTTTACAAGTACTTAAACTGCAAAATTGTGTTATAAACTAGAGTTTTCGTAAATATTTTTGTACGATATATTATTTTATGCTTAATAGTTGATTTATTTTTGCTCTATTTGTTTGTTTATTTGTTACCTTTTTCATCGACAAATATCTTCAAAGAGCATGGCAAAGCTCAATGGCATTCTATTATTAAAGTATGCGGCTGCGTTTTGATCGGCGTTTCTTTCCGCTTCTTCGGCCGTTTTTCTCACTGGAGAATTTAATATCAAAAAGCAGTGTTTTCGACTGCGCTTTGATCTATTTCATTTTTTATATTTTATATTATTTTATGCCTAAGAAGTTGATTTATTTTCTTCAAGAGAATTTAATATCAAAAAGCAGTGTAGAGAATTTAATATCAAAAAGCAATAATGTCGACTGCGTTTAGATCTTTTTCATTTTTAAACAAATAAAGTTGGTTCTTTTTTACCAGTACTTAAAGTGCAAAATTGTGTTATAAACTAGAGTTTTCGTAAATATTTTTGTACGATATATTATTTAATGCTTAAGAAGTTGATTTATTTTTGCTCTATTTGTTTGTTTATTTGTTACCTTTTTCATCGACAAATATCTTCAAAGAGCATGGCAAAGCTCAATGGCATTCTATTATTAGAGTATGCGGCTGCGTTTTCATCGGCATTTCAACCCACTTCTTCGGCCGTTTTTCTCACTGGAGAATTTAATATCAAAATGCAGTGTTTTCGACTACGTTTTGATCTATTTCATTTTTTATATTTTATATTATTTTATGCCTCAGAAGTTGATTTATTCTTCTCAAGAGAATTTAATATCAAAAAGCAATGTTGTCGACTGCGTTTAGATCTTTTTCATTTTTAACCAAATAAAGTTGGTTCTTTTTTACCAGTACTTAAAGTGCAAAATTGTGTTATAAACTAGAGTTTTCGTAAATATTTTTGTACGATATATTATTTTATGCTTAAGAAGTTGATTTATTTTTGCTCTATTTGTTTGTTTATTTGTTACCTTTTTCATCGACAAATATCTTCAAAGAGCATGGCAAAGCTCAATGGCATTCTATTATTACAGTATGCGGCTGCGTTTTCATCGGCATTTCAACCCACTTCTTCGGCCGTTTTTCTCACTGGAGAATTTAATATCAAAATGCAGTGTTTTCGACTACGTTTTGATCTATTTCATTTTTTATATTTTATATTATTTTATGCCTCAGAAGTTGATTTATTCTTCTCAAGAGAATTTAATATCAAAAAGCAATGTTGTCGACTGCGTTTAGATCTTTTTCATTTTTAACCAAATAAAGTTGGTTCTTTTTTACCAGTACTTAAAGTGCAAAATTGTGTTATAAACTAGAGTTTTCGTAAATATTTTTGTACGATATATTATTTTATGCTTAAGAAGTTGATTTATTTTTGCTCTATTTGTTTGTTTATTTGTTACCTTTTTCATCGACAAATATCTTCAAAGAGCATGGCAAAGCTCAATGGCATTCTATTATTACAGTATGCGGCTGCGTTTTCATCGGCATTTCAACCCGCTTCTTCGCCCGTTTTTCTCACTGGAGAATTTAATATCAAAAAGCAGTGTTTTCGACTGCGCTTTGATCTATTTCATTTTTTATATTTTATATTATTTTATGCCTAAGAAGTTGATTTATTTTCTTCAAGAGAATTTAATATCAAAAAGCAGTGTAGAGAATTTAATATCAAAAAGCAATAATGTCGACTGCGTTTAGATCTTTTTCATTTTTAACCAAATAAAGTTGGTTCTTTTTTACCAGTACTTAAAGTGCAAAATTGTGTTATAAACTAGAGTTTTCGTAAATATTTTTGTACGATATATTATTTTATGCTTAAGAAGTTGATTTATTTTTGCTCTATTTGTTTGTTTATTTGTTACCTTTTTCATCGACAAATATCTTCAAAGAGCATGGCAAAGCTCAATGGCATTCTATTATTACAGTATGCGGCTGCGTTTTCATCGGCATTTCAACCCACTTCTTCGGCCGTTTTTCTCACTGGAGAATTTAATATCAAAATGCAGTGTTTTCGACTACGTTTTGATCTATTTCATTTTTTATATTTTATATTATTTTATGCCTCAGAAGTTGATTTATTCTTCTCAAGAGAATTTAATATCAAAAAGCAATGTTGTCGACTGCGTTTAGATCTTTTTCATTTTTAACCAAATAAAGTTGGTTCTTTTTTACCAGTACTTAAAGTGCAAAATTGTGTTATAAACTAGAGTTTTCGTAAATATTTTTGTACGATATATTATTTTATGCTTAAGAAGTTGATTTATTTTTGCTCTATTTGTTTGTTTATTTGTTACCTTTTTCATCGACAAATATCTTCAAAGAGCATGGCAAAGCTCAATGGCATTCTATTATTACAGTATGCGGCTGCGTTTTCATCGGCATTTCAACCCGCTTCTTCGCCCGTTTTTCTCACTGGAGAATTTAATATCAAAAAGCAGGGTTTTCGACTGCGTTTTGATCTATTTCACTTTTTATATTTTATATTATTTTATGCCTAAGAAGTTGATTTATTTTCTGCAAGAGAATTTAATATCAAAAAGCAGTGTAGAGAATTTAATATCAAAAAGCAATAATGTCGACTGCGTTTAGATCTTTTTCATTTTTAAACAAATAAAGTTGGTTCTTTTTTACCAGTACTTAAAGTGCAAAATTGTGTTATAAACTAGAGTTTTCGTAAATATTTTTGTACGATATATTATTTTATGCTTAAGAAGTTGATTTATTTTTGCTCTATTTGTTTGTTTATTTGTTACCTTTTTCATCGACAAATATCTTCAAAGAGCATGGCAAAGCTCAATGGCATTCTATTATTACAGTATGCGGCTGCGTTTTCATCGGCATTTCAACCCGCTTCTTCGCCCGTTTTTCTCACTGGAGAATTTAATATCAAAAAGCAGTGTTTTCGACTACGTTTTGATCTATTTCATTTTTTATATTTTATATTATTTTATGCCTCAGAAGTTGATTTATTCTTCTCAAGAGAATTTAATATCAAAAAGCAATGTTGTCGACTGCGTTTAGATCTTTTTCATTTTTAACCAAATAAAGTTGGTTCTTTTTTACCAGTACTTAAAGTACAAAATTGTGTTATAAACTAGAGTTTTCGTAAATATTTTTGTACGATATATTATTTTATGCTTAAGAAGTTGATTTATTTTTGCTCTATTTGTTTGTTTATTTGTTACCTTTTTCATCGACAAATATCTTCAAAGAGCATGGCAAAGCTCAATGGCATTCTATTATTACAGTATGCGGCTGCGTTTTCATCGGGTTTTCTACCCGCTTCTTCGGCCGTTTTTCTCACTGGAGAATTTAATATCAAAAAGCAGTGTTTTCGACTGCGTTTTGATCTATTTCACTTTTTATATTTTATATTATTTTATGCCTAAGAAGTTGATTTATTTTCTGCAAGAGAATTTAATATCAAAAAGCAGTGTAGAGAATTTAATATCAAAAAGCAATAATGTCGACTGCGTTTAGATCTTTTTCATTTTTAAACAAATAAAGTTGGTTCTTTTTTACCAGTACTTAAAGTGCAAAATTGTGTTATAAACTAGAGTTTTCGTAAATATTTTTGTACGATATATTATTTTATGCTTAAGAAGTTGATTTATTTTTGCTCTATTTGTTTGTTTATTTGTTACCTTTTTCATCGACAAATATCTTCAAAGAGCATGGCAAAGCTCAATGGCATTCTATTATTACAGTATGCGGCTGCGTTTTCATCGGCATTTCAACCCGCTTCTTCGCCCGTTTTTCTCACTGGAGAATTTAATATCAAAAAGCAGGGTTTTCGACTGCGTTTTGATCTATTTCACTTTTTATATTTTATATTATTTTATGCCTAAGAAGTTGATTTATTTTCTGCAAGAGAATTTAATATCAAAAAGCAATGTTGTCGACTGCGTTTAGATCTTTTTCATTTTTAAACAAATAAAGTTGGTTCTTTTTTACAAGTACTTAAACTGCAAAATTGTGTTATAAACTAGAGTTTTCGTAAATATTTTTGTACGATATATTATTTTATGCTTAATAGTTGATTTATTTTTGCTCTATTTGTTTGTTTATTTGTTACCTTTTTCATCGACAAATATCTTCAAAGAGCATGGCAAAGCTCAATGGCATTCTATTATTAAAGTATGCGGCTGCGTTTTGATCGGCGTTTCTTTCCGCTTCTTCGGCCGTTTTTCTCACTGGAGAATTTAATATCAAAAAGCAGTGTTTTCGACTGCGCTTTGATCTATTTCATTTTTTATATTTTATATTATTTTATGCCTAAGAAGTTGATTTATTTTCTGCAAGAGAATTTAATATCAAAAAGCAGTGTAGAGAATTTAATATCAAAAAGCAATAATGTCGACTGCGTTTAGATCTTTTTCATTTTTAAACAAATAAAGTTGGTTCTTTTTTACCAGTACTTAAAGTGCAAAATTGTGTTATAAACTAGAGTTTTCGTAAATATTTTTGTACGATATATTATTTTATGCTTAAGAAGTTGATTTATTTTTGCTCTATTTGTTTGTTTATTTGTTACCTTTTTCATCGACAAATATCTTCAAAGAGCATGGCAAAGCTCAATGGCATTCTATTATTACAGTATGCGGCTGCGTTTTCATCGGCATTTCAACCCGCTTCTTCGCCCGTTTTTCTCACTGGAGAATTTAATATCAAAAAGCAGGGTTTTCGACTGCGTTTTGATCTATTTCACTTTTTATATTTTATATTATTTTATGCCTAAGAAGTTGATTTATTTTCTGCAAGAGAATTTAATATCAAAAAGCAGTGTAGAGAATTTAATATCAAAAAGCAATAATGTCGACTGCGTTTAGATCTTTTTCATTTTTAAACAAATAAAGTTGGTTCTTTTTTACCAGTACTTAAAGTGCAAAATTGTGTTATAAACTAGAGTTTTCGTAAATATTTTTGTACGATATATTATTTTATGCTTAAGAAGTTGATTTATTTTTGCTCTATTTGTTTGTTTATTTGTTACCTTTTTCATCGACAAATATCTTCAAAGAGCATGGCAAAGCTCAATGGCATTCTATTATTACAGTATGCGGCTGCGTTTTCATCGGCATTTCAACCCGCTTCTTCGCCCGTTTTTCTCACTGGAGAATTTAATATCAAAAAGCAGGGTTTTCGACTGCGTTTTGATCTATTTCACTTTTTATATTTTATATTATTTTATGCCTAAGAAGTTGATTTATTTTCTGCAAGAGAATTTAATATCAAAAAGCAGTGTAGAGAATTTAATATCAAAAAGCAATAATGTCGACTGCGTTTAGATCTTTTTCATTTTTAAACAAATAAAGTTGGTTCTTTTTTACCAGTACTTAAAGTGCAAAATTGTGTTATAAACTAGAGCTTTCGTAAATATTTTTGTATTATAAGAAGTTGATTTATTTTTGCTCTATTTATTTGTTTATTTGTTACCTTTTTCATCGACAAATATCTTCATAGAGCATGGCAAAGCTCAATGGCATTCTATTATTACAGTATGCGGCAGCGTTTTCATCGGCGTTTCAACCCGCTTCTTCGGCCGTTTTTCTCACTGGAGAATTTAATATCAAAAGCAGTGTTTTCGACTGCGTTTTGATCTATTTCATTTTTTATATTTTATATTATTTTATGCGTAAGAAGTTGATTTATTCTTCTCAAGAGAATTTAATATCAAAAAGCAATGTTGTCGACTGCGTTTAGATCTTTTTCATTTTTAAACAAATAAAGTTGGTTCTTTTTTACAAGTACTTAAACTGCAAAATTGTGTTATAAACTAGAGTTTTCGTAAATATTTTTGTACGATATATTATTTTATGCTTAATAGTTGATTTATTTTTGCTCTATTTGTTTGTTTATTTGTTACCTTTTTCATCGACAAATATCTTCAAAGAGCATGGCAAAGCTCAATGGCATTCTATTATTAAAGTATGCGGCTGCGTTTTGATCGGCGTTTCTTTCCGCTTCTTCGGCCGTTTTTCTCACTGGAGAATTTAATATCAAAAAGCAGTGTTTTCGACTGCGCTTTGATCTATTTCATTTTTTATATTTTATATTATTTTATGCCTAAGAAGTTGATTTATTTTCTTCAAGAGAATTTAATATCAAAAAGCAGTGTAGAGAATTTAATATCAAAAAGCAATAATGTCGACTGCGTTTAGATCTTTTTCATTTTTAAACAAATAAAGTTGGTTCTTTTTTACCAGTACTTAAAGTGCAAAATTGTATTATAAACTAGAGTTTTCGTAAATATTTTTGTACGATATATTATTTAATGCTTAAGAAGTTGATTTATTTTTGCTCTATTTGTTTGTTTATTTGTTACCTTTTTCATCGACAAATATCTTCAAAGAGCATGGCAAAGCTCAATGGCATTCTATTATTACAGTATGCGGCTGCGTTTTCGTCGGCGTTTCTTTCCGCTTCTTCGGCCGTTTTTCTCACTGGAGAATTTAATATCAAAAAGCAGTGTTTTCGACTGCGTTTAGATCTTTTTCATTTTTAACCAAATAAAGTTGGTTCTTTTTTAGCAGTACTTAAAGTGCAAAATTGTGTTATAAGCTAGAGTTTTCGTAAATATTTTTGTACGATATATTATTTTATGCTTAAGAAGTTGATTTATTTTTGCTCTATTTGTTTGTTTATTTGTTACCTTTTTCATCGACAAATATCTTCAAAGAGCATGGCAAAGCTCAATGGCATTCTATTATTACAGTATGCGGCTGCGTTTTCATCGGGTTTTCTACCCGCTTCTTCGGCCGTTTTTCTCACTGGAGAATTTAATATCAAAAAGCAGTGTTTTCGACTGCGTTTTGATCTATTTCACTTTTTATATTTTATATTATTTTATGCCTAAGAAGTTGATTTATTTTTCTCAAGAGAATTTAATATCAAAAAGCAGTGTAGAGAATTTAATATCAAAAAGCAATGTTGTCGACTGCGTTTAGATCTTTTTCATTTTTAAACAAATAAAGTTGGTTCTTTTTTACCAGTACTTAAAGTGCAAAATTGTGTTATAAACTAGAGTTTTCGTAAATATTTTTGTACGATATATTATTTTATGCTTAAGAAGTTGATTTATATTTGCTCTATTTGTTTGTTTATTTGTTACCTTTTTCATCGACAAATATCTTCAAAGAGCATGGCAAAGCTCAATGGCATTTTATTATTACAGTATGCGGCTGCGTTTTCATCGGGTTTTCTACGCGCTTCTTCGGCCGTTTTTCTCACTGGAGAATTTAATATCAAAAAGCAGTGTTTTCGACTGCGTTTTGATCTATTTCACTTTTTATATTTTATATTATTTTATGCCTAAGAAGTTGATTTATTTTTCTCAAGAGAATTTAATATCAAAAAGCAGTGTAGAGAATTTAATATCAAAAAGCAATGTTGTCGACTGCGTTTAGATCTTTTTCATTTTTAAACAAATAAAGTTGGTTCTTTTTTACCAGTACTTAAAGTGCAAAATTGTGTTATAAACTAGAGTTTTCGTAAATATTTTTGTACGATATATTATTTTATGCTTAAGAAGTTGATTTATTTTTGCTCTATTTGTTTGTTTATTTGTTACCTTTTTCATCGACAAATATCTTCAAAGAGCATGGCAAAGCTCAATGGCATTCTATTATTACAGTATGCGGCTGCGTTTTCATCGGCATTTCAACCCGTTTTTTTGGCCGTTTTTCTCACTGGAGAATTTAATATCAAAAAGCAGTGTTTTCGACTACGTTTTGATCTATTTCATTTTTTATATTTTATATTATTTTATGCCTCAGAAGTTGATTTATTCTTCTCAAGAGAATTTAATATCAAAAAGCAATGTTGTCGACTGCGTTTAGATCTTTTTCATTTTTAAACAAATAAAGTTGGTTCTTTTTTACCAGTACTTAAAGTGCAAAATTGTGTTATAAACTAGAGTTTTCGTAAATATTTTTGTACGATATATTATTTTATGCTTAAGAAGTTGATTTATTTTTGCTCTATTTGTTTGTTTATTTGTTACCTTTTTCATCGACAAATATCTTCCAAGAGCATGGCAAAGCTCAATGGCATTCTATTATTACAGTATGCGGCTGCGTTTTCATCGGGTTTTCTACCCACTTCTTCGGCCGTTTTTCTCACTGGAGAATTTAATATCAAAAAGCAGTGTTTTCGACTGCGTTTTGATCTATTTCACTTTTTATATTTTATATTATTTTATGCCTAAGAAGTTGATTTATTTTCTGCAAGAGAATTTAATATCAAAAAGCAGTGTAGAGAATTTAATATCAAAAAGCAATAATGTCGACTGCGTTTAGATCTTTTTCATTTTTAAACAAATAAAGTTGGTTCTTTTTTACCAGTACTTAAAGTGCAAAATTGTGTTATAAACTAGAGTTTTCGTAAATATTTTTGTACGATATATTATTTTATGCTTAAGAAGTTGATTTATTTTTGCTCTATTTGTTTGTTTATTTGTTACCTTTTTCATCGACAAATATCTTCAAAGAGCATGGCAAAGCTCAATGGCATTCTATTATTACAGTATGCGGCAGCGTTTTCATCGGCATTTCAACCCGCTTCTTCGGCCGTTTTTCTCACTGGAGAATTTAATATCAAAAGCAGTGTTTTCGACTGCGTTTTGATCTATTTCATTTTTTATATTTTATATTATTTTATGCCTCAGAAGTTGATTTATTCTTCTCAAGAGAATTTAATATCAAAAAGCAATGTTGTCGACTGCGTTTAGATCCTTTTCATTTTTAACCAAATAAAGTTGGTTCTTTTTTACCAGTACTTAAAGTGCAAAATTGTGTTATAAACTAGAGTTTTCGTAAATATTTTTGTACGATATATTATTTTATGCTTAAGAAGTTGATTTATTTTTGCTCTATTTGTTTGTTTATTTGTTACCTTTTTCATCGACAAATATCTTCAAAGAGCATGGCAAAGCTCAATGGCATTCTATTATTACAGTATGCGGCTGCGTTTTCATCGGGTTTTCTACCCGCTTCTTCGGCCGTTTTTCTCACTGGAGAATTTAATATCAAAAAGCAGTGTTTTCGACTGCGTTTTGATCTATTTCACTTTTTATATTTTATATTATTTTATGCCTAAGAAGTTGATTTATTTTTCTCAAGAGAATTTAATATCAAAAAGCAGTGTAGAGAATTTAATATCAAAAAGCAATGTTGTCGACTGCGTTTAGATCTTTTTCATTTTTAAACAAATAAAGTTGGTTCTTTTTTACCAGTACTTAAAGTGCAAAATTGTGTTATAAACTAGAGTTTTCGTAAATATTTTTGTACGATATATTATTTTATGCTTAAGAAGTTGATTTATTTTTGCTCTATTTGTTTGTTTATTTGTTACCTTTTTCATCGATAAATATCTTCAAAGAGCATGGCAAAGCTCAATGGCATTTTATTATTACAGTATGCGGCTGCGTTTTCATCGGGTTTTCTACCCGCTTCTTCGGCCGTTTTTCTCACTGGAGAATTTAATATCAAAAAGCAGTGTTTTCGACTGCGTTTTGATCTATTTCACTTTTTATATTTTATATTATTTTATGCCTAAGAAGTTGATTTATTTTCTGCAAGAGAATTCAATATCAAAAAGCAGTGTAAAGAATTTAATATCAAAAAGCAATAATGTCGACTGCGTTTAGATCTTTTTCATTTTTAAACAAATAAAGTTGGTTCTTTTTTACCAGTACTTAAAGTGCAAAATTGTGTTATAAACTAGAGTTTTCGTAAATATTTTTGTACGATATATTATTTTATGCTTAAGAAGTTGATTTATTTTTGCTCTATTTGTTTGTTTATTTGTTACCTTTTTCATCGACAAATATTTTCAAAGAGCATGGCAAAGCTCAATGGCATTCTATTATTACAGTATGCGGCTGCGTTTTCATCGGCATTTCAACCCGTTTTTTTGGCCGTTTTTCTCACTGACGAATTTAATATCAAAAAGCAGTGTTTTCGACTACGTTTTGATCTATTTCATTTTTTATATTTTATATTATTTTATGCCTCAGAAGTTGATTTATTCTTCTCAAGAGAATTTAATATCAAAAAGCAATGTTGTCGACTGCGTTTAGATCTTTTTCATTTTTAAACAAATAAAGTTGGTTCTTTTTTACCAGTACTTAAAGTGCAAAATTGTGTTATAAACTAGAGTTTTCGTAAATATTTTTGTACGATATATTATTTTATGCTTAAGAAGTTGATTTATTTTTGCTCTATTTGTTTGTTTATTTGTTACCTTTTTCATCGACAAATATCTTCCAAGAGCATGGCAAAGCTCAATGGCATTCTATTATTACAGTATGCGGCTGCGTTTTCATCGGGTTTTCTACCCACTTCTTCGGCCGTTTTTCTCACTGGAGAATTTAATATCAAAAAGCAGTGTTTTCGACTGCGTTTTGATCTATTTCACTTTTTATATTTTATATTATTTTATGCCTAAGAAGTTGATTTATTTTCTGCAAGAGAATTTAATATCAAAAAGCAGTGTAGAGAATTTAATATCAAAAAGCAATAATGTCGACTGCGTTTAGATCTTTTTCATTTTTAAACAAATAAAGTTGGTTCTTTTTTACCAGTACTTAAAGTGCAAAATTGTGTTATAAACTAGAGTTTTCGTAAATATTTTTGTACGATATATTATTTTATGCTTAAGAAGTTGATTTATTTTTGCTCTATTTGTTTGTTTATTTGTTACCTTTTTCATCGACAAATATCTTCAAAGAGCATGGCAAAGCTCAATGGCATTCTATTATTACAGTATGCGGCAGCGTTTTCATCGGCATTTCAACCCGCTTCTTCGGCCGTTTTTCTCACTGGAGAATTTAATATCAAAAGCAGTGTTTTCGACTGCGTTTTGATCTATTTCATTTTTTATATTTTATATTATTTTATGCCTCAGAAGTTGATTTATTCTTCTCAAGAGAATTTAATATCAAAAAGCAATGTTGTCGACTGCGTTTAGATCCTTTTCATTTTTAACCAAATAAAGTTGGTTCTTTTTTACCAGTACTTAAAGTGCAAAATTGTGTTATAAACTAGAGTTTTCGTAAATATTTTTGTACGATATATTATTTTATGCTTAAGAAGTTGATTTATTTTTGCTCTATTTGTTTGTTTATTTGTTACCTTTTTCATCGACAAATATCTTCCAAGAGCATGGCAAAGCTCAATGGCATTCTATTATTACAGTATGCGGCTGCGTTTTCATCGGCGTTTCTACCCGCTTCTTCGGCCGTTTTTCTCACTGGAGAATTTAATATCAAAAAGCAGGGTTTTCGACTGCGTTTTGATCTATTTCACTTTTTATATTTTATATTATTTTATGCCTAAGAAGTTGATTTATTTTCTGCAAGAGAATTTAATATCAAAAAGCAGTGTAGAGAATTTAATATCAAAAAGCAATAATGTCGACTGCGTTTAGATCTTTTTCATTTTTAAACAAATAAAGTTGGTTCTTTTTTACCAGTACTTAAAGTGCAAAATTGTGTTATAAACTAGAGTTTTCGTAAATATTTTTGTACGATATATTATTTTATGCTTAAGAAGTTGATTTATTTTTGCTGTATTTGTTTGTTTATTTGTTACCTTTTTCATCGACAAATATCTTCAAAGAGCATGGCAAAGCTCAATGGCATTCTATTATTACAGTATGCGGCTGCGTTTTCATCGGCATTTCAACCCGTTTTTTTGGCCGTTTTTCTCACTGGAGAATTTAATATCAAAAAGCAGTGTTTTCGACTACGTTTTGATCTATTTCATTTTTTATATTTTATATTATTTTATGCCTCAGAAGTTGATTTATTCTTCTCAAGAGAATTTAATATCAAAAAACAGTGTAGAGAATTTAATATCAAAAAGCAATGTTGTCGACTGCGTTTAGATCTTTTTCATTTTTAAACAAATAAAGTTGGTTCTTTTTTACCAGTACTTAAAGTGCAAAATTGTGTTATAAACTAGAGTTTTCGTAAATATTTTTGTACGATATATTATTTTATGCTTAAGAAGTTGATTTATTTTTGCTCTATTTGTTTGTTTATTTGTTACCTTTTTCATCGACAAATATCTTCAAAGAGCATGGCAAAGCTCAATGGCATTCTATTATTACAGTATGCGGCTGCGTTTTCATCGGCATTTCAACCCGTTTTTTTGGCCGTTTTTCTCACTGGAGAATTTAATATCAAAAAGCAGTGTTTTCGACTACGTTTTGATCTATTTCATTTTTTATATTTTATATTATTTTATGCCTCAGAAGTTGATTTATTCTTCTCAAGAGAATTTAATATGAAAAAGCAATTTTGTCGACTGCGTTTAGATCTTTTTCATTTTTAACCAAATGAAGTTGGTTCTTTTTTACCAGTACTTAAAGTGCAAAATTGTGTTATAAACTAGAGTTTTCGTAAATATTTTTGTACGATATATTATTTTATGCTTAAGAAGTTGATTTATTTTTGCTCTATTTGTTTGTTTATTTGTTACCTTTTTCATCGACAAATATCTTCAAAGAGCATGGCAAAGCTCAATGGCATTCTATTATTACAGTATGCGGCTGCGTTTTCATCGGCGTTTCTACCCGCTTCTTCGGCCGTTTTTCTCACTGGAAAATTTAATATCAAAAAGCAGTGTTTTGATCTATTTCACTTTTTATATTTTATATTATTTTATGCCTCAGAAGTTGATTTATTCTTCTCAAGAGAATTTAATATCAAAAAGCAATGTTGTCGACTGCGTTTAGATCTTTTTCATTTTTAAACAAATAAAGTTGGTTCTTTTTTACCAGTACTTAAAGTGCAAAATTGTGTTATAAACTAGAGTTTTCGTAAATATTTTTGTACGATATATTATTTTATGCTTAAGAAGTTGATTTATTTTTGCTCTATTTGTTTGTTTATTTGTTACCTTTTTCATCGACAAATATCTTCCAAGAGCATGGCAAAGCTCAATGGCATTCTATTATTACAGTATGCGGCTGCGTTTTCATCGGGTTTTCTACCCACTTCTTCGGCCGTTTTTCTCACTGGAGAATTTAATATCAAAAAGCAGTGTTTTCGACTGCGTTTTGATCTATTTCACTTTTTATATTTTATATTATTTTATGCCTCAGAAGTTGATTTATTCTTCTCAAGAGAATTTAATATCAAAAAACAGTGTAGAGAATTTAATATCAAAAAGCAATAATGTCGACTGCGTTTAGATCTTTTTCATTTTTAAACAAATAAAGTTGGTTCTTTTTTACCAGTACTTAAAGTGCAAAATTGTGTTATAAACTAGAGTTTTCGTAAATATTTTTGTACGATATATTATTTAATGCTTAAGAAGTTGATTTATTTTTGCTCTATTTGTTTGTTTATTTGTTACCTTTTTCATCGACAAATATCTTCAAAGAGCATGGCAAAGCTCAATGGCATTCTATTATTACAGTATGCGGCTGCGTTTTCATCGGCGTTTCTACCCGCTTCTTCGGCCGTTTTTCTCACTGGAGAATTTAATATCAAAAAGCAGGGTTTTCGACTGCGTTTTGATCTATTTCACTTTTTATATTTTATATTATTTTATGCCTAAGAAGTTGATTTATTTTCTGCAAGAGAATTTAATATCAAAAAGCAGTGTAGAGAATTTAATATCAAAAAGCAATAATGTCGACTGCGTTTAGATCTTTTTCATTTTTAAACAAATAAAGTTGGTTCTTTTTTACCAGTACTTAAAGTGCAAAATTGTGTTATAAACTAGAGTTTTCGTAAATATTTTTGTACGATATATTATTTCATGCTTAAGAAGTTGATTTATTTTTGCTGTATTTGTTTGTTTATTTGTTACCTTTTTCATCGACAAATATCTTCAAAGAGCATGGCAAAGCTCAATGGCATTCTATTATTACAGTATGCGGCTGCGTTTTCATCGGCATTTCAACCCGTTTTTTTGGCCGTTTTTCTCACTGGAGAATTTAATATCAAAAAGCAGTGTTTTCGACTACGTTTTGATCTATTTCATTTTTTATATTTTATATTATTTTATGCCTCAGAAGTACATTTATTCTTCTCAAGAGAATTTAATATCAAAAAACAGTGTAGAGAATTTAATATCAAAAAGCAATGTTGTCAACTGCGTTTAGATCATTTTCATTTTTAAACAAATAAAGTTGGTTCTTTTTTACCAGTACTTAAAGTGCAAAATTGTGTTATAAACTAGAGTTTTCGTAAATATTTTTGTACGATATATTATTTTATGCTTAAGAAGTTGATTTATTTTTGCTCTATTTGTTTGTTTATTTGTTACCTTTTTCATCGACAAATATCTTCAAAGAGCATGGCAAAGCTCAATGGCATTCTATTATTACAGTATGCGGCAGCGTTTTCATCGGCATTTCAACCCGCTTCTTCGGCCGTTTTTCTCACTGGAGAATTTAATATCAAAAGCAGTGTTTTCGACTACGTTTTGATCTATTTCATTTTTTACATTTTATATTATTTTATGCCTCAGAAGTTGATTTATTCTTCTCAAGAGAATTTAATATCAAAAAGCAATGTTGTCGACTGCGTTTAGATCCTTTTCATTTTTAACCAAATAAAGTTGGTTCTTTTTTACCAGTACTTAAAGTGCAAAATTGTGTTATAAACTAGAGTTTTCGTAAATATTTTTGTACGATATATTATTTTATGCTTAAGAAGTTGATTTATTTTTGCTCTATTTGTTTGTTTATTTGTTACCTTTTTCATCGACAAATATCTTCCAAGAGCATGGCAAAGCTCAATGGCATTCTATTATTACAGTATGCGGCTGCGTTTTCATCGGCGTTTCTACCCGCTTCTTCGGCCGTTTTTCTCACTGGAGAATTTAATATCAAAAAGCAGGGTTTTCGACTGCGTTTTGATCTATTTCACTTTTTATATTTTATATTATTTTATGCCTAAGAAGTTGATTTATTTTCTGCAAGAGAATTTAATATCAAAAAGCAGTGTAGAGAATTTAATATCAAAAAGCAATAATGTCGACTGCGTTTAGATCTTTTTCATTTTTAAACAAATAAAGTTGGTTCTTTTTTACCAGTACTTAAAGTGCAAAATTGTGTTATAAACTAGAGTTTTCGTAAATATTTTTGTACGATATATTATTTTATGCTTAAGAAGTTGATTTATTTTTGCTGTATTTGTTTGTTTATTTGTTACCTTTTTCATCGACAAATATCTTCAAAGAGCATGGCAAAGCTCAATGGCATTCTATTATTACAGTATGCGGCTGCGTTTTCATCGGCATTTCAACCCGCTTTTTTGGCCGTTTTTCTCACTGGAGAATTTAATATCAAAAAGCAGTGTTTTCGACTACGTTTTGATCTATTTCATTTTTTATATTTTATATTATTTTATGCCTCAGAAGTTGATTTATTCTTCTCAAGAGAATTTAATATCAAAAAACAGTGTAGAGAATTTAATATCAAAAAGCAATGTTGTCAACTGCGTTTAGATCTTTTTCATTTTTAAACAAATAAAGTTGGTTCTTTTTTACCAGTACTTAAAGTGCAAAATTGTGTTATAAACTAGAGTTTTCGTAAATATTTTTGTACGATATATTATTTTATGCTTAAGAAGTTGATTTATTTTTGCTCTATTTGTTTGTTTATTTGTTACCTTTTTCATCGACAAATATCTTCAAAGAGCATGGCAAAGCTCAATGGCATTCTATTATTACAGTATGCGGCTGCGTTTTCATCGGCATTTCAACCCGTTTTTTTGGCCGTTTTTCTCACTGGAGAATTTAATATCAAAAAGCAGTGTTTTCGACTACGTTTTGATCTATTTCATTTTTTATATTTTATATTATTTTATGCCTCAGAAGTTGATTTATTCTTCTCAAGAGAATTTAATATCAAAAAGCAATTTTGTCGACTGCGTTTAGATCTTTTTCATTTTTAACCAAATAAAGTTGGTTCTTTTTTACCAGTACTTAAAGTGCAAAATTGTGTTATAAACTAGAGTTTTCGTAAATATTTTTGTACGATATATTATTTTATGCTTAAGAAGTTGATTTATTTTTGCTCTATTTGTTTGTTTATTTGTTACCTTTTTCATCGACAAATATCTTCAAAGAGCATGGCAAAGCTCAATGGCATTCTATTATTACAGTATGCGGCTGCGTTTTCATCGGCGTTTCTACCCGCTTCTTCGGCCGTTTTTCTCACTGGAGAATTTAATATCAAAAAGCAGTGTTTTCGACTGCGTTTTGATCTATTTCACTTTTTATATTTTATATTATTTTATGCCTAAGAAGTTGATTTATTTTCTGCAAGAGAATTTAATATCAAAAAGCAGTGTAGAGAATTTAATATCAAAAAGCAATAATGTCGACTGCGTTTAGATCTTTTTCATTTTTAAACAAATAAACTTGGTTCTTTTTTACCAGTACTTAAAGTGCAAAATTGTGTTATAAACTAGAGTTTTCGTAAATATTTTTGTACGATATATTATTTTATGCTTAAGAAGTTGATTTATTTTTGCTCTATTTGTTTGTTTATTTGTTACCTTTTTCATCGACAAATATCTTCAAAGAGCATGGCAAAGCTCAATGGCATTCTATTATTACAGTATGCGGCAGCGTTTTCATCGGCATTTCATCCCGCTTCTTCGGCCGTTTTTCTCACTGGAGAATTTAATATCAAAAGCAGTGTTTTCGACTGCGTTTTGATCTATTTCATTTTTTATATTTTATATTATTTTATGCCTCAGAAGTTGATTTATTCTTCTCAAGAGAATTTAATATCAAAAAGCAATGATGTCGACTGCGTTTAGATCCTTTTCATTTTTAACCAAATAAAGTTGGTTCTTTTTTACCAGTACTTAAACTGCAAAATTGTGTTATAAACTAGAGTTTTCGTAAATATTTTTGTACGATATATTATTTTATGCTTAAGAAGTTGATTTATTTTTGCTGTATTTGTTTGTTTATTTGTTACCTTTTTCATCGACAAATATCTTCAAAGAGCATGGCAAAGCTCAATGGCATTCTATTATTACAGTATGCGGCTGCGTTTTCATCGGCATTTCAACCCGTTTTTTTGGCCGTTTTTCTCACTGGAGAATTTAATATCAAAAAGCAGTTATTTCGACTACGTTTTGATCTATTTCATTTTTTATATTTTATATTATTTTATGCCTCAGAAGTTGATTTATTCTTCTCAAGAGAATTTAATATCAAAAAGCAGTGTAGAGAATTTAATATCAAAAAGCAATGTTGTCGACTGCGTTTAGATCTTTTTCATTTTTAAACAAATAAAGTTGGTTCTTTTTTACCAGTACTTAAAGTGCAAAATTGTGTTATAAACTAGAGTTTTCGTAAATATTTTTGTACGATATATTATTTTATGCTTAAGAAGTTGATTTATTTTTGCTCTATTTGTTTGTTTATTTGTTACCTTTTTCATCGACAAATATCTTCAAAGAGCATGGCAAAGCTCAATGGCATTCTATTATTACAGTATGCGGCTGCGTTTTCATCGGCATTTCAACCCGTTTTTTTGGCCGTTTTTCTCACTGGAGAATTTAATATCAAAAAGCAAGGTTTTCGACTACGTTTTGATCTATTTCATTTTTTATATTTTATATTATTTTATGCCTCAGAAGTTGATTTATTCTTCTCAAGAGAATTTAATATCAAAAAGCAATTTTGTCGACTGCGTTTAGATCTTTTTCATTTTTAACCAAATAAAGTTGGTTCTTTTTTACCAGTACTTAAAGTGCAAAATTGTGTTATAAACTAGAGTTTTCGTAAATATTTTTGTACGATATATTATTTTATGCTTAAGAAGTTGATTTATTTTTGCTCTATTTGTTTGTTTATTTGTTACCTTTTTCATCGACAAATATCTTCAAAGAGCATGGCAAAGCTCAATGGCATTCTATTATTACAGTATGCGGCTGCGTTTTCATCGGGTTTTCTACCCGCTTCTTCGGCCGTTTTTCTCACTGGAGAATTTAATATCAAAAAGCAGTGTTTTCGACTGCGTTTTGATCTATTTCACTTTTTATATTTTATATTATTTTATGCCTAAGAAGTTGATTTATTTTCTGCAAGAGAATTTAATATCAAAAAGCAGTGTAGAGAATTTAATATCAAAAAGCAATAATGTCGACTGCGTTTAGATCTTTTTCATTTTTAAACAAATAAAGTTGGTTCTTTTTTACCAGTACTTAAAGTGCAAAATTGTGTTATAAACTAGAGTTTTCGTAAATATTTTTGTACGATATATTATTTTATGCTTAAGAAGTTGATTTATTTTTGCTCTATTTGTTTGTTTATTTGTTACCTTTTTCATCGACAAATATCTTCAAAGAGCATGGCAAAGCTCAATGGCATTCTATTATTACAGTATGCGGCTGCGTTTTCATCGGGTTTTCTACCCGCTTCTTCGGCCGTTTTTCTCACTGGAGAATTTAATATCAAAAAGCAGTGTTTTCGACTGCGTTTTGATCTATTTCACTTTTTATATTTTATATTATTTTATGCCTAAGAAGTTAATTTATTTTTCTCAAAAGAATTTAATATCAAAAAGCAGTGTAGAGAATTTAATATCAAAAAGAATATTGTCGACTGCGTTTGGATCTTTTTCATTTTTAACCAAATAAAGTTGGTTCTTTTTTACCAGTACTTAAAGTGCAAAATTGTGTTATAAACTAGAGCTTTCGTAAATATTTTTGTATTATATTTTATGTCTAAGAAGTTGATTTATTTTTGCTCTATTTATTTGTTTATTTGTTACCTTTTTCATCGACAAATATCTTCAAAGAGCATGGCAAAGCTCAATGGCATTCTATTATTACAGTATGCGGCAGCGTTTTCATCGGCATTTCAACCCGCTTCTTCGGCCGTTTTTCTCACTGGAGAATTTAATATCAAAAGCAGTGTTTTCGACTGCGTTTTGATCTATTTCATTTTTTATATTTTATATTATTTTATGCGTAAGAAGTTGATTTATTCTTCTCAAGAGAATTTAATATCAAAAAGCAATGTTGTCGACTGCGTTTAGATCTTTTTCATTTTTAACCAAATAAAGTTGGTTCTTTTTTACAAGTACTTAAAGTGCAAAATTGTGTTATAAACTAGAGTTTTCGTAAATATTTTTGTACGATATATTATTTTATGCTTAATAGTTGATTTATTTTTGCTCTATTTGTTTGTTTATTTGTTACCTTTTTCATCGACAAATATCTTCAAAGAGCATGGCAAAGCTCAATGGCATTCTATTATTAAAGTATGCGGCTGCGTTTTCATCGGCGTTTCTTTCCGCTTCTTCGGCCGTTTTTCTCACTGGAGAATTTAATATCAAAAAGCAGTGTTTTCGACTGCGCTTTGATCTATTTCATTTTTTATATTTTATATTATTTTATACCTAAAAGTTGATTTATTTTCTTCAAGAGAATTTAATATCAAAAAGCAGTGTAGAGAATTTAATATCAAAAAGCAATAATGTCGACTGCGTTTAGATCTTTTTCATTTTTAAACAAATCAAGTTGGTTCTTTTTTACCAGTACTTAAAGTGCAAAATTGTGTTATAAACTAGAGTTTTCGTAAATATTTTTGTACGATATATTATTTTATGCTTAAGAAGTTGATTTATTTTTGCTCTATTTGTTTGTTTATTTGTTACCTTTTTCATCGACAAATATCTTCAAAGAGCATGGCAAAGCTCAATGGCATTCTATTATTACAGTATGCGGCTGCGTTTTCATCGGCATTTCAACCCGATTCTTCGCCCGTTTTTCTCACTGGAGAATTTAATATCAAAAAGCAGGGTTTTCGACTGCGTTTTGATCTATTTCACTTTTTATATTTTATATTATTTTATGCCTAAGAAGTTGATTTATTTTCTGCAAGAGAATTTAATATCAAAAAGCAGTGTAGAGAATTTAATATCAAAAAGCAATAATGTCGACTGCGTTTAGATCTTTTTCATTTTTAAACAAATAAAGTTGGTTCTTTTTTACCAGTACTTAAAGTGCAAAATTGTGTTATAAACTAGAGTTTTTGTAAATATTTTTGTACGATATATTATTTTATGCTTAAGAAGTTGATTTATTTTTGCTCTATTTGTTTGTTTATTTGTTACCTTTTTCATCGACAAATATCTTCAAAGAGCATGGCAAAGCTCAATGGCATTCTATTATTACAGTATGCGGCTGCGTTTTCATCTGCGTTTCTTTCCGCTTCTTCGGCCGTTTTTCTCACTGGAGAATTTAATATCAAAAAGCAGTGTTTTCGACTGCGTTTAGATCTTTTTCATTTTTAACCAAATAAAGTTGGTTCTTTTTTACCAGTACTTAAAGTGCAAAATTGTGTTATAAACTAGAGTTTTCGTAAATATTTTTGTACGATATATTATTTTATGCTTAAGAAGTTGATTTATTTTTGCTCTATTTGTTTGTTTATTTGTTACCTTTTTCATCGACAAATATCTTCAAAGAGCATGGCAAAGCTCAATGGCATTCTATTATTACAGTATGCGGCTGCGTTTTCATCGGGTTTTCTACCCGCTTCTTCGGCCGTTTTTCTCACTGGAGAATTTAATATCAAAAAGCAGTGTTTTCGACTGCGTTTTGATCTATTTCACTTTTTATATTTTATATTATTTTATGCCTAAGAAGTTGATTTATTTTTCTCAAGAGAATTTAATATCAAAAAGCAGTGTAGAGAATTTAATATCAAAAAGCAATGTTGTCGACTGCGTTTAGATCTTTTTCATTTTTAAACAAATAAAGTTGGTTCTTTTTTACCAGTACTTGAAGTGCAAAATTGTGTTATAAACTAGAGTTTTTGTAAATATTTTTGTACGATATATTATTTTATGCTTAAGAAGTTGATTTATTTTTGCTCTATTTGTTTGTTTATTTGTTACCTTTTTCATCGACAAATATCTTCAAAGAGCATGGCAAAGCTCAATGGCATTCTATTATTACAGTATGCGGCTGCGTTTTCATCGGCGTTTCTTTCCGCTTCTTCGGCCGTTTTTCTCACTGGAGAATTTAATATCAAAAAGCAGTGTTTTCGACTGCGTTTAGATCTTTTTCATTTTTAACCAAATAAAGTTGGTTCTTTTTTACCAGTACTTAAAGTGCAAAATTGTGTTATAAACTAGAGTTTTCGTAAATATTTTTGTACGATATATTATTTTATGCTTAAGAAGTTGATTTATTTTTGCTCTATTTGTTTGTTTATTTGTTACCTTTTTCATCGACAAATATCTTCAAAGAGCATGGCAAAGCTCAATGGCATTCTATTATTACAGTATGCGGCTGCGTTTTCATCGGGTTTTCTACCCGCTTCTTCGGCCGTTTTTCTCACTGGAGAATTTAATATCAAAAAGCAGTGTTTTCGACTGCGTTTTGATCTATTTCACTTTTTATATTTTATATTATTTTATGCCTAAGAAGTTGATTTATTTTTCTCAAGAGAATTTAATATCAAAAAGCAGTGTAGAGAATTTAATATCAAAAAGCAATGTTGTCGACTGCGTTTAGATCTTTTTCATTTTTAAACAAATAAAGTTGGTTCTTTTTTACCAGTACTTAAAGTGCAAAATTGTGTTATAAACTAGAGTTTTCGTAAATATTTTTGTACGATATATTATTTTATGCTTAAGAAGTTGATTTATTTTTGCTCTATTTGTTTGTTTATTTGTTACCTTTTTCATCGACAAATATCTTCAAAGAGCATGGCAAAGCTCAATGGCATTCTATTATTACAGTATGCGGCTGCGTCTTCATCGGGTTTTCTACCCGCTTCTTAGGCCGTTATTCTCACTGGAGAATTTAATATCAAAAAGCAGTGTTTTCGACTGCGTTTTGATATATTTCACTTTTTATATTTTATATTATTTTATGCCTAAGAAGTTGATTTATTTTTCTCAAGAGAATTTAATATCAAAAAGCAGTGTAGAGAATTTAATATCAAAAAGCAATATTGTCGACTGCGTTTAGATCTTTTTCATTTTTAAACAAATAAAGTTGGTTCTTTTTTACCAGTACTTAAAGTGCAAAATTGTGTTATAAACTAGAGTTTTCGTAAATATTTTTGTACGATATATTATTTTATGCTTAAGAAGTTGATTTATTTTTGCTCTATTTGTTTGTTTATTTGTTACCTTTTTCATCGACAAATATCTTCAAAGAGCATGGCAAAGCTCAATGGCATTCTATTATTACAGTATGCGGCTGCGTTTTCATCCGGTTTTCTACCCGCTTCTTCGGCCGTTTTTCTCACTGGAGAATTTAATATCAAAAAGCAGTGTTTTCGACTGCGTTTTGATCTATTTCACTTTTTATATTATATTATTTTATGCCTAAGAAGTTGATTTATTTTCTGCAAGAGAATTTAATATCAAAAAGCAATAATGTCGACTGCGTTTAGATCTTTTTCATTTTTAAACAAATAAAGTTGGTTCTTTTTTACCAGTACTTAAAGTGCAAAATTGTGTTATAAACTAGAGTTTTCGTAAATATTTTTGTACGATATATTATTTTATGCTTAAGAAGTTGATTTATTTTTGCTCTATTTGTTTGTTTATTTGTTACCTTTTTCATCGACAAATATCTTCAAAGAGCATGGCAAAGCTCAATGGCATTCTATTATTACAGTATGCGGCTGCGTTTTCATCGGCATTTCAACCCGTTTTTTTGGCCGTTTTTCTCACTGGAGAATTTAATATCAAAAAGCAGTGTTTTCGACTACGTGTTGAGATATTTCATTTTTTATATTTTATATTATTTTATGCCTCAGAAGTTGATTTATTCTTCTCAAGAGAATTTAATATCAAAAAGCAATGTTGTCGACTGCGTTTAGATCTTTTTCATTTTTAACCAAATAAAGTTGGTTCTTTTTTACCAGTACTTAAAGTGCAAAATTGTGTTATAAACTAGAGTTTTCGTAAATATTTTTGTACGATATATTATTTTATGCTTAAGAAGTTGATTTATTTTTGCTCTATTTGTTTGTTTATTTGTTACCTTTTTCATCGACAAATATCTTCCAAGAGCATGGCAAAGCTCAATGGCATTCTATTATTACAGTATGCGGCTGCGTTTTCATCGGCGTTTCTACCCGCTTCTTCGGCCGTTTTTCTCACTGGAGAATTTAATATCAAAAAGCAGTGTTTTCGACTGCGTTTTGATCTATTTCACTTTTTATATTTTATATTATTTTATGCCTAAGAAGTTGATTTATTTTCTGCAAGAGAATTTAATATCAAAAAGCAGTGAAGAGAATTTAATATCAAAAAGCAATAATGTCGACTGCGTTTAGATCTTTTTCATTTTTAAACAAATAAAGTTGGTTCTTTTTTACCAGTACTTAAAGTGCAAAATTGTGTTATAAACTAGAGTTTTCGTAAATATTTTTGTACGATATATTATTTTATGCTTAAGAAGTTGATTTATTTTTGCTCTATTTGTTTGTTTATTTGTTACCTTTTTCATCGACAAATATCTTCAAAGAGCATGGCAAAGCTCAATGGCATTCTATTATTACAGTATGCGGCTGCGTTTTCATCGGCATTTCAACCCGCTTCTTCGCCCGTTTTTCTCACTGGAGAATTTAATATCAAAATGCAGTGTTTTCGACTACGTTTTGATCTATTTCATTTTTTATATTTTATATTATTTTATGCCTCAGAAGTTGATTTATTCTTCTCAAGAGAATTTAATATCAAAAAGCAATGTTGTCGACTGCGTTTAGATCTTTTTCATTTTTAACCAAATAAAGTTGGTTCTTTTTTACCAGTACTTAAAGTGCAAAATTGTGTTATAAACTAGAGTTTTCGTAAATATTTTTGTACGATATATTATTTTATGCTTAAGAAGTTGATTTATTTTTGCTCTATTTGTTTGTTTATTTGTTACCTTTTTCATCGACAAATATCTTCCAAGAGCATGGCAAAGCTCAATGGCATTCTATTATTACAGTATGCGGCTGCGTTTTCATCGGCGTTTCTACCCGCTTCTTCGGCCGTTTTTCTCACTGGAGAATTTAATATCAAAAAGCAGTGTTTTCGACTGCGTTTTGATCTATTTCACTTTTTATATTTTATATTATTTTATGCCTAAGAAGTTGATTTATTTTCTGCAAGAGAGCTTAATATCAAAAAGCAGTGTAGAGAATTTAATATCAAAAAGCAATAATGTCGACTGCGTTTAGATCTTTTTCATTTTTAAACAAATAAAGTTGGTTCTTTTTTACCAGTACTTAAAGTGCAAAATTGTGTTATAAACTAGAGTTTTCGTAAATATTTTTGTACGATATATTATTTTATGCTTAAGAAGTTGATTTATTTTTGCTCTATTTGTTTGTTTATTTGTTACCTTTTTCATCGACAAATATCTTCAAAGAGCATGGCAAAGCTCAATGGCATTCTATTATTACAGTATGCGGCTGCGTTTTCATCGGCATTTCAACCCGTTTTTTTGGCCGTTTTTCTCACTGGAGAATTTAATATCAAAAAGCAGTGTTTTCGACTACGTGTTGAGATATTTCATTTTTTATATTTTATATTATTTTATGCCTCAGAAGTTGATTTATTCTTCTCAAGAGAATTTAATATCAAAAAGCAATGTTGTCGACTGCGTTTAGATCTTTTTCATTTTTAACCAAATAAAGTTGGTTCTTTTTTACCAGTACTTAAAGTGCAAAATTGTGTTATAAACTAGAGTTTTCGTAAATATTTTTGTACGATATATTATTTTATGCTTAAGAAGTTGATTTATTTTTGCTCTATTTGTTTGTTTATTTGTTACCTTTTTCATCGACAAATATCTTCCAAGAGCATGGCAAAGCTCAATGGCATTCTATTATTACAGTATGCGGCTGCGTTTTCATCGGCGTTTCTACCCGCTTCTTCGGCCGTTTTTCTCACTGGAGAATTTAATATCAAAAAGCAGTGTTTTCGACTGCGTTTTGATCTATTTCACTTTTTATATTTTATATTATTTTATGCCTAAGAAGTTGATTTATTTTCTGCAAGAGAATTTAATATCAAAAAGCAGTGAAGAGAATTTAATATCAAAAAGCAATAATGTCGACTGCGTTTAGATCTTTTTCATTTTTAAACAAATAAAGTTGGTTCTTTTTTACCAGTACTTAAAGTGCAAAATTGTGTTATAAACTAGAGTTTTCGTAAATATTTTTGTACGATATATTATTTTATGCTTAAGAAGTTGATTTATTTTTGCTCTATTTGTTTGTTTATTTGTTACCTTTTTCATCGACAAATATCTTCAAAGAGCATGGCAAAGCTCAATGGCATTCTATTATTACAGTATGCGGCTGCGTTTTCATCGGCATTTCAACCCGCTTCTTCGCCCGTTTTTCTCACTGGAGAATTTAATATCAAAATGCAGTGTTTTCGACTACGTTTTGATCTATTTCATTTTTTATATTTTATATTATTTTATGCCTCAGAAGTTGATTTATTCTTCTCAAGAGAATTTAATATCAAAAAGCAATGTTGTCGACTGCGTTTAGATCTTTTTCATTTTTAACCAAATAAAGTTGGTTCTTTTTTACCAGTACTTAAAGTGCAAAATTGTGTTATAAACTAGAGTTTTCGTAAATATTTTTGTACGATATATTATTTTATGCTTAAGAAGTTGATTTATTTTTGCTCTATTTGTTTGTTTATTTGTTACCTTTTTCATCGACAAATATCTTCCAAGAGCATGGCAAAGCTCAATGGCATTCTATTATTACAGTATGCGGCTGCGTTTTCATCGGCGTTTCTACCCGCTTCTTCGGCCGTTTTTCTCACTGGAGAATTTAATATCAAAAAGCAGTGTTTTCGACTGCGTTTTGATCTATTTCACTTTTTATATTTTATATTATTTTATGCCTAAGAAGTTGATTTATTTTCTGCAAGAGAGCTTAATATCAAAAAGCAGTGTAGAGAATTTAATATCAAAAAGCAATAATGTCGACTGCGTTTAGATCTTTTTCATTTTTAAACAAATAAAGTTGGTTCTTTTTTACCAGTACTTAAAGTGCAAAATTGTGTTATAAACTAGAGTTTTCGTAAATATTTTTGTACGATATATTATTTTATGCTTAAGAAGTTGATTTATTTTTGCTCTATTTGTTTGTTTATTTGTTACCTTTTTCATCGACAAATATCTTCAAAGAGCATGGCAAAGCTCAATGGCATTCTATTATTACAGTATGCGGCTGCGTTTTCATCGGCATTTCAACCCGTTTTTTTGGCCGTTTTTCTCACTGGAGAATTTAATATCAAAATGCAGTGTTTTCGACTACGTTTTGATCTATTTCATTTTTTATATTTTATATTATTTTATGCGTAAGAAGTTAATTTATTTTTCTCAAGAGAATTTAATATCAAAAAGAAATATTGTCGACTGCGCTTAGATCTTTTTTATTTTTAAACAAATAAAGTTGGTTCATTTTTACCAGTACTTAATGTGCAAAATTGTGTTATAAACTAGAGTTTTCGTAAATATTTTTGTATATTATTTTATGTCTAAGGAGTTAAATTATTTTTGCTCTATTTGTTTGTTTATTTGTTATCTTCTTCATCGACAAATATCTTCAAAGAGCATGGCAAAGCTCAATGGCATTCTATTATTACAGTATGCGGCGGCATTTTCATCGGCATTTCATCCCGCTTCTTCGGCCGTTTTTCTCACTGGAGAATTTAAAATCAAAAAGCAGTGTTTTCGACTACGTTTTGATCTATTTCATTTTTTATATTTTATATTATTTTATGCCTAAGAAGTTGATTTATTTTCTGCAAGAGAATTTAATATCAAAAAGCAGTGTAGAGAATTTAATATCAAAAAGCAATAATGTCGACTGCGTTTAGATCTTTTTCATTTTTAAACAAATAAAGTTGGTTCTTTTTTACCAGTACTTAAAGTGCAAAATTGTGTTATAAACTAGAGTTTCCGTAAATATTTTTGTACGACATATTATTTTATGCTTAAGAAGTTGATTTATTTTTGCTCTATTTGTTTGTTTATTTGTTACCTTTTTCATCGACAAATATCTTCAAAGAGCATGGCAAAGCTCAATGGCATTCTATTATTACAGTATGCGGCTGCGTTTTCATCGGCATTTCAACCCGCTTCTTCGCCCGTTTTTCTCACTGGAGAATTTAATATCAAAATGCAGTGTTTTCGACTACGTTTTGATCTATTTCATTTTTTATATTTTATATTATTTTATGCGTAAGAAGTTGATTTATTTTCTGCAAGAGAATTTAATATCAAAAAGCAGTGTAGAGAATTTAATATCAAAAAGCAATAATGTCGACTGCGTTTAGATCTTTTTCATTTTTAAACAAATAAAGTTGGTTCTTTTTTACCAGTACTTAAAGTGCAAAATTGTGTTATAAACTAGAGTTTTCGTAAATATTTTTGTACGATATATTATTTTATGCTTAAGAAGTTGATTTATTTTTGCTCTATTTGTTTGTTTATTTGTTACCTTTTTCATCGACAAATATCTTCAAAGAGCATGGCAAAGCTCAATGGCATTCTATTATTACAGTATGCGGCTGCGTTTTCATCGGCATTTCAACCCGCTTCTTCGCCCGTTTTTCTCACTGGAGAATTTAATATCAAAAAGCAGTGTTTTCGACTACGTTTTGATCTATTTCATTTTTTATATTTTATATTATTTTATGCCTCAGAAGTTGATTTATTCTTCTCAAGAGAATTTAATATCAAAAAGCAATGTTGTCGACTGCGTTTAGATCTTTTTCATTTTTAACCAAATAAAGTTGGTTCTTTTTTACCAGTACTTAAAGTGCAAAATTGTGTTATAAACTAGAGTTTTCGTAAATATTTTTGTACGATATATTATTTTATGCTTAAGAAGTTGATTTATTTTTGCTCTATTTGTTTGTTTATTTGTTACCTTTTTCATCGACAAATATCTTCAAAGAGCATGGCAAAGCTCAATGGCATTCTATTATTACAGTATGCGGCTGCGTTTTCATCGGCGTTTCTACCCGCTTCTTCAGCCGTTTTTCTCACTGGAGAATTTAATATCAAAAAGCAGTGTTTTCGACTGCGTTTTGATCTATTTCACTTTTTATATTTTATATTATTTTATGCCTAAGAAGTTGATTTATTTTCTGCAAGAGAGCTTAATATCAAAAAGCAGTGTAGAGAATTTAATATCAAAAAGCAATAATGTCGACTGCGTTTAGATCTTTTTCATTTTTAAACAAATAAAGTTGGTTCTTTTTTACCAGTACTTAAAGTGCAAAATTGTGTTATAAACTAGAGTTTTCGTAAATATTTTTGTACGACATATTATTTTATGCTTAAGAAGTTGATTTATTTTTGCTCTATTTGTTTGTTTATTTGTTACCTTTTTCATCGACAAATATCTTCAAAGAGCATGGCAAAGCTCAATGGCATTCTATTATTACAGTATGCGGCTGCGTTTTCATCGGCATTTCAACCCGCTTCTTCGCCCGTTTTTCTCACTGGAGAATTTAATATCAAAATGCAGTGTTTTCGACTACGTTTTGATCTATTTCATTTTTTATATTTTATATTATTTTATGCGTAAGAAGTTGATTTATTCTTCTCAAGAGAATTTAATATCAAAAAGCAATGTTGTCGACTGCGTTTAGATCTTTTTCATTTTTAACCAAATAAAGTTGGTTCTTTTTTACAAGTACTTAAAGTGCAAAATTGTGTTATAAACTAGAGTTTTCGTAAATATTTTTGTACGATATATTATTTTATGCTTAAGAAGTTGATTTATTTTTGCTCTATTTGTTTGTTTATTTGTTACCTTTTTCATCGACAAATATCTTCCAAGAGCATGGCAAAGCTCAATGGCATTCTATTATTACAGTATGCGGCTGCGTTTTCATCGGCGTTTCTACCCGCTTCTTCGGACGTTTTTCTCACTGGAGAATTTAATATCAAAAAGCAGTGTTTTCGACTGCGTTTTGATCTATTTCACTTTTTATATTTTATATTATTTTATGCCGAAGAAGTTGATTTATTTTCTTCAAGAGAATTTAATATCAAAAAGCAGTGTAGAGAATTTAATATCAAAAAGCAATAATGTCGACTGCGTTTAGATCTTTTTCATTTTTAAACAAATAAAGTTGGTTCTTTTTTACCAGTACTTAAAGTGCAAAATTGTGTTATACACTAGAGTTTTCGTAAATATTTTTGTACGATATATTATTTTATGCTTAAGAAGTTGATTTATTTTTGCTCTATTTGTTTGTTTATTTGTTACCTTTTTCATCGACAAATATCTTCAAAGAGCATGGCAAAGCTCAATGGCATTCTATTATTACAGTATGCGGCTGCGTTTTCATCGGCATTTCAACCCGCTTCTTCGCCCGTTTTTCTCACTGGAGAATTTAATATCAAAAAGCAGTGTTTTCGACTACGTTTTGATCTATTTCATTTTTTATATTTTATATTATTTTATGCCTCAGAAGTTGATTTATTCTTCTCAAGAGAATTTAATATCAAAAAGCAATGTTGTCGACTGCGTTTAGATCTTTTTCATTTTTAACCAAATAAAGTTGGTTCTTTTTTACCAGTACTTAAAGTGCAAAATTGTGTTATAAACTAGAGTTTTCGTAAATATTTTTGTACGACATATTATTTTATGCTTAAGAAGTTGATTTATTTTTGCTCTATTTGTTTGTTTATTTGTTACCTTTTTCATCGACAAATATCTTCAAAGAGCATGGCAAAGCTCAATGGCATTCTATTATTACAGTATGCGGCTGCGTTTTCATCGGCATTTCAACCCGCTTCTTCGCCCGTTTTTCTCACTGGAGAATTTAATATCAAAATGCAGTGTTTTCGACTACGTTTTGATCTATTTCATTTTTTATATTTTATATTATTTTATGCGTAAGAAGTTAATTTATTTTTCTCAAGAGAATTTAATATCAAAAAGCAATATTGTCGACTGCGCTTAGATCTTTTTTATTTTTAAACAAATAAAGTTGGTTCATTTTTACCAGTACTTAATGTGCAAAATTGTGTTATAAACTAGAGTTTTCGTAAATATTTTTGTATATTATTTTATGTCTAAGGAGTTAAATTATTTTTGCTCTATTTGTTTGTTTATTTGTTATCTTCTTCATCGACAAATATCTTCAAAGAGCATGGCAAAGCTCAATGGCATTCTATTATTACAGTATGCGGCGGCATTTTCATCGGCATTTCATCCCGCTTCTTCGGCCGTTTTTCTCACTGGAGAATTTAAAATCAAAAAGCAGTGTTTTCGACTACGTTTTGATCTATTTCATTTTTTATATTTTATATTATTTTATGCCTAAGAAGTTGATTTATTTTCTGCAAGAGAATTTAATATCAAAAAGCAGTGTAGAGAATTTAATATCAAAAAGCAATAATGTCGACTGCGTTTAGATCTTTTTCATTTTTAAACAAATAAAGTTGGTTCTTTTTTACCAGTACTTAAAGTGCAAAATTGTGTTATAAACTAGAGTTTTCGTAAATATTTTTGTACGACATATTATTTTATGCTTAAGAAGTTGATTTATTTTTGCTCTATTTGTTTGTTTATTTGTTACCTTTTTCATCGACAAATATCTTCAAAGAGCATGGCAAAGCTCAATGGCATTCTATTATTACAGTATGCGGCTGCGTTTTCATCGGCATTTCAACCCGCTTCTTCGCCCGTTTTTCTCACTGGAGAATTTAATATCAAAATGCAGTGTTTTCGACTACGTTTTGATCTATTTCATTTTTTATATTTTATATTATTTTATGCGTAAGAAGTTGATTTATTCTTCTCAAGAGAATTTAATATCAAAAAGCAATGTTGTCGACTGCGTTTAGATCTTTTTCATTTTTAACCAAATAAAGTTGGTTCTTTTTTACAAGTACTTAAAGTGCAAAATTGTGTTATAAACTAGAGTTTTCGTAAATATTTTTGTACGATATATTATTTTATGCTTAAGAAGTTGATTTATTTTTGCTCTATTTGTTTGTTTATTTGTTACCTTTTTCATCGACAAATATCTTCCAAGAGCATGGCAAAGCTCAATGGCATTCTATTACTACAGTATGCGGCTGCGTTTTCATCGGCGTTTTCATCGGCGTTTCTACCCGCTTCTTCGGCCGTTTTTCTCACTGGAGAATTTAATATCAAAAAGCAGTGTTTTCGACTGCGTTTTGATCTATTTCACTTTTTATATTTTATATTATTTTATGCCTAAGAAGTTGATTTATTTTCTGCAAGAGAATTTAATATCAAAAAGCAATAATGTCGACTGCGTTTAGATCTTTTTCATTTTTAACCAAATAAAGTTGGTTCTTTTTTACCAGTACTTAAAGTGCAAAATTGTGTTATAAACTAGAGTTTTCGTAAATATTTTTGTACGATATATTATTTTATGCTTAAGAAGTTGATTTATTTTTGCTCTATTTGTTTGTTTATTTGTTACCTTTTTCATCGACAAATATCTTCAAAGAGCATGGCAAAGCTCAATGGCATTCTATTATTACAGTATGCGGCTGCGTTTTCATCGGCATTTCAACCCGTTTTTTTGGCCGTTTTTCTCACTGGAGAATTTAATATCAAAAAGCAGTGTTTTCGACTACGTTTTGATCTATGTCATTTTTTATATTTTATATTATTTTATGCTTCAGAAGTTGATTTATTCTTCTCAAGAGAATTTAATATCAAAAAGCAATGTTGTCGACTGCGTTTGGATCTTTTTCATTTTTAACCAAATAAAGTTGGTTCTTTTTTACCAGTACTTAAAGTGCAAAATTGTGTTATAAACTAGAGTTTTCGTAAATATTTTTGTACGATATATTATTTTATGCTTAAGAAGTTGATTTATTTTTGCTCTATTGGTTTGTTTATTTGTTTCCTTTTTCATCGACAAATACCTTCAAAGAGCATGGCAAAGCTCAATGGCATTCTATTATTACAGTATGCGGCTGCGTTTTCATCGGCATTTCAACCCGTTTTTTTGGCCGTTTTTCTCACTGGAGAATTTAATATCAAAAAGCAGTGTTTTCGACTACGTTTTGATCTATGTCATTTTTTATATTTTATATTATTTTATGCTTCAGAAGTTGATTTATTCTTCTCAAGAGAATTTAATATCAAAAAGCAATGTTGTCGACTGCGTTTGGATCTTTTTCATTTTTAACCAAATAAAGTTGGTTCTTTTTTACCAGTACTTAAAGTGCAAAATTGTGTTATAAACTAGAGCTTTCGTAAGTATTTTTGTATTATATTTTATGTCTAAGAAGTTGATTTATTTTCTGCAAGAGAGTTTAATATCAAAAAGCAGTGTAGAGAATTTAATATCAAAAAGCAATAATGTCGACTGCGTTTAGATCTTTTTCATTTTTAAACAAATAAAGTTGGTTCTTTTTTACCAGTACTTAAAGTGCAAAATTGTGTTATAAACTAGAGTTTTCGTAAATATTTTTGTACGATATATTATTTTATGCTTAAGAAGTTGATTTATTTTTGCTCTATTGGTTTGTTTATTTGTTTCCTTTTTCATCGACAAATACCTTCAAAGAGCATGGCAAAGCTCAATGGCATTCTATTATTACAGTATGCGGCTGCGTTTTCATCGGCATTTCAACCCTTTTTTTGGCCGTTTTTCTCACTGGAGAATTTAATATCAAAAAGCAGTGTTTTCGACTACGTTTTGATCTATGTCATTTTTTATATTTTATATTATTTTATGCCTCAGAAGTTGATTTATTCTTCTCAAGAGAATTTAATATCAAAAAGCAATGTTGTCGACTGCGTTTGGATCTTTTTCATTTTTAACCAAATAAAGTTGGTTCTTTTTTACCAGTACTTAAAGTGCAAAATTGTGTTATAAACTAGAGCTTTCGTAAATATTTTTGTATTATATTTTATGTCTAAGAAGTTGATTTATTTTCTGCAAGAGAGTTTAATATCAAAAAGCAGTGTAGAGAATTTAATATCAAAAAGCAATAATGTCGACTGCGTTTAGATCTTTTTCATTTTTAACCAAATAAAGTTGGTTCTTTTTTATCAGTACTTAAAGTGCAAAATTGTGTTATAAACTAGAGCTTTCGTAAATATTTTTGTATTATATTTTATGTCTAAGAAGTTGATTTATTTTTGCTCTATTTATTTGTTTATTTGTTACCTTTTTCATCGACAAATATCTTCAAAGAGCATGGCAAAGCTCAATGGCATTCTATTATTACAGTATACGGCTGCGTTTTCATCAGCATTTCAACCCGCTTCTTCGGCCGTTTTTCTCACTGGAGAATTTAATATCAAAAGCAGTGTTTTCGACTGCGTTTTGATCTATTTCATTTTTTCTATTTTTTATTATTTTATGCCTAAGAAGTTAATTTATTTTTCTCAAGAGAATTTAATATCAAAAAGCAATATTGTCGACTGCGCTTAGATCTTTTTTATTTTTAAACAAATAAAGTTGGTTCTTTTTTACCAGTACTTAATGTGCAAAATTGTGTTATAAACTAGAGTTTTCGTAAATATTTTTGTATATTATTTTATGTCTAAGAAGTTGATTTATTTTTGCTCTATTTGTTTGTTTATTTGTTATCTTCTTCATCGACAAATATCTTCAAAGAGCATGGCAAAGCTCAATGGCATTCTATTATTACAGTATGCGGCGGCATTTTCATCGGCATTTCATCCCGCTTCTTCGGCCGTTTTTCTCACTGGAGAATTTAAAATCAAAAAGCAGTGTTTTCGACTACGTTTTGATCTATTTCATTTTTTATATTTTATATTATTTTATGCCTAAGAAGTTGATTTATTTTCTGCAAGAGAATTTAATATCAAAAAGCAGTGTAGAGAATTTAATATCAAAAAGCAATAATGTCGACTGCGTTTAGATCTTTTTCATTTTTAACCAAATAAAGTTGGTTCTTTTTTACCAGTACTTAAAGTGCAAAATTGTGTTATAAACTAGAGTTTTCGTAAATATTTTTGTACGATATATTATTTTATGCTTAAGAAGTTGATTTATTTTTGCTCTATTTGTTTGTTTATTTGTTACCTTTTTCATCGACAAATATCTTCAAAGAGCATGGCAAAGCTCAATGGCATTCTGTTATTACAGTATGCGGCTGCGTTTTCATCGGCATTTCAACCCGTTTTTTTGGCCGTTTTTCTCACTGGAGAATTTAATATCAAAAAGCAGTGTTTTCGACTACGTTTTGATCTATTTCATTTTTTATATTTTATATTATTTTATGCCTAAGAAGTTGATTTATTTTCTTCAAGAGAATTTAGTATCAAAAAGCAGTGTAGAGAATTTAATATCAAAAAGCAATATTGTCGACTGCGTTTAGATCTTTTTCATTTTTAAACAAATAAAGTTGGTTCTTTTTTACCAGTACTTAAAGTGCAAAATTGTGTTATAGACTAGAGTTTTCGTAAATATTTTTGTATAATATTTTATGTCTTAGAAGTTGATTTATTTTTGCTCTATTTGTTTGTTTATTTGTTTCCTTTTTCATCGACAAATATCTTCAAAGAGCATGGCAAAGCTCAATGGCATTCTATTATTACAGTATGCGGCTGCGTTTTCATCGGCGTTTCTACCCGCTTCTTCGGCCGTTTTTCTCACTGGAGAATTTAATATCAAAAAGCAGTGTTTTCGACTGCGTATTGATCTATTTCACTTTTTATATTTTATATTATTTTATGCCTAAGAAGTTGATTTATTTTCTGCAAGAGAGTTTTGTGATATATATATTAAAAGACAAAATATAATAATATACTTTATTTTAATTATCTTGAACCCTGTTACAAAACTAAACTAAAAACTTTTTAAGTTAACATATTTATATCTTATGAGAAAATAAATTAAGTACCCCATGACCAATTGATAAAACATTACATTAACCTATTACTAATTATTAAACTATCTAACCTTATGACTAACATATATTATATTACCCTATTACTAATTATTAAACTTCTTAGCGTATGACCAATTGTATTATATTACCCTATTACTAATTATTAAACTATCTAAACTTATGACAAATAATTATTATTAATATTGGATATTACACCTTCACCCTTTTTTTTTTTTTTTTTTTTTTTTTTTTTTTTGAAATTATTAAATTATTGAAAGTCTTATAGATTTAAAGTTTTACATGGTTTTCAACCTGTTATTGTGTACCCATTGCTTTTTACCTGTTTCTAAGCATTTTAACTCGGAATTAACATGGTTTTTATCGGTCACTATATATGGTCCTGAGTAGATTGGATCTAACTTTCTTTTATTGTTAGTATTCAGGAACACTTTGTCGCCTATTTTTACGTTTGATGGATTTAAATGATCATTATCATTATTTTTTCTTTTGGTTTTATTGTTTAGTAGATATTTCTTAGCTCTTTTTGTAGTTGTCTTTATTCTGTGTTGAAGTTCTTTTGCATAATTATCAACATTGTACACAGGATCAATTTCTGAGGTGGAAGTATCAAAAGGTAGTAAAGGTCTTTTTCCGAAGACTAACTCATAAGGTGTGTAATTATGCTCTACACAGGGTGTTGTGTTGTAGGCAAACTCATAGTACTTTATCCAGTCATCCCAATCATTTTTTGTATCATTTACAAAAGACCTTAAGTACTCGTTCATACATCGATGATTTCTTTCGATTCCTCCCATTGTTTCGTGATGATATGCAGTAGATTTTCGATGACTTATACCAAGGAGTTCGCATATTTCCTTGATAGTACTGTTTATAAATTCTGTACCCATATCAGTCTTGATTTTTGAGATATTTCCAAAAATGAGGATAAAATTTTCGACAATAGCTCTGGCTATTGTTTTTGCTCCTTTATCTTTCGTAGGGATAAGGCGAATATATTTTGTGAGTTCATCCTGAAGGCATACGATATATCTGTTTTCTTTTTCTGTTATAGGAAAAGGGCCGGCTGTATCTATGGATATTTCCTCCAAGCTATTTGATGGGGTGGAAGTGATCATGAGTTTCTCTTTAATTTTGTGGTTATTATGTTTATTTCGTTTACACGTAATACAGTTTTTCACATAATTTGCTATCGAGTTTCTCATGTTTCGCCATTGATATTTCTCTCTCATCCTTTTGTACATGCGTGTAATCCCTGTATGGGCACCTATAGGTGTGTCATGATAGTCCTTTATCAATTGTTTGATTTCATCTGCATCAGTTAGTATTGTTTGTGGGTTGTATATAATTATTTTCAGTTTTTGTAGGTATTTATTACCAATTTGTATTAAGTGTTCTTTCTTTAGGAAGTTAAATATCTTATCCTTGCTGGATAGATACACCTTGTTTGAATTCAATTTTATTTTTGATTGTAGTACTACATTTTCTAAACTACGAATGGCTTGCGCTAGAGCAATGTCCATTCTGCTGTAGTTAGTTAAATCACTTGTTTTTATTTTCGAAATTTTAATATTCTTTATGTACATAAAAAGGGTGTTAGATTTATTTTCTTCGAAGTATAGTTCATTATTACTTAAATTTTTGTGTATTTGAGTTGTTTCGTAAACTGATATTTGGCCCATTGTATCGGATTTATTGTTATCTTCTTGGTTTTTGTTTCCTTTATAATTTTTGTTCATAGACCTTGTTTGTACTGCAAATGTATTCATTTCTTTAAGATTGTCAGAATTAATTGATACTCTTGAAAGGGCGTCTGCACCAAAGTTCAGGTTGCCTTTGATGTATTCGATGTCGAAATCATACTCCTCTAGCTCTAAACGTATTCTTGTCAGTTTTGAATTTGGATCTTTCATACCAAAAAGGTAGACGAGAGGCTTGTGGTCACATCGAACGGTGAATTTTTTTCCTAATAGATATGGTCTGTAATGTGTGATAGCCCAGTGAATGGCTGTAAGCTCTTTTAGAATTGTGGATTTATTGCTTTCACCTTTTGTAAATGCCTTACTAGCATACGATATGGGCATGTCATTATTGTCGATTATTTGTGATAGGATGGCTCCACATGCCACATTAGATGCATCTGTTGTCAGGTAAAATTGTTTAGAGAAATCTGGGTAGCATAGAATCGGGGCTGAGATCAGTGAGTTTTTTAATGTTTCGAAACTAGTCTGACATTCCTGGGTCCAGTCAAATTTAGTATTCTTCTTCAGAAGTTTATTTAACGTATTAGCGTAGAATGCGAAATTTTTGATAAACCTTCTGTAGTAGTTGCAAAATTGGACAAACCGACGTACTTCGTCTGAATTCGTTGGTTTTGGGTAATTTTGTATTGTCTCGTATTTAGAAGGATCCGGTATTATTCCTTTGTCTGAAATCTGATGGCCAAGGAATGTGACAGAATTCTGTAGAAAATTGCATTTTGCAGGATTTAGTTTTAAATTGAATTTTCTCAGTCTATCAAAAATATTGATAAGGTTTTGGTTGTGGTGCTTAAGTGAACATCCATATACGATTAAGTCATCTACATATAAGAAGGCTGCCTCTGGGGTAAGACCAGACATTGCAATATTCATCATACGTTGAAAACTATTGGAACTAATTTTCAGTCCAAAAGGAAGTCTTTTAAACATAAAATGACCCTCGTTCGTGGAGAAAGCTGTTAGCTCTCTTGAGTTTTCATCGATTTCAATTTGATGAAATCCACTCTTCATGTCACATACAGTGAAAAATTTAGCTCTTCCTAGTTGATCTAGGATTTCCTCAATTCTTGGTAGAGGAAATTTGTCACCTATTATTTTTTTATTGACCTGTCGAAAATCGACGACTAGGCGCCAGTTATCATCATTAGTTTTTGATTTTTTTGGTACTAACAGAAGGGGGGAATTGTATGGTGAAACCGAAGGTTCAATAATGTTATCTTTCAACATTTGTTTTACTTGTTTCTTTATTTCTTCTTTATGCGCATGAGGTGTTCTATAGTTTTTAATATAAGTTGGTGTTGGATCGGTGACTTTGATAATTTGTTTGTAAAAATTATTGGCCTGTAGTTTATCAGTAGATAGATTAAATATATCATTGTATTGGGTACAAATATTGGTTATTATTTCTTTGTATGGTTCTTCTAGATTGTCTAGATTCAGTTCTTGTTTTAATTGTTGTATCCTTGAGGATACTATTTTTATGGGGGTTTTGTTTCTATGCGGTATTATAGTATGAAATTCGCATAGTTGTCTTAGTTTTGGTTTAAATGAGTCTAAAATAACGTCTTCTGTAGTTAGATTAATAAGCCTTATAAGTGGATTGGTAGATGTTACTATAGTATTTGCAGAAAAAATGCCTGGTTGTAATTCAGTGGCTTCAACAAGGAATTCACCATGTTTTTCTATCGGAATATATCTGACTACTTCACTTCTAGCTGGTATTATGAATTTATTCTCTTCTACCTTGTCCGTAAAAGGAATTTCAATTTGGCAATCAGGCAAGTTGATTTTGAATAAAAATGTATCATAATCTAGGGTACATCGGTATTTAGTAAAGAAATCTCTACCCAAGATTCCATCTGATGCAATTGGGAAATCGGAGGTCACTATTTGGAATTCATGACTGATTTCAGTGTCCTCGTTTAGTTTTAATTTAGTATTAGTGGGACCAATTGTTTTAGTTTTGCCGGCAGTTACTCCTTGAATAACACAACATTCATCTCTGTATATTATTTGTTTGTTTCTAACTTTTTCTTCTTTAAATATTGAAATGTCTGACCCAGTGTCAAGCATGAGGGTGTTAATACTGTTGGTCATAGTTGTAAAAATTTTTATGAAATTGCCTGAACTTGTGTTAACTGCCTTGATTTCTCGATCTTTTAATGGGTATTCTCTATATCTGCCCTCAACTCTGTTCCCACTCGACTGAATTGAGGGGTTGTTTGGTTTTCCTGACTGAAAATCTTTCTAGTAAAGTTATGTTGTTGTCTTTTGGGATAATAATTGTTATTTTTTGGACTATTATAGTTATTGTTATAATTTGTATGAGATTGATATTTGGCTGGCTCTCGGTACCTATTGTAAAAGTTATAGTGATTTTGTTTTCGTCGGGAAGAATAATTTGTTCTTTGATTATTAAAAAGGTTTTTATTATAATATTTAGTTTCCTTGATGTTTCCGATGAATTCAAATTTCTCTTCTTTTGGTAAGCTGGCCTCAGCTTCGAGGGCTATGGGGATAGCTTCATTTAATGTTTTTGGGTTTGCTGCTAGTAGAACACTTTGTATTTTATTATTCACACCATTCTTGAAGACGTTTAGGGCATATTGCATGTTAACATTTGCTACGATATTTTTGCCGTTTTCGTCTAATTCCTTAACTTGAAGATTTGTTATTTTTCCAGTTAGTAATTCTATTTCTGACGCAAATTCACTAATAGATAGTTTGTGTTGTTTATAATTTTGTAATTTATTGTTTAACGCATGTAGAGTTAGTTTTGGGGCGAAACGATCACTTAGTAGTTTGCTTAGTTCAATAAAATTTTTGGGAGTGCTACCTAAACTGATTTTATTTTTGGCTGCTCCTTTTATTTTAACTTTTAGGACGAAATTGAGTAATTTCGCTTTTCCCGTATCGTCCAACATTTCATCATATAATTCAATCGCATCTAGGAAATCTTTTAAGTTAGTTTGTTCACCATGGAAGTCTGGAATTAAGTTCGCTGCAGTTTTCAAATCAAATTGCTCCATTGTTTGTATCTGGTTTTCTTTAGATATATTTCCTTCCTTCTTTTGTATTACTTTTGTGTTTTGTAATTTATTTTTAGCTTCCGTGATGACGTTCAGAATCTTTTCTCTTTCTGATATACATATATTAATTTCATTAGGGTCTAATTTATTTACAGCACAAGAGAAGAGCTCATTATAATGATTTTGTAAGGTATCTAATTCGTTTAATTTTTCTTGAATTAATTTTTCTGTTTTCGGTTTAGTACCGTCTTTTTTTAAATTAATTAGTATCCTATTTATTTTTTCTGCGACTTCTGTTAGATTTTTATCCATATGTTCAGGTAAAGGTTAGCAATGGATACGCGTTTGAACAAGGTCATATATTTTATATAAGAAATTTATAACTAATAAGTATACATTGTAATATAATGATAAATCACTGTGTTGGTTTTGATTTAATATTGATTAAATTATGGTAATAATATATGAATTCTTATTATATATATTTTATCTATCATAAAATCTAACTATAAATGTTAATTTAAAAAAAAATTATTATTATTATAAATTATTTTTATTTACTAAATCATCAAAAAGAAATTCTTAATTTTTATAATTATAAAAGTTACATTGAATAATTATTTTTGTTTGTTTAATTAATTCTAAACGTTCCCTGCTTTAGAAATTTCGTTTCTAATTATGTTTACTTTAATTTGTTCTTTGAAATACCTTGCTATTACTCTTGATATTGCGGTTTTCATTAAAGTTAAGAATAAGTATGTACAACCTGATATAATTATGATGTTGGATGTCGATGGCTCGTTGTTTGAAGTCATGTTCGCTGATGCTGTTCCTACGTTAATAGTTTCCTGGATCTTAGATTGTGGTTGTCCCATTTTGTTTTCAGAATCACTTCGTTACAATCAATTCTTTCACTTTTTCTCACTACTAACACTAAATATAGTTATGTTATATTATAACTATTCATTAATTCAATTGTTTTTAGAATCACTTCGTTAAAATTAAAAGTTAAAATTAAAGTTAAAATTGTGGTTGTCCCATTTTGTTTTCAGAATCACTTCGTTACAATCAATTCTTTCACTTTTTCTCACTACTAACACTAAATAGAGTTATGTTATATTATATTTATTCATTAATTGAATTAAAAGATTCACTTCCTTTTTACTTTCAGCGAAACTGTCACGGTCGCCATGTGATATATATATTAAAAGACAAAATATAATAATATACTTTATTTTAATTATCTTGAACCCTGTTACAAAACTAAACTAAAAACTTTTTAAGTTAACATATTTATATCTTATGAGAAAATAAATTAAGTACCCCATGACCAATTGATAAAACATTACATTAACCTATTACTAATTATTAAACTATCTAACCTTATGACTAACATATATTATATTACCCTATTACTAATTATTAAACTTCTTAGCGTATGACCAATTGTATTATATTACCCTATTACTAATTATTAAACTATCTAAACTTATGACAAATAATTGTTATTAATATTGGATATTACAGTTTAATATCAAAAAGCAGTGTAGAGAATTTAATATCAAAAAGCAATAATGTCGACTGCGTTTAGATCTTTTTCATTTTTAAACAAATAAAGTTGGTTCTTTTTGACCAGTACTTAAAGTGCAAAATTGTGTTATAAACTAGAGTTTTCGTAAATATTTTTGTACGATATATTATTTTATGCTTAAGAAGTTGATTTATTTTTGCTCTATTTGTTTGTTTATTTGTTACCTTTTTCATCGACAAATATCCTCAAAGAGCATGGCAAAGCTCAATGGCATTCTATTATTACAGTATGCGGCTGCGTTTTCATCGGCATTTCAACCCGCTTCTTCGCCCGTTTTTCTCACTGGAGAATTTAATATCAAAATGCAGTGTTTTCGACTACGTTTTGATCTATTTCATTTTTTATATTTTATATTATTTTATGCGTAAGAAGTTGATTTATTCTTCTCAAGAGAATTTAATATCAAAAAGCAATGTTGTCGACTGCGTTTGGATCTTTTTCATTTTTAACCAAATAAAGTTGGTTCTTTTTTACCAGTACTTAAAGTGCAAAATTGTGTTATAAACTAGAGCTTTCGTAAATATTTTTGTATTATATTTTATGTCTAAGAAGTTGATTTATTTTCTGCAAGAGAGTTTAATATCAAAAAGCAGTGTAGAGAATTTAATATCAAAAAGCAATAATGTCGACTGCGTTTAGATCTTTTTCATTTTTAAACAAATAAAGTTGGTTCTTTTTTACCAGTACTTAAAGTGCAAAATTGTGTTATAAACTAGAGTTTTCGTAAATATTTTTGTACGATATATTATTTTATGCTTAAGAAGTTGATTTATTTTTGCTCTATTGGTTTGTTTATTTGTTTCCTTTTTCATCGACAAATACCTTCAAAGAGCATGGCAAAGCTCAATGGAATTCTATTATTACAGTATGCGGCTGCGTTTTCATCGGCATTTCAACCCTTTTTTTGGCCGTTTTTCTCACTGGAGAATTTAATATCAAAAAGCAGTGTTTTCGACTACGTTTTGATCTATGTCATTTTTTATATTTTATATTATTTTATGCCTCAGAAGTTGATTTATTCTTCTCAAGAGAATTTAATATCAAAAAGCAATGTTGTCGACTGCGTTTGGATCTTTTTCATTTTTAACCAAATAAAGTTGGTTCTTTTTTACCAGTACTTAAAGTGCAAAATTGTGTTATAAACTAGAGCTTTCGTAAATATTTTTGTATTATATTTTATGTCTAAGAAGTTGATTTATTTTCTGCAAGAGAGTTTAATATCAAAAAGCAGTGTAGAGAATTTAATATCAAAAAGCAATAATGTCGACTGCGTTTAGATCTTTTTCATTTTTAACCAAATAAAGTTGGTTCTTTTTTATCAGTACTTAAAGTGCAAAATTGTGTTATAAACTAGAGTTTTCGTAAATATTTTTGTACGATATATTATTTTATGCTTAAGAAGTTGATTTATTTTTGCTCTATTTGTTTGTTTATTTGTTACCTTTTTCATCGACAAATATCTTCAAAGAGCATGGCAAAGCTCAATGGCATTCTATTATTACAGTATGCGGCTGCGTTTTCATCGGCATTTCAACCCGTTTTTTTGGCCGTTTTTCTCACTGGAGAATTTAATATCAAAAAGCAGTGTTTTCGACTACGTTTTGATCTATGTCATTTTTTATATTTTATATTATTTTATGCCTCAGAAGTTGATTTATTCTTCTCAAGAGAATTTAATATCAAAAAGCAATGTTGTCGACTGCGTTTGGAACTTTTTCATTTTTAACCAAATAAAGTTGGTTCTTTTTTACCAGTACTTAAAGGGCAAAATTGTGTTATAAACTAGAGCTTTCGTAAATATTTTTGTATATTATTTTATGTCTAAGAAGTTGATTTATTTTTGCTCTATTTGTTTGTTTATTTGTTATCTTCTTCATCGACAAATATCTTCAAAGAGCATGGCAAAGCTCAATGGCATTCTATTATTACAGTATGCGGCGGCATTTTCATCGGCATTTCATCCCGCTTCTTCGGCCGTTTTTCTCACTGGAGAATTTAAAATCAAAAAGCAGTGTTTTCGACTACGTTTTGATCTATTTCATTTTTTATATTTTATGTTATTTTATGCCTAAGAAGTTGATTTATTTTCTGCAAGAGAATTTAATATCAAAAAGCAGTGTAGAGAATTTAATATCAAAAAGCAATAATGTCGACTGCGTTTAGATCTTTTTCATTTTTAAACAAATAAAGTTGGTTCTTTTTTACCAGTACTTAAAGTGCAAAATTGTGTTATAAACTAGAGTTTTCGTAAATATTTTTGTACGATATATTATTTTATGCTTAAGAAGTTGATTTATTTTTGCTCTATTTGTTTGTTTATTTGTTACCTTTTTCATCGACAAATATCTTCAAAGAGCATGGCAAAGCTCAATGGCATTCTATTATTACAGTATGCGGCTGCGTTTTCATCGGCATTTCAATCCGTTTTTTTGGCCGTTTTTCTCACTGGAGAATTTAATATCAAAAAGCAGTGTTTTCGACTACGTTTTGATCTATTTCATTTTTTATATTTTATATTATTTTATGCCTAAGAAGTTGATTTATTTTCTTCAAGAGAATTTAGTATCAAAAAGCAGTGTAGAGAATTTAATAACAAAAAGCAATATTGTCGACTGCGTTTAGATCTTTTTCATTTTTAAACAAATAAAGTTGGTTCTTTTTTACCAGTACTTAAAGTGCAAAATTGTGTTATAGACTAGAGTTTTAGTAAATATTTTTGTATAATATTTTATGTCTTAGAAGTTGATTTATTTTTGCTCTATTTGTTTGTTTATTTGTTTCCTTTTTCATCGACAAATATCTTTAAAGAGCATGGCAAAGCTCAATGGCATTCTATTATTACAGTATGCGGCTGCGTTTTCATCGGCGTTTCTACCCGCTTCTTCGGCCGTTTTTCCCACTGGAGAATTTAATATCAAAAAGCAGTGTTTTCGACTGCATTTTGATCTCTTTCATTTTTTATATTTTATATTATTTTATGCCTAAGAAGTTGATTTATTTTCTGCAAGAGAGTTTAATATCAAAAAGCAGTGTAGAGAATTTAATATCAAAAAGCAATAATGTCGACTGCGTTTAGATCTTTTTCATTTTTAAACAAATAAAGTTGGTTCTTTTTTACCAGTACTTAAAGTGCAAAATTGTGTTATAGACTAGAGTTTTTGTAAATATTTTTGTATAATATTTTATGTCTTAGAAGTTGATTTATTTTTGCTCTATTTGTTTGTTTATTTGTTTCCTTTTTCATCGACAAATATCTTTAAAGAGCATGGCAAAGCTCAATGGCATTCTATTATTACAGTATGCGGCTGCGTTTTCATCGGCGTTTCTACCCGCTTCTTCGGCCGTTTTTCTCACTGGAGAATTTAATATCAAAAAGCAGTGTTTTCGACTGCATTTTGATCTCTTTCATTTTTTATATTTTATATTATTTTATGCCTAAGAAGTTGATTTATTTTCTGCAAGAGAATTTAATATCAAAAAGCAGTGTAGAGAATTTAATATCAAAAAGCAATAATGTCGACTGCGTTTAGATCTTTTTCATTTTTAAACAAATAAAGTTGGTTCTTTTTTACCAGTACTTAAAGTGCAAAATTGTGTTATAAACTAGAGTTTTCGTAAATATTTTTGTACGATATATTATTTTATGCTTAAGAAGTTGATTTATTTTTGCTCTATTTGTTTGTTTATTTGTTACCTTTTTCATCGACAAATATCTTCAAAGAGCATGGCAAAGCTCAATGGCATTCTATTATTACAGTATGCGGCTGCGTTTTCATCGGCATTTCAACCCGTTTTTTTGGCCGTTTTTCTCACTGGAGAATTTAATATCAAAAAGCAGTGTTTTCGACTGCATTTTGATCTCTTTCATTTTTTATATTTTATATTATTTTATGCCTAAGAAGTTGATTTATTTTCTGCAAGAGAATTTAATATCAAAAAGCAGTGTAGAGAATTTAATATCAAAAAGCAATAATGTCGACTGCGTTTAGATCTTTTTCATTTTTAAACAAATAAAGTTGGTTCTTTTTTACCAGTACTTAAAGTGCAAAATTGTGTTATAAACTAGAGTTTTCGTAAATATTTTTGTACGATATATTATTTTATGCTTAAGAAGTTGATTTATTTTTGCTCTATTTGTTTGTTTATTTGTTACCTTTTTCATCGACAAATATCTTCAAAGAGCATGGCAAAGCTCAATGGCATTCTATTATTACAGTATGCGGCTGCGTTTTCATCGGCATTTCAACCCGTTTTTTTGGCCGTTTTTCTCACTGGAGAATTTAATATCAAAAAGCAGTGTTTTCGACTACGTTTTGATCTATGTCATTTTTTATATTTTATATTATTTTATGCCTCAGAAGTTGATTTATTCTTCTCAAGAGAATTTAATATCAAAAAGCAATGTTGTCGACTGCGTTTGGATCTTTTTCATTTTTAACCAAATAAAGTTGGTTCTTTTTTACCAGTACTTAAAGGGCAAAATTGTGTTATAAACTAGAGCTTTCGTAAATATTTTTGTATATTATTTTATGTCTAAGAAGTTGATTTATTTTTGCTCTATTTGTTTGTTTATTTGTTATCTTCTTCATCGACAAATATCTTCAAAGAGCATGGCAAAGCTCAATGGCATTCTATTATTACAGTATGCGGCTGCGTTTTCATCGGCGTTTCTACCCGCTTCTTCGGCCGTTTTTCCCACTGGAGAATTTAATATCAAAAAGCAGTGTTTTCGACTGCATTTTGATCTCTTTCATTTTTTATATTTTATATTATTTTATGCCTAAGAAGTTGATTTATTTTCTGCAAGAGAGTTTAATATCAAAAAGCAGTGTAGAGAATTTAATATCAAAAAGCAATAATGTCGACTGCGTTTAGATCTTTTTCATTTTTAAACAAATAAAGTTGGTTCTTTTTTACCAGTACTTAAAGTGCAAAATTGTGTTATAGACTAGAGTTTTTGTAAATATTTTTGTATAATATTTTATGTCTTAGAAGTTGATTTATTTTTGCTCTATTTGTTTGTTTATTTGTTTCCTTTTTCATCGACAAATATCTTTAAAGAGCATGGCAAAGCTCAATGGCATTCTATTATTACAGTATGCGGCTGCGTTTTCATCGGCGTTTCTACCCGCTTCTTCGGCCGTTTTTCTCACTGGAGAATTTAATATCAAAAAGCAGTGTTTTCGACTGCATTTTGATCTCTTTCATTTTTTATATTTTATATTATTTTATGCCTAAGAAGTTGATTTATTTTCTGCAAGAGAATTTAATATCAAAAAGCAGTGTAGAGAATTTAATATCAAAAAGCAATAATGTCGACTGCGTTTAGATCTTTTTCATTTTTAAACAAATAAAGTTGGTTCTTTTTTACCAGTACTTAAAGTGCAAAATTGTGTTATAAACTAGAGTTTTCGTAAATATTTTTGTACGATATATTATTTTATGCTTAAGAAGTTGATTTATTTTTGCTCTATTTGTTTGTTTATTTGTTACCTTTTTCATCGACAAATATCTTCAAAGAGCATGGCAAAGCTCAATGGCATTCTATTATTACAGTATGCGGCTGCGTTTTCATCGGCATTTCAACCCGTTTTTTTGGCCGTTTTTCTCACTGGAGAATTTAATATCAAAAAGCAGTGTTTTCGACTGCATTTTGATCTCTTTCATTTTTTATATTTTATATTATTTTATGCCTAAGAAGTTGATTTATTTTCTGCAAGAGAATTTAATATCAAAAAGCAGTGTAGAGAATTTAATATCAAAAAGCAATAATGTCGACTGCGTTTAGATCTTTTTCATTTTTAAACAAATAAAGTTGGTTCTTTTTTACCAGTACTTAAAGTGCAAAATTGTGTTATAAACTAGAGTTTTCGTAAATATTTTTGTACGATATATTATTTTATGCTTAAGAAGTTGATTTATTTTTGCTCTATTTGTTTGTTTATTTGTTACCTTTTTCATCGACAAATATCTTCAAAGAGCATGGCAAAGCTCAATGGCATTCTATTATTACAGTATGCGGCTGCGTTTTCATCGGCATTTCAACCCGTTTTTTTGGCCGTTTTTCTCACTGGAGAATTTAATATCAAAAAGCAGTGTTTTCGACTACGTTTTGATCTATGTCATTTTTTATATTTTATATTATTTTATGCCTCAGAAGTTGATTTATTCTTCTCAAGAGAATTTAATATCAAAAAGCAATGTTGTCGACTGCGTTTGGATCTTTTTCATTTTTAACCAAATAAAGTTGGTTCTTTTTTACCAGTACTTAAAGGGCAAAATTGTGTTATAAACTAGAGCTTTCGTAAATATTTTTGTATATTATTTTATGTCTAAGAAGTTGATTTATTTTTGCTCTATTTGTTTGTTTATTTGTTATCTTCTTCATCGACAAATATCTTCAAAGAGCATGGCAAAGCTCAATGGCATTCTATTATTACAGTATGCGGCGGCATTTTCATCGGCATTTCATCCCGCTTCTTCGGCCGTTTTTCTCACTGGAGAATTTAATATCAAAAAGCAGTGTTTTCGACTACGTTTTGATCTATGTCATTTTTTATATTTTATATTATTTTATGCCTCAGAAGTTGATTTATTCTTCTCAAGAGAATTTAATATCAAAAAGCAATGTTGTCGACTGCGTTTGGATCTTTTTCATTTTTAACCAAATAAAGTTGGTTCTTTTTTACCAGTACTTAAAGGGCAAAATTGTGTTATAAACTAGAGTTTTCGTAAATATTTTTGTACGATATATTATTTTATGCTTAAGAAGTTGATTTATTTTTGCTCTATTTGTTTGTTTATTTGTTACCTTTTTCATCGACAAATATCTTCAAAGAGCATGGCAAAGCTCAATGGCATTCTATTATTACAGTATGCGGCGGCATTTTCATCGGCATTTCATCCCGCTTCTTCGGCCGTTTTTCTCACTGGAGAATTTAAAATCAAAAAGCAGTGTTTTCGACTACGTTTTGATCTATTTCATTTTTTATATTTTATGTTATTTTATGCCTAAGAAGTTGATTTATTTTCTGCAAGAGAATTTAATATCAAAAAGCAGTGTAGAGAATTTAATATCAAAAAGCAATAATGTCGACTGCGTTTAGATCTTTTTCATTTTTAAACAAATAAAGTTGGTTCTTTTTTACCAGTACTTAAAGTGCAAAATTGTGTTATAAACTAGAGTTTTCGTAAATATTTTTGTACGATATATTATTTTATGCTTAAGAAGTTGATTTATTTTTGCTCTATTTGTTTGTTTATTTGTTACCTTTTTCATCGACAAATATCTTCAAAGAGCATGGCAAAGCTCAATGGCATTCTATTATTACAGTATGCGGCTGCGTTTTCATCGGCATTTCAACCCGTTTTTTTGGCCGTTTTTCTCACTGGAGAATTTAATATCAAAAAGCAGTGTTTTCGACTACGTTTTGATCTATTTCATTTTTTATATTTTATATTATTTTATGCCTAAGAAGTTGATTTATTTTCTTCAAGAGAATTTAGTATCAAAAAGCAGTGTAGAGAATTTAATAACAAAAAGCAATATTGTCGACTGCGTTTAGATCTTTTTCATTTTTAAACAAATAAAGTTGGTTCTTTTTTACCAGTACTTAAAGTGCAAAATTGTGTTATAGACTAGAGTTTTCGTAAATATTTTTGTATAATATTTTATGTCTTAGAAGTTGATTTATTTTTGCTCTATTTGTTTGTTTATTTGTTTCCTTTTTCATCGACAAATATCTTTAAAGAGCATGGCAAAGCTCAATGGCATTCTATTATTACAGTATGCGGCTGCGTTTTCATCGGCGTTTCTACCCGCTTCTTCGGCCGTTTTTCCCACTGGAGAATTTAATATCAAAAAGCAGTGTTTTCGACTGCATTTTGATCTCTTTCATTTTTTATATTTTATATTATTTTATGCCTAAGAAGTTGATTTATTTTCTGCAAGAGAGTTTAATATCAAAAAGCAGTGTAGAGAATTTAATATCAAAAAGCAATAATGTCGACTGCGTTTAGATCTTTTTCATTTTTAAACAAATAAAGTTGGTTCTTTTTTACCAGTACTTAAAGTGCAAAATTGTGTTATAGACTAGAGTTTTTGTAAATATTTTTGTATAATATTTTATGTCTTAGAAGTTGATTTATTTTTGCTCTATTTGTTTGTTTATTTGTTACCTTTTTCATCGACAAATATCTTCAAAGAGCATGGCAAAGCTCAATGGCATTCTATTATTACAGTATGCGGCTGCGTTTTCATCGGGTTTTCTACCCTCTTCTTCGGCCGTTTTTCTCACTGGGGAATTTAATATCAAAAAGCAGTGTTTTCGACTGCGTTTTGATCTATTTCACTTTTTATATTTTATATTATTTTATGCCTAAAAAGGTGATTTATTTTCTGCAAGAGAATTTAATATCAAAAAGCAGTGTAGAGAATTTAATATCAAAAAGCAATAATGTCGACTGCGTTTAGATCTTTTTCATTTTTAAACAAATAAAGTTGGTTCTTTTTTACCAGTACTTAAAGTGCAAAATTGTGTTATAGACTAGAGTTTTCGTAAATATTTTTGTATAATATTTTATGTCTTAGAAGTTGATTTATTTTTGCTCTATTTGTTTGTTTATTTGTTTCCTTTTTCATCGACAAATATCTTCAAAGAGCATGGCAAAGCTCAATGGCATTCTATTATTACAGTTTGCGGCTGCGTTTTCATCGGCGTTTCTACCCGCTTCTTCGGCCGTTTTTCTCACTGGAGAATTTAATATCAAAAAGCAGTGTTTTCGACTGCATTTTGATCTCTTTCATTTTTAAACAAATAAAGTTGGTTCTTTTTTACCAGTACTTAAAGTGCAAAATTGTGTTATAAACTAGAGTTTTCGTAAATATTTTTGTACGATATATTATTTTAAGCTTAAGAAGTTGATTTATTTTTGCTCTATTTGTTTGTTTATTTGTTACCTTTTTCATCGACAAATATCTTCAAAGAGCATGGCAAAGCTCAATGGCATTCTATTATTACAGTATGCGGCTGCGTTTTCATCGGCATTTCAACCCGTTTTTTTGGCCGTTTTTCTCACTGGAGAATTTAATATCAAAAAGCAGTGTTTTCGACTACGTTTTGATCTATTTCATTTTTTATATTTTATATTATTTTATGCCTAAAAAGGTGATTTATTTTCTGCAAGAGAATTTAATATCAAAAAGCAGTGTAGAGAATTTAATATCAAAAAGCAATAATGTCGACTGCGTTTAGATCTTTTTCATTTTTAAACAAATAAAGTTGGTTCTTTTTTACCAGTACTTAAAGTGCAAAATTGTGTTATAGACTAGAGTTTTCGTAAATATTTTTGTATAATATTTTATGTCTTAGAAGTTGATTTATTTTTGCTCTATTTGTTTGTTTATTTGTTTCCTTTTTCATCGACAAATATCTTCAAAGAGCATGGCAAAGCTCAATGGCATTCTATTATTACAGTTTGCGGCTGCGTTTTCATCGGCGTTTCTACCCGCTTCTTCGGCCGTTTTTCTCACTGGAGAATTTAATATCAAAAAGCAGTGTTTTCGACTGCATTTTGATCTCTTTCATTTTTTATATTTTATATTATTTTATGCCTAAGAAGTTGATTTATTTTCTTCAAGAGAATTTAGTATCAAAAAGCAGTGTAGAGAATTTAATATCAAAAAGCAATATTGTCGACTGCGCTTAGATCTTTTTTATTTTTAAACAAATAAAGTTGGTTCTTTTTTACCAGTACTTAATATGCACAATTGTGTTATAAACTAGAGTTTTCGTAAATATTTTTGTATATTATTTTATGTCTAAGAAGTTGATTTATTTTTGCTCTATTTGTTTGTTTATTTGTTATCTTCTTCATCGACAAATATCTTCAAAGAGCATGGCAAAGCTCAATGGCATTCTATTATTACAGTATGCGGCGGCATTTTCATCGGCATTTCATCCCGCTTCTTCGGCCGTTTTTCTCACTGGAGAATTTAATATCAAAAGGCAGTGTTTTCGAATGCGTTTTGATCTATTTCATTTTTTATATTTTATATTAAATATAAAAATGGCATAAAAATGCATAAGAAGTTAATTTATTTTTCTCAAAAGAATTTAATATCAAAAAGCAGTGTAGAGAATTTAATATCAAAAAGAATATTGTCGACTGCGTTTGGATCTTTTTCATTTTTAACCAAATAAAGTTGGTTCTTTTTTACCAGTACTTAAAGTGCAAAATTGTGTTATAAGCTAGAGCTTTCGTAAATATTTTTGTATTATATTTTATGTCTAAGAAGTTGATTTATTTTTGCTCTATTTATTTGTTTATTTGTTACCTTTTTCATCGACAAATATCTTCAAAGAGCATGGCAAAGCTCAATGGCATTCTATTATTACAGTATGCGGCAGCGTTTTCATCGGCATTTCAACCCGCTTCTTCGGCCGTTTTTCTCACTGGAGAATTTAATATCAAAAGCAGTGTTTTCGACTGCGTTTTGATCTATTTCATTTTTTATATTTTATATTATTTTATGCGTAAGAAGTTGATTTATTCTTCTCAAGAGAATTTAATATCAAAAAGCAATGTTGTCGACCACGTTTAGATCTTTTTCATTTTTAACCAAATAAAGTTGGTTCTTTTTTACAAGTACTTAAAGTGCAAAATTGTGTTATAAACTAGAGTTTTCGTAAATATTTTTGTACGATATATTATTTTATGCTTAAGAAGTTGATTTATTTTTGCTCTATTTGTTTGTTTATTTGTTTCCTTTTTCATCGACAAATATCTTCAAAGAGCATGGCAAAGCTCAATGGCATTCTATTATTACAGTATGCGGCAGCGTTTTCATCGGCATTTCAACCCGCTTCTTCGGCCGTTTTTCTCACTGGAGAATTTAATATCAAAAGCAGTGTTTTCGACTGCGTTTTGATCTATTTCATTTTTTATATTTTATATTATTTTATGCGTAAGAAGTTGATTTATTCTTCTCAAGAGAATTTAATATCAAAAAGCAATGTTGTCGACCGCGTTTAGATCTTTTTCATTTTTAACCAAATAAAGTTGGTTCTTTTTTACAAGTACTTAAAGTGCAAAATTGTGTTATAAACTAGAGTTTCCGTAAATATATTTGTACGATATATTATTTTATGCTTAAGAAGTTGATTTATTTTTGCTCTATTTGTTTGTTTATTTGTTACCCTTTTCATCGACAAATATCTTCAAAGAGCATGGCAAAGCTCAATGGCATTCTATTATTACAGTATGCGGCTGCATTTTCATCGGCGTTTCTTTCCGCTTCTTCGGCCGTTTTTCTCACTGGAGAATTTAATATCAAAAAGCAGTGTTTTCGACTGCGTTTTGATCTATTTCACTTTTAATATTTTATACTATTTTATGCCTAAGAAGTTGATTTATTTTCTGCAAGAGAATTTAATATCAAAAAGCAGTGTAGAGAATTTAATATCAAAAAGCAATAATGTCGACTGCGTTTAGATCTTTTTCATTTTTAAACAAATAAAGTTGGTTCTTTTTTACCAGTACTTAAAGTGCAAAATTGTGTTATAAACTAGAGTTTTCGTAAATATTTTTGTACGATATATTATTTTATGCTTAAGAAGTTGATTTATTTTTGCTCTATTTGTTTGTTTATTTGTTACCTTTTTCATCGACAAATATCTTCAAAGAGCATGGCAAAGCTCAATGGCATTCTATTATTACAGTATGCGGCTGCGTTTTCATCGGCATTTCAACCCGTTTTTTTGGCCGTTTTTCTCACTGGAGAATTTAATATCAAAAAGCAGTGTTTTCGACTACGTTTTGATCTATGTCATTTTTTATATTTTATATTATTTTATGCCTCAGAAGTTGATTTATTCTTCTCAAGAGAATTTAATATCAAAAAGCAATGTTGTCGACTGCGTTTGGATCTTTTTCATTTTTAACCAAATAAAGTTGGTTCTTTTTTACCAGTACTTAAAGTGCAAAATTGTGTTATAAACTAGAGTTTTCGTAAATATTTTTGTACGATATATTATTTTAAGCTTAAGAAGTTGATTTATTTTTGCTCTATTTGTTTGTTTATTTGTTACCTTTTTCATCGACAAATATCTTCAAAGAGCATGGCAAAGCTCAATGGCATTCTATTATTACAGTATGCGGCTGCGTTTTCATCGGCATTTCAACCCGCTTCTTCGGCCGTTTTTCTCACTGGAGAATTTAATATCAAAAGCAGTGTTTTCGACTGCGTTTTGATCTATTTCATTTTTTCTATTTTTTATTATTTTATGCCTAAGAAGTTGATTTATTTTTCTCAAGAGAATTCAATATCAAAAAGTAGTGTAGAGAATTTAATATCAAAAAGCAATGTTGTCGACTGCGTTTAGATCTTTTTCATTTTTAAACAAATAAAGTTGGTTCTTTTTTACCAGTACTTAAAGTGCAAAATTGTGTTATAAACTAGAGTTTTCGTAAATATTTTTGTACGATATATTATTTTAAGCTTAAGAAGTTGATTTATTTTTGCTCTATTTGTTTGTTTATTTGTTACCTTTTTCATCGACAAATATCTTCAAAGAGCATGGCAAAGCTCAATGGCATTCTATTATTACAGTATGCGGCTGCGTTTTCATCGGCATTTCAACCCGTTTTTTTGGCCGTTTTTCTCACTGGAGAATTTAATATCAAAAAGCAGTGTTTTCGACTACGTTTTGATCTATTTCATTTTTTATATTTTATATTATTTTATGCCTAAAAAGGTGATTTATTTTCTGCAAGAGAATTTAATATCAAAAAGCAGTGTAGAGAATTTAATATCAAAAAGCAATAATGTCGACTGCGTTTAGATCTTTTTCATTTTTAAACAAATAAAGTTGGTTCTTTTTTACCAGTACTTAAAGTGCAAAATTGTGTTATAAACTAGAGTTTTCGTAAATATTTTTGTACGATATATTATTTTATGCTTAAGAAGTTGATTTATTTTTGCTCTATTTGTTTGTTTATTTGTTACCTTTTTCATCGACAAATATCTTCAAAGAGCATGGCAAAGCTCAATGGCATTCTATTATTACAGTATGCGGCTGCGTTTTCATCGGCATTTCAACCCGTTTTTTTGGCCGTTTTTCTCACTGGAGAATTTAATATCAAAAAGCAGTGTTTTCGACTACGTTTTGATCTATGTCATTTTTTATATTTTATATTATTTTATGCCTCAGAAGTTGATTTATTCTTCTCAAGAGAATTTAATATCAAAAAGCAATGTTGTCGACTGCGTTTGGATCTTTTTCATTTTTAACCAAATAAAGTTGGTTCTTTTTTACCAGTACTTAAAGTGCAAAATTGTGTTATAAACTAGAGTTTTCGTAAATATTTTTGTACGATATATTATTTTAAGCTTAAGAAGTTGATTTATTTTTGCTCTATTTGTTTGTTTATTTGTTACCTTTTTCATCGACAAATATCTTCAAAGAGCATGGCAAAGCTCAATGGCATTCTATTATTACAGTATGCGGCTGCGTTTTCATCGGCATTTCAACCCGCTTCTTCGGCCGTTTTTCTCACTGGAGAATTTAATATCAAAAGCAGTGTTTTCGACTGCGTTTTGATCTATTTCATTTTTTCTATTTTTTATTATTTTATGCCTAAGAAGTTGATTTATTTTTCTCAAGAGAATTTAATATCAAAAAGTAGTGTAGAGAATTTAATATCAAAAAGCAATGTTGTCGACTGCGTTTAGATCTTTTTCATTTTTAAACAAATAAAGTTGGTTCTTTTTTACCAGTACTTAAAGTGCAAAATTGTGTTATAAACTAGAGTTTTCGTAAATATTTTTGTACGATATATTATTTTAAGCTTAAGAAGTTGATTTATTTTTGCTCTATTTGTTTGTTTATTTGTTACCTTTTTCATCGACAAATATCTTCAAAGAGCATGGCAAAGCTCAATGGCATTCTATTATTACAGTATGCGGCTGCGTTTTCATCGGCATTTCAACCCGTTTTTTTGGCCGTTTTTCTCACTGGAGAATTTAATATCAAAAAGCAGTGTTTTCGACTACGTTTTGATCTATGTCATTTTTTATATTTTATATTATTTTATGCCTCAGAAGTTGATTTATTCTTCTCAAGAGAATTTAATATCAAAAAGCAATGTTGTCGACTGCGTTTGGATCTTTTTCATTTTTAACCAAATAAAGTTGGTTCTTTTTTACCAGTACTTAAAGTGCAAAATTGTGTTATAAACTAGAGTTTTCGTAAATATTTTTGTACGATATATTATTTTAAGCTTAAGAAGTTGATTTATTTTTGCTCTATTTGTTTGTTTATTTGTTACCTTTTTCATCGACAAATATCTTCAAAGAGCATGGCAAAGCTCAATGGCATTCTATTATTACAGTATGCGGCTGCGTTTTCATCGGCATTTCAACCCGCTTCTTCGGCCGTTTTTCTCACTGGAGAATTTAATATCAAAAGCAGTGTTTTCGACTGCGTTTTGATCTATTTCATTTTTTCTATTTTTTATTATTTTATGCCTAAGAAGTTGATTTATTTTTCTCAAGAGAATTTAATATCAAAAAGTAGTGTAGAGAATTTAATATCAAAAAGCAATGTTGTCGACTGCGTTTAGATCTTTTTCATTTTTAAACAAATAAAGTTGGTTCTTTTTTACCAGTACTTAAAGTGCAAAATTGTGTTATAAACTAGAGTTTTCGTAAATATTTTTGTACGATATATTATTTTAAGCTTAAGAAGTTGATTTATTTTTGCTCTATTTGTTTGTTTATTTGTTACCTTTTTCATCGACAAATATCTTCAAAGAGCATGGCAAAGCTCAATGGCATTCTATTATTACAGTATGCGGCTGCGTTTTCATCGGCATTTCAACCCGTTTTTTTGGCCGTTTTTCTCACTGGAGAATTTAATATCAAAAAGCAGTGTTTTCGACTGCGTTTTGATCTATTTCACTTTTAATATTTTATACTATTTTATGCCTAAGAAGTTGATTTATTTTCTGCAAGAGAATTTAATATCAAAAAGCAGTGTAGAGAATTTAATATCAAAAAGCAATAATGTCGACTGCGTTTAGATCTTTTTCATTTTTAAACAAATAAAGTTGGTTCTTTTTTACCAGTACTTAAAGTGCAAAATTGTGTTATAAACTAGAGTTTTCGTAAATATTTTTGTACGATATATTATTTTATGCTTAAGAAGTTGATTTATTTTTGCTCTATTTGTTTGTTTATTTGTTACCTTTTTCATCGACAAATATCTTCAAAGAGCATGGCAAAGCTCAATGGCATTCTATTATTACAGTATGCGGCTGCGTTTTCATCGGCATTTCAACCCGTTTTTTTGGCCGTTTTTCTCACTGGAGAATTTAATATCAAAAAGCAGTGTTTTCGACTACGTTTTGATCTATGTCATTTTTTATATTTTATATTATTTTATGCCTCAGAAGTTGATTTATTCTTCTCAAGAGAATTTAATATCAAAAAGCAATGTTGTCGACTGCGTTTGGATCTTTTTCATTTTTAACCAAATAAAGTTGGTTCTTTTTTACCAGTACTTAAAGTGCAAAATTGTGTTATAAACTAGAGTTTTCGTAAATATTTTTGTACGATATATTATTTTAAGCTTAAGAAGTTGATTTATTTTTGCTCTATTTGTTTGTTTATTTGTTACCTTTTTCATCGACAAATATCTTCAAAGAGCATGGCAAAGCTCAATGGCATTCTATTATTACAGTATGCGGCTGCGTTTTCATCGGCATTTCAACCCGCTTCTTCGGCCGTTTTTCTCACTGGAGAATTTAATATCAAAAGCAGTGTTTTCGAATGCGTTTTGATCTATTTCATTTTTTATATTTTATATTAAATATAAAAATGGCATAAAAATGCATAAGAAGTTAATTTATTTTTCTCAAAAGAATTTAATATCAAAAAGCAGTGTAGAGAATTTAATATCAAAAAGAATATTGTCGACTGCGTTTGGATCTTTTTCATTTTTAACCAAATAAAGTTGGTTCTTTTTTACCAGTACTTAAAGTGCAAAATTGTGTTATAAGCTAGAGCTTTCGTAAATATTTTTGTATTATATTTTATGTCTAAGAAGTTGATTTATTTTTGCTCTATTTGTTTGTTTATTTGTTATCTTCTTCATCGACAAATATCTTCAAAGAGCATGGCAAAGCTCAATGGCATTCTATTATTACAGTATGCGGCGGCATTTTCATCGGCATTTCATCCCGCTTCTTCGGCCGTTTTTCTCACTGGAGAATTTAATATCAAAAGGCAGTGTTTTCGAATGCGTTTTGATCTATTTCATTTTTTATATTTTATATTAAATATAAAAATGGCATAAAAATGCATAAGAAGTTAATTTATTTTTCTCAAAAGAATTTAATATCAAAAAGCAGTGTAGAGAATTTAATATCAAAAAGAATATTGTCGACTGCGTTTGGATCTTTTTCATTTTTAACCAAATAAAGTTGGTTCTTTTTTACCAGTACTTAAAGTGCAAAATTGTGTTATAAGCTAGAGCTTTCGTAAATATTTTTGTATTATATTTTATGTCTAAGAAGTTGATTTATTTTTGCTCTATTTATTTGTTTATTTGTTACCTTTTTCATCGACAAATATCTTCAAAGAGCATGGCAAAGCTCAATGGCATTCTATTATTACAGTATGCGGCAGCGTTTTCATCGGCATTTCAACCCGCTTCTTCGGCCGTTTTTCTCACTGGAGAATTTAATATCAAAAGCAGTGTTTTCGACTGCGTTTTGATCTATTTCATTTTTTATATTTTATATTATTTTATGCGTAAGAAGTTGATTTATTCTTCTCAAGAGAATTTAATATCAAAAAGCAATAATGTCGACTGCGTTTAGATCTTTTTCATTTTTAAACAAATAAAGTTGGTTCTTTTTTACCAGTACTTAAAGTGCAAAATTGTGTTATAAACTAGAGTTTTCGTAAATATTTTTGTACGATATATTATTTTATGCTTAAGAAGTTGATTTATTTTTGCTCTATTTGTTTGTTTATTTGTTACCTTTTTCATCGACAAATATCTTCAAAGAGCATGGCAAAGCTCAATGGCATTCTATTATTACAGTATGCGGCTGCGTTTTCATCGGCATTTCAACCCGTTTTTTTGGCCGTTTTTCTCACTGGAGAATTTAATATCAAAAAGCAGTGTTTTCGACTACGTTTTGATCTATGTCATTTTTTATATTTTATATTATTTTATGCCTCAGAAGTTGATTTATTCTTCTCAAGAGAATTTAATATCAAAAAGCAATGTTGTCGACTGCGTTTGGATCTTTTTCATTTTTAACCAAATAAAGTTGGTTCTTTTTTACCAGTACTTAAAGTGCAAAATTGTGTTATAAACTAGAGCTTTCGTAAATATTTTTGTATTATATTTTATGTCTAAGAAGTTGATTTATTTTTGCTCTATTTATTTGTTTATTTGTTACCTTTTTCATCGACAAATATTTTCAAAGAGCATGGCAAAGCTCAATGGCATTCTATTATTACAGTATACGGCTGCGTTTTCATCGGCATTTCAACCCGCTTCTTCGGCCGTTTTTCTCACTGGAGAATTTAATATCAAAAGCAGTGTTTTCGACTGCGTTTTGATCTATTTCATTTTTTCTATTTTTTATTATTTTATGCCTAAGAAGTTAATTTATTTTTCTCAAGAGAATTTAATATCAAAAAGCAATATTGTCGACTGCGCTTGGATCTTTTTTATTTTTAAACAAATAAAGTTGGTTCTTTTTTACCAGTACTTAATGTGCAAAATTGTGTTATAAACTAGAGTTTTCGTAAATATTTTTGTATATTATTTTATGTCTAAGGAGTTAAATTATTTTTGCTCTATTTGTTTGTTTATTTGTTATCTTCTTCATCGACAAATATCTTCAAAGAGCATGGCAAAGCTCAATGGCATTCTATTATTACAGTATGCGGCGGCATTTTCATCGGCATTTCATCCCGCTTCTTCGGCCGTTTTTCTCACTGGAGAATTTAAAATCAAAAAGCAGTGTTTTCGACTACGTTTTGATCTATTTCATTTTTTATATTTTATATTATTTTATGCCTAAGAAGTTGATTTATTTTCTGCAAGAGAATTTAATATCAAAAAGCAGTGTAGAGAATTTAATATCAAAAAGCAATAATGTCGACTGCGTTTAGATCTTTTTCATTTTTAAACAAATAAAGTTGGTTCTTTTTTACCAGTACTTAAAGTGCAAAATTGTGTTATAAACTAGAGTTTTCGTAAATATTTTTGTACGATATATTATTTTATGCTTAAGAAGTTGATTTATTTTTGCTCTATTTGTTTGTTTATTTGTTACCTTTTTCATCGACAAATATCTTCAAAGAGCATGGCAAAGCTCAATGGCATTCTATTATTACAGTATGCGGCTGCGTTTTCATCGGCATTTCAACCCGTTTTTTTGGCCGTTTTTCTCACTGGAGAATTTAATATCAAAAAGCAGTGTTTTCGACTACGTTTTGATCTATGTCATTTTTTATATTTTATATTATTTTATGCCTCAGAAGTTGATTTATTCTTCTCAAGAGAATTTAATATCAAAAAGCAATGTTGTCGACTGCGTTTGGATCTTTTTCATTTTTAACCAAATAAAGTTGGTTCTTTTTTACCAGTACTTAAAGTGCAAAATTGTGTTATAAACTAGAGCTTTCGTAAATATTTTTGTATTATATTTTATGTCTAAGAAGTTGATTTATTTTTGCTCTATTTATTTGTTTATTTGTTACCTTTTTCATCGACAAATATCTTCAAAGAGCATGGCAAAGCTCAATGGCATTCTATTATTACAGTATACGGCTGCGTTTTCATCGGCATTTCAACCCGCTTCTTCGGCCGTTTTTCTCACTGGAGAATTTAATATCAAAAGCAGTGTTTTCGACTGCGTTTTGATCTATTTCATTTTTTCTATTTTTTATTATTTTATGCCTAAGAAGTTAATTTATTTTTCTCAAGAGAATTTAATATCAAAAAGCAATATTGTCGACTGCGCTTAGATCTTTTTTATTTTTAAACAAATAAAGTTGGTTCTTTTTTACCAGTACTTAAAGTGCAAAATTGTGTTATAAACTAGAGTTTTCGTAAATATTTTTGTATATTATTTTATGTCTAAGGAGTTAAATTATTTTTGCTCTATTTGTTTGTTTATTTGTTATCTTCTTCATCGACAAATATCTTCAAAGAGCATGGCAAAGCTCAATGGCATTCTATTATTACAGTATGCGGCGGCATTTTCATCGGCATTTCATCCCGCTTCTTCGGCCGTTTTTCTCACTGGAGAATTTAAAATCAAAAAGCAGTGTTTTCGACTACGTTTTGATCTATTTCATTTTTTATATTTTATATTATTTTATGCCTAAGAAGTTGATTTATTTTCTTCAAGAGAATTTAGTATCAAAAAGCAGTGTAGAGAATTTAATATCAAAAAGCAATATTGTCGACTGCGTTTAGATCTTTTTCATTTTCAAACAAATAAAGTTGGTTCTTTTTTACCAGTACTTAAAGTGCAAAATTGTGTTATAGACTAGAGTTTTCGTAAATATTTTTGTATAATATTTTATGTCTTAGAAGTTGATTTATTTTTGCTCTATTTGTTTGTTTATTTGTTTCCTTTTTCATCGACAAATATCTTCAAAGAGCATGGCAAAGCTCAATGGCATTCTATTATTACAGTATGCGGCTGCGTTTTCATCGGCGTTTCTACCCGCTTCTTCGGCCGTTTTTCTCACTGGAGAATTTAATATCAAAAGGCAGTGTTTTCGACTGCATTTTGATCTCTTTCATTTTTTATATTTTATATTATTTTATGCCTAAGAAGTTGATTTATTTTCTGCAAGAGAGTTTAATATCAAAAAGCGGTGTAGAGAATTTAATATCAAAAAGCAATAATGTCGACTGCGTTTAGATCTTTTTCATTTTTAAACAAATAAAGTTGGTTCTTTTTTACCAGTACTTAAAGTGCAAAATTGTGTTATAGACTAGAGTTTTCGTAAATATTTTTGTATGATATTTTATGTCTTAGAAGTTGATTTATTTTTGCTCTATTTGTTTGTTTATTTGTTTCCTTTTTCATCGACAAATATCTTCAAAGAGCATGGCAAAGCTCAATGGCATTCTATTATTACAGTATGCGGCAGCGTTTTCATCGGGTTTTCTACCCGCTTCTTCGGCCGTTTTTCTCACTGGGGAATTTAATATCAAAAAGCAGTGTTTTCGACTGCGTTTTGATCTATTTCATTTTTTATATTTTATATTATTTTATGCCTAAGAAGTTGATTTATTTTCTTCAAGAGAATTTAGTATCAAAAAGCAGTGTAGAGAATTTAATATCAAAAAGCAATATTGTCGACTGCGCTTAGATCTTTTTTATTTTTAAACAAATAAAGTTGGTTCTTTTTTACCAGTACTTAATGTGCAAAATTGTGTTATAAACTAGAGTTTTCGTAAATATTTTTGTATATTATTTTATGTCTAAGGAGTTAAATTATTTTTGCTCTATTTGTTTGTTTATTTGTTATCTTCTTCATCGACAAATATCTTCAAAGAGCATGGCAAAGCTCAATGGCATTCTATTATTACAGTATGCGGCGGCATTTTCATCGGCATTTCATCCCGCTTCTTCGGCCGTTTTTCTCACTGGAGAATTTAAAATCAAAAAGCAGTGTTTTCGACTACGTTTTGATCTATTTCATTTTTTATATTTTATATTATTTTATGCCTAAGAAGTTGATTTATTTTCTTCAAGAGAATTTAGTATCAAAAAGCAGTGTAGAGAATTTAATATCAAAAAGCAATATTGTCGACTGCGCTTAGATCTTTTTTATTTTTAAACAAATAAAGTTGGTTCTTTTTTACCAGTACTTAAAGTGCAAAATTGTGTTATAAACTAGAGTTTTCGTAAATATTTTTGTACGATATATTATTTTATGCTTAAGAAGTTGATTTATTTTTGCTCTATTTGTTTGTTTATTTGTTACCTTTTTCATCGACAAATATCTTCAAAGAGCATGGCAAAGCTCAATGGCATTCTATTATTACAGTATGCGGCTGCGTTTTCATCGGCATTTCAACCCGTTTTTTTGGCCGTTTTTCTCACTGGAGAATTTAATATCAAAAAGCAGTGTTTTCGACTACGTTTTGATCTATGTCATTTTTTATATTTTATATTATTTTATGCCTCAGAAGTTGATTTATTCTTCTCAAGAGAATTTAATATCAAAAAGCAATGTTGTCGACTGCGTTTGGATCTTTTTCATTTTTAACCAAATAAAGTTGGTTCTTTTTTACCAGTACTTAAAGTGCAAAATTGTGTTATAAACTAGAGCTTTCGTAAATATTTTTGTATTATATTTTATGTCTAAGAAGTTGATTTATTTTTGCTCTATTTATTTGTTTATTTGTTACCTTTTTCATCGACAAATATCTTCAAAGAGCATGGCAAAGCTCAATGGCATTCTATTATTACAGTATACGGCTGCGTTTTCATCGGCATTTCAACCCGCTTCTTCGCCCGTTTTTCTCACTGGAGAATTTAATATCAAAAGCAGTGTTTTCGACTGCGTTTTGATCTATTTCACTTTTTATATTTTATATTATTTTATGCCGAAGAAGTTGATTTATTTTCTTCAAGAGAATTTAATATCAAAAAGCAGTGTAGAGAATTTAATATCAAAAAGCAATAATGTCGACTGCGTTTAGATCTTTTTCATTTTTAAACAAATCAAGTTGGTTCTTTTTTACCAGTACTTAAAGTGCAAAATTGTGTTATAAACTAGAGCTTTCGTAAATATTTTTGTACGATATATTATTTTATGCTTAAGAAGTTGATTTATTTTTGCTCTATTGGTTTGTTTATTTGTTTCCTTTTTCATCGACAAATACCTTCAAAGAGCATGGCAAAGCTCAATGGCATTCTATTATTACAGTATGCGGCTGCGTTTTCATCGGCATTTCAACCCGTTTTTTTGGCCGTTTTTCTCACTGGAGAATTTAATATCAAAAAGCAGTGTTTTCGACTACGTTTTGATCTATGTCAGTTTTTATATTTTATATTATTTTATGCCTCAGAAGTTGATTTATTCTTCTCAAGAGAATTTAATATCAAAAAGCAATGTTGTCGACTGCGTTTGGATCTTTTTCATTTTTAACCAAATAAAGTTGGTTCTTTTTTACCAGTACTTAAACTGCAAAATTGTGTTATAAACTAGAGCTTTCGTAAATATTTTTGTATTATATTTTATGTCTAAGAAGTTGATTTATTTTGCTCTATTTATTTGTTTATTTGTTACCTTTTTCATCGACAAATATCTTCAAAGAGCATGGCAAAGCTCAATGGCATTTTATTATTACAGTATACGGCTGCGTTTTCATCGGCATTTCAACCCGCTTCTTCGGCCGTTTTTCTCACTGGAGAATTTAATATCAAAAAGCGGTGTTTTCGACTGCGTTTTGATCTATTTCACTTTTTATATTTTATATTATTTTATGCCTAAGAAGTTGATTTATTTTCTTCAAGAGAATTTAATATCAAAAAGCAGTGTAGAGAATTTAATATCAAAAAGCAATAATGTCGACGGCGTTTAGATCTTTTTCATTTTTAAACAAATAAAGTTGGTTCTTTTTTACCAGTACTTAAAGTGCAAAATTGTGTTATAAACTAGAGTTTTGTTAAATATTTTTGTACGATATATTATTTTATGCTTAAGAAGTTGATTTATTTTTGCTCTATTTGTTTGTTTATTTGTTTCCTTTTTTATCGACAAATATCTTCAAAGAGCATGGCAAAGCTCAATGGCATTCTATTATTACAGTATGCGGCTGCGTTTTCATCGGCGTTTCTACCCGCTTCTTCGGCCGTTTTTCTCACTGGAGAATTTAATATCAAAAAGCAGTGTTTTCGACTGCGTTTTGATCTATTTCACTTTTTATATTTTATATTATTTTATGCCTAAGAAGTTGATTTATTTTCTTCAAGAGAATTTAATATCAAAAAGCAGTGTAGAGAATTTAATATCAAAAAGCAATAATGTCGACTGCGTTTAGATCTTTTTTATTTTTAAACAAATAAAGTTGGTTCTTTTTTACCAGTACTTAAAGTGCAAAATTGTGTTATAAACTAGAGTTTTCGTAAATATTTTTGTACGATATATTATTTTATGCTTAAGAAGTTGATTTATTTTTGCTCTATTTGTTTGCTTATTTGTTTCCTTTTTCATCGACAAATATCTTCAAAGAGCATGGCAAAGCTCAATGGCATTCTATTATTACAGTATGCGGGTGCGTTTTCATCGGCGTTTCTACCCGCTTCTTCGGCCGTTTTTCTCACTGGAGAATTTAATATCAAAAAGCGGTGTTTTCGACTGCGTTTTGATCTATTTCACTTTTTATATTTTATATGATTTTATGCCTAAGAAGTTGATTTATTTTCTTCAAGAGAATTTAATATCAAAAAGCAGTGTAGAGAATTTAATATCAAAAAGCAATAATGTCGACGGCGTTTAGATCTTTTTCATTTTTAAACAAATAAAGTTGGTTCTTTTTTACCAGTACTTAAAGTGCAAAATTGTGTTATAAACTAGAGTTTTCGTAAATATTTTTGTATAATATTTTATGTCTTAGAAGTTGATTTATTTTTGCTCTATTTGTTTGTTTATTTGTTACCTTTTTCATCGACAAATATCTTCAAAGAGCATGGCAAAGCTCAATGGCATTCTATTATTACAGTATGCGGCTGCGTTTTCATCGGCATTTCAACCCGCTTCTTCTGCCGTTTTTCTCACAGGAGAATTTAATATCAAAAAGCAGTGTTTTCGACTGCGCTTTGATCTATTTCATTTTTTATATTTTATATTATTTTATGCCTAAGAAGTTGATTTATTTTCTTCAAGAGAATTAAATATCAAAAAGCAATAATGTCGACTGCGTTTAGATCTTTTTCATTTTTAAACAAATAAAGTTGGTTCTTTTTTACCAGTACTTAAAGTGCAAAATTGTGTTATAAACTAGAGTTTTCGTAAATATTTTTGTACGATATATTATTTTATGCTTAAGAAGTTGATTTATTTTTGCTCTATTTGTTTGCTAATTTGTTTCCTTTTTCATCGACAAATATCTTGAAAGAGCATGGCAAAGCTCAATGGCATTCTATTATTACAGTATGCGGCTGCGTTTTCATCGGCATTTCAACCCGTTTTTTTGGCCGTTTTTCTCACTGGAGAATTTAATATCAAAAAGCAATGTTTTCGACTACGTTTTGATCTATGTCATTTTTTATATTTTATATTATTTTATGCCTCAGAAGTTGATTTATTCTTCTCAAGAGAATTTAATATCAAAAAGCAATGTTGTCGACTGCGTTTGGATCTTTTTCATTTTTAACCAAATAAAGTTGGTTCTTTTTTACCAGTACTTAAAGTGCAAAATTGTGTTATAAACTAGAGCTTTCGTAAATATTTTTGTATTATATTTTATGTCTAAGAAGTTGATTTATTTTTGCTCTATTTATTTGTTTATTTGTTACCTTTTTCATCGACAAATATCTTCAAAGAGCATGGCAAAGCTCAATGGCATTCTATTATTACAGTATACGGCTACGTTTTCATCGGCATTTCAACACGCTTCTTCGGCCGTTTTTCTCACTGGAGAATTTAATATCAAAAGCAGTGTTTTCGACTGCGTTTTGATCTATTTCATTTTTTCTATTTTTTATTATTTTATGCCTAAGAAGTTAATTTATTTTTCTCAAGAGAATTTAATATCAAAAAGCAATATTGTCGACTGCGCTTAGATCTTTTTTATTTTTAAACAAATAAAGTTGGTTCATTTTTACCAGTACTTAATGTGCAAAATTGTGTTATAAACTAGAGTTTTCGTAAATATTTTTGTATATTATTTTATGTCTAAGGAGTTAAATTATTTTTGCTCTATTTGTTTGTTTATTTGTTATCTTCTTCATCGACAAATATCTTCAAAGAGCATGGCAAAGCTCAATGGCATTCTATTATTACAGTATGCGGCTGCGTTTTCATCGGCATTTCAACCCGTTTTTTTGGCCGTTTTTCTCACTGGAGAATTTAATATCAAAAAGCAGTGTTTTCGACTGCGCTTTGATCTATTTCATTTTTTATATTTTATAGTATTTTATGCCTAAGAAGTTGATTTATTTTCTTCAAGAGAATTTAATATCAAAAAGTAGTGTAGAGAATTCAATATCAAAAAGCAATAATGTCGACTGCGTTTAGATCTTTTTCATTTTTAAACAAATAAAGTTGGTTCTTTTTTACCAGTACTTAAAGTGCAAAATTGTGTTATAAACTAGAGTTTTCGTAAATATTTTTGTACGATATATTATTTTATGCTTAAGAAGTTGATTTATTTTTGCTCTATTTGTTTGCTAATTTGTTTCCTTTTTCATCGACAAATATCTTCAAAGAGCATGGCAAAGCTCAATGGCATTCTATTATTACAGTATGCGGCTGCGTTTTCATCGGCATTTCAACCGGTTTTTTTGGCCGTTTTTCTCACTGGAGAATTTAACATCAAAAAGCAGTGTTTTCGACTACGTTTTGATCTATTTCATTTTTTCTATTTTTTATTATTTTATGCCTAAGAAGTTAATTTATTTTTCTCAAGAGAATTTAATATCAAAAAGCAATATTGTCGACTGCGCTTAGATCTTTTTTATTTTTAAACAAATAAAGTTGGTTCTTTTTTACCAGTACTTAAAGGGCAAAATTGTGTTATAAACTAGAGTTTTCGTAAATATTTTTGTATAATATTTTATGTCTTAGAAGTTGATTTATTTTTGCTCTATTTGTTTGTTTATTTGTTACCTTTTTCATCGACAAATATCTTCAAAGAGCATGGCAAAGCTCAATGGCATTCTATTATTACAGTATGCGGCTGCGTTTTCATCGGCATTTCAACCCGCTTCTTCTGCCGTTTTTCTCACAGGAGAATTTAATATCAAAAAGCAGTGTTTTCGACTGCGCTTTGATCTATTTCATTTTTTATATTTTATATTATTTTATGCCTAAGAAGTTGATTTATTTTCTTCAAGAGAATTAAATATCAAAAAGCAATAATGTCGACTGCGTTTAGATCTTTTTCATTTTTAAACAAATAAAGTTGGTTCTTTTTTACCAGTACTTAAAGTGCAAAATTGTGTTATAAACTAGAGTTTTCGTAAATATTTTTGTACGATATATTATTTTATGCTTAAGAAGTTGATTTATTTTTGCTCTATTTGTTTGCTAATTTGTTTCCTTTTTCATCGACAAATATCTTCAAAGAGCATGGCAAAGCTCAATGGCATTCTATTATTACAGTATGCGGCTGCGTTTTCATCGGCATTTCAACCCGTTTTTTTGGCCGTTTTTCTCACTGGAGAATTTAATATCAAAAAGCAGTGTTTTCGACTACGTTTTGATCTATGTCAGTTTTTATATTTTATATTATTTTATGCCTCAGAAGTTGATTTATTCTTCTCAAGAGAATTTAATATCAAAAAGCAATGTTGTCGACTGCGTTTGGATCTTTCTCATTTTTAACCAAATAAAGTTGGTTCTTTTTTACCAGTACTTAAAGTGCAAAATTGTGTTATAAACTAGAGCTTTCGTAAATATTTTTGTATTATATTTTATGTCTAAGAAGTTGATTTATTTTTGCTCTATTTATTTGTTTATTTGTTACCTTTTTCATCGACAAATATCTTCAAAGAGCATGACAAAGCTCAATGGCATTTTATTATTACAGTATACGGCTGCGTTTTCATCGGCATTTCAACCCGCTTCTTCGGCCGTTTTTCTCACTGGAGAATTTAATATCAAAAGCAGTGTTTTCGACTGCGTTTTGATCTATTTCATTTTTTCTACTTTTTATTATTTTATGCCTAAGAAGTTAATTTATTTTTCTCAAGAGAATTTAATATCAAAAAGCAATATTGTCGACTGCGCTTAGATCTTTTTTATTTTTAAACAAATAAAGTTGGTTCTTTTTTACCAGTACTTAATGTGCAAAATTGTGTTATAAACTAGAGTTTTCGTAAATATTTTTGTATATTATTTTATGTCTAAGGAGTTAAATTATTTTTGCTCTATTTGTTTGTTTATTTGTTATCTTCTTCATCGACAAATATCTTCAAAGAGCATGGCAAAGCTCAATGGCATTCTATTATTACAGTATGCGGCGGCATTTTCATCGGCATTTCATCCCGCTTCTTCGGCCGTTTTTCTCACTGGAGAATTTAAAATCAAAAAGCAGTGTTTTCGACTACGTTTTGATCTATTTCATTTTTTATATTTTATATTATTTTATGCCTAAGAAGTTGATTTATTTTCTGCAAGAGAATTTAATATCAAAAAGCAGTGTAGAGAATTTAATATCAAAAAACAATAATGTCGACTGCGTTTAGATCTTTTTCATTTTTAAACAAATAAAGTTGGTTCTTTTTTACCAGTACTTAAAGTGCAAAATTGTGTTATAAACTAGAGTTTTCGTAAATATTTTTGTACGATATATTATTTTATGCTTAAGAAGTTGATTTATTTTTGCTCTATTTGTTTGTTTATTTGTTACCTTTTTCATCGACAAATATCTTCAAAGAGCATGGCAAAGCTCAATGGCATTCTATTATTACAGTATGCGGCTGCGTTTTCATCGGCATTTCAACCCGTTTTTTTGGCCGTTTTTCTCACTGGAGAATTTAATATCAAAAAGCAGTGTTTTCGACTACGTTTTGATCTATGTCATTTTTTATATTTTATATTATTTTATGCCTCAGAAGTTGATTTATTCTTCTCAAGAGAATTTAATATCAAAAAGCAATGTTGTCGACTGCGTTTGGATCTTTTTCATTTTTAACCAAATAAAGTTGGTTCTTTTTTACCAGTACTTAAAGTGCAAAATTGTGTTATAAACTAGAGCTTTCGTAAATATTTTTGTATTATATTTTATGTCTAAGAAGTTGATTTATTTTTGCTCTATTTATTTGTTTATTTGTTACCTTTTTCATCGACAAATATCTTCAAAGAGCATGGCAAAGCTCAATGGCATTCTATTATTACAGTATACGGCTGCGTTTTCATCGGCATTTCATCCCGCTTCTTCGGCCGTTTTTCTCACTGGAGAATTTAATATCAAAAGCAGTGTTTTCGACTGCGTTTTGATCTATTTCATTTTTTCTATTTTTTATTATTTTATGCCTAAGAAGTTAATTTATTTTTCTCAAGAGAATTTAATATCAAAAAGCAATATTGTCGACTGCGCTTAGATCTTTTTTATTTTTAAACAAATAAAGTTGGTTCATTTTTACCAGTACTTAATGTGCAAAATTGTGTTATAAACTAGAGTTTTCGTAAATATTTTTGTATATTATTTTATGTCTAAGAAGTTGATTTATTTTTGCTCTATTTGTTTGTTTATTTGTTATCTTCTTCATCGACAAATATCTTCAAAGAGCATGGCAAAGCTCAATGGCATTCTATTATTACAGTATGCGGCGGCATTTTCATCGGCATTTCATCCCGCTTCTTCGGCCGTTTTTCTCACTGGAGAATTTAAAATCAAAAAGCAGTGTTTTCGACTACGTTTTGATCTATTTCATTTTTTATATTTTATATTATTTTATGCCTAAGAAGTTGATTTATTTTCTGCAAGAGAATTTAATATCAAAAAGCAGTGTAGAGAATTTAATATCAAAAAACAATAATGTCGACTGCGTTTAGATCTTTTTCATTTTTAAACAAATAAAGTTGGTTCTTTTTTACCAGTACTTAAAGTGCAAAATTGTGTTATAAACTAGAGTTTTCGTAAATATTTTTGTACGATATATTATTTTATGCTTAAGAAGTTGATTTATTTTTGCTCTATTTGTTTGTTTATTTGTTACCTTTTTCATCGACAAATATCTTCAAAGAGCATGGCAAAGCTCAATGGCATTCTATTATTACAGTATGCGGCTGCGTTTTCATCGGCATTTCAACCCGTTTTTTTGGCCGTTTTTCTCACTGGAGAATTTAATATCAAAAAGCAGTGTTTTCGACTACGTTTTGATCTATGTCATTTTTTATATTTTATATTATTTTATGCCTCAGAAGTTGATTTATTCTTCTCAAGAGAATTTAATATCAAAAAGCAATGTTGTCGACTGCGTTTGGATCTTTTTCATTTTTAACCAAATAAAGTTGGTTCTTTTTTACCAGTACTTAAAGTGCAAAATTGTGTTATAAACTAGAGTTTTCGTAAATATTTTTGTATAATATTTTATGTCTTAGAAGTTGATTTATTTTTGCTCTATTTGTTTGTTTATTTGTTACCTTTTTCATCGACAAATATCTTCAAAGAGCATGGCAAAGCTCAATGGCATTCTATTATTACAGTATGCGGCTGCGTTTTCATCGGCATTTCAACCCGCTTCTTCTGCCGTTTTTCTCACAGGAGAATTTAATATCAAAAAGCAGTGTTTTCGACTGCGCTTTGATCTATTTCATTTTTTATATTTTATATTATTTTGTGCCTAAGAAGTTGATTTATTTTCTTCAAGAGAATTAAATATCAAAAAGCAATAATGTCGACTGCGTTTAGATCTTTTTCATTTTTAAACAAATAAAGTTGGTTCTTTTTTACCAGTACTTAAAGTGCAAAATTGTGTTATAAACTAGAGTTTTCGTAAATATTTTTGTACGATATATTATTTTATGCTTAAGAAGTTGATTTATTTTTGCTCTATTTGTTTGCTAATTTGTTTCCTTTTTCATCGACAAATATCTTCAAAGAGCATGGCAAAGCTCAATGGCATTCTATTATTACAGTATGCGGCTGCGTTTTCATCGGCATTTCAACCCGTTTTTTTGGCCGTTTTTCTCACTGGAGAATTTAATATCAAAAAGCAGTGTTTTCGACTACGTTTTGATCTATGTCAGTTTTTATATTTTATATTATTTTATGCCTCAGAAGTTGATTTATTCTTCTCAAGAGAATTTAATATCAAAAAGCAATGTTGTCGACTGCGTTTGGATCTTTCTCATTTTTAACCAAATAAAGTTGGTTCTTTTTTACCAGTACTTAAAGTGCAAAATTGTGTTATAAACTAGAGCTTTCGTAAATATTTTTGTATTATATTTTATGTCTAAGAAGTTGATTTATTTTTGCTCTATTTATTTGTTTATTTGTTACCTTTTTCATCGACAAATATCTTCAAAGAGCATGACAAAGCTCAATGGCATTTTATTATTACAGTATACGGCTGCGTTTTCATCGGCATTTCAACCCGCTTCTTCGGCCGTTTTTCTCACTGGAGAATTTAATATCAAAAGCAGTGTTTTCGACTGCGTTTTGATCTATTTCATTTTTTCTACTTTTTATTATTTTATGCCTAAGAAGTTAATTTATTTTTCTCAAGAGAATTTAATATCAAAAAGCAATATTGTCGACTGCGCTTAGATCTTTTTTATTTTTAAACAAATAAAGTTGGTTCTTTTTTACCAGTACTTAATGTGCAAAATTGTGTTATAAACTAGAGTTTTCGTAAATATTTTTGTATATTATTTTATGTCTAAGGAGTTAAATTATTTTTGCTCTATTTGTTTGTTTATTTGTTATCTTCTTCATCGACAAATATCTTCAAAGAGCATGGCAAAGCTCAATGGCATTCTATTATTACAGTATGCGGCGGCATTTTCATCGGCATTTCATCCCGCTTCTTCGGCCGTTTTTCTCACTGGAGAATTTAAAATCAAAAAGCAGTGTTTTCGACTACGTTTTGATCTATTTCATTTTTTATATTTTATATTATTTTATGCCTAAGAAGTTGATTTATTTTCTGCAAGAGAATTTAATATCAAAAAGCAGTGTAGAGAATTTAATATCAAAAAACAATAATGTCGACTGCGTTTAGATCTTTTTCATTTTTAAACAAATAAAGTTGGTTCTTTTTTACCAGTACTTAAAGTGCAAAATTGTGTTATAAACTAGAGTTTTCGTAAATATTTTTGTACGATATATTATTTTATGCTTAAGAAGTTGATTTATTTTTGCTCTATTTGTTTGTTTATTTGTTACCTTTTTCATCGACAAATATCTTCAAAGAGCATGGCAAAGCTCAATGGCATTCTATTATTACAGTATGCGGCTGCGTTTTCATCGGCATTTCAACCCGTTTTTTTGGCCGTTTTTCTCACTGGAGAATTTAATATCAAAAAGCAGTGTTTTCGACTACGTTTTGATCTATGTCATTTTTTATATTTTATATTATTTTATGCCTCAGAAGTTGATTTATTCTTCTCAAGAGAATTTAATATCAAAAAGCAATGTTGTCGACTGCGTTTGGATCTTTTTCATTTTTAACCAAATAAAGTTGGTTCTTTTTTACCAGTACTTAAAGTGCAAAATTGTGTTATAAACTAGAGCTTTCGTAAATATTTTTGTATTATATTTTATGTCTAAGAAGTTGATTTATTTTTGCTCTATTTATTTGTTTATTTGTTACCTTTTTCATCGACAAATATCTTCAAAGAGCATGACAAAGCTCAATGGCATTTTATTATTACAGTATACGGCTGCGTTTTCATCGGCATTTCAACCCGCTTCTTCGGCCGTTTTTCTCACTGGAGAATTTAATATCAAAAGCAGTGTTTTCGACTGCGTTTTGATCTATTTCATTTTTTCTACTTTTTATTATTTTATGCCTAAGAAGTTAATTTATTTTTCTCAAGAGAATTTAATATCAAAAAGCAATATTGTCGACTGCGCTTAGATCTTTTTTATTTTTAAACAAATAAAGTTGGTTCTTTTTTACCAGTACTTAATGTGCAAAATTGTGTTATAAACTAGAGTTTTCGTAAATATTTTTGTATATTATTTTATGTCTAAGGAGTTAAATTATTTTTGCTCTATTTGTTTGTTTATTTGTTATCTTCTTCATCGACAAATATCTTCAAAGAGCATGGCAAAGCTCAATGGCATTCTATTATTACAGTATGCGGCGGCATTTTCATCGGCATTTCATCCCGCTTCTTCGGCCGTTTTTCTCACTGGAGAATTTAAAATCAAAAAGCAGTGTTTTCGACTACGTTTTGATCTATTTCATTTTTTATATTTTATATTATTTTATGCCTAAGAAGTTGATTTATTTTCTGCAAGAGAATTTAATATCAAAAAGCAGTGTAGAGAATTTAATATCAAAAAACAATAATGTCGACTGCGTTTAGATCTTTTTCATTTTTAAACAAATAAAGTTGGTTCTTTTTTACCAGTACTTAAAGTGCAAAATTGTGTTATAAACTAGAGTTTTCGTAAATATTTTTGTACGATATATTATTTTATGCTTAAGAAGTTGATTTATTTTTGCTCTATTTGTTTGTTTATTTGTTACCTTTTTCATCGACAAATATCTTCAAAGAGCATGGCAAAGCTCAATGGCATTCTATTATTACAGTATGCGGCTGCGTTTTCATCGGCATTTCAACCCGTTTTTTTGGCCGTTTTTCTCACTGGAGAATTTAATATCAAAAAGCAGTGTTTTCGACTACGTTTTGATCTATGTCATTTTTTATATTTTATATTATTTTATGCCTCAGAAGTTGATTTATTCTTCTCAAGAGAATTTAATATCAAAAAGCAATGTTGTCGACTGCGTTTGGATCTTTTTCATTTTTAACCAAATAAAGTTGGTTCTTTTTTACCAGTACTTAAAGTGCAAAATTGTGTTATAAACTAGAGTTTTCGTAAATATTTTTGTATAATATTTTATGTCTTAGAAGTTGATTTATTTTTGCTCTATTTGTTTGTTTATTTGTTACCTTTTTCATCGACAAATATCTTCAAAGAGCATGGCAAAGCTCAATGGCATTCTATTATTACAGTATGCGGCTGCGTTTTCATCGGCATTTCAACCCGCTTCTTCTGCCGTTTTTCTCACAGGAGAATTTAATATCAAAAAGCAGTGTTTTCGACTGCGCTTTGATCTATTTCATTTTTTATATTTTATATTATTTTATGCCTAAGAAGTTGATTTATTTTCTTCAAGAGAATTAAATATCAAAAAGCAATAATGTCGACTGCGTTTAGATCTTTTTCATTTTTAAACAAATAAAGTTGGTTCTTTTTTACCAGTACTTAAAGTGCAAAATTGTGTTATAAACTAGAGTTTTCGTAAATATTTTTGTACGATATATTATTTTATGCTTAAGAAGTTGATTTATTTTTGCTCTATTTGTTTGCTAATTTGTTTCCTTTTTCATCGACAAATATCTTCAAAGAGCATGGCAAAGCTCAATGGCATTCTATTATTACAGTATGCGGCTGCGTTTTCATCGGCATTTCAACCCGTTTTTTTGGCCGTTTTTCTCACTGGAGAATTTAATATCAAAAAGCAGTGTTTTCGACTACGTTTTGATCTATGTCAGTTTTTATATTTTATATTATTTTATGCCTCAGAAGTTGATTTATTCTTCTCAAGAGAATTTAATATCAAAAAGCAATGTTGTCGACTGCGTTTGGATCTTTCTCATTTTTAACCAAATAAAGTTGGTTCTTTTTTACCAGTACTTAAAGTGCAAAATTGTGTTATAAACTAGAGCTTTCGTAAATATTTTTGTATTATATTTTATGTCTAAGAAGTTGATTTATTTTTGCTCTATTTATTTGTTTATTTGTTACCTTTTTCATCGACAAATATCTTCAAAGAGCATGACAAAGCTCAATGGCATTTTATTATTACAGTATACGGCTGCGTTTTCATCGGCATTTCAACCCGCTTCTTCGGCCGTTTTTCTCACTGGAGAATTTAATATCAAAAGCAGTGTTTTCGACTGCGTTTTGATCTATTTCATTTTTTCTACTTTTTATTATTTTATGCCTAAGAAGTTAATTTATTTTTCTCAAGAGAATTTAATATCAAAAAGCAATATTGTCGACTGCGCTTAGATCTTTTTTATTTTTAAACAAATAAAGTTGGTTCTTTTTTACCAGTACTTAATGTGCAAAATTGTGTTATAAACTAGAGTTTTCGTAAATATTTTTGTATATTATTTTATGTCTAAGGAGTTAAATTATTTTTGCTCTATTTGTTTGTTTATTTGTTATCTTCTTCATCGACAAATATCTTCAAAGAGCATGGCAAAGCTCAATGGCATTCTATTATTACAGTATGCGGCGGCATTTTCATCGGCATTTCATCCCGCTTCTTCGGCCGTTTTTCTCACTGGAGAATTTAAAATCAAAAAGCAGTGTTTTCGACTACGTTTTGATCTATTTCATTTTTTATATTTTATATTATTTTATGCCTAAGAAGTTGATTTATTTTCTGCAAGAGAATTTAATATCAAAAAGCAGTGTAGAGAATTTAATATCAAAAAACAATAATGTCGACTGCGTTTAGATCTTTTTCATTTTTAAACAAATAAAGTTGGTTCTTTTTTACCAGTACTTAAAGTGCAAAATTGTGTTATAAACTAGAGTTTTCGTAAATATTTTTGTACGATATATTATTTTATGCTTAAGAAGTTGATTTATTTTTGCTCTATTTGTTTGTTTATTTGTTACCTTTTTCATCGACAAATATCTTCAAAGAGCATGGCAAAGCTCAATGGCATTCTATTATTACAGTATGCGGCTGCGTTTTCATCGGCATTTCAACCCGTTTTTTTGGCCGTTTTTCTCACTGGAGAATTTAATATCAAAAAGCAGTGTTTTCGACTACGTTTTGATCTATGTCATTTTTTATATTTTATATTATTTTATGCCTCAGAAGTTGATTTATTCTTCTCAAGAGAATTTAATATCAAAAAGCAATGTTGTCGACTGCGTTTGGATCTTTTTCATTTTTAACCAAATAAAGTTGGTTCTTTTTTACCAGTACTTAAAGTGCAAAATTGTGTTATAAACTAGAGCTTTCGTAAATATTTTTGTATTATATTTTATGTCTAAGAAGTTGATTTATTTTTGCGCTATTTATTTGTTTATTTGTTACCTTTTTCATCGACAAATATCTTCAAAGAGCATGGCAAAGCTCAATGGCATTCTATTATTACAGTATACGGCTGCGTTTTCATCGGCATTTCATCCCGCTTCTTCGGCCGTTTTTCTCACTGGAGAATTTAATATCAAAAGCAGTGTTTTCGACTGCGTTTTGATCTATTTCATTTTTTCTATTTTTTATTATTTTATGCCTAAGAAGTTAATTTATTTTTCTCAAGAGAATTTAATATCAAAAAGCAATATTGTCGACTGCGCTTAGATCTTTTTTATTTTTAAACAAATAAAGTTGGTTCATTTTTACCAGTACTTAATGTGCAAAATTGTGTTATAAACTAGAGTTTTCGTAAATATTTTTGTATATTATTTTATGTCTAAGAAGTTGATTTATTTTTGCTCTATTTGTTTGTTTATTTGTTATCTTCTTCATCGACAAATATCTTCAAAGAGCATGGCAAAGCTCAATGGCATTCTATTATTACAGTATGCGGCGGCATTTTCATCGGCATTTCATCCCGCTTCTTCGGCCGTTTTTCTCACTGGAGAATTTAAAATCAAAAAGCAGTGTTTTCGACTACGTTTTGATCTATTTCATTTTTTATATTTTATATTATTTTCTGCAAGAGAATTTAATATCAAAAAGCAGTGTAGAGAATTTAATATCAAAAAGCAATAATGTCGACTGCGTTTAGATCTTTTTCATTTTTAAACAAATAAAGTTGGTTCTTTTTTACCAGTACTTAAAGTGCAAAATTGTGTTATAAACTAGAGTTTTCGTAAATATTTTTGTACGATATATTATTTTATGCTTAAGAAGTTGATTTATTTTTGCTCTATTTGTTTGTTTATTTGTTACCTTTTTCATCGACAAATATCTTTAAAGAGCATGGCAAAGCTCAATGGCATTCTATTATTACAGTATGCGGCTGCGTTTTCATCGGCATTTCAACCCGTTTTTTTGGCCGTTTTTCTCACTGGAGAATTTAATATCAAAAAGCAAAGTTTTCGACTACGTTTTGATCTATTTCATTTTTTATATTTTATATTATTTTATGCCTCAGAAGTTGATTTATTCTTTTCAAGAGAATTTAATATCAAAAAGCAATGTTGTCGACTGCGTTTAGATCTTTTTCATTTTTAACCAAATAAAGTTGGTTCTTTTTTACAAGTACTTAAAGTGCAAAATTGTGTTATAAACTAGAGTTTTCGTAAATATTTTTGTACGATATATTATTTTATGCGTAAGAAGTTGATTTATTTTTGCTCTATTTGTTTGTTTATTTGTTTCCTTTTTCATCGACAAATATCTTCAAAGAGCATGGCAAAGCTCAATGGCGTTCTATTATTACAGTATGCGGCTGCGTTTTCATCGGCGTTTCTACCCGCTTCTTCGGCCGTTTTTCTCACTGGAGAATTTAATATCAAAAAGCAGTGTTTTCGACTGCGTTTTGATCTATTTCACTTTTTATATTTTATATTATTTTATGCCTAAGAAGTTGATTTATTTTCTTCAAGAGAATTTAATATCAAACAGCAGTGTAGAGAATTTAATATCAAAAAGCAATAATGTCGACTGCGTTTAGATCTTTTTCATTTTTAAACAAATAAAGTTGGTTCTTTTTTACCAGTACTTAAAGTGCAAAGTTGTGTTATAAACTAGAGCTTTCGTAAATATTTTTGTATTATATTTTATGTCTAAGAAGTTGATTTATTTTTGCTCTATTTATTTGTTTATTTGTTACCTTTTTCATCGACAAATATCTTCAAAGAGCATGGCAAAGCTCAATGGCATTCTATTATTACAGTATACGGCTGCATTTTCATCGGCATTTCAACCCGCTTCTTCGGCCGTTTTTCTCACTGGAGAATTTAATATCAAAAGCAGTGTTTTCGACTGCGTTTTGATCTATTTCATTTTTTCTATTTTTTATTATTTTATGCCTAAGAAGTTGATTTATTTTCTGCAAGAGAATTTAATATCAAAAAGCAGTGTAGAGAATTTAATATCAAAAAGCAATAATGTCGACTGCGTTTAGATCTTTTTCATTTTGAAACAAATAAAGTTGGTTCTTTTTTACCAGTACTTAAAGTGCAAAATTGTGTTATAAACTAGAGTTTTCGTAAATATTTTTGTACGATATATTATTTTATGCTTAAGAAGTTGATTTATTTTTGCTCTATTGGTTTGTTTATTTGTTTCCTTTTTCATCGACAAATACCTTCAAAGAGCATGGCAAAGCTCAATGGCATTCTATTATTACAGTATGCGGCTGTATTTTTGCTCTATTTGTTTGTTTATTTGTTTCCTTTTTCATCGACAAATATCTTCAAAGAGCATGGCAAAGCTCAATGGCATTCTATTATTACAGTATGCGGCTTCGTTTTCATCGGCATTTCAACCCGTTTTTTTGGCCGTTTTTCTCACTGGAGAATTTAATATCAAAAAGCAGTGTTTTCGACTACGTTTTGATCTATGTCATTTTTTATATTTTATATTATTTTATGCCTCAGAAGTTGATTTATTCTTCTCAAGAGAATTTAATATCAAAAAGCAATGTTGTCGACTGCGTTTGGATCTTTTTCATTTTTAACCAAATAAAGTTGGTTCTTTTTTACCAGTACTTAAAGTGCAAAATTGTGTTATAAACTAGAGCTTTCGTAAATATTTTTGTATTATATTTTATGTCTAAGAAGTTGATTTATTTTTGCTCTATTTATTTGTTTATTTGTTACCTTTTTCATCGACAAATATCTTCAAAGAGCATGGCAAAGCTCAATGGCATTCTATTATTACAGTATACGGCTGCGTTTTCATCGGCATTTCAACCCGCTTCTTCGGCCGTTTTTCTCACTGGAGAATTTAATATCAAAAGCAGTGTTTTCGACTGCGTTTTGATCTATTTCATTTTTTCTATTTTTTACTATTTTATGCCTAAGAAGTTAATTTATTTTTCTCAAGAGAATTTAATATCAAAAAGCAATATAGACTGCGCTTAGATCTTTTTTATTTTTAAACAAATAAAGTTGGTTCATTTTTACCAGTACTTAATGTGCAAAATTGTGTTATAAACTAGAGTTTTCGTAAATATTTTTGTATATTATTTTATGTCTAAGGAGTTAAATTATTTTTGCTCTATTTGTTTGTTTATTTGTTATCTTCTTCATCGACAAATATCTTCAAAGAGCATGGCAAAGCTCAATGGCATTCTATTATTACAGTATGCGGCGGCATTTTCATCGGCATTTCATCCCGCTTCTTCGGCCGTTTTTCTCACTGGAGAATTTAAAATCAAAAAGCAGTGTTTTCGACTACGTTTTGATCTATTTCATTTTTTATATTTTATATTATTTTATGCCTAAGAAGTTGATTTATTTTCTGCAAGAGAATTTAATATCAAAAAGCAGTGTAGAGAATTTAATATCAAAAAGCAATAATGTCGACTGCGTTTAGATCTTTTTCATTTTTAAACAAATAAAGTTGGTTCTTTTTTACCAGTACTTAAAGTGCAAAATTGTGTTATAAACTAGAGTTTTCGTAAATATTTTTGTACGATATATTATTTTATGCTTAAGAAGTTGATTTATTTTTGCTCTATTTGTTTGTTTATTTGTTACCTTTTTCATCGACAAATATCTTCAAAGAGCATGGCAAAGCTCAATGGCATTCTATTATTACAGTATGCGGCTGCGTTTTCATCGGCATTTCAACCCGTTTTTTTGGCCGTTTTTCTCACAGGAGAATTTAATATCAAAAAGCAGTGTTTTCGACTACGTTTTGATCTATTTCATTTTTTATATTTTATATTATTTTATGCCTCAGAAGTTGATTTATTCTTCTCAAGAGAATTTAATATCAAAAAGCAATGTTGTCGACTGCGTTTAGATCTTTTTCATTTTTAACCAAATAAAGTTGGTTCTTTTTTACAAGTACTTAAAGTGCAAAATTGTGTTATAAACTAGAGTTTTCGTAAATATTTTTGTACGATATATTATTTTATGCGTAAGAAGTTGATTTATTTTTGCTCTATTTGTTTGTTTATTTGTTTCCTTTTTCATCGACAAATATCTTCAAAGAGCATGGCAAAGCTCAATGGCGTTCGATTATTACAGTATGCGGCTGCGTTTTCATCGGCGTTTCTACCCGCTTCTTCGGCCGTTTTTCTCACTGGAGAATTTAATATCAAAAAGCAGTGTTTTCGACTGCGTTTTGATCTATTTCACTTTTTATATTTTATATTATTTTATGCCGAAGAAGTTGATTTATTTTCTTCAAGAGAATTTAATATCAAAAAGCAGTGTAGAGAATTTAATATCAAAAAGCAATAATGTCGACTGCGTTTAGATCTTTTTCATTTTTAAACAAATAAAGTTGGTTCTTTTTTACCAGTACTTAAAGTGCAAAATTGTGTTATAAACTAGAGCTTTCGTAAATATTTTTGTATTATATTTTATGTCTAAGAAGTTGATTTATTTTTGCTCTATTTATTTGTTTATTTGTTACCTTTTTCATCGACAAATATCTTCAAAGAGCATGGCAAAGCTCAATGGCATTCTATTATTACAGTATACGGCTGCGTTTTCATCGGCATTTCAACCCGCTTCTTCGGCCGTTTTTCTCACTGGAGAATTTAATATCAAAAGCAGTGTTTTCGACTGCGTTTTGATCTATTTCATTTTTTCTATTTTTTATTTTTTTATGCCTAAGAAGTTGATTTATTTTCTGCAAGAGAATTTAATATCAAAAAGCAATATTGTCGACTGCGCTTAGATCTTTTTTATTTTTAAACAAATAAAGTTGGTTCATTTTTACCAGTACTTAATGTGCAAAATTGTGTTATAAACTAGAGTTTTCGTAAATATTTTTGTATATTATTTTATGTCTAAGAAGTTGATTTATTTTTGCTCTATTTGTTTGTTTATTTGTTATCTTCTTCATCGACAAATATCTTCAAAGAGCATGGCAAAGCTCAATGGCATTCTATTATTACAGTATGCGGCGGCATTTTCATCGGCATTTCATCCCGCTTCTTCGGCCGTTTTTCTCACTGGAGAATTTAAAATCAAAAAGCAGTGTTTTCGACTACGTTTTGATCTATTTCATTTTTTATATTTTATATTATTTTATGCCTAAGAAGTTGATTTATTTTCTGCAAGAGAATTTAATATCAAAAAGCAGTGTAGAGAATTTAATATCAAAAAGCAATAATGTCGACTGCGTTTAGATCTTTTTCATTTTTAAACAAATAAAGTTGGTTCTTTTTTACCAGTACTTAAAGTGCAAAATTGTGTTATAAACTAGAGTTTTCGTAAATATTTTTGTACGATATATTATTTTATGCTTAAGAAGTTGATTTATTTTTGCTCTATTTGTTTGTTTATTTGTTACCTTTTTCATCGACAAATATCTTCAAAGAGCATGGCAAAGCTCAATGGCATTCTATTATTACAGTATACGGCTGCGTTTTCATCGGCATTTCAACCCGCTTCTTCGGCCGTTTTTCTCACTGGAGAATTTAATATCAAAAGCAGTGTTTTCGACTGCGTTTTGATCTATTTCATTTTTTCTATTTTTCATTTTTTTATGCCTAAGAAGTTGATTTATTTTCTGCAAGAGAATTTAATATCAAAAAGCAATATTGTCGACTGCGCTTAGATCTTTTTTATTTTTAAACAAATAAAGTTGGTTCATTTTTACCAGTACTTAATGTGCAAAATTGTGTTATAAACTAGAGTTTTCGTAAATATTTTTGTATATTATTTTATGTCTAAGGAGTTAAATTATTTTTGCTCTATTTGTTTGTTTATTTGTTATCTTCTTCATCGACAAATATCTTCAAAGAGCATGGCAAAGCTCAATGGCATTCTATTATTACAGTATGCGGCTGCGTTTTCATCGGCATTTCAACCCGTTTTTTTGGCCGTTTTTCTCACTGGAGAATTTAATATCAAAGAGCAGTGTTTTCGACTACGTTTTGATCTATTTCATTTTTTATATTTTATATTATTTTATGCCTCAGAAGTTGATTTATTCTTCTCAAGAGAATTTAATATCAAAAAGCAATGTTGTCGACTGCGTTTAGATCTTTTTCATTTTTAACCAAATAAAGTTGGTTCTTTTTTACAAGTACTTAAAGTGCAAAATTGTGTTATAAACTAGAGTTTTCGTAAATATTTTTGTACGATATATTATTTTATGCGTAAGAAGTTGATTTATTTTTGCTCTATTTGTTTGTTTATTTGTTACCTTTTTCATCGACAAATATCTTCAAAGAGCATGGCAAAGCTCAATGGCATTCTATTATTACAGTATACGGCTGCGTTTTCATCGGCATTTCAACCCGCTTCTTCGGCCGTTTTTCTCACTGGAGAATTTAATATCAAAAGCAGTGTTTTCGACTGCGTTTTGATCTATTTCATTTTTTCTATTTTTTATTTTTTTATGCCTAAGAAGTTGATTTATTTTCTGCAAGAGAATTTAATATCAAAAAGCTATATTGTCGACTGCGCTTAGATCTTTTTTATTTTTAAACAAATAAAGTTGGTTCATTTTTACCAGTACTTAATGTGCAAAATTGTGTTATAAACTAGAGTTTTCGTAAATATTTTTGTATATTATTTTATGTCTAAGGAGTTAAATTATTTTTGCTCTATTTGTTTGTTTATTTGTTATCTTCTTCATCGACAAATATCTTCAAAGAGCATGGCAAAGCTCAATGGCATTCTATTATTACAGTATGCGGCTGCGTTTTCATCGGCATTTCAACCCGTTTTTTTGGCCGTTTTTCTCACTGGAGAATTTAATATCAAAAAGCAGTGTTTTCGACTACGTTTTGATCTATTTCATTTTTTATATTTTATATTATTTTATGCCTCAGAAGTTGATTTATTCTTCTCAAGAGAATTTAATATCAAAAAGCAATGTTGTCGACTGCGTTTAGATCTTTTTCATTTTTAACCAAATAAAGTTGGTTCTTTTTTACAAGTACTTAAAGTGCAAAATTGTGTTATAAACTAGAGCTTTCGTAAATATTTTTGTATTATATTTTATGTCTAAGAAGTTGATTTATTTTTGCTCTATTTATTTGTTTATTTGTTACCTTTTTCATCGACAAATATCTTCAAAGAGCATGGCAAAGCTCAATGGCATTCTATTATTACAGTATACGGCTGCGTTTTCATCGGCATTTCAACCCGCTTCTTCGGCCGTTTTTCTCACTGGAGAATTTAATATCAAAAGCAGTGTTTTCGACTGCGTTTTGATCTATTTCATTTTTTCTATTTTTTATTTTTTTATGCCTAAGAAGTTGATTTATTTTCTGCAAGAGAATTTAATATCAAAAAGCAATATTGTCGACTGCGCTTAGATCTTTTTTATTTTTAAACAAATAAAGTTGGTTCATTTTTACCAGTACTTAATGTGCAAAATTGTGTTATAAACTAGAGTTTTCGTAAATATTTTTGTATATTATTTTATGTCTAAGGAGTTAAATTATTTTTGCTCTATTTGTTTGTTTATTTGTTATCTTCTTCATCGACAAATATCTTCAAAGAGCATGGCAAAGCTCAATGGCATTCTATTATTACAGTATGCGGCTGCGTTTTCATCGGCATTTCAACCCGTTTTTTTGGCCGTTTTTCTCACTGGAGAATTTAATATCAAAAAGCAGTGTTTTCGACTACGTTTTGATCTATTTCATTTTTTATATTTTATATTATTTTATGCCTCAGAAGTTGATTTATTCTTCTCAAGAGAATTTAATATCAAAAAGCAATGTTGTCGACTGCGTTTAGATCTTTTTCATTTTTAACCAAATAAAGTTGGTTCTTTTTTACAAGTACTTAAAGTGCAAAATTGTGTTATAAACTAGAGTTTTCGTAAATATTTTTGTACGATATATTATTTTATGCGTAAGAAGTTGATTTATTTTTGCTCTATTTGTTTGTTTATTTGTTTCCTTTTTCATCGACAAATATCTTCAAAGAGCATGGCAAAGCTCAATGGCGTTCGATTATTACAGTATGCGGCTGCGTTTTCATCGGCGTTTCTACCCGCTTCTTCGGCCGTTTTTCTCACTGGAGAATTTAATATCAAAAAGCAGTGTTTTCGACTGCGTTTTGATCTATTTCACTTTTTATATTTTATATTATTTTATGCCGAAGAAGTTGATTTATTTTCTTCAAGAGAATTTAATATCAAAAAGCAGTGTAGAGAATTTAATATCAAAAAGCAATAATGTCGACTGCGTTTAGATCTTTTTCATTTTTAAACAAATAAAGTTGGTTCTTTTTTACCAGTACTTAAAGTGCAAAATTGTGTTATAAACTAGAGCTTTCGTAAATATTTTTGTATTATATTTTATGTCTAAGAAGTTGATTTATTTTTGCTCTATTTATTTGTTTATTTGTTACCTTTTTCATCGACAAATATCTTCAAAGAGCATGGCAAAGCTCAATGGCATTCTATTATTACAGTATACGGCTGCGTTTTCATCGGCATTTCAACCCGCTTCTTCGGCCGTTTTTCTCACTGGAGAATTTAATATCAAAAGCAGTGTTTTCGACTGCGTTTTGATCTATTTCATTTTTTCTATTTTTTATTTTTTTATGCCTAAGAAGTTGATTTATTTTCTGCAAGAGAATTTAATATCAAAAAGCAATATTGTCGACTGCGCTTAGATCTTTTTTATTTTTAAACAAATAAAGTTGGTTCTTTTTTACCAGTACTTAATGTGCAAAATTGTGTTATAAACTAGAGTTTTCGTAAATATTTTTGTATATTATTTTATGTCTAAGGAGTTAAATTATTTTTGCTCTATTTGTTTGTTTATTTGTTATCTTCTTCATCGACAAATATCTTCAAAGAGCATGGCAAAGCTCAATGGCATTCTATTATTACAGTATGCGGCGGCATTTTCATCGGCATTTCATCCCGCTTCTTCGGCCGTTTTTCTCACTGGAGAATTTAAAATCAAAAAGCAGTGTTTTCGACTACGTTTTGATCTATGTCATTTTTTATATTTTATATTATTTTATGCCTCAGAAGTTGATTTATTCTTCTCAAGAGAATTTAATATCAAAAAGCAATGTTGTCGACTGCGTTTGGATCTTTTTCATTTTTAACCAAATAAAGTTGGTTCTTTTTTACCAGTACTTAAAGTGCAAAATTGTGTTATAAACTAGAGCTTTCGTAAATATTTTTGTATTATATTTTATGTCTAAGAAGTTGATTTATTTTTGCTCTATTTATTTGTTTATTTGTTACCTTTTTCATCGACAAATATCTTCAAAGAGCATGGCAAAGCTCAATGGCATTCTATTATTACAGTATACGGCTGCGTTTTCATCGGCATTTCAACCCGCTTCTTCGGCCGTTTTTCTCACTGGAGAATTTAATATCAAAAAGCAGTGTTTTCGACTGCGTTTTGATCTATTTCACTTTTTATATTTTATATTATTTTATGCCGAAGAAGTTGATTTATTTTCTTCAAGAGAATTTAATATCAAAAAGCAGTGTAGAGAATTTAATATCAAAAAGCAATAATGTCGACTGCGTTTAGATCTTTTTCATTTTTAAACAAATAAAGTTGGTTCTTTTTTACCAGTACTTAAAGTGCAAAATTGTGTTATAAACTAGAGCTTTCGTAAATATTTTTGTATTATATTTTATGTCTAAGAAGTTGATTTATTTTTGCTCTATTTATTTGTTTATTTGTTACCTTTTTCATCGACAAATATCTTCAAAGAGCATGGCAAAGCTCAATGGCATTCTATTATTACAGTATACGGCTGCGTTTTCATCGGCATTTCAACCCGCTTCTTCGGCCGTTTTTCTCACTGGAGAATTTAATATCAAAAGCAGTGTTTTCGACTGCGTTTTGATCTATTTCATTTTTTCTATTTTTTATTATTTTATGCCTAAGAAGTTAATTTATTTTTCTCAAGAGAATTTAATATCAAAAAGCAATATTGTCGACTGCGCTTAGATCTTTTTTATTTTTAAACAAATAAAGTTGGTTCATTTTTACCAGTACTTAATGTGCAAAATTGTGTTATAAACTAGAGTTTTCGTAAATATTTTTGTATATTATTTTATGTCTAAGGAGTTAAATTATTTTTGCTCTATTTGTTTGTTTATTTGTTATCTTCTTCATCGACAAATATCTTCAAAGAGCATGGCAAAGCTCAATGGCATTCTATTATTACAGTATGCGGCGGCATTTTCATCGGCATTTCATCCCGCTTCTTCGGCCGTTTTTCTCACTGGAGAATTTAAAATCAAAAAGCAGTGTTTTCGACTACGTTTTGATCTATTTCATTTTTTATATTTTATATTATTTTATGCCTAAGAAGTTGATTTATTTTCTGCAAGAGAATTTAATATCAAAAAGCAGTGTAGAGAATTTAATATCAAAAAGCAATAATGTCGACTGCGTTTAGATCTTTTTCATTTTTAAACAAATAAAGTTGGTTCTTTTTTACCAGTACTTAAAGTGCAAAATTGTGTTATAAACTAGAGTTTTCGTAAATATTTTTGTACGATATATTATTTTATGCTTAAGAAGTTGATTTATTTTTGCTCTATTTGTTTGTTTATTTGTTACCTTTTTCATCGACAAATATCTTCAAAGAGCATGGCAAAGCTCAATGGCATTCTATTATTACAGTATGCGGCTGCGTTTTCATCGGCATTTCAACCCGTTTTTTTGGCCGTTTTTCTCACTGGAGAATTTAATATCAAAAAGCAGTGTTTTCGACTACGTTTTGATCTATTTCATTTTTTATATTTTATATTATTTTATGCCTCAGAAGTTGATTTATTCTTCTCAAGAGAATTTAATATCAAAAAGCAATGTTGTCGACTGCGTTTAGATCTTTTTCATTTTTAACCAAATAAAGTTGGTTCTTTTTTACAAGTACTTAAAGTGCAAAATTGTGTTATAAACTAGAGTTTTCGTAAATATTTTTGTACGATATATTATTTTATGCGTAAGAAGTTGATTTATTTTTGCTCTATTTGTTTGTTTATTTGTTTCCTTTTTCATCGACAAATATCTTCAAAGAGCATGGCAAAGCTCAATGGCATTCGATTATTACAGTATGCGGCTGCGTTTTCATCGGCGTTTCTACCCGCTTCTTCGGCCGTTTTTCTCACTGGAGAATTTAATATCAAAAAGCAGTGTTTTCGACTGCGTTTTGATCTATTTCCCTTTTTATATTTTATATTATTTTATGCCGAAGAAGTTGATTTATTTTCTTCAAGAGAATTTAATATCAAAAAGCAGTGTAGAGAATTTAATATTAAAAAGCAATAATGTCGACTGCGTTTAGATCTTTTTCATTTTTAAACAAATAAAGTTGGTTCTTTTTTACCAGTACTTAAAGTGCAAAATTGTGTTATAAACTAGAGCTTTCGTAAATATTTTTGTATTATATTTTATGTCTAAGAAGTTGATTTATTTTTGCTCTATTTATTTGTTTATTTGTTACCTTTTTCATCGACAAATATCTTCAAAGATCATGGCAAAGCTCAATGGCATTCTATTATTACAGTATACGGCTGCGTTTTCATCGGCATTTCAACCCGCTTCTTCGGCCGTTTTTCTCACTGGAGAATTTAATATCAAAAGCAGTGTTTTCGACTGCGTTTTGATCTATTTCATTTTTTCTATTTTTTATTTTTTTATGCCTAAGAAGTTGATTTATTTTCTGCAAGAGAATTTAATATCAAAAAGCAATATTGTCGACTGCGCTTAGATCTTTTTTATTTTTAAACAAATAAAGTTGGTTCTTTTTTACCAGTACTTAATGTGCAAAATTGTGTTATAAACTAGAGTTTTCGTAAATATTTTTGTATATTATTTTATGTCTAAGGAGTTAAATTATTTTTGCTCTATTTGTTTGTTTATTTGTTATCTTCTTCATCGACAAATATCTTCAAAGAGCATGGCAAAGCTCAATGGCATTCTATTATTACAGTATGCGGCGGCATTTTCATCGGCATTTCATCCCGCTTCTTCGGCCGTTTTTCTCACTGGAGAATTTAAAATCAAAAAGCAGTGTTTTCGACTACGTTTTGATCTATTTCATTTTTTATATTTTATATTATTTTATGCCTAAGAAGTTGATTTATTCTTCTCAAGAGAATTTAATATCAAAAAGCAATGTTGTCGACTGCGTTTGGATCTTTTTCATTTTTAACCAAATAAAGTTGGTTCTTTTTTACCAGTACTTAAAGTGCAAAATTGTGTTATAAACTAGAGCTTTCGTAAATATTTTTGTATTATATTTTATGTCTAAGAAGTTGATTTATTTTTGCTCTATTTATTTGTTTATTTGTTACCTTTTTCATCGACAAATATCTTCAAAGAGCATGGCAAAGCTCAATGGCATTCTATTATTACAGTATACGGCTGCGTTTTCATCGGCATTTCAACCCGCTTCTTCGGCCGTTTTTCTCACTGGAGAATTTAATATCAAAAGCAGTGTTTTCGACTGCGTTTTGATCTATTTCATTTTCTCTATTTTTTATTATTTTATGCCTAAGAAGTTAATTTATTTTTCTCAAGAGAATTTAATATCAAAAAGCAATATTGTCGACTGCGCTTAGATCTTTTTTATTTTTAAACAAATAAAGTTGGTTCATTTTTACCAGTACTTAATGTGCAAAATTGTGATATAAACTAGAGTTTTCGTAAATATTTTTGTATATTATTTTATGTCTAAGAAGTTGATTTATTTTTGCTCTATTTGTTTGTTTATTTGTTATCTTCTTCATCGACAAATATCTTCAAAGAGCATGGCAAAGCTCAATGGCATTCTATTATTACAGTATGCGGCGGCATTTTCATCGGCATTTCATCCCGCTTCTTCGGCCGTTTTTCTCACTGGAGAATTTAAAATCAAAAAGCAGTGTTTTCGACTACGTTTTGATCTATTTCATTTTTTATATTTTATATTATTTTATGCCTAAGAAGTTGATTTATTTTCTGCAAGAGAATTTAATATCAAAAAGCAGTGTAGAGAATTTAATATCAAAAAGCAATAATGTCGACTGCGTTTAGATCTTTTTCATTTTTAAACAAACAAAGTTGGTTCTTTTTTACCAGTACTTAAAGTGCAAAATTGTGTTATAAACTAGAGTTTTCGTAAATATTTTTGTACGATATATTATTTTATGCTTAAGAAGTTGATTTATTTTTGCTCTATTTGTTTGTTTATTTGTTACCTTTTTCATCGACAAATATCTTCAAAGAGCATGGCAAAGCTCAATGGCATTCTATTATTACAGTATGCGGCTGCGTTTTCATCGGCATTTCAACCCGTTTTTTTGGCCGTTTTTCTCACTGGAGAATTTAATATCAAAAAGCAAAGTTTTCGACTACGTTTTGATCTATTTCATTTTTTATATTTTATATTATTTTATGCCTCAGAAGTTGATTTATTCTTCTCAAGAGAATTTAATATCAAAAAGCAATGTTGTCGACTGCGTTTAGATCTTTTTCATTTTTAACCAAATAAAGTTGGTTCTTTTTTACAAGTACTTAAAGTGCAAAATTGTGTTATAAACTAGAGTTTTCGTAAATATTTTTGTACGATATATTATTTTATGCGTAAGAAGTTGATTTATTTTTGCTCTATTTGTTTGTTTATTTGTTTCCTTTTTCATCGACAAATATCTTCAAAGAGCATGGCAAAGCTCAATGGCGTTCTATTATTACAGTATGCGGCTGCGTTTTCATCGGCGTTTCTACCCGCTTCTTCGGCCGTTTTTCTCACTGGAGAATTTAATATCAAAAAGCAGTGTTTTCGACTGCGTTTTGATCTATTTCACTTTTTATATTTTATATTATTTTATGCCGAAGAAGTTGATTTATTTTCTTCAAGAGAATTTAATATCAAAAAGAAGTGTAGAGAATTTAATATCAAAAAGCAATAATGTCGACTGCGTTTAGATCTTTTTCATTTTTAAACAAATAAAGTTGGTTCTTTTTTACCAGTACTTAAAGTGCAAAATTGTGTTATAAACTAGAGCTTTCGTAAATATTTTTGTATTATATTTTATGTCTAAGAAGTTGATTTATTTTTGCTCTATTTATTTGTTTATTTGTTACCTTTTTCATCGACAAATATCTTCAAAGAGCATGGCAAAGCTCAATGGCGTTCTATTATTACAGTATACGGCTGCATTTTCATCGGCATTTCAACCCGCTTCTTCGGCCGTTTTTCTCACTGGAGAATTTAATATCAAAAGCAGTGTTTTCGACTGCGTTTTGATCTATTTCATTTTTTCTATTTTTTATTATTTTATGCCTAAGAAGTTGATTTATTTTCTGCAAGAGAATTTAATATCAAAAAGCAGTGTAGAGAATTTAATATCAAAAAGCAATAATGTCGACTGCATTTAGATCTTTTTCATTTTTAAACAAATAAAGTTGGTTCTTTTTTACCAGTACTTAAAGTGCAAAATTGTGTTATAAACTAGAGTTTTCGTAAATATTTTTGTACGATATATTATTTTATGCTTAAGAAGTTGATTTATTTTTGCTCTATTGGTTTGTTTATTTGTTTCCTTTTTCATCGACAAATACCTTCAAAGAGCATGGCAAAGCTCAATGGCATTCTATTATTACAGTATGCGGCTGCGTTTTCATCGGCATTTCAACCCGTTTTTTTGGCCGTTTTTCTCACTGGAGAATTTAATATCAAAAAGCAGTGTTTTCGACTACGTTTTGATCTATGTCAGTTTTTATATTTTATATTATTTTATGCCTCAGAAGTTGATTTATTCTTCTCAAGAGAATTTAATATCAAAAAGCAATGTTGTCGACTGCGTTTGGATCTTTTTCATTTTTAACCAAATAAAGTTGGTTCTTTTTTACCAGTACTTAAAGTGCAAAATTGTTTTATAAACGAAAGCTTTCGTAAATATTTTTGTATTATATTTTATGTCTAAGAAGTTGATTTATTTTTGCTCTATTTATTTGTTTATTTGTTACCTTTTTCATCGACAAATATCTTCAAAGAGCATGGCAAAGCTCAATGGCATTTTATTATTACAGTATACGGCTGCGTTTTCATCGGCATTTCAACCCGCTTCTTCGGCCGTTTTTCTCACTGGAGAATTTAATATCAAAAGCAGTGTTTTCGACTGCGTTTTGATCTATTTCATTTTTTCTATTTTTTATTATTTTATGCCTAAGAAGTTAATTTATTTTTCTCAAGAGAATTTAATATCAAAAAGCAATATTGTCGACTGCGCTTAGACCTTTTTTATTTTTAAACAAATAAAGTTGGTTCTTTTTTACCAGTACTTAATGTGCAAAATTGTGTTATAAACTAGAGTTTTCGTAAATATTTTTGTATATTATTTTATGTCTAAGAAGTTGATTTATTTTTGCTCTATTTATTTGTTTATTTGTTACCTTTTTCATCGACAAATATCTTCAAAGAGCATGGCAAAGTTCAATGGCATTCTATTATTACAGTATACGGCTGCGTTTTCATCGGCATTTCAACCCGCTTCTTCGGCCGTTTTTCTCACTGGAGAATTTAATATCAAAAGCAGTGTTTTCGACTGCGTTTTGATCTATTTCATTTTTTCTATTTTTTATTATTTTATGCCTAAGAAGTTAATTTATTTTTCTCAAGAGAATTTAATATCAAAAAGCAATATTGTCGACTGCGCTTAGATCTTTTTCATTTTTAACCAAATAAAGTTGGTTCTTTTTTACCAGTACTTAAAGTGCAAAATTGTGTTATAAACTAGAGCTTTCGTAAATATTTTTGTATTATATTTTATGTCTAAGAAGTTGATTTATTTTTGCTCTATTTATTTGTTTATTTGTTACCTTTTTCATCGACAAATATCTTCAAAGAGCATGGCAAAGTTCAATGGCATTCTATTATTACAGTATACGGCTGCGTTTTCATCGGCATTTCAACCCGCTTCTTCGGCCGTTTTTCTCACTGGAGAATTTAATATCAAAAGCAGTGTTTTCGACTGCGTTTTGATCTATTTCATTTTTTCTATTTTTTATTATTTTATGCCTAAGAAGTTAATTTATTTTTCTCAAGAGAATTTAATATCAAAAAGCAATATTGTCGACTGCGCTTAGATCTTTTTTATTTTTAAACAAATAAAGTTGGTTCTTTTTTACCAGTACTTAATGTGCAAAATTGTGTTATAAACTAGAGTTTTCGTAAATATTTTTGTATATTATTTTATGTCTAAGGAGTTAAATTATTTTTGCTCTATTTGTTTGTTTATTTGTTATCTTCTTCATCGACAAATATCTTCAAAGAGCATGGCAAAGCTCAATGGCATTCTATTATTACAGTATGCGGCTGCGTTTTCATCGGCATTTCAACCCGTTTTTTTGGCCGTTTTTCTCACTGGAGAATTTAAAATCAAAAAGCAGTGTTTTCGACTACGTTTTGATCTATTTCATTTTTTATATTTTATATTATTTTATGCCTAAGAAGTTGATTTATTTTCTTCAAGAGAATTTAGTATCAAAAAGCAGTGTAGAGAATTTAATATCAAAAAGCAATATTGTCGACTGCGTTTAGATCTTTTTCATTTTTAAACAAATAAAGTTGGTTCTTTTTTACCAGTACTTAAAGTGCAAAATTGTGTTATAGACTAGAGTTTTCGTAAATATTTTTGTATAATATTTTATGTCTTAGAAGTTGATTTATTTTTGCTCTATTTGTTTGTTTATTTGTTTCCTTTTTCATCGACAAATATCTTCAAAGAGCATGGCAAAGCTCAATGGCATTCTATTATTACAGTATGCGGCTGCGTTTTCATCGGCATTTCAACCCGTTTTTTTGGCCGTTTTTCTCACTGGAGAATTTAAAATCAAAAAGCAGTGTTTTCGACTACGTTTTGATCTATTTCATTTTTTATATTTTATATTATTTTATGCCTAAGAAGTTGATTTATTTTCTTCAAGAGAATTTAGTATCAAAAAGCAGTGTAGAGAATTTAATATCAAAAAGCAATATTGTCGACTGCGTTTAGATCTTTTTCATTTTTAAACAAATAAAGTTGGTTCTTTTTTACCAGTACTTAAAGTGCAAAATTGTGTTATAAACTAGAGTTTTCGTAAATATTTTTGTACGATATATTATTTTATGCTTAAGAAGTTGATTTATTTTTGCTCTATTTGTTTGTTTATTTGTTACCTTTTTCATCGACAAATATCTTCAAAGAGCATGGCAAAGCTCAATGTCATTCTATTATTACAGTATGCGGCTGCGTTTTCATCGGCATTTCAACCCGTTTTTTTGGCCGTTTTTCTCACTGGAGAATTTAATATCAAAAAGCAGTGTTTTCGACTACGTTTTGATCTATTTCATTTTTTATATTTTATATTATTTTATGCCTAAGAAGGTGATTTATTTTCTGCAAGAGAATTTAATATCAAAAAGCAGTGTAGAGAATTTAATATCAAAAAGCAATAATGTCGACTGCGTTTAGATCTTTTTCATTTTTAAACAAATAAAGTTGGTTCTTTTTTACCAGTACTTAAAGTGCAAAATTGTGTTATAGACTAGAGTTTTCGTAAATATTTTTGTATAATATTTTATGTCTTAGAAGTTGATTTATTTTTGCTCTATTTGTTTGTTTATTTGTTTCCTTTTTCATCGACAAATATCTTCAAAGAGCATGGCAAAGCTCAATGGCATTCTATTATTACAGTATGCGGCTGCGTTTTCATCGGCGTTTCTACCCGCTTCTTCGGCCGTTTTTCTCACTGGAGAATTTAATATCAAAAGGCAGTGTTTTCGACTGCATTTTGATCTCTTTCATTTTTTATATTTTATATTATTTTATGCCTAAGAAGTTGATTTATTTTCTGCAAGAGAGTTTAATATCAAAAAGCGGTGTAGAGAATTTAATATCAGAAAGCAATAATGTCGACTGCGTTTAGATCTTTTTCATTTTTAAACAAATAAAGTTGGTTCTTTTTTACCAGTACTTAAAGTGCAAAATTGTGTTATAGACTAGAGTTTTCGTAAATATTTTTGTATAATATTTTATGTCTTAGAAGTTGATTTATTTTTGCTCTATTTGTTTGTTTATTTGTTTCCTTTTTCATCGACAAATATCTTCAAAGAGCATGGCAAAGCTCAATGGCATTCTATTATTACAGTATGCGGCTGCGTTTTCATCGGCATTTCAACCCGTTTTTTTGGCCGTTTTTCTCACTGGAGAATTTAAAATCAAAAAGCAGTGTTTTCGACTACGTTTTGATCTATTTCATTTTTTATATTTTATATTATTTTATGCCTAAGAAGTTGATTTATTTTCTTCAAGAGAATTTAGTATCAAAAAGCAGTGTAGAGAATTTAATATCAAAAAGCAATATTGTCGACTGCGTTTAGATCTTTTTCATTTTTAAACAAATAAAGTTGGTTCTTTTTTACCAGTACTTAAAGTGCAAAATTGTGTTATAGACTAGAGTTTTCGTAAATATTTTTGTATAATATTTTATGTCTTAGAAGTTGATTTATTTTTGCTCTATTTGTTTGTTTATTTGTTTCCTTTTTCATCGACAAATATCTTCAAAGAGCATGGCAAAGCTCAATGGCATTCTATTATTACAGTATGCGGCTGCGTTTTCATCGGGTTTTCTACCCGCTTCTTCGGCCGTTTTTCTCACTGGGGAATTTAATATCAAAAAGCAGTGTTTTCGACTGCGTTTTGATCTATTTCATTTTTTCTATTTTTTATTATTTTATGCCTAAGAAGTTAATTTATTTTTCTCAAGAGAATTTAATATCAAAAAGCAATATTGTCGACTGCGCTTAGATCTTTTTTATTTTTAAACAAATAAAGTTGGTTCTTTTTTACCAGTACTTAATGTGCAAAATTGTGTTATAAACTAGAGTTTTCGTAAATATTTTTGTATATTATTTTATGTCTAAGGAGTTAAATTATTTTTGCTCTATTTGTTTGTTTATTTGTTATCTTCTTCATCGACAAATATCTTCAAAGAGCATGGCAAAGCTCAATGGCATTCTATTATTACAGTATGCGGCTGCGTTTTCATCGGCATTTCAACCCGTTTTTTTGGCCGTTTTTCTCACTGGAGAATTTAAAATCAAAAAGCAGTGTTTTCGACTACGTTTTGATCTATTTCATTTTTTATATTTTATATTATTTTATGCCTAAGAAGTTGATTTATTTTCTTCAAGAGAATTTAGTATCAAAAAGCAGTGTAGAGAATTTAATATCAAAAAGCAATATTGTCGACTGCGTTTAGATCTTTTTCATTTTTAAACAAATAAAGTTGGTTCTTTTTTACCAGTACTTAAAGTGCAAAATTGTGTTATAGACTAGAGTTTTCGTAAATATTTTTGTATAATATTTTATGTCTTAGAAGTTGATTTATTTTTGCTCTATTTGTTTGTTTATTTGTTTCCTTTTTCATCGACAAATATCTTCAAAGAGCATGGCAAAGCTCAATGGCATTCTATTATTACAGTATGCGGCTGCGTTTTCATCGGCATTTCAACCCGCTTCTTCGGCCGTTTTTCTCACTGGAGAATTTAATATCAAAAGCAGTGTTTTCGACTGCGTTTTGATCTATTTCATTTTTTCTATTTTTTATTATTTTATGCCTAAGAAGTTAATTTATTTTTCTCAAGAGAATTTAATATCAAAAAGCAATATTGTCGACTGCGCTTAGATCTTTTTTATTTTTAAACAAATAAAGTTGGTTCTTTTTTACCAGTACTTAATGTGCAAAATTGTGTTATAAACTAGAGTTTTCGTAAATATTTTTGTATATTATTTTATGTCTAAGGAGTTAAATTATTTTTGCTCTATTTGTTTGTTTATTTGTTATCTTCTTCATCGACAAATATCTTCAAAGAGCATGGCAAAGCTCAATGGCATTCTATTATTACAGTATGCGGCTGCGTTTTCATCGGCATTTCAACCCGTTTTTTTGGCCGTTTTTCTCACTGGAGAATTTAAAATCAAAAAGCAGTGTTTTCGACTACGTTTTGATCTATTTCATTTTTTATATTTTATATAAATTTTATGCCTAAGAAGTTGATTTATTTTCTTCAAGAGAATTTAGTATCAAAAAGCAGTGTAGAGAATTTAATATCAAAAAGCAATATTGTCGACTGCGTTTAGATCTTTTTCATTTTTAAACAAATAAAGTTGGTTCTTTTTTACCAGTACTTAAAGTGCAAAATTGTGTTATAGACTAGAGTTTTCGTAAATATTTTTGTATAATATTTTATGTCTTAGAAGTTGATTTATTTTTGCTCTATTTGTTTGTTTATTTGTTTCCTTTTTCATCGACAAATATCTTCAAAGAGCATGGCAAAGCTCAATGGCATTCTATTATTACAGTATGCGGCTGCGTTTTCATCGGCATTTCAACCCGTTTTTTTGGCCGTTTTTCTCACTGGAGAATTTAAAATCAAAAAGCAGTGTTTTCGACTACGTTTTGATCTATTTCATTTTTTATATTTTATATTATTTTATGCCTAAGAAGTTGATTTATTTTCTTCAAGAGAATTTAGTATCAAAAAGCAGTGTAGAGAATTTAATATCAAAAAGCAATATTGTCGAGTGCGTTTAGATCTTTTTCATTTTTAAACAAATAAAGTTGGTTCTTTTTTACCAGTACTTAAAGTGCAAAATTGTGTTATAAACTAGAGTTTTCGTAAATATTTTTGTACGATATATTATTTTATGCTTAAGAAGTTGATTTATTTTTGCTCTATTTGTTTGTTTATTTGTTACCTTTTTCATCGACAAATATCTTCAAAGAGCATGGCAAAGCTCAATGTCATTCTATTATTACAGTATGCGGCTGCGTTTTCATCGGCATTTCAACCCGTTTTTTTGGCCGTTTTTCTCACTGGAGAATTTAATATCAAAAAGCAGTGTTTTCGACTACGTTTTGATCTATTTCATTTTTTATATTTTATATTATTTTATGCCTAAGAAGTTGATTTATTTTCTGCAAGAGAATTTAATATCAAAAAGCAGTGTAGAGAATTTAATATCAAAAAGCAATAATGTCGACTGCGTTTAGATCTTTTTCATTTTTAAACAAATAAAGTTGGCTCTTTTTTACCAGTACTTAAAGTGCAAAATTGTGTTATAAACTAGAGTTTTCGTAAATATTTTTGTATAATATTTTATGTCTTAGAAGTTGATTTATTTTTGCTCTATTTGTTTGTTTATTTGTTTCCTTTTTCATCGACAAATATCTTCAAAGAGCATGGCAAAGCTCAATGGCATTCTATTATTACAGTATGCGGCTGCGTTTTCATCGGCGTTTCTACCCGCTTCTTCGGCCGTTTTTCTCACTGGAGAATTTAATATCAAAAGGCAGTGTTTTCGACTGCATTTTGATCTCTTTCATTTTTTATATTTTATATTATTTTATGCCTAAGAAGTTGATTTATTTTCTGCAAGAGAGTTTAATATCAAAAAGCGGTGTAGAGAATTTAATATCAGAAAGCAATAATGTCGACTGCGTTTAGATCTTTTTCATTTTTAAACAAATAAAGTTGGTTCTTTTTTACCAGTACTTAAAGTGCAAAATTGTGTTATAGACTAGAGTTTTCGTAAATATTTTTGTATAATATTTTATGTCTTAGAAGTTGATTTATTTTTGCTCTATTTGTTTGTTTATTTGTTTCCTTTTTTATCGACAAATATCTTCAAAGAGCATGGCAAAGCTCAATGGCATTCTATTATTACAGTATGCGGCTGCGTTTTCATCGGCATTTCAACCCGTTTTTTTGGCCGTTTTTCTCACTGGAGAATTTAAAATCAAAAAGCAGTGTTTTCGACTACGTTTTGATCTATTTCATTTTTTATATTTTATATTATTTTATGCCTAAGAAGTTGATTTATTTTCTTCAAGAGAATTTAGTATCAAAAAGCAGTGTAGAGAATTTAATATCAAAAAGCAATATTGTCGACTGCGTTTAGATCTTTTTCATTTTTAAACAAATAAAGTTGGTTCTTTTTTACCAGTACTTAAAGTGCAAAATTGTGTTATAAACTAGAGTTTTCGTAAATATTTTTGTACGATATATTATTTTATGCTTAAGAAGTTGATTTATTTTTGCTCTATTTGTTTGTTTATTTGTTACCTTTTTCATCGACAAATATCTTCAAAGAGCATGGCAAAGCTCAATGTCATTCTATTATTACAGTATGCGGCTGCGTTTTCATCGGCATTTCAACCCGTTTTTTTGGCCGTTTTTCTCACTGGAGAATTTAATATCAAAAAGCAGTGTTTTCGACTACGTTTTGATCTATTTCATTTTTTATATTTTATATTATTTTATGCCTAAGAAGTTGATTTATTTTCTGCAAGAGAATTTAATATCAAAAAGCAGTGTAGAGAATTTAATATCAAAAAGCAATAATGTCGACTGCGTTTAGATCTTTTTCATTTTTAAACAAATAAAGTTGGCTCTTTTTTACCAGTACTTAAAGTGCAAAATTGTGTTATAAACTAGAGTTTTCGTAAATATTTTTGTATAATATTTTATGTCTTAGAAGTTGATTTATTTTTGCTCTATTTGTTTGTTTATTTGTTTCCTTTTTCATCGACAAATATCTTCAAAGAGCATGGCAAAGCTCAATGGCATTCTATTATTACAGTATGCGGCTGCGTTTTCATCGGCGTTTCTACCCGCTTCTTCGGCCGTTTTTCTCACTGGAGAATTTAATATCAAAAGGCAGTGTTTTCGACTGCATTTTGATCTCTTTCATTTTTTATATTTTATATTATTTTATGCCTAAGAAGTTGATTTATTTTCTGCAAGAGAGTTTAATATCAAAAAGCGGTGTAGAGAATTTAATATCAGAAAGCAATAATGTCGACTGCGTTTAGATCTTTTTCATTTTTAAACAAATAAAGTTGGTTCTTTTTTACCAGTACTTAAAGTGCAAAATTGTGTTATAGACTAGAGTTTTCGTAAATATTTTTGTATAATATTTTATGTCTTAGAAGTTGATTTATTTTTGCTCTATTTGTTTGTTTATTTGTTTCCTTTTTCATCGACAAATATCTTCAAAGAGCATGGCAAAGCTCAATGGCATTCTATTATTACAGTATGCGGCTGCGTTTTCATCGGGTTTTCTACCCGCTTCTTCGGCCGTTTTTCTCACTGGGGAATTTAATATCAAAAAGCAGTGTTTTCGACTGCGTTTTGATCTATTTCACTTTTTATATTTTATATTATTTTATGCCTAAGAAGTTGATTTATTTTTCTCAAGAGAATTTAATATCAAAAAGTAGTGTAGAGAATTTAATATCAAAAAGCAATGTTGTCGACTGCGTTTAGATCTTTTTCATTTTTAAACAAATAAAGTTGGTTCTTTTTTACCAGTACTTAAAGTGCAAAATTGTGTTATAAACTAGAGTTTTCGTAAATATTTTTGTACGATATATATTTTTTGCTTAAGAAGTTGATTTATTTTTGCTCTATTTGTTTGTTTATTTGTTACCTTTTTCATCGACAAATATCTTCAAAGAGCATGGCAAAGCTCAATGTCATTCTATTATTACAGTATGCGGCTGCGTTTTATTCGGCATTTCAACCCGTTTTTTTGGCCGTTTTTCTCACTGGAGAATTTAATATAAAAAAGCAGTGTTTTCGACTACGTTTTGATCCATTTCATTTTTTATATTTTATATTATTTTATGCCTAAGAAGGTGATTTATTTTCTGCAAGAGAATTTAATATCAAAAAGCAGTGTAGAGAATTTAATATCAAAAAGCAATAATGTCGACTGCGTTTAGATCTTTTTCATTTTTAAACAAATAAAGTTGGTTCTTTTTTACCAGTACTTAAAGTGCAAAATTGTGTTATAGACTAGAGTTTTCGTAAATATTTTTGTATAATATTTTATGTCTTAGAAGTTGATTTATTTTTGCTCTATTTGTTTGTTTATTTGTTTCCTTTTTCATCGACAAATATCTTCAAAGAGCATGGCAAAGCTCAATGGCATTCTATTATTACAGTATGCGGCTGCGTTTTCATCGGCGTTTCTACCCGCTTCTTCGGCCGTTTTTCTCACTGGAGAATTTAATATCAAATGCAGTGTTTTCGACTGCATTTTGATCTCTTTAATTTTTTATATTTTATATTATTTTATGCCTAAGAAGTTGATTTATTTTCTGCAAGAGAGTTTAATATCAAAAAGCAATAATGTCGACTGCGTTTAGATCTTTTTCATTTTTAAACAAATAAAGTTGGTTCTTTTTTACCAGTACTTAAAGTGCAAAATTGTGTTATAGACTAGAGTTTTCGTAAATATTTTTGTATAATATTTTATGTCTTAGAAGTTGATTTATTTTTGCTCTATTTGTTTGTTTATTTGTTTCCTTTTTCATCGACAAATATCTTCAAAGAGCATGGCAAAGCTCAATGGCATTCTATTATTACAGTATGCGGCTGCGTTTTCATCGGGTTTTCTACCCGCTTCTTCGGCCGTTTTTCTCACTGGGGAATTTAATATCAAAAAGCAGTGTTTTCGACTGCGTTTTGATCTATTTCACTTTTTATATTTTATATTATTTTATGCCTAAGAAGTTGATTTATTTTTCTCAAGAGAATTTAATATCAAAAAGTAGTGTAGAGAATTTAATATCAAAAAGCAATGTTGTCGACTGCGTTTAGATCTTTTTCATTTTTAAACAAATAAAGTTGGTTCTTTTTTACCAGTACTTAAAGTGCAAAATTGTGTTATAAACTAGAGTTTTCGTAAATATTTTTGTACGATATATTATTTTATGCTTAAGAAGTTGATTTATTTTTGCTCTATTTGTTTGTTTATTTGTTACCTTTTTCATCGACAAATATCTTCAAAGAGCATGGCAAAGCTCAATGTCATTCTATTATTACAGTATGCGGCTGCGTTTTCATCGGCATTTCAACCCGTTTTTTTGGCCGTTTTTCTCACTGGAGAATTTAATATCAAAAAGCAGTGTTTTCGACTACGTTTTGATCTATTTCATTTTTTATATTTTATATTATTTTATGCCTAAGAAGGTGATTTATTCTTCTCAAGAGAATTTAATATCAAAAAGCAATGTTGTCGACTGCGTTTAGATCTTTTTCATTTTTAACCAAATTAAGTTGGTTCTTTTTTACAAGTACTTAAAGTGCAAAATTGTGTTATAAACTAGAGTTTTCGTAAATATTTTTGTACGATATATTATTTTATGCTTAAGAAGTTGATTTATTTTTGCTCTATTTGTTTGTTTATTTGTTTCCTTTTTCATCGACAAATATCTTCAAAGAGCATGGCAAAGCTCAATGGCATTCTATTATTACAGTATGCGGCTGCGTTTTCATCGGGTTTTCTACCCGCTTCTTAGGCCGTTTTTCTCACTGGGGAATTTAATATCAAAAAGCAGTGTTTTCGACTGCGTTTTGATCTATTTCACTTTTTATATTTTATATTATTTTATGCCTAAGAAGTTGATTTATTTTTCTCAAGAGAATTTAATATCAAAAAGTAGTGTAGAGAATTTAATATCAAAAAGCAATGTTGTCGACTGCGTTTAGATCTTTTTCATTTTTAAACAAATAAAGTTGGTTCTTTTTTACCAGTACTTAAAGTGCAAAATTGTGTTATAAACTAGAGTTTTCGTAAATATTTTTGTACGATATATTATTTTATGCTTAAGAAGTTGATTTATTTTTGCTCTATTTGTTTGTTTATTTGTTACCTTTTTCATCGACAAATATCTTCAAAGAGCATGGCAAAGCTCAATGTCATTCTATTATTACAGTATGCGGCTGCGTTTTCATCGGCATTTCAACCCGTTTTTTTGGCCGTTTTTCTCACTGGAGAATTTAATATCAAAAAGCAGTGTTTTCGACTACGTTTTGATCTATTTCATTTTTTATATTTTATATTATTTTATGCCTAAGAAGGTGATTTATTCTTCTCAAGAGAATTTAATATCAAAAAGCAATGTTGTCGACTGCGTTTAGATCTTTTTCATTTTTAACCAAATAAAGTTGGTTCTTTTTTACAAGTACTTAAAGTGCTAAATTGTGTTATAAACTAGAGTTTTCGTAAATATTTTTGTACGATATATTATTTTATGCTTAAGAAGTTGATTTATTTTTGCTCTATTTGTTTGTTTATTTGTTTCCTTTTTCATCGACAAATATCTTCAAAGAGCATGGCAAAGCTCAATGGCATTCTATTATTACAGTATGCGGCTGCGTTTTCATCGGGTTTTCTACCCGCTTCTTCGGCCGTTTTTCTCACTGGGGAATTTAATATCAAAAAGCAGTGTTTTCGACTGCGTTTTGATCTATTTCACTTTTTATATTTTATATTATTTTATGCCTAAGAAGTTGATTTATTTTTCTCAAGAGAATTTAATATCAAAAAGTAGTGTAGAGAATTTAATATCAAAAAGCAATTTTGTCGACTGCGTTTAGATCTTTTTCATTTTTAAACAAATAAAGTTGGTTCTTTTTTACCAGTACTTAAAGTGCAAAATTGTGTTATAAACTAGAGTTTTCGTAAATATTTTTGTACGATATATTATTTTATGCTTAAGAAGTTGATTTATTTTTGCTCTATTTGTTTGTTTATTTGTTACCTTTTTCATCGACAAATATCTTCAAAGAGCATGGCAAAGCTCAATGTCATTCTATTATTACAGTATGGGGCTGCGTTTTCATCGGCATTTCAACCCGTTTTTTTGGCCGTTTTTCTCACTGGAGAATTTAATATTAAAAAGCAGTGTTTTCGACTACGTTTTGATCTATTTCATTTTTTATATTTTATATTATTTTATGCCTAAGAAGGTGATTTATTTTCTGCAAGAGAATTTAATATCAAAAAGCAGTGTAGAGAATTTAATATCAAAAAGCAATAATGTCGACTGCGTTTAGATCTTTTTCATTTTTAAACAAATAAAGTTGGTTCTTTTTTACCAGTACTTAAAGTGCAAAATTTTGTTATAGACTAGAGTTTTCGTAAATATTTTTGTATAATATTTTATGTCTTAGAAGTTGATTTATTTTTGCTCTATTTGTTTGTTTATTTGTTTCCTTTTTCATCGACAAATATCTTCAAAGAGCATGGCAAAGCTCAATGGCATTCTATTATTACAGTATGCGGCTGCGTTTTCATCGGCGTTTCTACCCGCTTCTTTGGCCGTTTTTCTCACTGGAGAATTTAATAACAAAAGGCAGTGTTTTCGACTGCATTTTGATCTCTTTAATTTTTTATATTTTATATTATTTTATGCCTAAGAAGTTGATTTATTTTCTGCAAGAGAGTTTAATATCAAAAAGCAATAATGTCGACTGCGTTTAGATCTTTTTCATTTTTAAACAAATAAAGTTGGTTCTTTTTTACCAGTACTTAAAGTGCAAAATTGTGTTATAGACTAGAGTTTTCGTAAATATTTTTGTATAATATTTTATGTCTTAGAAGTTGATTTATTTTTGCTCTATTTGTTTGTTTATTTGTTTCCTTTTTCATCGACAAATATCTTCAAAGAGCATGGCAAAGCTCAATGGCATTCTATTATTACAGTATGCGGCTGCGTTTTCATCGGGTTTTCTACCCGCTTCTTCGGCCGTTTTTCTCACTGGGGAATTTAATATCAAAAAGCAGTGTTTTCGACTGCGTTTTGATCTATTTCACTTTTTATATTTTATATTATTTTATGCCTAAGAAGTTGATTTATTTTTCTCAAGAGAATTTAATATCAAAAAGTAGTGTAGAGAATTTAATATCAAAAAGCAATGTTGTCGACTGCGTTTAGATCTTTTTCATTTTTAAACAAATAAAGTTGGTTCTTTTTTACCAGTACTTAAAGTGCAAAATTGTGTTATAAACTAGAGTTTTCGTAAATATTTTTGTACGATATATTATTTTATGCTTAAGAAGTTGATTTATTTTTGCTCTATTTGTTTGTTTATTTGTTACCTTTTTCATCGACAAATATCTTCAAAGAGCATGGCAAAGCTCAATGTCATTCTATTATTACAGTATGCGGCTGCGTTTTCATCGGCATTTCAACCCGTTTTTTTGGCCGTTTTTCTCACTGGAGAATTTAATATCAAAAAGCAGTGTTTTCGACTACGTTTTGATCTATTTCATTTTTTATATTTTATATTATTTTATGCCTAAGAAGGTGATTTATTCATCTCAAGAGAATTTAATATCAAAAAGCAATGTTGTCGACTGCGTTTAGATCTTTTTCATTTTTAACCAAATAAAGTTGGTTCTTTTTTGCAAGTACTTAAAGTGCAAAATTGTGTTATAAACTAGAGTTTTCGTAAATATTTTTGTACGATATATTATTTTATGCTTAAGAAGTTGATTTATTTTTGCTCTATTTGTTTGTTTATTTGTTTCCTTTTTCATCGACAAATATCTTCAAAGAGCATGGCAAAGCTCAATGGCATTCTATTATTACAGTATGCGGCTGCGTTTTCATCGGGTTTTCTACCCGCTTCTTCGGCCGTTTTTCTCACTGGGGAATTTAATATCAAAAAGCAGTGTTTTCGACTGCGTTTTGATCTTTTTCACTTTTTATATTTTATATTATTTTATGCCTAAGAAGTTGATTTATTTTTCTCAAGAGAATTTAATATCAAAAAGTAGTGTAGAGAATTTAATATCAAAAAGCAATGTTGTCGACTGCGTTTAGATCTTTTTCATTTTTAAACAAATAAAGTTGGTTCTTTTTTACCAGTACTTAAAGTGCAAAATTGTGTTATAAACTAGAGTTTTCGTAAATATTTTTGTACGATATATTATTTTATGCTTAAGAAGTTGATTTATTTTTGCTCTATTTGTTTGTTTATTTGTTACCTTTTTCATCGACAAATATCTTCAAAGAGCATGGCAAAGCTCAATGTCATTCTATTATTACAGTATGCGGCTGCGTTTTCATCGGCATTTCAACCCGTTTTTTTGGCCGTTTTTCTCACTGGAGAATTTAATATCAAAAAGCAGTGTTTTCGACTACGTTTTGATCTATTTCATTTTTTATATTTTATATTATTTTATGCCTAAGAAGGTGATTTATTCTTCTCAAGAGAATTTAATATCAAAAAGCAGTGTAGAGAATTTAATATCAAAAAGCAATAATGTCGACTGCGTTTAGATCTTTTTCATTTTTAAACAAATAAAGTTGGTTCTTTTTTACCAGTACTTAAAGTGCAAAATTGTGTTATAAACTAGAGTTTTCGTAAATATTTTTGTATAGTATTTTATGTCTTAGAAGTTGATTTATTTTTGCTCTATTTGTTTGTTTATTTGTTTCCTTTTTCATCGACAAATATCTTCAAAGAGCATGGCAAAGCTCAATGGCATTCTATTATTACAGTATGCGGCTGCGTTTTCATCGGCGTTTCTACCCGCTTCTTCGGCCGTTTTTCTCACTGGAGAATTTAATATCAAAAGGCAGTGTTTTCGACTGCATTTTGATCTCTTTCATTTTTTATATTTTATATTATTTTATGCCTAAGAAGGTGATTTATTTTCTGCAAGAGAATTTAATATCAAAAAGCAGTGTAGAGAATTTAATATCAAAAAGCAATAATGTCGACTGCGTTTAGATCTTTTTCATTTTTAAACAAATAAAGTTGGTTCTTTTTTACAAGTACTTAAAGTGCAAAATTGTGTTATAAACTAGAGTTTTCGTAAATATTTTTGTATAATATTTTATGTCTTAGAAGTTGATTTATTTTTGCTCTATTTGTTTGTTTATTTGTTTCCTTTTTCATCGACAAATATCTTCAAAGAGCATGGCAAAGCTCAATGTCATTCTATTATTACAGTATGCGGCTGCGTTTTCATCGGCATTTCAACCCGTTTTTTTGGCCGTTTTTCTCACTGGAGAGTTTAATATCAAAAAGCAGTGTTTTCGACTACGTTTTGATCTATTTCATTTTTTATATTTTATATTATTTTATGCCTAAGAAGGTGATTTATTTTCTGCAAGAGAATTTAATATCAAAAAGCAGTGTAGAGAATTTAATATCAAAAAGCAATAATGTCGACTGCGTTTAGATCTTTTTCATTTTTAAACAAATAAAGTTGGTTCTTTTTTACAAGTACTTAAAGTGCAAAATTGTGTTATAAACTAGAGTTTTCGTAAATATTTTTGTATAATATTTTATGTCTTAGAAGTTGATTTATTTTTGCTCTATTTGTTTGTTTATTTGTTTCCTTTTTCATCGACAAATATCTTCAAAGAGCATGGCAAAGCTCAATGTCATTCTATTATTACAGTATGCGGCTGCGTTTTCATCGGCATTTCAACCCGTTTTTTTGGCCGTTTTTCTTACTGGAGAATTTAATATCAAAAAGCAGTGTTTTCGACTACGTTTTGATCTATTTCATTTTTTATATTTTATATTATTTTATGCCTAAGAAGGTGATTTATTTTCTGCAAGAGAATTTAATATCAAAAAGCAGTGTAGAGAATTTAATATCAAAAAGCAATAATGTCGACTGCGTTTAGATCTTTTTCATTTTTAAACAAATAAAGTTGGTTCTTTTTTACCAGTACTTAAAGTGCAAAATTGTGTTATAGACTAGAGTTTTCGTAAATATTTTTGTATAATATTTTATGTCTTAGAAGTTGATTTATTTTTGCTCTATTTGTTTGTTTATTTGTTTCCTTTTTCATCGACAAATATCTTCAAAGAGCATGGCAAAGCTCAATGTCATTCTATTATTACAGTATGCGGCTGCGTTTTCATCGGCATTTCAACCCGATTTTTTGGCCGTTTTTCTCACTGGAGAATTTAATATCAAAAAGCAGTGTTTTCGACTACGTTTTGATCTATTTCATTTTTTATATTTTATATTATTTTATGCCTAAGAAGGTGATTTATTTTCTGCAAGAGAATTTAATATCAAAAAGCAGTGTAGAGAATTTAATATCAAAAAGCAATAATGTCGACTGCGTTTAGATCTTTTTCATTTTTAAACAAATAAAGTTGGTTCTTTTTTACCAGTACTTAAAGTGCAAAATTGTGTTATAGACTAGAGTTTTCGTAAATATTTTTGTATAATATTTTATGTCTTAGAAGTTGATTTATTTTTGCTCTATTTGTTTGTTTATTTGTTTCCTTTTTCATCGACAAGTATCTTCAAAGAGCATGGCAAAGCTCAATGGCATTCTATTATTACAGTATGCGGCTGCGTTTTCATTTGCGTTTCTACCCGCTTCTTCGGCCGTTTTTCTCACTGGGGAATTTAATATCAAAAAGCAGTGTTTTCGACTGCGTTTTGATCTATTTCATTTTTTATATTTTATATTATTTTATGCCTAAGAAGTTGATTTATTTTTCTCAAGAGAATTTAATATCAAAAAGTAGTGTAGAGAATTTAATATCAAAAAGCAATGTTGTCGACTGCGTTTAGATCTTTTTCATTTTTAAACAAATAAAGTTGGTTCTTTTTTACCAGTACTTAAAGTGCAAAATTGTGTTATAAACTAGAGTTTTCGTAAATATTTTTGTACGATATATTATTTTATGCTTAAGAAGTTGATTTATTTTTGCTCTATTTGTTTGTTTATTTGTTACCTTTTTCATCGACAAATATCTTTAAAGAGCATGGCAAAGCTCAATGTCATTCTATTATTACAGTATGCGGCTGCGTTTTCAACGGCATTTCAACCCGTTTTTTTGGCCGTTTTTCTCACTGGAGAATTTAATATCAAAAAGCAGTGTTTTCGACTACGTTTTGATCTATTTCATTTTTTATATTTTATATTATTTTATGCCTAAGAAGGTGATTTATTTTCTGCAAGAGAATTTAATATCAAAAAGCAGTGTAGAGAATTTAATATCAAAAAGCAATAATGTCGACTGCGTTTAGATCTTTTTCATTTTTAAACAAATAAAGTTGGTTCTTTTTTACCAGTACTTAAAGTGCAAAATTGTGTTATAAACTAGAGTTTTCGTAAATATTTTTGTATAATATTTTATGTCTTAGAAGTTGATTTATTTTTGCTCTATTTGTTTGTTTATTTGTTTCCTTTTTCATCGACAAATATCTTCAAAGAGCATGGCAAAGCTCAATGGCATTCTATTATTACAGTATGCGGCTGCGTTTTCATCGGCGTTTCTACCCGCTTCTTCGGCCGTTTTTCTCACTGGAGAATTTAATATCAAAAGGCAGTGTTTTCGACTGCATTTTGATCTCTTTCATTTTTTATATTTTATATTATTTTATGCCTAAGAAGGTGATTTATTTTCTGCAAGAGAATTTAATATCAAAAAGCAGTGTAGAGAATTTAATATCAAAAAGCAATAATGTCGACTGCGTTTAGATCTTTTTCATTTTTAAACAAATAAAGTTGGTTCTTTTTTACAAGTACTTAAAGTGCAAAATTGTGTTATAAACTAGAGTTTTCGTAAATATTTTTGTATAATATTTTATGTCTTAGAAGTTGATTTATTTTTGCTCTATTTGTTTGTTTATTTGTTTCCTTTTTCATCGACAAATATCTTCAAAGAGCATGGCAAAGCTCAATGTCATTCTATTATTACAGTATGCGGCTGCGTTTTCATCGGCATTTCAACCCGTTTTTTTGGCCGTTTTTCTCACTGGAGAGTTTAATATCAAAAAGCAGTGTTTTCGACTACGTTTTGATCTATTTCATTTTTTATATTTTATATTATTTTATGCCTAAGAAGGTGATTTATTCTTCTCAAGAGAATTTAATATCAAAAAGCAATGTTGTCGACTGCGTTTAGATCTTTTTCATTTTTAACCAAATAAAGTTGGTTCTTTTTTACCAGTACTTAAAGTGCAAAATTGTGTTATAAACTAGAGTTTTCGTAAATATTTTTGTACGATATATTATTTTATGCTTAAGAAGTTGATTTATTTTTGCTCTATTTGTTTGTTTATTTGTTTCCTTTTTCATCGACAAATATCTTCAAAGAGCATGGCAAAGCTCAATGGCATTCTATTATTACAGTATGCGGCTGCGTTTTCATCGGGTTTTCTACCCGCTTCTTCGGCCGTTTTTCTCACTGGGGAATTTAATATCAAAAGGCAGTGTTTTCGACTGCATTTTGATCTCTTTAATTTTTTATATTTAATATTATTTTATGCCTAAGAAGTTGATTTATTTTCTGCAAGAGAGTTACATATCAAAAAGCAATAATGTCGACTGCGTTTAGATCTTTTTCATTTCTAAACAAATAAAGTTGGTTCTTTTTTACCAGTACTTAAAGTGCAAAATTGTGTTATAGACTAGAGTTTTCGTAAATATTTTTGTATAATATTTTATGTCTTAGAAGTTGATTTATTTTTGCTCTATTTGTTTGTTTATTTGTTTCCTTTTTCATCGACAAATATCTTCAAAGAGCATGGCAAAGCTCAATGTCATTCTATTATTACAGTATGCGGCTGCGTTTTCATCGGCATTTCAACCCGTTTTTTTGGCCGTTTTTCTCACTGGAGAATTTAATATCAAAAAGCAGTGTTTTCGACTACGTTTTGATCTATTTCATTTTTTATATTTTATATTATTTTATGCCTAAGAAGGTGATTTATTTTCTGCAAGAGAATTTAATATCAAAAAGCAGTGTAGAGAATTTAATATCAAAAAGCAATAATGTCGACTGCGTTTAGATCTTTTTCATTTTTAAACAAATAAAGTTGGTTCTTTTTTACCAGTACTTAAAGTGCAAAATTGTGTTATAGACTAGAGTTTTCGTAAATATTTTTGTATAATATTTTATGTCTTAGAAGTTGATTTATTTTTGCTCTATTTGTTTGTTTATTTGTTTCCTTTTTCATCGACAAATATCTTCAAAGAGCATGGCAAAGCTCAATGGCATTCTATTATTACAGTATGCGGCTGCGTTTTCATCGGGTTTTCTACCCGCTTCTTCGGCCGTTTTTCTCACTGGGGAATTTAATATCAAAAAGCAGTGTTTTCGACTGCGTTTTGATCTATTTCACTTTTTATATTTTATATTATTTTATGCCTAAGAAGGTGATTTATTTTCTGCAAGAGAATTTAATATCAAAAAGCAGTGTAGAGAATTTAATATCAAAAAGCAATAATGTCGACTGCGTTTAGATCTTTTTCATTTTTAAACAAATAAAGTTGGTTCTTTTTTACCAGTACTTAAAGTGCAAAATTGTGTTATAAACTAGAGTTTTCGTAAATATTTTTGTACGATATATTATTTTATGCTTAAGAAGTTGATTTATTTTTGCTCTATTTGTTTGTTTATTTGTTACCTTTTTCATCGACAAATATCTTCAAAGAGCATGGCAAAGCTCAATGTCATTCTATTATTACAGTATGCGGCTGCGTTTTCATCGGCATTTCAACCCGTTTTTTTGGCCGTTTTTCTCACTGGAGAATTTAATATCAAAAAGCAGTGTTTTCGACTACGTTTTGATCTATTTCATTTTTTATATTTTATATTATTTTATGCCTAAGAAGGTGATTTATTTTCTGCAAGAGAATTTAATATCAAAAAGCAGTGTAGAGAATTTAATATCAAAAAGCAATAATGTCGACTGCGTTTAGATCTTTTTCATTTTTAAACAAATAAAGTTGGTTCTTTTTTACCAGTACTTAAAGTGCAAAATTGTGTTATAAACTAGAGTTTTTGATCTATTTCACTTTTTATATTTTATATTATTTTATGCCTAAGAAGTTGATTTATTTTCTGCAAGAGAATTTAATATCAAAAAGCAGTGTAGAGAATTTAATATCAAAAAGCAATAATGTCGACTGCGTTTAGATCTTTTTCATTTTTAAACAAATAAAGTTGGTTCTTTTTTACAAGTACTTAAAGTGCAAAATTGTGTTATAAACTAGAGTTTTCGTAAATATTTTTGTATAATATTTTATGTCTTAGAAGTTGATTTATTTTTGCTCTATTTGTTTGTTTATTTGTTTCCTTTTTCATCGACAAATATCTTCAAAGAGCATGGCAAAGCTCAATGGCATTCTATTATTACAGTATGCGGCTGCGTTTTCATCGGGTTTTCTACCCGCTTCTTCGGCCGTTTTTCTCACTGGGGAATTTAATATGAAAAAGCAGTGTTTTCGACTGCGTTTTGATCTATTTCACTTTTTATATTTTATATTATTTTATGCCTAAGAAGGTGATTTATTTTCTGCAAGAGAATTTAATATCAAAAAGCAGTGTAGAGAATTTAATATCAAAAAGCAATAATGTCGACTGCGTTTAGATCTTTTTCATTTTTAAACCAATAAAGTTGGTTCTTTTTTACCAGTACTTAAAGTGCAAAATTGTGTTATAAACTAGAGTTTTCGTAAATATTTTTGTACGATATATTATTTTATGCTTAAGAAGTTGATTTATTTTTGCTCTATTTGTTTGTTTATTTGTTACCTTTTTCATCGACAAATATCTTCAAAGAGCATGGCAAAGCTCAATGTCATTCTATTATTACAGTATGCGGCTGCGTTTTCATCGGAATTTCAACCCGTTTTTTTGGCCGTTTTTCTCACTGGAGAATTTAATATCAAAAAGCAGTGTTTTCGACTACGTTTTGATCTATTTCATTTTTTATATTTTATATTATTTTATGCCCAAGAAGGTGATTTATTTTCTGCAAGAGAATTTAATATCAAAAAGCAGTGTAGAGAATTTAATATCAAAAAGCAATAATGTCGACTGCGTTTAGATCTTTTTCATTTTTAAACAAATAAAGTTGGTTCTTTTTTACCAGTACTTAAAGTGCAAAATTGTGTTATAAACTAGAGTTTTCGTAAATATTTTTGTATAATATTTTATGTCTTAGAAGTTGATTTATTTTTGCTCTATTTGTTTGTTTATTTGTTTCCTTTTTCATCGACAAATATCTTCAAAGAGCATGGCAAAGCTCAATGGCATTCTATTATTACAGTATGCGGCTGCGTTTTCATCGGGTTTTCTACCCGCTTCTTCGGCCGTTTTTCTCACTGGGGAATTTAATATCAAAAAGCAGTGTTTTCGACTGCGTTTTGATCTATTTCACTTTTTATATTTTATATTATTTTATGCCTAAGAAGTTGATTTATTTTTCTCAAGAGAATTTAATATCAAAAAGTAGTGTAGAGAATTTAATATCAAAAAGCAATGTTGTCGACTGCGTTTAGATCTTTTTCATTTTTAAACAAATAAAGTTGGTTCTTTTTTACCAGTACTTAAAGTGCAAAATTGTGTTATAAACTAGAGTTTTCGTAAATATTTTTGTACGATATATTATTTTATGCTTAAGAAGTTGATTTATTTTTGCTCTATTTGTTTGTTTATTTGTTACCTTTTTCATCGACAAATATCTTCAAAGAGCATGGCAAAGCTCAATGTCATTCTATTATTACAGTATGCGGCTGCGTTTTCATCGGCATTTCAACCCGTTTTTTGGCCGTTTTTCTCACTGGAGAATTTAATATCAAAAAGCAGTGTTTTCGACTACGTTTTGATCTATTTCATTTTTTATATTTTATATTATTTTATGCCTAAGAAGGTGATTTATTTTCTGCAAGAGAATTTAATATCAAAAAGCAGTGTAGAGAATTTAATATCAAAAAGCAATAATGTCGACTGCGTTTAGATCTTTTTCATTTTTAAACAAATAAAGTTGGTTCTTTTTTACCAGTACTTAAAGTGCAAAATTGTGTTATAAACTAGAGTTTTCGTAAATATTTTTGTATAATATTTTATGTCTTAGAAGTTGATTTATTTTTGCTCTATTTGTTTGTTTATTTGTTTCCTTTTTCATCGACAAATATCTTCAAAGAGCATGGCAAAGCTCAATGGCATTCTATTATTACAGTATGCGGCTGCGTTTTCATCGGCGTTTCTACCCGCTTCTTCGGCCCTTTTTCTCACTGGAGAATTTAATATCAAAAGGCAGTGTTTTCGACTACATTTTGATCTCTTTCATTTTTTATATTTTATATTATTTTATGCCTAAGAAGGTGATTTATTTTCTGCAAGAGAATTTAATATCAAAAAGCAGTGTAGAGAATTTAATATCAAAAAGCAATAATGTCGACTGCGTTTAGATCTTTTTCATTTTTAACCAAATAAAGTTGGTTCTTTTTTACAAGTACTTAAAGTGCAAAATTGTGTTATAAACTAGAGTTTTCGTAAATATTTTTGTATAATATTTTATGTCTTAGAAGTTGATTTATTTTTGCTCTATTTGTTTGTTTATTTGTTTCCTTTTTCATCGACAAATATCTTCAAAGAGCATGGCAAAGCTCAATGTCATTCTATTATTACAGTATGCGGCTGCGTTTTCATCGGCATTTCAACCCGTTTTTTTGGCCGTTTTTCTCACTGGAGAATTTAATATCAAAAAGCAGTGTTTTCGACTACGTTTTGATCTATTTCATTTTTTATATTTTATATTATTTTATGCCTAAGAAGGTGATTTATTCTTCTCAAGAGAATTTAATATCAAAAAGCAATGTTGTCGACTGCGTTTAGATCTTTTTCATTTTTAACCAAATAAAGTTGGTTCTTTTTTACAAGTACTTAAAGTGCAAAATTGTGTTATAAACTAGAGTTTTCGTAAATATTTTTGTACGATATATTATTTTATGCTTAAGAAGTTGATTTATTTTTGCTCTATTTGTTTGTTTATTTGTTTCCTTTTTCATCGACAAATATCTTCAAAGAGCATGGCAAAGCTCAATGGCATTCTATTATTACAGTATGCGGCTGCGTTTTCATCGGGTTTTCTACCCGCTTCTTCGGCCGTTTTTCTCACTGGGGAATTTAAAATCAAAAGGCAGTGTTTTCGACTGCATTTTGATCTCTTTAATTTTTTATATTTTATATTATTTTATGCCTAAGAAGTTGATTTATTTTCTGCAAGAGAGTTTAATATCAAAAAGCAATAATGTCGACTGCGTTTAGATCTTTTTCATTTTTAAACAAATAAAGTTGGTTCTTTTTTACCAGTACTTAAAGTGCAAAATTGTGTTATAGACTAGAGTTTTCGTAAATATTTTTGTATAATATTTTATGTCTTAGAAGTTGATTTATTTTTGCTCTATTTGTTTGTTTATTTGTTTCCTTTTTCATCGAAAAATATCTTCAAAGAGCATGGCAAAGCTCAATGTCATTCTATTATTACAGTATGCGGCTGCGTTTTCATCGGCATTTCAACCCGTTTTTTTGGCCGTTTTTCTCACTGGAGAATTTAATATCAAAAAGCAGTGTTTTCGACTACGTTTTGATCTATTTCATTTTTTATATTTTATATTATTTTATGCCTAAGAAGGTGATTTATTTTCTGCAAGAGAATTTAATATCAAAAAGCAGTGTAGAGAATTTAATATCAAAAAGCAATAATGTCGACTGCGTTTAGATCTTTTTCATTTTTAAACAAATAAAGTTGGTTCTTTTTTACCAGTACTTAAAGTGCAAAATTGTGTTATAGACTAGAGTTTTCGTAAATATTTTTGTATAATATTTTATGTCTTAGAAGTTGATTTATTTTTGCTCTATTTGTTTGTTTATTTGTTTCCTTTTTCATCGACAAATATCTTCAAAGAGCATGGCAAAGCTCAATGTCATTCTATTATTACAGTATGCGGCTGCGTTTTCATCGGGTTTTCTACCCGCTTCTTCGGCCGTTTTTCTCACTGGGGAATTTAATATCAAAAAGCAGTGTTTTCGACTGCGTTTTGATCTATTTCACTTTTTATATTTTATATTATTTTATGCCTAAGAAGTTGATTTATTTTTCTCAAGAGAATTTAATATCAAAAAGTAGTGTAGAGAATTTAATATCAAAAAGCAATGTTGTTGACTGCGTTTAGATCTTTTTCATTTTTAAACAAATAAAGTTGGTTCTTTTTTACCAGTACTTAAAGTGCAAAATTGTGTTATAAACTAGAGTTTTCGTAAATATTTTTGTACGATATATTATTTTATGCTTAAGAAGTTGATTTATTTTTGCTCTATTTGTTTGTTTATTTGTTACCTTTTTCATCGACAAATATCTTCAAAGAGCATGGCAAAGCTCAATGTCATTCTATTATTACAGTATGCGGCTGCGTTTTCATCGGAATTTCAACCCGTTTTTTTGGCCGTTTTTCTCACTGGAGAATTTAATATCAAAAAGCAGTGTTTTCGACTACGTTTTGATCTATTTCATTTTTTATATTTTATATTATTTTATGCCTAAGAAGGTGATTTATTCTTCTCAAGAGAATTTAATATCAAAAAGCAATGTTGTCGACTGCGTTTAGATCTTTTTCATTTTTAACCAAATAAAGTTGGTCCTTTTTTACAAGTACTTAAAGTGCAAAATTGTGTTATAAACTAGAGTTTTCGTAAATATTTTTGTACGATATATTATTTTATGCTTAAGAAGTTGATTTATTTTTGCTCTATTTGTTTGTTTATTTGTTTCCTTTTTCATCGACAAATATCTTCAAAGAGCATGGCAAAGCTCAATGGCATTCTATTATTACAGTATGCGGCTGCGTTTTCATCGGGTTTTCTACCCGCTTCTTCGGCCGTTTTTCTCACTGGGGAATTTAATATCAAAAGGCAGTGTTTTCGACTGCATTTTGATCTCTTTAATTTTTTATATTTTATATTATTTTATGCCTAAGAAGTTGATTTATTTTCTCCAAGAGATTTTAATATCAAAAAGCAATAATGTCGACTGCGTTTAGATCCTTTTCATTTTTAAACAAATAAAGTTGGTTCTTTTTTACCAGTACTTAAAGTGCAAAATTGTGTTATAGACTAGAGTTTTCGTAAATATTTTTGTATAATATTTTATGTCTTAGAAGTTGATTTATTTTTGCTCTATTTGTTTGTTTATTTGTTTCCTTTTTCATCGACAAATATCTTCAAAGAGCATGGCAAAGCTCAATGTCATTCTATTATTACAGTATGCGGCTGCGTTTTCATCGGCATTTCAACCCGTTTTTTTGGCCGTTTTTCTCACTGGAGAATTTAATATCAAAAAGCAGTGTTTTCGACTACGTTTTGATCTATTTCATTTTTTATATTTTATATTATTTTATGCCTAAGAAGGTGATTTATTCTTCTCAAGAGAATTTAATATCAAAAAGCAATGTTGTCGACTGCGTTTAGATCTTTTTTATTTTTAAACAAATAAAGTTGGTTCTTTTTTACCAGTACTTAATGTGCAAAATTGTGTTATAAACTAGAGTTTTCGTAAATATTTTTGTATATTATTTTATGTCTAAGGAGTTAAATTATTTTTGCTCTATTTGTTTGTTTATTTGTTATCTTCTTCATCGACAAATATCTTCAAAGAGCATGGCAAAGCTCAATGGCATTCTATTATTACAGTATGCGGCAGCGTTTTCATCGGCATTTCAACCCGCTTCTTCGCCCGTTTTTCTCACTGGAGAATTTAATATCAAAATGCAGTGTTTTCGACTACGTTTTGATCTATTTCATTTTTTATATTTTATATTATTTTATGCGTAAGAAGTTAATTTATTCTTCTCAAGAGAATTTAATATCAAAAAGCAATGTTGCCGACTGCGCTTAGATCTTTTTTATTTTTAAACAAATAAAGTTGGTTCTTTTTTACCAGTACTTAATGTGCAAAATTGTGTTATAAACTAGAGTTTCCGTAAATATTTTTGTATATTATTTTATGCCTAAGAAGTTGATTTATTTTTGCTCTATTTGTTTGTTTATTTGTTATCTTCTTCATCGCCAAATATCTTCAAAGAGCATGGCAAAGCTCAATGGCATTCTATTATTACAGTATGCGGCGGCATTTTCATCGGCATTTCATCCCGCTTCTTCGGCCGTTTTTCTCACTGGAGAATTTAAAATCAAAAAGCAGTGTTTTCGAATGCGTTTTGATCTATTTCATTTTATATATTTTATATTAAATATAAAAATGGCATAAAAATGCATAAGAAGTTAATTTATTTTTCTCAAAAGAATTTAATATCAAAAAGCAGTGTAGAGAATTTAATATCAAAAAGAATATTGTCGACTGCGTTTGGATCTTTTTCATTTTTAACCAAATAAAGTTGGTTCTTTTTTACAAGTACTTAAAGTGCAAAATTGTGTTATAAACTAGAGTTTTCGTAAATATTTTTGTATATTATTTTATGCTTAAGAAGTTGATTTATTTTTGCTCTATTTGTTTGTTTCCTTTTTCATCGACAAATATCTTCAAAGAGCATGGCAAAGCTCAATGGCATTCTATTATTACAGTATGCGGCGGCATTTCTATCGACATTTTAACCCGCTTCTTCGGCCGTTTTTCTCACTGTAGAATTTAATATCAAAAAGCAGTGTAGAGAATTTAATATCAAAAAGCAATAATGTCGACTGCGTTTAGATCTTTTTCATTTTTAAACAAATAAAGTTGGTTCTTTTTTACCAGTACTTAAAGTGCAAAATTGTGTTATAAACTAGAGTTTTCGTAAATATTTTTGTACGATATATTATTTTATGCTTAAGAAGTTGATTTATTTTTGCTCTATTTGTTTGTTTATTTGTTACCTTTTTCATCGACAAATATCTTCAAAGAGCATGGCAAAGCTCAATGGCATTCTATTATTACAGTATACGGCTGCGTTTTCATCGGCATTTCAACCCGCTTCTTCGGCCGTTTTTCTCACTGGAGAATTTAATATCAAAAGCAGTGTTTTCGACTGCGTTTTGATCTATTTCATTTTTTCTATTTTTTATTATTTTATGCCTAAGAAGTTAATTTATTTTTCTCAAGATAATTTAATATCAAAAAGCAATATTGTCGACTGCGCTTAGATCTTTTTTATTTTTAAACAAATAAAGTTGGTTCTTTTTTACCAGTACTTAATGTGCAAAATTGTGTTATAAACTAGAGTTTCCGTAAATATTTTTGTATATTATTTTATGCCTAAGAAGTTGATTTATTTTTGCTCTATTTGTTTGTTTATTTGTTATCTTCTTCATCGCCAAATATCTTCAAAGAGCATGGCAAAGCTCAATGGCATTCTATTATTACAGTATGCGGCGGCATTTTCATCGGCATTTCATCCCGCTTCTTCGGCCGTTTTTCTCACTGGAGAATTTAAAATCAAAAAGCAGTGTTTTCGAATGCGTTTTGATCTATTTCATTTTATATATTTTATATTAAATATAAAAATGGCATAAAAATGCATAAGAAGTTAATTTATTTTTCTCAAAAGAATTTAATATCAAAAAGCAGTGTAGAGAATTTAATATCAAAAAGAATATTGTCGACTGCGTTTGGATCTTTTTCATTTTTAACCAAATAAAGTTGGTTCTTTTTTACCAGTACCTGAAGTGCAAAATTGTGTTATAAACTAGAGCTTTCGTAAATATTTTTGTATTATATTTTATGTCTAAGAAGTTGATTTATTTTTGCTCTATTTATTTGTTTATTTGTTACCTTTTTCATCGACAAATATCTTCAAAGAGCACGGCAAAGCTCAATGGCATTCTATTATTACAGTATGCGGCTGCGTTTTCATCGGCATTTCAACCCGCTTCTTCGGCCGTTTTTCTCACTTGAGAATTTAATATCAAAAGCAGTGTTTTCGACTGCGTTTTGATCTATTTCATTTTTTATATTTTATATTGAATATAAAAATGCCTAAGAAGTTAATTTATTTTTCTCAAGAGAATTTAATATCAAAAAGCAATATTGTCGACTGCGCATAGATCTTTTTTATTTTTAAACAAATAAAGTTGGTTCTTTTTTGCCAGTACTTAATGTGCAAAATTGTGTTATAAACTAGAGTTTTCGTAAATATTTTTGTATATTATTTTATGCCTAAGAAGTTGATTTATTTTTGCTCTATTTCTTTGTTTATTTGTTACCTTTTTCATCGACAAATATCTTCAAAGAGCATGGCAAAGCTCAATGTCATTCTATTATTACAGTATGCGGCTGCGTTTTCATCGGCATTTCTACCCGCTTCTTCGGCCGTTTTTCTCACTGGAGAATTTAATATCAAAAAGCAGTGTTTTCGACTGCGTTTTGATCTATTTCACTTTTTATATTTTATATTGTTTTATGCCTAAGAAGTGGATTTATTTTCTTCAAGAGAATTTAATATCAAAAAGCAGTGTAGAGAATTTAATATCAAAAAGCAATAATGTCGACTGCGTTTAGATCTTTTTCATTTTTAAACAAATAAAGTTGGTTCTTTTTTGCCAGTACTTAATGTGCAAAATTGTGTTATAAGCTAGAGTTTTCGTAAATATTTTTGTATATTATTTTATGCCTAAGAAGTTGATTTATTTTTGCTCTATTTCTTTGTTTATTTGTTACCTTTTTCATCGACAAATATCTTCAAAGAGCATGGCAAAGCTCAATAGCATTCTATTATTACAGTATGCGGCTGCGTTTTCATCGGCATTTCTACCCGCTTCTTCGGCCGTTTTTCTCACTGGAGAATTTAATATCAAAAGCAGTGTTTTCGACTGCGTTTTGATCTATTTCATTTTTTATATTTTATATTGAATATAAAAATGGCATAAAAATGCCTAAGAAGTTAATTTATTTTTCTCAAGAGAATTTAATATCAAAAAGCAATATTGTCGACTGCGCTTGGATCTTTTTTATTTTTAAACAAATAAAGTTGGTTCTTTTTTGCCAGTACTTAATGTGCAAAATTGTGTTATAAACTAGAGTTTTCGTAAATATTTTTGTATAATATTTTATGTCTTAGAAGTTGATTTATTTTTGCTCTATTTGTTTGTTTATTTGTTTCCTTTTTCATCGACAAATATCTTCAAAGAGCAATGCAAAGCTCAATGGTATTCTATTATTACAGTATGCGGCTGCATTTTCATCGGCGTTTCTACCCGCTTCTTCGGCCGTTTTTCTCACTGTAGAATTTAATATCAAAAAGCAGTGTTTTCGACTGCGTTTTGATCTATTTCATTTTTTATATTTTATATTATTTTATGCCTAAGAAGTTGATTTATTTTCTGCAAGAGAATTTAATATCAAAAAGCAGTGTAGAGAATTTAATATCAAAAAGCAATAATGTCGACTGCGTTTAGATCTTTTTCATTTTTAAACAAATAAAGTTGGTTCTTTTTTACCAGTACTTAAAGTGCAAAATTGTGTTATAAACTAGAGTTTTCGTAAATATTTTTGTATAATATTTTATGTCTTAGAAGTTGATTTATTTTTGCTCTATTTGTTTCTTTATTTGTTTCCTTTTTCATCGACAAATATCTTCAAAGAGCATGGCAAAGCTCAATGGCATTCTATTATTACAGTATGCAGCTGCATTTCTATCGGCATTTCAACCCGCTTCTTCGGCCGTTTTTCTCACTGTAGAATTTAATATCAAAAAGCAGTGTTTTCGACTGCGCTTTGATCTATTTCACTTTTTATATTTTATATTATTTTATGCCTAAGAAGTTGATTTATTTTCCTCAAGAGAATTTAATATCAAAAAGCAGTGTAGAGAATTTAATATCAAAAAGCAATAATGTCGACTGCGTTTAGATCTTTTTCATTTTTAAACAAATAAAGTTGGTTCTTTTTTACCAGTACTTAAAGTGCAAAATTGTGTTATAGACTAGAGTTTTCGTAAATATTTTTGTATAATATTTTATGTCTTAGAAGTTGATTTATTTTTGCTCTATTTGTTTCCTTTTTCATCGACAAATATCTTCAAAGAGCATGGCAAAGCTCAATGGCATTCTATTATTACAGTATGTGGCTGCGTTTTCATCGGCGTTTCTACCCGCTTCTTAGGCCGTTTTTCTCACTGGAGAATTTAATATCAAAAAGCAGTGTTTTCGACTGCGTTTTGATCTATTTCACTTTTTATATTTTATATTATTTTATGCCTAAGAAGTTGATTTATTTTCTTCAAAAAGCAGTGTAGAGAATTTAATATCAAAAAGCAATAATGTCGACTGCGTTTAGATCTTTTTCATTTTTAAACAAATAAAGTTGGTTCTTTTTTACCAGTACTTAAAGTGCAAAATTGTGTTATAGACTAGAGTTTTCGTAAATATTTTTGTATAATATTTTATGTCTTAGAAGTTGATTTATTTTTGCTCTATATGTTTGTTTATTTGTTTTCTTTTTCATCGACAAATATCTTCAAAGAGCATGGCAAAGCTCAATGGCATTCTATTATTACAGTATGCGGCTGCATTTCTATCGGCAATTCAACCCGCTTCTTCGGCCGTTTTTCTCACTGTAGAATTTAATATCAAAAAGCAGTGTTTTCGACTGCGCTTTGATCTATTTCATTTTTTATATTTTATATTATTTTATGCCTAAGAAGTTGATTTATTTTCTGCAAGAGAATTTAATATCAAAAAGCAGTGTAGAGAATTTAATATCAAAAAGCAATAATGTCGACTTTTTCATTTTTAAGCAAATAAAGTTGGTTCTTTTTTACCAGTACTTAAAGTGCAAAATTGTGTTATAGACTAGAGTTTTCGTAAATATTTTTGTATATTATTTTATGTCTTAGAAGTTGATTTATTTTTGCTCTATTTGTTTGTTTATTTGTTTCCTTTTTCATCGACAAATATCTTCAAAGAGCATGGCAAAGCTCAATGGCATTCTATTATAACAGTATGCGGCTGCATTTCTATCGGCATTTCAACCCGCTTCTTCGGCCGTTTTTCTCACTGTAGAATTTAATATCAAAAAGCAGTGCTTTCGACTGCGCTTTGATCTATTTCATTTTTTATATTTTATATTATTTTATGCCTAAGAAGTTGATTTATTTTCTGCAAGAGAATTTAATATCAAAAAGCAGTGTAGAGAATTTAATATCAAAAAGCAATAATGTCGACTTTTTCATTTTTAAGCAAATAAAGTTGGTTCTTTTTTACCAGTACTTAAAGTGCAAAATTGTGTTATAGACTAGAGTTTTCGTAAATATTTTTGTATATTATTTTATGTCTTAGAAGTTGATTTATTTTTGCTCTATTTGTTTGTTTATTTGTTTCCTCTTTCATCGACAAATATCTTCAAAGAGCATGGTAAAGCTCAATGGCATTCTATTATTACAGTATGCGGCTGCGTTTTCATCGGCGTTTCTACCCGCTTCTTCGGCCGTTTTTCTCACTGGAGAATTTAATATCAAAAAGCAGTGTTTTCGACTGCGTTTTGATCTATTTCACTTTTTATATTTTATATTATTTTATGCCTAAGAAGTTGATTTATTTTCTTCAAGAGAATTTAATATCAAAAAGCAGTGTAGAGAATTTAATATCAAAAAGCAATAATGTCGACTGCGTTTAGATCTTTTTCATTTTTAAACAAATAAAGTTGGTTCTTTTTTACCAGTACTTAAAGTGCAAAATTGTGTTATAGACTAGAGTTTTCGTAAATATTTTTGTATATTATTTTATGTCTTAGAAGTTGATTTATTTTTGCTCTATTTGTTTGTTTATTTGTTTCCTTTTTCATCGACAAATATCTTCAAAGAGCATGGCAAAGCTCAATGGCATTCTATTATAACAGTATGCGGCTGCATTTCTATCGGCATTTCAACCCGCTTCTTCGGCCGTTTTTCTCACTGTAGAATTTAATATCAAAAAGCAGTGCTTTCGACTGCGCTTTGATCTATTTCATTTTTTATATTTTATATTATTTTATGCCTAAGAAGTTGATTTATTTTCTGCAAGAGAATTTAATATCAAAAAGCAGTGTAGAGAATTTAATATCAAAAAGCAATAATGTCGACTTTTTCATTTTTAAGCAAATAAAGTTGGTTCTTTTTTACCAGTACTTAAAGTGCAAAATTGTGTTATAGACTAGAGTTTTCGTAAATATTTTTGTATATTATTTTATGTCTTAGAAGTTGATTTATTTTTGCTCTATTTGTTTGTTTATTTGTTTCCTTTTTCATCGACAAATATCTTCAAAGAGCATGGTAAAGCTCAATGGCATTCTATTATTACAGTATGCGGCTGCGTTTTCATTGGCGTTTCTACCCGCTTCTTCGGCCGTTTTTCTCACTGGAGAATTTAATATCAAAAAGCAGTGTTTTCGACTGCGTTTTGATCTATTTCACTTTTTATATTTTATATTATTTTATGCCTAAGAAGTTGATTTATTTTCTTCAAGAGAATTTAATATCAAAAAGCAGTGTAGAGAATTTAATATCAAAAAGCAATAATGTCGACTGCGTTTAGATCTTTTTCATTTTTAAACAAATAAAGTTGGTTCTTTTTTACCAGTACTTAAAGTGCAAAATTGTGTTATAAACTAGAGTTTTCGTAAATATTTTTGTACGATATATTATTTTATGCTTAAGAAGTTGATTTATTTTTGCTCTATTTGTTTGTTTATTTGTTTCCTTTTTCATCGACAAATATCTTCAAAGAGCATGGCAAAGCTCAATGGCATTCTATTATTACAGTATGCGGCTGCATTTCTATCGACATTTCAACCCGCTTCTTCGGCCGTTTTTCTCACCGTAGAATTTAATATCAAAAAGCAGTGTTTTCGACTGCGCTTTGATCTATTTCATTTTTTATATTTTATATTATTTTATGCCTAAGAAGTTGATTTATTTTCTGGAAGAGAATTTAATATCAAAAGGCAACAATGTCAACTGCGTTTAGATCTTTTTCATTTTTAACCAAATAAAGTTGGTTCTTTTTTACAAGTACTTAAAGTGCAAAATTGTGTTATAAACTAGAGTTTTCGTAAATATTTTTGTATATTATTTTATGCTTAAGAAGTTGATTTATTTTTGCTCTATTTGTTTGTTTCCTTTTTCATCGACAAATATCTTCAAAGAGCATGGCAAAGCTCAATGGCATTCTATTATTACAGTATGCGGCGGCATTTCTATCGACATTTTAACCCGCTTCTTCGGCCGTTTTTCTCACTGTAGAATTTAATATCAAAAAGCAGTGTAGAGAATTTAATATCAAAAAGCAATAATGTCGACTGCGTTTAGATCTTTTTCATTTTTAAACAAATAAAGTTGGTTCTTTTTTACCAGTACTTAAAGTGCAAAATTGTGTTATAAACTAGAGTTTTCGTAAATATTTTTGTACGATATATTATTTTATGCTTAAGAAGTTGATTTATTTTTGCTCTATTTGTTTGTTTATTTGTTACGTTTTTCATCGACAAATATCTTCAAAGAGCATGGCAAAGCTCAATGGCATTCTATTATTACAGTATACGGCTGCGTTTTCATCGGCATTTCAACCCGCTTCTTCGGCCGTTTTTCTCACTGGAGAATTTAATATCAAAAGCAGTGTTTTCGACTGCGTTTTGATCTATTTCATTTTTTCTACTTTTTATTATTTTATGCCTAAGAAGTTAATTTATTTTTCTCAAGATAATTTAATATCAAAAAGCAATATTGTCGACTGCGCTTAGATCTTTTTTATTTTTAAACAAATAAAGTTGGTTCTTTTTTACCAGTACTTAATGTGCAAAATTGTGTTATAAACTAGAGTTTCCGTAAATATTTTTGTATATTATTTTATGCCTAAGAAGTTGATTTATTTTTGCTCTATTTGTTTGTTTATTTGTTATCTTCTTCATCGCCAAATATCTTCAAAGAGCATGGCAAAGCTCAATGGCATTCTATTATTACAGTATGCGGCTGCATTTCTATCGACATTTCAACCCGCTTCTTCGGCCGTTTTTCTCACCGTAGAATTTAATATCAAAAAGCAGTGTTTTCGACTGCGCTTTGATCTATTTCATTTTTTATATTTTATATTATTTTATGCCTAAGAAGTTGATTTATTTTCTGCAAGAGAATTTAATATCAAAAGGCAACAATGTCAACTGCGTTTAGATCTTTTTCATTTTTAACCAAATAAAGTTGGTTCTTTTTTACAAGTACTTAAAGTGCAAAATTGTGTTATAAACTAGAGTTTTCGTAAATATTTTTGTATATTATTTTATGCTTAAGAAGTTGATTTATTTTTGCTCTATTTGTTTGTTTCCTTTTTCATCGACAAATATCTTCAAAGAGCATGGCAAAGCTCAATGGCATTCTATTATTACAGTATGCGGCGGCATTTCTATCGACATTTTAACCCGCTTCTTCGGCCGTTTTTCTCACTGTAGAATTTAATATCAAAAAGCAGTGTAGAGAATTTAATATCAAAAAGCAATAATGTCGACTGCGTTTAGATCTTTTTCATTTTTAAACAAATAAAGTTGGTTCTTTTTTACCAGTACTTAAAGTGCAAAATTGTGTTATAAACTAGAGTTTTCGTAAATATTTTTGTACGATATATTATTTTATGCTTAAGAAGTTGATTTATTTTTGCTCTATTTGTTTGTTTATTTGTTACGTTTTTCATCGACAAATATCTTCAAAGAGCATGGCAAAGCTCAATGGCATTCTATTATTACAGTATACGGCTGCGTTTTCATCGGCATTTCAACCCGCTTCTTCGGCCGTTTTTCTCACTGGAGAATTTAATATCAAAAGCAGTGTTTTCGACTGCGTTTTGATCTATTTCATTTTTTCTACTTTTTATTATTTTATGCCTAAGAAGTTAATTTATTTTTCTCAAGATAATTTAATATCAAAAAGCAATATTGTCGACTGCGCTTAGATCTTTTTTATTTTTAAACAAATAAAGTTGGTTCTTTTTTACCAGTACTTAATGTGCAAAATTGTGTTATAAACTAGAGTTTCCGTAAATATTTTTGTATATTATTTTATGCCTAAGAAGTTGATTTATTTTTGCTCTATTTGTTTGTTTATTTGTTATCTTCTTCATCGCCAAATATCTTCAAAGAGCATGGCAAAGCTCAATGGCATTCTATTATTACAGTATGCGGCTGCATTTCTATCGACATTTCAACCCGCTTCTTCGGCCGTTTTTCTCACCGTAGAATTTAATATCAAAAAGCAGTGTTTTCGACTGCGCTTTGATCTATTTCATTTTTTATATTTTATATTATTTTATGCCTAAGAAGTTGATTTATTTTCTGCAAGAGAATTTAATATCAAAAGGCAACAATGTCAACTGCGTTTAGATCTTTTTCATTTTTAAACAAATAAAGTTGGTTCTTTTTTACCAGTACTTAAAGTGCAAAATTGTGTTATAGACTAGAGTTTTCGTAAATATTTTTGTATAATATTTTATGTCTTAGAAGTTGATTTATTTTTGCTCTATTTGTTTGTTTATTTGTTTCCTTTTTCATCGACAAGTATCTTCAAAGAGCATGGCAAAGCTCAATGGCATTCAATTATTACAGTATGCGGCTGCGTTTTCATCGGCGTTTCTACCCGCTTCTTCGGCCGTTTTTCTCACTGTAGAATTTAATATCAAAAAGCAGTGTTTTCGACTGCGCTTTGATCTATTTCATTTTTTATATTTTATATTATTTTATGCTTAAGAATTTGATTTATTTTTGCTCTATTTGTTTGTTTATTTGTTTCCTTTTTCATCGACAAATATCTTCAAAGAGCATGGCAAAGCTCAATGGCATTCTATTATTACAGTATGCGGCTGCATTTCTATCGACATTTCAACCCGCTTCTTCGGCCGTTTTTCTCACCGTAGAATTTAATATCAAAAAGCAGTGTTTTCGACTGCGCTTTGATCTATTTCATTTTTTATATTTTATATTATTTTATGCCTAAGAAGTTGATTTATTTTCTGCAAGAGAATTTAATATCAAAAGGCAACAATGTCAACTGCGTTTAGATCTTTTTCATTTTTAAACAAATAAAGTTGGTTCTTTTTTACCAGTACTTAAAGTGCAAAATTGTGTTATAGACTAGAGTTTTCGTAAATATTTTTGTATAATATTTTATGTCTTAGAAGTTGATTTATTTTTGCTCTATTTGTTTGTTTATTTGTTTCCTTTTTCATCGACAAATATCTTCAAAGAGCATGGCAAAGCTCAATGGCATTCTATTACAACAGTATGCGGCTGCATTTCTATCGGCATTTCAACCCGCTTCTTCGGCCGTTTTTCTCACTGTAGAATTTAATATCAAAAAGCAGTGTTTTCGACTGCGCTTTGATCTATTTCATTTTTTATATTTTATATTATTTTATGCTTAAGAAGTTGATTTATTTTTGCTCTATTTGTTTGTTTATTTGTTTCCTTTTTCATCGACAAATATCTTCAAAGAGCATGGCAAAGCTCAATGGCATTCTATTATTACAGTATGCGGCTGCATTTCTATCGACATTTCAACCCGCTTCTTCGGCCGTTTTTCTCACCGTAGAATTTAATATCAAAAAGCAGTGTTTTCGACTGCGCTTTGATCTATTTCATTTTTTATATTTTATATTATTTTATGCCTAAGAAGTTGATTTATTTTCTGGAAGAGAATTTAATATCAAAAGGCAACAATGTCAACTGCGTTTAGATCTTTTTCATTTTTAACCAAATAAAGTTGGTTCTTTTTTACAAGTACTTAAAGTGCAAAATTGTGTTATAAACTAGAGTTTTCGTAAATATTTTTGTATATTATTTTATGCTTAAGAAGTTGATTTATTTTTGCTCTATTTGTTTGTTTCCTTTTTCATCGACAAATATCTTCAAAGAGCATGGCAAAGCTCAATGGCATTCTATTATTACAGTATGCGGCGGCATTTCTATCGACATTTTAACCCGCTTCTTCGGCCGTTTTTCTCACTGTAGAATTTAATATCAAAAAGCAGTGTAGAGAATTTAATATCAAAAAGCAATAATGTCGACTGCGTTTAGATCTTTTTCATTTTTAAACAAATAAAGTTGGTTCTTTTTTACCAGTACTTAAAGTGCAAAATTGTGTTATAAACTAGAGTTTTCGTAAATATTTTTGTACGATATATTATTTTATGCTTAAGAAGTTGATTTATTTTTGCTCTATTTGTTTGTTTATTTGTTACCTTTTTCATCGACAAATATCTTCAAAGAGCATGGCAAAGCTCAATGGCATTCTATTATTACAGTATACGGCTGCGTTTTCATCGGCATTTCAACCCGCTTCTTCGGCCGTTTTTCTCACTGGAGAATTTAATATCAAAAGCAGTGTTTTCGACTGCGTTTTGATCTATTTCATTTTTTCTACTTTTTATTATTTTATGCCTAAGAAGTTAATTTATTTTTCTCAAGATAATTTAATATCAAAAAGCAATATTGTCGACTGCGCTTAGATCTTTTTTATTTTTAAACAAATAAAGTTGGTTCTTTTTTACCAGTACTTAATGTGCAAAATTGTGTTATAAACTAGAGTTTCCGTAAATATTTTTGTATATTATTTTATGCCTAAGAAGTTGATTTATTTTTGCTCTATTTGTTTGTTTATTTGTTATCTTCTTCATCGCCAAATATCTTCAAAGAGCATGGCAAAGCTCAATGGCATTCTATTATTACAGTATGCGGCGGCATTTTCATCGGCATTTCATCCCGCTTCTTCGGCCGTTTTTCTCACTGGAGAATTTAAAATCAAAAAGCAGTGTTTTCGACTGCGTTTTGATCTATTTCACTTTTTATAATTTATATTATTTTATGCCTAAGAAGTTGACTTATTTTCTTCAAGAGAATTTAATATCAAAAAGCAGTGTAGAGAATTTAATATCAAAAAGCAATAATGTCGACTGCGTTTAGATCTTTTTCATTTTTAAACAAATAAAGTTGGTTCTTTTTTACCAGTACTTAAAGTGCAAAATTGTGTTATAAACTAGAGTTTTCGTAAATATTTTTGTACGATATATTATTTTATGCTTAAGAAGTTGATTTATTTTTGCTCTATTTGTTTGTTTATTTGTTTCCTTTTTCATCGACAAATATCTTCAAAGAGCATGGCAAAGCTCAATGGCATTCTATTATTACAATATGCGGCTGCATTTCTATCGGCATTTCAACCCGCTTCTTCGGCCGTTTTTCTCACCGTAGAATTTAATATCAAAAAGCAGTGTTTTCGACTGCGCTTTGATCTATTTCATTTTTTATATTTTATATTATTTTATGCCTAAGAAGTTGATTTATTTTCTGCAAGAGAATTTAATATCAAAAGGCAATAATGTCAACTGCGTTTAGATCTTTTTCATTTTTAAACAAATAAAGTTGGTTCTTTTTTACCAGTACTTAAAGTGCAAAATTGTGTTATAGACTAGAGTTTTCGTAAATATTTTTGTATAATATTTTATGTCTTAGAAGTTGATTTATTTTTGCTCTATTTGTTTGTTTATTTGTTTCCTTTTTCATCGACAAGTATCTTCAAAGAGCATGGCAAAGCTCAATGGCATTCTATTATTACAGTATGCGGCTGCGCTTTCATCGGCGTTTCTACCCGCTTCTTCGGCCGTTTTTCTCACTGGAGAGTTTAATATCAAAAAGCAGTGTTTTCGACTGCGTTTTGATCTATTTCACTTTTTATATTTTATATTATTTTATGCCTAAGAAGTTGATTTATTTTCTTCAAGAGAATTTAATATCAAAAAGCAGTGTAGAGAATTTAATATCAAAAAGCAATAATGTCGACTGCGTTTAGATCTTTTTCATTTTTAAACAAATAATGTTGGTTCTTTTTTACCAGTACTTAAAGTGCAAAATTGTGTTATAAACTAGAGTTTTCGTAAATATTTTTGTACGATATATTATTTTATGCTTAAGAAGTTGATTTATTTTTGCTCTATTTGTTTGTTTATTTGTTTCCTTTTTCATCGACAAATATCTTCAAAGAGCATGGCAAAGCTCAATGGCATTCTATTATTACAGTATGCGGCTGCATTTCTATCGACATTTCAACCCGCTTCTTCGGCCGTTTTTCTCACTGTAGAATTTAATATCAAAAAGCAGTGTTTTCGACTGCGCTTTGATCTATTTCATTTTTTATATTTTATATTATTTTATGCCTAAGAAGTTGATTTATTTTCTGCAAGAGAATTTAATATCAAAAAGCAGTGTAGAGAATTTAATATCAAAAAGCAATAATGTCGACTGCGTTTAGATCTTTTTCATTTTTAAACAAATAAAGTTGGTTCTTTTTTACCAGTACTTAAAGTGCAAAATTGTGTTATAGACTAGAGTTTTCGTAAATATTTTTGTATAATATTTTATGTCTTAGAAGTTGATTTATTTTTGCTCTATTTGTTTGTTTATTTGTTTCCTTTTTCATCGACAAATATCTTCAAAGAGCATGGCAAAGCTCAATGGCATTCTATTATTACAGTATGCGGCTGCATTTCTATCGGCATTTCAACCCGCTTCTTCGGCCGTTTTTCTCACTGTAGAATTTAATATCAAAAAGCAGTGTTTTCGACTGCGCTTTGATCTATTTCATTTATTATATTTTATATTATTTTATGCCTAAGAAGTTGATTTATTTTCTGCAAGAGAATTTAATATCAAAAAGCAGTGTAGAGAATTTAATATCAAAAAGCAATAATGTCGACTGCGTTTAGATCTTTTTCATTTTTAAACAAATAAAGTTGGTTCTTTTTTACCAGTACTTAAAGTGCAAAATTGTGTTATAGACTAGAGTTTTCGTAAATATTTTTGTATAATATTTTATGTCTTAGAAGTTGATTTATTTTTGCTCTATTTGTTTGTTTATTTGTTTCCTTTTTCATCGACAAATATCTTCAAAGAGCATGGCAAAGCTCAATGGCATTCTATTATTACAGTATGCGGCTGCATTTCTATCGACATTTCAACCCGCTTCTTCGGCCGTTTTTCTCACTGTAGAATTTAATATCAAAAAGCAGTGTTTTCGACTGCGCTTTGATCTATTTCATTTTTTATATTTTATATTATTTTATGCCTAAGAAGTTGATTTATTTTCTGCAAGAGAATTTAATATCAAAAAGCAGTGTAGAGAATTTAATATCAAAAAGCAATAATGTCGACTTTTTCATTTTTAAGCAAATAAAGTTGGTTCTTTTTTACCAGTACTTAAAGTGCAAAATTGTGTTATAAACTAGAGTTTTCGTAAATATTTTTGTACGATATATTATTTTATGCTTAAGAAGTTGATTTATTTTTGCTCTATTTGTTTGTTTATTTGTTTCCTTTTTCATCGACAAATATCTTCAAAGAGCATGGCAAAGCTCAATGGCATTCTATTATTACAGTATGCGGCTGCATTTCTATCGACATTTCAACCCGCTTCTTCGGCCGTTTTTCTCACTGTAGAATTTAATATCAAAAAGCAGTGTTTTCGACTGCGCTTTGATCTATTTCATTTTTTATATTTTATATTATTTTATGCCTAAGAAGTTGATTTATTTTCTGCAAGAGAATTTAATATCAAAAAGCAGTGTAGAGAATTTAATATCAAAAAGCAATAATGTCGACTGCGTTTAGATCTTTTTCATTTTTAAACAAATAAAGTTGGTTCTTTTTTACCAGTACTTAAAGTGCAAAATTGTGTTATAGACTAGAGTTTTCGTAAATATTTTTGTATAATATTTTATGTCTTAGAAGTTGATTTATTTTTGCTCTATTTGTTTGTTTATTTGTTTCCTTTTTCATCGACAAATATCTTCAAAGAGCATGGCAAAGCTCAATGGCATTCTATTATTACAGTATGCGGCTGCATTTCTATCGGCATTTCAACCCGCTTCTTCGGCCGTTTTTCTCACTGTAGAATTTAATATCAAAAAGCAGTGTTTTCGACTGCGCTTTGATCTATTTCATTTATTATATTTTATATTATTTTATGCCTAAGAAGTTGATTTATTTTCTGCAAGAGAATTTAATATCAAAAAGCAGTGTAGAGAATTTAATATCAAAAAGCAATAATGTCGACTGCGTTTAGATCTTTTTCATTTTTAAACAAATAAAGTTGGTTCTTTTTTACCAGTACTTAAAGTGCAAAATTGTGTTATAGACTAGAGTTTTCGTAAATATTTTTGTATAATATTTTATGTCTTAGAAGTTGATTTATTTTTGCTCTATTTGTTTGTTTATTTGTTTCCTTTTTCATCGACAAATATCTTCAAAGAGCATGGCAAAGCTCAATGGCATTCTATTATTACAGTATGCGGCTGCATTTCTATCGACATTTCAACCCGCTTCTTCGGCCGTTTTTCTCACTGTAGAATTTAATATCAAAAAGCAGTGTTTTCGACTGCGCTTTGATCTATTTCATTTTTTATATTTTATATTATTTTATGCCTAAGAAGTTGATTTATTTTCTGCAAGAGAATTTAATATCAAAAAGCAATAATGTCGACTTTTTCATTTTTAAGCAAATAAAGTTGGTTCTTTTTTACCAGTACTTAAAGTGCAAAATTGTGTTATAGACTAGAGTTTTCGTAAATATTTTTGTATAATATTTTATGTCTTAGAAGTTGATTTATTTTTGCTCTATTTGTTTGTTTATTTGTTTCCTTTTTCATCGACAAATATCTTCAAAGAGCATGGCAAAGCTCAATGGCATTCTATTATTACAGTATGCAGCTGCGTTTTCATCGGCGTTTTTACCCGCTTCTTCGGCCGTTTTTCTCACTGGAGAATTTAAAATCAAAAAGCAGTGTTTTCGACTGCGTTTTGATCTATTTCACTTTTTATATTTTATATTATTTTATGCCTAAGAAGTTGATTTATTTTCTTCAAGAGAATTTAATATCAAAAAGCAGTGTAGAGAATTTAATATCAAAAAGCAATAATGTCGACTGCGTTTAGATCTTTTTCATTTTTAAACAAATAAAGTTGGTTCTTTTTTACCAGTACTTAAAGTGCAAAATTGTGTTATAAACTAGAGTATTCGTAAATATTTTTGTACGATATATTATTTTATGCTTAAGAAGTTGATTTATTTTTGCTCTATTTGTTTGTTTATTTGTTTCCTTTTTCATCGACAAATATCTTCAAAGAGCAATGCAAAGCTCAATGGTATTCTATTATTACAGTATGCGGCTGCATTTTCATCGGCGTTTCTACCCGCTTCTTCGGCCGTTTTTCTCACTGTAGAATTTAATATCAAAAAGCAGTGTTTTCGACTGCGTTTTGATCTATTTCATTTTTTATATTTTATATTATTTTATGCCTAAGAAGTTGATTTATTTTCTGCAAGAGAATTTAATATCAAAAAGCAGTGTAGAGAATTTAATATCAAAAAGCAATAATGTCGACTGCGTTTAGATCTTTTTCATTTTTAAACAAATAAAGTTGGTTCTTTTTTACCAGTACTTAAAGTGCAAAATTGTGTTATAAACTAGAGTTTTCGTAAATATTTTTGTATAATATTTTATGTCTTAGAAGTTGATTTATTTTTGCTCTATTTGTTTGTTTATTTGTTTCCTTTTTCATCGACAAATATCTTCAAAGAGCAATGCAAAGCTCAATGGCATTCTATTATTACAGTATGCGGCTGCGTTTTCATCGGCGTTTCTACCCGCTTCTTCGGCCGTTTTTCTCACTGGAGAATTTAATATCAAAAAGCAGTGTTTTCGACTGCGCTTTGATCTATTTCATTTTTTATATTTTATATTATTTTATGCTTAAGAAGTTGATTTATTTTTGCTCTATTTGTTTGTTTATTTGTTTCCTTTTTCATCGACAAATATCTTCAAAGAGCATGGCAAAGCTCAATGGCATTCTATTATTACAATATGCGGCTGCATTTCTATCGGCATTTCAACCCGCTTCTTCGGCCGTTTTTCTCACCGTAGAATTTAATATCAAAAAGCAGTGTTTTCGCCTGCGCTTTGATCTATTTCATTTTTTATATTTTATATTATTTTATGCCTAAGAAGTTGATTTATTTTCTGCAAGAGAATTTAATATCAAAAGGCAATAATGTCAACTGCGTTTAGATCTTTTTCATTTTTAAACAAATAAAGTTGGTTCTTTTTTACCAGTACTTAAAGTGCAAAATTGTGTTATAGACTAGAGTTTTCGTAAATATTTTTGTATAATATTTTATGTCTTAGAAGTTGATTTATTTTTGCTCTATTTGTTTGTTTATTTGTTTCCTTTTTCATCGACAAGTATCTTCAAAGAGCATGGCAAAGCTCAATGGCATTCTATTATTACAGTATGCGGCTGCGTTTTCATTTGCGTTTCTACCCGCTTCTTCGGCCGTTTTTCTCACTGGAGAGTTTAATATCAAAAAGCAGTGTTTTCGACTGCGTTTTGATCTATTTCACTTTTTATATTTTATATTATTTTATGCCTAAGAAGTTGATTTATTTTCTTCAAGAGAATTTAATATCAAAAAGCAGTGTAGAGAATTTAATATCAAAAAGCAATAATGTCGACTGCGTTTAGATCTTTTTCATTTTTAAACAAATAAAGTTGGTTCTTTTTTACCAGTACTTAAAGTGCAAAATTGTGTTATAAACTAGAGTATTCGTAAATATTTTTGTACGATATATTATTTTATGCTTAAGAAGTTGATTTATTTTTGCTCTATTTGTTTGTTTATTTGTTTCCTTTTTCATCGACAAATATCTTCAAAGAGCATGGCAAAGCTCAATGGCATTCTATTATTACAATATGCGGCTGCATTTCTATCGGCATTTCAACCCGCTTCTTCGGCCGTTTTTCTCACCGTAGAATTTAATATCAAAAAGCAGTGTTTTCGACTGCGCTTTGATCTATTTCATTTTTTATATTTTATATTATTTTATGCCTAAGAAGTTGATTTATTTTCTGCAAGAGAATTTAATATCAAAAGGCAATAATGTCAACTGCGTTTAGATCTTTTTCATTTTTAAACAAATAAAGTTGGTTCTTTTTTACCAGTACTTAAAGTGCAAAATTGTGTTATAGACTAGAGTTTTCGTAAATATTTTTGTATAATATTTTATGTCTTAGAAGTTGATTTATTTTTGCTCTATTTGTTTGTTTATTTGTTTCCTTTTTCATCGACAAGTATCTTCAAAGAGCATGGCAAAGCTCAATGGCATTCTATTATTACAGTATGCGGCTGCGTTTTCATCGGCGTTTCTACCCGCTTCTTCGGCCGTTTTTCTCACTGGAGAGTTTAATATCAGAAAGCAGTGTTTTCGACTGCGTTTTGATCTATTTCACTTTTTATATTTTATATTATTTTATGCCTAAGAAGTTGATTTATTTTCTTCAAGAGAATTTAATATCAAAAAGCAGTGTAGAGAATTTAATATCAAAAAGCAATAATGTCGACTGCGTTTAGATCTTTTTCATTTTTAAACAAATAAAGTTGGTTCTTTTTTGCCAGTACTTAATGTGCAAAATTGTGTTATAAACTAGAGTTTTCGTAAATATTTTTGTATAATATTTTATGTCTTAGAAGTTGATTTATTTTTGCTCTATTTGTTTGCTTATTTGTTTCCTTTTTCATCGACAAATATCTTCAAAGAGCATGGCAAAGCTCAATGGCATTCTATTATTACAGTATGCGGCTGCATTTCTATCGACATTTCAACCCGCTTCTTCGGCCGTTTTTCTCACTGTAGAATTTAATATCAAAAAGCAGTGTTTTCGACTGCGCTTTGATCTATTTCATTTTTTATATTTTATATTATTTTATGCCTAAGAAGTTGATTTATTTTCTGCAAGAGAATTTAATATCAAAAAGCAGTGTAGAGAATTTAATATCAAAAAGCAATAATGTCGACTGCGTTTAGATCTTTTTCATTTTTAAACAAATAAAGTTGGTTCTTTTTTACCAGTACTTAAAGTGCAAAATTGTGTTATAGACTAGAGTTTTCGTAAATATTTTTGTATAATATTTTATGTCTTAGAAGTTGATTTATTTTTGCTCTATTTGTTTGTTTATTTGTTTCCTTTTTCATCGACAAATATCTTCAAAGAGCATGGCAAAGCTCAATGGCATTCTATTATTACAGTATGCGGCTGCATTTCTATCGGCATTTCAACCCGCTTCTTCGGCCGTTTTTCTCACTGTAGAATTTAATATCAAAAAGCAGTGTTTTCGACTGCGCTTTGATCTATTTCATTTATTATATTTTATATTATTTTATGCCTAAGAAGTTGATTTATTTTCTGCAAGAGAATTTAATATCAAAAAGCAGTGTAGAGAATTTAATATCAAAAAGCAATAATGTCGACTGCGTTTAGATCTTTTTCATTTTTAAACAAATAAAGTTGGTTCTTTTTTGCCAGTACTTAATGTGCAAAATTGTGTTATAAACTAGAGTTTTCGTAAATATTTTTGTATAATATTTTATGTCTTAGAAGTTGATTTATTTTTGCTCTATTTGTTTGCTTATTTGTTTCCTTTTTCATCGACAAATATCTTCAAAGAGCATGGCAAAGCTCAATGGCATTCTATTATTACAGTATGCGGCTGCATTTCTATCGACATTTCAACCCGCTTCTTCGGCCGTTTTTCTCACTGTAGAATTTAATATCAAAAAGCAGTGTTTTCGACTGCGCTTTGATCTATTTCATTTTTTATATTTTATATTATTTTATGCCTAAGAAGTTGATTTATTTTCTGCAAGAGAATTTAATATCAAAAAGCAGTGTAGAGAATTTAATATCAAAAAGCAATAATGTCGACTGCGTTTAGATCTTTTTCATTTTTAAACAAATAAAGTTGGTTCTTTTTTACCAGTACTTAAAGTGCAAAATTGTGTTATAGACTAGAGTTTTCGTAAATATTTTTGTATAATATTTTATGTCTTAGAAGTTGATTTATTTTTGCTCTATTTGTTTGCTTATTTGTTTCCTTTTTCATCGACAAATATCTTCAAAGAGCATGGCAAAGCTCAATGGCATTCTATTATTACAGTATGCGGCTGCATTTCTATCGACATTTCAACCCGCTTCTTCGGCCGTTTTTCTCACTGTAGAATTTAATATCAAAAAGCAGTGTTTTCGACTGCGCTTTGATCTATTTCATTTTTTATATTTTATATTATTTTATGCCTAAGAAGTTGATTTATTTTCTGCAAGAGAATTTAATATCAAAAAGCAGTGTAGAGAATTTAATATCAAAAAGCAATAATGTCGACTGCGTTTAGATCTTTTTCATTTTTAAACAAATAAAGTTGGTTCTTTTTTGCCAGTACTTAATGTGCAAAATTGTGTTATAAACTAGAGTTTTCGTAAATATTTTTGTATAATATTTTATGTCTTAGAAGTTGATTTATTTTTGCTCTATTTGTTTGCTTATTTGTTTCCTTTTTCATCGACAAATATCTTCAAAGAGCATGGCAAAGCTCAATGGCATTCTATTATTACAGTATGCGGCTGCATTTCTATCGACATTTCAACCCGCTTCTTCGGCCGTTTTTCTCACTGTAGAATTTAATATCAAAAAGCAGTGTTTTCGACTGCGCTTTGATCTATTTCATTTTTTATATTTTATATTATTTTATGCCTAAGAAGTTGATTTATTTTCTGCAAGAGAATTTAATATCAAAAAGCAGTGTAGAGAATTTAATATCAAAAAGCAATAATGTCGACTGCGTTTAGATCTTTTTCATTTTTAAACAAATAAAGTTGGTTCTTTTTTACCAGTACTTAAAGTGCAAAATTGTGTTATAGACTAGAGTTTTCGTAAATATTTTTGTATAATATTTTATGTCTTAGAAGTTGATTTATTTTTGCTCTATTTGTTTGTTTATTTGTTTCCTTTTTCATCGACAAATATCTTCAAAGAGCATGGCAAAGCTCAATGGCATTCTATTATTACAGTATGCGGCTGCATTTCTATCGGCATTTCAACCCGCTTCTTCGGCCGTTTTTCTCACTGTAGAATTTAATATCAAAAAGCAGTGTTTTCGACTGCGCTTTGATCTATTTCATTTATTATATTTTATATTATTTTATGCCTAAGAAGTTGATTTATTTTCTGCAAGAGAATTTAATATCAAAAAGCAGTGTAGAGAATTTAATATCAAAAAGCAATAATGTCGACTGCGTTTAGATCTTTTTCATTTTTAAACAAATAAAGTTGGTTCTTTTTTACCAGTACTTAAAGTGCAAAATTGTGTTATAGACTAGAGTTTTCGTAAATATTTTTGTATAATATTTTATGTCTTAGAAGTTGATTTATTTTTGCTCTATTTGTTTGTTTATTTGTTTCCTTTTTCATCGACAAATATCTTCAAAGAGCATGGCAAAGCTCAATGGCATTCTATTATTACAGTATGCGGCTGCATTTCTATCGACATTTCAACCCGCTTCTTCGGCCGTTTTTCTCACTGGAGAATTTAATATCAAAAAGCAGTGTTTTCGACTGCGTTTTGATCTATTTCACTTTTTACATTTTATATTATTTTATGCCTAAGAAGTTGATTTATTTTCTTCAAGAGAATTTAATATCAAAAAGCAGTGTAGAGAATTTAATATCAAAAAGCAATAATGTCGACTGCGTTTAGATCTTTTTCATTTTTAAACAAATAAAGTTGGTTCTTTTTTACCAGTACTTAAAGTGCAAAATTGTGTTATAAACTAGAGTTTTCGTAAATATTTTTGTACGATATATTATTTTATGCTTAAGAAGTTGATTTATTTTTGCTCTATTTGTTTGTTTATTTGTTTCCTTTTTCATCGACAAATATCTTCAAAGAGCATGGCAAAGCTCAATGGCATTCTATTATTACAGTATGCGGCTGCATTTCTATCGACATTTCAACCCGCTTCTTCGGCCGTTTTTCTCACTGTAGAATTTAATATCAAAAAGCAGTGTTTTCGACTGCGCTTTGATCTATTTCATTTTTTATATTTTATATTATTTTATGCCTAAGAAGTTGATTTATTTTCTGCAAGAGAATTTAATATCAAAAAGCAGTGTAGAGAATTTAATATCAAAAAGCAATAATGTCGACTGCGTTTAGATCTTTTTCATTTTTAAACAAATAAAGTTGGTTCTTTTTTACCAGTACTTAAAGTGCAAAATTGTGTTATAGACTAGAGTTTTCGTAAATATTTTTGTATAATATTTTATGTCTTAGAAGTTGATTTATTTTTGCTCTATTTGTTTGTTTATTTGTTTCCTTTTTCATCGACAAATATCTTCAAAGAGCATGGCAAAGCTCAATGGCATTCTATTATTACAGTATGCGGCTGCATTTCTATCGGCATTTCAACCCGCTTCTTCGGCCGTTTTTCTCACTGTAGAATTTAATATCAAAAAGCAGTGTTTTCGACTGCGCTTTGATCTATTTCATTTATTATATTTTATATTATTTTATGCCTAAGAAGTTGATTTATTTTCTGCAAGAGAATTTAATATCAAAAAGCAGTGTAGAGAATTTAATATCAAAAAGCAATAATGTCGACTGCGTTTAGATCTTTTTCATTTTTAAACAAATAAAGTTGGTTCTTTTTTACCAGTACTTAAAGTGCAAAATTGTGTTATAGACTAGAGTTTTCGTAAATATTTTTGTATAATATTTTATGTCTTAGAAGTTGATTTATTTTTGCTCTATTTGTTTGTTTATTTGTTTCCTTTTTCATCGACAAATATCTTCAAAGAGCATGGCAAAGCTCAATGGCATTCTATTATTACAGTATGCGGCTGCATTTCTATCGACATTTCAACCCGCTTCTTCGGCCGTTTTTCTCACTGTAGAATTTAATATCAAAAAGCAGTGTTTTCGACTGCGCTTTGATCTATTTCATTTTTTATATTTTATATGATTTTATGCCTAAGAAGTTGATTTATTTTCTGCAAGAGAATTTAATATCAAAAAGCAGTGTAGAGAATTTAATATCAAAAAGCAATAATGTCGACTTTTTCATTTTTAAGCAAATAAAGTTGGTTCTTTTTTACCAGTACTTAAAGTGCAAAATTGTGTTATAGACTAGAGTTTTCGTAAATATTTTTGTATAATATTTTATGTCTTAGAAGTTGATTTATTTTTGCTCTATTTGTTTGTTTATTTGTTTCCTTTTTCATCGACAAATATCTTCAAAGAGCATGGCAAAGCTCAATGGCATTCTATTATTACAGTATGCAGCTGCGTTTTCATCGGCGTTTTTACCCGCTTCTTCGGCCGTTTTTCTCACTGGAGAATTTAAAATCAAAAAGCAGTGTTTTCGACTGCGTTTTGATCTATTTCACTTTTTATATTTTATATTATTTTATGCCTAAGAAGTTGATTTATTTTCTTCAAGAGAATTTAATATCAAAAAGCAGTGTAGAGAATTTAATATCAAAAAGCAATAATGTCGACTGCGTTTAGATCTTTTTCATTTTTAAACAAATAAAGTTGGTTCTTTTTTACCAGTACTTAAAGTGCAAAATTGTGTTATAAACTAGAGTATTCGTAAATATTTTTGTACGATATATTATTTTATGCTTAAGAAGTTGATTTATTTTTGCTCTATTTGTTTGTTTATTTGTTTCCTTTTTCATCGACAAATATCTTCAAAGAGCAATGCAAAGCTCAATGGTATTCTATTATTACAGTATGCGGCTGCATTTTCATCGGCGTTTCTACCCGCTTCTTCGGCCGTTTTTCTCACTGTAGAATTTAATATCAAAAAGCAGTGTTTTCGACTGCGTTTTGATCTATTTCATTTTTTATATTTTATATTATTTTATGCCTAAGAAGTTGATTTATTTTCTGCAAGAGAATTTAATATCAAAAAGCAGTGTAGAGAATTTAATATCAAAAAGCAATAATGTCGACTGCGTTTAGATCTTTTTCATTTTTAAACAAATAAAGTTGGTTCTTTTTTACCAGTACTTAAAGTGCAAAATTGTGTTATAAACTAGAGTTTTCGTAAATATTTTTGTATAATATTTTATGTCTTAGAAGTTGATTTATTTTTGCTCTATTTGTTTGTTTATTTGTTTCCTTTTTCATCGACAAATATCTTCAAAGAGCAATGCAAAGCTCAATGGCATTCTATTATTACAGTATGCGGCTGCGTTTTCATCGGCGTTTCTACCCGCTTCTTCGGCCGTTTTTCTCACTGGAGAATTTAATATCAAAAAGCAGTGTTTTCGACTGCGCTTTGATCTATTTCATTTTTTATATTTTATATTATTTTATGCTTAAGAAGTTGATTTATTTTTGCTCTATTTGTTTGTTTATTTGTTTCCTTTTTCATCGACAAATATCTTCAAAGAGCATGGCAAAGCTCAATGGCATTCTATTATTACAATATGCGGCTGCATTTCTATCGGCATTTCAACCCGCTTCTTCGGCCGTTTTTCTCACCGTAGAATTTAATATCAAAAAGCAGTGTTTTCGACTGCGCTTTGATCTATTTCATTTTTTATATTTTATATTATTTTATGCCTAAGAAGTTGATTTATTTTCTGCAAGAGAATTTAATATCAAAAGGCAATAATGTCAACTGCGTTTAGATCTTTTTCATTTTTAAACAAATAAAGTTGGTTCTTTTTTACCAGTACTTAAAGTGCAAAATTGTGTTATAGACTAGAGTTTTCGTAAATATTTTTGTATAATATTTTATGTCTTAGAAGTTGATTTATTTTTGCTCTATTTGTTTGTTTATTTGTTTCCTTTTTCATCGACAAGTATCTTCAAAGAGCATGGCAAAGCTCAATGGCATTCTATTATTACAGTATGCAGCTGCGTTTTCATCGGCGTTTTTACCCGCTTCTTCGGCCGTTTTTCTCACTGGAGAGTTTAATATCAAAAAGCAGTGTTTTCGACTGCGTTTTGATCTATTTCACTTTTTATATTTTATATTATTTTATGCCTAAGAAGTTGATTTATTTTCTTCAAGAGAATTTAATATCAAAAAGCAGTGTAGAGAATTTAATATCAAAAAGCAATAATGTCGACTGCGTTTAGATCTTTTTCATTTTTAAACAAATAAAGTTGGTTCTTTTTTACCAGTACTTTAAGTGCAAAATTGTGTTATAAACTAGAGTTTTCGTAAATATTTTTGTACGATATATTATTTTATGCTTAAGAAGTTGATTTATTTTTGCTCTATTTGTTTGTTTATTTGTTTCCTTTTTCATCGACAAATATCTTCAAAGAGCATGGCAAAGCTCAATGGCATTCTATTATTACAGTATGCGGCTGCATTTCTATCGACATTTCAACCCGCTTCTTCGGCCGTTTTTCTCACTGTAGAATTTAATATCAAAAAGCAGTGTTTTCGACTGCGCTTTGATCTATTTCATTTTTTATATTTTATATTATTTTATGCCTAAGAAGTTGATTTATTTTCTGCAAGAGAATTTAATATCAAAAAGCAGTGTAGAGAATTTAATATCAAAAAGCAATAATGTCGACTGCGTTTAGATCTTTTTCATTTTTAAACAAATAAAGTTGGTTCTTTTTTACCAGTACTTAAAGTGCAAAATTGTGTTATAGACTAGAGTTTTCGTAAATATTTTTGTATAATATTTTATGTCTTAGAAGTTGATTTATTTTTGCTCTATTTGTTTGTTTATTTGTTTCCTTTTTCATCGACAAATATCTTCAAAGAGCATGGCAAAGCTCAATGGCATTCTATTATTACAGTATGCGGCTGCATTTCTATCGGCAATTCAACCCGCTTCTTCGGCCGTTTTTCTCACTGTAGAATTTAATATCAAAAAGCAGTGTTTTCGACTGCGCTTTGATCTATTTCATTTTTTATATTTTATATTATTTTATGCCTAAGAAGTTGATTTATTTTCTGCAAGAGAATTTAATATCAAAAAGCAGTGTAGAGAATTTAATATCAAAAAGCAATAATGTCGACTGCGTTTAGATCTTTTTCATTTTTAAACAAATAAAGTTGGCTCTTTTTTACCAGTACTTAAAGTGCAAAATTGTGTTATAAACTAGAGTTTTCGTAAATATTTTTGTATAATATTTTATGTCTTAGAAGTTGATTTATTTTTGCTCTATTTGTTTGTTTATTTGTTTCCTTTTTCATCGACAAATATCTTCAAAGAGCATGGCAAAGCTCAATGGCATTCTATTATTACAGTATGCGGCTGCGTTTTCATCGGCGTTTCTACCCGCTTCTTCGGCCGTTTTTCTCACTGGAGAATTTAATATCAAAAAGCAGTGTTTTCGACTGCGCTTTGATCTATTTCATTTTTTATATTTTATATTATTTTATGCCTAAGAAGTTGATTTATTTTCTGCAAGAGAATTTAATATCAAAAAGCAATAATGTCGACTGCGTTTAGATCTTTTTCATTTTTAAACAAATAAAGTTGGTTCTTTTTTACCAGTACTTAAAGTGCAAAATTGTGTTATAGACTAGAGTTTTCGTAAATATTTTTGTATAATATTTTATGTCTTAGAAGTTGATTTATTTTTGCTCTATTTGTTTGTTTATTTGTTTCCTTTTTCATCGACAAATATCTTCAAAGAGCATGGCAAAGCTCAATGGCATTCTATTATTACAGTATGCGGCTGCGTTTTCATCGGCGTTTCTACCCGCTTCTTCGGCCGTTTTTCTCACTGTAGAATTTAATATCAAAAAGCAGTGTTTTCGACTGCGTTTTGATCTATTTCATTTTTTATATTTTATATTATTTTATGCCTAAGAAGTTGATTTATTTTCTGCAAGAGAATTTAATATCAAAAGCAGTGTAGAGAATTTAATATCAAAAAGCAATAATGTCGACTGCGTTTAGATCTTTTTCATTTTTAAACAAATAAAGTTGGTTCTTTTTTACCAGTACTTAAAGTGCAAAATTGTGTTATAAACAAGAGTTTTCGTAAATATTTTTGTATAATATTTAATGTCTTAGAAGTTGATTAATTTTTGCTCTATTTGTTTGTTTATTTGTTTCCTTTTTCATCGACAAATATCTTCAAAGAGCATGGCAAAGCTCAATGGCATTCTATTATTATAGTATGCGGCTGCGTTTTCATCGGCATTTCTACCCGCTTCTTCGGCCGTTTTTTCACTGGAGAATTTAATATCAAAAAGCAGTGTTTTCGACTGCGCTTTGATATATTTCATTTTTTATATTTTATATTATTTTATGCCTAAGAAGTTGATTTATTTTTGCTCTATTTGTTTGTTTATTTGTTTCCTTTTTCATCGACAAATATCTTCAGAGAGCATGGCAAAGCTCAATGGCATTCTATTATTACAATATGCGGCCGCATTTCCATCGGCATTTCAACCCGCTTCTTCGGCCGTTTTTCTCACCGTAGAATTTAATATCAAAAAGCAGTGTTTTCGACTGCGCTTTGATCTATTTCATTTTTTATATTTTATATTATTTTATGCCTAAGAAGTTGATTTATTTTCTGCAAGAGAATTTAATATCAAAATGCAATAATGTCAACTGCGTTTAGATCTTTTTCATTTTTAAACAAATAAAGTTGGTTCTTTTTTACCAGTACTTAAAATGCAAAATTGTGTTATAGACTAGAGTTTTCGTAAATATTTTTGTATAATATTTTATGTCTTAGAAGTTGATTTATTTTTGCTCTATTTGTTTGTTTATTTGTTTCCTTTTTCATCGACAAGTATCTTCAAAGAGCATGGCAAAGCTCAATGGCATTCTATTATTACAGTATGCGGCTGCGTTTTCATCGGCGTTTCTACCCGCTTCTTCGGCCGTTTTTCTCACTGGAGAGTTTAATATCAAAAAGCAGTGTTTTCGACTGCGTTTTGATCCATTTCACTTTTTATATTTTATATTATTTTATGCCTAAGAAGTTGATTTATTTTCTTCAAGAGAATTTAATATCAAAAAGCAGTGTAGAGAATTTAATATCAAAAAGCAATAATGTCGACTGCGTTTAGATCTTTTTCATTTTTAAACAAATAAAGTTGGTTCTTTTTTACCAGTACTTAAAGTGCAAAATTGTGTTATAAACTAGAGTTTTCGTAAATATTTTTGTACGATATATTATTTTATGCTTAAGAAGTTGATTTTTTTTTGCTCTATTTGTTTGTTTATTTGTTTCCTTTTTCATCGACAAATATCTTCAAAGAGCATGGCAAAGCTCAATGGCATTCTATTATTACAGTATGCGGCGGCATTTCTATCGACATTTCAACCCGCTTCTTCGGCCGTTTTTCTCACTGGAGAATTTAATATCAAAAAGCAGTGTTTTCGACTGCGTTTTGATCTATTTCACTTTTTATATTTTATATTATTTTATGCCTAAGAAGTTGATTTATTTTCTTCAAGAGAATTTAATATCAAAAAGCAGTGTAGAAAATTTAATATAAAAACGCAATAATGTCGACTGCGTTTAGATCTTTTTCATTTTTAAACCAATAAAGTTGGTTCTTTTTTACCAGTACTTAAAGTGCAAAATTGTGTTATAAACTAGAGTTTTCGTAAATATTTTTGTACGATATATTATTTTATGCTTAAGAAGTTGATTTATTTTTGCTCTATTTGTTTCTTTATTTGTTTCCTTTTTCATCGACAAATATCTTCAAAGAGCATGGTAAAGCTCAATGGCATTGTATTATTACAGTATGCGGCTGCATTTCTATCGGCATTTCAACCCGCTTCTTGGGCCGTTTTTCTCACTGTAGAATTTAATATCAAAAAGCAGTGTTTTCGACTGCGTTTTGATCTATTTCATTTTTTATATTTTATATTATTTTATGCCTAAGAAGTTGATTTATTTTCTGCAAGAGAATTTAATATCAAAAAGCAGTGTAGAGAATTTAATATCAAAAAGCAATAATGTCGACTGCGTTTAGATCTTTTTCATTTTTAAACAAATAAAGTTGGTTCTTTTTTACCAGTACTTAAAGTGCAAAATTGTGTTATAAACTAGAGTTTTCGTAAATATTTTTGTATAATATTTTATGTCTTAGAAGTTGATTTATTTTTGCTCTATTTGTTTGTTTATTTGTTTCCTTTTTCATCGACAAATATCTTCAAAGAGCAATGCAAAGCTCAATGGCATTCTATTATTACAGTATGCGGCTGAGTTTTCATCGGCGTTTCTACCCGCTTCTTCGGCCGTTTTTCTCACTGGAGAATTTAATATCAAAAAGCAGTGTTTTCGACTGCGCTTTGATCTATTTCATTTTTTATATTTTATATTATTTTATGCTTAAGAAGTTGATTTATTTTTGCTCTATTTGTTTGTTTATTTGTTTCCTTTTTCATCGACAAATATCTTCAAAGAGCATGGCAAAGCTCAATGGCATTCTATTATTACAATATGCGGCTGCATTTCTATCGGCATTTCAACCCGCTTCTTCGGCCGTTTTTCTCACCGTAGAATTTAATATCAAAAAGCAGTGTTTTCGACTGCGCTTTGATCTATTTCATTTTTTATATTTTATATTATTTTATGCCTAAGAAGTTGATTTATTTTCTGCAAGAGAATTTAATATCAAAATGCAATAATGTCAACTGCGTTTAGATCTTTTTCATTTTTAAACAAATAAAGTTGGTTCTTTTTTACCAGTACTTAAAATGCAAAATTGTGTTATAGACTAGAGTTTTCGTAAATATTTTTGTATAATATTTTATGTCTTAGAAGTTGATTTATTTTTGCTCTATTTGTTTGTTTATTTGTTTCCTTTTTCATCGACAAGTATCTTCAAAGAGCATGGCAAAGCTCAATGGCATTGTATTATTACAGTATGCGGCTGCATTTCTATCGGCATTTCAACCCGCTTCTTGGGCCGTTTTTCTCACTGTAGAATTTAATATCAAAAAGCAGTGTTTTCGACTGCGTTTTGATCTATTTCATTTTTTATATTTTATATTATTTTATGCCTAAGAAGTTGATTTATTTTCTGCAAGAGAATTTAATATCAAAAAGCAGTGTAGAGAATTTAATATCAAAAAGCAATAATGTCGACTGCGTTTAGATCTTTTTCATTTTTAAACAAATAAAGTTGGTTCTTTTTTACCAGTACTTAAAGTGCAAAATTGTGTTATAAACTAGAGTTTTCGTAAATATTTTTGTATAATATTTTATGTCTTAGAAGTTGATTTATTTTTGCTCTATTTGTTTGTTTATTTGTTTCCTTTTTCATCGACAAATATCTTCAAAGAGCAATGCAAAGCTCAATGGCATTCTATTATTACAGTATGCGGCTGCGTTTTCATCGGCATTTCTACCCGCTTCTTCGGCCGTTTTTTCACTGGAGAATTTAATATCAAAAAGCAGTGTTTTCGACTGCGCTTTGATATATTTCATTTTTTATATTTTATATTATTTTATGCCTAAGAAGTTGATTTATTTTTGCTCTATTTGTTTGTTTATTTGTTTCCTTTTTCATCGACAAATATCTTCAGAGAGCATGGCAAAGCTCAATGGCATTCTATTATTACAATATGCGGCCGCATTTCTATCGGCATTTCAACCCGCTTCTTCGGCCGTTTTTCTCACCGTAGAATTTAATATCAAAAAGCAGTGTTTTCGACTGCGCTTTGATCTATTTCATTTTTTATATTTTATATTATTTTATGCCTAAGAAGTTGATTTATTTTCTGCAAGAGAATTTAATATCAAAATGCAATAATGTCAACTGCGTTTAGATCTTTTTCATTTTTAAACAAATAAAGTTGGTTCTTTTTTACCAGTACTTAAAATGCAAAATTGTGTTATAGACTAGAGTTTTCGTAAATATTTTTGTATAATATTTTATGTCTTAGAAGTTGATTTATTTTTGCTCTATTTGTTTGTTTATTTGTTTCCTTTTTCATCGACAAGTATCTTCAAAGAGCATGGCAAAGCTCAATGGCATTCTATTATTACAGTATGCGGCTGCGTTTTCATCGGCGTTTCTACCCGCTTCTTCGGCCGTTTTTCTCACTGGAGAGTTTAATATCAAAAAGCAGTGTTTTCGACTGCGTTTTGATCCATTTCACTTTTTATATTTTATATTATTTTATGCCTAAGAAGTTGATTTATTTTCTTCAAGAGAATTTAATATCAAAAAGCAGTGTAGAGAATTTAATATCAAAAAGCAATAATGTCGACTGCGTTTAGATCTTTTTCATTTTTAAACAAATAAAGTTGGTTCTTTTTTACCAGTACTTAAAGTGCAAAATTGTGTTATAAACTAGAGTTTTCGTAAATATTTTTGTACGATATATTATTTTATGCTTAAGAAGTTGATTTTTTTTTGCTCTATTTGTTTGTTTATTTGTTTCCTTTTTCATCGACAAATATCTTCAAAGAGCATGGCAAAGCTCAATGGCATTCTATTATTACAGTATGCGGCGGCATTTCTATCGACATTTCAACCCGCTTCTTCGGCCGTTTTTCTCACTGGAGAATTTAATATCAAAAAGCAGTGTTTTCGACTGCGTTTTGATCTATTTCACTTTTATATTTTATATTATTTTATGCCTAAGAAGTTGATTTATTTTCTTCAAGAGAATTTAATATCAAAAAGCAGTGTAGAAAATTTAATATAAAAACGCAATAATGTCGACTGCGTTTAGATCTTTTTCATTTTTAAACCAATAAAGTTGGTTCTTTTTTACCAGTACTTAAAGTGCAAAATTGTGTTATAAACTAGAGTTTTCGTAAATATTTTTGTACGATATATTATTTTATGCTTAAGAAGTTGATTTATTTTTGCTCTATTTGTTTCTTTATTTGTTTCCTTTTTCATCGACAAATATCTTCAAAGAGCATGGTAAAGCTCAATGGCATTGTATTATTACAGTATGCGGCTGCATTTCTATCGGCATTTCAACCCGCTTCTTGGGCCGTTTTTCTCACTGTAGAATTTAATATCAAAAAGCAGTGTTTTCGACTGCGTTTTGATCTATTTCATTTTTTATATTTTATATTATTTTATGCCTAAGAAGTTGATTTATTTTCTGCAAGAGAATTTAATATCAAAAAGCAGTGTAGAGAATTTAATATCAAAAAGCAATAATGTCGACTGCGTTTAGATCTTTTTCATTTTTAAACAAATAAAGTTGGTTCTTTTTTACCAGTACTTAAAGTGCAAAATTGTGTTATAAACTAGAGTTTTCGTAAATATTTTTGTATAATATTTTATGTCTTAGAAGTTGATTTATTTTTGCTCTATTTGTTTGTTTATTTGTTTCCTTTTTCATCGACAAATATCTTCAAAGAGCAATGCAAAGCTCAATGGCATTCTATTATTACAGTATGCGGCTGCGTTTTCATCGGCGTTTCTACCCGCTTCTTCGGCCGTTTTTCTCACTGGAGAATTGAATATCAAAAAGCAGTGTTTTCGACTGCGCTTTGATCTATTTCATTTTTTATATTTTATATTATTTTATGCTTAAGAAGTTGATTTATTTTTGCTCTATTTGTTTCCTTTTTCATCGACAAATATCTTCAAAGAGCATGGCAAAGCTCAATGGCATTCTATTATTACAATATGCGGCTGCATTTCTATCGGCATTTCAACCCGCTTCTTCGGCCGTTTTTCTCACCGTAGAATTTAATATCAAAAAGCAGTGTTTTCGACTGCGCTTTGATCTATTTCATTTTTTATATTTTATATTATTTTATGCCTAAGAAGTTGATTTATTTTCTTCAAGAGAATTTAATATCAAAAAGCAGTGTAGAGAATTTAATATCAAAAAGCAATAATGTCGACTGCGTTTAGATCTTTTTCATTTTTAAACAAATAAAGTTGGTTCTTTTTTACCAGTACTTAAAGTGCAAAATTGTGTTATAAACTAGAGTATTCGTAAATATTTTTGTACGATATATTATTTTATGCTTAAGAAGTTGATTTATTTTTGCTCTATTTGTTTGTTTATTTGTTTCCTTTTTCATCGACAAATATCTTCAAAGAGCAATGCAAAGCTCAATGGCATTCTATTATTACAGTATGCGGCTGCATTTTCATCGGCGTTTCTACCCGCTTCTTCGGCCGTTTTTCTCACTGTAGAATTTAATATCAAAAAGCAGTGTTTTCGACTGCGTTTTGATCTATTTCATTTTTTATATTTTATATTATTTTATGCCCAAGAAGTTGATTTATTTTCTGCAAGAGAATTTAATATCAAAAAGCAGTGTAGAGAATTTAATATCAAAAAGCAATAATGTCGACTGCGTTTAGATCTTTTTCATTTTTAAACAAATAAAGTTGGTTCTTTTTTACCAGTACTTAAAGTGCAAAATTGTGTTATAAACTAGAGTTTTCGTAAATATTTTTGTATAATATTTTATGTCTTAGAAGTTGATTTATTTTTGCTCTATTTGTTTGTTTATTTGTTTCCTTTTTCATCGACAAATATCTTCAAAGAGCAATGCAAAGCTCAATGGCATTCTATTATTACAGTATGCGGCTGCGTTTCCATCGGCGTTTCTACCCGCTTCTTCGGCCGTTTTTCTCACTGGAGAATTTAATATCAAAAAGCAGTGTTTTCGACTGCGCTTTGATCTATTTCATTTTTTATATTTTATATTATTTTATGCTTAAGAAGTTGATTTATTTTTGCTCTATTTGTTTGTTTATTTGTTTCCTTTTTCATCGACAAATATCTTCAAAGAGCATGGCAAAGCTCAATGGCATTCTATTATTACAATATGCGGCTGCATTTCTATCGGCATTTCAACCCGCTTCTTCGGCCGTTTTTCTCACCGTAGAATTTAATATCAAAAAGCAGTGTTTTCGACTGCGCTTTGATCTATTTCATTTTTTATATTTTATATTATTTTATGCCTAAGAAGTTGATTTATTTTCTGCAAGAGAATTTAATATCAAAAGGCAATAATGTCAACTGCGTTTAGATCTTTTTCATTTTTAAACAAATAAAGTTGGTTCTTTTTTACCAGTACTTAAAGTGCAAAATTGTGTTATAGACTAGAGTTTTCGTAAATATTTTTGTATAATATTTTATGTCTTAGAAGTTGATTTATTTTTGCTCTATTTGTTTGTTTATTTGTTTCCTTTTTCATCGACAAGTATCTTCAAAGAGCATGGCAAAGCTCAATGGCATTCTATTATTACAGTATGCAGCTGCGTTTTCATCGGCGTTTTTACCCGCTTCTTCGGCCGTTTTTCTCACTGGAGAATTTAAAATCAAAAAGCAGTGTTTTCGACTGCGTTTTGATCTATTTCACTTTTTATATTTTATATTATTTTATGCCTAAGAAGTTGATTTATTTTCTTCAAGAGAATTTAATATCAAAAAGCAGTGTAGAGAATTTAATATCAAAAAGCAATAATGTCGACTGCGTTTAGATCTTTTTCATTTTTAAACAAATAAAGTTGGTTCTTTTTTACCAGTACTTAAAGTGCAAAATTGTGTTATAAACTAGAGTATTCGTAAATATTTTTGTACGATATATTATTTTATGCTTAAGAAGTTGATTTATTTTTGCTCTATTTGTTTGTTTATTTGTTTCCTTTTTCATCGACAAATATCTTCAAAGAGCAATGCAAAGCTCAATGGCATTCTATTATTACAGTATGCGGCTGCATTTTCATCGGCGTTTCTACCCGCTTCTTCGGCCGTTTTTCTCACTGTAGAATTTAATATCAAAAAGCAGTGTTTTCGACTGCGTTTTGATCTATTTCATTTTTTATATTTTATATTATTTTATGCCTAAGAAGTTGATTTATTTTCTGCAAGAGAATTTAATATCAAAAAGCAGTGTAGAGAATTTAATATCAAAAAGCAATAATGTCGACTGCGTTTAGATCTTTTTCATTTTTAAACAAATAAAGTTGGTTCTTTTTTACCAGTACTTAAAGTGCAAAATTGTGTTATAAACTAGAGTTTTCGTAAATATTTTTGTATAATATTTTATGTCTTAGAAGTTGATTTATTTTTGCTCTATTTGTTTGTTTATTTGTTTCCTTTTTCATCGACAAATATCTTCAAAGAGCAATGCAAAGCTCAATGGCATTCTATTATTACAGTATGCGGCTGCGTTTTCATCGGCGTTTCTACCCGCTTCTTCGGCCGTTTTTCTCACTGGAGAATTTAATATCAAAAAGCAGTGTTTTCGACTGCGCTTTGATCTATTTCATTTTTTATATTTTATATTATTTTATGCTTAAGAAGTTGATTTATTTTTGCTCTATTTGTTTGTTTATTTGTTTCCTTTTTCATCGACAAATATCTTCAAAGAGCATGGCAAAGCTCAATGGCATTCTATTATTACAATATGCGGCTGCATTTCTATCGGCATTTCAACCCGCTTCTTCGGCCGTTTTTCTCACCGTAGAATTTAATATCAAAAAGCAGTGTTTTCGACTGCGCTTTGATCTATTTCATTTTTTATATTTTATATTATTTTATGCCTAAGAAGTTGATTTATTTTCTGCAAGAGAATTTAATATCAAAAGGCAATAATGTCAACTGCGTTTAGATCTTTTTCATTTTTAAACAAATAAAGTTGGTTCTTTTTTACCAGTACTTAAAGTGCAAAATTGTGTTATAGACTAGAGTTTTCGTAAATATTTTTGTATAATATTTTATGTCTTAGAAGTTGATTTATTTTTGCTCTATTTGTTTGTTTATTTGTTTCCTTTTTCATCGACAAGTATCTTCAAAGAGCATGGCAAAGCTCAATGGCATTCTATTATTACAGTATGCGGCTGCGTTTTCATTTGCGTTTCTACCCGCTTCTTCGGCCGTTTTTCTCACTGGAGAGTTTAATATCAAAAAGCAGTGTTTTCGACTGCGTTTTGATCTATTTCACTTTTTATATTTTATATTATTTTATGCCTAAGAAGTTGATTTATTTTCTTCAAGAGAATTTAATATCAAAAAGCAGTGTAGAGAATTTAATATCAAAAAGCAATAATGTCGACTGCGTTTAGATCTTTTTCATTTTTAAACAAATAAAGTTGGTTCTTTTTTACCAGTACTTAAAGTGCAAAATTGTGTTATAAACTAGAGTTTTCGTAAATATTTTTGTACGGTATATTATTTTATGCTTAAGAAGTTGATTTATTTTTGCTCTATTTGTTTGTTTATTTGTTTCCTTTTTCATCGACAAATATCTTCAAAGAGCATGGCAAAGCTCAATGGCATTCTATTATTACAGTATGCGGCTGCATTTCTATCGACATTTCAACCCGCTTCTTCGGCCGTTTTTCTCACTGTAGAATTTAATATCAAAAAGCAGTGTTTTCGACTGCGCTTTGATCTATTTCATTTTTTATATTTTATATTATTTTATGCCTAAGAAGTTGATTTATTTTCTGCAAGAGAATTTAATATCAAAAAGCAGTGTAGAGAATTTAATATCAAAAAGCAATAATGTCGACTGCGTTTAGATCTTTTTCATTTTTAAACAAATAAAGTTGGTTCTTTTTTACCAGTACTTAAAGTGCAAAATTGTGTTATAGACTAGAGTTTTCGTAAATATTTTTGTTTAATATTTTATGTCTTAGAAGTTGATTTATTTTTGCTCTATTTGTTTGTTTATTTGTTTTCTTTTTCATCGACAAATATCTTCAAAGAGCATGGCAAAGCTCAATGGCATTCTATTATTACAGTATGCGGCTGCATTTCTATCGGCAATTCAACCCGCTTCTTCGGCCGTTTTTCTCACTGTAGAATTTAATATCAAAAAGCAGTGTTTTCGACTGCGCTTTGATCTATTTCATTTTTTATATTTTATATTATTTTATGCCTAAGAAGTTGATTTATTTTCTGCAAGAGAATTTAATATCAAAAGGCAATAATGTCAACTGCGTTTAGATCTTTTTCATTTTTAAACAAATAAAGTTGGTTCTTTTTTACCAGTACTTAAAGTGCAAAATTGTGTTATAGACTAGAGTTTTCGTAAATATTTTTGTATAATATTTTATGTCTTAGAAGTTGATTTATTTTTGCTCTATTTGTTTGTTTATTTGTTTCCTTTTTCATCGACAAGTATCTTCAAAGAGCATGGCAAAGCTCAATGGCATTCTATTATTACAGTATGCGGCTGCGTTTTCATTTGCGTTTCTACCCGCTTCTTCGGCCGTTTTTCTCACTGGAGAGTTTAATATCAAAAAGCAGTGTTTTCGACTGCGTTTTGATCTATTTCACTTTTTATATTTTATATTATTTTATGCCTAAGAAGTTGATTTATTTTCTTCAAGAGAATTTAATATCAAAAAGCAGTGTAGAGAATTTAATATCAAAAAGCAATAATGTCGACTGCGTTTAGATCTTTTTCATTTTTAAACAAATAAAGTTGGCTCTTTTTTACCAGTACTTAAAGTGCAAAATTGTGTTATAAACTAGAGTTTTCGTAAATATTTTTGTACGGTATATTATTTTATGCTTAAGAAGTTGATTTATTTTTGCTCTATTTGTTTGTTTATTTGTTTCCTTTTTCATCGACAAATATCTTCAAAGAGCATGGCAAAGCTCAATGGCATTCTATTATTACAGTATGCGGCTGCATTTCTATCGACATTTCAACCCGCTTCTTCGGCCGTTTTTCTCACTGTAGAATTTAATATCAAAAAGCAGTGTTTTCGACTGCGCTTTGATCTATTTCATTTTTTATATTTTATATTATTTTATGCCTAAGAAGTTGATTTATTTTCTGCAAGAGAATTTAATATCAAAAAGCAGTGTAGAGAATTTAATATCAAAAAGCAATAATGTCGAGCGTTTAGATCTTTTTCATTTTTAAACAAATAAAGTTGGTTCTTTTTTACCAGTACTTAAAGTGCAAAATTGTGTTATAGACTAGAGTTTTCGTAAATATTTTTGTTTAATATTTTATGTCTTAGAAGTTGATTTATTTTTGCTCTATTTGTTTGTTTATTTGTTTTCTTTTTCATCGACAAATTTCTTCAAAGAGCATGGCAAAGCTCAATGGCATTCTATTATTACAGTATGCGGCTGCATTTCTATCGGCAATTCAACCCGCTTCTTCGGCCGTTTTTCTCACTGTAGAATTTAATATCAAAAAGCAGTGTTTTCGACTGCGCTTTGATCTATTTCATTTTTTATATTTTATATTATTTTATGCCTAAGAAGTTGATTTATTTTCTGCAAGAGAATTTAATATCAAAAAGCAGTGTAGAGAATTTAATATCAAAAAGCAATAATGTCGACTGCGTTTAGATCTTTTTCATTTTTAAACAAATAAAGTTGGCTCTTTTTTACCAGTACTTAAAGTGCAAAATTGTGTTATAAACTAGAGTTTTCGTAAATATTTTTGTATAATATTTTATGTCTTAGAAGTTGATTTATTTTTGCTCTATTTGTTTGTTTATTTGTTTCCTTTTTCATCGACAAATATCTTCAAAGAGCAATGCAAAGCTCAATGGCATTCTATTATTACAGTATGCGGCTGCGTTTTCATCGGCGTTTCTACCCGCTTCTTCGGCCGTTTTTCTCACTGGAGAATTTAATATCAAAAAGCAGTGTTTTCGACTGCGCTTTGATCTATTTCATTTTTTATATTTTATATTATTTTATGCTTAAGAAGTTGATTTATTTTTGCTCTATTTGTTTGTTTATTTGTTTCCTTTTTCATCGACAAATATCTTCAAAGAGCATGGCAAAGCTCAATGGCATTCTATTATTACAATATGCGGCTGCATTTCTATCGGCATTTCAACCCGCTTCTTCGGCCGTTTTTCTCACCGTAGAATTTAATATCAAAAAGCAGTGTTTTCGACTGCGCTTTGATCTATTTCATTTTTTATATTTTATATTATTTTATGCCTAAGAAGTTGATTTATTTTCTGCAAGAGAATTTAATATCAAAAGGCAATAATGTCAACTGCGTTTAGATCTTTTTCATTTTTAAACAAATAAAGTTGGTTCTTTTTTACCAGTACTTAAAGTGCAAAATTGTGTTATAGACTAGAGTTTTCGTAAATATTTTTGTATAATATTTTATGTCTTAGAAGTTGATTTATTTTTGCTCTATTTGTTTGTTTATTTGTTTCCTTTTTCATCGACAAGTATCTTCAAAGAGCATGGCAAAGCTCAATGGCATTCTATTATTACAGTATGCGGCTGCGTTTTCATTTGCGTTTCTACCCGCTTCTTCGGCCGTTTTTCTCACTGGAGAGTTTAATATCAAAAAGCAGTGTTTTCGACTGCGTTTTGATCTATTTCACTTTTTATATTTTATATTATTTTATGCCTAAGAAGTTGATTTATTTTCTTCAAGAGAATTTAATATCAAAAAGCAGTGTAGAGAATTTAATATCAAAAAGCAATAATGTCGACTGCGTTTAGATCTTTTTCATTTTTAAACAAATAAAGTTGGTTCTTTTTTACCAGTACTTAAAGTGCAAAATTGTGTTATAAACTAGAGTTTTCGTAAATATTTTTGTACGGTATATTATTTTATGCTTAAGAAGTTGATTTATTTTTGCTCTATTTGTTTGTTTATTTGTTTCCTTTTTCATCGACAAATATCTTCAAAGAGCATGGCAAAGCTCAATGGCATTCTATTATTACAGTATGCGGCTGCATTTCTATCGACATTTCAACCCGCTTCTTCGGCCGTTTTTCTCACTGTAGAATTTAATATCAAAAAGCAGTGTTTTCGACTGCGCTTTGATCTATTTCATTTTTTATATTTTATATTATTTTATGCCTAAGAAGTTGATTTATTTTCTGCAAGAGAATTTAATATCAAAAAGCAGTGTAGAGAATTTAATATCAAAAAGCAATAATGTCGACTGCGTTTAGATCTTTTTCATTTTTAAACAAATAAAGTTGGTTCTTTTTTACCAGTACTTAAAGTGCAAAATTGTGTTATAGACTAGAGTTTTCGTAAATATTTTTGTTTAATATTTTATGTCTTAGAAGTTGATTTATTTTTGCTCTATTTGTTTGTTTATTTGTTTTCTTTTTCATCGACAAATATCTTCAAAGAGCATGGCAAAGCTCAATGGCATTCTATTATTACAGTATGCGGCTGCATTTCTATCGGCAATTCAACCCGCTTCTTCGGCCGTTTTTCTCACTGTAGAATTTAATATCAAAAAGCAGTGTTTTCGACTGCGCTTTGATCTATTTCATTTTTTATATTTTATATTATTTTATGCCTAAGAAGTTGATTTATTTTCTGCAAGAGAATTTAATATCAAAAAGCAGTGTAGAGAATTTAATATCAAAAAGCAATAATGTCGACTGCGTTTAGATCTTTTTCATTTTTAAACAAATAAAGTTGGCTCTTTTTTACCAGTACTTAAAGTGCAAAATTGTGTTATAAACTAGAGTTTTCGTAAATATTTTTGTATAATATTTTATGTCTTAGAAGTTGATTTATTTTTGCTCTATTTGTTTGTTTATTTGTTTCCTTTTTCATCGACAAATATCTTCAAAGAGCATGGCAAAGCTCAATGGCATTCTATTATTACAGTATGCGACTGCGTTTTCATCGGCGTTTCTACCCGCTTCTTCGGCCGTTTTTCTCACTGTAGAATTTAATATCAAAAAGCAGTGTTTTCGACTGCGTTTTGATCTATTTCATTTTTTATATTTTATATTATTTTATGCCTAAGAAGTTGATTTATTTTCTACAAGAGAATTTAATATCAAAAGCAGTGTAGAGAATTTAATATCAAAAAGCAATAATGTCGACTGCGTTTAGATCTTTTTCATTTTTAAACAAATAAAGTTGGTTCTTTTTTACCAGTACTTAAAGTGCAAAATTGTGTTATAGACTAGAGTTTTCGTAAATATTTTTGTATAATATTTTATGTCTTAGAAGTTGATTTATTTTTGCTCTATTTGTTTGTTTATTTGTTTCCTTTTTCATCGACAAATATCTTCAAAGAGCATGGCAAAGCTCAATGGCATTCTATTATTACAGTATGCGGCTGCGTTTTCATCGGCGTTTCTACCCGCTTCTTCGGCCGTTTTTCTCACTGTAGAATTTAATATCAAAAAGCAGTGTTTTCGACTGCGTTTTGATCTATTTCATTTTTTATATTTTATATTATTTTATGCCTAAGAAGTTGATTTATTTTCTGCAAGAGAATTTAATATCAAAAGCAGTGTAGAGAATTTAATATCAAAAAGCAATAATGTCGACTGCGTTTAGATCTTTTTCATTTTTAAACAAATAAAGTTGGTTCTTTTTTACCAGTACTTAAAGTGCAAAATTGTGTTATAAACTAGAGTTTTCGTAAATATTTTTGTATAATATTTTATGTCCTAGAAGTTGATTTATTTTTGCTCTATTTGTTTGTTTATTTGTTTCCTTTTTCATCGACAAATATCTTCAAAGAGCATGGCAAAGCTCAATGGCATTCTATTATTATAGTATGCGGCTGCGTTTTCATCGGCATTTCTACCCGCTTCTTCGGCCGTTTTTTCACTGGAGAATTTAATATCAAAAAGCAGTGTTTTCGACTGCGCTTTGATATATTTCATTTTTTATATTTTATATTATTTTATGCCTAAGAAGTTGATTTATTTTTGCTCTATTTGTTTGTTTATTTGTTTCCTTTTTCATCGACAAATATCTTCAAAGAGCATGGCAAAGCTCAATGGCATTCTATTATTACAATATGCGGCTGCATTTCTATCGGCATTTCAACCCGCTTCTTCGGCCGTTTTTCTCACCGTAGAATTTAATATCAAAAAGCAGTGTTTTCGACTGCGCTTTGATCTATTTCATTTTTTATATTTTATATTATTTTATGCCTAAGAAGTTGATTTATTTTCTGCAAGAGAATTTAATATCAAAAGGCAATAATGTCAACTGCGTTTAGATCTTTTTCATTTTTAAACAAATAAAGTTGGTTCTTTTTTACCAGTACTTAAAGTGCAAAATTGTGTTATAGACTAGAGTTTTCGTAAATATTTTTGTATAATATTTTATGTCTTAGAAGTTGATTTATTTTTGCTCTATTTGTTTGTTTACTTGTTTCCTTTTTCATCGACAAGTATCTTCAAAGAGCATGGCAAAGCTCAATGGCATTCTATTATTACAGTATGCGGCTGCGTTTTCATTTGCGTTTCTACCCGCTTCTTCGGCCGTTTTTCTCACTGGAGAGTTTAATATCAAAAAGCAGTGTTTTCGACTGCGTTTTGATCTATTTCACTTTTTATATTTTATATTATTTTATGCCTAAGAAGTTGATTTATTTTCTTCAAGAGAATTTAATATCAAAAAGCAGTGTAGAGAATTTAATATCAAAAAGCAATAATGTCGACTGCGTTTAGATCTTTTTCATTTTTAAACAAATAAAGTTGGTTCTTTTTTACCAGTACTTAAAGTGCAAAATTGTGTTATAAACTAGAGTTTTCGTAAATATTTTTGTACGATATATTATTTTATGCTTAAGAAGTTGATTTATTTTTGCTCTATTTGTTTGTTTATTTGTTTCCTTTTTCATCGACAAATATCTTCAAAGAGCATGGCAAAGCTCAATGGCATTCTATTATTACAGTATGCGGCTGCATTTCTATCGACATTTCAACCCGCTTCTTCGGCCGTTTTTCTCACTGTAGAATTTAATATCAAAAAGCAGTGTTTTCGACTGCGCTTTGATCTATTTCATTTTTTATATTTTATATTATTTTATGCCTAAGAAGTTGATTTATTTTCTGCAAGAGAATTTAATATCAAAAAGCAGTGTAGAGAATTTAATATCAAAAAGCAATAATGTCGACTGCGTTTAGATCTTTTTCATTTTTAAACAAATAAAGTTGGTTCTTTTTTACCAGTACTTAAAGTGCAAAATTGTGTTATAGACTAGAGTTTTCGTAAATATTTTTGTATAATATTTTATGTCTTAGAAGTTGATTTATTTTTGCTCTATTTGTTTGTTTATTTGTTTTCTTTTTCATCGACAAATATCTTCAAAGAGCATGGCAAAGCTCAATGGCATTCTATTATTACAGTATGCGGCTGCATTTCTATCGGCAATTCAACCCGCTTCTTCGGCCGTTTTTCTCACTGTAGAATTTAATATCAAAAAGCAGTGTTTTCGACTGCGCTTTGATCTATTTCATTTTTTATATTTTATATTATTTTATGCCTAAGAAGTTGATTTATTTTCTGCAAGAGAATTTAATATCAAAAAGCAGTGTAGAGAATTTAATATCAAAAAGCAATAATGTCGACTGCGTTTAGATCTTTTTCATTTTTAAACAAATAAAGTTGGCTCTTTTTTACCAGTACTTAAAGTGCAAAATTGTGTTATAAACTAGAGTTTTCGTAAATATTTTTGTATAATATTTTATGTCTTAGAAGTTGATTTATTTTTGCTCTATTTGTTTGTTTATTTGTTTCCTTTTTCATCGACAAATATCTTCAAAGAGCATGGCAAAGCTCAATGGCATTCTATTATTACAGTATGCAGCTGCGTTTTCATCGGCGTTTTTACCCGCTTCTTCGGCCGTTTTTCTCACTGGAGAATTTAAAATCAAAAAGCAGTGTTTTCGACTGCGTTTTGATCTATTTCACTTTTTATATTTTATATTATTTTATGCCTAAGAAGTTGATTTATTTTCTTCAAGAGAATTTAATATCAAAAAGCAGTGTAGAGAATTTAATATCAAAAAGCAATAATGTCGACTGCGTTTAGATCTTTTTCATTTTTAAACAAATAAAGTTGGTTCTTTTTTACCAGTACTTAAAGTGCAAAATTGTGTTATAAACTAGAGTATTCGTAAATATTTTTGTACGATATATTATTTTATGCTTAAGAAGTTGATTTATTTTTGCTCTATTTGTTTGTTTATTTGTTTCCTTTTTCATCGACAAATATCTTCAAAGAGCAATGCAAAGCTCAATGGCATTCTATTATTACAGTATGCGGCTGCATTTTCATCGGCGTTTCTACCCGCTTCTTCGGCCGTTTTTCTCACTGTAGAATTTAATATCAAAAAGCAGTGTTTTCGACTGCGTTTTGATCTATTTCATTTTTTATATTTTATATTATTTTATGCCTAAGAAGTTGATTTATTTTCTGCAAGAGAATTTAATATCAAAAAGCAGTGTAGAGAATTTAATATCAAAAAGCAATAATGTCGACTGCGTTTAGATCTTTTTCATTTTTAAACAAATAAAGTTGGTTCTTTTTTACCAGTACTTAAAGTGCAAAATTGTGTTATAAACTAGAGTTTTCGTAAATATTTTTGTATAATATTTTATGTCTTAGAAGTTGATTTATTTTTGCTCTATTTGTTTGTTTATTTGTTTCCTTTTTCATCGACAAATATCTTCAAAGAGCAATGCAAAGCTCAATGGCATTCTATTATTACAGTATGCGGCTGCGTTTTCATCGGCGTTTCTACCCGCTTCTTCGGCCGTTTTTCTCACTGGAGAATTTAATATCAAAAAGCAGTGTTTTCGACTGCGCTTTGATCTATTTCATTTTTTATATTTTATATTATTTTATGCTTAAGAAGTTGATTTATTTTTGCTCTATTTGTTTGTTTATTTGTTTCCTTTTTCATCGACAAATATCTTCAAAGAGCATGGCAAAGCTCAATGGCATTCTATTATTACAATATGCGGCTGCATTTCTATCGGCATTTCAACCCGCTTCTTCGGCCGTTTTTCTCACCGTAGAATTTAATATCAAAAAGCAGTGTTTTCGACTGCGCTTTGATCTATTTCATTTTTTATATTTTATATTATTTTATCCCTAAGAAGTTGATTTATTTTCTGCAAGAGAATTTAATATCAAAAGGCAATAATGTCAACTGCGTTTAGATCTTTTTCATTTTTAAACAAATAAAGTTGGTTCTTTTTTACCAGTACTTAAAGTGCAAAATTGTGTTATAGACTAGAGTTTTCGTAAATATTTTTGTATAATATTTTATGTCTTAGAAGTTGATTTATTTTTGCTCTATTTGTTTGTTTATTTGTTTCCTTTTTCATCGACAAGTATCTACAAAGAGCATGGCAAAGCTCAATGGCATTCTATTATTACAGTATGCGGCTGCGTTTTCATTTGCGTTTCTACCCGCTTCTTCGGCCGTTTTTCTCACTGGAGAGTTTAATATCAAAAAGCAGTGTTTTCGACTGCGTTTTGATCTATTTCACTTTTTATATTTTATATTATTTTATGCCTAAGAAGTTGATTTATTTTCTTCAAGAGAATTTAATATCAAAAAGCAGTGTAGAGAATTTAATATCAAAAAGCAATAATGTCGACTGCGTTTAGATCTTTTTCATTTTTAAACAAATAAAGTTGGTTCTTTTTTACCAGTACTTAAAGTGCAAAATTGTGTTATAAACTAGAGTTTTCGTAAATATTTTTGTACGATATATTATTTTATGCTTAAGAAGTTGATTTATTTTTGCTCTATTTGTTTGTTTATTTGTTTCCTTTTTCATCGACAAATATCTTCAAAGAGCATGGCAAAGCTCAATGGCATTCTATTATTACAGTATGCGGCTGCATTTCTATCGGCATTTCAACCCGCTTCTTCGGCCGTTTTTCTCACCGTAGAATTTAATATCAAAAAGCAGTGTTTTCGACTGCGCTTTGATCTATTTCATTTTTTATATTTTATATTATTTTATGCCTAAGAAGTTGATTTATTTTCTGCAAGAGAATTTAATATCAAAATGCAATAATGTCAACTGCGTTTAGATCTTTTTCATTTTTAAACAAATAAAGTTGGTTCTTTTTTACCAGTACTTAAAATGCAAAATTGTGTTATAGACTAGAGTTTTCGTAAATATTTTTGTATAATATTTTATGTCTTAGAAGTTGATTTATTTTTGCTCTATTTGTTTGTTTATTTGTTTCCTTTTTCATCGACAAGTATCTTCAAAGAGCATGGCAAAGCTCAATGGCATTCTATTATTACAGTATGCGGCTGCGTTTTCATCGGCGTTTCTACCCGCTTCTTCGGCCGTTTTTCTCACTGGAGAGTTTAATATCAAAAAGCAGTGTTTTCGACTGCGTTTTGATCTATTTCACTTTTTATATTTTATATTATTTTATGCCTAAGAAGTTGATTTATTTTCTTCAAGAGAATTTAATATCAAAAAGCAGTGTAGAGAATTTAATATCAAAAAGCAATAATGTCGACTGCGTTTAGATCTTTTTCATTTTTAAACAAATAAAGTTGGTTCTTTTTTACCAGTACTTAAAGTGCAAAATTGTGTTATAGACTAGAGTTTTCGTAAATATTTTTGTATAATATTTTATGTCTTAGAAGTTGATTTATTTTTGCTCTATTTGTTTGTTTATTTGTTTTCTTTTTCATCGACAAATATCTTCAAAGAGCATGGCAAAGCTCAATGGCATTCTATTATTACAGTATGCGGCTGCATTTCTATCGGCAATTCAACCCGCTTCTTCGGCCGTTTTTCTCACTGTAGAATTTAATATCAAAAAGCAGTGTTTTCGACTGCGCTTTGATCTATTTCATTTTTTATATTTTATATTATTTTATGCCTAAGAAGTTGATTTATTTTCTGCAAGAGAATTTAATATCAAAAAGCAGTGTAGAGAATTTAATATCAAAAAGCAATAATGTCGACTGCGTTTAGATCTTTTTCATTTTTAAACAAATAAAGTTGGCTCTTTTTTACCAGTACTTAAAGTGCAAAATTGTGTTATAAACTAGAGTTTTCGTAAATATTTTTGTATAATATTTTATGTCTTAGAAGTTGATTTATTTTTGCTCTATTTGTTTGTTTATTTGTTTCCTTTTTCATCGACAAATATCTTCAAAGAGCATGGCAAAGCTCAATGGCATTCTATTATTACAGTATGCAGCTGCGTTTTCATCGGCGTTTTTACCCGCTTCTTCGGCCGTTTTTCTCACTGGAGAATTTAAAATCAAAAAGCAGTGTTTTCGACTGCGTTTTGATCTATTTCACTTTTTATATTTTATATTATTTTATGCCTAAGAAGTTGATTTATTTTCTTCAAGAGAATTTAATATCAAAAAGCAGTGTAGAGAATTTAATATCAAAAAGCAATAATGTCGACTGCGTTTAGATCTTTTTCATTTTTAAACAAATAAAGTTGGTTCTTTTTTACCAGTACTTAAAGTGCAAAATTGTGTTATAAACTAGAGTATTCGTAAATATTTTTGTACGATATATTATTTTATGCTTAAGAAGTTGATTTATTTTTGCTCTATTTGTTTGTTTATTTGTTTCCTTTTTCATCGACAAATATCTTCAAAGAGCAATGCAAAGCTCAATGGCATTCTATTATTACAGTATGCGGCTGCATTTTCATCGGCGTTTCTACCCGCTTCTTCGGCCGTTTTTCTCACTGTAGAATTTAATATCAAAAAGCAGTGTTTTCGACTGCGTTTTGATCTATTTCATTTTTTATATTTTATATTATTTTATGCCTAAGAAGTTGATTTATTTTCTGCAAGAGAATTTAATATCAAAAAGCAGTGTAGAGAATTTAATATCAAAAAGCAATAATGTCGACTGCGTTTAGATCTTTTTCATTTTTAAACAAATAAAGTTGGTTCTTTTTTACCAGTACTTAAAGTGCAAAATTGTGTTATAAACTAGAGTTTTCGTAAATATTTTTGTATAATATTTTATGTCTTAGAAGTTGATTTATTTTTGCTCTATTTGTTTATTTGTTTCCTTTTTCATCGACAAATATCTTCAAAGAGCAATGCAAAGCTCAATGGCATTCTATTATTACAGTATGCGGCTGCGTTTTCATCGGCGTTTCTACCCGCTTCTTCGGCCGTTTTTCTCACTGGAGAATTTAATATCAAAAAGCAGTGTTTTCGACTGCGCTTTGATCTATTTCATTTTTTATATTTTATATTATTTTATGCTTAAGAAGTTGATTTATTTTTGCTCTATTTGTTTGTTTATTTGTTTCCTTTTTCATCGACAAATATCTTCAAAGAGCATGGCAAAGCTCAATGGCATTCTATTATTACAATATGCGGCTGCATTTCTATCGGCATTTCAACCCGCTTCTTCGGCCGTTTTTCTCACCGTAGAATTTAATATCAAAAAGCAGTGTTTTCGACTGCGCTTTGATCTATTTCATTTTTTATATTTTATATTATTTTATGCCTAAGAAGTTGATTTATTTTCTGCAAGAGAATTTAATATCAAAAGGCAATAATGTCAACTGCGTTTAGATCTTTTTCATTTTTAAACAAATAAAGTTGGTTCTTTTTTACCAGTACTTAAAGTGCAAAATTGTGTTATAGACTAGAGTTTTCGTAAATATTTTTGTATAATATTTTATGTCTTAGAAGTTGATTTATTTTTGCTCTATTTGTTTGTATATTTGTTTCCTTTTTCATCGACAAGTATCTTCAAAGAGCATGGCAAAGCTCAATGGCATTCTATTATTACAGTATGCGGCTGCGTTTTCATTTGCGTTTCTACCCGCTTCTTCGGCCGTTTTTCTCACTGGAGAGTTTAATATCAAAAAGCAGTGTTTTCGACTGCGTTTTGATCTATTTCACTTTTTATATTTTATATTATTTTATGCCTAAGAAGTTGATTTATTTTCTTCAAGAGAATTTAATATCAAAAAGCAGTGTAGAGAATTTAATATCAAAAAGCAATAATGTCGACTGCGTTTAGATCTTTTTCATTTTTAAACAAATAAAGTTGGTTCTTTTTTACCAGTACTTAAAGTGCAAAATTGTGTTATAAACTAGAGTTTTCGTAAATATTTTTGTACGATATATTATTTTATGCTTAAGAAGTTGATTTATTTTTGCTCTATTTGTTTGTTTATTTGTTTCCTTTTTCATCGACAAATATCTTCAAAGAGCATGGCAAAGCTCAATGGCATTCTATTATTACAGTATGCGGCTGCATTTCTATCGACATTTCAACCCGCTTCTTCGGCCGTTTTTCTCACTGTAGAATTTAATATCAAAAAGCAGTGTTTTCGACTGCGCTTTGATCTATTTCATTTTTTATATTTTATATTATTTTATGCCTAAGAAGTTGATTTATTTTCTGCAAGAGAATTTAATATCAAAAAGCAGTGTAGAGAATTTAATATCAAAAAGCAATAATGTCGACTGCGTTTAGATCTTTTTCATTTTTAAACAAATAAAGTTGGTTCTTTTTTACCAGTACTTAAAGTGCAAAATTGTGTTATAGACTAGAGTTTTCGTAAATATTTTTGTATAATATTTTATGTCTTAGAAGTTGATTTATTTTTGCTCTATTTGTTTGTTTATTTGTTTTCTTTTTCATCGACAAATATCTTCAAAGAGCATGGCAAAGCTCAATGGCATTCTATTATTACAGTATGCGGCTGCATTTCTATCGGCAATTCAACCCGCTTCTTCGGCCGTTTTTCTCACTGTAGAATTTAATATCAAAAAGCAATGTTTTCGACTGCGCTTTGATCTATTTCATTTTTTATATTTTATATTATTTTATGCCTAAGAAGTTGATTTATTTTCTGCAAGAGAATTTAATATCAAAAAACAGTGTAGAGAATTTAATATCAAAAAGCAATAATGTCGACTGCGTTTAGATCTTTTTCATTTTTAAACAAATAAAGTTGGCTCTTTTTTACCAGTACTTAAAGTGCAAAATTGTGTTATAAACTAGAGTTTTCGTAAATATTTTTGTATAATATTTTATGTCTTAGAAGTTGATTTATTTTTGCTCTATTTGTTTGTTTATTTGTTTCCTTTTTCATCGACAAATATCTTCAAAGAGCATGGCAAAGCTCAATGGCATTCTATTATTACAGTATGCGACTGCGTTTTCATCGGCGTTTCTACCCGCTTCTTCGGCCGTTTTTCTCACTGTAGAATTTAATATCAAAAAGCAGTGTTTTCGACTGCGTTTTGATCTATTTCATTTTTTATATTTTATATTATTTTATGCCTAAGAAGTTGATTTATTTTCTGCAAGAGAATTTAATATCAAAAGCAGTGTAGAGAATTTAATATCAAAAAGCAATAATGTCGACTGCGTTTAGATCTTTTTCATTTTTAAACAAATAAAGTTGGTTCTTTTTTACCAGTACTTAAAGTGCAAAATTGTGTTATAAACTAGAGTTTTCGTAAATATTTTTGTATAATATTTTATGTCTTAGAGTTGATTTATTTTTGCTCTATTTGTTTGTTTATTTGTTTCCTTTTTCATCGACAAATATCTTCAAAGAGCATGGCAAAGCTCAATGGCATTCTATTATTATAGTATGAGGCTGCGTTTTCATCGGCATTTCTACCCGCTGCTTCGGCCGATTTTTCACTGGAGAATTTAATATCAAAAAGCAGTGTTTTCGACTGCGCTTTGATATATTTCATTTTTTATATTTTATATTATTTTATGCCTAAGAAGTTGATTTATTTTTGCTCTATTTGTTTGTTTATTTGTTTCCTTTTTCATCGACAAATATCTTCAAAGAGCATGGCAAAGCTCAATGGCATTCTATTATTACAGTATGCGGCTGCATTTCTATCGACATTTCAACCCGCTTCTTCGGCCGTTTTTCTCACTGTAGAATTTAATATCAAAAAGCAGTGTTTTCGACTGCGCTTTGATCTATTTCATTTTTTATATTTTATATTATTTTATGCCTAAGAAGTTGATTTATTTTCTGCAAGAGAATTTAATATCAAAAAGCAGTGTAGAGAATTTAATATCAAAAAGCAATAATGTCGACTGCGTTTAGATCTTTTTCATTTTTAAACAAATAAAGTTGGTTCTTTTTTACCAGTACTTAAAGTGCAAAATTGTGTTATAGACTAGAGTTTTCGTAAATATTTTTGTATAATATTTTATGTCTTAGAAGTTGATTTATTTTTGCTCTATTTGTTTGTTTATTTGTTTTCTTTTTCATCGACAAATATCTTCAAAGAGCATGGCAAAGCTCAATGGCATTCTATTATTACAGTATGCGGCTGCATTTCTATCGGCAATTCAACCCGCTTCTTCGGCCGTTTTTCTCACTGTAGAATTTAATATCAAAAAGCAGTGTTTTCGACTGCGCTTTGATCTATTTCATTTTTTATATTTTATATTATTTTATGCCTAAGAAGTTGATTTATTTTCTGCAAGAGAATTTAATATCAAAAAGCAGTGTAGAGAATTTAATATCAAAAAGCAATAATGTCGACTGCGTTTAGATCTTTTTCATTTTTAAACAAATAAAGTTGGCTCTTTTTTACCAGTACTTAAAGTGCAAAATTGTGTTATAAACTAGAGTTTTCGTAAATATTTTTGTATAATATTTTATGTCTTAGAAGTTGATTTATTTTTGCTCTATTTGTTTGTTTATTTGTTTCCTTTTTCATCGACAAATATCTTCAAAGAGCATGGCAAAGCTCAATGGCATTCTATTATTACAGTATGCAGCTGCGTTTTCATCGGCGTTTTTACCCGCTTCTTCGGCCGTTTTTCTCACTGGAGAATTTAAAATCAAAAAGCAGTGTTTTCGACTGCGTTTTGATCTATTTCACTTTTTATATTTTATATTATTTTATGCCTAAGAAGTTGATTTATTTTCTTCAAGAGAATTTAATATCAAAAAGCAGTGTAGAGAATTTAATATCAAAAAGCAATAATGTCGACTGCGTTAAGATCTTTTTCATTCTTAAACAAATAAAGTTGGTTCTTTTTTACCAGTACTTAAAGTGCAAAATTGTGTTATAAACTAGAGTATTCGTAAATATTTTTGTACGATATATTATTTTATGCTTAAGAAGTTGATTTATTTTTGCTCTATTTGTTTGTTTATTTGTTTCCTTTTTCATCGACAAATATCTTCAAAGAGCAATGCAAAGCTCAATGGCATTCTATTATTACAGTATGCGGCTGCATTTTCATCGGCGTTTCTACCCGCTTCTTCGGCCGTTTTTCTCACTGTAGAATTTAATATCAAAAAGCAGTGTTTTCGACTGCGTTTTGATCTATTTCATTTTTTATATTTTATATTATTTTATGCCTAAGAAGTTGATTTATTTTCTGCAAGAGAATTTAATATCAAAAAGCAGTGTAGAGAATTTAATATCAAAAAGCAATAATGTCGACTGCGTTTAGATCTTTTTCATTTTTAAACAAATAAAGTTGGTTCTTTTTACCAGTACTTAAAGTGCAAAATTGTGTTATAAACTAGAGTTTTCGTAAATATTTTTGTATAATATTTTATGTCTTAGAAGTTGATTTATTTTTGCTCTATTTGTTTGTTTATTTGTTTCCTTTTTCATCGACAAATATCTTCAAAGAGCAATGCAAAGCTCAATGGCATTCTATTATTACAGTATGCGGCTGCGTTTTCATCGGCATTTCTACCCGCTTCTTCGGCCGTTTTTCTCACTGGAGAATTTAATATCAAAAAGCAGTGTTTTCGACTGCGCTTTGATCTATTTCATTTTTTATATTTTATATTATTTTATGCTTAAGAAGTTGATTTATTTTTGCTCTATTTGTTTGTTTATTTGTTTCCTTTTTCATCGACAAATATCTTCAAAGAGCATGGCAAAGCTCAATGGCATTCTATTATTACAATATGCGGCTGCATTTCTATCGGCATTTCAACCCGCTTCTTCGGCCGTTTTTCTCACCGTAGAATTTAATATCAAAAAGCAGTGTTTTCGACTGCGCTTTGATCTATTTCATTTTTTATATTTTATATTATTTTATGCCTAAGAAGTTGATTTATTTTCTGCAAGAGAATTTAATATCAAAAGGCAATAATGTCAACTGCGTTTAGATCTTTTTCATTTTTAAACAAATAAAGTTGGTTCTTTTTTACCAGTACTTAAAGTGCAAAATTGTGTTATAGACTAGAGTTTTCGTAAATATTTTTGTATAATATTTTATGTCTTAGAAGTTGATTTATTTTTGCTCTATTTGTTTGTTTATTTGTTTCCTTTTTCATCGACAAGTATCTTCAAAGAGCATGGCAAAGCTCAATGGCATTCTATTATTACAGTATGCGGCTGCGTTTTCATTTGCGTTTCTACCCGCTTCTTCGGCCGTTTTTCTCACTGGAGAGTTTAATATCAAAAAGCAGTGTTTTCGACTGCGTTTTGATCTATTTCACTTTTTATATTTTATATTATTTTATGCCTAAGAAGTTGATTTATTTTCTTCAAGAGAATTTAATATCAAAAGCAGTGTAGAGAATTTAATATCAAAAAGCAATAATGTCGACTGCGTTTAGATCTTTTTCATTTTTAAACAAATAAAGTTGGTTCTTTTTTACCAGTACTTAAAGTGCAAAATTGTGTTATAGACTAGAGTTTTCGTAAATATTTTTGTATAATATTTTATGTCTTAGAAGTTGATTTATTTTTGCTCTATTTGTTTGTTTATTTGTTTCCTTTTTCATCGACAAATATCTTCAAAGAGCATGGCAAAGCTCAATGGCATTCTATTATTACAGTATGCGGCTGCGTTTTCATCGGCGTTTCTACCCGCTTCTTCGGCCGTTTTTCTCACTGTAGAATTTAATATCAAAAAGCAGTGTTTTCGACTGCGTTTTGATCTATTTCATTTTTTATATTTTATATTATTTTATGCCTAAGAAGTTGATTTATTTTCTGCAAGAGAATTTAATATCAAAAGCAGTGTAGAGAATTTAATATCAAAAAGCAATAATGTCGACTGCGTTTAGATCTTTTTCATTTTTAAACAAATAAAGTTGGTTCTTTTTTACCAGTACTTAAAGTGCAAAATTGTGTTATAAACTAGAGTTTTCGTAAATATTTTTGTATAATATTTTATGTCTTAGAAGTTGATTTATTTTTGCTCTATTTGTTTGTTTATTTGTTTCCTTTTTCATCGACAAGTATCTACAAAGAGCATGGCAAAGCTCAATGGCATTCTATTATTACAGTATGCGGCTGCGTTTTCATTTGCGTTTCTACCCGCTTCTTCGGCCGTTTTTCTCACTGGAGAGTTTAATATCAAAAAGCAGTGTTTTCGACTGCGTTTTGATCTATTTCACTTTTTATATTTTATATTATTTTATGCCTAAGAAGTTGATTTATTTTCTTCAAGAGAATTTAATATCAAAAAGCAGTGTAGAGAATTTAATATCAAAAAGCAATAATGTCGACTGCGTTTAGATCTTTTTCATTTTTAAACAAATAAAGTTGGTTCTTTTTTACCAGTACTTAAAGTGCAAAATTGTGTTATAAACTAGAGTTTTCGTAAATATTTTTGTACGATATATTATTTTATGCTTAAGAAGTTGATTTATTTTTGCTCTATTTGTTTGTTTATTTGTTTCCTTTTTCATCGACAAATATCTTCAAAGAGCATGGCAAAGCTCAATGGCATTCTATTATTACAGTATGCGGCTGCATTTCTATCGACATTTCAACCCGCTTCTTCGGCCGTTTTTCTCACTGTAGAATTTAATATCAAAAAGCAGTGTTTTCGACTGCGCTTTGATCTATTTCATTTTTTATATTTTATATTATTTTATGCCTAAGAAGTTGATTTATTTTCTGCAAGAGAATTTAATATCAAAAAGCAGTGTAGAGAATTTAATATCAAAAAGCAATAATGTCGACTGCGTTTAGATCTTTTTCATTTTTTAACAAATAAAGTTGGTTCTTTTTTACCAGTACTTAAAGTGCAAAATTGTGTTATAGACTAGAGTTTTCGTAAATATTTTTGTATAATATTTTATGTCTTAGAAGTTGATTTATTTTTGCTCTATTTGTTTGTTTATTTGTTTTCTTTTTCATCGACAAATATCTTCAAAGAGCATGGCAAAGCTCAATGGCATTCTATTATTACAGTATGCGGCTGCATTTCTATCGGCAATTCAACCCGCTTCTTCGGCCGTTTTTCTCACTGTAGAATTTAATATCAAAAAGCAGTGTTTTCGACTGCGCTTTGATCTATTTCATTTTTTATATTTTATATTATTTTATGCCTAAGAAGTTGATTTATTTTCTGCAAGAGAATTTAATATCAAAAAGCAGTGTAGAGAATTTAATATCAAAAAGCAATAATGTCGACTGCGTTTAGATCTTTTTCATTTTTAAACAAATAAAGTTGGCTCTTTTTTACCAGTACTTAAAGTGCAAAATTGTGTTATAAACTAGAGTTTTCGTAAATATTTTTGTATAATATTTTATGTCTTAGAAGTTGATTTATTTTTGCTCTATTTGTTTGTTTATTTGTTTCCTTTTTCATCGACAAATATCTTCAAAGAGCATGGCAAAGCTCAATGGCATTCTATTATTACAGTATGCAGCTGCGTTTTCATCGGCGTTTTTACCCGCTTCTTCGGCCGTTTTTCTCACTGGAGAATTTAAAATCAAAAAGCAGTGTTTTCGACTGCGTTTTGATCTATTTCACTTTTTATATTTTATATTATTTTATGCCTAAGAAGTTGATTTATTTTCTTCAAGAGAATTTAATATCAAAAAGCAGTGTAGAGAATTTAATATCAAAAAGCAATAATGTCGACTGCGTTTAGATCTTTTTCATTTTTAAACAAATAAAGTTGGTTCTTTTTTACCAGTACTTAAAGTGCAAAATTGTGTTATAAACTAGAGTATTCGTAAATATTTTTGTACGATATATTATTTTATGCTTAAGAAGTTGATTTTTTTTTGCTCTATTTGTTTGTTTATTTGTTTCCTTTTTCATCGACAAATATCTTCAAAGAGCAATGCAAAGCTCAATGGCATTCTATTATTACAGTATGCGGCTGCATTTTCATCGGCGTTTCTACCCGCTTCTTCGGCCGTTTTTCTCACTGTAGAATTTAATATCAAAAAGCAGTGTTTTCGACTGCGTTTTGATCTATTTCATTTTTTATATTTTATATTATTTTATGCCTAAGAAGTTGATTTATTTTCTGCAAGAGAATTTAATATCAAAAAGCAGTGTAGAGAATTTAATATCAAAAAGCAATAATGTCGACTGCGTTTAGATCTTTTTCATTTTTAAACAAATAAAGTTGGTTCTTTTTTACCAGTACTTAAAGTGCAAAATTGTGTTATAAACTAGAGTTTTCGTAAATATTTTTGTATAATATTTTATGTCTTAGAAGTTGATTTATTTTTGCTCTATTTGTTTGTTTATTTGTTTCCTTTTTCATCGACAAATATCTTCAAAGAGCAATGCAAAGCTCAATGGCATTCTATTATTACAGTATGCGGCTGCGTTTTCATCGGCGTTTCTACCCGCTTCTTCGGCCGTTTTTCTCACTGGAGAATTTAATATCAAAAAGCAGTGTTTTCGACTGCGCTTTGATCTATTTCATTTTTTATATTTTATATTATTTTATGCTTAAGAAGTTGATTTATTTTTGCTCTATTTGTTTGTTTATTTGTTTCCTTTTTCATCGACAAATATCTTCAAAGAGCATGGCAAAGCTCAATGGCATTCTATTATTACAATATGCGGCTGCATTTCTATCGGCATTTCAACCCGCTTCTTCGGCCGTTTTTCTCACCGTAGAATTTAATATCAAAAAGCAGTGTTTTCGACTGCGCTTTGATCTATTTCATTTTTTATATTTTATATTATTTTATGCCTAAGAAGTTGATTTATTTTCTGCAAGAGAATTTAATATCAAAAGGCAATAATGTCAACTGCGTTTAGATCTTTTTCATTTTTAAACAAATAAAGTTGGTTCTTTTTTACCAGTACTTAAAGTGCAAAATTGTGTTATAGACTAGAGTTTTCGTAAATATTTTTGTATAATATTTTATGTCTTAGAAGTTGATTTATTTTTGCTCTATTTGTTTGTTTATTTGTTTCCTTTTTCATCGACAAGTATCTTCAAAGAGCATGGCAAAGCTCAATGGCATTCTATTATTACAGTATGCGGCTGCGTTTTCATTTGCGTTTCTACCCGCTTCTTCGGCCGTTTTTCTCACTGGAGAGTTTAATATCAAAAAGCAGTGTTTTCGACTGCGTTTTGATCTATTTCACTTTTTATATTTTATATTATTTTATGCCTAAGAAGTTGATTTATTTTCTTCAAGAGAATTTAATATCAAAAAGCAGTGTAGAGAATTTAATATCAAAAAGCAATAATGTCGACTGCGTTTAGATCTTTTTCATTTTTAAACAAATAAAGTTGGTTCTTTTTTACCAGTACTTAAAGTGCAAAATTGTGTTATAAACTAGAGTTTTCGTAAATATTTTTGTACGATATATTATTTTATGCTTAAGAAGTTGATTTATTTTTGCTCTATTTGTTTGTTTATTTGTTTCCTTTTTCATCGACAAATATCTTCAAAGAGCATGGCAAAGCTCAATGGCATTCTATTATTACAGTATGCGGCTGCATTTCTATCGACATTTCAACCCGCTTCTTCGGCCGTTTTTCTCACTGTAGAATTTAATATCAAAAAGCAGTGTTTTCGACTGCGCTTTGATCTATTTCATTTTTTATATTTTATATTATTTTATGCCTAAGAAGTTGATTTATTTTCTGCAAGAGAATTTAATATCAAAAAGCAGTGTAGAGAATTTAATATCAAAAAGCAATAATGTCGACTGCGTTTAGATCTTTTTCATTTTTAAACAAATAAAGTTGGTTCTTTTTTACCAGTACTTAAAGTGCAAAATTGTGTTATAGACTAGAGTTTTCGTAAATATTTTTGTATAATATTTTATGTCTTAGAAGTTGATTTATTTTTGCTCTATTTGTTTGTTTATTTGTTTTCTTTTTCATCGACAAATATCTTCAAAGAGCATGGCAAAGCTCAATGGCATTCTATTATTACAGTATGCGGCTGCATTTCTATCGGCAATTCAACCCGCTTCTTCGGCCGTTTTTCTCACTGTAGAATTTAATATCAAAAAGCAGTGTTTTCGACTGCGCTTTGATCTATTTCATTTTTTATATTTTATATTATTTTATGCCTAAGAAGTTGATTTATTTTCTGCAAGAGAATTTAATATCAAAAAGCAGTGTAGAGAATTTAATATCAAAAAGCAATAATGTCGACTGCGTTTAGATCTTTTTCATTTTTAAACAAATAAAGTTGGTTCTTTTTTACCAGTACTTAAAGTGCAAAATTGTGTTATAAACTAGAGTATTCGTAAATATTTTTGTACGATATATTATTTTATGCTTAAGAAGTTGATTTATTTTTGCTCTATTTGTTTGTTTATTTGTTTCCTTTTTCATCGACAAATATCTTCAAAGAGCAATGCAAAGCTCAATGGCATTCTATTATTACAGTATGCGGCTGCATTTTCATCGGCGTTTCTACCCGCTTCTTCGGCCGTTTTTCTCACTGTAGAATTTAATATCAAAAAGCAGTGTTTTCGACTGCGTTTTGATCTATTTCATTTTTTATATTTTATATTATTTTATGCCTAAGAAGTTGATTTATTTTCTGCAAGAGAATTTAATATCAAAAAGCAGTGTAGAGAATTTAATATCAAAAAGCAATAATGTCGACTGCGTTTAGATCTTTTTCATTTTTAAACAAATAAAGTTGGTTCTTTTTTACCAGTACTTAAAGTGCAAAATTGTGTTATAAACTAGAGTTTTCGTAAATATTTTTGTATAATATTTTATGTCTTAGAAGTTGATTTATTTTTGCTCTATTTGTTTGTTTATTTGTTTCCTTTTTCATCGACAAATATCTTCAAAGAGCAATGCAAAGCTCAATGGCATTCTATTATTACAGTATGCGGCTGCGTTTTCATCGGCGTTTCTACCCGCTTCTTCGGCCGTTTTTCTCACTGGAGAATTTAATATCAAAAAGCAGTGTTTTCGACTGCGCTTTGATCTATTTCATTTTTTATATTTTATATTATTTTATGCTTAAGAAGTTGATTTATTTTTGCTCTATTTGTTTGTTTATTTGTTTCCTTTTTCATCGACAAATATCTTCAAAGAGCATGGCAAAGCTCAATGGCATTCTATTATTACAATATGCGGCTGCATTTCTATCGGCATTTCAACCCGCTTCTTCGGCCGTTTTTCTCACCGTAGAATTTAATATCAAAAAGCAGTGTTTTCGACTGCGCTTTGATCTATTTCATTTTTTATATTTTATATTATTTTATGCCTAAGAAGTTGATTTATTTTCTGCAAGAGAATTTAATATCAAAAGGCAATAATGTCAACTGCGTTTAGATCTTTTTCATTTTTAAACAAATAAAGTTGGTTCTTTTTTACCAGTACTTAAAGTGCAAAATTGTGTTATAGACTAGAGTTTTCGTAAATATTTTTGTATAATATTTTATGTCTTAGAAGTTGATTTATTTTTGCTCTATTTGTTTGTTTATTTGTTTCCTTTTTCATCGACAAGTATCTTCAAAGAGCATGGCAAAGCTCAATGGCATTCTATTATTACAGTATGCGGCTGCGTTTTCATTTGCGTTTCTACCCGCTTCTTCGGCCGTTTTTCTCACTGGAGAGTTTAATATCAAAAAGCAGTGTTTTCGACTGCGTTTTGATCTATTTCACTTTTTATATTTTATATTATTTTATGCCTAAGAAGTTGATTTATTTTCTTCAAGAGAATTTAATATCAAAAAGCAGTGTAGAGAATTTAATATCAAAAAGCAATAATGTCGACTGCGTTTAGATCTTTTTCATTTTTAAACAAATAAAGTTGGTTCTTTTTTACCAGTACTTAAAGTGCAAAATTGTGTTATAAACTAGAGTATTCGTAAATATTTTTGTACGATATATTATTTTATGCTTAAGAAGTTGATTTATTTTTGCTCTATTTGTTTGTTTATTTGTTTCCTTTTTCATCGACAAATATCTTCAAAGAGCAATGCAAAGCTCAATGGCATTCTATTATTACAGTATGCGGCTGGATTTTCATCGGCGTTTCTACCCGCTTCTTCGGCCGTTTTTCTCACTGTAGAATTTAATATCAAAAAGCAGTGTTTTCGACTGCGTTTTGATCTATTTCATTTTTTATATTTTATATTATTTTATGCCTAAGAAGTTGATTTATTTTCTGCAAGAGAATTTAATATCAAAAAGCAGTGTAGAGAATTTAATATCAAAAAGCAATAATGTCGACTGCGTTTAGATCTTTTTCATTTTTAAACAAATAAAGTTGGTTCTTTTTTACCAGTACTTAAAGTGCAAAATTGTGTTATAAACTAGAGTTTTCGTAAATATTTTTGTATAATATTTTATGTCTTAGAAGTTGATTTATTTTTGCTCTATTTGTTTGTTTATTTGTTTCCTTTTTCATCGACAAATATCTTCAAAGAGCAATGCAAAGCTCAATGGCATTCTATTATTACAGTATGCGGCTGCGTTTTCATCGGCGTTTCTACCCGCTTCTTCGGCCGTTTTTCTCACTGGAGAATTTAATATCAAAAAGCAGTGTTTTCGACTGCGCTTTGATCTATTTCATTTTTTATATTTTATATTATTTTATGCTTAAGAAGTTGATTTATTTTTGCTCTATTTGTTTGTTTATTTGTTTCCTTTTTCATCGACAAATATCTTCAAAGAGCATGGCAAAGCTCAATGGCATTCTATTATTACAATATGCGGCTGCATTTCTATCGGCATTTCAACCCGCTTCTTCGGCCGTTTTTCTCACCGTAGAATTTAATATCAAAAAGCAGTGTTTTCGACTGCGCTTTGATCTATTTCATTTTTTATATTTTATATTATTTTATGCCTAAGAAGTTGATTTATTTTCTGCAAGAGAATTTAATATCAAAAGGCAATAATGTCAACTGCGTTTAGATCTTTTTCATTTTTAAACAAATAAAGTTGGTTCTTTTTTACCAGTACTTAAAGTGCAAAATTGTGTTATAGACTAGAGTTTTCGTAAATATTTTTGTATAATATTTTATGTCTTAGAAGTTGATTTATTTTTGCTCTATTTGTTTGTTTATTTGTTTCCTTTTTCATCGACAAGTATCTTCAAAGAGCATGGCAAAGCTCAATGGCATTCTATTATTACAGTATGCGGCTGCGTTTTCATTTGCGTTTCTACCCGCTTCTTCGGCCGTTTTTCTCACTGGAGAGTTTAATATCAAAAAGCAGTGTTTTCGACTGCGTTTTGATCTATTTCACTTTTTATATTTTATATTATTTTATGCCTAAGAAGTTGATTTATTTTCTGCAAGAGAATTTAATATCAAAAAGCAGTGTAGAGAATTTAATATCAAAAAGCAATAATGTCGACTGCGTTTAGATCTTTTTCATTTTTAAACAAATAAAGTTGGTTCTTTTTTACCAGTACTTAAAGTGCAAAATTGTGTTATAAACTAGAGTTTTCGTAAATATTTTTGTACGATATACTATTTTATGCTTAAGAAGTTGATTTATTTTTGCTCTATTTGTTTGTTTATTTGTTTCCTTTTTCATCGACAAATATCTTCAAAGAGCATGGCAAAGCTCAATGGCATTCTATTATTACAGTATGCGGCTGCATTTCTATCGACATTTCAACCCGCTTCTTCGGCCGTTTTTCTCACTGTAGAATTTAATATCAAAAAGCAGTGTTTTCGACTGCGCTTTGATCTATTTCATTTTTTATATTTTATATTATTTTATGCCTAAGAAGTTGATTTATTTTCTGCAAGAGAATTTAATATCAAAAAGCAGTGTAGAGAATTTAATATCAAAAAGCAATAATGTCGACTGCGTTTAGATCTTTTTCATTTTTAAACAAATAAAGTTGGTTCTTTTTTACCAGTACTTAAAGTGCAAAATTGTGTTATAGACTAGAGTTTTCGTAAATATTTTTGTATAATATTTTATGTCTTAGAAGTTGATTTATTTTTGCTCTATTTGTTTGTTTATTTGTTTTCTTTTTCATCGACAAATATCTTCAAAGAGCATGGCAAAGCTCAATGGCATTCTATTATTACAGTATGCGGCTGCTTTTCTATCGGCAATTCATCCCGCTTCTTCGGCCGTTTTTCTCACTGTAGAATTTAATATCAAAAAGCAGTGTTTTCGACTGCGCTTTGATCTATTTCATTTTTTATATTTTATATTATTTTATGCCTAAGAAGTTGATTTATTTTCTGCAAGAGAATTTAATATCAAAAAGCAATAATGTCGACTGCGTTTAGATCTTTTTCATTTTTAAACAAATAAAGTTGGCTCTTTTTTACCAGTACTTAAAGTGCAAAATTGTGTTATAAACTAGAGTTTTCGTAAATATTTTTGTATAATATTTTATGTCTTAGAAGTTGATTTATTTTTGCTCTATTTGTTTGTTTATTTGTTTCCTTTTTCATCGACAAATATCTTCAAAGAGCATGGCAAAGCTCAATGGCATTCTATTATTACAGTATGCGACTGCGTTTTCATCGGCGTTTCTACCCGCTTCTTCGGCCGTTTTTCTCACTGTAGAATTTAATATCAAAAAGCAGTGTTTTCGACTGCGTTTTGATCTATTTCATTTTTTATATTTTATATTATTTTATGCCTAAGAAGTTGATTTATTTTCTGCAAGAGAATTTAATATCAAAAGCAGTGTAGAGAATTTAATATCAAAAAGCAATAATGTCGACTGCGTTTAGATCTTTTTCATTTTTAAACAAATAAAGTTGGTTCTTTTTTACCAGTACTTAAAGTGCAAAATTGTGTTATAGACTAGAGTTTTCGTAAATATTTTTGTATAATATTTTATGTCTTAGAAGTTGATTTATTTTTGCTCTATTTGTTTGTTTATTTGTTTCCTTTTTCATCGACAAATATCTTCAAAGAGCATGGCAAAGCTCAATGGCATTCTATTATTACAGTATGCGGCTGCGTTTTCATCGGCGTTTCTACCCGCTTCTTCGGCCGTTTTTCTCACTGTAGAATTTAATATCAAAAAGCAGTGTTTTCGACTGCGTTTTGATCTATTTCATTTTTTATATTTTATATTATTTTATGCCTAAGAAGTTGATTTATTTTCTGCAAGAGAATTTAATATCAAAAGCAGTGTAGAGAATTTAATATCAAAAAGCAATAATGTCGACTGCGTTTAGATCTTTTTCATTTTTAAACAAATAAAGTTGGTTCTTTTTTACCAGTACTTAAAGTGCAAAATTGTGTTATAAACTAGAGTTTTCGTAAATATTTTTGTATAATATTTTATGTCTTAGAAGTTGATTTATTTTTGCTCTATTTGTTTGTTTATTTGTTTCCTTTTTCATCGACAAATATCTTCAAAGAGCATGGCAAAGCTCAATGGCATTCTATTATTATAGTATGCGGCTGCGTTTTCATCGGCATTTCTACCCGCTTCTTCGGCCGTTTTTTCACTGGAGAATTTAATATCAAAAAGCAGTGTTTTCGACTGCGCTTTGATATATTTCATTTTTTATATTTTATATTATTTTATGCCTAAGAAGTTGATTTATTTTTGCTCTATTTGTTTGTTTATTTGTTTCCTTTTTCATCGACAAATATCTTCAAAGAGCATGGCAAAGCTCAATGGCATTCTATTATTACAATATGCGGCTGCATTTCTATCGGCATTTCAACCCGCTTCTTCGGCCGTTTTTCTCACCGTAGAATTTAATATCAAAAAGCAGTGTTTTCGACTGCGCTTTGATCTATTTCATTTTTTATATTTTATATTATTTTATGCCTAAGAAGTTGATTTATTTTCTGCAAGAGAGTTTAATATCAAAATGCAATAATGTCAACTGCGTTTAGATCTTTTTCATTTTTAAACAAATAAAGTTGGTTCTTTTTTACCAGTACTTAAAATGCAAAATTGTGTTATAGACTAGAGTTTTCGTAAATATTTTTGTATAATATTTTATGTCTTAGAAGTTGATTTATTTTTGCTCTATTTGTTTGTTTATTTGTTTCCTTTTTCATCGACAAGTATCTTCAAAGAGCATGGCAAAGCTCAATGGCATTCTATTATTACAGCATGCGGCTGCGTTTTCATCGGCGTTTCTACCCGCTTCTACGGCCGTTTTTCTCACTGGAGAGTTTAATATCAAAAAGCAGTGTTTTCGACTGCGTTTTGATCCATTTCACTTTTTATATTTTATATTATTTTATGCCTAAGAAGTTGATTTATTTTCTTCAAGAGAATTTAATATCAAAAAGCAGTGTAGAGAATTTAATATCAAAAAGCAATAATGTCGACTGCGTTTAGATCTTTTTCATTTTTAAACAAATAAAGTTGGTTCTTTTTTACCAGTACTTAAAGTGCAAAATTGTGTTATAAACTAGAGTTTTCGTAAATATTTTTGTACGATATATTATTTTATGCTTAAGAAGTTAATTTTTTTTTGCTCTATTTGTTTGTTTATTTGTTTCCTTTTTCATCGACAAATATCTTCAAAGAGCATGGCAAAGCTCAATGGCATTCTATTATTACAGTATGCGGCTGCGTTTTCATCGGCGTTTCTACCCGCTTCTTCGGCCGTTTTTCTCACTGGAGAATTTAATATCAAAAGGCAGTGTTTTCGACTGCGCTTTGATCTATTTCGTTTTTTATATTTTATATTATTTTATGCCTAAGAAGTTGATTTATTTTCTGCAAGGGAATTTAATTTAAAAAAGCAATAATGTCGACTGCGTTTAGATCTTTTTCATTTTTAAACAAATAAAGTTGGTTCTTTTTTACCAGTACTTAAAGTGCAAAATTGTGTTATAGACTAGAGTTTTCGTAAATATTTTTGTATAATATTTTATGTCTTAGAAGTTGATTTATTTTTGCTCTATTTGTTTGTTTATTTGTTTCCTTTTTCATCGACAAATATCTTCAAAGAGCATGGCAAAGCTCAATGGCATTCTATTATTACAGTATGCGGCGGCATTTCTATCGACATTTCAACCCGCTTCTTCGGCCGTTTTTCTCACTGTAGAATTTAATATCAAAAAGCAGTGTTTTCGACTGCGTTTTGATCTATTTCATTTTTTATATTTTATATTATTTTATGCCTAAGAAGTTGATTTATTTTCTGCAAGAGAATTTAATATCAAAAGCAGTGTAGAGAATTTAATATCAAAAAGCAATAATGTCGACTGCGTTTAGATCTTTTTCATTTTTAAACAAATAAAGTTGGTTCTTTTTTACCAGTACTTAAAGTGCAAAATTGTGTTATAAACTAGAGTTTTCGTAAATATTTTTGTATAATATTTTATGTCTTAGAAGTTGATTTATTTTTGCTCTATTTGTTTGTTTATTTGTTTCCTTTTTCATCGACAAATATCTTCAAAGAGCATGGCAAAGCTCAATGGCATTCTATTATTATAGTATGCGGCTGCGTTTTCATCGGCATTTCTACCCGCTTCTTCGGCCGTTTTTTCACTGGAGAATTTAATATCAAAAAGCAGTGTTTTCGACTGCGCTTTGATATATTTCATTTTTTATATTTTATATTATTTTATGCCTAAGAAGTTGATTTATTTTTGCTCTATTTGTTTGTTTATTTGTTTCCTTTTTCATCGACAAATATCTTCAAAGAGCATGGCAAAGCTCAATGGCATTCTATTATTACAATATGCGGCTGCATTTCTATCGGCATTTCAACCCGCTTCTTCGGCCGTTTTTCTCACCGTAGAATTTAATATCAAAAAGCAGTGTTTTCGACTGCGCTTTGATCTATTTCATTTTTTATATTTTATATTATTTTATGCCTAAGAAGTTGATTTATTTTCTGCAAGAGAGTTTAATATCAAAATGCAATAATGTCAACTGCGTTTAGATCTTTTTCATTTTTAAACAAATAAAGTTGGTTCTTTTTTACCAGTACTTAAAATGCAAAATTGTGTTATAGACTAGAGTTTTCGTAAATATTTTTGTATAATATTTTATGTCTTAGAAGTTGATTTATTTTTGCTCTATTTGTTTGTTTATTTGTTTCCTTTTTCATCGACAAGTATCTTCAAAGAGCATGGCAAAGCTCAATGGCATTCTATTATTACAGTATGCGGCTGCGTTTTCATCGGCGTTTCTACCCGCTTCTACGGCCGTTTTTCTCACTGGAGAGTTTAATATCAAAAAGCAGTGTTTTCGACTGCGTTTTGATCCATTTCACTTTTTATATTTTATATTATTTTATGCCTAAGAAGTTGATTTATTTTCTTCAAGAGAATTTAATATCAAAAAGCAGTGTAGAGAATTTAATATCAAAAAGCAATAATGTCGACTGCGTTTAGATCTTTTTCATTTTTAAACAAATAAAGTTGGTTCTTTTTTACCAGTACTTAAAGTGCAAAATTGTGTTATAAACTAGAGTTTTCGTAAATATTTTTGTACGATATATTATTTTATGCTTAAGAAGTTGATTTTTTTTTGCTCTATTTGTTTGTTTATTTGTTTCCTTTTTCATCGACAAATATCTTCAAAGAGCATGGCAAAGCTCAATGGCATTCTATTATTACAGTATGCGGCTGCGTTTTCATCGGCGTTTCTACCCGCTTCTTCGGCCGTTTTTCTCACTGGAGAATTTAATATCAAAAGGCAGTGTTTTCGACTGCGCTTTGATCTATTTCGTTTTTTATATTTTATATTATTTTATGCCTAAGAAGTTGATTTATTTTCTGCAAGGGAATTTAATTTAAAAAAGCAATAATGTCGACTGCGTTTAGATCTTTTTCATTTTTAAACAAATAAAGTTGGTTCTTTTTTACCAGTACTTAAAGTGCAAAATTGTGTTATAGACTAGAGTTTTCGTAAATATTTTTGTATAATATTTTATGTCTTAGAAGTTGATTTATTTTTGCTCTATTTGTTTGTTTATTTGTTTCCTTTTTCATCGACAAATATCTTCAAAGAGCATGGCAAAGCTCAATGGCATTCTATTATTACAGTATGCGGCGGCATTTCTATCGACATTTCAACCCGCTTCTTCGGCCGTTTTTCTCACTGGAGAATTTAATATCAAAAAGCAGTGTTTTCGACTGCGTTTTGATCTATTTCACTTTTTATATTTTATATTATTTTATGCCTAAGAAGTTGATTTATTTTCTTCAAGAGAATTTAATATCAAAAAGCAGTGTAGAAAATTTAATATAAAAACGCAATAATGTCGACTGCGTTTAGATCTTTTTCATTTTTAAACAAATAAAGTTGGTTCTTTTTTACCAGTACTTAAAGTGCAAAATTGTGTTATAAACTAGAGTTTTCGTAAATATTTTTGTACGATATATTATTTTATGCTTAAGAAGTTGATTTATTTTTGCTCTATTTGTTTCTTTATTTGTTTCCTTTTTCATCGACAAATATCTTCAAAGAGCATGGCAAAGCTCAATGGCATTGTATTATTACAGTATGCGGCTGCATTTCTATCGGCATTTATACCCGCTTCTTGGGCCGTTTTTCTCACTGTAGAATTTAATATCAAAAAGCAGTGTTTTCGACTGCGTTTTGATCTATTTCGTTTTTTATATTTTATATTATTTTATGCCTAAGAAGTTGATTTATTTTCTGCAAGAGAATTTAATATCAAAAAGCAGTGTAGAGAATTTAATATCAAAAAGCAATAATGTCGACTGCGTTTAGATCTTTTTCATTTTTAAACAAATAAAGTTGGTTCTTTTTTACCAGTACTTAAAGTGCAAAATTGTGTTATAAACTAGAGTTTTCGTAAATATTTTTGTATAATATTTTATGTCTTAGAAGTTGATTTATTTTTGCTCTATTTGTTTGTTTATTTGTTTCCTTTTTCATCGACAAATATCTTCAAAGAGCATGGCAAAGCTCAATGGCATTCTATTATTACAGTATGCGGCTGCGTTTTCATCGGCATTTCTACCCGCTTCTTCGGCCGTTTTTCTCACTGGAGAATTTAATATCAAAAAGCAGTGTTTTCGACTGCGCTTTGATATATTTCATTTTTTATATTTTATATTATTTTATGCTTAAGAAGTTGATTTATTTTTGCTCTATTTGTTTGTTTATTTGTTTCCTTTTTCATCGACAAATATCTTCAAAGAGCATGGCAAAGCTCAATGGCATTCTATTATTACAATATGCGGCTGCATTTCTATCGGCATTTCAACCCGCTTCTTCGGCCGTTTTTCTCACCGTAGAATTTAATATCAAAAAGCAGTGTTTTCGACTGCGCTTTGATCTATTTCATTTTTTATATTTTATATTATTTTATGCCTAAGAAGTTGATTTATTTTCTGCAAGAGAATTTAATATCAAAAGGCAATAATGTCAACTGCGTTTAGATCTTTTTCATTTTTAAACAAATAAAGTTGGTTCTTTTTTACCAGTACTTAAAATGCAAAATTGTGTTATAGACTAGAGTTTTCGTAAATATTTTTGTACGATATATTATTTTATGCTTAAGAAGTTGATTTTTTTTTGCTCTATTTGTTTGTTTATTTGTTTCCTTTTTCATCGACAAATATCTTCAAAGAGCATGGCAAAGCTCAATGGCATTCTATTATTACAGTATGCGGCTGCGTTTTCATCGGCGTTTCTACCCGCTTCTTCGGCCGTTTTTCTCACTGGAGAATTTAATATCAAAAGGCAGTGTTTTCGACTGCGCTTTGATCTATTTCGTTTTTTATATTTTATATTATTTTATGCCTAAGAAGTTGATTTATTTTCTGCAAGGGAATTTAATTTAAAAAAGCAATAATGTCGACTGCGTTTAGATCTTTTTCATTTTTAAACAAATAAAGTTGGTTCTTTTTTACCAGTACTTAAAGTGCAAAATTGTGTTATAGACTAGAGTTTTCGTAAATATTTTTGTATAATATTTTATGTCTTAGAAGTTGATTTATTTTTGCTCTATTTGTTTGTTTATTTGTTTCCTTTTTCATCGACAAATATCTTCAAAGAGCATGGCAAAGCTCAATGGCATTCTATTATTACAGTATGCGGCTGCGTTTTCATCGGCATTTCTACCCGCTTCTTCGGCCGTTTTTCTCACTGGAGAATTTAATATCAAAAAGCAGTGTTTTCGACTGCGTTTTGATCTATTTCGTTTTTTATATTTTATATTATTTTATGCCTAAGAAGTTGATTTATTTTCTGCAAGGGAATTTAATTTAAAAAAGCAATAATGTCGACTGCGTTTAGATCTTTTTCATTTTTAAACAAATAAAGTTGGTTCTTTTTTACCAGTACTTAAAGTGCAAAATTGTGTTATAAACTAGAGTTTTCGTAAATATTTTTGTATAATATTTTATGTCTTAGAAGTTGATTTATTTTTGCTCTATTTGTTTGTTTATTTGTTTCCTTTTTCATCGACAAATATCTTCAAAGAGCATGGCAAAGCTCAATGGCATTCTATTATTACAGTATGCGGCTGCGTTTTCATCGGCGTTTCTACCCGCTTCTTCGGCCGTTTTTCTCACTGGAGAATTTAATATCAAAAGGCAGTGTTTTCGACTGCGCTTTGATCTATTTCGTTTTTTATATTTTATATTATTTTATGCCTAAGAAGTTGATTTATTTTCTGCAAGGGAATTTAATTTAAAAAAGCAATAATGTCGACTGCGTTTAGATCTTTTTCATTTTTAAACAAATAAAGTTGGTTCTTTTTTACCAGTACTTAAAGTGCAAAATTGTGTTATAGACTAGAGTTTTCGTAAATATTTTTGTATAATATTTTATGTCTTAGAAGTTGATTTATTTTTGCTCTATTTGTTTGTTTATTTGTTTCCTTTTTCATCGACAAATATCTTCAAAGAGCATGGCAAAGCTCAATGGCATTCTATTATTACAGTATGCGGCTGCGTTTTCATCGGCGTTTCTACCCGCTTCTTCGGCCGTTTTTCTCACTGTAGAATTTAATATCAAAAAGCAGTGTTTTCGACTGCGTTTTGATCTATTTCGTTTTTTATATTTTATATTATTTTATGCCTAAGAAGTTGATTTATTTTCTGCAAGGGAATTTAATTTAAAAAAGCAATAATGTCGACTGCGTTTAGATCTTTTTCATTTTTAAACAAATAAAGTTGGTTCTTTTTTACCAGTACTTAAAGTGCAAAATTGTGTTATAGACTAGAGTTTTCGTAAATATTTTTGTATAATATTTTATGTCTTAGAAGTTGATTTATTTTTGCTCTATTTGTTTGTTTATTTGTTTCCTTTTTCATCGACAAATATCTTCAAAGAGCATGGCAAAGCTCAATGGCATTCTATTATTACAGTATGCGGCTGCGTTTTCATCGGCGTTTCTACCCGCTTCTTCGGCCGTTTTTCTCACTGGAGAATTTAATATCAAAAGGCAGTGTTTTCGACTGCGCTTTGATCTATTTCGTTTTTTATATTTTATATTATTTTATGCCTAAGAAGTTGATTTATTTTCTGCAAGGGAATTTAATTTAAAAAAGCAATAATGTCGACTGCGTTTAGATCTTTTTCATTTTTAAACAAATAAAGTTGGTTCTTTTTTACCAGTACTTAAAGTGCAAAATTGTGTTATAGACTAGAGTTTTCGTAAATATTTTTGTATAATATTTTATGTCTTAGAAGTTGATTTATTTTTGCTCTATTTGTTTGTTTATTTGTTTCCTTTTTCATCGACAAATATCTTCAAAGAGCATGGCAAAGCTCAATGGCATTCTATTATTACAGTATGCGGCTGCGTTTTCATCGGCGTTTCTACCCGCTTCTTCGGCCGTTTTTCTCACTGGAGAATTTAATATCAAAAGGCAGTGTTTTCGACTGCGCTTTGATCTATTTCGTTTTTTATATTTTATATTATTTTATGCCTAAGAAGTTGATTTATTTTCTGCAAGAGAATTTAATATCAAAAAGCAGTGTAGAGAATTTAATATCAAAAAGCAATAATGTCGACTGCGTTTAGATCTTTTTCATTTTTAAACAAATAAAGTTGGTTCTTTTTTACCAGTACTTAAAGTGCAAAATTGTGTTATAAACTAGAGTTTTCGTAAATATTTTTGTATAATATTTTATGTCTTAGAAGTTGATTTATTTTTGCTCTATTTGTTTGTTTATTTGTTTCCTTTTTCATCGACAAATATCTTCAAAGAGCATGGCAAAGCTCAATGGCATTCTATTATTACAGTATGCGGCTGCGTTTTCATCGGCATTTCTACCCGCTTCTTCGGCCGTTTTTCTCACTGGAGAATTTAATATCAAAAAGCAGTGTTTTCGACTGCGCTTTGATCTATTTCATTTTTTATATTTTATATTATTTTATGCCTAAGAAGTTGATTTATTTTCTGCAAGGGAATTTAATTTAAAAAAGCAATAATGTCGACTGCGTTTAGATCTTTTTCATTTTTAAACAAATAAAGTTGGTTCTTTTTTACCAGTACTTAAAGTGCAAAATTGTGTTATAGACTAGAGTTTTCGTAAATATTTTTGTACGATATATTATTTTATGCTTAAGAAGTTGATTTTTTTTTGCTCTATTTGTTTGTTTATTTGTTTCCTTTTTCATCGACAAATATCTTCAAAGAGCATGGCAAAGCTCAATGGCATTCTATTATTACAGTATGCGGCTGCGTTTTCATCGGCGTTTCTACCCGCTTCTTCGGCCGTTTTTCTCACTGGAGAATTTAATATCAAAAGGCAGTGTTTTCGACTGCGCTTTGATCTATTTCGTTTTTTATATTTTATATTATTTTATGCCTAAGAAGTTGATTTATTTTCTGCAAGGGAATTTAATTTAAAAAAGCAATAATGTCGACTGCGTTTAGATCTTTTTCATTTTTAAACAAATAAAGTTGGTTCTTTTTTACCAGTACTTAAAGTGCAAAATTGTGTTATAGACTAGAGTTTTCGTAAATATTTTTGTATAATATTTTATGTCTTAGAAGTTGATTTATTTTTGCTCTATTTGTTTGTTTATTTGTTTCCTTTTTCATCGACAAATATCTTCAAAGAGCATGGCAAAGCTCAATGGCATTCTATTATTACAGTATGCGGCTGCGTTTTCATCGGCGTTTCTACCCGCTTCTTCGGCCGTTTTTCTCACTGTAGAATTTAATATCAAAAAGCAGTGTTTTCGACTGCGTTTTGATCTATTTCGTTTTTTATATTTTATATTATTTTATGCCTAAGAAGTTGATTTATTTTCTGCAAGAGAATTTAATATCAAAAAGCAGTGTAGAGAATTTAATATCAAAAAGCAATAATGTCGACTGCGTTTAGATCTTTTTCATTTTTAAACAAATAAAGTTGGTTCTTTTTTACCAGTACTTAAAGTGCAAAATTGTGTTATAAACTAGAGTTTTCGTAAATATTTTTGTATAATATTTTATGTCTTAGAAGTTGATTTATTTTTGCTCTATTTGTTTGTTTATTTGTTTCCTTTTTCATCGACAAATATCTTCAAAGAGCATGGCAAAGCTCAATGGCATTCTATTATTACAGTATGCGGCTGCGTTTTCATCGGCATTTCTACCCGCTTCTTCGGCCGTTTTTCTCACTGGAGAATTTAATATCAAAAAGCAGTGTTTTCGACTGCGCTTTGATATATTTCATTTTTTATATTTTATATTATTTTATGCTTAAGAAGTTGATTTATTTTTGCTCTATTTGTTTGTTTATTTGTTTCCTTTTTCATCGACAAATATCTTCAAAGAGCATGGCAAAGCTCAATGGCATTCTATTATTACAATATGCGGCTGCATTTCTATCGGCATTTCAACCCGCTTCTTCGGCCGTTTTTCTCACCGTAGAATTTAATATCAAAAAGCAGTGTTTTCGACTGCGCTTTGATCTATTTCATTTTTTATATTTTATATTATTTTATGCCTAAGAAGTTGATTTATTTTCTGCAAGAGAATTTAATATCAAAAGGCAATAATGTCAACTGCGTTTAGATCTTTTTCATTTTTAAACAAATAAAGTTGGTTCTTTTTTACCAGTACTTAAAGTGCAAAATTGTGTTATAAACTAGAGTTTTCGTAAATATTTTTGTACGATATATTATTTTATGCTTAAGAAGTTGATTTTTTTTTGCTCTATTTGTTTGTTTATTTGTTTCCTTTTTCATCGACAAATATCTTCAAAGAGCATGGCAAAGCTCAATGGCATTCTATTATTACAGTATGCGGCTGCGTTTTCATCGGCGTTTCTACCCGCTTCTTCGGCCGTTTTTCTCACTGGAGAATTTAATATCAAAAGGCAGTGTTTTCGACTGCGCTTTGATCTATTTCGTTTTTTATATTTTATATTATTTTATGCCTAAGAAGTTGATTTATTTTCTGCAAGGGAATTTAATTTAAAAAAGCAATAATGTCGACTGCGTTTAGATCTTTTTCATTTTTAAACAAATAAAGTTGGTTCTTTTTTACCAGTACTTAAAGTGCAAAATTGTGTTATAGACTAGAGTTTTCGTAAATATTTTTGTATAATATTTTATGTCTTAGAAGTTGATTTATTTTTGCTCTATTTGTTTGTTTATTTGTTTCCTTTTTCATCGACAAATATCTTCAAAGAGCATGGCAAAGCTCAATGGCATTCTATTATTACAGTATGCGGCGGCATTTCTATCGACATTTCAACCCGCTTCTTCGGCCGTTTTTCTCACTGGAGAATTTAATATCAAAAAGCAGTGTTTTCGACTGCGTTTTGATCTATTTCACTTTTTATATTTTATATTATTTTATGCCTAAGAAGTTGATTTATTTTCTTCAAGAGAATTTAATATCAAAAAGCAGTGTAGAAAATTTAATATAAAAACGCAATAATGTCGACTGCGTTTAGATCTTTTTCATTTTTAAACAAATAAAGTTGGTTCTTTTTTACCAGTACTTAAAGTGCAAAATTGTGTTATAAACTAGAGTTTTCGTAAATATTTTTGTACGATATATTATTTTATGCTTAAGAAGTTGATTTATTTTTGCTCTATTTGTTTCTTTATTTGTTTCCTTTTTCATCGACAAATATCTTCAAAGAGCATGGCAAAGCTCAATGGCATTGTATTATTACAGTATGCGGCTGCATTTCTATCGGCATTTATACCCGCTTCTTGGGCCGTTTTTCTCACTGTAGAATTTAATATCAAAAAGCAGTGTTTTCGACTGCGTTTTGATCTATTTCGTTTTTTATATTTTATATTATTTTATGCCTAAGAAGTTGATTTATTTTCTGCAAGAGAATTTAATATCAAAAAGCAGTGTAGAGAATTTAATATCAAAAAGCAATAATGTCGACTGCGTTTAGATCTTTTTCATTTTTAAACAAATAAAGTTGGTTCTTTTTTACCAGTACTTAAAGTGCAAAATTGTGTTATAAACTAGAGTTTTCGTAAATATTTTTGTATAATATTTTATGTCTTAGAAGTTGATTTATTTTTGCTCTATTTGTTTGTTTATTTGTTTCCTTTTTCATCGACAAATATCTTCAAAGAGCATGGCAAAGCTCAATGGCATTCTATTATTACAGTATGCGGCTGCGTTTTCATCGGCATTTCTACCCGCTTCTTCGGCCGTTTTTCTCACTGGAGAATTTAATATCAAAAAGCAGTGTTTTCGACTGCGCTTTGATCTATTTCATTTTTTATATTTTATATTATTTTATGCCTAAGAAGTTGATTTATTTTCTGCAAGAGAATTTAATATCAAAAGGCAATAATGTCAACTGCGTTTAGATCTTTTTCATTTTTAAACAAATAAAGTTGGTTCTTTTTTACCAGTACTTAAAATGCAAAATTGTGTTATAGACTAGAGTTTTCGTAAATATTTTTGTACGATATATTATTTTATGCTTAAGAAGTTGATTTTTTTTTGCTCTATTTGTTTGTTTATTTGTTTCCTTTTTCATCGACAAATATCTTCAAAGAGCATGGCAAAGCTCAATGGCATTCTATTATTACAGTATGCGGCTGCGTTTTCATCGGCGTTTCTACCCGCTTCTTCGGCCGTTTTTCTCACTGGAGAATTTAATATCAAAAGGCAGTGTTTTCGACTGCGCTTTGATCTATTTCGTTTTTTATATTTTATATTATTTTATGCCTAAGAAGTTGATTTATTTTCTGCAAGGGAATTTAATTTAAAAAAGCAATAATGTCGACTGCGTTTAGATCTTTTTCATTTTTAAACAAATAAAGTTGGTTCTTTTTTACCAGTACTTAAAGTGCAAAATTGTGTTATAGACTAGAGTTTTCGTAAATATTTTTGTATAATATTTTATGTCTTAGAAGTTGATTTATTTTTGCTCTATTTGTTTGTTTATTTGTTTCCTTTTTCATCGACAAATATCTTCAAAGAGCATGGCAAAGCTCAATGGCATTCTATTATTACAGTATGCGGCTGCGTTTTCATCGGCGTTTCTACCCGCTTCTTCGGCCGTTTTTCTCACTGTAGAATTTAATATCAAAAAGCAGTGTTTTCGACTGCGTTTTGATCTATTTCGTTTTTTATATTTTATATTATTTTATGCCTAAGAAGTTGATTTATTTTCTGCAAGAGAATTTAATATCAAAAAGCAGTGTAGAGAATTTAATATCAAAAAGCAATAATGTCGACTGCGTTTAGATCTTTTTCATTTTTAAACAAATAAAGTTGGTTCTTTTTTACCAGTACTTAAAGTGCAAAATTGTGTTATAAACTAGAGTTTTCGTAAATATTTTTGTATAATATTTTATGTCTTAGAAGTTGATTTATTTTTGCTCTATTTGTTTGTTTATTTGTTTCCTTTTTCATCGACAAATATCTTCAAAGAGCATGGCAAAGCTCAATGGCATTCTATTATTACAGTATGCGGCTGCGTTTTCATCGGCATTTCTACCCGCTTCTTCGGCCGTTTTTCTCACTGGAGAATTTAATATCAAAAAGCAGTGTTTTCGACTGCGCTTTGATATATTTCATTTTTTATATTTTATATTATTTTATGCTTAAGAAGTTGATTTATTTTTGCTCTATTTGTTTGTTTATTTGTTTCCTTTTTCATCGACAAATATCTTCAAAGAGCATGGCAAAGCTCAATGGCATTCTATTATTACAATATGCGGCTGCATTTCTATCGGCATTTCAACCCGCTTCTTCGGCCGTTTTTCTCACCGTAGAATTTAATATCAAAAAGCAGTGTTTTCGACTGCGCTTTGATCTATTTCATTTTTTATATTTTATATTATTTTATGCCTAAGAAGTTGATTTATTTTCTGCAAGAGAATTTAATATCAAAAGGCAATAATGTCAACTGCGTTTAGATCTTTTTCATTTTTAAACAAATAAAGTTGGTTCTTTTTTACCAGTACTTAAAGTGCAAAATTGTGTTATAAACTAGAGTTTTCGTAAATATTTTTGTACGATATATTATTTTATGCTTAAGAAGTTGATTTTTTTTTGCTCTATTTGTTTGTTTATTTGTTTCCTTTTTCATCGACAAATATCTTCAAAGAGCATGGCAAAGCTCAATGGCATTCTATTATTACAGTATGCGGCTGCGTTTTCATCGGCGTTTCTACCCGCTTCTTCGGCCGTTTTTCTCACTGGAGAATTTAATATCAAAAGGCAGTGTTTTCGACTGCGCTTTGATCTATTTCGTTTTTTATATTTTATATTATTTTATGCCTAAGAAGTTGATTTATTTTCTGCAAGGGAATTTAATTTAAAAAAGCAATAATGTCGACTGCGTTTAGATCTTTTTCATTTTTAAACAAATAAAGTTGGTTCTTTTTTACCAGTACTTAAAGTGCAAAATTGTGTTATAGACTAGAGTTTTCGTAAATATTTTTGTATAATATTTTATGTCTTAGAAGTTGATTTATTTTTGCTCTATTTGTTTGTTTATTTGTTTCCTTTTTCATCGACAAATATCTTCAAAGAGCATGGCAAAGCTCAATGGCATTCTATTATTACAGTATGCGGCGGCATTTCTATCGACATTTCAACCCGCTTCTTCGGCCGTTTTTCTCACTGGAGAATTTAATATCAAAAAGCAGTGTTTTCGACTGCGTTTTGATCTATTTCACTTTTTATATTTTATATTATTTTATGCCTAAGAAGTTGATTTATTTTCTTCAAGAGAATTTAATATCAAAAAGCAGTGTAGAAAATTTAATATAAAAACGCAATAATGTCGACTGCGTTTAGATCTTTTTCATTTTTAAACAAATAAAGTTGGTTCTTTTTTACCAGTACTTAAAGTGCAAAATTGTGTTATAAACTAGAGTTTTCGTAAATATTTTTGTACGATATATTATTTTATGCTTAAGAAGTTGATTTATTTTTGCTCTATTTGTTTCTTTATTTGTTTCCTTTTTCATCGACAAATATCTTCAAAGAGCATGGCAAAGCTCAATGGCATTGTATTATTACAGTATGCGGCTGCATTTCTATCGGCATTTATACCCGCTTCTTGGGCCGTTTTTCTCACTGTAGAATTTAATATCAAAAAGCAGTGTTTTCGACTGCGTTTTGATCTATTTCGTTTTTTATATTTTATATTATTTTATGCCTAAGAAGTTGATTTATTTTCTGCAAGAGAATTTAATATCAAAAAGCAGTGTAGAGAATTTAATATCAAAAAGCAATAATGTCGACTGCGTTTAGATCTTTTTCATTTTTAAACAAATAAAGTTGGTTCTTTTTTACCAGTACTTAAAGTGCAAAATTGTGTTATAAACTAGAGTTTTCGTAAATATTTTTGTATAATATTTTATGTCTTAGAAGTTGATTTATTTTTGCTCTATTTGTTTGTTTATTTGTTTCCTTTTTCATCGACAAATATCTTCAAAGAGCATGGCAAAGCTCAATGGCATTCTATTATTACAGTATGCGGCTGCGTTTTCATCGGCATTTCTACCCGCTTCTTCGGCCGTTTTTCTCACTGGAGAATTTAATATCAAAAAGCAGTGTTTTCGACTGCGCTTTGATATATTTCATTTTTTATATTTTATATTATTTTATGCTTAAGAAGTTGATTTATTTTTGCTCTATTTGTTTGTTTATTTGTTTCCTTTTTCATCGACAAATATCTTCAAAGAGCATGGCAAAGCTCAATGGCATTCTATTATTACAATATGCGGCTGCATTTCTATCGGCATTTCAACCCGCTTCTTCGGCCGTTTTTCTCACCGTAGAATTTAATATCAAAAAGCAGTGTTTTCGACTGCGCTTTGATCTATTTCATTTTTTATATTTTATATTATTTTATGCCTAAGAAGTTGATTTATTTTCTGCAAGAGAATTTAATATCAAAAGGCAATAATGTCAACTGCGTTTAGATCTTTTTCATTTTTAAACAAATAAAGTTGGTTCTTTTTTACCAGTACTTAAAATGCAAAATTGTGTTATAGACTAGAGTTTTCGTAAATATTTTTGTATAATATTTTATGTCTTAGAAGTTGATTTATTTTTGCTCTATTTTTTTGTTTATTTGTTTCCGTTTTCATCGACAAGTATCTTCAAAGAGCATGGCAAAGCTCAATGGCATTCTATTATTACAGTATGCGGCTGCGTTTTCATCGGCGTTTCTACCCGCTTCTTCGGCCGTTTTTCTCACTGGAGAGTTTAATATCAAAAAGCAGTGTTTTCGACTGCGTTTTGATCTATTTCACTTTTTATATTTTATATTTTTTTATGCCTAAGAAGTTGATTTATTTTCTTCAAGAGAATTTAATATCAAAAAGCAGTGTAGAGAATTTAATATCAAAAAGCAATAATGTCGACTGAGTTTAGATCTTTTTCATTTTTAAACAAATAAAGTTGGTTCTTTTTTACCAGTACTTAAAGTGCAAAATTGTGTTATAAACTAGAGTTTTCGTAAATATTTTTGTACGATATAATATTTTATGCTTAAGAAGTTGATTTTTTTTTGCTCTATTTGTTTGTTTATTTGTTTCCTTTTTCATCGACAAATATCTTCAAAGAGCATGGCAAAGCTCAATGGCATTCTATTATTACAGTATGCGGCTGCGTTTTCATCGGCGTTTCTACCCGCTTCTTCGGCCGTTTTTCTCACTGGAGAATTTAATATCAAAAGGCAGTGTTTTCGACTGCGCTTTGATCTATTTCGTTTTTTATATTTTATATTATTTTATGCCTAAGAAGTTGATTTATTTTCTGCAAGAGAATTTAATTTAAAAAAGCAATAATGCCGACTGCGTTTAGATCTTTTTCCTTTTTAAACAAATAAAGTTGGTTCTTTTTTACCAGTACTTAAAGTGCAAAATTGTGTTATAGACTAGAGTTTTCGTAAATATTTTTGTATAATATTTTATGTCTTAGAAGTTGATTTATTTTTGCTCTATTTGTTTGTTTATTTGTTTCCTTTTACATCGACAAATATCTTCAAAGAGCATGGCAAAGCTCAATGGCATTCTATTATTACAGTATGCGGCTGCGTTTTCATCGGCGTTTCTACCCGCTTCTTCGGCCGTTTTTCTCACTGGAGAATTTAATATCAAAAAGCAGTGTTTTCGACTGCGTTTTGATCTATTTCACTTTTTATATTTTATATTATTTTATGCCTAAGAAGTTGATTTATTTTCTTCAAGAGAATTTAATATCAAAAGGCAGTGTAGAGAATTTAATATCAAAAAGCAATAATGTCGACTGCGTTTAGATCTTTTTCATATTTAAACAAATAAAGTTGTTTCTTTTTTACCAGTACTTAAAGTGCAAAATTGTGTTATAAACTAGAGTTTTCGTAAATATTTTTGTACGATATATTATTTTATGCTTAAGAAGTTGATTTATTTTTGCTCTATTTGTTTCTTTATTTGTTTCCTTTTTCATCGACAAATATCTTCAAAGAGCATGGCAAAGCTCAATGGCATTCTATTATTACAGTATGCGGCTGCGTTTTCATCGGCGTTTCTACCCGCTTCTTCGGCCGTTTTTCTCACTGGAGAATTTAATATCAAAAAGAAGTGTTTTCGACTGCGCTTTGATCTATTTCATTTTTTATATTTTATATTATTTTATGCCTAAGAAGTTGATTTATTTTCTGCAAGAGAATTTAACATCAAAAAGCAGTGTAGAGAATTTAATATCAAAAAGCAATAATGTCGACTGCGTTTAGATCTTTTTCATTTTTAAACAAATAAAGTTGGTTCTTTTTTACCAGTACTTAAAGTGCAAAATTGTGTTATAGACTAGAGTTTTCGTAAATATTTTTGTATAATATTTTATGTCTTAGAAGTTGATTTATTTTTGCTCTATTTGTTTGTTTATTTGTTTCCTTTTTCATCGACAAATATCTTCAAAGAGCATGGCAAAGCTCAATGGCATTCTATTATTACAGTATGCGGCTGCGTTTTCATCGGCATTTCTACCCGCTTCTTCGGCCGTTTTTCTCACTGGAGAATTTAATATCAAAAAGCAGTGTTTTCGACTGCGCTTTGATATATTTCATTTTTTATATTTTATATTATTTTATGCTTAAGAAGTTGATTTATTTTTGCTCTATTTGTTTGTTTATTTGTTTCCTTTTTCATCGACAAATATCTTCAAAGAGCATGGCAAAGCTCAATGGCATTCTATTATTACAATATGCGGCTGCATTTCTATCGGCATTTCAACCCGCTTCTTCGGCCGTTTTTCTCACCGTAGAATTTAATATCAAAAAGCAGTGTTTTCGACTGCGCTTTGATCTATTTCATTTTTTATATTTTATATTATTTTATGCCTAAGAAGTTGATTTATTTTTGCTCTATTTGTTTGTTTATTTGTTTCCTTTTTCATCGACAAATATCTTCAAAGAGCATGGCAAAGCTCAATGGCATTCTATTATTACAATATGCGGCTGCATTTCTATCGGCATTTCAACCCGCTTCTTCGGCCGTTTTTCTCACCGTAGAATTTAATATCAAAAAGCAGTGTTTTCGACTGCGCTTTGATCTATTTCATTTTTTATATTTTATATTATTTTATGCCTAAGAAGTTGATTTATTTTCTGCAAGAGAATTTAATATCAAAATGCAATAATGTCAACTGCGTTTAGATCTTTTTCATTTTTAAACAAATAAAGTTGGTTCTTTTTTACCAGTACTTAAAATGCAAAATTGTGTTATAGACTAGAGTTTTTGTAAATATTTTTGTATAATATTTTATGTCTTAGAAGTTGATTTATTTTTGCTCTATTTGTTTGTTTATTTGTTTCCTTTTTCATCGACAAGTATCTTCAAAGAGCATAGCAAAGCTCAATGGCATTCTATTATTACAGTATGCGGCTGCGTTTTCATCGGCGTTTCTACCCGCTTCTTCGGCCGTTTTTCTCACTGGAGAGTTTAATATCAAAAAGCAGTGTTTTCGACTGCGTTTTGATCTATTTCACTTTTTATATTTTATATTATTTTATGCCTAAGAAGTTGATTTATTTTCTTCAAGAGAATTTAATATCAAAAAGCAGTGTAGAGAATTTAATATCAAAAAGCAATAATGTCGACTGCGTTTAGATCTTTTTCATTTTTAAACAAATAAAGTTGGTTCTTTTTTACCAGTACTTAAAGTGCAAAATTGTGTTATAGACTAGAGTTTTCGTAAATATTTTTGTATAATATTTTATGTCTTAGAAGTTGATTTATTTTTGCTCTATTTGTTTGTTTATTTGTTTCCTTTTTCATCGACAAATATCTTCAAAGAGCAATGCAAAGCTCAATGGCATTCTATTATTACAGTATGCGGCTGCGTTTTCATCGGCGTTTCTACCCGCTTCTTCGGCCGTTTTTCTCACTGGAGAATTTAATATCAAAAAGCAGTGTTTTCGACTGCGCTTTGATCTATTTCATTTTTTATATTTTATATTATTTTATGCTTAAGAAGTTGATTTATTTTTGCTCTATTTGTTTGTTTATTTGTTTCCTTTTTCATCGACAAATATCTTCAAAGAGCATGGCAAAGCTCAATGGCATTCTATTATTACAATATGCGGCTGCATTTCTATCGGCATTTCAACCCGCTTCTTCGGCCGTTTTTCTCACCGTAGAATTTAATATCAAAAAGCAGTGTTTTCGACTGCGCTTTGATCTATTTCATTTTTTATATTTTATATTATTTTATGCCTAAGAAGTTGATTTATTTTCTGCAAGAGAATTTAATATCAAAAGGCAATAATGTCAACTGCGTTTAGATCTTTTTCATTTTTAAACAAATAAAGTTGGTTCTTTTTTACCAGTACTTAAAGTGCAAAATTGTGTTATAGACTAGAGTTTTCGTAAATATTTTTGTATAATATTTTATGTCTTAGAAGTTGATTTATTTTTGCTCTATTTGTTTGTTTATTTGTTTCCTTTTTCATCGACAAGTATCTTCAAAGAGCATGGCAAAGCTCAATGGCATTCTATTATTACAGTATGCGGCTGCGTTTTCATTTGCGTTTCTACCCGCTTCTTCGGCCGTTTTTCTCACTGGAGAGTTTAATATCAAAAAGCAGTGTTTTCGACTGCGTTTTGATCTATTTCACTTTTTATATTTTATATTATTTTATGCCTAAGAAGTTGATTTATTTTCTTCAAGAGAATTTAATATCAAAAAGCAGTGTAGAGAATTTAATATCAAAAAGCAATAATGTCGACTGCGTTTAGATCTTTTTCATTTTTAAACAAATAAAGTTGGTTCTTTTTTACCAGTACTTAAAGTGCAAAATTGTGTTATAAACTAGAGTTTTCGTAAATATTTTTGTACGATATATTATTTTATGCTTAAGAAGTTGATTTATTTTTGCTCTATTTGTTTGTTTATTTGTTTCCTTTTTCATCGACAAATATCTTCAAAGAGCATGGCAAAGCTCAATGGCATTCTATTATTACAGTATGCGGCTGCATTTCTATCGACATTTCAACCCGCTTCTTCGGCCGTTTTTCTCACTGTAGAATTTAATATCAAAAAGCAGTGTTTTCGACTGCGCTTTGATCTATTTCATTTTTTATATTTTATATTATTTTATGCCTAAGAAGTTGATTTATTTTCTGCAAGAGAATTTAATATCAAAAAGCAGTGTAGAGAATTTAATATCAAAAAGCAATAATGTCGACTGCGTTTAGATCTTTTTCATTTTTAAACAAATAAAGTTGGTTCTTTTTTACCAGTACTTAAAGTGCAAAATTGTGTTATAGACTAGAGTTTTCGTAAATATTTTTGTATAATATTTTATGTCTTAGAAGTTGATTTATTTTTGCTCTATTTGTTTGTTTATTTGTTTTCTTTTTCATCGACAAATATCTTCAAAGAGCATGGCAAAGCTCAATGGCATTCTATTATTACAGTATGCGGCTGCATTTCTATCGGCAATTCAACCCGCTTCTTCGGCCGTTTTTCTCACTGTAGAATTTAATATCAAAAAGCAGTGTTTTCGACTGCGCTTTGATCTATTTCATTTTTTATATTTTATATTATTTTATGCCTAAGAAGTTGATTTATTTTCTGCAAGAGAATTTAATATCAAAAAGCAGTGTAGAGAATTTAATATCAAAAAGCAATAATGTCGACTGCGTTTAGATCTTTTTCATTTTTAAACAAATAAAGTTGGCTCTTTTTTACCAGTACTTAAAGTGCAAAATTGTGTTATAAACTAGAGTTTTCGTAAATATTTTTGTATAATATTTTATGTCTTAGAAGTTGATTTATTTTTGCTCTATTTGTTTGTTTATTTGTTTCCTTTTTCATCGACAAATATCTTCAAAGAGCATGGCAAAGCTCAATGGCATTCTATTATTACAATATGCGGCTGCATTTCTATCGACATTTCAACCCGCTTCTTCGGCCGTTTTTCTCACTGTAGAATTTAATATCAAAAAGCAGTGTTTTCGACTGCGCTTTGATCTATTTCATTTTTTATATTTTATATTATTTTATGCCTAAGAAGTTGATTTATTTTCTGCAAGAGAATTTAATATCAAAAAGCAGTGTAGAGAATTTAATATCAAAAAGCAATAATGTCGACTGCGTTTAGATCTTTTTCATTTTTAAACAAATAAAGTTGGTTCTTTTTTACCAGTACTTAAAGTGCAAAATTGTGTTATAGACTAGAGTTTTCGTAAATATTTTTGTATAATATTTTATGTCTTAGAAGTTGATTTATTTTTGCTCTATTTGTTTGTTTATTTGTTTTCTTTTTCATCGACAAATATCTTCAAAGAGCATGGCAAAGCTCAATGGCATTCTATTATTACAGTATGCGGCTGCATTTCTATCGGCAATTCAACCCGCTTCTTCGGCCGTTTTTCTCACTGTAGAATTTAATATCAAAAAGCAGTGTTTTCGACTGCGCTTTGATCTATTTCATTTTTTATATTTTATATTATTTTATGCCTAAGAAGTTGATTTATTTTCTGCAAGAGAATTTAATATCAAAAAGCAGTGTAGAGAATTTAATATCAAAAAGCAATAATGTCGACTGCGTTTAGATCTTTTTCATTTTTAAACAAATAAAGTTGGTTCTTTTTTACCAGTACTTAAAGTGCAAAATTGTGTTATAGACTAGAGTTTTCGTAAATATTTTTGTATAATATTTTATGTCTTAGAAGTTGATTTATTTTTGCTCTATTTGTTTGTTTATTTGTTTTCTTTTTCATCGACAAATATCTTCAAAGAGCATGGCAAAGCTCAATGGCATTCTATTATTACAGTATGCGGCTGCATTTCTATCGGCAATTCAACCCGCTTCTTCGGCCGTTTTTCTCACTGTAGAATTTAATATCAAAAAGCAGTGTTTTCGACTGCGCTTTGATCTATTTCATTTTTTATATTTTATATTATTTTATGCCTAAGAAGTTGATTTATTTTCTGCAAGAGAATTTAATATCAAAAAGCAGTGTAGAGAATTTAATATCAAAAAGCAATAATGTCGACTGCGTTTAGATCTTTTTCATTTTTAAACAAATAAAGTTGGCTCTTTTTTACCAGTACTTAAAGTGCAAAATTGTGTTATAGACTAGAGTTTTCGTAAATATTTTTGTATAATATTTTATGTCTTAGAAGTTGATTTATTTTTGCTCTATTTGTTTGTTTATTTGTTTTCTTTTTCATCGACAAATATCTTCAAAGAGCATGGCAAAGCTCAATGGCATTCTATTATTACAGTATGCGGCTGCATTTCTATCGGCAATTCAACCCGCTTCTTCGGCCGTTTTTCTCACTGTAGAATTTAATATCAAAAAGCAGTGTTTTCGACTGCGCTTTGATCTATTTCATTTTTTATATTTTATATTATTTTATGCCTAAGAAGTTGATTTATTTTCTGCAAGAGAATTTAATATCAAAAAGCAGTGTAGAGAATTTAATATCAAAAAGCAATAATGTCGACTGCGTTTAGATCTTTTTCATTTTTAAACAAATAAAGTTGGCTCTTTTTTACCAGTACTTAAAGTGCAAAATTGTGTTATAAACTAGAGTTTTCGTAAATATTTTTGTATAATATTTTATGTCTTAGAAGTTGATTTATTTTTGCTCTATTTGTTTGTTTATTTGTTTCCTTTTTCATCGACAAATATCTTCAAAGAGCATGGCAAAGCTCAATGGCATTCTATTATTACAGTATGCGACTGCGTTTTCATCGGCGTTTCTACCCGCTTCTTCGGCCGTTTTTCTCACTGTAGAATTTAATATCAAAAAGCAGTGTTTTCGACTGCGTTTTGATCTATTTCATTTTTTATATTTTATATTATTTTATGCCTAAGAAGTTGATTTATTTTCTGCAAGAGAATTTAATATCAAAAGCAGTGTAGAGAATTTAATATCAAAAAGCAATAATGTCGACTGCGTTTAGATCTTTTTCATTTTTAAACAAATAAAGTTGGTTCTTTTTTACCAGTACTTAAAGTGCAAAATTGTGTTATAGACTAGAGTTTTCGTAAATATTTTTGTATAATATTTTATGTCTTAGAAGTTGATTTATTTTTGCTCTATTTGTTTGTTTATTTGTTTCCTTTTTCATCGACAAATATCTTCAAAGAGCATGGCAAAGCTCAATGGCATTCTATTATTACAGTATGCGGCTGCGTTTTCATCGGCGTTTCTACCCGCTTCTTCGGCCGTTTTTCTCACTGTAGAATTTAATATCAAAAAGCAGTGTTTTCGACTGCGTTTTGATCTATTTCATTTTTTATATTTTATATTATTTTATGCCTAAGAAGTTGATTTATTTTCTGCAAGAGAATTTAATATCAAAAGCAGTGTAGAGAATTTAATATCAAAAAGCAATAATGTCGACTGCGTTTAGATCTTTTTCATTTTTAAACAAATAAAGTTGGTTCTTTTTTACCAGTACTTAAAGTGCAAAATTGTGTTATAAACTAGAGTTTTCGTAAATATTTTTGTATAATATTTTATGTCTTAGAAGTTGATTTATTTTTGCTCTATTTGTTTGTTTATTTGTTTCCTTTTTCATCGACAAATATCTTCAAAGAGCACGGCAAAGCTCAATGGCATTCTATTATTATAGTATGCGGCTGCGTTTTCATCGGCATTTCTACCCGCTTCTTCGGCCGTTTTTTCACTGGAGAATTTAATATCAAAAAGCAGTGTTTTCGACTGCGCTTTGATATATTTCATTTTTTATATTTTATATTATTTTATGCCTAAGAAGTTGATTTATTTTTGCTCTATTTGTTTGTTTATTTGTTTCCTTTTTCATCGACAAATATCTTCAAAGAGCATGGCAAAGCTCAATGGCATTCTATTATTACAATATGCGGCTGCATTTCTATCGGCATTTCAACCCGCTTCTTCGGCCGTTTTTCTCACCGTAGAGTTTAATATCAAAAAGCAGTGTTTTCGACTGCGCTTTGATCTATTTCATTTTTTATATTTTATATTATTTTATGCCTAAGAAGTTGATTTATTTTCTGCAAGAGAGTTTAATATCAAAATGCAATAATGTCAACTGCGTTTAGATCTTTTTCATTTTTAAACAAATAAAGTTGGTTCTTTTTTACCAGTACTTAAAATGCAAAATTGTGTTATAGACTAGAGTTTTCGTAAATATTTTTGTATAATATTTTATGTCTTAGAAGTTGATTTATTTTTGCTCTATTTGTTTGTTTATTTGTTTCCTTTTTCATCGACAAGTATCTTCAAAGAGCATGGCAAAGCTCAATGGCATTCTATTATTACAGTATGCGGCTGCGTTTTCATCGGCGTTTCTACCCGCTTCTTCGGCCGTTTTTCTCACTGGAGAGTTTAATATCAAAAAGCAGTGTTTTCGACTGCGTTTTGATCCATTTCACTTTTTATATTTTATATTATTTTATGCCTAAGAAGTTGATTTATTTTCTTCAAGAGAATTTAATATCAAAAAGCAGTGTAGAGAATTTAATATCAAAAAGCAATAATGTCGACTGCGTTTAGATCTTTTTCATTTTTAAACAAATAAAGTTGGTTCTTTTTTACCAGTACTTAAAGTGCAAAATTGTGTTATAAACTAGAGTTTTCGTAAATATTTTTGTACGATATATTATTTTATGCTTAAGAAGTTGATTTTTTTTTGCTCTATTTGTTTGTTTATTTGTTTCCTTTTTCATCGACAAATATCTTCAAAGAGCATGGCAAAGCTCAATGGCATTCTATTATTACAGTATGCGGCTGCGTTTTCATCGGCGTTTCTACCCGCTTCTTCGGCCGTTTTTCTCACTGGAGAATTTAATATCAAAAGGCAGTGTTTTCGACTGCGCTTTGATCTATTTCGTTTTTTATATTTTATATTATTTTATGCCTAAGAAGTTGATTTATTTTCTGCAAGGGAATTTAATTTAAAAAAGCAATAATGTCGACTGCGTTTAGATCTTTTTCATTTTTAAACAAATAAAGTTGGTTCTTTTTTACCAGTACTTAAAGTGCAAAATTGTGTTATAGACTAGAGTTTTCGTAAATATTTTTGTATAATATTTTATGTCTTAGAAGTTGATTTATTTTTGCTCTATTTGTTTGTTTATTTGTTTCCTTTTTCATCGACAAATATCTTCAAAGAGCATGGCAAAGCTCAATGGCATTCTATTATTACAGTATGCGGCGGCATTTCTATCGACATTTCAACCCGCTTCTTCGGCCGTTTTTCTCACTGGAGAATTTAATATCAAAAAGCAGTGTTTTCGACTGCGTTTTGATCTATTTCACTTTTTATATTTTATATTATTTTATGCCTAAGAAGTTGATTTATTTTCTTCAAGAGAATTTAATATCAAAAAGCAGTGTAGAAAATTTAATATAAAAACGCAATAATGTCGACTGCGTTTAGATCTTTTTCATTTTTAAACAAATAAAGTTGGTTCTTTTTTACCAGTACTTAAAGTGCAAAATTGTGTTATAAACTAGAGTTTTCGTAAATATTTTTGTACGATATATTATTTTATGCTTAAGAAGTTGATTTATTTTTGCTCTATTTGTTTCTTTATTTGTTTCCTTTTTCATCGACAAATATCTTCAAAGAGCATGGCAAAGCTCAATGGCATTGTATTATTACAGTATGCGGCTGCATTTCTATCGGCATTTCAACCCGCTTCTTGGGCCGTTTTTCTCACTGTAGAATTTAATATCAAAAAGCAGTGTTTTCGACTGCGTTTTGATCTATTTCGTTTTTTATATTTTATATTATTTTATGCCTATGTTACGAAATGTGCTGTATAGGGCAGTACTGCAGTATACGGACTTGCTACTAACTTAAGTGGAATAGAGATGTCAAACAACCAACTCGTGATTAACCTATTAAAATCTTGACTGTGTAAAAATCTTTGTTAAAATCATATTAAAATTGTTACAACGTTTGCATAAAGATTAAACAACATTTGAATAATCCAATATCGAAATAAATCAATAGTGTTAATTTGTGGTGTAATATCCTTGTCAAATCACTATAAAAAAATCACATTCTTTAAGTTAAAATTCTAATAAATATTATAAAAATCAACAATAAATATCTTTAAATTTAAAACATAAAAAACCTTAAATCGGTAACAAAATGGTCCTTCGAGCCGGATCTTTGTGATATGTTCTGATATTTCGCGATATTTGTGACATATTAACTTCAAACCACGCAACGAATAAGACAGTAACATAACCACAAAGTGATGGAAACAATAAAAGTGAAACGTGGACATGTGAAACGAGCAGTGACAAGAATCTTAACCTTCTGTGACGACATTTCCCCGGAGGTTAGTATTGAAGCACTTCGTGTAAGGCTAGACAGGCTGGATGCAGCGTGGGCGGAATTTTGTGACTTGCAAAATCAACTATGTGAGCATCATACTGATCCACTTTTTACTGATCAAGATACTGAGTATGAGCAGTTTGAACAAAAATATTTTCGGGCCAAAGAGCTTTTATTACAGGCGTTGAAAAATAACCCAAGTACTGAATCAGATGCTATACATCGCATGGCTGACCAACAAAACTCATTTTTTGAACGATTTTCGAGCACCATTACATCAGCATCACCCAGTCGAACCATGGACATCGCCCTACCGAAGCTGGAAATTCCATATTTTCAGGGTAACTATAGTGAATGGATTTCTTTTAGGGACTTATTCAATGCAACAGTTCATAACAATCTAAAACTGAGTGATAGCCAAAAATTACAATATTTAAAGGGCCTTCTTAGAGGTGAAGCGGCTGCGCTTCTGCGTCACCTATCCATTACTGATGCAAACTATCAGCAAGCCTGGGAATGTTTAAAATCACGTTATGAAAATACAGGACTAATTGTGAATTCGTTCATTAAATCATTTTTATCATTGCCATCTATCTCATCACCATCTTTTGCAGGTTTAAGAAAACTTACAGATGGCACAGACGAAGTACTTCGTGGTCTCAAGGCGCTGGGAAACTCAGCTGAAGCACGCGATCCTTGGATTATTTACTTATTGTTAAATAAAATAGATGTTACAACACGGCAAAGCTGGTTTGAACATACCACATCAAGGGAATGTACAACGATTAATGATCTAATTACCTTCTTAAATACACGTTGTCGCGCACTAGAAGAGTGCCAACCTGCATCTCGTAATCAACCAGTCATAAATAAATATCATGAAACACGTTTTAATGTAAAGAGTCACACTTCATCATTTGAACAATGTCCAAAATGCCATCAGCAGCATGTGCTGTTTCGATGTATCCAATTTCAAAAACTAAATATAGACGATAGACGCCTATTTGTTAATAAGAACAACCTTTGCTACAATTGCCTGCGAATTGGCCATAATTCAGCCCATTGCAAGTCCAAAAATGTTTGTAATCATTGCCAACAACGACATCATACTTTAGTTCATCGACATGACCCATCGAACTCCGCATACAGCAGTACAAAGATTCAATCTCAAAACAAAGAGATACGTCACGGAGATGATAGCAAACTATCATCAAATTCAACTAACCATATTCACTCAACTCAAGCATCATTAGATCACAAAATTACATCATCGAGAAGTGAGCATTACATTGCTGCATTACTACCTACTGCATTGGTTCATGTTTTTAACTATCAAGATCATCCTTATCCATGTCGGATATTGCTGGACTCTGGATCTCAGGCGTCATTTATCACTGAATCATTTGTCCAAAGGCTAGGCCTTAGAAGAAATCATGCAAAATTATCTGTCAGTGGTTTATCGTCTTCAACTGCCGGAATCACACGAGGAGTTGTAACAATCAAAATGCAATCTCGACTTAATAATACAACAATTGATGTAAATGCTTTTATTTTAACGAAACTCACTTCTCATCTTCCTACTACTGCATTTCAAGGGTTCCCACAATTAAACACATTGAAATTGGCTGACCCAACTTATAACGAACCTAATCCAATCGACATAATTCTAGGAGTAGATCATGTGTTTCAAATCTTAGACAAAAATCAGTTTATGATCAAAAATAACCTTTTCGCTCAACTCACTCAATTCGGATGGGTTGTGGCAGGGAAACTTCCAGTGGAATCAAGCAATGTCCTCGCAACACATGCAAACGTTAAGTCATTCCATACAGAGATTGATATTGATGCGTCTTTAAAACTATTTTGGGAAATCGAAGAATCTAGTTTACCAAGTAAAATGTTAACCAGTGATGAAGAAGAGGCTGAACGAATTTTCACATCAACCACCACAAGAGCAAATGATGGAAGATATATTGTCGAGCTTCCATTTAAGAGTCCACAAGTGCATTTAGGAATTAGTCACGCAGCAGCAGCCTCACGCCTGCGTGCCATGGAACGACGTTTCTCACATAACCCTGAGTTACAATCATTATATCACCAATTTATGGATGAATATGCGAAGCTTAATCACATGACAGAAATAACTGCTAACGAGATTCAAACTAATCATTGCTACTATTTGCCACACCATGCAGTTGTCAAGGTAGATAGCACGACCACCAAGCTCAGAGTCGTTTTTGATGGGTCTGCAAAAACATCAAATAGTTTCTCGTTAAACGATGCCTTGTTAATTGGGCCTGCTATTCAGAAAGACTTAGTATCAGTTTGTATTCGATTCAGGATGCATAGATATACCTTTACAGCTGATATAGAGAAAATGTATCGGCAGATTTGGGTGGCTGATCGTCACCATGATTTCCAACGCATCTTATGGCGCAGCTCTCCAGAATTACCAATGAGGTATTACCGATTACGAACTGTCACCTACGGGACAGCGTCAGCACCATTCCTGGCCATAAGGGTCTTAAACCAGCTAGCGAAAGACAATGTGAATACGTATCCACTAGCTGCCAAAGTCTTGTTAACTAATTGTTACGTTGATGACATTCTGACGGGGTCAGAATCCATTGAATGTTTAACTCAATTAAAAAATGAATTAATTTCATTACTGAGCTCTGCTGGTTTCAAACTGAAGAAGTGGAGTAGTAATTGTAAAGAAATACTACAATCGATACCACCAGAGGAGTGTGATTTTACTGCCAAAGACTTGACTGAAAACATGAAATCGATAAAAACATTGGGGCTTAAATGGTTCCCGTCATCAGACACCCTTTCGTACTCAACTTCACCTATGGTAGAAGCTTTAGTCACCAAGCGAATGTTCTTGTCATGCGCATCTCGAATGTTTGATCCATTGGGTTTGTTAACACCAGTCACTATTTCAATTAAAACTTTGTTCCAATCATTATGGCTCATGAAGGTAGATTGGGATGACCCAATACCCAATTCGATTGCAAGCCAATGGCTTACCATCCAAAACGAACTCATTAAATTGCAAGAGTTGCAGGTACCACGATGGATAGGTTACTCAAGATCATCAATGGAGCTGCATGGATTTTCCGACGCATCAGAGTCGGCATATGCTGCAGTTATTTACAGTCGATTTAAATCGACAAGCGGATTATATTGTACTCAGCTAGTCATCGCCAAGAGCAAGGTAGCACCTCTCAAACAGATTTCAATCGCCCGCTTAGAGCTTTGTGGATGTTTGTTACTCAGTAGGTTATTCAAAAGGATATTAAACATAATGGACGACATTGATTGTCCAGTAACTGCTTGGACCGATTCTACTATCGTTCTGCATTGGCTTTCATCTCAACCTAGACGATGGACTACATTTATTGCCAACCGCACTTCAGAAATATTAAGTACTCTACCTACGCGCTGTTGGAAGTATGTGCCATCACAACAGAATCCAGCTGACTGCGCTTCACGTGGTATCTCTCCTACTGCAATTTTAAATCACTCATTATGGTGGCATGGTCCATCATGGCTACAACAATCATCACCAGTTATCAAGGAACAGTGGACGACTCCATCTCCAAATTCAGAGTTACTCACAACTGAAGAAAAACAGTCACGAATGCACGCGCTAACCACAAAACTGGATACTTCTATGATATCTGTACTGTGCTTCAAATACTCAAAATGGTATAAGCTTATAAGGATCATCGCTTATTGCTTACGATTTATTCACAATGCATCAAGCATCAACCAACCTAAACAGACAGAATGGCTGAAAACCGATGAATTGCAGAAGGCAAAACTCATTATTTTGAAACATACTCAGCACGCTGCTTTTAGTAATGAAATACATCACCTTCGAAATAAAACTACATTGTCATCGCATGACCAACTCAAACGATTATTTCCGTTTATTGATAATATTGGGCTGCTAAGAGTTGGAGGACGACTTAAACACTCAGAATTGCCGTATGATACCAAACACCCCATTATTTTGCCAAGAAACACTCACATTACAAGGTTGATTGTAAGTCACTACCACATTAAATTTTGTCATGCGGGTGCAAACGAACTATTTACATTGCTTCGTGAAGAATTTTGGATCATAGGATGCCGAAACATTATTCGCAAATTAATATATAGCTGTCAAAGGTGTTTCCGTTACCGACGAGAGAGCACCTCTCAGTTGATGGGACAATTACCCCAAGTAAGAGTCCGTCGTCAAAAACCGTTTTCATATACTGGATGCGATTACGCTGGACCTATAAGAATTCGATGTTTCCGTGGACGAAATCCTCGATTCACAAAGGGTTACATATGTATATTTGTGTGCATGTCCACCAAGGCCATACACCTGGAGCTAGCCAGTGAGTTGACTACTGAAAGTTTTTTGGCATGTTTACGGCGCTTCATTGCTAGACGTGGAAGATGTAGTCACATCTTTTCAGACAACGCTACAAATTTTAAAGGGGCTTCCCGTACATTGTCAGAAATGCACCAACTACTTTTATCAAAAATGCATAATTGTGCAATACAGAATGAACTTTCGCAAGAAGGAGTGCAATTGTCATTTAACCCTCCAAACTCTCCACACTTTGGTGGTCTCTGGGAGGCAGGAGTTAAATCTGTTAAAACCCATTTGAAACGTGTGATTGGAGATCACGCATTAACCTTTGAAGAATTCTACACGGTTTTAACGCAAATAGAGGCTGTACTAAATTCAAGACCATTGTTTGGAATGCCTGGCGCAGACTTTGAAGCACTCACTCCATTTCATTTATTAGTAGGACATTCATACAGAGCCCTCCCAGAGCCACTAATTCCAGCAACGCCAAGTCATTTGTTATCCAATTGGAAATTGCTCGAAAGTATGGTACAAGGATTTTGGAAAAGATGGCATGCGGAATACTTGACATCATTACAGCAAAGACCAAAATGGCAGACTGTTCAAACTAATCTACAAGTCGGTGACATAGTGCTTATAAAGGAAAAGAATTTACCGGCTGCCAAATGGCCACTTGCTAAAATTATGATGACACACCCTGGACAAGACGGACACACCCGTGTGGTCACTTTAAAAACTTCGTCTGGCACATTCACCAGACCTATTGTTAAGTTAATCCGACTCCCTATGCCCGAGACTGAGCACCACTCGAGCGGGCCCCAGGATGTTACGAAATGTGCTGTATAGGGCAGTACTGCAGTATACGGACTTGCTACTAACTTAAGTGGAATAGAGATGTCAAACAACCAACTCGTGATTAACCTATTAAAATCTTGACTGTGTAAAAATCTTTGTTAAAATCATATTAAAATTGTTACAACGTTTGCATAAAGATTAAACAACATTTGAATAATCCAATATCGAAATAAATCAATAGTGTTAATTTGTGGTGTAATATCCTTGTCAAATCACTATAAAAAAATCACATTCTTTAAGTTAAAATTCTAATAAATATTATAAAAATCAACAATAAATATCTTTAAATTTAAAACATAAAAAACCTTAAATCGGTAACAGCCTAAGAAGTTGATTTATTTTCTGCAAGAGAATTTAATATCAAAAAGCAGTGTAGAGAATTTAATATCAAAAAGCAATAATGTCGACTGCGTTTAGATCTTTTTCATTTTTAAACAAATAAAGTTGGTTCTTTTTTACCAGTACTTAAAGTGCAAAATTGTGTTATAAACTAGAGTTTTCGTAAATATTTTTGTATAATATTTTATGTCTTAGAAGTTGATTTATTTTTGCTCTATTTGTTTGTTTATTTGTTTCCTTTTTCATCGACAAATATCTTCAAAGAGCATGGCAAAGCTCAATGGCATTCTATTATTACAGTATGCGGCTGCGTTTTCATCGGCATTTCTACCCGCTTCTTCGGCCGTTTTTCTCACTGGAGAATTTAATATCAAAAAGCAGTGTTTTCGACTGCGCTTTGATATATTTCATTTTTTATATTTTATATTATTTTATGCTTAAGAAGTTGATTTATTTTTGCTCTATTTGTTTGTTTATTTGTTTCCTTTTTCATCGACAAATATCTTCAAAGAGCATGGCAAAGCTCAATGGCATTCTATTATTACAATATGCGGCTGCATTTCTATCGGCATTTCAACCCGCTTCTTCGGCCGTTTTTCTCACCGTAGAATTTAATATCAAAAAGCAGTGTTTTCGACTGCGCTTTGATCTATTTCATTTTTTATATTTTATATTATTTTATGCCTAAGAAGTTGATTTATTTTCTGCAAGAGAATTTAATATCAAAAGGCAATAATGTCAACTGCGTTTAGATCTTTTTCATTTTTAAACAAATAAAGTTGGTTCTTTTTTACCAGTACTTAAAATGCAAAATTGTGTTATAGACTAGAGTTTTCGTAAATATTTTTGTATAATATTTTATGTCTTAGAAGTTGATTTATTTTTGCTCTATTTGTTTGTTTATTTGTTTCCGTTTTCATCGACAAGTATCTTCAAAGAGCATGGCAAAGCTCAATGGCATTCTATTATTACAGTATGCGGCTGCGTTTTCATCGGCGTTTCTACCCGCTTCTTCGGCCGTTTTTCTCACTGGAGAGTTTAATATCAAAAAGCAGTGTTTTCGACTGCGTTTTGATCTATTTCACTTTTTATATTTTATATTTTTTTATGCCTAAGAAGTTGATTTATTTTCTTCAAGAGAATTTAATATCAAAAAGCAGTGTAGAGAATTTAATATCAAAAAGCAATAATGTCGACTGCGTTTGGTTCTTTTTCATTTTTAAACAAATAAAGTTGGTTCTTTTTTACCAGTACTTAAAGTGCAAAATTGTGTTATAAACTAGAGTTTTCGTAAATATTTTTGTACGATATATTATTTTATGCTTAAGAAGTTGATTTTTTTTTGCTCTATTTGTTTGTTTATTTGTTTCCTTTTTCATCGACAAATATCTTCAAAGAGCATGGCAAAGCTCAATGGCATTCTATTATTACAGTATGCGGCTGCGTTTTCATCGGCGTTTCTACCCGCTTCTTCGGCCGTTTTTCTCACTGGAGAATTTAATATCAAAAGGCAGTGTTTTCGACTGCGCTTTGATCTATTTCGTTTTTTATATTTTATATTATTTTATGCCTAAGAAGTTGATTTATTTTCTGCAAGAGAATTTAATTTAAAAAAGCAATAATGCCGACTGCGTTTAGATCTTTTTCCTTTTTAAACAAATAAAGTTGGTTCTTTTTTACCAGTACTTAAAGTGCAAAATTGTGTTATAGACTAGAGTTTTCGTAAATATTTTTGTATAATATTTTATGTCTTAGAAGTTGATTTATTTTTGCTCTATTTGTTTGTTTATTTGTTTCCTTTTACATCGACAAATATCTTCAAAGAGCATGGCAAAGCTCAATGGCATTCTATTATTACAGTATGCGGCTGCGTTTTCATCGGCGTTTCTACCCGCTTCTTCGGCCGTTTTTCTCACTGGAGAATTTAATATCAAAAAGCAGTGTTTTCGACTGCGTTTTGATCTATTTCACTTTTTATATTTTATATTATTTTATGCCTAAGAAGTTGATTTATTTTCTTCAAGAGAATTTAATATCAAAAAGCAGTGTAGAGAATTTAATATCAAAAAGCAATAATGTCGACTGCGTTTAGATCTTTTTCATTTTTAAACAAATAAAGTTGGTTCTTTTTTACCAGTACTTAAAGTGCAAAATTGTGTTATAAACTAGAGTTTTCGTAAATATTTTTGTACGATATATTATTTTATGCTTAAGAAGTTGATTTTTTTTTGCTCTATTTGTTTGTTTATTTGTTTCCTTTTTCATCGACAAATATCTTCAAAGAGCATGGCAAAGCTCAATGGCATTCTATTATTACAGTATGCGGCTGCGTTTTCATCGGCGTTTCTACCCGCTTCTTCGGCCGTTTTTCTCACTGGAGAATTTAATATCAAAAGGCAGTGTTTTCGACTGCGCTTTGATCTATTTCGTTTTTTATATTTTATATTATTTTATGCCTAAGAAGTTGATTTATTTTCTGCAAGGGAATTTAATTTAAAAAAGCAATAATGTCGACTGCGTTTAGATCTTTTTCATTTTTAAACAAATAAAGTTGGTTCTTTTTTACCAGTACTTAAAGTGCAAAATTGTGTTATAGACTAGAGTTTTCGTAAATATTTTTGTATAATATTTTATGTCTTAGAAGTTGATTTATTTTTGCTCTATTTGTTTGTTTATTTGTTTCCTTTTTCATCGACAAATATCTTCAAAGAGCATGGCAAAGCTCAATGGCATTCTATTATTACAGTATGCGGCGGCATTTCTATCGACATTTCAACCCGCTTCTTCGGCCGTTTTTCTCACTGGAGAATTTAATATCAAAAAGCAGTGTTTTCGACTGCGTTTTGATCTATTTCACTTTTTATATTTTATATTATTTTATGCCTAAGAAGTTGATTTATTTTCTTCAAGAGAATTTAATATCAAAAAGCAGTGTAGAAAATTTAATATAAAAACGCAATAATGTCGACTGCGTTTAGATCTTTTTCATTTTTAAACAAATAAAGTTGGTTCTTTTTTACCAGTACTTAAAGTGCAAAATTGTGTTATAAACTAGAGTTTTCGTAAATATTTTTGTACGATATATTATTTTATGCTTAAGAAGTTGATTTATTTTTGCTCTATTTGTTTCTTTATTTGTTTCCTTTTTCATCGACAAATATCTTCAAAGAGCATGGCAAAGCTCAATGGCATTGTATTATTACAGTATGCGGCTGCATTTCTATCGGCATTTCAACCCGCTTCTTGGGCCGTTTTTCTCACCGTAGAATTTAATATCAAAAAGCAGTGTTTTCGACTGCGCTTTGATCTATTTCATTTTTTATATTTTATATTATTTTATGCCTAAGAAGTTGATTTATTTTCTGCAAGAGAATTTAATATCAAAAAGCAGTGTAGAGAATTTAATATCAAAAAGCAATAATGTCGACTGCGTTTAGATCTTTTTCATTTTTAAACAAATAAAGTTGGTTCTTTTTTACCAGTACTTAAAGTGCAAAATTGTGTTATAGACTAGAGTTTTCGTAAATATTTTTGTATAATATTTTATGTCTTAGAAGTTGATTTATTTTTGCTCTATTTGCTTGTTTATTTGTTTCCTTTTTCATCGACAAATATCTTCAAAGAGCATGGCAAAGCTCAATGGCATTCTATTATTACAGTATGCGGCTGCATTTCTATCGGCATTTCAACCCGCTTCTTCGGCCGTTTTTCTCACTGTAGAATTTAATATCAAAAAGAAGTGTTTTCGACTGCGCTTTGATCTATTTCATTTTTTATATTTTATATTATTTTATGCCTAAGAAGTTGATTTATTTTCTGCAAGAGAATTTAACATCAAAAAGCAGTGTAGAGAATTTAATATCAAAAAGCAATAATGTCGACTGCGTTTAGATCTTTTTCATTTTTAAACAAATAAAGTTGGTTCTTTTTTACCAGTACTTAAAGTGCAAAATTGTGTTATAGACTAGAGTTTTCGTAAATATTTTTGTATAATATTTTATGTCTTAGAAGTTGATTTATTTTTGCTCTATTTGTTTGTTTATTTGTTTCCTTTTTCATCGACAAATATCTTCAAAGAGCATGGCAAAGCTCAATGGCATTCTATTATTACAGTATGCGGCTGCGTTTTCATCGGCATTTCTACCCGCTTCTTCGGCCGTTTTTCTCACTGGAGAATTTAATATCAAAAAGCAGTGTTTTCGACTGCGCTTTGATATATTTCATTTTTTATATTTTATATTATTTTATGCTTAAGAAGTTGATTTATTTTTGCTCTATTTGTTTGTTTATTTGTTTCCTTTTTCATCGACAAATATCTTCAAAGAGCATGGCAAAGCTCAATGGCATTCTATTATTACAATATGCGGCTGCATTTCTATCGGCATTTCAACCCGCTTCTTCGGCCGTTTTTCTCACCGTAGAATTTAATATCAAAAAGCAGTGTTTTCGACTGCGCTTTGATCTATTTCATTTTTTATATTTTATATTATTTTATGCCTAAGAAGTTGATTTATTTTTGCTCTATTTGTTTGTTTATTTGTTTCCTTTTTCATCGACAAATATCTTCAAAGAGCATGGCAAAGCTCAATGGCATTCTATTATTACAATATGCGGCTGCATTTCTATCGGCATTTCAACCCGCTTCTTCGGCCGTTTTTCTCACCGTAGAATTTAATATCAAAAAGCAGTGTTTTCGACTGCGCTTTGATCTATTTCATTTTTTATATTTTATATTATTTTATGCCTAAGAAGTTGATTTATTTTCTGCAAGAGAATTTAATATCAAAATGCAATAATGTCAACTGCGTTTAGATCTTTTTCATTTTTAAACAAATAAAGTTGGTTCTTTTTTACCAGTACTTAAAATGCAAAATTGTGTTATAGACTAGAGTTTTCGTAAATATTTTTGTATAATATTTTATGTCTTAGAAGTTGATTTATTTTTGCTCTATTTGTTTGTTTATTTGTTTCCTTTTTCATCGACAAGTATCTTCAAAGAGCATGGCAAAGCTCAATGGCATTCTATTATTACAGTATGCGGCTGCGTTTTCATCGGCGTTTCTACCCGCTTCTTCGGCCGTTTTTCTCACTGGAGAGTTTAATATCAAAAAGCAGTGTTTTCGACTGCGTTTTGATCTATTTCACTTTTTATATTTTATATTATTTTATGCCTAAGAAGTTGATTTATTTTCTTCAAGAGAATTTAATATCAAAAAGCAGTGTAGAGAATTTAATATCAAAAAGCAATAATGTCGACTGCGTTTAGATCTTTTTCATTTTTAAACAAATAAAGTTGGTTCTTTTTTACCAGTACTTAAAGTGCAAAATTGTGTTATAGACTAGAGTTTTCGTAAATATTTTTGTATAATATTTTATGTCTTAGAAGTTGATTTATTTTTGCTCTATTTGTTTGTTTATTTGTTTCCTTTTTCATCGACAAATATCTTCAAAGAGCATGGCAAAGCTCAATGGCATTCTATTATTACAGTATGCGGCTGCGTTTTCATCGGCGTTTCTACCCGCTTCTTCGGCCGTTTTTCTCACTGGAGAATTTAATATCAAAAGGCAGTGTTTTCGACTGCGCTTTGATCTATTTCGTTTTTTATATTTTATATTATTTTATGCCTAAGAAGTTGATTTATTTTCTGCAAGGGAATTTAATTTAAAAAAGCAATAATGTCGACTGCGTTTAGATCTTTTTCATTTTTAAACAAATAAAGTTGGTTCTTTTTTACCAGTACTTAAAGTGCAAAATTGTGTTATAGACTAGAGTTTTCGTAAATATTTTTGTATAATATTTTATGTCTTAGAAGTTGATTTATTTTTGCTCTATTTGTTTGTTTATTTGTTTCCTTTTTCATCGACAAATATCTTCAAAGAGCATGGCAAAGCTCAATGGCATTCTATTATTACAGTATGCGGCTGCGTTTTCATCGGCGTTTCTACCCGCTTCTTCGGCCGTTTTTCTCACTGGAGAATTTAATATCAAAAAGCAGTGTTTTCGACTGCGTTTTGATCTATTTCACTTTTTATATTTTATATTATTTTATGCCTAAGAAGTTGATTTATTTTTTTCAAGAGAATTTAATATCAAAAAGCAGTGTAGAAAATTTAATATAAAAACGCAATAATGTCGACTGCGTTTAGATCTTTTTCATTTTTAAACAAATAAAGTTGTTTCTTTTTTACCAGTACTTAAAGTGCAAAATTGTGTTATAAACTAGAGTTTTCGTAAATATTTTTGTACGATATATTATTTTATGCTTAAGAAGTTGATTTATTTTTGCTCTATTTGTTTGTTTATTTGTTTCCTTTTTCATCGACAAATATCTTCAAAGAGCATGGCAAAGCTCAATGGCATTCTATTATTACAGTATGCGGCTGCGTTTTCATCGGCGTTTCTACCCGCTTCTTCGGCCGTTTTTCTCACTGGAGAATTTAATATCAAAAAGCAGTGTTTTCGACTGCGCTTTGATCTATTTCATTTTTTATATTTTATATTATTTTATGCTTAAGAAGTTGATTTATTTTTGCTCTATTTGTTTGTTTATTTGTTTCCTTTTTCATCGACAAATATCTTCAAAGAGCATGGCAAAGCTCAATGGCATTCTATTATTACAGTATGCGGCTGCGTTTTCATCGGCGTTTCTACCCGCTTCTTCGGCCGTTTTTCTCACTGGAGAATTTAATATCAAAAAGCAGTGTTTTCGACTGCGCTTTGATCTATTTCATTTTTTATATTTTATATTATTTTATGCTTAAGAAGTTGATTTATTTTTGCTCTATTTGTTTGTTTATTTGTTTCCTTTTTCATCGACAAATATCTTCAAAGAGCATGACAAACCTCAATGGCATTCTATTATTACAGTATGCGGCTGCGTTTTCATCGGCGTTTCTACCCGCTTCTTCGGCCGTTTTTCTCACGGGAGAATTTAATATCAAAAAGCAGTGTTTTCGACTGCGCTTTGATCTATTTCATTTTTTATATTTTATATTATTTTATGCTTAAGAAGTTGATTTATTTTTGCTCTATTTGTTTGTTTATTTGTTTCCTTTTTCATCGACAAATATCTTCAAAGAGCATGGCAAAGCTCAATGGCATTCTATTATTACAGTATGCGGCTGCATTTCTATCGGCATTTCAACCCGCTTCTTCGGCCGTTTTTCTCACGGGAGAATTTAATATCAAAAAGCAGTGTTTTCGACTGCGCTTTGATCTATTTCATTTTTTATATTTTATATTATTTTATGCTTAAGAAGTTGATTTATTTTTGCTCTATTTGTTTGTTTATTTGTTTCCTTTTTCATCGACAAATATCTTCAAAGAGCATGGCAAAGCTCAATGGCATTCTATTATTACAGTATGCGGCTGCATTTCTATCGGCATTTCAACCCGCTTCTTCGGCCGTTTTTCTCACTGTAGAATTTAATATCAAAAAGCAGTGTTTTCGACTGCGTTTTGATCTATTTCATTTTTTATATTTTATATTATTTTATGCTTAAGAAGTTGATTTATTTTTGCTCTATTTGTTTGTTTATTTGTTTCCTTTTTCATCGACAAATATCTTCAAAGAGCATGGCAAAGCTCAATGGCATTCTATTATTACAGTATGCGGCTGCATTTCTATCGGCATTTCAACCCGCTTCTTCGGCCGTTTTTCTCACTGTAGAATTTAATATCAAAAAGCAGTGTTTTCGACTGCGTTTTGATCTATTTCATTTTTTATATTTTATATTATTTTATGCCTAAGAAGTTGATTTATTTTCTGCAAGAGAATTTAATATCAAAAAGCAGTGTAGAGAATTTAATATCAAAAAGTAATAATGTCGACTGCGTTTAGATCTTTTTCATTTTTAAACAAATAAAGTTGGTTCTTTTTTACCAGTACTTAAAGTGCAAAATTGTGTTATAAACTAGAGTTTTCGTAAATATTTTTGTATAATATTTTATGTCTTAGAAGTTGATTTATTTTTGCTCTATTTGTTTGTTTATTTGTTTCCTTTTTCATCGTCAAATATCTTCAAAGAGCATGGCAAAGCTCAATGGCATTCTATTATTACAGTATGCGGCTGCGTTTTCATCGGCGTTTCTACCCGCTTCTTCGGCCGTTTTTCTCACTGGAGAATTTAATATCAAAAAGCAGTGTTTTCGACTGCGCTTTGATCTATTTCATTTTTTATATTTTATATTATTTTATGCTTAAGAAGTTGATTTATTTTTGCTCTATTTGTTTGTTTATTTGTTTCCTTTTTCATCGACAAATATCTTCAAAGAGCATGACAAACCTCAATGGCATTCTATTATTACAGTATGCGGCTGCGTTTTCATCGGCGTTTCTACCCGCTTCTTCGGCCGTTTTTCTCACGGGAGAATTTAATATCAAAAAGCAGTGTTTTCGACTGCGCTTTGATCTATTTCATTTTTTATATTTTATATTATTTTATGCCTAAGAAGTTGATTTATTTTTGCTCTATTTGTTTGTTTATTTGTTTCCTTTTTCATCGACAAATATCTTCAAAGAGCATGGAAAAGCTCAATGGCATTCTATTATTACAGTATGCGGCTGCATTTCTATCGGCATTTCAACCCGCTTCTTCGGCCGTTTTTCTCACTGTAGAATTTAATATCAAAAAGCAGTGTTTTCGACTGCGCTTTGATCTATTTCATTTTTTATATTTTATATTATTTTATGCTTAAGAAGTTGATTTATTTTTGCTCTATTTGTTTGTTTATTTGTTTCCTTTTTCATCGACAAATATCTTCAAAGAGCATGGCAAAGCTCAATGGCATTCTATTATTACAGTATGCGGCTGCATTTCTATCGGCATTTCAACCCGCTTCTTCGGCCGTTTTTCTCACTGTAGAATTTAATATCAAAAAGCAGTGTTTTCGACTGCGTTTTGATCTATTTCATTTTTTATATTTTATATTATTTTATGCCTAAGAAGTTGATTTATTTTCTGCAATAGAATTTAATATCAAAAAGCAGTGTAGAGAATTTAATATCAAAAAGTAATAATGTCGACTGCGTTTAGATCTTTTTCATTTTTAAACAAATAAAGTTGGTTCTTTTTTACCAGTACTTAAAGTGCAAAATTGTGTTATAAACTAGAGTTTTCGTAAATATTTTTGTATAATATTTTATGTTTTAGAAGTTGATTTATTTTTGCTCTATTTGTTTGTTTATTTGTTTCCTTTTTCATCGACAAATATCTTCAAAGAGCATGGAAAAGCTCAATGGCATTCTATTATTACAGTATGCGGCTGCATTTCTATCGGCATTTCAACCCGCTTCTTCGGCCGTTTTTCTCACTGTAGAATTTAATATCAAAAAGCAGTGTTTTCGACTGCGCTTTGATCTATTTCATTTTTTATATTTTATATTATTTTATGCTTAAGAAGTTGATTTATTTTTGCTCTATTTGTTTGTTTATTTGTTTCCTTTTTCATCGACAAATATCTTCAAAGAGCATGGCAAAGCTCAATGGCATTCTATTATTACAGTATGCGGCTGCGTTTTCATCGGCGTTTCTACCCGCTTCTTCGGCCGTTTTTCTCACTGGAGAATTTAATATCAAAAAGCAGTGTTTTCGACTGCGCTTTGATCTATTTCATTTTTTATATTTTATATTATTTTATGCTTAAGAAGTTGATTTATTTTTGCTCTATTTGTTTGTTTATTTGTTTCCTTTTTCATCGACAAATATCTTCAAAGAGCATGACAAACCTCAATGGCATTCTATTATTACAGTATGCGGCTGCGTTTTCATCGGCGTTTCTACCCGCTTCTTCGGCCGTTTTTCTCACGGGAGAATTTAATATCAAAAAGCAGTGTTTTCGACTGCGCTTTGATCTATTTCATTTTTTATATTTTATATTATTTTATGCTTAAGAAGTTGATTTATTTTTGCTCTATTTGTTTGTTTATTTGTTTCCTTTTTCATCGACAAATATCTTCAAAGAGCATGGCAAAGCTCAATGGCATTCTATTATTACAGTATGCGGCTGCATTTCTATCGGCATTTCAACCCGCTTCTTCGGCCGTTTTTCTCACGGGAGAATTTAATATCAAAAAGCAGTGTTTTCGACTGCGCTTTGATCTATTTCATTTTTTATATTTTATATTATTTTATGCTTAAGAAGTTGATTTATTTTTGCTCTATTTGTTTGTTTATTTGTTTCCTTTTTCATCGACAAATATCTTCAAAGAGCATGGCAAAGCTCAATGGCATTCTATTATTACAGTATGCGGCTGCATTTCTATCGGCATTTCAACCCGCTTCTTCGGCCGTTTTTCTCACTGTAGAATTTAATATCAAAAAGCAGTGTTTTCGACTGCGTTTTGATCTATTTCATTTTTTATATTTTATATTATTTTATGCTTAAGAAGTTGATTTATTTTTGCTCTATTTGTTTGTTTATTTGTTTCCTTTTTCATCGACAAATATCTTCAAAGAGCATGGCAAAGCTCAATGGCATTCTATTATTACAGTATGCGGCTGCGTTTTCATCGGCGTTTCTACCCGCTTCTTCGGCCGTTTTTCTCACTGGAGAATTTAATATCAAAAAGCAGTGTTTTCGACTGCGCTTTGATCTATTTCATTTTTTATATTTTATATTATTTTATGCTTAAGAAGTTGATTTATTTTTGCTCTATTTGTTTGTTTATTTGTTTCCTTTTTCATCGACAAATATCTTCAAAGAGCATGACAAACCTCAATGGCATTCTATTATTACAGTATGCGGCTGCGTTTTCATCGGCGTTTCTACCCGCTTCTTCGGCCGTTTTTCTCACGGGAGAATTTAATATCAAAAAGCAGTGTTTTCGACTGCGCTTTGATCTATTTCATTTTTTATATTTTATATTATTTTATGCCTAAGAAGTTGATTTATTTTTGCTCTATTTGTTTGTTTATTTGTTTCCTTTTTCATCGACAAATATCTTCAAAGAGCATGGAAAAGCTCAATGGCATTCTATTATTACAGTATGCGGCTGCATTTCTATCGGCATTTCAACCCGCTTCTTCGGCCGTTTTTCTCACTGTAGAATTTAATATCAAAAAGCAGTGTTTTCGACTGCGCTTTGATCTATTTCATTTTTTATATTTTATATTATTTTATGCTTAAGAAGTTGATTTATTTTTGCTCTATTTGTTTGTTTATTTGTTTCCTTTTTCATCGACAAATATCTTCAAAGAGCATGGCAAAGCTCAATGGCATTCTATTATTACAGTATGCGGCTGCATTTCTATCGGCATTTCAACCCGCTTCTTCGGCCGTTTTTCTCACTGTAGAATTTAATATCAAAAAGCAGTGTTTTCGACTGCGTTTTGATCTATTTCACTTTTTATATTTTATATTATTTTATGCCTAAGAAGTTGATTTATTTTTTTCAAGAGAATTTAATATCAAAAAGCAGTGTAGAAAATTTAATATAAAAACGCAATAATGTCGACTGCGTTTAGATCTTTTTCATTTTTAAACAAATAAAGTTGTTTCTTTTTTACCAGTACTTAAAGTGCAAAATTGTGTTATAAACTAGAGTTTTCGTAAATATTTTTGTACGATATATTATTTTATGCTTAAGAAGTTGATTTATTTTTGCTCTATTTGTTTGTTTATTTGTTTCCTTTTTCATCGACAAATATCTTCAAAGAGCATGGCAAAGCTCAATGGCATTCTATTATTACAGTATGCGGCTGCGTTTTCATCGGCGTTTCTACCCGCTTCTTCGGCCGTTTTTCTCACTGGAGAATTTAATATCAAAAAGCAGTGTTTTCGACTGCGCTTTGATCTATTTCATTTTTTATATTTTATATTATTTTATGCTTAAGAAGTTGATTTATTTTTGCTCTATTTGTTTGTTTATTTGTTTCCTTTTTCATCGACAAATATCTTCAAAGAGCATGGCAAAGCTCAATGGCATTCTATTATTACAGTATGCGGCTGCGTTTTCATCGGCGTTTCTACCCGCTTCTTCGGCCGTTTTTCTCACTGGAGAATTTAATATCAAAAAGCAGTGTTTTCGACTGCGCTTTGATCTATTTCATTTTTTATATTTTATATTATTTTATGCTTAAGAAGTTGATTTATTTTTGCTCTATTTGTTTGTTTATTTGTTTCCTTTTTCATCGACAAATATCTTCAAAGAGCATGACAAACCTCAATGGCATTCTATTATTACAGTATGCGGCTGCGTTTTCATCGGCGTTTCTACCCGCTTCTTCGGCCGTTTTTCTCACGGGAGAATTTAATATCAAAAAGCAGTGTTTTCGACTGCGCTTTGATCTATTTCATTTTTTATATTTTATATTATTTTATGCTTAAGAAGTTGATTTATTTTTGCTCTATTTGTTTGTTTATTTGTTTCCTTTTTCATCGACAAATATCTTCAAAGAGCATGGCAAAGCTCAATGGCATTCTATTATTACAGTATGCGGCTGCATTTCTATCGGCATTTCAACCCGCTTCTTCGGCCGTTTTTCTCACTGTAGAATTTAATATCAAAAAGCAGTGTTTTCGACTGCGCTTTGATCTATTTCATTTTTTATATTTTATATTATTTTATGCCTAAGAAGTTGATTTATTTTCTTCAAGAGAATTTAATATCAAAAAGCAGTGTAGAGAATTTAATATCAAAAAGCAATAATGTCGACTGCGTTTAGATCTTTTTCATTTTTAAACAAATAAAGTTGGTTCTTTTTTACCAGTACTTAAAGTGCAAAATTGTGTTATAAACTAGAGTTTTCGTAAATATTTTTGTATAATATTTTATGTCTTAGAAGTTGATTTATTTTTGCTCTATTTGTTTGTTTATTTGTTTCCTTTTTCATCGACAAATATCTTCAAAGAGCATGGCAAAGCTCAATGGCATTCTATTATTACAGTATGCGGCTGCGTTTCCATCGGCGTTTCTACCCGCTTCTTCGGCCGTTTTTCTCACTGGAGAATTTAATATCAAAAAGCAGTGTTTTCGACTGCGCTTTGATCTATTTCACTTTTTATATTTTATATTATTTTATGCCTAAGAAGTTGATTTATTTTCTTCAAGAGAATTTAATATCAAAAAGCAGTGTAGAGAATTTAATATCAAAAAGCAATAATGTCGACTGCGTTTAGATCTTTTTCATTTTTAAACAAATAAAGTTGGTTCTTTTTTACCAGTACTTAAAGTGCAAAATTGTGTTATAAACTAGAGTTTTCGTAAATATTTTTGTACGATATATTATTTTATGCTTAAGAAGTTGATTTATTTTTGCTCTATTTGTTTGTTTATTTGTTTCCTTTTTCATCGACAAATATCTTCAAAGAGCATGGCAAAGCTCAATGGCATTCTATTATTACAGTATGCGGCTGCGTTTTCATCGGCTTTTCTACCCGCTTCTTCGGCCGTTTTTCTCACTGTAGAATTTAATATCAAAAAGCAGTGTTTTCGACTGCGTTTTGATCTATTTCATTTTTTATATTTTATATTATTTTATGCCTAAGAAGTTGATTTATTTTCTGCAAGAGAATTTAATATCAAAAAGCAGTGTAGAGAATTTAATATCAAAAAGCAATAATGTCGACTGCGTTTAGATCTTTTTAATTTTTAAACAAATAAAATTGGTTCTTTTTTACCAGTACTTAAAGTGCAAAATTGTGTTATAAACTAGAGTTTTCGTAAATATTTTTGTATAATATTTTATGTCTTAGAAGTTGATTTATTTTTGCTCTATTTGTTTGTTTATTTGTTTCCTTTTTCATCGACAAATATCTTCAAAGAGCATGGCAAGGCTCAATGGCATTCTATTATTACAGTATGCGGCTGCGTTTTCATCGGCGTTTCTACCCGATTCTTCGGCCGTTTTTCTCACGGGAGAATTTAATATCAAAAAGCAGTGTTTTCGACTGCGCTTTGATCTATTTCATTTTTTATATTTTATATTATTTTATGCTTAAGAAGTTGATTTATTTTTGCTCTATTTGTTTGTTTATTTGTTTCCTTTTTCATCGACAAATATCTTCAAAGAGCATGGCAAAGCTCAATGGCATTCTATTATTACAGTATGCGGCTGCATTTCTATCGGCATTTCAACCCGCTTCTTCGGCCGTTTTTCTCACTGTAGAATTTAATATCAAAAAGCAGTGTAGAGAATTTAATATCAAAAAGCAATAATGTCGACTGCGTTTGGATCTTTTTCATTTTTAAACAAATAAAGTTGGTTCTTTTTTACCAGTACTTTAAGTGCAAAATTGTGTTATAAACTAGAGTTTTCGTAAATATTTTTGTATAATATTTTATGTCTTAGAAGTTGATTTATTTTTGCTCTATTTGTTTGTTTATTTCTTTCCTTTTTCATCGACAAATATCTTCAAAGAGCATGGCAAAGCTCAATGGCATTCTATTATTACAGTATGCGGCTGCGTTTTCATCGGCGTTTCTACCCGCTTCTTCGGCCGTTTTTCTCACTGGAGAATTTAATATCAAAAAGCAGTGTTTTCGACTGCGTTTTGATCTATTTCACTTTTAATATTTTATATTATTTTATGCCTAAGAAGTTGATTTATTTTCTGCAATAGAATTTAATATCAAAAAGCAGTGTAGAGAATTTAATATCAAAAAGCAATAATGTCGACTGCCTTTAGATCTTTTTCATTTTTAAACAAATAAAATTGGTTCTTTTTTACCAGTACTTATAGTGCAAAATTGTGTTATAAACTAGAGTTTTCGTAAATATTTTTGTATAATATTTTATGTCTTAGAAGTTGATTTATTTTTGCTCTATTTGTTTGTTTATTTGTTTCCTTTTTCATCGACAAATATCTTCAAAGAGCATGGCAAAGCTCAATGGCATTCTATTATTACAGTATGCGGCTGCGTTTTCATCGTCGTTTCTACCCGCTTCTTCGGCCGTTTTTCTCACTGTAGAATTTAATATCAAAATCTGTGTTTTCGACTGCGTTTTTATCTATTTCATTTTTTATATTTTATATTATTTTATGCCTAAGAAGTTGATTTATTTTCTGCAATAGAATTTAATATCAAAAAGCAGTGTAGAGAATTTAATATCAAAAAGCAATAATGTCGACTGCGTTTAGATCTTTTTCATTTTTAAACAAATAAAGTTGGTTCTTTTTTACCAGTACTTAAAGTGCAAAATTGTGTTATAAACTAGAGTTTTCGTAAATATTTTTGTACGATATATTATTTTATGCTTAAGAAGTTGATTTATTTTTGCTCTATTTGTTTGTTTATTTGTTTCCTTTTTCATCGACAAATATCTTCAAAGAGCATGGCAAAGCTCAATGGCATTCTATTATTACAGTATGCGGCTGCGTTTTCATCGGCGTTTCTACCCGCTTCTTCGGCCGTTTTTCTCACTGGAGAATTTAATATCAAAAAGCAGTGTTTTCGACTGCGCTTTGATCTATTTCATTTTTTATATTTTATATTATTTTATGCTTAAGAAGTTGATTTATTTTTGCTCTATTTGTTTGTTTATTTGTTTCCTTTTTCATCGACAAATATCTTCAAAGAGCATGACAAACCTCAATGGCATTCTATTATTACAGTATGCGGCTGCGTTTTCATCGGCGTTTCTACCCGCTTCTTCGGCCGTTTTTCTCACGGGAGAATTTAATATCAAAAAGCAGTGTTTTCGACTGCGCTTTGATCTATTTCATTTTTTATATTTTATATTATTTTATGCTTAAGAAGTTGATTTATTTTTGCTCTATTTGTTTGTTTATTTGTTTCCTTTTTCATCGACAAATATCTTCAAAGAGCATGGCAAAGCTCAATGGCATTCTATTATTACAGTATGCGGCTGCGTTTTCATCGGCGTTTCTACCCGCTTCTTCGGCCGTTTTTCTCACTGGAGAATTTAATATCAAAAAGCAGTGTTTTCGACTGCGTTTTCATCTATTTCACTTTTTATATTTTATATTATTTTATGCCTAAGAAGTTGATTTATTTTCTTCAAGAGAATTTAATATCAAAAAGCAGTGTAGAGAATTTAATATCAAAAAGCAATAATGTCGACTGCGTTTAGATCTTTTTCATTTTTAAACAAATAAAGTTGGTTCTTTTTTACCAGTACTTAAAGTGCAAAATTGTGTTATAAACTAGAGTTTTCGTAAATATTTTTGTACGATATATTATTTTATGCTTAAGAAGTTGATTTATTTTTGCTCTATTTGTTTGTTTATTTGTTTCCTTTTTCATCGACAAATATCTTCAAAGAGCATGGCAAAGCTCAATGGCATTCTATTATTACAGTATGCGGCTGCGTTTTAATCGGCGTTTCTACCCGCTTCTTCGGCCGTTTTTCTCACTGTAGAATTTAATATCAAAAAGCAGTGTTTTCGACTGCGCTTTGATCTATTTCATTTTTTATATTTTATATTATTTTATGCTTAAGAAGTTGATTTATTTTTGCTCTATTTGTTTGTTTATTTGTTTCCTTTTTCATCGACAAATATCTTCAAAGAGCATGGCAAAGCTCAATGGCATTCTATTATTACAGTATGCGGCTGCATTTCTATCGGCATTTCAACCCGCTTCTTCGGCCGTTTTTCTCACTGTAGAATTTAATATCAAAAAGCAGTGTTTTCGACTGCGTTTTGATCTATTTCACTTTTTATATTTTATATTATTTTATGCCTAAGAAGTTGATTTATTTTTTTCAAGAGAATTTAATATCAAAAAGCAGTGTAGAAAATTTAATATAAAAACGCAATAATGTCGACTGCGTTTAGATCTTTTTCATTTTTAAACAAATAAAGTTGTTTCTTTTTTACCAGTACTTAAAGTGCAAAATTGTGTTATAAACTAGAGTTTTCGTAAATATTTTTGTACGATATATTATTTTATGCTTAAGAAGTTGATTTATTTTTGCTCTATTTGTTTGTTTATTTGTTTCCTTTTTCATCGACAAATATCTTCAAAGAGCATGGCAAAGCTCAATGGCATTCTATTATTACAGTATGCGGCTGCGTTTTCATCGGCGTTTCTACCCGCTTCTTCGGCCGTTTTTCTCACTGGAGAATTTAATATCAAAAAGCAGTGTTTTCGACTGCGCTTTGATCTATTTCATTTTTTATATTTTATATTATTTTATGCTTAAGAAGTTGATTTATTTTTGCTCTATTTGTTTGTTTATTTGTTTCCTTTTTCATCGACAAATATCTTCAAAGAGCATGGCAAAGCTCAATGGCATTCTATTATTACAGTATGCGGCTGCGTTTTCATCGGCGTTTCTACCCGCTTCTTCGGCCGTTTTTCTCACTGGAGAATTTAATATCAAAAAGCAGTGTTTTCGACTGCGCTTTGATCTATTTCATTTTTTATATTTTATATTATTTTATGCTTAAGAAGTTGATTTATTTTTGCTCTATTTGTTTGTTTATTTGTTTCCTTTTTCATCGACAAATATCTTCAAAGAGCATGACAAACCTCAATGGCATTCTATTATTACAGTATGCGGCTGCGTTTTCATCGGCGTTTCTACCCGCTTCTTCGGCCGTTTTTCTCACGGGAGAATTTAATATCAAAAAGCAGTGTTTTCGACTGCGCTTTGATCTATTTCATTTTTTATATTTTATATTATTTTATGCTTAAGAAGTTGATTTATTTTTGCTCTATTTGTTTGTTTATTTGTTTCCTTTTTCATCGACAAATATCTTCAAAGAGCATGGCAAAGCTCAATGGCATTCTATTATTACAGTATGCGGCTGCATTTCTATCGGCATTTCAACCCGCTTCTTCGGCCGTTTTTCTCACTGTAGAATTTAATATCAAAAAGCAGTGTTTTCGACTGCGCTTTGATCTATTTCATTTTTTATATTTTATATTATTTTATGCCTAAGAAGTTGATTTATTTTCTTCAAGAGAATTTAATATCAAAAAGCAGTGTAGAGAATTTAATATCAAAAAGCAATAATGTCGACTGCGTTTAGATCTTTTTCATTTTTAAACAAATAAAGTTGGTTCTTTTTTACCAGTACTTAAAGTGCAAAATTGTGTTATAAACTAGAGTTTTCGTAAATATTTTTGTATAATATTTTATGTCTTAGAAGTTGATTTATTTTTGCTCTATTTGTTTGTTTATTTGTTTCCTTTTTCATCGACAAATATCTTCAAAGAGCATGGCAAAGCTCAATGGCATTCTATTATTACAGTATGCGGCTGCGTTTCCATCGGCGTTTCTACCCGCTTCTTCGGCCGTTTTTCTCACTGGAGAATTTAATATCAAAAAGCAGTGTTTTCGACTGCGCTTTGATCTATTTCACTTTTTATATTTTATATTATTTTATGCCTAAGAAGTTGATTTATTTTCTTCAAGAGAATTTAATATCAAAAAGCAGTGTAGAGAATTTAATATCAAAAAGCAATAATGTCGACTGCGTTTAGATCTTTTTCATTTTTAAACAAATAAAGTTGGTTCTTTTTTACCAGTACTTAAAGTGCAAAATTGTGTTATAAACTAGAGTTTTCGTAAATATTTTTGTACGATATATTATTTTATGCTTAAGAAGTTGATTTATTTTTGCTCTATTTGTTTGTTTATTTCTATTATTACAGTATGCGGCTGCGTTTCCATCGGCGTTTCTACCCGCTTCTTCGGCCGTTTTTCTCACTGGAGAATTTAATATCAAAAAGCAGTGTTTTCGACTGCGCTTTGATCTATTTCACTTTTTATATTTTATATTATTTTATGCCTAAGAAGTTGATTTATTTTCTTCAAGAGAATTTAATATCAAAAAGCAGTGTAGAGAATTTAATATCAAAAAGCAATAATGTCGACTGCGTTTAGATCTTTTTCATTTTTAAACAAATAAAGTTGGTTCTTTTTTACCAGTACTTAAAGTGCAAAATTGTGTTATAAACTAGAGTTTTCGTAAATATTTTTGTACGATATATTATTTTATGCTTAAGAAGTTGATTTATTTTTGCTCTATTTGTTTGTTTATTTGTTTCCTTTTTCATCGACAAATATCTTCAAAGAGCATGGCAAAGCTCAATGGCATTCTATTATTACAGTATGCGGCTGCGTTTTCATCGGCTTTTCTACCCGCTTCTTCGGCCGTTTTTCTCACTGTAGAATTTAATATCAAAAAGCAGTGTTTTCGACTGCGTTTTGATCTATTTCATTTTTTATATTTTATATTATTTTATGCCTAAGAAGTTGATTTATTTTCTGCAAGAGAATTTAATATCAAAAAGCAGTGTAGAGAATTTAATATCAAAAAGCAATAATGTCGACTGCGTTTAGATCTTTTTAATTTTTAAACAAATAAAATTGGTTCTTTTTTACCAGTACTTAAAGTGCAAAATTGTGTTATAAACTAGAGTTTTCGTAAATATTTTTGTATAATATTTTATGTCTTAGAAGTTGATTTATTTTTGCTCTATTTGTTTGTTTATTTGTTTCCTTTTTCATCGACAAATATCTTCAAAGAGCATGGCAAGGCTCAATGGCATTCTATTATTACAGTATGCGGCTGCGTTTTCATCGGCGTTTCTACCCGATTCTTCGGCCGTTTTTCTCACGGGAGAATTTAATATCAAAAAGCAGTGTTTTCGACTGCGCTTTGATCTATTTCATTTTTTATATTTTATATTATTTTATGCTTAAGAAGTTGATTTATTTTTGCTCTATTTGTTTGTTTATTTGTTTCCTTTTTCATCGACAAATATCTTCAAAGAGCATGGCAAAGCTCAATGGCATTCTATTATTACAGTATGCGGCTGCATTTCTATCGGCATTTCAACCCGCTTCTTCGGCCGTTTTTCTCACTGTAGAATTTAATATCAAAAAGCAGTGTAGAGAATTTAATATCAAAAAGCAATAATGTCGACTGCGTTTGGATCTTTTTCATTTTTAAACAAATAAAGTTGGTTCTTTTTTACCAGTACTTTAAGTGCAAAATTGTGTTATAAACTAGAGTTTTCGTAAATATTTTTGTATAATATTTTATGTCTTAGAAGTTGATTTATTTTTGCTCTATTTGTTTGTTTATTTCTTTCCTTTTTCATCGACAAATATCTTCAAAGAGCATGGCAAAGCTCAATGGCATTCTATTATTACAGTATGCGGCTGCGTTTTCATCGGCGTTTCTACCCGCTTCTTCGGCCGTTTTTCTCACTGGAGAATTTAATATCAAAAAGCAGTGTTTTCGACTGCGTTTTGATCTATTTCACTTTTAATATTTTATATTATTTTATGCCTAAGAAGTTGATTTATTTTCTGCAATAGAATTTAATATCAAAAAGCAGTGTAGAGAATTTAATATCAAAAAGCAATAATGTCGACTGCCTTTAGATCTTTTTCATTTTTAAACAAATAAAATTGGTTCTTTTTTACCAGTACTTATAGTGCAAAATTGTGTTATAAACTAGAGTTTTCGTAAATATTTTTGTATAATATTTTATGTCTTAGAAGTTGATTTATTTTTGCTCTATTTGTTTGTTTATTTGTTTCCTTTTTCATCGACAAATATCTTCAAAGAGCATGGCAAAGCTCAATGGCATTCTATTATTACAGTATGCGGCTGCGTTTTCATCGTCGTTTCTACCCGCTTCTTCGGCCGTTTTTCTCACTGTAGAATTTAATATCAAAATCTGTGTTTTCGACTGCGTTTTTATCTATTTCATTTTTTATATTTTATATTATTTTATGCCTAAGAAGTTGATTTATTATCTGCAATAGAATTTAATATCAAAAAGCAGTGTAGAGAATTTAATATCAAAAAGCAATAATGTCGACTGCGTTTAGATCTTTTTCATTTTTAAACAAATAAAGTTGGTTCTTTTTTACCAGTACTTAAAGTGCAAAATTGTGTTATAAACTAGAGTTTTCGTAAATATTTTTGTACGATATATTATTTTATGCTTAAGAAGTTGATTTATTTTTGCTCTATTTGTTTGTTTATTTGTTTCCTTTTTCATCGACAAATATCTTCAAAGAGCATGGCAAAGCTCAATGGCATTCTATTATTACAGTATGCGGCTGCGTTTTCATCGGCGTTTCTACCCGCTTCTTCGGCCGTTTTTCTCACTGGAGAATTTAATATCAAAAAGCAGTGTTTTCGACTGCGCTTTGATCTATTTCATTTTTTATATTTTATATTATTTTATGCTTAAGAAGTTGATTTATTTTTGCTCTATTTGTTTGTTTATTTGTTTCCTTTTTCATCGACAAATATCTTCAAAGAGCATGACAAACCTCAATGGCATTCTATTATTACAGTATGCGGCTGCGTTTTCATCGGCGTTTCTACCCGCTTCTTCGGCCGTTTTTCTCACGGGAGAATTTAATATCAAAAAGCAGTGTTTTCGACTGCGCTTTGATCTATTTCATTTTTTATATTTTATATTATTTTATGCTTAAGAAGTTGATTTATTTTTGCTCTATTTGTTTGTTTATTTGTTTCCTTTTTCATCGACAAATATCTTCAAAGAGCATGGCAAAGCTCAATGGCATTCTATTATTACAGTATGCGGCTGCGTTTTCATCGGCGTTTCTACCCGCTTCTTCGGCCGTTTTTCTCACTGGAGAATTTAATATCAAAAAGCAGTGTTTTCGACTGCGTTTTCATCTATTTCACTTTTTATATTTTATATTATTTTATGCCTAAGAAGTTGATTTATTTTCTTCAAGAGAATTTAATATCAAAAAGCAGTGTAGAGAATTTAATATCAAAAAGCAATAATGTCGACTGCGTTTAGATCTTTTTCATTTTTAAACAAATAAAGTTGGTTCTTTTTTACCAGTACTTAAAGTGCAAAATTGTGTTATAAACTAGAGTTTTCGTAAATATTTTTGTACGATATATTATTTTATGCTTAAGAAGTTGATTTATTTTTGCTCTATTTGTTTGTTTATTTGTTTCCTTTTTCATCGACAAATATCTTCAAAGAGCATGGCAAAGCTCAATGGCATTCTATTATTACAGTATGCGGCTGCGTTTTAATCGGCGTTTCTACCCGCTTCTTCGGCCGTTTTTCTCACTGTAGAATTTAATATCAAAAAGCAGTGTTTTCGACTGCGTTTTGATCTATTTCATTTTTTATATTTTATATTATTTTATGCCTAAGAAGTTGATTTATTTTCTGCAATAGAATTTAATATCAAAAAGCAGTGTAGAGAATTTAATATCAAAAAGCAATAATGTCGACTGCGTTTAGATCTTTTTCATTTTTAAACAAATAAAATTGGTTCTTTTTTACCAGTACTTGCAAGTGCAAAATTGTGTTATAAACTAGAGTTTTCGTAAATATTTTTGTATAATATTTTATGTCTTAGAAGTTGATTTATTTTTGCTCTATTTGTTTGTTTATTTGTTTCCTTTTTCATCGACAAATATCTTCAAAGAGCATGGCAAAGCTCAATGGCATTCTATTATTACAGTATGCGTCTGCGTTTTCATCGGCGTTTCTACCCGCTTCTTCGGCCGTTTTTCTCACTGGAGAATTTAATATCAAAAAGCAGTGTTTTCGACTGAGCTTTGATCTATTTCATTTTTTATATTTTATATTATTTTATGCCTAAGAAGTTGATTTATTTTCTGCAAGAGAATTTAATATCAAAAAGCAGTGTAGAGAATTTAATATCAAAAAGCAATAATGTCGACTGCGTTTAGATCTTTTTCATTTTTAAACAAATAAAGTTGGTTCTTTTTTACCAGTACTTAAAGTGCAAAATTGTGTTATAAACTAGAGTTTTCGTAAATATTTTTGTACGATATATTATTTTATGCTTAAGAAGTTGATTTATTTTTGCTCTATTTGTTTGTTTATTTGTTTCCTTTTTCATCGACAAATATCTTCAAAGAGCATGGCAAAGCTCAATGGCATTCTATTATTACAGTATGCGGCTGCGTTTTCATCGGCGTTTCTACCCGCTTCTTCGGCCGTTTTTCTCACTGGAGAATTTAATATCAAAAAGCAGTGTTTTCGACTGCGTTTTCATCTATTTCACTTTTTATATTTTATATTATTTTATGCCTAAGAAGTTGATTTATTTTCTTCAAGAGAATTTAATATCAAAAAGCAGTGTAGAGAATTTAATATCAAAAAGCAATAATGTCGACTGCGTTTAGATCTTTTTCATTTTTAAACAAATAAAGTTGGTTCTTTTTTACCAGTACTTAAAGTGCAAAATTGTGTTATAAACTAGAGTTTTCGTAAATATTTTTGTACGATATATTATTTTATGCTTAAGAAGTTGATTTATTTTTGCTCTATTTGTTTGTTTATTTGTTTCCTTTTTCATCGACAAATATCTTCAAAGAGCATGGCAAAGCTCAATGGCATTCTATTATTACAGTATGCGGCTGCGTTTTCATCGGCGTTTCTACCCGCTTCTTCGGCCGTTTTTCTCACTGGAGAATTTAATATCAAAAAGCAGTGTTTTCGACTGCGCTTTGATCTATTTCATTTTTTATATTTTATATTATTTTATGCTTAAGAAGTTGATTTATTTTTGCTCTATTTGTTTGTTTATTTGTTTCCTTTTTCATCGACAAATATCTTCAAAGAGCATGGCAAAGCTCAATGGCATTCTTTTATTACAATATGCGGCTGCATTTCTATCGGCATTTCAACCCGCTTCTTCGGCCGTTTTTCTCACTGTAGAATTTAATATCAAAAAGCAGTGTTTTCGACTGCGTTTTGATCTATTTCACTTTTAATATTTAATATTATTTTATGCCTAAGAAGTTGATTTATTTTCTTCAAGAGAATTTAATATCAAAAAGCAGTGTAGAGAATTTAATATCAAAAAGCAATAATGTCGACTGCGTTTAGATCTTTTTCATTTTTAAACAAATAAAGTTGGTTCTTTTTTACCAGTACTTAAAGTGCAAAATTGTGTTATAAACTAGAGTTTTCGTAAATATTTTTGTACGATATATTATTTTATGCTTAAGAAGTTGATTTATTTTTGCTCTATTTGTTTGTTTATTTGTTTCCTTTTTCATCGACAAATATCTTCAAAGAGCATGGCAAAGCTCAATGGCATTCTATTATTACAGTATGCGGCTGCGTTTTCATCGGCGTTTCTACCCGCTTCTTCGGCCGTTTTTCTCACTGGAGAATTTAATATCAAAAAGCAGTGTTTTCGACTGCGCTTTGATCTATTTCATTTTTTATATTTTATATTATTTTATGCTTAAGAAGTTGATTTATTTTTGCTCTATTTGTTTGTTTATTTGTTTCCTTTTTCATCGACAAATATCTTCAAAGAGCATGGCAAAGCTCAATGGCATTCTTTTATTACAATATGCGGCTGCATTTCTATCGGCATTTCAACCCGCTTCTTCGGCCGTTTTTCTCACTGTAGAATTTAATATCAAAAAGCAGTGTTTTCGACTGCGTTTTGATCTATTTCACTTTTAATATTTTATATTATTTTATGCCTAAGAAGTTGATTTATTTTCTGCAAGAGAATTTAATATCAAAAAGCAGTGTAGAGAATTTAATATCAAAAAGTAATAATGTCGACTGCGTTTAGATCTTTTTCATTTTTAAACAAATAAATTTGGTTCTTTTTTACCAGTACTTAAAGTGCAAAATTGTGTTATAAACTAGAGTTTTCGTAAATATTTTTGTATAATATTTTATGTCTTATTTTTGCTCTATTTGTTTGTTTATTTGTTTCCTTTTTCATCGACAAATATCTTCAAAGAGCATGGCAAAGCTCAATGGCATTCTATTATTACAGTATGCGGCTGCGTTTTCATCGGCGTTTCTACCCGCTTCTTCGGCCGTTTTTCTCACTGGAGAATTTAATATCAAAAAGCAGTGTTTTCGACTGCGCTTTGATCTATTTCATTTTTTATATTTTATATTATTTTATGCTTAAGAAGTTGATTTATTTTTGCTCTATTTGTTTGTTTATTTGTTTCCTTTTTCATCGACAAATATCTTCAAAGAGCATGGCAAAGCTCAATGGCATTCTTTTATTACAATATGCGGCTGCATTTCTATCGGCATTTCAACCCGCTTCTTCGGCCGTTTTTCTCACTGTAGAATTTAATATCAAAAAGCAGTGTTTTCGACTGCGTTTTGATCTATTTCACTTTTAATATTTAATATTATTTTATGCCTAAGAAGTTGATTTATTTTCTTCAAGAGAATTTAATATCAAAAAGCAGTGTAGAGAATTTAATATCAAAAAGCAATAATGTCGACTGCGTTTAGATCTTTTTCATTTTTAAACAAATAAAGTTGGTTCTTTTTTACCAGTACTTAAAGTGCAAAATTGTGTTATAAACTAGAGTTTTCGTAAATATTTTTGTACGATATATTATTTTATGCTTAAGAAGTTGATTTATTTTTGCTCTATTTGTTTGTTTATTTGTTTCCTTTTTCATCGACAAATATCTTCAAAGAGCATGGCAAAGCTCAATGGCATTCTATTATTACAGTATGCGGCTGCGTTTTCATCGGCGTTTCTACCCGCTTCTTCGGCCGTTTTTCTCACTGGAGAATTTAATATCAAAAAGCAGTGTTTTCGACTGCGTTTTGATCTATTTCACTTTTTATATTTTATATTATTTTATGCCTAAGAAGTTGATTTATTTTCTTCAAGAGAATTTAATATCAAAAAGCAGTGTAGAGAATTTAATATCAAAAAGCAATAATGTCGACTGCGTTTAGATCTTTTTCATTTTTAAACAAATAAAGTTGGTTCTTTTTTACCAGTACTTAAAGTGCAAAATTGTGTTATAAACTAGAGTTTTCGTAAATATTTTTGTACGATATATTATTTTATGCTTAAGAAGTTGATTTATTTTTGCTCTATTTGTTTGTTTATTTGTTTCCTTTTTCATCGACAAATATCTTCAAAGAGCATGGCAAAGCTCAATGGCATTCTATTATTACAGTATGCGGCTGCGTTTTCATCGGCGTTTCTACCCGCTTCTTCGGCCGTTTTTCTCACTGGAGAATTTAATATCAAAAAGCAGTGTTTTCGACTGCGCTTTGATCTATTTCATTTTTTATATTTTATATTATTTTATGCTTAAGAAGTTGATTTATTTTTGCTCTATTTGTTTGTTTATTTGTTTCCTTTTTCATCGACAAATATCTTCAAAGAGCATGGCAAAGCTCAATGGCATTCTTTTATTACAATATGCGGCTGCATTTCTATCGGCATTTCAACCCGCTTCTTCGGCCGTTTTTCTCACTGTAGAATTTAATATCAAAAAGCAGTGTTTTCGACTGCGTTTTGATCTATTTCACTTTTAATATTTTATATTATTTTATGCCTAAGAAGTTGATTTATTTTCTGCAAGAGAATTTAATATCAAAAAGCAGTGTAGAGAATTTAATATCAAAAAGTAATAATGTCGACTGCGTTTAGATCTTTTTCATTTTTAAACAAATAAATTTGGTTCTTTTTTACCAGTACTTAAAGTGCAAAATTGTGTTATAAACTAGAGTTTTCGTAAATATTTTTGTATAATATTTTATGTCTTATTTTTGCTCTATTTGTTTGTTTATTTGTTTCCTTTTTCATCGACAAATATCTTCAAAGAGCATGGCAAAGCTCAATGGCATTCTATTATTACAGTATGCGGCTGCGTTTTCATCGGCGTTTCTACCCGCTTCTTCGGCCGTTTTTCTCACTGGAGAATTTAATATCAAAAAGCAGTGTTTTCGACTGCGCTTTGATCTATTTCATTTTTTATATTTTATATTATTTTATGCTTAAGAAGTTGATTTATTTTTGCTCTATTTGTTTGTTTATTTGTTTCCTTTTTCATCCACAAATATCTTCAAAGAGCATGGCAAAGCTCAATGGCATTCTTTTATTACAATATGCGGCTGCATTTCTATCGGCATTTCAACCCGCTTCTTCGGCCGTTTTTCTCACTGTAGAATTTAATATCAAAAAGCAGTGTTTTCGACTGCGTTTTGATCTATTTCACTTTTAATATTTTATATTATTTTATGCCTAAGAAGTTGATTTATTTTCTTCAAGAGAATTTAATATCAAAAAGCAGTGTGGAGAATTTAATATCAAAAAGCAATAATGTCGACTGCGTTTAGATCTTTTTCATTTTTAAACAAATAAAGTTGGTTCTTTTTTACCAGTACTTAAAGTGCAAAATTGTGTTATAAACTAGAGTTTTCGTAAATATTTTTGTATAATATTTTATGTCTTATTTTTGCTCTATTTGTTTGTTTATTTGTTTCCTTTTTCATCGACAAATATCTTCAAAGAGCATGGCAAAGCTCAATGGCATTCTATTATTACAGTATGCGGCTGCGTTTTCATTGGCGTTTCTACCCGCTTCTTCGGCCGTTTTTCTCACTGGAGAATTTAATATCAAAAAGCAGTGTTTTCGACTGCGCTTTGATCTATTTCATTTTTTATATTTTATATTATTTTATGCTTAAGAAGTTGATTTATTTTTGCTCTATTTGTTTGTTTATTTGTTTCCTTTTTCAACGACAAATATCTTCAAAGAGAATGGCAAAGCTCAATGGCATTCTTTTATTACAATATGCGGCTGCATTTCTATCGGCATTTCAACCCGCTTCTTCGGCCGTTTTTCTCACTGTAGAATTTAATATCAAAAAGCAGTGTTTTCGACTGCGTTTTGATCTATTTCACTTTTAATATTTTATATTATTTTATGCCTAAGAAGTTGATTTATTTTCTTCAAGAGAATTTAATATCAAAAAGCAGTGTAGAGAATTTAATATCAAAAAGCAATAATGTCGACTGCGTTTAGATCTTTTTCATTTTTAAACAAATAAAGTTGGTTCTTTTTTACCAGTACTTAAAGTGCAAAATTGTGTTATAAACTAGAGTTTTCGTAAATATTTTTGTACGATATATTATTTTATGCTTAAGAAGTTGATTTATTTTTGCTCTATTTGTTTGTTTATTTGTTTCCTTTTTCATCGACAAATATCTTCAAAGAGCATGGCAAAGCTCAATGGCATTCTATTATTACAGTATGCGGCTGCGTTTTAATCGGCGTTTCTACCCGCTTCTTCGGCCGTTTTTCTCACTGTAGAATTTAATATCAAAAAGCAGTGTTTTCGACTGCGTTTTGATCTATTTCATTTTTTATATTTTATATTATTTTATGCCTAAGAAGTTGATTTATTTTCTGCAATAGAATTTAATATCAAAAAGCAGTGTAGAGAATTTAATATCAAAAAGCAATAATGTCGACTGCGCTTAGATCTTTTTCATTTTTAAACAAATAAAATTGGTTCTTTTTTACCAGTACTTAAAGTGCAGAATTGTGTTATAAACTAGAGTTTTCGTAAATATTTTTGTATAATATTTTATGTCTTAGAAGTTGATTTATTTTTGCTCTATTTGTTTGTTTATTTGTTTCCTTTTTCATCGACAAATATCTTCAAAGAGCATGGCAAAGCTCAATGGCATTCTATTATTACAGTATGCGGCTGCGTTTTCATCGGCGTTTCTACCCACTTCTTCGGCCGTTTTTCTCACTGGAGAATTTAATATCAAAAAGCAGTGTTTTCGACTGCGCTTTGATCTATTTCATTTTTTATATTTTATATTATTTTATGCCTAAGAAGTTGATTTATTTTCTGCAAGAGAATTTAATATCAAAAAGCAATAATGTCGACTGCGTTTAGATCTTTTTCATTTTTAAACAAATAAAGTTGGTTCTTTTTTACCAGTACTTAAAGTGCAAAATTGTGTTATAGACTAGAGTTTTCGTAAATATTTTTGTATAATATTTTATGTCTTAGAAGTTGATTTATTTTTGCTCTATTTGTTTGTTTATTTGTTTCCTTTTTCATCGACAAATATCTTCAAAGAGCATGGCAAAGCTCAATGGCATTCTATTATTACAGTATGCGGCTGCGATTTCATCGGCGTTTCAACCCGCTTCTTCGGCCGTTTTTCTCACTGGAGAATTTAATATCAAAAAGTAGTGTTTTCGACTGCGTTTTGATCTATTTCATTTTTTATATTTTATATTATTTTATGCCTAAGAAGTTGATTTATTTTCTGCAAGAGAATTTAATATCAAAAAGCAGTGTAGAGAATTTAATATCAAAAAGTAATAATGTCGACTGCGTTTAGATCTTTTTCATTTTTAAACAAATAAAGTTGGTTCTTTTTTACCAGTACTTAAAGTGCAAAATTGTGTTATAAACTAGAGTTTTCGTAAATATTTTTGTATAATATTTTATGTCTTATTTTTGCTCTATTTGTTTGTTTATTTGTTTCCTTTTTCATCGACAAATATCTTCAAAGAGCATGGCAAAGCTCAATGGCATTCTTTTATTACAATATGCGGCTGCATTTCTATCGGCATTTCAACCCGCTTCTTCGTCCGTTTTTCTCACTAAAGAATTTAATATCAAAAAGCAGTGTTTTCGACTGCGTTTTGATCTATTTCACTTTTAATATTTTATATTATTTTATGCCTAAGAAGTTGATTTATTTTCTTCAAGAGAATTTAATATCAAAAAGCAGTGTAGAGAATTTAATATCAAAAAGCAATAATGTCGACTGCGTTTAGATCTTTTTCATTTTTAAACAAATAAAGTTGGTTCTTTTTTACCAGTACTTAAAGTGCAAAATTGTGTTATAAACTAGAGTTTTCGTAAATATTTTTGTACGATATATTATTTTATGCTTAAGAAGTTGATTTATTTTTGCTCTATTTGTTTGTTTATTTGTTTCCTTTTTCATCGACAAATATCTTCAAAGAGCATGGCAAAGCTCAATGGCATTCTATTATTACAGTATGTGGCTGCGTTTTCATCGGCGTTTCTACCCGCTTCTTCGGCCGTTTTTCTCACTGGAGAATTTAATATCAAAAAGCAGTGTTTTCAAATGCGCTTTGATCTATTTCATTTTTTATATTTTATATTATTTTATGCTTAAGAAGTTGATTTATTTTTGCTCTATTTGTTTGTTTATTTGTTTCCTTTTTCATCGACAAATATCTTCAAAGAGCATGGCAAAGCTCAATGGCATTCTTTTATTACAATATGCGGCTGCATTTCTATCGGCATTTCAACCCGCTTCTTCGGCCGTTTTTCTCACTGTAGAATTTAATATCAAAAAGCAGTGTTTTCGACTGCGTTTTGATCTATTTCACTTTTAATATTTTATATTATTTTATGCCTAAGAAGTTGATTTATTTTCTTCAAGAGAATTTAATATCAAAAAGCAGTGTAGAGAATTTAATATCAAAAAGCAATAATGTCGACTGCGTTTAGATCTTTTTCATTTTTAAACAAATAAAGTTGGTTCTTTTTTACCAGTACTTAAAGTGCAAAATTGTGTTATAAACTAGAGTTTTCGTAAATATTTTTGTACGATATATTATTTTATGCTTAAGAAGTTGATTTATTTTTGCTCTATTTGTTTGTTTATTTGTTTCCTTTTTCATCGACAAATATCTTCAAAGAGCATGGCAAAGCTCAATGGCATTCTATTATTACAGTATGCGGCTGCGTTTTAATCGGCGTTTCTACCCGCTTCTTCGGCCGTTTTTCTCACTGTAGAATTTAATATCAAAAAGCAGTGTTTTCAACTGCGTTTTGATCTATTTCATTTTTTATATTTTATATTATTTTATGCCTAAGAAGTTGATTTATTTTCTGCAATAGAATTTAATATCAAAAAGCAGTGTAGAGAATTTAATATCAAAAAGCAATAATGTCGACTGCGTTTAGATCTTTTTCATTTTTAAACAAATAAAGTTGGTTCTTTTTTACCAGTACTTAAAGTGCAAAATTGTGTTATAAACTAGAGTTTTCGTAAATATTTTTGTATAATATTTTATGTCCTATTTTTGCTCTATTTGTTTGTTTATTTGTTTCCTTTTTCATCGACAAATATCTTCAAAGAGCATGGCAAAGCTCAATGGCATTCTATTATTACAGTATGCGGCTGCGTTTTCATCGGCGTTTCTACCCGCTTCTTCGGCCGTTTTTCTCACTGGAGAATTTAATATCAAAAAGCAGTGTTTTCGACTGCGCTTTGATCTATTTCATTTTTTATATTTTATATTATTTTATGCTTAAGAAGTTGATTTATTTTTGCTCTATTTGTTTGTTTATTTGTTTCCTTTTTCATCCACAAATATCTTCAAAGAGCATGGCAAAGCTCAATGGCATTCTTTTATTACAATATGCGGCTGCATTTCTATCGGCATTTCAACCCGCTTCTTCGGCCGTTTTTCTCACTGTAGAATTTAATATCAAAAAGCAGTGTTTTCGACTGCGTTTTGATCTATTTCACTTTTAATATTTTATATTATTTTATGCCTAAGAAGTTGATTTATTTTCTTCAAGAGAATTTAATATCAAAAAGCAGTGTGGAGAATTTAATATCAAAAAGCAATAATGTCGACTGCGTTTAGATCTTTTTCATTTTTAAACAAATAAAGTTGGTTCTTTTTTACCAGTACTTAAAGTGCAAAATTGTGTTATAAACTAGAGTTTTCGTAAATATTTTTGTATAATATTTTATGTCTTATTTTTGCTCTATTTGTTTGTTTATTTGTTTCCTTTTTCATCGACAAATATCTTCAAAGAGCATGGCAAAGCTCAATGGCATTCTATTATTACAGTATGCGGCTGCGTTTTCATCGGCGTTTCTACCCGCTTCTTCGGCCGTTTTTCTCACTGGAGAATTTAATATCAAAAAGCAGTGTTTTCGACTGCGCTTTGATCTATTTCATTTTTTATATTTTATATTATTTTATGCTTAAGAAGTTGATTTATTTTTGCTCTATTTGTTTGTTTATTTGTTTCCTTTTTCATCGACAAATATCTTCAAAGAGCATGGCAAAGCTCAATGGCATTCTTTTATTGCAATATGCGGCTGCATTTCTATCGGCATTTCAACCCGCTTCTTCGGCCGTTTTTCTCACTGTAGAATTTAATATCAAAAAGCAGTGTTTTCGACTGCGTTTTGATCTATTTCACTTTTAATATTTTATATTATTTTATGCCTAAGAAGTTGATTTATTTTCTTCAAGAGAATTTAATATCAAAAAGCAGTGTAGAGAATTTAATATCAAAAAGCAATAATGTCGACTGCGTTTAGATCTTTTTCATTTTTAAACAAATAAAGTTGGTTCTTTTTTACCAGTACTTAAAGTGCAAAATTGTGTTATAAACTAGAGTTTTCGTAAATATTTTTGTACGATATATTATTTTATGCTTAAGAAGTTGATTTATTTTTGCTCTATTTGTTTGTTTATTTGTTTCCTTTTTCATCGACAAATATCTTCAAAGAGCATGGCAAAGCTCAATGGCATTCTATTATTACAGTATGCGGCTGCGTTTTAATCGGCGTTTCTACCCGCTTCTTCGGCCGTTTTTCTCACTGTAGAATTTAATATCAAAAAGCAGTGTTTTCAACTGCGTTTTGATCTATTTCATTTTTTATATTTTATATTATTTTATGCCTAAGAAGTTGATTTATTTTCTGCAATAGAATTTAATATCAAAAAGCAGTGTAGAGAATTTAATATCAAAAAGCAATAATGTCGACTGCGCTTAGATCTTTTTCATTTTTAAACAAATAAAATTGGTTCTTTTTTACCAGTACTTAAAGTGCAAAATTGTGTTATAAACTAGAGTTTTCGTAAATATTTTTGTATAATATTTTATGTCTTAGAAGTTGATTTATTTTTGCTCTATTTGTTTGTTTATTTGTTTCCTTTTTCATCGACAAATATCTTCAAAGAGCATGGCAAAGCTCAATGGCATTCTATTATTACAGTATGCGGCTGCGTTTTCATCGGCGTTTCTACCCGCTTCTTCGGCCGTTTTTCTCACTGGAGAATTTAATATCAAAAAGCAGTGTTTTCGACTGCGCTTTGATCTATTTCATTTTTTATATTTTATATTATTTTATGCCTAAGAAGTTGATTTATTTTCTGCAAGAGAATTTAATATCAAAAAGCAATAATGTCGACTGCGTTTAGATCTTTTTCATTTTTAAACAAATAAAGTTGGTTCTTTTTTACCAGTACTTAAAGTGCAAAATTGTGTTATAGACTAGAGTTTTCGTAAATATTTTTGTATAATATTTTATGTCTTAGAAGTTGATTTATTTTTGCTCTATTTGTTTGTTTATTTGTTTCCTTTTTCATCGACAAATATCTTCAAAGAGCATGGCAAAGCTCAATGGCATTCTATTATTACAGTATGCGGCTGCGATTTCATCGGCGTTTCTACCCGCTTCTTCGGCCGTTTTTCTCACTGGAGAATTTAATATCAAAAAGTAGTGTTTTCGACTGCGTTTTGATCTATTTCATTTTTTATATTTTATATTATTTTATGCCTAAGAAGTTGATTTATTTTCTGCAAGAGAATTTAATATCAAAAAGCAGTGTAGAGAATTTAATATCAAAAAGTAATAATGTCGACTGCGTTTAGATCTTTTTCATTTTTAAACAAATAAAGTTGGTTCTTTTTTACCAGTACTTAAAGTGCAAAATTGTGTTATAAACTAGAGTTTTCGTAAATATTTTTGTATAATATTTTATGTCTTATTTTTGCTCTATTTGTTTGTTTATTTGTTTCCTTTTTCATCGACAAATATCTTCAAAGAGCATGGCAAAGCTCAATGGCATTCTTTTATTACAATATGCGGCTGCATTTCTATCGGCATTTCAACCCGCTTCTTCGGCCGTTTTTCTCACTGTAGAATTTAATATCAAAAAGCAGTGTTTTCGACTGCGCTTTGATCTATTTCATTTTTTATATTTTATATTATTTTATGCCTAAGAAGTTGATTTATTTTCTGCAAGAGAATTTAATATCAAAAGCAGTGTAGAGAATTTAATATCAAAAAGCAATAATGTCGACTGCGTTTAGATCTTTTTCATTTTTAAACAAATAAAGTTGGCTCTTTTTTACCAGTACTTAAAGTGCAAAATTGTGTTATAAACTAGAGTTTTCGTAAATATTTTTGTATAATATTTTATGTCTTAGAAGTTGATTTATTTTTGCTCTATTTGTTTGTTTATTTGTTTCCTTTTTCATCGACAAATATCTTCAAAGAGCATGGCAAAGCTCAATGGCATTCTATTATTACAGTATGCGACTGCGTTTTCATCGGCGTTTCTACCCGCTTCTTCGGCCGTTTTTCTCACTGTAGAATTTAATATCAAAAAGCAGTGTTTTCGACTGCGCTTTGATCTATTTCATTTTTTATATTTTATATTATTTTATGCTTAAGAAGTTGATTTATTTTTGCTCTATTTGTTTGTTTATTTGTTTCCTTTTTCATCGACAAATATCTTCAAAGAGCATGGCAAAGCTCAATGGCATTCTTTTATTACAATATGCGGCTGCATTTCTATCGGCATTTCAACCCGCTTCTTCGGCCGTTTTTCTCACTGTAGAATTTAATATCAAAAAGCAGTGTTTTCGACTGCGTTTTGATCTATTTCACTTTTAATATTTTATATTATTTTATGCCTAAGAAGTTGATTTATTTTCTTCAAGAGAATTTAATATCAAAAAGCAGTGTAGAGAATTTAATATCAAAAAGCAATAATGTCGACTGCGTTTAGATCTTTTTCATTTTTAAACAAATAAAGTTGGTTCTTTTTTACCAGTACTTAAAGTGCAAAATTGTGTTATAAACTAGAGTTTTCGTAAATATTTTTGTACGATATATTATTTTATGCTTAAGAAGTTGATTTATTTTTGCTCTATTTGTTTGTTTATTTGTTTCCTTTTTCATCGACAAATATCTTCAAAGAGCATGGCAAAGCTCAATGGCATTCTATTATTACAGTATGCGGCTGCGTTTTAATCGGCGTTTCTACCCGCTTCTTCGGCCGTTTTTCTCACTGTAGAATTTAATATCAAAAAGCAGTGTTTTCAACTGCGTTTTGATCTATTTCATTTTTTATATTTTATATTATTTTATGCCTAAGAAGTTGATTTATTTTCTGCAATAGAATTTAATATCAAAAAGCAGTGTAGAGAATTTAATATCAAAAAGCAATAATGTCGACTGCGCTTAGATCTTTTTCATTTTTAAACAAATAAAATTGGTTCTTTTTTACCAGTACTTAAAGTGCAGAATTGTGTTATAAACTAGAGTTTTCGTAAATATTTTTGTATAATATTTTATGTCTTAGAAGTTGATTTATTTTTGCTCTATTTGTTTGTTTATTTGTTTCCTTTTTCATCGACAAATATCTTCAAAGAGCATGGCAAAGCTCAATGGCATTCTATTATTACAGTATGCGGCTGCGTTTTCATCGGCGTTTCTACCCGCTTCTTCGGCCGTTTTTCTCACTGGAGAATTTAATATCAAAAAGCAGTGTTTTCGACTGCGCTTTGATCTATTTCATTTTTTATATTTTATATTATTTTATGCCTAAGAAGTTGATTTATTTTCTGCAAGAGAATTTAATATCAAAAAGCAATAATGTCGACTGCGTTTAGATCTTTTTCATTTTTAAACAAATAAAGTTGGTTCTTTTTTACCAGTACTTAAAGTGCAAAATTGTGTTATAGACTAGAGTTTTCGTAAATATTTTTGTATAATATTTTATGTCTTAGAAGTTGATTTATTTTTGCTCTATTTGTTTGTTTATTTGTTTCCTTTTTCATCGACAAATATCTTCAAAGAGCATGGCAAAGCTCAATGGCATTCTATTATTACAGTATGCGGCTGCGATTTCATCGGCGTTTCTACCCGCTTCTTCGGCCGTTTTTCTCACTGGAGAATTTAATATCAAAAAGTAGTGTTTTCGACTGCGTTTTGATCTATTTCATTTTTTATATTTTATATTATTTTATGCCTAAGAAGTTGATTTATTTTCTGCAAGAGAATTTAATATCAAAAAGCAGTGTAGAGAATTTAATATCAAAAAGTAATAATGTCGACTGCGTTTAGATCTTTTTCATTTTTAAACAAATAAAGTTGGTTCTTTTTTACCAGTACTTAAAGTGCAAAATTGTGTTATAAACTAGAGTTTTCGTAAATATTTTTGTATAATATTTTATGTCTTATTTTTGCTCTATTTGTTTGTTTATTTGTTTCCTTTTTCATCGACAAATATCTTCAAAGAGCATGGCAAAGCTCAATGGCATTCTTTTATTACAATATGCGGCTGCATTTCTATCGGCATTTCAACCCGCTTCTTCGGCCGTTTTTCTCACTGTAGAATTTAATATCAAAAAGCAGTGTTTTCGACTGCGTTTTGATCTATTTCACTTTTAATATTTTATATTATTTTATGCCTAAGAAGTTGATTTATTTTCTTCAAGAGAATTTAATATCAAAAAGCAGTGTAGAGAATTTAATATCAAAAAGCAATAATGTCGACTGCGTTTAGATCTTTTTCATTTTTAAACAAATAAAGTTGGTTCTTTTTTACCAGTACTTAAAGTGCAAAATTGTGTTATAAACTAGAGTTTTCGTAAATATTTTTGTACGATATATTATTTTATGCTTAAGAAGTTGATTTATTTTTGCTCTATTTGTTTGTTTATTTGTTTCCTTTTTCATCGACAAATATCTTCAAAGAGCATGGCAAAGCTCAATGGCATTCTATTATTACAGTATGTGGCTGCGTTTTCATCGGCGTTTCTACCCGCTTCTTCGGCCGTTTTTCTCACTGGAGAATTTAATATCAAAAAGCAGTGTTTTCGACTGCGCTTTGATCTATTTCATTTTTTATATTTTATATTATTTTATGCTTAAGAAGTTGATTTATTTTTGCTCTATTTGTTTGTTTATTTGTTTCCTTTTTCATCGACAAATATCTTCAAAGAGCATGGCAAAGCTCAATGGCATTCTTTTATTACAATATGCGGCTGCATTTCTATCGGCATTTCAACCCGCTTCTTCGGCCGTTTTTCTCACTGTAGAATTTAATATCAAAAAGCAGTGTTTTCGACTGCGTTTTGATCTATTTCACTTTTAATATTTTATATTATTTTATGCCTAAGAAGTTGATTTATTTTCTTCAAGAGAATTTAATATCAAAAAGCAGTGTAGAGAATTTAATATCAAAAAGCAATAATGTCGACTGCGTTTAGATCTTTTTCATTTTTAAACAAATAAAGTTGGTTCTTTTTTACCAGTACTTAAAGTGCAAAATTGTGTTATAAACTAGAGTTTTCGTAAATATTTTTGTACGATATATTATTTTATGCTTAAGAAGTTGATTTATTTTTGCTCTATTTGTTTGTTTATTTGTTTCCTTTTTCATCGACAAATATCTTCAAAGAGCATGGCAAAGCTCAATGGCATTCTATTATTACAGTATGCGGCTGCGTTTTAATCGGCGTTTCTACCCGCTTCTTCGGCCGTTTTTCTCACTGTAGAATTTAATATCAAAAAGCAGTGTTTTCAACTGCGTTTTGATCTATTTCATTTTTTATATTTTATATTATTTTATGCCTAAGAAGTTGATTTATTTTCTGCAATAGAATTTAATATCAAAAAGCAGTGTAGAGAATTTAATATCAAAAAGCAATAATGTCGACTGCGTTTAGATCTTTTTCATTTTTAAACAAATAGAATTGGTTCTTTTTTACCAGTACTTAAAGTGCAGAATTGTGTTATAAACTAGAGTTTTCGTAAATATTTTTGTATAATATTTTATGTCTTAGAAGTTGATTTATTTTTGCTCTATTTGTTTGTTTATTTGTTTCCTTTTTCATCGACAAATATCTTCAAAGAGCATGGCAAAGCTCAATGGCATTCTATTATTACAGTATGCGGCTGCGTTTTCATCGGCGTTTCTACCCGCTTCTTCGGCCGTTTTTCTCACTGGAGAATTTAATATCAAAAAGCAGTGTTTTCGACTGCGCTTTGATCTATTTCATTTTTTATATTTTATATTATTTTATGCCTAAGAAGTTGATTTATTTTCTGCAAGAGAATTTAATATCAAAAAGCAATAATGTCGACTGCGTTTAGATCTTTTTCATTTTTAAACAAATAAAGTTGGTTCTTTTTTACCAGTACTTAAAGTGCAAAATTGTGTTATAAACTAGAGTTTTCGTAAATATTTTTGTACGATATATTATTTTATGCTTAAGAAGTTGATTTATTTTTGCTCTATTTGTTTGTTTATTTGTTTCCTTTTTCATCGACAAATATCTTCAAAGAGCATGGCAAAGCTCAATGGCATTCTATTATTACAGTATGCGGCTGCGTTTTAATCGGCGTTTCTACCCGCTTCTTCGGCCGTTTTTCTCACTGTAGAATTTAATATCAAAAAGCAGTGTTTTCAACTGCGTTTTGATCTATTTCATTTTTTATATTTTATATTATTTTATGCCTAAGAAGTTGATTTATTTTCTGCAATAGAATTTAATATCAAAAAGCAGTGTAGAGAATTTAATATCAAAAAGCAATAATGTCGACTGCGCTTAGATCTTTTTCATTTTTAAACAAATAAAATTGGTTCTTTTTTACCAGTACTTAAAGTGCAGAATTGTGTTATAAACTAGAGTTTTCGTAAATATTTTTGTATAATATTTTATGTCTTAGAAGTTGATTTATTTTTGCTCTATTTGTTTGTTTATTTGTTTCCTTTTTCATCGACAAATATCTTCAAAGAGCATGGCAAAGCTCAATGGCATTCTATTATTACAGTATGCGGCTGCGTTTTCATCGGCGTTTCTACCCGCTTCTTCGGCCGTTTTTCTCACTGGAGAATTTAATATCAAAAAGCAGTGTTTTCGACTGCGCTTTGATCTATTTCATTTTTTATATTTTATATTATTTTATGCCTAAGAAGTTGATTTATTTTCTGCAAGAGAATTTAATATCAAAAAGCAATAATGTCGACTGCGTTTAGATGTTTTTCATTTTTAAACAAATAAAGTTGGTTCTTTTTTACCAGTACTTAAAGTGCAAAATTGTGTTATAGACTAGAGTTTTCGTAAATATTTTTGTATAATATTTTATGTCTTAGAAGTTGATTTATTTTTGCTCTATTTGTTTGTTTATTTGTTTCCTTTTTCATCGACAAATATCTTCAAAGAGCATGGCAAAGCTCAATGGCATTCTATTATTACAGTATGCGGCTGCGATTTCATCGGCGTTTCTACCCGCTTCTTCGGCCGTTTTTCTCACTGGAGAATTTAATATCAAAAAGTAGTGTTTTCGACTGCGTTTTGATCTATTTCATTTTTTATATTTTATATTATTTTATGCCTAAGAAGTTGATTTATTTTCTGCAAGAGAATTTAATATCAAAAAGCAGTGTAGAGAATTTAATATCAAAAAGTAATAATGTCGACTGCGTTTAGATCTTTTTCATTTTTAAACAAATAAAGTTGGTTCTTTTTTACCAGTACTTAAAGTGCAAAATTGTGTTATAAACTAGAGTTTTCGTAAATATTTTTGTATAATATTTTATGTCTTATTTTTGCTCTATTTGTTTGTTTATTTGTTTCCTTTTTCATCGACAAATATCTTCAAAGAGCATGGCAAAGCTCAATGGCATTCTTTTATTACAATATGCGGCTGCATTTCTATCGGCATTTCAACCCGCTTCTTCGGCCGTTTTTCTCACTGTAGAATTTAATATCAAAAAGCAGTGTTTTCGACTGCGTTTTGATCTATTTCACTTTTAATATTTTATATTATTTTATGCCTAAGAAGTTGATTTATTTTCTTCAAGAGAATTTAATATCAAAAAGCAGTGTAGAGAATTTAATATCAAAAAGCAATAATGTCGACTGCGTTTAGATCTTTTTCATTTTTAAACAAATAAAGTTGGTTCTTTTTTACCAGTACTTAAAGTGCAAAATTGTGTTATAAACTAGAGTTTTCGTAAATATTTTTGTACGATATATTATTTTATGCTTAAGAAGTTGATTTATTTTTGCTCTATTTGTTTGTTTATTTGTTTCCTTTTTCATCGACAAATATCTTCAAAGAGCATGGCAAAGCTCAATGGCATTCTATTATTACAGTATGTGGCTGCGTTTTCATCGGCGTTTCTACCCGCTTCTTCGGCCGTTTTTCTCACTGGAGAATTTAATATCAAAAAGCAGTGTTTTCGACTGCGCTTTGATCTATTTCATTTTTTATATTTTATATTATTTTATGCTTAAGAAGTTGATTTATTTTTGCTCTATTTGTTTGTTTATTTGTTTCCTTTTTCATCGACAAATATCTTCAAAGAGCATGGCAAAGCTCAATGGCATTCTTTTATTACAATATGCGGCTGCATTTCTATCGGCATTTCAACCCGCTTCTTCGGCCGTTTTTCTCACTGTAGAATTTAATATCAAAAAGCAGTGTTTTCGACTGCGTTTTGATCTATTTCACTTTTAATATTTTATATTATTTTATGCCTAAGAAGTTGATTTATTTTCTTCAAGAGAATTTAATATCAAAAAGCAGTGTAGAGAATTTAATATCAAAAAGCAATAATGTCGACTGCGTTTAGATCTTTTTCATTTTTAAACAAATAAAGTTGGTTCTTTTTTACCAGTACTTAAAGTGCAAAATTGTGTTATAAACTAGAGTTTTCGTAAATATTTTTGTACGATATATTATTTTATGCTTAAGAAGTTGATTTATTTTTGCTCTATTTGTTTGTTTATTTGTTTCCTTTTTCATCGACAAATATCTTCAAAGAGCATGGCAAAGCTCAATGGCATTCTATTATTACAGTATGTGGCTGCGTTTTCATCGGCGTTTCTACCCGCTTCTTCGGCCGTTTTTCTCACTGGAGAATTTAATATCAAAAAGCAGTGTTTTCGACTGCGCTTTGATCTATTTCATTTTTTATATTTTATATTATTTTATGCTTAAGAAGTTGATTTATTTTTGCTCTATTTGTTTGTTTATTTGTTTCCTTTTTCATCGACAAATATCTTCAAAGAGCATGGCAAAGCTCAATGGCATTCTTTTATTACAATATGCGGCTGCATTTCTATCGGCATTTCAACCCGCTTCTTCGGCCGTTTTTCTCACTGTAGAATTTAATATCAAAAAGCAGTGTTTTCGACTGCGTTTTGATCTATTTCACTTTTAATATTTTATATTATTTTATGCCTAAGAAGTTGATTTATTTTCTTCAAGAGAATTTAATATCAAAAAGCAGTGTAGAGAATTTAATATCAAAAAGCAATAATGTCGACTGCGTTTAGATCTTTTTCATTTTTAAACAAATAAAGTTGGTTCTTTTTTACCAGTACTTAAAGTGCAAAATTGTGTTATAAACTAGAGTTTTCGTAAATATTTTTGTACGATATATTATTTTATGCTTAAGAAGTTGATTTATTTTTGCTCTATTTGTTTGTTTATTTGTTTCCTTTTTCATCGACAAATATCTTCAAAGAGCATGGCAAAGCTCAATGGCATTCTATTATTACAGTATGCGGCTGCGTTTTAATCGGCGTTTCTACCCGCTTCTTCGGCCGTTTTTCTCACTGTAGAATTTAATATCAAAAAGCAGTGTTTTCAACTGTGTTTTTATCTATTTCATTTTTTATATTTTATATTATTTTATGCCTAAGAAGTTGATTTATTTTCTGCAATAGAATTTAATATCAAAAAGCAGTGTAGAGAATTTAATATCAAAAAGCAATAATGTCGACTGCGTTTAGATCTTTTTCATTTTTAAACAAATAGAATTGGTTCTTTTTTACCAGTACTTAAAGTGCAGAATTGTGTTATAAACTAGAGTTTTCGTAAATATTTTTGTATAATATTTTATGTCTTAGAAGTTGATTTATTTTTGCTCTATTTGTTTGTTTATTTGTTTCCTTTTTCATCGACAAATATCTTCAAAGAGCATGGCAAAGCTCAATGGCATTCTATTATTACAGTATGCGGCTGCATTTCTATCGGCATTTCAACCCGCTTCTTCGGCCGTTTTTCTCACTGGAGAATTTAATATCAAAAAGCAGTGTTTTCGACTGCGTTTTGATCTATTTCATTTTTTATATTTTATATTATTTTATGCCTAAGAAGTTGATTTATTTTCTGCAAGAGAATTTAATATCAAAAAGCAGTGTAGAGAATTTAATATCAAAAAGCAATAATGTCGACTGCGTTTAGATCTTTTTCATTTTTAAACAAATAAAGTTGGTTCTTTTTTACCAGTACTTAAAGTGCAAAATTGTGTTATAAACTAGAGTTTTCGTAAATATTTTTGTACGATATATTATTTTATGCTTAAGAAGTTGATTTATTTTTGCTCTATTTGTTTGTTTATTTGTTTCCTTTTTCATCGACAAATATCTTCAAAGAGCATGGCAAAGCTCAATGGCATTCTATTATTACAGTATGCGGCTGCGTTTTAATCGGCGTTTCTACCCGCTTCTTCGGCCGTTTTTCTCACTGTAGAATTTAATATCAAAAAGCAGTGTTTTCAACTGCGTTTTGATCTATTTCATTTTTTATATTTTATATTATTTTATGCCTAAGAAGTTGATTTATTTTCTGCAATAGAATTTAATATCAAAAAGCAGTGTAGAGAATTTAATATCAAAAAGCAATAATGTCGACTGCGTTTAGATCTTTTTCATTTTTAAACAAATAAAATTGGTTCTTTTTTACCAGTACTTAAAGTGCAGAATTGTGTTATAAACTAGAGTTTTCGTAAATATTTTTGTATAATATTTTATGTCTTATTTTTGCTCTATTTGTTTGTTTATTTGTTTCCTTTTTCATCGACAAATATCTTCAAAGAGCATGGCAAAGCTCAATGGCATTCTTTTATTACAATATGCGGCTGCATTTCTATCGGCATTTCAACCCGCTTCTTCGGCCGTTTTTCTCACTGTAGAATTTAATATCAAAAAGCAGTGTTTTCAACTGCGTTTTGATCTATTTCATTTTTTATATTTTATATTATTTTATGCCTAAGAAGTTGATTTATTTTCTGCAATAGAATTTAATATCAAAAAGCAGTGTAGAGAATTTAATATCAAAAAGCAATAATGTCGACTGCGTTTAGATCTTTTTCATTTTTAAACAAATAAAATTGGTTCTTTTTTACCAGTACTTAAAGTGCAGAATTGTGTTATAAACTAGAGTTTTCGTAAATATTTTTGTATAATATTTTATGTCTTATTTTTGCTCTATTTGTTTGTTTATTTGTTTCCTTTTTCATCGACAAATATCTTCAAAGAGCATGGCAAAGCTCAATGGCATTCTATTATTACAGTATGCGGCTGCGTTTTCATCGGCGTTTCTACCCGCTTCTTCGGCCGTTTTTCTCACTGGAGAATTTAATATCAAAAAGCAGTGTTTTCGACTGCGCTTTCATCTATTTCATTTTTTATATTTTATATTATTTTATGCTTAAGAAGTTGATTTATTTTTGCTCTATTTGTTTGTTTATTTGTTTCCTTTTTCATCCACAAATATCTTCAAAGAGCATGGCAAAGCTCAATGGCATTCTTTTATTACAATATGCGGCTGCATTTCTATCGGCATTTCAACCCGCTTCTTCGGCCGTTTTTCTCACTGTAGAATTTAATATCAAAAAGCAGTGTTTTCGACTGCGTTTTGATCTATTTCACTTTTAATATTTTATATTATTTTATGCCTAAGAAGTTGATTTATTTTCTGCAAGAGAATTTAATATCAAAAAGCAGTGTAGAGAATTTAATATCAAAAAGCAATAATGTCGACTGCGTTTAGATCTTTTTCATTTTTAAACAAATAAAGTTGGTTCTTTTTTACCAGTACTTAAAGTGCAAAATTGTGTTATAAACTAGAGTTTTCGTAAATATTTTTGTACGATATATTATTTTATGCTTAAGAAGTTGATTTATTTTTGCTCTATTTGTTTGTTTATTTGTTTCCTTTTTCATCGACAAATATCTTCAAAGAGCATGGCAAAGCTCAATGGCATTCTATTATTACAGTATGCGGCTGCGTTTTAATCGGCGTTTCTACCCGCTTCTTCGGCCGTTTTTCTCACTGTAGAATTTAATATCAAAAAGCAGTGTTTTCGACTGCGTTTTGATCTATTTCATTTTTTATATTTTATATTATTTTATGCCTAAGAAGTTGATTTATTTTCTGCAATAGAATTTAATATCAAAAAGCAGTGTAGAGAATTTAATATCAAAAAGCAATAATGTCGACTGCGTTTAGATCTTTTTCATTTTTAAACAAATAAAATTGGTTCTTTTTTACCAGTACTTAAAGTGCAAAATTGTGTTATAAACTAGAGTTTTCGTAAATATTTTTGTATAATATTTTATGTCTTAGAAGTTGATTTATTTTTGCTCTATTTGTTTGTTTATTTGTTTCCTTTTTCATCGACAAATATCTTCAAAGAGCATGGCAAAGCTCAATGGCATTCTATTATTACAGTATGCGGCTGCGTTTTCATCGGCGTTTCTACCCGCTTCTTCGGCCGTTTTTCTCACTGGAGAATTTAATATCAAAAAGCAGTGTTTTCGACTGCGCTTTGATCTATTTCATTTTTTATATTTTATATTATTTTATGCTTAAGAAGTTGATTTATTTTTGCTCTATTTGTTTGTTTATTTGTTTCCTTTTTCATCGACAAATATCTTCAAAGAGCATGGCAAAGCTCAATGGCATTCTTTTATTACAATATGCGGCTGCATTTCTATCGGCATTTCAACCCGCTTCTTCGGCCGTTTTTCTCACTGTAGAATTTAATATCAAAAAGCAGTGTTTTCGACTGCGTTTTGATCTATTTCACTTTTAATATTTTATATTATTTTATGCCTAAGAAGTTGATTTATTTTCTGCAAGAGAATTTAATATCAAAAAGCAGTGTAGAGAATTTAATATCAAAAAGCAATAATGTCGACTGCGTTTAGATCTTTTTCATTTTTAAACAAATAAAGTTGGTTCTTTTTTACCAGTACTTAAAATGCAAAATTGTGTTATAAACTAGAGTTTTCGTAAATATTTTTGTACGATATATTATTTTATGCTTAAGAAGTTGATTTATTTTTGCTCTATTTGTTTGTTTATTTGTTTCCTTTTTCATCGACAAATATCTTCAAAGAGCATGGCAAAGCTCAATGGCATTCTATTATTACAGTATGCGGCTGCGTTTTCATCGGCGTTTCTACCCGCTTCTTCGGCCGTTTTTCTCACTGGAGAATTTAATATCAAAAAGCAGTGTTTTCGACTGCGCTTTGATCTATTTCATTTTTTATATTTTATATTATTTTATGCTTAAGAAGTTGATTTATTTTTGCTCTATTTGTTTGTTTATTTGTTTCCTTTTTCATCGACAAATATCTTCAAAGAGCATGGCAAAGCTCAATGGCATTCTTTTATTACAATATGCGGCTGCATTTCTATCGGCATTTCAACCCGCTTCTTCGGCCGTTTTTCTCACTGTAGAATTTAATATCAAAAAGCAGTGTTTTCGACTGCGTTTTGATCTATTTCACTTTTAATATTTTATATTATTTTATGCCTAAGAAGTTGATTTATTTTCTGCAAGAGAATTTAATATCAAAAAGCAGTGTAGAGAATTTAATATCAAAAAGTAATAATGTCGACTGCGTTTAGATCTTTTTCATTTTTAAACAAATAAAGTTGGTTCTTTTTTACCAGTACTTAAAGTGCAAAATTGTGTTATAAACTAGAGTTTTCGTAAATATTTTTGTATAATATTTTATGTCTTATTTTTGCTCTATTTGTTTGTTTATTTGTTTCCTTTTTCATCGACAAATATCTTCAAAGAGCATGGCAAAGCTCAATGGCATTCTTTTATTACAATATGCGGCTGCATTTCTATCGGCATTTCAACCCGCTTCTTCGGCCGTTTTTCTCACTGTAGAATTTAATATCAAAAAGCAGTGTTTTCGACTGCGTTTTGATCTATTTCACTTTTAATATTTTATATTATTTTATGCCTAAGAAGTTGATTTATTTTCTTCAAGAGAATTTAATATCAAAAAGCAGTGTAGAGAATTTAATATCTAAAAGCAATAATGTCGACTGCGTTTAGATCTTTTTCATTTTTAAACAAATAAAGTTGGTTCTTTTTTACCAGTACTTAAAGTGCAAAATTGTGTTATAAACTAGAGTTTTCGTAAATATTTTTGTACGATATATTATTTTATGCTTAAGAAGTTGATTTATTTTTGCTCTATTTGTTTTTTTATTTCCTTTTTCATCGACAAATATCTTCAAAGAGCATGGCAAAGCTCAATGGCATTCTATTATTACAGTATGCGGCTGCGTTTTAATCGGCGTTTCTACCCGCTTCTTCGGCCGTTTTTCTCACTGTAGAATTTAATATCAAAAAGCAGTGTTTTCGACTGCGTTTTGATCTATTTCATTTTTTATATTTTATATTATTTTATGCCTAAGAAGTTGATTTATTTTCTGCAATAGAATTTAATATCAAAAAGCAGTGTAGAGAATTTAATATCAAAAAGCAATAATGTCGACTGCGTTTAGATCTTTTTCATTTTTAAACAAATAAAGTTGGTTCTTTTTTACCAGTACTTAAAGTGCAAAATTGTGTTATAAACTAGAGTTTTCGTAAATATTTTTGTATAATATTTTATGTCTTATTTTTGCTCTATTTGTTTGTTTATTTGTTTCCTTTTTCATCGACAAATATCTTCAAAGAGCATGGCAAAGCTCAATGGCATTCTATTATTACAGTATGCGGCTGCGTTTTCATCGGCGTTTCTACCCGCTTCTTCGGCCGTTTTTCTCACTGGAGAATTTAATATCAAAAAGCAGTGTTTTCGACTGCGCTTTGATCTATTTCATTTTTTATATTTTATATTATTTTATGCTTAAGAAGTTGATTTATTTTTGCTCTATTTGTTTGTTTATTTGTTTCCTTTTTCATCGACAAATATCTTCAAAGAGCATGGCAAAGCTCAATGGCATTCTTTTATTACAATATGCGGCTGCATTTCTATCGGCATTTCAACCCGCTTCTTCGGCCGTTTTTCTCACTGTAGAATTTAATATCAAAAAGCAGTGTTTTCGACTGCGTTTTGATCTATTTCACTTTTAATATTTTATATTATTTTATGCCTAAGAAGTTGATTTATTTTCTTCAAGAGAATTTAATATCAAAAAGCAGTGTAGAGAATTTAATATCTAAAAGCAATAATGTCGACTGCGTTTAGATCTTTTTCATTTTTAAACAAATAAAGTTGGTTCTTTTTTACCAGTACTTAAAGTGCAAAATTGTGTTATAAACTAGAGTTTTCGTAAATATTTTTGTACGATATATTATTTTATGCTTAAGAAGTTGATTTATTTTTGCTCTATTTGTTTTTTTATTTCCTTTTTCATCGACAAATATCTTCAAAGAGCATGGCAAAGCTCAATGGCATTCTATTATTACAGTATGCGGCTGCGTTTTAATCGGCGTTTCTACCCGCTTCTTCGGCCGTTTTTCTCACTGTAGAATTTAATATCAAAAAGCAGTGTTTTCGACTGCGTTTTGATCTATTTCACTTTTAATATTTTATATTATTTTATGCCTAAGAAGTTGATTTATTTTCTTCAAGAGAATTTAATATCAAAAAGCAGTGTAGAGAATTTAATATCTAAAAGCAATAATGTCGACTGCGTTTAGATCTTTTTCATTTTTAAACAAATAAAGTTGGTTCTTTTTCACCAGTACTTAAAGTGCAAAATTGTGTTATAAACTAGAGTTTTCGTAAATATTTTTGTATAATATTTTATGTCTTAGAAGTTGATTTATTTTTGCTCTATTTGTTTGTTTATTTGTTTCCTTTTTCATCGACAAATATCTTCAAAGAGCATGGCAAAGCTCAATGGCATTCTATTATTACAGTATGCGGCTGCGTTTTCATCGGCGTTTCTACCCGCTTCTTCGGCCGTTTTTCTCACTGGAGAATTTAATATCAAAAAGCAGTGTTTTCGACTGCGCTTTGATCTATTTCATTTTTTATATTTTATATTATTTTATGCCTAAGAAGTTGATTTATTTTCTGCAAGAGAATTTAATATCAAAAAGCAGTGTAGAGAATTTAATATCAAAAAGCAATAATGTCGACTGCGTTTAGATCTTTTTCATTTTTAAACAAATAAAGTTGGTTCTTTTTTACCAGTACTTAAAGTGCAAAATTGTGTTATAAACTAGAGTTTTCGTAAATATTTTTGTACGATATATTATTTTATGCTTAAGAAGTTGATTTATTTTTGCTCTATTTGTTTGTTTATTTGTTTCCTTTTTCATCGACAAATATCTTCAAAGAGCATGGCAAAGCTCAATGGCATTCTATTATTACAGTATGCGGCTGCGTTTTCATCGGCGTTTCTACCCGCTTCTTCGGCCGTTTTTCTCACTGGAGAATTTAATATCAAAAAGCAGTGTTTTCGACTGCGCTTTGATCTATTTCATTTTTTATATTTTATATTATTTTATGCTTAAGAAGTTGATTTATTTTTGCTCTATATGTTTGTTTATTTGTTTCCTTTCTCATCGACAAATATCTTCAAAGAGCATGGCAAAGCTCAATGGCATTCTTTTATTACAATATGCGGCTGCATTTCTATCGGCATTTCAACCCGCTTCTTCGGCCGTTTTTCTCACTGTAGAATTTAATATCAAAAAGCAGTGTTTTCGACTGCGTTTTGATCTATTTCACTTTTAATATTTTATATTATTTTATGCCTAAGAAGTTGATTTATTTTCTTCAAGAGAATTTAATATCAAAAAGCAGTGTAGAGAATTTAATATCAAAAAGCAATAATGTCAACTGCGTTTAGATCTTTTTCATTTTTAAACAAATAAAGTTGGTCCTTTTTTACCAGTACTTAAAGTGCAAAATTGTGTTATAAACTAGAGTTTTCGTAAATATTTTTGTACGATATATTATTTTATGCTTAAGAAGTTGATTTATTTTTGCTCTATTTGTTTGTTTATTTGTTTCCTTTTTCATCGACAAATATCTTCAAAGAGCATGGCAAAGCTCAATGGCATTCTATTATTACAGTATGCGGCTGCGTTTTCATCGGCGTTTCTACCCGCTTCTTCGGCCATTTTTCTCACTGTAGAATTTAATATCAAAAAGCAGTGTTTTCGACTGCGTTTTGATCTATTTCATTTTTTATATTTTATATTATTTTATGCCTAAGAAGTTGATTTATTTTCTGCAATAGAATTTAATATCAAAAAACAGTGTAGAGAATTTAATATCAAAAAGCAATAATTTCGACTGCGTTTAGATCTTTTTCATTTTTAAACAAATAAAATTGGTTCTTTTTTACCAGTACTTAAAGTGCAAAATTGTGTTATAAACTAGAGTTTTCGTAAATATTTTTGTATAATATTTTATGTCTTAGAAGTTGATTTATTTTTGCTCTATTTGTTTGTTTATTTGTTTCCTTTTTCATCGACAAATATCTTCAAAGAGCATGGCAAAGCTCAATGGCATTCTATTATTACAGTATGCGGCTGCGTTTTCATCGGCGTTTCTACCCGCTTCTTCGGCCGTTTTTCTCACTGGAGAATTTAATATCAAAAAGCAGTGTTTTCGACTGCGTTTTGATCTATTTCACTTTTTATATTTTATATTATTTTATGCCTAAGAAGTTGATTTATTTTCTTCAAGAGAATTTAATATCAAAAAGCAGTGTAGAGAATTTAATATCAAAAAGCAATAATTTCGACTGCGTTTAGATCTTTTTCATTTTTAAACAAATAAAGTTGGTTCTTTTTTACCAGTACTTAAAGTGCAAAATTGTGTTATAAACTAGAGTTTTCGTAAATATTTTTGTACGATATATTATTTTATGCTTAAGAAGTTGATTTATTTTTGCTCTATTTGTTTGTATATTTGTTTCCTTTTTCATCGACAAATATCTTCAAAGAGCATGGCAAAGCTCAATGGCATTCTATTATTACAGTATGCGGCTGCGTTTTCATCGCCGTTTCTACCCGCTTCTTCGGCCGTTTTTCTCACTGTAGAATTTAATATCAAAAAGCAGTGTTTTCGACTGCGTTTTGATCTATTTCATTTTTTATATTTTATATTATTTTATGCCTAAGAAGTTGATTTATTTTCTGCAATAGAATTTAATATCAAAAAGCAGTGTAGAGAATTTAATATCAAAAAGCAATAATGTCGACTGCGTTTAGATCTTTTTCATTTTTAAACAAATAAAATTGGTTCTTTTTTACCAGTACTTAAAGTGCAAAATTGTGTTATAAACTAGAGTTTTCGTAAATATTTTTGTATAATATTTTATGTCTTAGAAGTTGATTTATTTTTGCTCTATTTGTTTGTTTATTTGTTTCCTTTTTCATCGACAAATATCTTCAAAGAGCATGGCAAAGCTCAATGGCATTCTAATATTACAGTATGCGGCTGCGTTTTCATCGGCGTTTCTACCCGCTTCTTCGGCCGTTTTTCTCACTGGAGAATTTAATATCAAAAAGCAGTGTTTTCGACTGCGCTTTGATCTATTTCATTTTTTATATTTTATATTATTTTATGCCTAAGAAGTTGATTTATTTTCTGCAAGAGAATTTAATATCAAAAAGCAATAATGTCGACTGCGTTTAGATCTTTTTCATTTTTAAACAAATAAAGTTGGTTCTTTTTTACCAGTACTTAAGGTGCAAAATTGTGTTATAGACTAGAGTTTTCGTAAATATTTTTGTATAATATTTTATGTCTTAGAAGTTGATTTATTTTTGCTCTATTTGTTTGTTTATTTGTTTCCTTTTTCATCGACAAATATCTTCAAAGAGCATGGCAAAGCTCAATGGCATTCTATTATTACAGTATGCGGCTGCGTTTTAATCGGCGTTTCTACCCGCTTCTTCGGCCGTTTTTCTCACTGTAGAATTTAATATCAAAAAGCAGTGTTTTCGACTGCGTTTTGATCTATTTCATTTTTTATATTTTATATTATTTTATGCCTAAGAAGTTGATTTATTTTCTGCAATAGAATTTAATATCAAAAAGCAGTGTAGAGAATTTAATATCAAAAAGCAATAATGTCGACTGCGTTTAGATCTTTTTCATTTTTAAACAAATAAAATTGGTTCTTTTTTACCAGTACTTAAAGTGCAAAATTGTGTTATAAACTAGAGTTTTCGTAAATATTTTTGTATAATATTTTATGTCTTAGAAGTTGATTTATTTTTGCTCTATTTGTTTGTTTATTTGTTTCCTTTTTCATCGACAAATATCTTCAAAGAGCATGGCAAAGCTCAATGGCATTCTATTATTACAGTATGCGGCTGCGTTTTCATCGGCGTTTCTACCCGCTTCTTCGGCCGTTTTTCTCACTGGAGAATTTAATATCAAAAAGCAGTGTTTTCGACTGCGCTTTGATCTATTTCATTTCTTATATTTTATATTATTTTATGCCTAAGAAATTGATTTATTTTCTGCAAGAGAATTTAATATCAAAAAGCAGTGTAGAGAATTTAATATCAAAAAGCAATAATGTCGACTGCGTTTAGATCTTTTTCATTTTTAAACAAATAAAATTGGTTCTTTTTTACCAGTACTTAAAGTGCAAAATTGTGTTATAAACTAGAGTTTTCGTAAATATTTTTGTACGATATATTATTTTATGCTTAAGAAGTTGATTTATTTTTGCTCTATTTGTTTGTATATTTGTTTCCTTTTTCATCGACAAATATCTTCAAAGAGCATGGCAAAGCTCAATGGCATTCTATTATTACAGTATGCGGCTGCGTTTTCATCGCCGTTTCTACCCGCTTCTTCGGCCGTTTTTCTCACTGTAGAATTTAATATCAAAAAGCAGTGTTTTCGACTGCGTTTTGATCTATTTCATTTTTTATATTTTATATTATTTTATGCCTAAGAAGTTGATTTATTTTCTGCAATAGAATTTAATATCAAAAAGCAGTGTAGAGAATTTAATATCAAAAAGCAATAATGTCGACTGCGTTTAGATCTTTTTCATTTTTAAACAAATAAAATTGGTTCTTTTTTACCAGTACTTAAAGTGCAAAATTGTGTTATAAACTAGAGTTTTCGTAAATATTTTTGTATAATATTTTATGTCTTAGAAGTTGATTTATTTTTGCTCTATTTGTTTGTTTATTTGTTTCCTTTTTCATGGACAAATATCTTCAAAGAGCATGGCAAAGCTCAATGGCATTCTAATATTACAGTATGCGGCTGCGTTTTCATCGGCGTTTCTACCCGCTTCTTCGGCCGTTTTTCTCACTGGAGAATTTAATATCAAAAAGCAGTGTTTTCGACTGCGCTTTGATCTATTTCATTTTTTATATTTTATATTATTTTATGCCTAAAAAGTTGATTTATTTTCTGCAAGAGAATTTAATATCAAAAAGCAATAATGTCGACTGCGTTTAGATCTTTTTCATTTTTAAACAAATAAAGTTGGTTCTTTTTTACCAGTACTTAAAGTGCAAAATTGTGTTATAAACTAGAGTTTTCGTAAATATTTTTGTACGATATATTATTTTATGCTTAAGAAGTTGATTTATTTTTGCTCTATTTGTTTGTTTATTTGTTTCCTTTTTCATCGACAAATATCTTCAAAGAGCATGGCAAAGCTCAATGGCATTCTATTATTACAGTATGCGGCTGCGTTTTCATCGGCGTTTCTACCCGCTTCTTCGGCCGTTTTTCTCACTGGAGAATTTAATATCAAAAAGCAGTGTTTTCGACTGCGTTTTGATCTATTTCACTTTTTATATTTTATATTATTTTATGCCTAAGAAGTTGATTTATTTTCTTCAAGAGAATTTAATATCAAAAAGCAGTGTAGAGAATTTAATATCAAAAAGCAATAATGTCGACTGCGTTTAGATCTTTTTCATTTTTAAACAAATAAAGTTGGTTCTTTTTTACCAGTACTTAAAGTGCAAAATTGTGTTATAAACTAGAGTTTTCGTAAATATTTTTGTACGATATATTATTTTATGCTTAAGAAGTTGATTTATTTTTGCTCTATTTGTTTGTTTATTTGTTTCCTTTTTCATCGACAAATATCTTCAAAGAGCATGGCAAAGCTCAATGGCATTCTATTATTACAGTATGCGGCTGCGTTTTCATCGGCGTTTCTACCCGCTTCTTCGGCCGTTTTTCTCACTGGAGAATTTAATATCAAAAAGCAGTGTTTTCGACTGCGCTTTGATCTATTTCATTTTTTATATTTTATATTATTTTATGCTTAAGAAGTTGATTTATTTTTGCTCTATTTGTTTGTTTATTTGTTTCCTTTTTCATCGACAAATATCTTCAAAGAGCATGGCAAAGCTCAATGGCATTCTTTTATTACAATATGCGGCTGCATTTCTATCGGCATTTCAACCCGCTTCTTCGGCCGTTTTTCTCACTGTAGTATTTAATATCAAAAAGCAGTGTTTTCGACTGCGTTTTGATCTATTTCACTTTTAATATTTTATATTATTTTATGCCTAAGAAGTTGATTTATTTTCTTCAAGAGAATTTAATATCAAAAAGCAGTGTGGAGAATTTAATATCAAAAAGCAATAATGTCGACTGCGTTTAGATCTTTTTCATTTTTAAACAAATAAAGTTGGTTCTTTTTTACCAGTACTTAAAGTGCAAAATTGTGTTATAAACTAGAGTTTTCGTAAATATTTTTGTATAATATTTTATGTCTTATTTTTGCTCTATTTGTTTGTTTATTTGTTTCCTTTTTCATCGACAAATATCTTCAAAGAGCATGGCAAAGCTCAATGGCATTCTATTATTACAGTATGCGGCTGCGTTTTCATCGGCGTTTCTACCCGCTTCTTCGGCCGTTTTTCTCACTGGAGAATTTAATATCAAAAAGCAGTGTTTTCGACTGCGCTTTGATCTATTTCATTTTTTATATTTTATATTATTTTATGCTTAAGAAGTTGATTTATTTTTGCTCTATTTGTTTGTTTATTTGTTTCCTTTTTCATCCACAAATATCTTCAAAGAGCATGGCAAAGCTCAATGGCATTCTTTTATTACAATATGCGGCTGCATTTCTATCGGCATTTCAACCCGCTTCTTCGGCCGTTTTTCTCACTGTAGAATTTAATATCAAAAAGCAGTGTTTTCGACTGCGTTTTGATCTATTTCACTTTTAATATTTTATATTATTTTATGCCTAAGAAGTTGATTTATTTTCTTCAAGAGAATTTAATATCAAAAAGCAGTGTGGAGAATTTAATATCAAAAAGCAATAATGTCGACTGCGTTTAGATCTTTTTCATTTTTAAACAAATAAAGTTGGTTCTTTTTTACCAGTACTTAAAGTGCAAAATTGTGTTATAAACTAGAGTTTTCGTAAATATTTTTGTATAATATTTTATGTCTTATTTTTGCTCTATTTGTTTGTTTATTTGTTTCCTTTTTCATCGACAAATATCTTCAAAGAGCATGGCAAAGCTCAATGGCATTCTATTATTACAGTATGCGGCTGCGTTTTCATCGGCGTTTCTACCCGCTTCTTCGGCCGTTTTTCTCACTGGAGAATTTAATATCAAAAAGCAGTGTTTTCGACTGCGCTTTGATCTATTTCATTTTTTATATTTTATATTATTTTATGCTTAAGAAGTTGATTTATTTTTGCTCTATTTGTTTGTTTATTTGTTTCCTTTTTCATCGACAAATATCTTCAAAGAGCATGGCAAAGCTCAATGGCATTCTTTTATTACAATATGCGGCTGCATTTCTATCGGCATTTCAACCCGCTTCTTCGGCCGTTTTTCTCACTGTAGTATTTAATATCAAAAAGCAGTGTTTTCGACTGCGTTTTGATCTATTTCACTTTTAATATTTTATATTATTTTATGCCTAAGAAGTTGATTTATTTTCTTCAAGAGAATTTAATATCAAAAAGCAGTGTAGAGAATTTAATATCAAAAAGTAATAATGTCGACTGCGTTTAGATCTTTTTCATTTTTAAACAAATAAAGTTGGTTCTTTTTTACCAGTACTTAAAGTGCAAAATTGTGTTATAAACTAGAGTTTTCGTAAATATTTTTGTATAATATTTTATGTCTTATTTTTGCTCTATTTGTTTGTTTATTTGTTTCCTTTTTCATCGACAAATATCTTCAAAGAGCATGGCAAAGCTCAATGGCATTCTATTATTACAGTATGCGGCTGCGTTTTCATCGGCGTTTCTACCCGCTTCTTCGGCCGTTTTTCTCACTGGAGAATTTAATATCAAAAAGCAGTGTTTTCGACTGCGCTTTGATCTATTTCATTTTTTATATTTTATATTATTTTATGCTTAAGAAGTTGATTTATTTTTGCTCTATTTGTTTGTTTATTTGTTTCCTTTTTCATCCACAAATATCTTCAAAGAGCATGGCAAAGCTCAATGGCATTCTTTTATTACAATATGCGGCTGCATTTCTATCGGCATTTCAACCCGCTTCTTCGGCCGTTTTTCTCACTGTAGAATTTAATATCAAAAAGCAGTGTTTTCGACTGCGTTTTGATCTATTTCACTTTTAATATTTTATATTATTTTATGCCTAAGAAGTTGATTTATTTTCTTCAAGAGAATTTAATATCAAAAAGCAGTGTGGAGAATTTAATATCAAAAAGCAATAATGTCGACTGCGTTTAGATCTTTTTCATTTTTAAACAAATAAAGTTGGTTCTTTTTTACCAGTACTTAAAGTGCAAAATTGTGTTATAAACTAGAGTTTTCGTAAATATTTTTGTATAATATTTTATGTCTTATTTTTGCTCTATTTGTTTGTTTATTTGTTTCCTTTTTCATCGACAAATATCTTCAAAGAGCATGGCAAAGCTCAATGGCATTCTATTATTACAGTATGCGGCTGCGTTTTCATCGGCGTTTCTACCCGCTTCTTCGGCCGTTTTTCTCACTGGAGAATTTAATATCAAAAAGCAGTGTTTTCGACTGCGCTTTGATCTATTTCATTTTTTATATTTTATATTATTTTATGCTTAAGAAGTTGATTTATTTTTGCTCTATTTGTTTGTTTATTTGTTTCCTTTTTCATCCACAAATATCTTCAAAGAGCATGGCAAAGCTCAATGGCATTCTTTTATTACAATATGCGGCTGCATTTCTATCGGCATTTCAACCCGCTTCTTCGGCCGTTTTTCTCACTGTAGAATTTAATATCAAAAAGCAGTGTTTTCGACTGCGTTTTGATCTATTTCACTTTTAATATTTTATATTATTTTATGCCTAAGAAGTTGATTTATTTTCTTCAAGAGAATTTAATATCAAAAAGCAGTGTGGAGAATTTAATATCAAAAAGCAATAATGTCGACTGCGTTTAGATCTTTTTCATTTTTAAACAAATAAAGTTGGTTCTTTTTTACCAGTACTTAAAGTGCAAAATTGTGTTATAAACTAGAGTTTTCGTAAATATTTTTGTATAATATTTTATGTCTTATTTTTGCTCTATTTGTTTGTTTATTTGTTTCCTTTTTCATCGACAAATATCTTCAAAGAGCATGGCAAAGCTCAATGGCATTCTATTATTACAGTATGCGGCTGCGTTTTCATCGGCGTTTCTACCCGCTTCTTCGGCCGTTTTTCTCACTGGAGAATTTAATATCAAAAAGCAGTGTTTTCGACTGCGCTTTGATCTATTTCATTTTTTATATTTTATATTATTTTATGCTTAAGAAGTTGATTTATTTTTGCTCTATTTGTTTGTTTATTTGTTTCCTTTTTCATCGACAAATATCTTCAAAGAGCATGGCAAAGCTCAATGGCATTCTTTTATTACAATATGCGGCTGCATTTCTATCGGCATTTCAACCCGCTTCTTCGGCCGTTTTTCTCACTGTAGAATTTAATATCAAAAAGCAGTGTTTTCGACTGCGTTTTGATCTATTTCACTTTTAATATTTAATATTATTTTATGCCTAAGAAGTTGATTTATTTTCTTCAAGAGAATTTAATATCAAAAAGCAGTGTAGAGAATTTAATATCAAAAAGCAATAATGTCGACTGCGTTTAGATCTTTTTCATTTTTAAACAAATAAAGTTGGTTCTTTTTTACCAGTACTTAAAGTGCAAAATTGTGTTATAAACTAGAGTTTTCGTAAATATTTTTGTACGATATATTATTTTATGCTTAAGAAGTTGATTTATTTTTGCTCTATTTGTTTGTTTATTTCCTTTTTCATCGACAAATATCTTCAAAGAGCATGGCAAAGCTCAATGGCATTCTATTATTACAGTATGCGGCTGCGTTTTAATCGGCGTTTCTACCCGCTTCTTCGGCCGTTTTTCTCACTGTAGAATTTAATATCAAAAAGCAGTGTTTTCGACTGCGTTTTGATCTATTTCATTTTTTATATTTTATATTATTTTATGCCTAAGAAGTTGATTTATTTTCTGCAAGAGAATTTAATATCAAAAAGCAGTGTAGAGAATTTAATATCAAAAAGCAATAATGTCGACTGCGTTTAGATCTTTTTCATTTTTAAACAAATAAAATTGGTTCTTTTTCACCAGTACTTAAAGTGCAAAATTGTGTTATAAACTAGAGTTTTCGTAAATATTTTTGTATAATATTTTATGTCTTAGAAGTTGATTTATTTTTGCTCTATTTGTTTGTTTATTTGTTTCCTTTTTCATCGACAAATATCTTCAAAGAGCATGGCAAAGCTCAATGGCATTCTATTATTACAGTATGCGGCTGCGTTTTCATCGGCGTTTCTACCCGCTTCTTCGGCCGTTTTTCTCACTGGAGAATTTAATATCAAAAAGCAGTGTTTTCGACTGCGCTTTGATCTATTTCATTTTTTATATTTTATATTATTTTATGCCTAAGAAGTTGATTTATTTTCTGCAAGAGAATTTAATATCAAAAAGCAGTGTAGAGAATTTAATATCAAAAAGCAATAATGTCGACTGCGTTTAGATCTTTTTCATTTTTAAACAAATAAAGTTGGTTCTTTTTTACCAGTACTTAAAGTGCAAAATTGTGTTATAAACTAGAGTTTTCGTAAATATTTTTGTACGATATATTATTTTATGCTTAAGAAGTTGATTTATTTTTGCTCTATTTGTTTGTTTATTTGTTTCCTTTTTCATCGACAAATATCTTCAAAGAGCATGGCAAAGCTCAATGGCATTCTATTATTACAGTATGCGGCTGCGTTTTCATCGGCGTTTCTACCCGCTTCTTCGGCCGTTTTTCTCACTGGAGAATTTAATATCAAAAAGCAGTGTTTTCGACTGCGCTTTGATCTATTTCATTTTTTATATTTTATATTATTTTATGCTTAAGAAGTTGATTTTTTTTTGCTCTATTTGTTTGTTTATTTGTTTCCTTTCTCATCGACAAATATCTTCAAAGAGCATGGCAAAGCTCAATGGCATTCTTTTATTACAATATGCGGCTGCATTTCTATCGGCATTTCAACCCGCTTCTTCGGCCGTTTTTCTCACTGTAGAATTTAATATCAAAAAGCAGTGTTTTCGACTGCGTTTTGATCTATTTCACTTTTAATATTTTATATTATTTTATGCCTAAGAAGTTGATTTATTTTCTTCAAGAGAATTTAATATCAAAAAGCAGTGTAGAGAATTTAATATCAAAAAGCAATAATGTCAACTGCGTTTAGATCTTTTTCATTTTTAAACAAATAAAGTTGGTTCTTTTTTACCAGTACTTAAAGTGCAAAATTGTGTTATAAACTAGAGTTTTCGTAAATATTTTTGTACGATATATTATTTTATGCTTAAGAAGTTGATTTATTTTTGCTCTATTTGTTTGTTTATTTGTTTCCTTTTTCATCGACAAATATCTTCAAAGAGCATGGCAAAGCTCAATGGCATTCTATTATTACAGTATGCGGCTGCGTTTTCATCGGCGTTTCTACCCGCTTCTTCGGCCGTTTTTCTCACTGTAGAATTTAATATCAAAAAGCAGTGTTTTCGACTGCGTTTTGATCTATTTCATTTTTTATATTTTATATTATTTTATGCCTAAGAAGTTGATTTATTTTCTGCAAGAGAATTTAATATCAAAAAGCAGTGTAGAGAATTTAATATCAAAAAGCAATAATGTCGACTGCGTTTAGATCTTTTTCATTTTTAAACAAATAAAATTGGTTCTTTTTCACCAGTACTTAAAGTGCAAAATTGTGTTATAAACTAGAGTTTTCGTAAATATTTTTGTATAATATTTTATGTCTTAGAAGTTGATTTATTTTTGCTCTATTTGTTTGTTTATTTGTTTCCTTTTTCATCGACAAATATCTTCAAAGAGCATGGCAAAGCTCAATGGCATTCTATTATTACAGTATGCGGCTGCGTTTTCATCGGCGTTTCTACCCGCTTCTTCGGCCGTTTTTCTCACTGGAGAATTTAATATCAAAAAGCAGTGTTTTCGACTGCGCTTTGATCTATTTCATTTTTTATATTTTATATTATTTTATGCTTAAGAAGTTGATTTATTTTTGCTCTATTTGTTTGTTTATTTGTTTCCTTTTTCATCGACAAATATCTTCAAAGAGCATGGCAAAGCTCAATGGCATTCTTTTATTACAATATGCGGCTGCATTTCTATCGGCATTTCAACCCGCTTCTTCGGCCGTTTTTCTCACTGTAGAATTTAATATCAAAAAGCAGTGTTTTCGACTGCGTTTTGATCTATTTCACTTTTAATATTTAATATTATTTTATGCCTAAGAAGTTGATTTATTTTCTTCAAGAGAATTTAATATCAAAAAGCAGTGTAGAGAATTTAATATCAAAAAGCAATAATGTCGACTGCGTTTAGATCTTTTTCATTTTTAAACAAATAAAGTTGGTTCTTTTTTACCAGTACTTAAAGTGCAAAATTGTGTTATAAACTAGAGTTTTCGTAAATATTTTTGTACGATATATTATTTTATGCTTAAGAAGTTGATTTATTTTTGCTCTATTTGTTTGTTTATTTCCTTTTTCATCGACAAATATCTTCAAAGAGCATGGCAAAGCTCAATGGCATTCTATTATTACAGTATGCGGCTGCGTTTTAATCGGCGTTTCTACCCGCTTCTTCGGCCGTTTTTCTCACTGTAGAATTTAATATCAAAAAGCAGTGTTTTCGACTGCGTTTTGATCTATTTCATTTTTTATATTTTATATTATTTTATGCCTAAGAAGTTGATTTATTTTCTGCAAGAGAATTTAATATCAAAAAGCAGTGTAGAGAATTTAATATCAAAAAGCAATAATGTCGACTGCGTTTAGATCTTTTTCATTTTTAAACAAATAAAATTGGTTCTTTTTCACCAGTACTTAAAGTGCAAAATTGTGTTATAAACTAGAGTTTTCGTAAATATTTTTGTATAATATTTTATGTCTTAGAAGTTGATTTATTTTTGCTCTATTTGTTTGTTTATTTGTTTCCTTTTTCATCGACAAATATCTTCAAAGAGCATGGCAAAGCTCAATGGCATTCTATTATTACAGTATGCGGCTGCGTTTTCATCGGCGTTTCTACCCGCTTCTTCGGCCGTTTTTCTCACTGGAGAATTTAATATCAAAAAGCAGTGTTTTCGACTGCGCTTTGATCTATTTCATTTTTTATATTTTATATTATTTTATGCCTAAGAAGTTGATTTATTTTCTGCAAGAGAATTTAATATCAAAAAGCAGTGTAGAGAATTTAATATCAAAAAGCAATAATGTCGACTGCGTTTAGATCTTTTTCATTTTTAAACAAATAAAGTTGGTTCTTTTTTACCAGTACTTAAAGTGCAAAATTGTGTTATAAACTAGAGTTTTCGTAAATATTTTTGTACGATATATTATTTTATGCTTAAGAAGTTGATTTATTTTTGCTCTATTTGTTTGTTTATTTGTTTCCTTTTTCATCGACAAATATCTTCAAAGAGCATGGCAAAGCTCAATGGCATTCTATTATTACAGTATGCGGCTGCGTTTTCATCGGCGTTTCTACCCGCTTCTTCGGCCGTTTTTCTCACTGGAGAATTTAATATCAAAAAGCAGTGTTTTCGACTGCGCTTTGATCTATTTCATTTTTTATATTTTATATTATTTTATGCTTAAGAAGTTGATTTTTTTTTGCTCTATTTGTTTGTTTATTTGTTTCCTTTCTCATCGACAAATATCTTCAAAGAGCATGGCAAAGCTCAATGGCATTCTTTTATTACAATATGCGGCTGCATTTCTATCGGCATTTCAACCCGCTTCTTCGGCCGTTTTTCTCACTGTAGAATTTAATATCAAAAAGCAGTGTTTTCGACTGCGTTTTGATCTATTTCACTTTTAATATTTTATATTATTTTATGCCTAAGAAGTTGATTTATTTTCTTCAAGAGAATTTAATATCAAAAAGCAGTGTAGAGAATTTAATATCAAAAAGCAATAATGTCAACTGCGTTTAGATCTTTTTCATTTTTAAACAAATAAAGTTGGTTCTTTTTTACCAGTACTTAAAGTGCAAAATTGTGTTATAAACTAGAGTTTTCGTAAATATTTTTGTACGATATATTATTTTATGCTTAAGAAGTTGATTTATTTTTGCTCTATTTGTTTGTTTATTTGTTTCCTTTTTCATCGACAAATATCTTCAAAGAGCATGGCAAAGCTCAATGGCATTCTATTATTACAGTATGCGGCTGCGTTTTCATCGGCGTTTCTACCCGCTTCTTCGGCCGTTTTTCTCACTGTAGAATTTAATATCAAAAAGCAGTGTTTTCGACTGCGTTTTGATCTATTTCATTTTTTATATTTTATATTATTTTATGCCTAAGAAGTTGATTTATTTTCTGCAATAGAATTTAATATCAAAAAACAGTGTAGAGAATTTAATATCAAAAAGCAATAATGTCGACTGCGTTTAGATCTTTTTCATTTTTAAACAAATAAAATTGGTTCTTTTTGACCAGTACTTAAAGTGCAAAATTGTGTTATAAACTAGAGTTTTCGTAAATATTTTTGTATAATATTTTATGTCTTATTTTTGCTCTATTTGTTTGTTTATTTGTTTCCTTTTTCATCGACAAATATCTTCAAAGAGCATGGCAAAGCTCAATGGCATTCTATTATTACAGTATGCGGCTGCGTTTTCATCGGCGTTTCTACCCGCTTCTTCGGCCGTTTTTCTCACTGGAGAATTTAATATCAAAAAGCAGTGTTTTCGACTGCGCTTTGATCTATTTCATTTTTTATATTTTATATTATTTTATGCTTAAGAAGTTGATTTATTTTTGCTCTATTTGTTTGTTTATTTGTTTCCTTTTTCATCGACAAATATCTTCAAAGAGCATGGCAAAGCTCAATGGCATTCTTTTATTACAATATGCGGCTGCATTTCTATCGGCATTTCAACCCGCTTCTTCGGCCGTTTTTCTCACTGTAGAATTTAATATCAAAAAGCAGTGTTTTCGACTGCGTTTTGATCTATTTCACTTTTAATATTTAATATTATTTTATGCCTAAGAAGTTGATTTATTTTCTTCAAGAGAATTTAATATCAAAAAGCAGTGTAGAGAATTTAATATCAAAAAGCAATAATGTCGACTGCGTTTAGATCTTTTTCATTTTTAAACAAATAAAGTTGGTTCTTTTTTACCAGTACTTAAAGTGCAAAATTGTGTTATAAACTAGAGTTTTCGTAAATATTTTTGTACGATATATTATTTTATGCTTAAGAAGTTGATTTATTTTTGCTCTATTTGTTTGTTTATTTCCTTTTTCATCGACAAATATCTTCAAAGAGCATGGCAAAGCTCAATGGCATTCTATTATTACAGTATGCGGCTGCGTTTTAATCGGCGTTTCTACCCGCTTCTTCGGCCGTTTTTCTCACTGTAGAATTTAATATCAAAAAGCAGTGTTTTCGACTGCGTTTTGATCTATTTCATTTTTTATATTTTATATTATTTTATGCCTAAGAAGTTGATTTATTTTCTGCAAGAGAATTTAATATCAAAAAGCAGTGTAGAGAATTTAATATCAAAAAGCAATAATGTCGACTGCGTTTAGATCTTTTTCATTTTTAAACAAATAAAATTGGTTCTTTTTCACCAGTACTTAAAGTGCAAAATTGTGTTATAAACTAGAGTTTTCGTAAATATTTTTGTATAATATTTTATGTCTTAGAAGTTGATTTATTTTTGCTCTATTTGTTTGTTTATTTGTTTCCTTTTTCATCGACAAATATCTTCAAAGAGCATGGCAAAGCTCAATGGCATTCTATTATTACAGTATGCGGCTGCGTTTTCATCGGCGTTTCTACCCGCTTCTTCGGCCGTTTTTCTCACTGGAGAATTTAATATCAAAAAGCAGTGTTTTCGACTGCGCTTTGATCTATTTCATTTTTTATATTTTATATTATTTTATGCCTAAGAAGTTGATTTATTTTCTGCAAGAGAATTTAATATCAAAAAGCAGTGTAGAGAATTTAATATCAAAAAGCAATAATGTCGACTGCGTTTAGATCTTTTTCATTTTTAAACAAATAAAGTTGGTTCTTTTTTACCAGTACTTAAAGTGCAAAATTGTGTTATAAACTAGAGTTTTCGTAAATATTTTTGTACGATATATTATTTTATGCTTAAGAAGTTGATTTATTTTTGCTCTATTTGTTTGTTTATTTGTTTCCTTTTTCATCGACAAATATCTTCAAAGAGCATGGCAAAGCTCAATGGCATTCTATTATTACAGTATGCGGCTGCGTTTTCATCGGCGTTTCTACCCGCTTCTTCGGCCGTTTTTCTCACTGGAGAATTTAATATCAAAAAGCAGTGTTTTCGACTGCGCTTTGATCTATTTCATTTTTTATATTTTATATTATTTTATGCTTAAGAAGTTGATTTTTTTTTGCTCTATTTGTTTGTTTATTTGTTTCCTTTCTCATCGACAAATATCTTCAAAGAGCATGGCAAAGCTCAATGGCATTCTTTTATTACAATATGCGGCTGCATTTCTATCGGCATTTCAACCCGCTTCTTCGGCCGTTTTTCTCACTGTAGAATTTAATATCAAAAAGCAGTGTTTTCGACTGCGTTTTGATCTATTTCACTTTTAATATTTTATATTATTTTATGCCTAAGAAGTTGATTTATTTTCTTCAAGAGAATTTAATATCAAAAAGCAGTGTAGAGAATTTAATATCAAAAAGCAATAATGTCAACTGCGTTTAGATCTTTTTCATTTTTAAACAAATAAAGTTGGTTCTTTTTTACCAGTACTTAAAGTGCAAAATTGTGTTATAAACTAGAGTTTTCGTAAATATTTTTGTACGATATATTATTTTATGCTTAAGAAGTTGATTTATTTTTGCTCTATTTGTTTGTTTATTTGTTTCCTTTTTCATCGACAAATATCTTCAAAGAGCATGGCAAAGCTCAATGGCATTCTATTATTACAGTATGCGGCTGCGTTTTCATCGGCGTTTCTACCCGCTTCTTCGGCCGTTTTTCTCACTGTAGAATTTAATATCAAAAAGCAGTGTTTTCGACTGCGTTTTGATCTATTTCATTTTTTATATTTTATATTATTTTATGCCTAAGAAGTTGATTTATTTTCTGCAATAGAATTTAATATCAAAAAACAGTGTAGAGAATTTAATATCAAAAAGCAATAATGTCGACTGCGTTTAGATCTTTTTCATTTTTAAACAAATAAAATTGGTTCTTTTTGACCAGTACTTAAAGTGCAAAATTGTGTTATAAACTAGAGTTTTCGTAAATATTTTTGTATAATATTTTATGTCTTATTTTTGCTCTATTTGTTTGTTTATTTGTTTCCTTTTTCATCGACAAATATCTTCAAAGAGCATGGCAAAGCTCAATGGCATTCTATTATTACAGTATGCGGCTGCGTTTTCATCGGCGTTTCTACCCGCTTCTTCGGCCGTTTTTCTCACTGGAGAATTTAATATCAAAAAGCAGTGTTTTCGACTGCGCTTTGATCTATTTCATTTTTTATATTTTATATTATTTTATGCTTAAGAAGTTGATTTATTTTTGCTCTATTTGTTTGTTTATTTGTTTCCTTTTTCATCGACAAATATCTTCAAAGAGCATGGCAAAGCTCAATGGCATTCTTTTATTACAATATGCGGCTGCATTTCTATCGGCATTTCAACCCGCTTCTTCGGCCGTTTTTCTCACTGTAGAATTTAATATCAAAAAGCAGTGTTTTCGACTGCGTTTTGATCTATTTCACTTTTAATATTTAATATTATTTTATGCCTAAGAAGTTGATTTATTTTCTTCAAGAGAATTTAATATCAAAAAGCAGTGTAGAGAATTTAATATCAAAAAGCAATAATGTCGACTGCGTTTAGATCTTTTTCATTTTTAAACAAATAAAGTTGGTTCTTTTTTACCAGTACTTAAAGTGCAAAATTGTGTTATAAACTAGAGTTTTCGTAAATATTTTTGTACGATATATTATTTTATGCTTAAGAAGTTGATTTATTTTTGCTCTATTTGTTTGTTTATTTCCTTTTTCATCGACAAATATCTTCAAAGAGCATGGCAAAGCTCAATGGCATTCTATTATTACAGTATGCGGCTGCGTTTTAATCGGCGTTTCTACCCGCTTCTTCGGCCGTTTTTCTCACTGTAGAATTTAATATCAAAAAGCAGTGTTTTCGACTGCGTTTTGATCTATTTCATTTTTTATATTTTATATTATTTTATGCCTAAGAAGTTGATTTATTTTCTGCAAGAGAATTTAATATCAAAAAGCAGTGTAGAGAATTTAATATCAAAAAGCAATAATGTCGACTGCGTTTAGATCTTTTTCATTTTTAAACAAATAAAATTGGTTCTTTTTCACCAGTACTTAAAGTGCAAAATTGTGTTATAAACTAGAGTTTTCGTAAATATTTTTGTATAATATTTTATGTCTTAGAAGTTGATTTATTTTTGCTCTATTTGTTTGTTTATTTGTTTCCTTTTTCATCGACAAATATCTTCAAAGAGCATGGCAAAGCTCAATGGCATTCTATTATTACAGTATGCGGCTGCGTTTTCATCGGCGTTTCTACCCGCTTCTTCGGTTGTTTTTCTCACTGGAGAATTTAATATCAAAAAGCAGTGTTTTCGACTGCGCTTTGATCTATTTCATTTTTTATATTTTATATTATTTTATGCCTAAGAAGTTGATTTATTTTCTGCAAGAGAATTTAATATCAAAAAGCAGTGTAGAGAATTTAATATCAAAAAGCAATAATGTCGACTGCGTTTAGATCTTTTTCATTTTTAAACAAATAAAGTTGGTTCTTTTTTACCAGTACTTAAAGTGCAAAATTGTGTTATAAACTAGAGTTTTCGTAAATATTTTTGTACGATATATTATTTTATGCTTAAGAAGTTGATTTATTTTTGCTCTATTTGTTTGTTTATTTGTTTCCTTTTTCATCGACAAATATCTTCAAAGAGCATGGCAAAGCTCAATGGCATTCTATTATTACAGTATGCGGCTGCGTTTTCATCGGCGTTTCTACCCGCTTCTTCGGCCGTTTTTCTCACTGGAGAATTTAATATCAAAAAGCAGTGTTTTCGACTGCGCTTTGATCTATTTCATTTTTTATATTTTATATTATTTTATGCTTAAGAAGTTGATTTTTTTTTGCTCTATTTGTTTGTTTATTTGTTTCCTTTCTCATCGACAAATATCTTCAAAGAGCATGGCAAAGCTCAATGGCATTCTTTTATTACAATATGCGGCTGCATTTCTATCGGCATTTCAACCCGCTTCTTCGGCCGTTTTTCTCACTGTAGAATTTAATATCAAAAAGCAGTGTTTTCGACTGCGTTTTGATCTATTTCACTTTTAATATTTTATATTATTTTATGCCTAAGAAGTTGATTTATTTTCTTCAAGAGAATTTAATATCAAAAAGCAGTGTAGAGAATTTAATATCAAAAAGCAATAATGTCAACTGCGTTTAGATCTTTTTCATTTTTAAACAAATAAAGTTGGTTCTTTTTTACCAGTACTTAAAGTGCAAAATTGTGTTATAAACTAGAGTTTTCGTAAATATTTTTGTACGATATATTATTTTATGCTTAAGAAGTTGATTTATTTTTGCTCTATTTGTTTGTTTATTTGTTTCCTTTTTCATCGACAAATATCTTCAAAGAGCATGGCAAAGCTCAATGGCATTCTATTATTACAGTATGCGGCTGCGTTTTCATCGGCGTTTCTACCCGCTTCTTCGGCCGTTTTTCTCACTGTAGAATTTAATATCAAAAAGCAGTGTTTTCGACTGCGTTTTGATCTATTTCATTTTTTATATTTTATATTATTTTATGCCTAAGAAGTTGATTTATTTTCTGCAATAGAATTTAATATCAAAAAACAGTGTAGAGAATTTAATATCAAAAAGCAATAATGTCGACTGCGTTTAGATCTTTTTCATTTTTAAACAAATAAAATTGGTTCTTTTTGACCAGTACTTAAAGTGCAAAATTGTGTTATAAACTAGAGTTTTCGTAAATATTTTTGTATAATATTTTATGTCTTATTTTTGCTCTATTTGTTTGTTTATTTGTTTCCTTTTTCATCGACAAATATCTTCAAAGAGCATGGCAAAGCTCAATGGCATTCTATTATTACAGTATGCGGCTGCGTTTTCATCGGCGTTTCTACCCGCTTCTTCGGCCGTTTTTCTCACTGGAGAATTTAATATCAAAAAGCAGTGTTTTCGACTGCGCTTTGATCTATTTCATTTTTTATATTTTATATTATTTTATGCCTAAGAAGTTGATTTATTTTCTGCAAGAGAATTTAATATCAAAAAGCAGTGTAGAGAATTTAATATCAAAAAGCAATAATGTCGACTGCGTTTAGATCTTTTTCATTTTTAAACAAATAAAATTGGTTCTTTTTCACCAGTACTTAAAGTGCAAAATTGTGTTATAAACTAGAGTTTTCGTAAATATTTTTGTATAATATTTTATGTCTTAGAAGTTGATTTATTTTTGCTCTATTTGTTTGTTTATTTGTTTCCTTTTTCATCGACAAATATCTTCAAAGAGCATGGCAAAGCTCAATGGCATTCTATTATTACAGTATGCGGCTGCATTTTCATCGGCGTTTCTACCCGCTTCTTCGGCCGTTTTTCTCACTGGAGAATTTAATATCAAAAAGCAGTGTTTTCGACTGCGCTTTGATCTATTTCATTTTTTATATTTTATATTATTTTATGCCTAAGAAGTTGATTTATTTTCTGCAAGAGAATTTAATATCAAAAAGCAGTGTAGAGAATTTAATATCAAAAAGCAATAATGTCGACTGCGTTTAGATCTTTTTCATTTTTAAACAAATAAAGTTGGTTCTTTTTTACCAGTACTTAAAGTGCAAAATTGTGTTATAAACTAGAGTTTTCGTAAATATTTTTGTACGATATATTATTTTATGCTTAAGAAGTTGATTTATTTTTGCTCTATTTGTTTGTTTATTTGTTTCCTTTTTCATCGACAAATATCTTCAAAGAGCATGGCAAAGCTCAATGGCATTCTATTATTACAGTATGCGGCTGCGTTTTCATCGGCGTTTCTACCCGCTTCTTCGGCCGTTTTTCTCACTGGAGAATTTAATATCAAAAAGCAGTGTTTTCGACTGCGCTTTGATCTATTTCATTTTTTATATTTTATATTATTTTATGCTTAAGAAGTTGATTTTTTTTTGCTCTATTTGTTTGTTTATTTGTTTCCTTTCTCATCGACAAATATCTTCAAAGAGCATGGCAAAGCTCAATGGCATTCTTTTATTACAATATGCGGCTGCATTTCTATCGGCATTTCAACCCGCTTCTTCGGCCGTTTTTCTCACTGTAGAATTTAATATCAAAAAGCAGTGTTTTCGACTGCGTTTTGATCTATTTCACTTTTAATATTTTATATTATTTTATGCCTAAGAAGTTGATTTATTTTCTTCAAGAGAATTTAATATCAAAAAGCAGTGTAGAGAATTTAATATCAAAAAGCAATAATGTCAACTGCGTTTAGATCTTTTTCATTTTTAAACAAATAAAGTTGGTTCTTTTTTACCAGTACTTAAAGTGCAAAATTGTGTTATAAACTAGAGTTTTCGTAAATATTTTTGTACGATATATTATTTTATGCTTAAGAAGTTGATTTATTTTTGCTCTATTTGTTTGTTTATTTGTTTCCTTTTTCATCGACAAATATCTTCAAAGAGCATGGCAAAGCTCAATGGCATTCTATTATTACAGTATGCGGCTGCGTTTTCATCGGCGTTTCTACCCGCTTCTTCGGCCGTTTTTCTCACTGTAGAATTTAATATCAAAAAGCAGTGTTTTCGACTGCGTTTTGATCTATTTCATTTTTTATATTTTATATTATTTTATGCCTAAGAAGTTGATTTATTTTCTGCAATAGAATTTAATATCAAAAAACAGTGTAGAGAATTTAATATCAAAAAGCAATAATGTCGACTGCGTTTAGATCTTTTTCATTTTTAAACAAATAAAATTGGTTCTTTTTTACCAGTACTTAAAGTGCAAAATTGTGTTATAAACTAGAGTTTTCGTAAATATTTTTGTATAATATTTTATGTCTTAGAAGTTGATTTATTTTTGCTCTATTTGTTTGTTTATTTGTTTCCTTTTTCATCGACAAATATCTTCAAAGAGCATGGCAAAGCTCAATGGCATTCTATTATTACAGTATGCGGCTGCGTTTTCATCGGCGTTTCTACTCACTTCTTCGGCCGTTTTTCTCACTGGAGAATTTAATATCAAAAAGCAGTGTTTTCGACTGCGCTTTGATCTATTTCATTTTTTATATTTTATATTATTTTATGCCTAAGAAGTTGATTTATTTTCTGCAAGAGAATTTAATATCAAAAAGCAATAATGTCGACTGCGTTTAGATCTTTTTCATTTTTAAACAAATAAAGTTGGTTCTTTTTTACCAGTACTTAAAGTGCAAAATTGTGTTATAGACTAGAGTTTTCGTAAATATTTTTGTATAATATTTTATGTCTTAGAAGTTGATTTATTTTTGCTCTATTTGTTTGTTTATTTGTTTCCTTTTTCATCGACAAATATCTTCAAAGAGCATGGCAAAGCTCAATGGCATTCTATTATTACAGTATGCGGCTGCGATTTCATCGGCGTTTCAACCCGCTTCTTCGGCCGTTTTTCTCACTGGAGAATTTAATATCAAAAAGTAGTGTTTTCGACTGCGTTTTGATCTATTTCATTTTTTATATTTTATATTATTTTATGCCTAAGAAGTTGATTTATTTTCTGCAAGAGAATTTAATATCAAAAAGCAGTGTAGAGAATTTAATATCAAAAAGTAATAATGTCGACTGCGTTTAGATCTTTTTCATTTTTAAACAAATAAAGTTGGTTCTTTTTTACCAGTACTTAAAGTGCAAAATTGTGTTATAAACTAGAGTTTTCGTAAATATTTTTGTATAATATTTTATGTCTTATTTTTGCTCTATTTGTTTGTTTATTTGTTTCCTTTTTCATCGACAAATATCTTCAAAGAGCATGGCAAAGCTCAATGGCATTCTTTTATTACAATATGCGGCTGCATTTCTATCGGCATTTCAACCCGCTTCTTCGGCCGTTTTTCTCACTAAAGAATTTAATATCAAAAAGCAGTGTTTTCGACTGCGTTTTGATCTATTTCACTTTTAATATTTTATATTATTTTATGCCTAAGAAGTTGATTTATTTTCTTCAAGAGAATTTAATATCAAAAAGCAGTGTAGAGAATTTAATATCAAAAAGCAATAATGTCGACTGCGTTTAGATCTTTTTCATTTTTAAACAAATAAAGTTGGTTCTTTTTTACCAGTACTTAAAGTGCAAAATTGTGTTATAAACTAGAGTTTTCGTAAATATTTTTGTACGATATATTATTTTATGCTTAAGAAGTTGATTTATTTTTGCTCTATTTGTTTGTTTATTTGTTTCCTTTTTCATCGACAAATATCTTCAAAGAGCATGGCAAAGCTCAATGGCATTCTATTATTACAGTATGCGGCTGCGTTTTAATCGGCGTTTCTACCCGCTTCTTCGGCCGTTTTTCTCACTGTAGAATTTAATATCAAAAAGCAGTGTTTTCAACTGCGTTTTGATCTATTTCATTTTTTATATTTTATATTATTTTATGCCTAAGAAGTTGATTTATTTTCTGCAATAGAATTTAATATCAAAAAGCAGTGTAGAGAATTTAATATCAAAAAGCAATAATGTCGACTGCGCTTAGATCTTTTTCATTTTTAAACAAATAAAATTGGTTCTTTTTTACCAGTACTTAAAGTGCAAAATTGTGTTATAAACTAGAGTTTTCGTAAATATTTTTGTATAATATTTTATGTCTTAGAAGTTGATTTATTTTTGCTCTATTTGTTTGTTTATTTGTTTCCTTTTTCATCGACAAATATCTTCAAAGAGCATGGCAAAGCTCAATGGCATTCTATTATTACAGTATGCGGCTGCGTTTTCATCGGCGTTTCTACCCGCTTCTTCGGCCGTTTTTCTCACTGGAGAATTTAATATCAAAAAGCAGTGTTTTCGACTGCGCTTTGATCTATTTCATTTTTTATATTTTATATTATTTTATGCCTAAGAAGTTGATTTATTTTCTGCAAGAGAATTTAATATCAAAAAGCAATAATGTCGACTGCGTTTAGATCTTTTTCATTTTTAAACAAATAAAGTTGGTTCTTTTTTACCAGTACTTAAAGTGCAAAATTGTGTTATAGACTAGAGTTTTCGTAAATATTTTTGTATAATATTTTATGTCTTAGAAGTTGATTTATTTTTGCTCTATTTGTTTGTTTATTTGTTTCCTTTTTCATCGACAAATATCTTCAAAGAGCATGGCAAAGCTCAATGGCATTCTATTATTACAGTATGCGGCTGCGATTTCATCGGCGTTTCTACCCGCTTCTTCGGCCGTTTTTCTCACTGGAGAATTTAATATCAAAAAGTAGTGTTTTCGACTGCGTTTTGATCTATTTCATTTTTTATATTTTATATTATTTTATGCCTAAGAAGTTGATTTATTTTCTGCAAGAGAATTTAATATAAAAAAGCAGTGTAGAGAATTTAATATCAAAAAGTAATAATGTCGACTGCGTTTAGATCTTTTTCATTTTTAAACAAATAAAGTTGGTTCTTTTTTACCAGTACTTAAAGTGCAAAATTGTGTTATAAACTAGAGTTTTCGTAAATATTTTTGTATAATATTTTATGTCTTATTTTTGCTCTATTTGTTTGTTTATTTGTTTCCTTTTTCATCGACAAATATCTTCAAAGAGCATGGCAAAGCTCAATGGCATTCTTTTATTACAATATGCGGCTGCATTTCTATCGGCATTTCAACCCGCTTCTTCGGCCGTTTTTCTCACTGTAGAATTTAATATCAAAAAGCAGTGTTTTCGACTGCGCTTTGATCTATTTCATTTTTTATATTTTATATTATTTTATGCCTAAGAAGTTGATTTATTTTCTGCAAGAGAATTTAATATCAAAAGCAGTGTAGAGAATTTAATATCAAAAAGCAATAATGTCGACTGCGTTTAGATCTTTTTCATTTTTAAACAAATAAAGTTGGCTCTTTTTTACCAGTACTTAAAGTGCAAAATTGTGTTATAAACTAGAGTTTTCGTAAATATTTTTGTATAATATTTTATGTCTTAGAAGTTGATTTATTTTTGCTCTATTTGTTTGTTTATTTGTTTCCTTTTTCATCGACAAATATCTTCAAAGAGCATGGCAAAGCTCAATGGCATTCTATTATTACAGTATGCGACTGCGTTTTCATCGGCGTTTCTACCCGCTTCTTCGGCCGTTTTTCTCACTGTAGAATTTAATATCAAAAAGCAGTGTTTTCGACTGCGCTTTGATCTATTTCATTTTTTATATTTTATATTATTTTATGCTTAAGAAGTTGATTTATTTTTGCTCTATTTGTTTGTTTATTTGTTTCCTTTTTCATCGACAAATATCTTCAAAGAGCATGGCAAAGCTCAATGGCATTCTTTTATTACAATATGCGGCTGCATTTCTATCGGCATTTCAACCCGCTTCTTCGGCCGTTTTTCTCACTGTAGAATTTAATATCAAAAAGCAGTGTTTTCGACTGCGTTTTGATCTATTTCACTTTTAATATTTTATATTATTTTATGCCTAAGAAGTTGATTTATTTTCTTCAAGAGAATTTAATATCAAAAAGCAGTGTAGAGAATTTAATATCAAAAAGCAATAATGTCGACTGCGTTTAGATCTTTTTCATTTTTAAACAAATAAAGTTGGTTCTTTTTTACCAGTACTTAAAGTGCAAAATTGTGTTATAAACTAGAGTTTTCGTAAATATTTTTGTACGATATATTATTTTATGCTTAAGAAGTTGATTTATTTTTGCTCTATTTGTTTGTTTATTTGTTTCCTTTTTCATCGACAAATATCTTCAAAGAGCATGGCAAAGCTCAATGGCATTCTATTATTACAGTATGCGGCTGCGTTTTAATCGGCGTTTCTACCCGCTTCTTCGGCCGTTTTTCTCACTGTAGAATTTAATATCAAAAAGCAGTGTTTTCAACTGCGTTTTGATCTATTTCATTTTTTATATTTTATATTATTTTATGCCTAAGAAGTTGATTTATTTTCTGCAATAGAATTTAATATCAAAAAGCAGTGTAGAGAATTTAATATCAAAAAGCAATAATGTCGACTGCGCTTAGATCTTTTTCATTTTTAAACAAATAAAATTGGTTCTTTTTTACCAGTACTTAAAGTGCAGAATTGTGTTATAAACTAGAGTTTTCGTAAATATTTTTGTATAATATTTTATGTCTTAGAAGTTGATTTATTTTTGCTCTATTTGTTTGTTTATTTGTTTCCTTTTTCATCGACAAATATCTTCAAAGAGCATGGCAAAGCTCAATGGCATTCTATTATTACAGTATGCGGCTGCGTTTTCATCGGCGTTTCTACCCGCTTCTTCGGCCGTTTTTCTCACTGGAGAATTTAATATCAAAAAGCAGTGTTTTCGACTGCGCTTTGATCTATTTCATTTTTTATATTTTATATTATTTTATGCCTAAGAAGTTGATTTATTTTCTGCAAGAGAATTTAATATCAAAAAGCAATAATGTCGACTGCGTTTAGATCTTTTTCATTTTTAAACAAATAAAGTTGGTTCTTTTTTACCAGTACTTAAAGTGCAAAATTGTGTTATAGACTAGAGTTTTCGTAAATATTTTTGTATAATATTTTATGTCTTAGAAGTTGATTTATTTTTGCTCTATTTGTTTGTTTATTTGTTTCCTTTTTCATCGACAAATATCTTCAAAGAGCATGGCAAAGCTCAATGGCATTCTATTATTACAGTATGCGGCTGCGATTTCATCGGCGTTTCTACCCGCTTCTTCGGCCGTTTTTCTCACTGGAGAATTTAATATCAAAAAGTAGTGTTTTCGACTGCGTTTTGATCTATTTCATTTTTTATATTTTATATTATTTTATGCCTAAGAAGTTGATTTATTTTCTGCAAGAGAATTTAATATCAAAAAGCAGTGTAGAGAATTTAATATCAAAAAGTAATAATGTCGACTGCGTTTAGATCTTTTTCATTTTTAAACAAATAAAGTTGGTTCTTTTTTACCAGTACTTAAAGTGCAAAATTGTGTTATAAACTAGAGTTTTCGTAAATATTTTTGTATAATATTTTATGTCTTATTTTTGCTCTATTTGTTTGTTTATTTGTTTCCTTTTTCATCGACAAATATCTTCAAAGAGCATGGCAAAGCTCAATGGCATTCTTTTATTACAATATGCGGCTGCATTTCTATCGGCATTTCAACCCGCTTCTTCGGCCGTTTTTCTCACTGTAGAATTTAATATCAAAAAGCAGTGTTTTCGACTGCGTTTTGATCTATTTCACTTTTAATATTTTATATTATTTTATGCCTAAGAAGTTGATTTATTTTCTTCAAGAGAATTTAATATCAAAAAGCAGTGTAGAGAATTTAATATCAAAAAGCAATAATGTCGACTGCGTTTAGATCTTTTTCATTTTTAAACAAATAAAGTTGGTTCTTTTTTACCAGTACTTAAAGTGCAAAATTGTGTTATAAACTAGAGTTTTCGTAAATATTTTTGTACGATATATTATTTTATGCTTAAGAAGTTGATTTATTTTTGCTCTATTTGTTTGTTTATTTGTTTCCTTTTTCATCGACAAATATCTTCAAAGAGCATGGCAAAGCTCAATGGCATTCTATTATTACAGTATGTGGCTGCGTTTTCATCGGCGTTTCTACCCGCTTCTTCGGCCGTTTTTCTCACTGGAGAATTTAATATCAAAAAGCAGTGTTTTCGACTGCGCTTTGATCTATTTCATTTTTTATATTTTATATTATTTTATGCTTAAGAAGTTGATTTATTTTTGCTCTATTTGTTTGTTTATTTGTTTCCTTTTTCATCGACAAATATCTTCAAAGAGCATGGCAAAGCTCAATGGCATTCTTTTATTACAATATGCGGCTGCATTTCTATCGGCATTTCAACCCGCTTCTTCGGCCGTTTTTCTCACTGTAGAATTTAATATCAAAAAGCAGTGTTTTCGACTGCGTTTTGATCTATTTCACTTTTAATATTTTATATTATTTTATGCCTAAGAAGTTGATTTATTTTCTTCAAGAGAATTTAATATCAAAAAGCAGTGTAGAGAATTTAATATCAAAAAGCAATAATGTCGACTGCGTTTAGATCTTTTTCATTTTTAAACAAATAAAGTTGGTTCTTTTTTACCAGTACTTAAAGTGCAAAATTGTGTTATAAACTAGAGTTTTCGTAAATATTTTTGTACGATATATTATTTTATGCTTAAGAAGTTGATTTATTTTTGCTCTATTTGTTTGTTTATTTGTTTCCTTTTTCATCGACAAATATCTTCAAAGAGCATGGCAAAGCTCAATGGCATTCTATTATTACAGTATGCGGCTGCGTTTTAATCGGCGTTTCTACCCGCTTCTTCGGCCGTTTTTCTCACTGTAGAATTTAATATCAAAAAGCAGTGTTTTCAACTGCGTTTTGATCTATTTCATTTTTTATATTTTATATTATTTTATGCCTAAGAAGTTGATTTATTTTCTGCAATAGAATTTAATATCAAAAAGCAGTGTAGAGAATTTAATATCAAAAAGCAATAATGTCGACTGCGTTTAGATCTTTTTCATTTTTAAACAAATAGAATTGGTTCTTTTTTACCAGTACTTAAAGTGCAGAATTGTGTTATAAACTAGAGTTTTCGTAAATATTTTTGTATAATATTTTATGTCTTAGAAGTTGATTTATTTTTGCTCTATTTGTTTGTTTATTTGTTTCCTTTTTCATCGACAAATATCTTCAAAGAGCATGGCAAAGCTCAATGGCATTCTATTATTACAGTATGCGGCTGCGTTTTCATCGGCGTTTCTACCCGCTTCTTCGGCCGTTTTTCTCACTGGAGAATTTAATATCAAAAAGCAGTGTTTTCGACTGCGCTTTGATCTATTTCATTTTTTATATTTTATATTATTTTATGCCTAAGAAGTTGATTTATTTTCTGCAAGAGAATTTAATATCAAAAAGCAATAATGTCGACTGCGTTTAGATCTTTTTCATTTTTAAACAAATAAAGTTGGTTCTTTTTTACCAGTACTTAAAGTGCAAAATTGTGTTATAAACTAGAGTTTTCGTAAATATTTTTGTACGATATATTATTTTATGCTTAAGAAGTTGATTTATTTTTGCTCTATTTGTTTGTTTATTTGTTTCCTTTTTCATCGACAAATATCTTCAAAGAGCATGGCAAAGCTCAATGGCATTCTATTATTACAGTATGCGGCTGCGTTTTAATCGGCGTTTCTACCCGCTTCTTCGGCCGTTTTTCTCACTGTAGAATTTAATATCAAAAAGCAGTGTTTTCAACTGCGTTTTGATCTATTTCATTTTTTATATTTTATATTATTTTATGCCTAAGAAGTTGATTTATTTTCTGCAATAGAATTTAATATCAAAAAGCAGTGTAGAGAATTTAATATCAAAAAGCAATAATGTCGACTGCGCTTAGATCTTTTTCATTTTTAAACAAATAAAATTGGTTCTTTTTTACCAGTACTTAAAGTGCAGAATTGTGTTATAAACTAGAGTTTTCGTAAATATTTTTGTATAATATTTTATGTCTTAGAAGTTGATTTATTTTTGCTCTATTTGTTTGTTTATTTGTTTCCTTTTTCATCGACAAATATCTTCAAAGAGCATGGCAAAGCTCAATGGCATTCTATTATTACAGTATGCGGCTGCGTTTTCATCGGCGTTTCTACCCGCTTCTTCGGCCGTTTTTCTCACTGGAGAATTTAATATCAAAAAGCAGTGTTTTCGACTGCGCTTTGATCTATTTCATTTTTTATATTTTATATTATTTTATGCCTAAGAAGTTGATTTATTTTCTGCAAGAGAATTTAATATCAAAAAGCAATAATGTCGACTGCGTTTAGATGTTTTTCATTTTTAAACAAATAAAGTTGGTTCTTTTTTACCAGTACTTAAAGTGCAAAATTGTGTTATAGACTAGAGTTTTCGTAAATATTTTTGTATAATATTTTATGTCTTAGAAGTTGATTTATTTTTGCTCTATTTGTTTGTTTATTTGTTTCCTTTTTCATCGACAAATATCTTCAAAGAGCATGGCAAAGCTCAATGGCATTCTATTATTACAGTATGCGGCTGCGATTTCATCGGCGTTTCTACCCGCTTCTTCGGCCGTTTTTCTCACTGGAGAATTTAATATCAAAAAGTAGTGTTTTCGACTGCGTTTTGATCTATTTCATTTTTTATATTTTATATTATTTTATGCCTAAGAAGTTGATTTATTTTCTGCAAGAGAATTTAATATCAAAAAGCAGTGTAGAGAATTTAATATCAAAAAGTAATAATGTCGACTGCGTTTAGATCTTTTTCATTTTTAAACAAATAAAGTTGGTTCTTTTTTACCAGTACTTAAAGTGCAAAATTGTGTTATAAACTAGAGTTTTCGTAAATATTTTTGTATAATATTTTATGTCTTATTTTTGCTCTATTTGTTTGTTTATTTGTTTCCTTTTTCATCGACAAATATCTTCAAAGAGCATGGCAAAGCTCAATGGCATTCTTTTATTACAATATGCGGCTGCATTTCTATCGGCATTTCAACCCGCTTCTTCGGCCGTTTTTCTCACTGTAGAATTTAATATCAAAAAGCAGTGTTTTCGACTGCGTTTTGATCTATTTCACTTTTAATATTTTATATTATTTTATGCCTAAGAAGTTGATTTATTTTCTTCAAGAGAATTTAATATCAAAAAGCAGTGTAGAGAATTTAATATCAAAAAGCAATAATGTCGACTGCGTTTAGATCTTTTTCATTTTTAAACAAATAAAGTTGGTTCTTTTTTACCAGTACTTAAAGTGCAAAATTGTGTTATAAACTAGAGTTTTCGTAAATATTTTTGTACGATATATTATTTTATGCTTAAGAAGTTGATTTATTTTTGCTCTATTTGTTTGTTTATTTGTTTCCTTTTTCATCGACAAATATCTTCAAAGAGCATGGCAAAGCTCAATGGCATTCTATTATTACAGTATGCGGCTGCGTTTTAATCGGCGTTTCTACCCGCTTCTTCGGCCGTTTTTCTCACTGGAGAATTTAATATCAAAAAGCAGTGTTTTCGACTGCGTTTTGATCTATTTCACTTTTAATATTTTATATTATTTTATGCCTAAGAAGTTGATTTATTTTCTTCAAGAGAATTTAATATCAAAAAGCAGTGTAGAGAATTTAATATCAAAAAGCAATAATGTCGACTGCGTTTAGATCTTTTTCATTTTTAAACAAATAAAGTTGGTTCTTTTTTACCAGTACTTAAAGTGCAAAATTGTGTTATAAACTAGAGTTTTCGTAAATATTTTTGTACGATATATTATTTTATGCTTAAGAAGTTGATTTATTTTTGCTCTATTTGTTTGTTTATTTGTTTCCTTTTTCATCGACAAATATCTTCAAAGAGCATGGCAAAGCTCAATGGCATTCTATTATTACAGTATGTGGCTGCGTTTTCATCGGCGTTTCTACCCGCTTCTTCGGCCGTTTTTCTCACTGGAGAATTTAATATCAAAAAGCAGTGTTTTCGACTGCGCTTTGATCTATTTCATTTTTTATATTTTATATTATTTTATGCTTAAGAAGTTGATTTATTTTTGCTCTATTTGTTTGTTTATTTGTTTCCTTTTTCATCGACAAATATCTTCAAAGAGCATGGCAAAGCTCAATGGCATTCTTTTATTACAATATGCGGCTGCATTTCTATCGGCATTTCAACCCGCTTCTTCGGCCGTTTTTCTCACTGTAGAATTTAATATCAAAAAGCAGTGTTTTCGACTGCGTTTTGATCTATTTCACTTTTAATATTTTATATTATTTTATGCCTAAGAAGTTGATTTATTTTCTTCAAGAGAATTTAATATCAAAAAGCAGTGTAGAGAATTTAATATCAAAAAGCAATAATGTCGACTGCGTTTAGATCTTTTTCATTTTTAAACAAATAAAGTTGGTTCTTTTTTACCAGTACTTAAAGTGCAAAATTGTGTTATAAACTAGAGTTTTCGTAAATATTTTTGTACGATATATTATTTTATGCTTAAGAAGTTGATTTATTTTTGCTCTATTTGTTTGTTTATTTGTTTCCTTTTTCATCGACAAATATCTTCAAAGAGCATGGCAAAGCTCAATGGCATTCTATTATTACAGTATGTGGCTGCGTTTTCATCGGCGTTTCTACCCGCTTCTTCGGCCGTTTTTCTCACTGGAGAATTTAATATCAAAAAGCAGTGTTTTCGACTGCGCTTTGATCTATTTCATTTTTTATATTTTATATTATTTTATGCTTAAGAAGTTGATTTATTTTTGCTCTATTTGTTTGTTTATTTGTTTCCTTTTTCATCGACAAATATCTTCAAAGAGCATGGCAAAGCTCAATGGCATTCTTTTATTACAATATGCGGCTGCATTTCTATCGGCATTTCAACCCGCTTCTTCGGCCGTTTTTCTCACTGTAGAATTTAATATCAAAAAGCAGTGTTTTCGACTGCGTTTTGATCTATTTCACTTTTAATATTTTATATTATTTTATGCCTAAGAAGTTGATTTATTTTCTTCAAGAGAATTTAATATCAAAAAGCAGTGTAGAGAATTTAATATCAAAAAGCAATAATGTCGACTGCGTTTAGATCTTTTTCATTTTTAAACAAATAAAGTTGGTTCTTTTTTACCAGTACTTAAAGTGCAAAATTGTGTTATAAACTAGAGTTTTCGTAAATATTTTTGTACGATATATTATTTTATGCTTAAGAAGTTGATTTATTTTTGCTCTATTTGTTTGTTTATTTGTTTCCTTTTTCATCGACAAATATCTTCAAAGAGCATGGCAAAGCTCAATGGCATTCTATTATTACAGTATGCGGCTGCGTTTTAATCGGCGTTTCTACCCGCTTCTTCGGCCGTTTTTCTCACTGTAGAATTTAATATCAAAAAGCAGTGTTTTCAACTGCGTTTTGATCTATTTCATTTTTTATATTTTATATTATTTTATGCCTAAGAAGTTGATTTATTTTCTGCAATAGAATTTAATATCAAAAAGCAGTGTAGAGAATTTAATATCAAAAAGCAATAATGTCGACTGCGTTTAGATCTTTTTCATTTTTAAACAAATAGAATTGGTTCTTTTTTACCAGTACTTAAAGTGCAGAATTGTGTTATAAACTAGAGTTTTCGTAAATATTTTTGTATAATATTTTATGTCTTAGAAGTTGATTTATTTTTGCTCTATTTGTTTGTTTATTTGTTTCCTTTTTCATCGACAAATATCTTCAAAGAGCATGGCAAAGCTCAATGGCATTCTATTATTACAGTATGCGGCTGCGTTTTCATCGGCGTTTCTACCCGCTTCTTCGGCCGTTTTTCTCACTGGAGAATTTAATATCAAAAAGCAGTGTTTTCGACTGCGCTTTGATCTATTTCATTTTTTATATTTTATATTATTTTATGCCTAAGAAGTTGATTTATTTTCTGCAAGAGAATTTAATATCAAAAAGCAATAATGTCGACTGCGTTTAGATCTTTTTCATTTTTAAACAAATAAAGTTGGTTCTTTTTTACCAGTACTTAAAGTGCAAAATTGTGTTATAGACTAGAGTTTTCGTAAATAATTTTGTATAATATTTTATGTCTTAGAAGTTGATTTATTTTTGCTCTATTTGTTTGTTTATTTGTTTCCTTTTTCATCGACAAATATCTTCAAAGAGCATGGCAAAGCTCAATGGCATTCTATTATTACAGTATGCGGCTGCGATTTCATCGGCGTTTCTACCCGCTTCTTCGGCCGTTTTTCTCACTGGAGAATTTAATATCAAAAAGTAGTGTTTTCGACTGCGTTTTGATCTATTTCATTTTTTATATTTTATATTATTTTATGCCTAAGAAGTTGATTTATTTTCTGCAAGAGAATTTAATATCAAAAAGCAGTGTAGAGAATTTAATATCAAAAAGTAATAATGTCGACTGCGTTTAGATCTTTTTCATTTTTAAACAAATAAAGTTGGTTCTTTTTTACCAGTACTTAAAGTGCAAAATTGTGTTATAAACTAGAGTTTTCGTAAATATTTTTGTATAATATTTTATGTCTTATTTTTGCTCTATTTGTTTGTTTATTTGTTTCCTTTTTCATCGACAAATATCTTCAAAGAGCATGGCAAAGCTCAATGGCATTCTTTTATTACAATATGCGGCTGCATTTCTATCGGCATTTCAACCCGCTTCTTCGGCCGTTTTTCTCACTGTAGAATTTAATATCAAAAAGCAGTGTTTTCGACTGCGTTTTGATCTATTTCACTTTTAATATTTTATATTATTTTATGCCTAAGAAGTTGATTTATTTTCTTCAAGAGAATTTAATATCAAAAAGCAGTGTAGAGAATTTAATATCAAAAAGCAATAATGTCGACTGCGTTTAGATCTTTTTCATTTTTAAACAAATAAAGTTGGTTCTTTTTTACCAGTACTTAAAGTGCAAAATTGTGTTATAAACTAGAGTTTTCGTAAATATTTTTGTACGATATATTATTTTATGCTTAAGAAGTTGATTTATTTTTGCTCTATTTGTTTGTTTATTTGTTTCCTTTTTCATCGACAAATATCTTCAAAGAGCATGGCAAAGCTCAATGGCATTCTATTATTACAGTATGCGGCTGCGTTTTAATCGGCGTTTCTACCCGCTTCTTCGGCCGTTTTTCTCACTGTAGAATTTAATATCAAAAAGCAGTGTTTTCAACTGCGTTTTGATCTATTTCATTTTTTATATTTTATATTATTTTATGCCTAAGAAGTTGATTTATTTTCTGCAATAGAATTTAATATCAAAAAGCAGTGTAGAGAATTTAATATCAAAAAGCAATAATGTCGACTGCGTTTAGATCTTTTTCATTTTTAAACAAATAAAATTGGTTCTTTTTTACCAGTACTTAAAGTGCAGAATTGTGTTATAAACTAGAGTTTTCGTAAATATTTTTGTATAATATTTTATGTCTTAGAAGTTGATTTATTTTTGCTCTATTTGTTTGTTTATTTGTTTCCTTTTTCATCGACAAATATCTTCAAAGAGCATGGCAAAGCTCAATGGCATTCTATTATTACAGTATGCGGCTGCGATTTCATCGGCGTTTCTACCCGCTTCTTCGGCCGTTTTTCTCACTGGAGAATTTAATATCAAAAAGTAGTGTTTTCGACTGCGTTTTGATCTATTTCATTTTTTATATTTTATATTATTTTATGCCTAAGAAGTTGATTTATTTTCTGCAAGAGAATTTAATATCAAAAAGCAGTGTAGAGAATTTAATATCAAAAAGTAATAATGTCGACTGCGTTTAGATCTTTTTCATTTTTAAACAAATAAAGTTGGTTCTTTTTTACCAGTACTTAAAGTGCAAAATTGTGTTATAAACTAGAGTTTTCGTAAATATTTTTGTATAATATTTTATGTCTTATTTTTGCTCTATTTGTTTGTTTATTTGTTTCCTTTTTCATCGACAAATATCTTCAAAGAGCATGGCAAAGCTCAATGGCATTCTATTATTACAGTATGCGGCTGCGTTTTCATCGGCGTTTCTACCCGCTTCTTCGGCCGTTTTTCTCACTGGAGAATTTAATATCAAAAAGCAGTGTTTTCGACTGCGCTTTGATCTATTTCATTTTTTATATTTTATATTATTTTATGCTTAAGAAGTTGATTTATTTTTGCTCTATTTGTTTGTTTATTTGTTTCCTTTTTCATCCACAAATATCTTCAAAGAGCATGGCAAAGCTCAATGGCATTCTTTTATTACAATATGCGGCTGCATTTCTATCGGCATTTCAACCCGCTTCTTCGGCCGTTTTTCTCACTGTAGAATTTAATATCAAAAAGCAGTGTTTTCGACTGCGTTTTGATCTATTTCACTTTTAATATTTTATATTATTTTATGCCTAAGAAGTTGATTTATTTTCTTCAAGAGAATTTAATATCAAAAAGCAGTGTGGAGAATTTAATATCAAAAAGCAATAATGTCGACTGCGTTTAGATCTTTTTCATTTTTAAACAAATAAAGTTGGTTCTTTTTTACCAGTACTTAAAGTGCAAAATTGTGTTATAAACTAGAGTTTTCGTAAATATTTTTGTACAATATTTTATGTCTTAGTTTTGCTCTATTTGTTTGTTTATTTGTTTCCTTTTTCATCGACAAATATCTTCAAAGAGCATGGCAAAGCTCAATGGCATTCTATTATTACAGTATGCGGCTGCGTTTTCATCGGCGTTTCTACCCGCTTCTTCGGCCGTTTTTCTCACTGGAGAATTTAATATCAAAAAGCAGTGTTTTCGACTGCGCTTTCATCTATTTCATTTTTTATATTTTATATTATTTTATGCTTAAGAAGTTGATTTATTTTTGCTCTATTTGTTTGTTTATTTGTTTCCTTTTTCATCCACAAATATCTTCAAAGAGCATGGCAAAGCTCAATGGCATTCTTTTATTACAATATGCGGCTGCATTTCTATCGGCATTTCAACCCGCTTCTTCGGCCGTTTTTCTCACTGTAGAATTTAATATCAAAAAGCAGTGTTTTCGACTGCGTTTTGATCTATTTCACTTTTAATATTTTATATTATTTTATGCCTAAGAAGTTGATTTATTTTCTGCAAGAGAATTTAATATCAAAAAGCAGTGTAGAGAATTTAATATCAAAAAGCAATAATGTCGACTGCGTTTAGATCTTTTTCATTTTTAAACAAATAAAGTTGGTTCTTTTTTACCAGTACTTAAAGTGCAAAATTGTGTTATAAACTAGAGTTTTCGTAAATATTTTTGTACGATATATTATTTTATGCTTAAGAAGTTGATTTATTTTTGCTCTATTTGTTTGTTTATTTGTTTCCTTTTTCATCGACAAATATCTTCAAAGAGCATGGCAAAGCTCAATGGCATTCTATTATTACAGTATGCGGCTGCGTTTTAATCGGCGTTTCTACCCGCTTCTTCGGCCGTTTTTCTCACTGTAGAATTTAATATCAAAAAGCAGTGTTTTCGACTGCGTTTTGATCTATTTCATTTTTTATATTTTATATTATTTTATGCCTAAGAAGTTGATTTATTTTCTGCAATAGAATTTAATATCAAAAAGCAGTGTAGAGAATTTAATATCAAAAAGCAATAATGTCGACTGCGTTTAGATCTTTTTCATTTTTAAACAAATAAAATTGGTTCTTTTTTACCAGTACTTAAAGTGCAAAATTGTGTTATAAACTAGAGTTTTCGTAAATATTTTTGTATAATATTTTATGTCTTAGAAGTTGATTTATTTTTGCTCTATTTGTTTGTTTATTTGTTTCCTTTTTCATCGACAAATATCTTCAAAGAGCATGGCAAAGCTCAATGGCATTCTATTATTACAGTATGCGTCTGCGTTTTCATCGGCGTTTCTACCCGCTTCTTCGGCCGTTTTTCTCACTGGAGAATTTAATATCAAAAAGCAGTGTTTTCGACTGAGCTTTGATCTATTTCATTTTTTATATTTTATATTATTTTATGCCTAAGAAGTTGATTTATTTTCTGCAAGAGAATTTAATATCAAAAAGCAGTGTAGAGAATTTAATATCAAAAAGCAATAATGTCGACTGCGTTTAGATCTTTTTCATTTTTAAACAAATAAAGTTGGTTCTTTTTTACCAGTACTTAAAGTGCAAAATTGTGTTATAGACTAGAGTTTTCGTAAATATTTTTGTATAATATTTTATGTCTTAGAAGTTGATTCATTTTTGCTCTATTTGTTTGTTTATTTGTTTCCTTTTTCATCGACAAATATCTTCAAAGAGCATGGCAAAGCTCAATGGCATTCTATTATTACAGTATGCGGCTGCGTTTTCATCGGCGTTTCTACCCGCTTCTTCGGCCGTTTTTCTCACTGGAGAATTTAATATCAAAAAGCAGTGTTTTCGACTGCGCTTTGATCTATTTCATTTTTTATATTTTATATTATTTTATGCTTAAGAAGTTGATTTATTTTTGCTCTATTTGTTTGTTTATTTGTTTCCTTTTTCATCGACAAATATCTTCAAAGAGCATGGCAAAGCTCAATGGCATTCTTTTATTACAATATGCGGCTGCATTTCTATCGGCATTTCAACCCGCTTCTTCGGCCGTTTTTCTCACTGTAGAATTTAATATCAAAAAGCAGTGTTTTCGACTGCGTTTTTATCTATTTCACTTTTAATATTTAATATTATTTTATGCCTAAGAAGTTGATTTATTTTCTTCAAGAGAATTTAATATCAAAAAGCAGTGTAGAGAATTTAATATCAAAAAGCAATAATGTCGACTGCGTTTAGATCTTTTTCATTTTTAAACAAATAAAGTTGGTTCTTTTTTACCAGTACTTAAAGTGCAAAATTGTGTTATAAACTAGAGTTTTCGTAAATATTTTTGTACGATATATTATTTTATGCTTAAGAAGTTGATTTATTTTTGCTCTATTTGTTTGTTTATTTGTTTCCTTTTTCATCGACAAATATCTTCAAAGAGCATGGCAAAGCTCAATGGCATTCTATTATTACAGTATGCGGCTGCGTTTTCATCGGCGTTTCTACCCGCTTCTTCGGCCGTTTTTCTCACTGGAGAATTTAATATCAAAAAGCAGTGTTTTCGACTGCGCTTTGATCTATTTCATTTTTTATATTTTATATTATTTTATGCTTAAGAAGTTGATTTATTTTTGCTCTATTTGTTTGTTTATTTGTTTCCTTTTTCATCGACAAATATCTTCAAAGAGCATGGCAAAGCTCAATGGCATTCTTTTATTACAATATGCGGCTGCATTTCTATCGGCATTTCAACCCGCTTCTTCGGCCGTTTTTCTCACTGTAGAATTTAATATCAAAAAGCAGTGTTTTCGACTGCGTTTTGATCTATTTCACTTTTAATATTTTATATTATTTTATGCCTAAGAAGTTGATTTATTTTCTGCAAGAGAATTTAATATCAAAAAGCAGTGTAGAGAATTTAATATCAAAAAGCAATAATGTCGACTGCGTTTAGATCTTTTTCATTTTTAAACAAATAAAGTTGGTTCTTTTTTACCAGTACTTAAAATGCAAAATTGTGTTATAAACTAGAGTTTTCGTAAATATTTTTGTACGATATATTATTTTATGCTTAAGAAGTTGATTTATTTTTGCTCTATTTGTTTGTTTATTTGTTTCCTTTTTCATCGACAAATATCTTCAAAGAGCATGGCAAAGCTCAATGGCATTCTATTATTACAGTATGCGGCTGCGTTTTCATCGGCGTTTCTACCCGCTTCTTCGGCCGTTTTTCTCACTGGAGAATTTAATATCAAAAAGCAGTGTTTTCGACTGCGCTTTGATCTATTTCATTTTTTATATTTTATATTATTTTATGCTTAAGAAGTTGATTTATTTTTGCTCTATTTGTTTGTTTATTTGTTTCCTTTTTCATCGACAAATATCTTCAAAGAGCATGGCAAAGCTCAATGGCATTCTTTTATTACAATATGCGGCTGCATTTCTATCGGCATTTCAACCCGCTTCTTCGGCCGTTTTTCTCACTGTAGAATTTAATATCAAAAAGCAGTGTTTTCGACTGCGTTTTGATCTATTTCACTTTTAATATTTTATATTATTTTATGCCTAAGAAGTTGATTTATTTTCTGCAAGAGAATTTAATATCAAAAAGCAGTGTAGAGAATTTAATATCAAAAAGTAATAATGTCGACTGCGTTTAGATCTTTTTCATTTTTAAACAAATAAAGTTGGTTCTTTTTTACCAGTACTTAAAGTGCAAAATTGTGTTATAAACTAGAGTTTTCGTAAATATTTTTGTATAATATTTTATGTCTTATTTTTGCTCTATTTGTTTGTTTATTTGTTTCCTTTTTCATCGACAAATATCTTCAAAGAGCATGGCAAAGCTCAATGGCATTCTTTTATTACAATATGCGGCTGCATTTCTATCGGCATTTCAACCCGCTTCTTCGGCCGTTTTTCTCACTGTAGAATTTAATATCAAAAAGCAGTGTTTTCGACTGCGTTTTGATCTATTTCACTTTTAATATTTTATATTATTTTATGCCTAAGAAGTTGATTTATTTTCTTCAAGAGAATTTAATATCAAAAAGCAGTGTAGAGAATTTAATATCTAAAAGCAATAATGTCGACTGCGTTTAGATCTTTTTCATTTTTAAACAAATAAAGTTGGTTCTTTTTTACCAGTACTTAAAGTGCAAAATTGTGTTATAAACTAGAGTTTTCGTAAATATTTTTGTACGATATATTATTTTATGCTTAAGAAGTTGATTTATTTTTGCTCTATTTGTTTTTTTATTTCCTTTTTCATCGACAAATATCTTCAAAGAGCATGGCAAAGCTCAATGGCATTCTATTATTACAGTATGCGGCTGCGTTTTAATCGGCGTTTCTACCCGCTTCTTCGGCCGTTTTTCTCACTGTAGAATTTAATATCAAAAAGCAGTGTTTTCGACTGCGTTTTGATCTATTTCATTTTTTATATTTTATATTATTTTATGCCTAAGAAGTTGATTTATTTTCTGCAATAGAATTTAATATCAAAAAGCAGTGTAGAGAATTTAATATCAAAAAGCAATAATGTCGACTGCGTTTAGATCTTTTTCATTTTTAAACAAATAAAGTTGGTTCTTTTTTACCAGTACTTAAAGTGCAAAATTGTGTTATAAACTAGAGTTTTCGTAAATATTTTTGTATAATATTTTATGTCTTATTTTTGCTCTATTTGTTTGTTTATTTGTTTCCTTTTTCATCGACAAATATCTTCAAAGAGCATGGCAAAGCTCAATGGCATTCTATTATTACAGTATGCGGCTGCGTTTTCATCGGCGTTTCTACCCGCTTCTTCGGCCGTTTTTCTCACTGGAGAATTTAATATCAAAAAGCAGTGTTTTCGACTGCGCTTTGATCTATTTCATTTTTTATATTTTATATTATTTTATGCTTAAGAAGTTGATTTATTTTTGCTCTATTTGTTTGTTTATTTGTTTCCTTTTTCATCGACAAATATCTTCAAAGAGCATGGCAAAGCTCAATGGCATTCTTTTATTACAATATGCGGCTGCATTTCTATCGGCATTTCAACCCGCTTCTTCGGCCGTTTTTCTCACTGTAGAATTTAATATCAAAAAGCAGTGTTTTCGACTGCGTTTTGATCTATTTCACTTTTTATATTTTATATTATTTTATGCCTAAGAAGTTGATTTATTTTCTTCAAGAGAATTTAATATCAAAAAGCAGTGTAGAGAATTTAATATCTAAAAGCAATAATGTCGACTGCGTTTAGATCTTTTTCATTTTTAAACAAATAAAGTTGGTTCTTTTTTACCAGTACTTAAAGTGCAAAATTGTGTTATAAACTAGAGTTTTCGTAAATATTTTTGTACGATATATTATTTTATGCTTAAGAAGTTGATTTATTTTTGCTCTATTTGTTTTTTTATTTCCTTTTTCATCGACAAATATCTTCAAAGAGCATGGCAAAGCTCAATGGCATTCTATTATTACAGTATGCGGCTGCGTTTTAATCGGCGTTTCTACCCGCTTCTTCGGCCGTTTTTCTCACTGTAGAATTTAATATCAAAAAGCAGTGTTTTCGACTGCGTTTTGATCTATTTCATTTTTTATATTTTATATTATTTTATGCCTAAGAAGTTGATTTATTTTCTGCAATAGAATTTAATATCAAAAAGCAGTGTAGAGAATTTAATATCAAAAAGCAATAATGTCGACTGCGTTTAGATCTTTTTCATTTTTAAACAAATAAAATTGGTTCTTTTTCACCAGTACTTAAAGTGCAAAATTGTGTTATAAACTAGAGTTTTCGTAAATATTTTTGTATAATATTTTATGTCTTAGAAGTTGATTTATTTTTGCTCTATTTGTTTGTTTATTTGTTTCCTTTTTCATCGACAAATATCTTCAAAGAGCATGGCAAAGCTCAATGGCATTCTATTATTACAGTATGCGGCTGCGTTTTCATCGGCGTTTCTACCCGCTTCTTCGGCCGTTTTTCTCACTGGAGAATTTAATATCAAAAAGCAGTGTTTTCGACTGCGCTTTGATCTATTTCATTTTTTATATTTTATATTATTTTATGCCTAAGAAGTTGATTTATTTTCTGCAAGAGAATTTAATATCAAAAAGCAGTGTAGAGAATTTAATATCAAAAAGCAATAATGTCGACTGCGTTTAGATCTTTTTCATTTTTAAACAAATAAAGTTGGTTCTTTTTTACCAGTACTTAAAGTGCAAAATTGTGTTATAAACTAGAGTTTTCGTAAATATTTTTGTACGATATATTATTTTATGCTTAAGAAGTTGATTTATTTTTGCTCTATTTGTTTGTTTATTTGTTTCCTTTTTCATCGACAAATATCTTCAAAGAGCATGGCAAAGCTCAATGGCATTCTATTATTACAGTATGCGGCTGCGTTTTCATCGGCGTTTCTACCCGCTTCTTCGGCCGTTTTTCTCACTGGAGAATTTAATATCAAAAAGCAGTGTTTTCGACTGCGCTTTGATCTATTTCATTTTTTATATTTTATATTATTTTATGCTTAAGAAGTTGATTTATTTTTGCTCTATATGTTTGTTTATTTGTTTCCTTTCTCATCGACAAATATCTTCAAAGAGCATGGCAAAGCTCAATGGCATTCTTTTATTACAATATGCGGCTGCATTTCTATCGGCATTTCAACCCGCTTCTTCGGCCGTTTTTCTCACTGTAGAATTTAATATCAAAAAGCAGTGTTTTCGACTGCGTTTTGATCTATTTCACTTTTAATATTTTATATTATTTTATGCCTAAGAAGTTGATTTATTTTCTTCAAGAGAATTTAATATCAAAAAGCAGTGTAGAGAATTTAATATCAAAAAGCAATAATGTCAACTGCGTTTAGATCTTTTTCATTTTTAAACAAATAAAGTTGGTCCTTTTTTACCAGTACTTAAAGTGCAAAATTGTGTTATAAACTAGAGTTTTCGTAAATATTTTTGTACGATATATTATTTTATGCTTAAGAAGTTGATTTATTTTTGCTCTATTTGTTTGTTTATTTGTTTCCTTTTTCATCGACAAATATCTTCAAAGAGCATGGCAAAGCTCAATGGCATTCTATTATTACAGTATGCGGCTGCGTTTTCATCGGCGTTTCTACCCGCTTCTTCGGCCGTTTTTCTCACTGTAGAATTTAATATCAAAAAGCAGTGTTTTCGACTGCGTTTTGATCTATTTCATTTTTTATATTTTATATTATTTTATGCCTAAGAAGTTGATTTATTTTCTGCAATAGAATTTAATATCAAAAAACAGTGTAGAGAATTTAATATCAAAAAGCAATAATGTCGACTGCGTTTAGATCTTTTTCATTTTTAAACAAATAAAATTGGTTCTTTTTTACCAGTACTTAAAGTGCAAAATTGTGTTATAAACTAGAGTTTTCGTAAATATTTTTGTATAATATTTTATGTCTTAGAAGTTGATTTATTTTTGCTCTATTTGTTTGTTTATTTGTTTCCTTTTTCATCGACAAATATCTTCAAAGAGCATGGCAAAGCTCAATGGCATTCTATTATTACAGTATGCGGCTGCGTTTTTATCGGCGTTTCTACCCGCTTCTTCGGCCGTTTTTCTCACTGGAGAATTTAATATCAAAAAGCAGTGTTTTCGACTGCGTTTTGATCTATTTCACTTTTTATATTTTATATTATTTTATGCCTAAGAAGTTGATTTATTTTCTTCAAGAGAATTTAATATCAAAAAGCAGTGTAGAGAATTTAATATCAAAAAGCAATAATTTCGACTGCGTTTAGATCTTTTTCATTTTTAAACAAATAAAGTTGGTTCTTTTTTACCAGTACTTAAAGTGCAAAATTGTGTTATAAACTAGAGTTTTCGTAAATATTTTTGTACGATATATTATTTTATGCTTAAGAAGTTGATTTATTTTTGCTCTATTTGTTTGTATATTTGTTTCCTTTTTCATCGACAAATATCTTCAAAGAGCATGGCAAAGCTCAATGGCATTCTATTATTACAGTATGCGGCTGCGTTTTCATCGGCGTTTCTACCCGCTTCTTCGGCCGTTTTTCTCACTGTAGAATTTAATATCAAAAAGCAGTGTTTTCGACTGCGTTTTGATCTATTTCATTTTTTATATTTTATATTATTTTATGCCTAAGAAGTTGATTTATTTTCTGCAATAGAATTTAATATCAAAAAGCAGTGTAGAGAATTTAATATCAAAAAGCAATAATGTCGACTGCGTTTAGATCTTTTTCATTTTTAAACAAATAAAATTGGTTCTTTTTTACCAGTACTTAAAGTGCAAAATTGTGTTATAAACTAGAGTTTTCGTAAATATTTTTGTATAATATTTTATGTCTTAGAAGTTGATTTATTTTTGCTCTATTTGTTTGTTTATTTGTTTCCTTTTTCATCGACAAATATCTTCAAAGAGCATGGCAAAGCTCAATGGCATTCTAATATTACAGTATGCGGCTGCGTTTTCATCGGCGTTTCTACCCGCTTCTTCGGCCGTTTTTCTCACTGGAGAATTTAATATCAAAAAGCAGTGTTTTCGACTGCGCTTTGATCTATTTCATTTTTTATATTTTATATTATTTTATGCCTAAGAAGTTGATTTATTTTCTGCAAGAGAATTTAATATCAAAAAGCAATAATGTCGACTGCGTTTAGATCTTTTTCATTTTTAAACAAATAAAGTTGGTTCTTTTTTACCAGTACTTAAGGTGCAAAATTGTGTTATAGACTAGAGTTTTCGTAAATATTTTTGTATAATATTTTATGTCTTAGAAGTTGATTTATTTTTTCTCTATTTGTTTGTTTATTTGTTTCCTTTTTCATGGACAAATATCTTCAAAGAGCATGGCAAAGCTCAATGGCATTCTATTATTACAGTATGCGGCTGCGTTTTAATCGGCGTTTCTACCCGCTTCTTCGGCCGTTTTTCTCACTGTAGAATTTAATATCAAAAAGCAGTGTTTTCGACTGCGTTTTGATCTATTTCATTTTTTATATTTTATATTATTTTATGCCTAAGAAGTTGATTTATTTTCTGCAATAGAATTTAATATCAAAAAGCAGTGTAGAGAATTTAATATCAAAAAGCAATAATGTCGACTGCGTTTAGATCTTTTTCATTTTTAAACAAATAAAATTGGTTCTTTTTTACCAGTACTTAAAGTGCAAAATTGTGTTATAAACTAGAGTTTTCGTAAATATTTTTGTATAATATTTTATGTCTTAGAAGTTGATTTATTTTTGCTCTATTTGTTTGTTTATTTGTTTCCTTTTTCATCGACAAATATCTTCAAAGAGCATGGCAAAGCTCAAAGGCATTCTATTATTACAGTATGCGGCTGCGTTTTCATCGGCGTTTCTACCCGCTTCTTCGGCCGTTTTTCTCACTGGAGAATTTAATATCAAAAAGCAGTGTTTTCGACTGCGCTTTGATCTATTTCATTTCTTATATTTTATATTATTTTATGCCTAAGAAATTGATTTATTTTCTGCAAGAGAATTTAATATCAAAAAGCAGTGTAGAGAATTTAATATCAAAAAGCAATAATGTCGACTGCGTTTAGATCTTTTTCATTTTTAAACAAATAAAATTGGTTCTTTTTTACCAGTACTTAAAGTGCAAAATTGTGTTATAAACTAGAGTTTTCGTAAATATTTTTGTACGATATATTATTTTATGCTTAAGAAGTTGATTTATTTTTGCTCTATTTGTTTGTATATTTGTTTCCTTTTTCATCGACAAATATCTTCAAAGAGCATGGCAAAGCTCAATGGCATTCTATTATTACAGTATGCGGCTGCGTTTTCATCGCCGTTTCTACCCGCTTCTTCGGCCGTTTTTCTCACTGTAGAATTTAATATCAAAAAGCAGTGTTTTCGACTGCGTTTTGATCTATTTCATTTTTTATATTTTATATTATTTTATGCCTAAGAAGTTGATTTATTTTCTGCAATAGAATTTAATATCAAAAAGCAGTGTAGAGAATTTAATATCAAAAAGCAATAATGTCGACTGCGTTTAGATCTTTTTCATTTTTAAACAAATAAAATTGGTTCTTTTTTACCAGTACTTAAAGTGCAAAATTGTGTTATAAACTAGAGTTTTCGTAAATATTTTTGTATAATATTTTATGTCTTAGAAGTTGATTTATTTTTGCTCTATTTGTTTGTTTATTTGTTTCCTTTTTCATGGACAAATATCTTCAAAGAGCATGGCAAAGCTCAATGGCATTCTAATATTACAGTATGCGGCTGCGTTTTCATCGGCGTTTCTACCCGCTTCTTCGGCCGTTTTTCTCACTGGAGAATTTAATATCAAAAAGCAGTGTTTTCGACTGCGCTTTGATCTATTTCATTTTTTATATTTTATATTATTTTATGCCTAAAAAGTTGATTTATTTTCTGCAAGAGAATTTAATATCAAAAAGCAATAATGTCGACTGCGTTTAGATCTTTTTCATTTTTAAACAAATAAAGTTGGTTCTTTTTTACCAGTACTTAAAGTGCAAAATTGTGTTATAAACTAGAGTTTTCGTAAATATTTTTGTACGATATATTATTTTATGCTTAAGAAGTTGATTTATTTTTGCTCTATTTGTTTGTTTATTTGTTTCCTTTTTCATCGACAAATATCTTCAAAGAGCATGGCAAAGCTCAATGGCATTCTATTATTACAGTATGCGGCTGCGTTTTCATCGGCGTTTCTACCCGCTTCTTCGGCCGTTTTTCTCACTGGAGAATTTAATATCAAAAAGCAGTGTTTTCGACTGCGTTTTGATCTATTTCACTTTTTATATTTTATATTATTTTATGCCTAAGAAGTTGATTTATTTTCTTCAAGAGAATTTAATATCAAAAAGCAGTGTAGAGAATTTAATATCAAAAAGCAATAATGTCGACTGCGTTTAGATCTTTTTCATTTTTAAACAAATAAAGTTGGTTCTTTTTTACCAGTACTTAAAGTGCAAAATTGTGTTATAAACTAGAGTTTTCGTAAATATTTTTGTACGATATATTATTTTATGCTTAAGAAGTTGATTTATTTTTGCTCTATTTGTTTGTTTATTTGTTTCCTTTTTCATCGACAAATATCTTCAAAGAGCATGGCAAAGCTCAATGGCATTCTATTATTACAGTATGCGGCTGCGTTTTCATCGGCGTTTCTACCCGCTTCTTCGGCCGTTTTTCTCACTGGAGAATTTAATATCAAAAAGCAGTGTTTTCGACTGCGCTTTGATCTATTTCATTTTTTATATTTTATATTATTTTATGCTTAAGAAGTTGATTTATTTTTGCTCTATTTGTTTGTTTATTTGTTTCCTTTTTCATCGACAAATATCTTCAAAGAGCATGGCAAAGCTCAATGGCATTCTTTTATTACAATATGCGGCTGCATTTCTATCGGCATTTCAACCCGCTTCTTCGGCCGTTTTTCTCACTGTAGTATTTAATATCAAAAAGCAGTGTTTTCGACTGCGTTTTGATCTATTTCACTTTTAATATTTTATATTATTTTATGCCTAAGAAGTTGATTTATTTTCTGCAAGAGAATTTAATATCAAAAAGCAGTGTAGAGAATTTAATATCAAAAAGCAATAATGTCGACTGCGTTTAGATCTTTTTCATTTTTAAACAAATAAAGTTGGTTCTTTTTTACCAGTACTTAAAGTGCAAAATTGTGTTATAAACTAGAGTTTTCGTAAATATTTTTGTATAATATTTTATGTCTTATTTTTGCTCTATTTGTTTGTTTATTTGTTTCCTTTTTCATCGACAAATATCTTCAAAGAGCATGGCAAAGCTCAATGGCATTCTATTATTACAGTATGCGGCTGCGTTTTCATCGGCGTTTCTACCCGCTTCTTCGGCCGTTTTTCTCACTGGAGAATTTAATATCAAAAAGCAGTGTTTTCGACTGCGCTTTGATCTATTTCATTTTTTATATTTTATATTATTTTATGCTTAAGAAGTTGATTTATTTTTGCTCTATTTGTTTGTTTATTTGTTTCCTTTTTCATCCACAAATATCTTCAAAGAGCATGGCAAAGCTCAATGGCATTCTTTTATTACAATATGCGGCTGCATTTCTATCGGCATTTCAACCCGCTTCTTCGGCCGTTTTTCTCACTGTAGAATTTAATATCAAAAAGCAGTGTTTTCGACTGCGTTTTGATCTATTTCACTTTTAATATTTTATATTATTTTATGCCTAAGAAGTTGATTTATTTTCTTCAAGAGAATTTAATATCAAAAAGCAGTGTGGAGAATTTAATATCAAAAAGCAATAATGTCGACTGCGTTTAGATCTTTTTCATTTTTAAACAAATAAAGTTGGTTCTTTTTTACCAGTACTTAAAGTGCAAAATTGTGTTATAAACTAGAGTTTTCGTAAATATTTTTGTATAATATTTTATGTCTTATTTTTGCTCTATTTGTTTGTTTATTTGTTTCCTTTTTCATCGACAAATATCTTCAAAGAGCATGGCAAAGCTCAATGGCATTCTATTATTACAGTATGCGGCTGCGTTTTCATCGGCGTTTCTACCCGCTTCTTCGGCCGTTTTTCTCACTGGAGAATTTAATATCAAAAAGCAGTGTTTTCGACTGCGCTTTGATCTATTTCATTTTTTATATTTTATATTATTTTATGCCTAAGAAGTTGATTTATTTTCTGCAAGAGAATTTAATATCAAAAAGCAATAATGTCGACTGCGTTTAGATCTTTTTCATTTTTAAACAAATAAAGTTGGTTCTTTTTTACCAGTACTTAAAGTGCAAAATTGTGTTATAAACTAGAGTTTTCGTAAATATTTTTGTACGATATATTATTTTATGCTTAAGAAGTTGATTTATTTTTGCTCTATTTGTTTGTTTATTTGTTTCCTTTTTCATCGACAAATATCTTCAAAGAGCATGGCAAAGCTCAATGGCATTCTATTATTACAGTATGCGGCTGCGTTTTCATCGGCGTTTCTACCCGCTTCTTCGGCCGTTTTTCTCACTGGAGAATTTAATATCAAAAAGCAGTGTTTTCGACTGCGTTTTGATCTATTTCACTTTTTATATTTTATATTATTTTATGCCTAAGAAGTTGATTTATTTTCTTCAAGAGAATTTAATATCAAAAAGCAGTGTAGAGAATTTAATATCAAAAAGCAATAATGTCGACTGCGTTTAGATCTTTTTCATTTTTAAACAAATAAAGTTGGTTCTTTTTTACCAGTACTTAAAGTGCAAAATTGTGTTATAAACTAGAGTTTTCGTAAATATTTTTGTACGATATATTATTTTATGCTTAAGAAGTTGATTTATTTTTGCTCTATTTGTTTGTTTATTTGTTTCCTTTTTCATCGACAAATATCTTCAAAGAGCATGGCAAAGCTCAATGGCATTCTATTATTACAGTATGCGGCTGCGTTTTCATCGGCGTTTCTACCCGCTTCTTCGGCCGTTTTTCTCACTGGAGAATTTAATATCAAAAAGCAGTGTTTTCGACTGCGCTTTGATCTATTTCATTTTTTATATTTTATATTATTTTATGCTTAAGAAGTTGATTTATTTTTGCTCTATTTGTTTGTTTATTTGTTTCCTTTTTCATCGACAAATATCTTCAAAGAGCATGGCAAAGCTCAATGGCATTCTTTTATTACAATATGCGGCTGCATTTCTATCGGCATTTCAACCCGCTTCTTCGGCCGTTTTTCTCACTGTAGTATTTAATATCAAAAAGCAGTGTTTTCGACTGCGTTTTGATCTATTTCACTTTTAATATTTTATATTATTTTATGCCTAAGAAGTTGATTTATTTTCTGCAAGAGAATTTAATATCAAAAAGCAGTGTAGAGAATTTAATATCAAAAAGTAATAATGTCGACTGCGTTTAGATCTTTTTCATTTTTAAACAAATAAAGTTGGTTCTTTTTTACCAGTACTTAAAGTGCAAAATTGTGTTATAAACTAGAGTTTTCGTAAATATTTTTGTATAATATTTTATGTCTTATTTTTGCTCTATTTGTTTGTTTATTTGTTTCCTTTTTCATCGACAAATATCTTCAAAGAGCATGGCAAAGCTCAATGGCATTCTATTATTACAGTATGCGGCTGCGTTTTCATCGGCGTTTCTACCCGCTTCTTCGGCCGTTTTTCTCACTGGAGAATTTAATATCAAAAAGCAGTGTTTTCGACTGCGCTTTGATCTATTTCATTTTTTATATTTTATATTATTTTATGCTTAAGAAGTTGATTTATTTTTGCTCTATTTGTTTGTTTATTTGTTTCCTTTTTCATCCACAAATATCTTCAAAGAGCATGGCAAAGCTCAATGGCATTCTTTTATTACAATATGCGGCTGCATTTCTATCGGCATTTCAACCCGCTTCTTCGGCCGTTTTTCTCACTGTAGAATTTAATATCAAAAAGCAGTGTTTTCGACTGCGTTTTGATCTATTTCACTTTTAATATTTTATATTATTTTATGCCTAAGAAGTTGATTTATTTTCTTCAAGAGAATTTAATATCAAAAAGCAGTGTGGAGAATTTAATATCAAAAAGCAATAATGTCGACTGCGTTTAGATCTTTTTCATTTTTAAACAAATAAAGTTGGTTCTTTTTTACCAGTACTTAAAGTGCAAAATTGTGTTATAAACTAGAGTTTTCGTAAATATTTTTGTATAATATTTTATGTCTTATTTTTGCTCTATTTGTTTGTTTATTTGTTTCCTTTTTCATCGACAAATATCTTCAAAGAGCATGGCAAAGCTCAATGGCATTCTATTATTACAGTATGCGGCTGCGTTTTCATCGGCGTTTCTACCCGCTTCTTCGGCCGTTTTTCTCACTGGAGAATTTAATATCAAAAAGCAGTGTTTTCGACTGCGCTTTGATCTATTTCATTTTTTATATTTTATATTATTTTATGCTTAAGAAGTTGATTTATTTTTGCTCTATTTGTTTGTTTATTTGTTTCCTTTTTCATCGACAAATATCTTCAAAGAGCATGGCAAAGCTCAATGGCATTCTTTTATTACAATATGCGGCTGCATTTCTATCGGCATTTCAACCCGCTTCTTCGGCCGTTTTTCTCACTGTAGAATTTAATATCAAAAAGCAGTGTTTTCGACTGCGTTTTGATCTATTTCACTTTTAATATTTTATATTATTTTATGCCTAAGAAGTTGATTTATTTTCTGCAAGAGAATTTAATATCAAAAAGCAGTGTAGAGAATTTAATATCAAAAAGTAATAATGTCGACTGCGTTTAGATCTTTTTCATTTTTAAACAAATAAAGTTGGTTCTTTTTTACCAGTACTTAAAGTGCAAAATTGTGTTATAAACTAGAGTTTTCGTAAATATTTTTGTATAATATTTTATGTCTTATTTTTGCTCTATTTGTTTGTTTATTTGTTTCCTTTTTCATCGACAAATATCTTCAAAGAGCATGGCAAAGCTCAATGGCATTCTTTTATTACAATATGCGGCTGCATTTCTATCGGCATTTCAACCCGCTTCTTCGGCCGTTTTTCTCACTGTAGAATTTAATATCAAAAAGCAGTGTTTTCGACTGCGTTTTGATCTATTTCACTTTTAATATTTTATATTATTTTATGCCTAAGAAGTTGATTTATTTTCTTCAAGAGAATTTAATATCAAAAAGCAGTGTAGAGAATTTAATATCTAAAAGCAATAATGTCGACTGCGTTTAGATCTTTTTCATTTTTAAACAAATAAAGTTGGTTCTTTTTTACCAGTACTTAAAGTGCAAAATTGTGTTATAAACTAGAGTTTTCGTAAATATTTTTGTACGATATATTATTTTATGCTTAAGAAGTTGATTTATTTTTGCTCTATTTGTTTTTTTATTTCCTTTTTCATCGACAAATATCTTCAAAGAGCATGGCAAAGCTCAATGGCATTCTATTATTACAGTATGCGGCTGCGTTTTAATCGGCGTTTCTACCCGCTTCTTCGGCCGTTTTTCTCACTGTAGAATTTAATATCAAAAAGCAGTGTTTTCGACTGCGTTTTGATCTATTTCATTTTTTATATTTTATATTATTTTATGCCTAAGAAGTTGATTTATTTTCTGCAATAGAATTTAATATCAAAAAGCAGTGTAGAGAATTTAATATCAAAAAGCAATAATGTCGACTGCGTTTAGATCTTTTTCATTTTTAAACAAATAAAGTTGGTTCTTTTTTACCAGTACTTAAAGTGCAAAATTGTGTTATAAACTAGAGTTTTCGTAAATATTTTTGTATAATATTTTATGTCTTATTTTTGCTCTATTTGTTTGTTTATTTGTTTCCTTTTTCATCGACAAATATCTTCAAAGAGCATGGCAAAGCTCAATGGCATTCTATTATTACAGTATGCGGCTGCGTTTTCATCGGCGTTTCTACCCGCTTCTTCGGCCGTTTTTCTCACTGGAGAATTTAATATCAAAAAGCAGTGTTTTCGACTGCGCTTTGATCTATTTCATTTTTTATATTTTATATTATTTTATGCTTAAGAAGTTGATTTATTTTTGCTCTATTTGTTTGTTTATTTGTTTCCTTTTTCATCGACAAATATCTTCAAAGAGCATGGCAAAGCTCAATGGCATTCTTTTATTACAATATGCGGCTGCATTTCTATCGGCATTTCAACCCGCTTCTTCGGCCGTTTTTCTCACTGTAGAATTTAATATCAAAAAGCAGTGTTTTCGACTGCGTTTTGATCTATTTCACTTTTAATATTTTATATTATTTTATGCCTAAGAAGTTGATTTATTTTCTTCAAGAGAATTTAATATCAAAAAGCAGTGTAGAGAATTTAATATCTAAAAGCAATAATGTCGACTGCGTTTAGATCTTTTTCATTTTTAAACAAATAAAGTTGGTTCTTTTTTACCAGTACTTAAAGTGCAAAATTGTGTTATAAACTAGAGTTTTCGTAAATATTTTTGTACGATATATTATTTTATGCTTAAGAAGTTGATTTATTTTTGCTCTATTTGTTTTTTTATTTCCTTTTTCATCGACAAATATCTTCAAAGAGCATGGCAAAGCTCAATGGCATTCTATTATTACAGTATGCGGCTGCGTTTTAATCGGCGTTTCTACCCGCTTCTTCGGCCGTTTTTCTCACTGTAGAATTTAATATCAAAAAGCAGTGTTTTCGACTGCGTTTTGATCTATTTCATTTTTTATATTTTATATTATTTTATGCCTAAGAAGTTGATTTATTTTCTGCAATAGAATTTAATATCAAAAAGCAGTGTAGAGAATTTAATATCAAAAAGCAATAATGTCGACTGCGTTTAGATCTTTTTCATTTTTAAACAAATAAAATTGGTTCTTTTTCACCAGTACTTAAAGTGCAAAATTGTGTTATAAACTAGAGTTTTCGTAAATATTTTTGTATAATATTTTATGTCTTAGAAGTTGATTTATTTTTGCTCTATTTGTTTGTTTATTTGTTTCCTTTTTCATCGACAAATATCTTCAAAGAGCATGGCAAAGCTCAATGGCATTCTATTATTACAGTATGCGGCTGCGTTTTCATCGGCGTTTCTACCCGCTTCTTCGGCCGTTTTTCTCACTGGAGAATTTAATATCAAAAAGCAGTGTTTTCGACTGCGCTTTGATCTATTTCATTTTTTATATTTTATATTATTTTATGCCTAAGAAGTTGATTTATTTTCTGCAAGAGAATTTAATATCAAAAAGCAGTGTAGAGAATTTAATATCAAAAAGCAATAATGTCGACTGCGTTTAGATCTTTTTCATTTTTAAACAAATAAAGTTGGTTCTTTTTTACCAGTACTTAAAGTGCAAAATTGTGTTATAAACTAGAGTTTTCGTAAATATTTTTGTACGATATATTATTTTATGCTTAAGAAGTTGATTTATTTTTGCTCTATTTGTTTGTTTATTTGTTTCCTTTTTCATCGACAAATATCTTCAAAGAGCATGGCAAAGCTCAATGGCATTCTATTATTACAGTATGCGGCTGCGTTTTCATCGGCGTTTCTACCCGCTTCTTCGGCCGTTTTTCTCACTGGAGAATTTAATATCAAAAAGCAGTGTTTTCGACTGCGCTTTGATCTATTTCATTTTTTATATTTTATATTATTTTATGCTTAAGAAGTTGATTTATTTTTGCTCTATATGTTTGTTTATTTGTTTCCTTTCTCATCGACAAATATCTTCAAAGAGCATGGCAAAGCTCAATGGCATTCTTTTATTACAATATGCGGCTGCATTTCTATCGGCATTTCAACCCGCTTCTTCGGCCGTTTTTCTCACTGTAGAATTTAATATCAAAAAGCAGTGTTTTCGACTGCGTTTTGATCTATTTCACTTTTAATATTTTATATTATTTTATGCCTAAGAAGTTGATTTATTTTCTTCAAGAGAATTTAATATCAAAAAGCAGTGTAGAGAATTTAATATCAAAAAGCAATAATGTCAACTGCGTTTAGATCTTTTTCATTTTTAAACAAATAAAGTTGGTCCTTTTTTACCAGTACTTAAAGTGCAAAATTGTGTTATAAACTAGAGTTTTCGTAAATATTTTTGTACGATATATTATTTTATGCTTAAGAAGTTGATTTATTTTTGCTCTATTTGTTTGTTTATTTGTTTCCTTTTTCATCGACAAATATCTTCAAAGAGCATGGCAAAGCTCAATGGCATTCTATTATTACAGTATGCGGCTGCGTTTTCATCGGCGTTTCTACCCGCTTCTTCGGCCGTTTTTCTCACTGTAGAATTTAATATCAAAAAGCAGTGTTTTCGACTGCGTTTTGATCTATTTCATTTTTTATATTTTATATTATTTTATGCCTAAGAAGTTGATTTATTTTCTGCAATAGAATTTAATATCAAAAAACAGTGTAGAGAATTTAATATCAAAAAGCAATAATGTCGACTGCGTTTAGATCTTTTTCATTTTTAAACAAATAAAATTGGTTCTTTTTTACCAGTACTTAAAGTGCAAAATTGTGTTATAAACTAGAGTTTTCGTAAATATTTTTGTATAATATTTTATGTCTTAGAAGTTGATTTATTTTTGCTCTATTTGTTTGTTTATTTGTTTCCTTTTTCATCGACAAATATCTTCAAAGAGCATGGCAAAGCTCAATGGCATTCTATTATTACAGTATGCGGCTGCGTTTTTATCGGCGTTTCTACCCGCTTCTTCGGCCGTTTTTCTCACTGGAGAATTTAATATCAAAAAGCAGTGTTTTCGACTGCGTTTTGATCTATTTCACTTTTTATATTTTATATTATTTTATGCCTAAGAAGTTGATTTATTTTCTTCAAGAGAATTTAATATCAAAAAGCAGTGTAGAGAATTTAATATCAAAAAGCAATAATTTCGACTGCGTTTAGATCTTTTTCATTTTTAAACAAATAAAGTTGGTTCTTTTTTACCAGTACTTAAAGTGCAAAATTGTGTTATAAACTAGAGTTTTCGTAAATATTTTTGTACGATATATTATTTTATGCTTAAGAAGTTGATTTATTTTTGCTCTATTTGTTTGTATATTTGTTTCCTTTTTCATCGACAAATATCTTCAAAGAGCATGGCAAAGCTCAATGGCATTCTATTATTACAGTATGCGGCTGCGTTTTCATCGGCGTTTCTACCCGCTTCTTCGGCCGTTTTTCTCACTGTAGAATTTAATATCAAAAAGCAGTGTTTTCGACTGCGTTTTGATCTATTTCATTTTTTATATTTTATATTATTTTATGCCTAAGAAGTTGATTTATTTTCTGCAATAGAATTTAATATCAAAAAGCAGTGTAGAGAATTTAATATCAAAAAGCAATAATGTCGACTGCGTTTAGATCTTTTTCATTTTTAAACAAATAAAATTGGTTCTTTTTTACCAGTACTTAAAGTGCAAAATTGTGTTATAAACTAGAGTTTTCGTAAATATTTTTGTATAATATTTTATGTCTTAGAAGTTGATTTATTTTTGCTCTATTTGTTTGTTTATTTGTTTCCTTTTTCATCGACAAATATCTTCAAAGAGCATGGCAAAGCTCAATGGCATTCTAATATTACAGTATGCGGCTGCGTTTTCATCGGCGTTTCTACCCGCTTCTTCGGCCGTTTTTCTCACTGGAGAATTTAATATCAAAAAGCAGTGTTTTCGACTGCGCTTTGATCTATTTCATTTTTTATATTTTATATTATTTTATGCCTAAGAAGTTGATTTATTTTCTGCAAGAGAATTTAATATCAAAAAGCAATAATGTCGACTGCGTTTAGATCTTTTTCATTTTTAAACAAATAAAGTTGGTTCTTTTTTACCAGTACTTAAGGTGCAAAATTGTGTTATAGACTAGAGTTTTCGTAAATATTTTTGTATAATATTTTATGTCTTAGAAGTTGATTTATTTTTGCTCTATTTGTTTGTTTATTTGTTTCCTTTTTCATGGACAAATATCTTCAAAGAGCATGGCAAAGCTCAATGGCATTCTATTATTACAGTATGCGGCTGCGTTTTAATCGGCGTTTCTACCCGCTTCTTCGGCCGTTTTTCTCACTGTAGAATTTAATATCAAAAAGCAGTGTTTTCGACTGCGTTTTGATCTATTTCATTTTTTATATTTTATATTATTTTATGCCTAAGAAGTTGATTTATTTTCTGCAATAGAATTTAATATCAAAAAGCAGTGTAGAGAATTTAATATCAAAAAGCAATAATGTCGACTGCGTTTAGATCTTTTTCATTTTTAAACAAATAAAATTGGTTCTTTTTTACCAGTACTTAAAGTGCAAAATTGTGTTATAAACTAGAGTTTTCGTAAATATTTTTGTATAATATTTTATGTCTTAGAAGTTGATTTATTTTTGCTCTATTTGTTTGTTTATTTGTTTCCTTTTTCATCGACAAATATCTTCAAAGAGCATGGCAAAGCTCAATGGCATTCTATTATTACAGTATGCGGCTGCGTTTTCATCGGCGTTTCTACCCGCTTCTTCGGCCGTTTTTCTCACTGGAGAATTTAATATCAAAAAGCAGTGTTTTCGACTGCGCTTTGATCTATTTCATTTCTTATATTTTATATTATTTTATGCCTAAGAAATTGATTTATTTTCTGCAAGAGAATTTAATATCAAAAAGCAGTGTAGAGAATTTAATATCAAAAAGCAATAATGTCGACTGCGTTTAGATCTTTTTCATTTTTAAACAAATAAAATTGGTTCTTTTTTACCAGTACTTAAAGTGCAAAATTGTGTTATAAACTAGAGTTTTCGTAAATATTTTTGTACGATATATTATTTTATGCTTAAGAAGTTGATTTATTTTTGCTCTATTTGTTTGTATATTTGTTTCCTTTTTCATCGACAAATATCTTCAAAGAGCATGGCAAAGCTCAATGGCATTCTATTATTACAGTATGCGGCTGCGTTTTCATCGCCGTTTCTACCCGCTTCTTCGGCCGTTTTTCTCACTGTAGAATTTAATATCAAAAAGCAGTGTTTTCGACTGCGTTTTGATCTATTTCATTTTTTATATTTTATATTATTTTATGCCTAAGAAGTTGATTTATTTTCTGCAATAGAATTTAATATCAAAAAGCAGTGTAGAGAATTTAATATCAAAAAGCAATAATGTCGACTGCGTTTAGATCTTTTTCATTTTTAAACAAATAAAATTGGTTCTTTTTTACCAGTACTTAAAGTGCAAAATTGTGTTATAAACTAGAGTTTTCGTAAATATTTTTGTATAATATTTTATGTCTTAGAAGTTGATTTATTTTTGCTCTATTTGTTTGTTTATTTGTTTCCTTTTTCATGGACAAATATCTTCAAAGAGCATGGCAAAGCTCAATGGCATTCTAATATTACAGTATGCGGCTGCGTTTTCATCGGCGTTTCTACCCGCTTCTTCGGCCGTTTTTCTCACTGGAGAATTTAATATCAAAAAGCAGTGTTTTCGACTGCGCTTTGATCTATTTCATTTTTTATATTTTATATTATTTTATGCCTAAAAAGTTGATTTATTTTCTGCAAGAGAATTTAATATCAAAAAGCAATAATGTCGACTGCGTTTAGATCTTTTTCATTTTTAAACAAATAAAGTTGGTTCTTTTTTACCAGTACTTAAAGTGCAAAATTGTGTTATAAACTAGAGTTTTCGTAAATATTTTTGTACGATATATTATTTTATGCTTAAGAAGTTGATTTATTTTTGCTCTATTTGTTTGTTTATTTGTTTCCTTTTTCATCGACAAATATCTTCAAAGAGCATGGCAAAGCTCAATGGCATTCTATTATTACAGTATGCGGCTGCGTTTTCATCGGCGTTTCTACCCGCTTCTTCGGCCGTTTTTCTCACTGGAGAATTTAATATCAAAAAGCAGTGTTTTCGACTGCGTTTTGATCTATTTCACTTTTTATATTTTATATTATTTTATGCCTAAGAAGTTGATTTATTTTCTTCAAGAGAATTTAATATCAAAAAGCAGTGTAGAGAATTTAATATCAAAAAGCAATAATGTCGACTGCGTTTAGATCTTTTTCATTTTTAAACAAATAAAGTTGGTTCTTTTTTACCAGTACTTAAAGTGCAAAATTGTGTTATAAACTAGAGTTTTCGTAAATATTTTTGTACGATATATTATTTTATGCTTAAGAAGTTGATTTATTTTTGCTCTATTTGTTTGTTTATTTGTTTCCTTTTTCATCGACAAATATCTTCAAAGAGCATGGCAAAGCTCAATGGCATTCTATTATTACAGTATGCGGCTGCGTTTTCATCGGCGTTTCTACCCGCTTCTTCGGCCGTTTTTCTCACTGGAGAATTTAATATCAAAAAGCAGTGTTTTCGACTGCGCTTTGATCTATTTCATTTTTTATATTTTATATTATTTTATGCTTAAGAAGTTGATTTATTTTTGCTCTATTTGTTTGTTTATTTGTTTCCTTTTTCATCGACAAATATCTTCAAAGAGCATGGCAAAGCTCAATGGCATTCTTTTATTACAATATGCGGCTGCATTTCTATCGGCATTTCAACCCGCTTCTTCGGCCGTTTTTCTCACTGTAGTATTTAATATCAAAAAGCAGTGTTTTCGACTGCGTTTTGATCTATTTCACTTTTAATATTTTATATTATTTTATGCCTAAGAAGTTGATTTATTTTCTGCAAGAGAATTTAATATCAAAAAGCAGTGTAGAGAATTTAATATCAAAAAGTAATAATGTCGACTGCGTTTAGATCTTTTTCATTTTTAAACAAATAAAGTTGGTTCTTTTTTACCAGTACTTAAAGTGCAAAATTGTGTTATAAACTAGAGTTTTCGTAAATATTTTTGTATAATATTTTATGTCTTATTTTTGCTCTATTTGTTTGTTTATTTGTTTCCTTTTTCATCGACAAATATCTTCAAAGAGCATGGCAAAGCTCAATGGCATTCTATTATTACAGTATGCGGCTGCGTTTTCATCGGCGTTTCTACCCGCTTCTTCGGCCGTTTTTCTCACTGGAGAATTTAATATCAAAAAGCAGTGTTTTCGACTGCGCTTTGATCTATTTCATTTTTTATATTTTATATTATTTTATGCTTAAGAAGTTGATTTATTTTTGCTCTATTTGTTTGTTTATTTGTTTCCTTTTTCATCCACAAATATCTTCAAAGAGCATGGCAAAGCTCAATGGCATTCTTTTATTACAATATGCGGCTGCATTTCTATCGGCATTTCAACCCGCTTCTTCGGCCGTTTTTCTCACTGTAGAATTTAATATCAAAAAGCAGTGTTTTCGACTGCGTTTTGATCTATTTCACTTTTAATATTTTATATTATTTTATGCCTAAGAAGTTGATTTATTTTCTTCAAGAGAATTTAATATCAAAAAGCAGTGTGGAGAATTTAATATCAAAAAGCAATAATGTCGACTGCGTTTAGATCTTTTTCATTTTTAAACAAATAAAGTTGGTTCTTTTTTACCAGTACTTAAAGTGCAAAATTGTGTTATAAACTAGAGTTTTCGTAAATATTTTTGTATAATATTTTATGTCTTATTTTTGCTCTATTTGTTTGTTTATTTGTTTCCTTTTTCATCGACAAATATCTTCAAAGAGCATGGCAAAGCTCAATGGCATTCTATTATTACAGTATGCGGCTGCGTTTTCATCGGCGTTTCTACCCGCTTCTTCGGCCGTTTTTCTCACTGGAGAATTTAATATCAAAAAGCAGTGTTTTCGACTGCGCTTTGATCTATTTCATTTTTTATATTTTATATTATTTTATGCTTAAGAAGTTGATTTATTTTTGCTCTATTTGTTTGTTTATTTGTTTCCTTTTTCATCGACAAATATCTTCAAAGAGCATGGCAAAGCTCAATGGCATTCTATTATTACAGTATGCGGCTGCGTTTTAATCGGCGTTTCTACCCGCTTCTTCGGCCGTTTTTCTCACTGTAGAATTTAATATCAAAAAGCAGTGTTTTCGACTGCGTTTTGATCTATTTCATTTTTTATATTTTATATTATTTTATGCCTAAGAAGTTGATTTATTTTCTGCAATAGAATTTAATATCAAAAAGCAGTGTAGAGAATTTAATATCAAAAAGCAATAATGTCGACTGCGTTTAGATCTTTTTCATTTTTAAACAAATAAAATTGGTTCTTTTTTACCAGTACTTAAAGTGCAAAATTGTGTTATAAACTAGAGTTTTCGTAAATATTTTTGCATAATATTTTATGTCTTATTTTTGCTCTATTTGTTTGTTTATTTGTTTCCTTTTTCATCGACAAATATCTTCAAAGAGCATGGCAAAGCTCAATGGCATTCTATTATTACAGTATGCGGCTGCGTTTTCATCGGCGTTTCTACCCGCTTCTTCGGCCGTTTTTCTCACTGGAGAATTTAATATCAAAAAGCAGTGTTTTCGACTGCGCTTTGATCTATTTCATTTTTTATATTTTATATTATTTTATGCTTAAGAAGTTGATTTATTTTTGCTCTATTTGTTTGTTTATTTGTTTCCTTTTTCATCCACAAATATCTTCAAAGAGCATGGCAAAGCTCAATGGCATTCTTTTATTACAATATGCGGCTGCATTTCTATCGGCATTTCAACCCGCTTCTTCGGCCGTTTTTCTCACTGTAGAATTTAATATCAAAAAGCAGTGTTTTCGACTGCGTTTTGATCTATTTCACTTTTAATATTTTATATTATTTTATGCCTAAGAAGTTGATTTATTTTCTTCAAGAGAATTTAATATCAAAAAGCAGTGTGGAGAATTTAATATCAAAAAGCAATAATGTCGACTGCGTTTAGATCTTTTTCATTTTTAAACAAATAAAGTTGGTTCTTTTTTACCAGTACTTAAAGTGCAAAATTGTGTTATAAACTAGAGTTTTCGTAAATATTTTTGTATAATATTTTATGTCTTATTTTTGCTCTATTTGTTTGTTTATTTGTTTCCTTTTTCATCGACAAATATCTTCAAAGAGCATGGCAAAGCTCAATGGCATTCTATTATTACAGTATGCGGCTGCGTTTTCATCGGCGTTTCTACCCGCTTCTTCGGCCGTTTTTCTCACTGGAGAATTTAATATCAAAAAGCAGTGTTTTCGACTGCGCTTTGATCTATTTCATTTTTTATATTTTATATTATTTTATGCTTAAGAAGTTGATTTATTTTTGCTCTATTTGTTTGTTTATTTGTTTCCTTTTTCATCGACAAATATCTTCAAAGAGCATGGCAAAGCTCAATGGCATTCTTTTATTACAATATGCGGCTGCATTTCTATCGGCATTTCAACCCGCTTCTTCGGCCGTTTTTCTCACTGTAGAATTTAATATCAAAAAGCAGTGTTTTCGACTGCGTTTTGATCTATTTCACTTTTAATATTTAATATTATTTTATGCCTAAGAAGTTGATTTATTTTCTTCAAGAGAATTTAATATCAAAAAGCAGTGTAGAGAATTTAATATCAAAAAGCAATAATGTCGACTGCGTTTAGATCTTTTTCATTTTTAAACAAATAAAGTTGGTTCTTTTTTACCAGTACTTAAAGTGCAAAATTGTGTTATAAACTAGAGTTTTCGTAAATATTTTTGTACGATATATTATTTTATGCTTAAGAAGTTGATTTATTTTTGCTCTATTTGTTTGTTTATTTCCTTTTTCATCGACAAATATCTTCAAAGAGCATGGCAAAGCTCAATGGCATTCTATTATTACAGTATGCGGCTGCGTTTTAATCGGCGTTTCTACCCGCTTCTTCGGCCGTTTTTCTCACTGTAGAATTTAATATCAAAAAGCAGTGTTTTCGACTGCGTTTTGATCTATTTCATTTTTTATATTTTATATTATTTTATGCCTAAGAAGTTGATTTATTTTCTGCAAGAGAATTTAATATCAAAAAGCAGTGTAGAGAATTTAATATCAAAAAGCAATAATGTCGACTGCGTTTAGATCTTTTTCATTTTTAAACAAATAAAATTGGTTCTTTTTCACCAGTACTTAAAGTGCAAAATTGTGTTATAAACTAGAGTTTTCGTAAATATTTTTGTATAATATTTTATGTCTTAGAAGTTGATTTATTTTTGCTCTATTTGTTTGTTTATTTGTTTCCTTTTTCATCGACAAATATCTTCAAAGAGCATGGCAAAGCTCAATGGCATTCTATTATTACAGTATGCGGCTGCGTTTTCATCGGCGTTTCTACCCGCTTCTTCGGCCGTTTTTCTCACTGGAGAATTTAATATCAAAAAGCAGTGTTTTCGACTGCGCTTTGATCTATTTCATTTTTTATATTTTATATTATTTTATGCCTAAGAAGTTGATTTATTTTCTGCAAGAGAATTTAATATCAAAAAGCAGTGTAGAGAATTTAATATCAAAAAGCAATAATGTCGACTGCGTTTAGATCTTTTTCATTTTTAAACAAATAAAGTTGGTTCTTTTTTACCAGTACTTAAAGTGCAAAATTGTGTTATAAACTAGAGTTTTCGTAAATATTTTTGTACGATATATTATTTTATGCTTAAGAAGTTGATTTATTTTTGCTCTATTTGTTTGTTTATTTGTTTCCTTTTTCATCGACAAATATCTTCAAAGAGCATGGCAAAGCTCAATGGCATTCTATTATTACAGTATGCGGCTGCGTTTTCATCGGCGTTTCTACCCGCTTCTTCGGCCGTTTTTCTCACTGGAGAATTTAATATCAAAAAGCAGTGTTTTCGACTGCGCTTTGATCTATTTCATTTTTTATATTTTATATTATTTTATGCTTAAGAAGTTGATTTTTTTTTGCTCTATTTGTTTGTTTATTTGTTTCCTTTCTCATCGACAAATATCTTCAAAGAGCATGGCAAAGCTCAATGGCATTCTTTTATTACAATATGCGGCTGCATTTCTATCGGCATTTCAACCCGCTTCTTCGGCCGTTTTTCTCACTGTAGAATTTAATATCAAAAAGCAGTGTTTTCGACTGCGTTTTGATCTATTTCACTTTTAATATTTTATATTATTTTATGCCTAAGAAGTTGATTTATTTTCTTCAAGAGAATTTAATATCAAAAAGCAGTGTAGAGAATTTAATATCAAAAAGCAATAATGTCAACTGCGTTTAGATCTTTTTCATTTTTAAACAAATAAAGTTGGTTCTTTTTTACCAGTACTTAAAGTGCAAAATTGTGTTATAAACTAGAGTTTTCGTAAATATTTTTGTACGATATATTATTTTATGCTTAAGAAGTTGATTTATTTTTGCTCTATTTGTTTGTTTATTTGTTTCCTTTTTCATCGACAAATATCTTCAAAGAGCATGGCAAAGCTCAATGGCATTCTATTATTACAGTATGCGGCTGCGTTTTCATCGGCGTTTCTACCCGCTTCTTCGGCCGTTTTTCTCACTGTAGAATTTAATATCAAAAAGCAGTGTTTTCGACTGCGTTTTGATCTATTTCATTTTTTATATTTTATATTATTTTATGCCTAAGAAGTTGATTTATTTTCTGCAATAGAATTTAATATCAAAAAACAGTGTAGAGAATTTAATATCAAAAAGCAATAATGTCGACTGCGTTTAGATCTTTTTCATTTTTAAACAAATAAAATTGGTTCTTTTTTACCAGTACTTAAAGTGCAAAATTGTGTTATAAACTAGAGTTTTCGTAAATATTTTTGTATAATATTTTATGTCTTATTTTTGCTCTATTTGTTTGTTTATTTGTTTCCTTTTTCATCGACAAATATCTTCAAAGAGCATGGCAAAGCTCAATGGCATTCTATTATTACAGTATGCGGCTGCGTTTTCATCGGCGTTTCTACCCGCTTCTTCGGCCGTTTTTCTCACTGGAGAATTTAATATCAAAAAGCAGTGTTTTCGACTGCGCTTTGATCTATTTCATTTTTTATATTTTATATTATTTTATGCTTAAGAAGTTGATTTATTTTTGCTCTATTTGTTTGTTTATTTGTTTCCTTTTTCATCGACAAATATCTTCAAAGAGCATGTCAAAGCTCAATGGCATTCTTTTATTACAATATGCGGCTGCATTTCTATCGGCATTTCAACCCGCTTCTTCGGCCGTTTTTCTCACTGTAGAATTTAATATCAAAAAGCAGTGTTTTCGACTGCGTTTTGATCTATTTCACTTTTAATATTTAATATTATTTTATGCCTAAGAAGTTGATTTATTTTCTTCAAGAGAATTTAATATCAAAAAGCAGTGTAGAGAATTTAATATCAAAAAGCAATAATGTCGACTGCGTTTAGATCTTTTTCATTTTTAAACAAATAAAGTTGGTTCTTTTTTACCAGTACTTAAAGTGCAAAATTGTGTTATAAACTAGAGTTTTCGTAAATATTTTTGTACGATATATTATTTTATGCTTAAGAAGTTGATTTATTTTTGCTCTATTTGTTTGTTTATTTCCTTTTTCATCGACAAATATCTTCAAAGAGCATGGCAAAGCTCAATGGCATTCTATTATTACAGTATGCGGCTGCGTTTTAATCGGCGTTTCTACCCGCTTCTTCGGCCGTTTTTCTCACTGTAGAATTTAATATCAAAAAGCAGTGTTTTCGACTGCGTTTTGATCTATTTCATTTTTTATATTTTATATTATTTTATGCCTAAGAAGTTGATTTATTTTCTGCAAGAGAATTTAATATCAAAAAGCAGTGTAGAGAATTTAATATCAAAAAGCAATAATGTCGACTGCGTTTAGATCTTTTTCATTTTTAAACAAATAAAATTGGTTCTTTTTCACCAGTACTTAAAGTGCAAAATTGTGTTATAAACTAGAGTTTTCGTAAATATTTTTGTATAATATTTTATGTCTTAGAAGTTGATTTATTTTTGCTCTATTTGTTTGTTTATTTGTTTCCTTTTTCATCGACAAATATCTTCAAAGAGCATGGCAAAGCTCAATGGCATTCTATTATTACAGTATGCGGCTGCGTTTTCATCGGCGTTTCTACCCGCTTCTTCGGCCGTTTTTCTCACTGGAGAATTTAATATCAAAAAGCAGTGTTTTCGACTGCGCTTTGATCTATTTCATTTTTTATATTTTATATTATTTTATGCCTAAGAAGTTGATTTATTTTCTGCAAGAGAATTTAATATCAAAAAGCAGTGTAGAGAATTTAATATCAAAAAGCAATAATGTCGACTGCGTTTAGATCTTTTTCATTTTTAAACAAATAAAGTTGGTTCTTTTTTACCAGTACTTAAAGTGCAAAATTGTGTTATAAACTAGAGTTTTCGTAAATATTTTTGTACGATATATTATTTTATGCTTAAGAAGTTGATTTATTTTTGCTCTATTTGTTTGTTTATTTGTTTCCTTTTTCATCGACAAATATCTTCAAAGAGCATGGCAAAGCTCAATGGCATTCTATTATTACAGTATGCGGCTGCGTTTTCATCGGCGTTTCTACCCGCTTCTTCGGCCGTTTTTCTCACTGGAGAATTTAATATCAAAAAGCAGTGTTTTCGACTGCGCTTTGATCTATTTCATTTTTTATATTTTATATTATTTTATGCTTAAGAAGTTGATTTTTTTTTGCTCTATTTGTTTGTTTATTTGTTTCCTTTCTCATCGACAAATATCTTCAAAGAGCATGGCAAAGCTCAATGGCATTCTTTTATTACAATATGCGGCTGCATTTCTATCGGCATTTCAACCCGCTTCTTCGGCCGTTTTTCTCACTGTAGAATTTAATATCAAAAAGCAGTGTTTTCGACTGCGTTTTGATCTATTTCACTTTTAATATTTTATATTATTTTATGCCTAAGAAGTTGATTTATTTTCTTCAAGAGAATTTAATATCAAAAAGCAGTGTAGAGAATTTAATATCAAAAAGCAATAATGTCAACTGCGTTTAGATCTTTTTCATTTTTAAACAAATAAAGTTGGTTCTTTTTTACCAGTACTTAAAGTGCAAAATTGTGTTATAAACTAGAGTTTTCGTAAATATTTTTGTACGATATATTATTTTATGCTTAAGAAGTTGATTTATTTTTGCTCTATTTGTTTGTTTATTTGTTTCCTTTTTCATCGACAAATATCTTCAAAGAGCATGGCAAAGCTCAATGGCATTCTATTATTACAGTATGCGGCTGCGTTTTCATCGGCGTTTCTACCCGCTTCTTCGGCCGTTTTTCTCACTGTAGAATTTAATATCAAAAAGCAGTGTTTTCGACTGCGTTTTGATCTATTTCATTTTTTATATTTTATATTATTTTATGCCTAAGAAGTTGATTTATTTTCTGCAATAGAATTTAATATCAAAAAACAGTGTAGAGAATTTAATATCAAAAAGCAATAATGTCGACTGCGTTTAGATCTTTTTCATTTTTAAACAAATAAAATTGGTTCTTTTTTACCAGTACTTAAAGTGCAAAATTGTGTTATAAACTAGAGTTTTCGTAAATATTTTTGTATAATATTTTATGTCTTAGAAGTTGATTTATTTTTGCTCTATTTGTTTGTTTATTTGTTTCCTTTTTCATCGACAAATATCTTCAAAGAGCATGGCAAAGCTCAATGGCATTCTATTATTACAGTATGCGGCTGCGTTTTCATCGGCGTTTCTACCCGCTTCTTCGGCCGTTTTTCTCACTGGAGAATTTAATATCAAAAAGCAGTGTTTTCTACTGCGTTTTGATCTATTTCACATTTTATATTTTATATTATTTTATGCCTAAGAAGTTGATTTATTTTCTTCAAGAGAATTTAATATCAAAAAGCAGTGTAGAGAATTTAATATCAAAAAGCAATAATGTCGACTGCGTTTAGATCTTTTTCATTTTTAAACAAATAAAGTTGGTTCTTTTTTACCAGTACTTAAAGTGCAAAATTGTGTTATAAACTAGAGTTTTCGTAAATATTTTTGTACGATATATTATTTTATGCTTAAGAAGTTGATTTATTTTTGCTCTATTTGTTTGTATATTTGTTTCCTTTTTCATCGACAAATATCTTCAAAGAGCATGGCAAAGCTCAATGGCATTCTATTATTACAGTATGCGGCTGCGTTTTCATCGCCGTTTCTACCCGCTTCTTCGGCCGTTTTTCTCACTGTAGAATTTAATATTAAAAAGCAGTGTTTTCGACTGCGTTTTGATCTATTTCATTTTTTATATTTTATATTATTTTATGCCTAAGAAGTTGATTTATTTTCTGCAATAGAATTTAATATCAAAAAGCAGTGTAGAGAATTTAATATCAAAAAGCAATAATGTCGACTGCGTTTAGATCTTTTTCATTTTTAAACAAATAAAATTGGTTCTTTTTTACCAGTACTTAAAGTGCAAAATTGTGTTATAAACTAGAGTTTCCGTAAATATTTTTGTATAATATTTTATGTCTTAGAAGTTGATTTATTTTTGCTCTATTTGTTTGTTTATTTGTTTCCTTTTTCATCGACAAATATCTTCAAAGAGCATGGCAAAGCTCAATGGCATTCTAATATTACAGTATGCGGCTGCGTTTTCATCGGCGTTTCTACCCGCTTCTTCGGCCGTTTTTCTCACTGGAGAATTTAATATCAAAAAGCAGTGTTTTCGACTGCGCTTTGATCTATTTCATTTTTTATATTTTATATTATTTTATGCCTAAGAAGTTGATTTATTTTCTGCAAGAGAATTTAATATCAAAAAGCAATAATGTCGACTGCGTTTAGATCTTTTTCATTTTTAAACAAATAAAGTTGGTTCTTTTTTACCAGTACTTAAGGTGCAAAATTGTGTTATAGACTAGAGTTTTCGTAAATATTTTTGTATAATATTTTATGTCTTAGAAGTTGATTTATTTTTGCTCTATTTGTTTGTTTATTTGTTTCCTTTTTCATCGACAAATATCTTCAAAGAGCATGGCAAAGCTCAATGGCATTCTATTAATACAGTATGCGGCTGCGTTTTAATCGGCGTTTCTACCCGCTTCTTCGGCCGTTTTTCTCACTGTAGAATTTAATATCAAAAAGCAGTGTTTTCGACTGCGTTTTGATCTATTTCATTTTTTATATTTTATATTATTTTATGCCTAAGAAGTTGATTTATTTTCTGCAATAGAATTTAATATCAAAAAGCAGTGTAGAGAATTTAATATCAAAAAGCAATAATGTCGACTGCGTTTAGATCTTTTTCATTTTTAAACAAATAAAATTGGTTCTTTTTTACCAGTACTTAAAGTGCAAAATTGTGTTATAAACTAGAGTTTTCGTAAATATTTTTGTATAATATTTTATGTCTTAGAAGTTGATTTATTTTTGCTCTATTTGTTTGTTTATTTGTTTCCTTTTTCATCGACAAATATCTTCAAAGAGCATGGCAAAGCTCAATGGCATTCTATTATTACAGTATGCGGCTGCGTTTTCATCGGCGTTTCTACCCGCTTCTTCGGCCGTTTTTCTCACTGGAGAATTTAATATCAAAAAGCAGTGTTTTCGACTGCGCTTTGATCTATTTCATTTTTTATATTTTATATTATTTTATGCCTAAGAAATTGATTTATTTTCTCCAAGAGAATTTAATATCAAAAAGCAGTGTAGAGAATTTAATATCAAAAAGCAATAATGTCGACTGCGTTTAGATCTTTTTCATTTTTAAACAAATAAAATTGGTTCTTTTTTACCAGTACTTAAAGTGCAAAATTGTGTTATAAACTAGAGTTTTCGTAAATATTTTTGTACGATATATTATTTTATGCTTAAGAAGTTGATTTATTTTTGCTCTATTTGTTTGTATATTTGTTTCCTTTTTCATCGACAAATATCTTCAAAGAGCATGGCAAAGCTCAATGGCATTCTATTATTACAGTATGCGGCTGCGTTTTCATCGCCGTTTCTACCCGCTTCTTCGGCCGTTTTTCTCACTGTAGAATTTAATATCAAAAAGCAGTGTTTTCGACTGCGTTTTGATCTATTTCATTTTTTATATTTTATATTATTTTATGCCTAAGAAGTTGATTTATTTTCTGCAATAGAATTAAATATCAAAAAGCAGTGTAGAGAATTTAATATCAAAAAGCAATAATGTCGACTGCGTTTAGATCTTTTTCATTTTTAAACAAATAAAATTGGTTCTTTTTTACCAGTACTTAAAGTGCAAAATTGTGTTATAAACTAGAGTTTTCGTAAATATTTTTGTATAATATTTTATGTCTTAGAAGTTGATTTATTTTTGCTCTATTTGTTTGTTTATTTGTTTCCTTTTTCATCGACAAATATCTTCAAAGAGCATGGCAAAGCTCAATGGCATTCTAATATTACAGTATGCGGCTGCGTTTTCATCGGCGTTTCTACCCGCTTCTTCGGCCGTTTTTCTCACTGGAGAATTTCATATCAAAAAGCAGTGTTTTCGACTGCGTTTTGATCTATTTCATTTTTTATATTTTATATTATTTTATGCCTAAGAAGTTGATTTATTTTCTGCAATAGAATTTAATATCAAAAAGCAGTGTAGAGAATTTAATATCAAAAAGCAATAATGTCGACTGCGTTTAGATCTTTTTCATTTTTAAACAAATAAAATTGGTTCTTTTTTACCAGTACTTAAAGTGCAAAATTGTGTTATAAACTAGAGTTTTCGTAAATATTTTTGTACGATATATTATTTTATGCTTAAGAAGTTGATTTATTTTTGCTCTATTTGTTTGTATATTTGTTTCCTTTTTCATCGACAAATATCTTCAAAGAGCATGGCAAAGCTCAATGGCATTCTATTATTACAGTATGCGGCTGCGTTTTCATCGCCGTTTCTACCCGCTTCTTCGGCCGTTTTTCTCACTGTAGAATTTAATATCAAAAAGCAGTGTTTTCGACTGCGTTTTGATCTATTTCATTTTTTATATTTTATATTATTTTATGCCTAAGAAGTTGATTTATTTTCTGCAATAGAATTTAATATCAAAAAGCAGTGTAGAGAATTTAATATCAAAAAGCAATAATGTCGACTGCGTTTAGATCTTTTTCATTTTTAAACAAATAAAATTGGTTCTTTTTTACCAGTACTTAAAGTGCAAAATTGTGTTATAAACTAGAGTTTTCGTAAATATTTTTGTATAATATTTTATGTCTTAGAAGTTGATTTATTTTTGCTCTATTTGTTTGTTTATTTGTTTCCTTTTTCATCGACAAATATCTTCAAAGAGCATGGCAAAGCTCAATGGCATTCTAATATTACAGTATGCGGCTGCGTTTTCATCGGCGTTTCTACCCGCTTCTTCGGCCGTTTTTCTCACTGGAGAATTTCATATCAAAAAGCAGTTTTTTCGACTGCGCTTTGATCTATTTCATTTTTTATATTTTATATTATTTTATGCCTAAGAAGTTGATTTATTTTCTGCAAGAGAATTTAATATCAAAAAGCAATAATGTCGACTGCGTTTAGATCTTTTTCATTTTTAAACAAATAAAGTTGGTTCTTTTTTACCAGTACTTAAAGTGCAAAATTGTTTTATAAACTAGAGTTTTCGTAAATATTTTTGTACGATATATTATTTTATGCTTAAGAAGTTGATTTATTTTTGCTCTATTTGTTTGTTTATTTGTTTCCTTTTTCATCGACAAATATCTTCAAAGAGCATGGCAAAGCTCAATGGCATTCTATTATTACAGTATGCGGCTGCGTTTTAATCGGCGTTTCTACCCGCTTCTTCGGCCGTTTTTCTCACTGTAGAATTTAATATCAAAAAGCAGTGTTTTCGACTGCGTTTTGATCTATTTCATTTTTTATATTTTATATTATTTTATGCCTAAGAAGTTGATTTATTTTCTGCAATAGAATTTAATATCAAAAAGCAGTGTAGAGAATTTAATATCAAAAAGCAATAATGTCGACTGCGTTTAGATCTTTTTCATTTTTAAACAAATAAAATTGGTTCTTTTTTACCAGTACTTAAAGTGCAAAATTGTGTTATAAACTAGAGTTTTCGTAAATATTTTTGTATAATATTTTATGTCTTAGAAGTTGATTTATTTTTGCTCTATTTGTTTGTTTATTTGTTTCCTTTTTCATCGACAAATATCTTCAAAGAGCATGGCAAAGCTCAATGGCATTCTATTATTACAGTATGCGGCTGCGTTTTCATCGGCGTTTCTACCCGCTTCTTCGGCCGTTTTTCTCACTGGAGAATTTAATATCAAAAAGCAGTGTTTTCGACTGCGCTTTGATCTATTTCATTTTTTATATTTTATATTATTTTATGCCTAAGAAATTGATTTATTTTCTGCAAGAGAATTTAATATCAAAAAGCAGTGTAGAGAATTTAATATCAAAAAGCAATAATGTCGACTGCGTTTAGATCTTTTTCATTTTTAAACAAATAAAGTTGGTTCTTTTTTACCAGTACTTAAAGTGCAAAATTGTGTTATAAACTAGAGTTTTCGTAAATATTTTTGTACGATATATTATTTTATGCTTAAGAAGTTGATTTATTTTTGCTCTATTTGTTTGTTTATTTGTTTCCTTTTTCATCGACAAATATCTTCAAAGAGCATGGCAAAGCTCAATGGCATTCTATTATTACAGTATGCGGCTGCGTTTTCATCGGCGTTTCTACCCGCTTCTTCGGCCGTTTTTCTCACTGTAGAATTTAATATCAAAAAGCAGTGTTTTCGACTGCGTTTTGATCTATTTCATTTTTTATATTTTATATTATTTTATGCCTAAGAAGTTGATTTATTTTCTGCAATAGAATTTAATATCAAAAAACAGTGTAGAGAATTTAATATCAAAAAGCAATAATGTCGACTGCGTTTAGATCTTTTTCATTTTTAAACAAATAAAGTTGGTTCTTTTTTACCAGTACTTAAAGTGCAAAATTGTGTTATAAACTAGAGTTTTCGTAAATATTTTTGTACGATATATTATTTTATGCTTAAGAAGTTGATTTATTTTTGCTCTATTTGTTTGTTTATTTGTTTCCTTTTTCATCGACAAATATCTTCAAAGAGCATGGCAAAGCTCAATGGCATTCTATTATTACAGTATGCGGCTGCGTTTTCATCGGCGTTTCTACCCGCTTCTTCGGCCGTTTTTCTCACTGTAGAATTTAATATCAAAAAGCAGTGTTTTCGACTGCGTTTTGATCTATTTCATTTTTTATATTTTATATTATTTTATGCCTAAGAAGTTGATTTATTTTCTGCAATAGAATTTAATATCAAAAAACAGTGTAGAGAATTTAATATCAAAAAGCAATAATGTCGACTGCGTTTAGATCTTTTTCATTTTTAAACAAATAAAATTGGTTCTTTTTTACCAGTACTTAAAGTGCAAAATTGTGTTATAAACTAGAGTTTTCGTAAATATTTTTGTATAATATTTTATGTCTTAGAAGTTGATTTATTTTTGCTCTATTTGTTTGTTTATTTGTTTCCTTTTTCATCGACAAATATCTTCAAAGAGCATGGCAAAGCTCAATGGCATTCTATTATTACAGTATGCGGCTGCGTTTTCATCGGCGTTTCTACCCGCTTCTTCGGCCGTTTTTCTCACTGGAGAATTTAATATCAAAAAGCAGTGTTTTCTACTGCGTTTTGATCTATTTCACTTTTTATATTTTATATTATTTTATGCCTAAGAAGTTGATTTATTTTCTTCAAGAGAATTTAATATCAAAAAGCAGTGTAGAGAATTTAATATCAAAAAGCAATAATGTCGACTGCGTTTAGATCTTTTTCATTTTTAAACAAATAAAGTTGGTTCTTTTTTACCAGTACTTAAAGTGCAAAATTGTGTTATAAACTAGAGTTTTCGTAAATATTTTTGTACGATATATTATTTTATGCTTAAGAAGTTGATTTATTTTTGCTCTATTTGTTTGTTTATTTGTTTCCTTTTTCATCGACAAATATCTTCAAAGAGCATGGCAAAGCTCAATGGCATTCTATTATTACAGTATGCGGCTGCGTTTTCATCGGCGTTTCTACCCGCTTCTTCGGCCGTTTTTCTCACTGTAGAATTTAATATCAAAAAGCAGTGTTTTCGACTGCGTTTTGATCTATTTCATTTTTTATATTTTATATTATTTTATGCCTAAGAAGTTGATTTATTTTCTGCAATAGAATTTAATATCAAAAAACAGTGTAGAGAATTTAATATCAAAAAGCAATAATGTCGACTGCGTTTAGATCTTTTTCATTTTTAAACAAATAAAATTGGTTCTTTTTTACCAGTACTTAAAGTGCAAAATTGTGTTATAAACTAGAGTTTTCGTAAATATTTTTGTATAATATTTTATGTCTTAGAAGTTGATTTATTTTTGCTCTATTTGTTTGTTTATTTGTTTCCTTTTTCATCGACAAATATCTTCAAAGAGCATGGCAAAGCTCAATGGCATTCTATTATTACAGTATGCGGCTGCGTTTTCATCGGCGTTTCTACCCGCTTCTTCGGCCGTTTTTCTCACTGGAGAATTTAATATCAAAAAGCAGTGTTTTCTACTGCGTTTTGATCTATTTCACTTTTTATATTTTATATTATTTTATGCCTAAGAAGTTGATACTATTTTATGCTTAAGAAGTTGATTTATTTTTGCTCTATTTGTTTGTTTATTTGTTTCCTTTTTCATCGACAAATATCTTCAAAGAGCATGGCAAAGCTCAATGGCATTCTATTATTACAGTATGATGCTGCGTTTTCATCGGCGTTTCTACCCGCTTCTTCGGCCGTTTTTCTCACTGGAGAATTTAATATCAAAAAGCAGTGTTTTCGGCTGCGCTTTGATCTATTTCATTTTTTATATTTTATATTATTTTATGCTTAAGAAGTTGATTTATTTTTGCTCTATTTGTTTGTTTATTTGTTTCCTTTTTCATCGACAAATATCTTCAAAGAGCATGGCAAAGCTCAATGGCATTCTATTATTACAATATGCGGCTGCATTTCTATCGGCATTTCAACCCGCTTCTTCGGCCGTTTTTCTCACTGGAGAATTTAATATCAAAAAGCAGTGTTTTCGACTGCGCTTTGATCTATTTCATTTTTTATATTTTATATTATTTTATGCCTAAAAAGTTGATTTATTTTCTGCAAGAGAATTTAATATCAAAAAGCAATAATGTCGACTGCGTTTAGATCTTTTTCATTTTTAAACAAATAAAGTTGGTTCTTTTTTACCAGTACTTAAAGTGCAAAATTGTGTTATAAACTAGAGTTTTCGTAAATATTTTTGTACGATATATTATTTTATGCTTAAGAAGTTGATTTATTTTTGCTCTATTTGTTTGTTTATTTGTTTCCTTTTTCATCGACAAATATCTTCAAAGAGCATGGCAAAGCTCAATGGCATTCTATTATTACAGTATGCGGCTGCGTTTTCATCGGCGTTTCTACCCGCTTCTTCGGCCGTTTTTCTCACTGGAGAATTTAATATCAAAAAGCAGTGTTTTCGACTGCGTTTTGATCTATTTCACTTTTTATATTTTATATTATTTTATGCCTAAGAAGTTGATTTATTTTCTTCAAGAGAATTTAATATCAAAAAGCAGTGTAGAGAATTTAATATCAAAAAGCAATAATGTCGACTGCGTTTAGATCTTTTTCATTTTTAAACAAATAAAGTTGGTTCTTTTTTACCAGTACTTAAAGTGCAAAATTGTGTTATAAACTAGAGTTTTCGTAAATATTTTTGTATAATATTTTATGTCTTAGAAGTTGATTTATTTTTGCTCTATTTGTTTGTTTATTTGTTTCCTTTTTCATCGACAAATATCTTCAAAGAGCATGGCAAAGCTCAATGGCATTCTATTATTACAGTATGCGGCTGCGTTTTCATCGGCGTTTCTACCCGCTTCTTCGGCCGTTTTTCTCACTGGAGAATTTAATATCAAAAAGCAGTGTTTTCGACTGCGCTTTGATCTATTTCATTTTTTATATTTTATACTATTTTATGCTTAAGAAGTTGATTTATTTTTGCTCTATTTGTTTGTTTATTTGTTTCCTTTTTCATCGACAAATATCTTCAAAGAGCATGGCAAAGCTCAATGGCATTCTATTATTACAGTATGCGGCTGCGTTTTCATCGGCGTTTCTACCCGCTTCTTCGGCCGTTTTTCTCACTGGAGAATTTAATATCAAAAAGCAGTGTTTTCGACTGCGCTTTGATCTATTTCATTTTTTATATTTTATATTATTTTATGCTTAAGAAGTTGATTTATTTTTGCTCTATTTGTTTGTTTATTTGTTTCCTTTTTCATCGACAAATATCTTCAAAGAGCATGGCAAAGCTCAATGGCATTCTTTTATTACAATATGCGGCTGCATTTCTATCGGCATTTCAACCCGCTTCTTCGGCCGTTTTTCTCACTGTAGTATTTAATATCAAAAAGCAGTGTTTTCGACTGCGTTTTGATCTATTTCACTTTTAATATTTTATATTATTTTATGCCTAAGAAGTTGATTTATTTTCTGCAAGAGAATTTAATATCAAAAAGCAGTGTAGAGAATTTAATATCAAAAAGTAATAATGTCGACTGCGTTTAGATCTTTTTCATTTTTAAACAAATAAAGTTGGTTCTTTTTTACCAGTACTTAAAGTGCAAAATTGTGTTATAAACTAGAGTTTTCGTAAATATTTTTGTATAATATTTTATGTCTTATTTTTGCTCTATTTGTTTGTTTATTTGTTTCCTTTTTCATCGACAAATATCTTCAAAGAGCATGGCAAAGCTCAATGGCATTCTATTATTACAGTATGCGGCTGCGTTTTCATCGGCGTTTCTACCCGCTTCTTCGGCCGTTTTTCTCACTGGAGAATTTAATATCAAAAAGCAGTGTTTTCGACTGCGCTTTGATCTATTTCATTTTTTATATTTTATATTATTTTATGCTTAAGAAGTTGATTTATTTTTGCTCTATTTGTTTGTTTATTTGTTTCCTTTTTCATCCACAAATATCTTCAAAGAGCATGGCAAAGCTCAATGGCATTCTTTTATTAGAATATGCGGCTGCATTTCTATCGGCATTTCAACCCGCTTCTTCGGCCGTTTTTCTCACTGTAGAATTTAATATCAAAAAGCAGTGTTTTCGACTGCGTTTTGATCTATTTCACTTTTAATATTTTATATTATTTTATGCCTAAGAAGTTGATTTATTTTCTTCAAGAGAATTTAATATCAAAAAGCAGTGTGGAGAATTTAATATCAAAAAGCAATAATGTCGACTGCGTTTAGATCTTTTTCATTTTTAAACAAATAAAGTTAGTTCTTTTTTACCAGTACTTAAAGTGCAAAATTGTGTTATAAACTAGAGTTTTCGTAAATATTTTTGTACGAATATTATTTTATGCTTAAGAAGTTGATTTATTTTTGCTCTATTTGTTTGTTTATTTGTTTCCTTTTTCATCGACAAATATCTTCAAAGAGCATGGCAAAGCTCAATGGCATTCTATTATTACAGTATGCGGCTGCGTTTTCATCGGCGTTTCTACCCGCTTCTTCGGCCGTTTTTCTCACTGGAGAATTTAATATCAAAAAGCAGTGTTTTCGACTGCGCTTTGATCTATTTCATTTTTTATATTTTATATTATTTTATGCTTAAGAAGTTGATTTATTTTTGCTCTATTTGTTTGTTTATTTGTTTCCTTTTTCATCGACAAATATCTTCAAAGAGCATGGCAAAGCTCAATGGCATTCTTTTATTACAATATGCGGCTGCATTTCTATCGGCATTTCAACCCGCTTCTTCGGCCGTTTTTCTCACTGTAGAATTTAATATCAAAAAGCAGTGTTTTCGACTGCGTTTTGATCTATTTCACTTTTAATATTTTATATTATTTTATGCCTAAGAAGTTGATTTATTTTCTTCAAGAGAATTTAATATCAAAAAGCAGTGTAGAGAATTTAATATCAAAAAGCAATAATGTCGACTGCGTTTAGATCTTTTTCATTTTTAAACAAATAAAGTTGGTTCTTTTTTACCAGTACTTAAAGTGCAAAATTGTGTTATAAACTAGAGTTTTCGTAAATATTTTTGTACGATATATTATTTTATGCTTAAGAAGTTGATTTATTTTTGCTCTATTTGTTTGTTTATTTGTTTCCTTTTTCATCGACAAATATCTTCAAAGAGCATGGCAAAGCTCAATGGCATTCTATTATTACAGTATGCGGCTGCGTTTTCATCGGCGTTTCTACCCGCTTCTTCGGCCGTTTTTCTCACTGTAGAATTTAATATCAAAAAGCAGTGTTTTCGACTGCGTTTTGATCTATTTCATTTTTTATATTTTATATTATTTTATGCCTAAGAAGTTGATTTATTTTCTGCAATAGAATTTAATATCAAAAAACAGTGTAGAGAATTTAATATCAAAAAGCAATAATGTCGACTGCGTTTAGATCTTTTTCATTTTTAAACAAATAAAATTGGTTCTTTTTTACCAGTACTTAAAGTGCAAAATTGTGTTATAAACTAGAGTTTTCGTAAATATTTTTGTATAATATTTTATGTCTTAGAAGTTGATTTATTTTTGCTCTATTTGTTTGTTTATTTGTTTCCTTTTTCATCGACAAATATCTTCAAAGAGCATGGCAAAGCTCAATGGCATTCTATTATTACAGTATGCGGCTGCGTTTTCATCGGCGTTTCTACCCGCTTCTTCGGCCGTTTTTCTCACTGGAGAATTTAATATCAAAAAGCAGTGTTTTCTACTGCGTTTTGATCTATTTCACTTTTTATATTTTATATTATTTTATGCCTAAGAAGTTGATTTATTTTCTTCAAGAGAATTTAATATCAAAAAGCAGTGTAGAGAATTTAATATCAAAAAGCAATAATGTCGACTGCGTTTAGATCTTTTTCATTTTTAAACAAATAAAGTTGGTTCTTTTTTACCAGTACTTAAAGTGCAAAATTGTGTTATAAACTAGAGTTTTCGTAAATATTTTTGTACGATATATTATTTTATGCTTAAGAAGTTGATTTATTTTTGCTCTATTTGTTTGTTTATTTGTTTCCTTTTTCATCGACAAATATCTTCAAAGAGCATGGCAAAGCTCAATGGCATTCTATTATTACAGTATGCGGCTGCGTTTTCATCGGCGTTTCTACCCGCTTCTTCGGCCGTTTTTCTCACTGTAGAATTTAATATCAAAAAGCAGTGTTTTCGACTGCGCTTTGATCTATTTCATTTTTTATATTTTATATTATTTTATGCCTAAAAAGTTGATTTATTTTCTGCAAGAGAATTTAATATCAAAAAGCAATAATGTCGACTGCGTTTAGATCTTTTTCATTTTTAAACAAATAAAGTTGGTTCTTTTTTACCAGTACTTAAAGTGCAAAATTGTGTTATAAATTAGAGTTTTCGTAAATATTTTTGTACGATATATTATTTTATGCTTAAGAAGTTGATTTATTTTTGCTCTATTTGTTTGTTTATTTGTTTCCTTTTTCATCGACAAATATCTTCAAAGAGCATGGCAAAGCTCAATGGCATTCTATTATTACAGTATGCGGCTGCGTTTTCATCGGCGTTTCTACCCGCTTCTTCGGCCGTTTTTCTCACTGTAGAATTTAATATCAAAAAGCAGTGTTTTCGACTGCGCTTTGATCTATTTCATTTTTTATATTTTATATTATTTTATGCCTAAGAAGTTGATTTATTTTCTGCAAGAGAATTTAATATCAAAAAGCAATAATGTCGACTGCGTTTAGATCTTTTTCATTTTTAAACAAATAAAGTTGGTTCTTTTTTACCAGTACTTAAAGTGCCAAATTGTGTTATAGACTAGAGTTTTCGTAAATATTTTTGTATAATATTTTATGTCTTAGAAGTTGATTTATTTTTGCTCTATTTGTTTGTTTATTTGTTTCCTTTTTCATCGACAAATATCTTCAAAGAGCATGGCAAAGCTCAATGGCATTCTATTATTACAGTATGCGGCTGCGTTTTCATCGGCGTTTCTACCCGCTTCTTCGGCCGTTTTTCTCACTGGAGAATTTAATATCAAAAAGCAGTGTTTTCGACTGCGCTTTGATCTATTTCATTTTTTATATTTTATACTATTTTATGCTTAAGAAGTTGATTTATTTTCTGCAAGAGAATTTAATATCAAAACGCAATAATGTCGACTGCGTTTAGATCTTTTTCATTTTTAAACAAATAAAGTTGGTTCTTTTTTACCAGTACTTAAAGTGCCAAATTGTGTTATAGACTAGAGTTTTCGTAAATATTTTTGTATAATATTTTATGTCTTAGAAGTTGATTTATTTTTGCTCTATTTGTTTGTTTATTTGTTTCCTTTTTCATCGACAAATATCTTCAAAGAGCATGGCAAAGCTCAATGGCATTCTATTATTACAGTATGCGGCTGCGTTTTCATCGGCGTTTCTACCCGCTTCTTCGGCCGTTTTTCTCACTGTAGAATTTAATATCAAAAAGCAGTGTTTTCGACTGCGCTTTGATCTATTTCATTTTTTATATTTTATATTATTTTATGCCTAAGAAGTTGATTTATTTTCTGCAAGAGAATTTAATATCAAAAAGCAATAATGTCGACTGCGTTTAGATCTTTTTCATTTTTAAACAAATAAAGTTGGTTCTTTTTTACCAGTACTTAAAGTGCCAAATTGTGTTATAGACTAGAGTTTTCGTAAATATTTTTGTATAATATTTTATGTCTTAGAAGTTGATTTATTTTTGCTCTATTTGTTTGTTTATTTGTTTCCTTTTTCATCGACAAATATCTTCAAAGAGCATGGCAAAGCTCAATGGCATTCTATTATTACAGTATGCGGCTGCGTTTTCATCGGCGTTTCTACCCGCTTCTTCGGCCGTTTTTCTCACTGTAGAATTTAATATCAAAAAGCAGTGTTTTCGACTGCGCTTTGATCTATTTCATTTTTTATATTTTATATTATTTTATGCCTAAGAAGTTGATTTATTTTCTGCAAGAGAATTTAATATCAAAAAGCAATAATGTCGACTGCGTTTAGATCTTTTTCATTTTTAAACAAATAAAGTTGGTTCTTCTTTACCAGTACTTAAAGTGCCAAATTGTGTTATAGACTAGAGTTTTCGTAAATATTTTTGTATAATATTTTATGTCTTAGAAGTTGATTTATTTTTGCTCTATTTGTTTGTTTATTTGTTTCCTTTTTCATCGACAAATATCTTCAAAGAGCATGGCAAAGCTCAATGGCATTCTATTATTACAGTATGCGGCTGCGTTTTCATCGGCGTTTCTACCCGCTTCTTCGGCCGTTTTTCTCACTGTAGAATTTAATATCAAAAAGCAGTGTTTTCGACTGCGCTTTGATCTATTTCATTTTTTATATTTTATATTATTTTATGCCTAAGAAGTTGATTTATTTTCTGCAAGAGAATTTAATATCAAAAAGCAATAATGTCGACTGCGTTTAGATCTTTTTCATTTTTAAACAAATAAAGTTGGTTCTTTTTTACCAGTACTTAAAGTGCCAAATTGTGTTATAGACTAGAGTTTTCGTAAATATTTTTGTATAATATTTTATGTCTTAGAAGTTGATTTATTTTTGCTCTATTTGTTTGTTTATTTGTTTCCTTTTTCATCGACAAATATCTTCAAAGAGCATGGCAAAGCTCAATGGCATTCTATTATTACAGTATGCGGCTGCGTTTTCATCGGCGTTTCTACCCGCTTCTTCGGCCGTTTTTCTCACTGTAGAATTTAATATCAAAAAGCAGTGTTTTCGACTGCGCTTTGATCTATTTCATTTTTTATATTTTATATTATTTTATGCCTAAGAAGTTGATTTATTTTCTGCAAGAGAATTTAATATCAAAAAGCAATAATGTCGACTGCGTTTAGATCTTTTTCATTTTTAAACAAATAAAGTTGGTTCTTTTTTACCAGTACTTAAAGTGCCAAATTGTGTTATAGACTAGAGTTTTCGTAAATATTTTTGTATAATATTTTATGTCTTAGAAGTTGATTTATTTTTGCTCTATTTGTTTGTTTATTTGTTTCCTTTTTCATCGACAAATATCTTCAAAGAGCATGGCAAAGCTCAATGGCATTCTATTATTACAGTATGCGGCTGCGTTTTCATCGGCGTTTCTACCCGCTTCTTCGGCCGTTTTTCTCACTGGAGAATTTAATATCAAAAAGCAGTGTTTTCGGCTGCGCTTTGATCTATTTCATTTTTTATATTTTATATTATTTTATGCTTAAGAAGTTGATTTATTTTTGCTCTATTTGTTTGTTTATTTGTTTCCTTTTTCATCGACAAATATCTTCAAAGAGCATGGCAAAGCTCAATGGCATTCTATTATTACAATATGCGGCTGCATTTCTATCGGCATTTCAACCCGCTTCTTCGGCCGTTTTTCTCACTGGAGAATTTAATATCAAAAAGCAGTGTTTTCGACTGCGCTTTGATCTATTTCATTTTTTATATTTTATATTATTTTATGCCTAAGAAGTTGATTTATTTTCTGCAAGAGAATTTAATATCAAAAAGCAATAATGTCGACTGCGTTTAGATCTTTTTCATTTTTAAACAAATAAAGTTGGTTCTTTTTTACCAGTACTTAAAGTGCCAAATTGTGTTATAGACTAGAGTTTTCGTAAATATTTTTGTATAATATTTTATGTCTTAGAAGTTGATTTATTTTTGCTCTATTTGTTTGTTTATTTGTTTCCTTTTTCATCGACAAATATCTTCAAAGAGCATGGCAAAGCTCAATGGCATTCTATTATTACAGTATGCGGCTGCGTTTTCATCGGCGTTTCTACCCGCTTCTTCGGCCGTTTTTCTCACTGGAGAATTTAATATCAAAAAGCAGTGTTTTCGACTGCGCTTTGATCTATTTCATTTTTTATATTTTATATTATTTTATGCCTAAGAAGTTGATTTATTTTCTGCAAGAGAATTTAATATCAAAAAGCAATAATGTCGACTGCGTTTAGATCTTTTTCATTTTTAAACAAATAAAGTTGGTTCTTTTTTACCAGTACTTAAAGTGCCAAATTGTGTTATAGACTAGAGTTTTCGTAAATATTTTTGTATAATATTTTATGTCTTAGAAGTTGATTTATTTTTGCTCTATTTGTTTGTTTATTTGTTTCCTTTTTCATCGACAAATATCTTCAAAGAGCATGGCAAAGCTCAATGGCATTCTATTATTACAGTATGCGGCTGCGTTTTCATCGGCGTTTCTACCCGCTTCTTCGGCCGTTTTTCTCACTGGAGAATTTAATATCAAAAAGCAGTGTTTTCGACTGCGCTTTGATCTATTTCATTTTTTATATTTTATACTATTTTATGCTTAAGAAGTTGATTTATTTTCTGCAAGAGAATTTAATATCAAAAAGCAATAATGTCGACTGCGTTTAGATCTTTTTCATTTTTAAACAAATAAAGTTGGTTCTTTTTTACCAGTACTTAAAGTGCCAAATTGTGTTATAGACTAGAGTTTTCGTAAATATTTTTGTATAATATTTTATGTCTTAGAAGTTGATTTATTTTTGCTCTATTTGTTTGTTTATTTGTTTCCTTTTTCATCGACAAATATCTTCAAAGAGCATGGCAAAGCTCAATGGCATTCTATTATTACAGTATGCGGCTGCGTTTTCATCGGCGTTTCTACCCGCTTCTTCGGCCGTTTTTCTCACTGTAGAATTTAATATCAAAAAGCAGTGTTTTCGACTGCGCTTTGATCTATTTCATTTTTTATATTTTATATTATTTTATGCCTAAGAAGTTGATTTATTTTCTGCAAGAGAATTTAATATCAAAAAGCAATAATGTCGACTGCGTTTAGATCTTTTTCATTTTTAAACAAATAAAGTTGGTTCTTTTTTACCAGTACTTAAAGTGCCAAATTGTGTTATAGACTAGAGTTTTCGTAAATATTTTTGTATAATATTTTATGTCTTAGAAGTTGATTTATTTTTGCTCTATTTGTTTGTTTATTTGTTTCCTTTTTCATCGACAAATATCTTCAAAGAGCATGGCAAAGCTCAATGGCATTCTATTATTACAGTATGCGGCTGCGTTTTCATCGGCGTTTCTACCCGCTTCTTCGGCCGTTTTTCTCACTGTAGAATTTAATATCAAAAAGCAGTGTTTTCGACTGCGCTTTGATCTATTTCATTTTTTATATTTTATATTATTTTATGCCTAAGAAGTTGATTTATTTTCTGCAAGAGAATTTAATATCAAAAAGCAATAATGTCGACTGCGTTTAGATCTTTTTCATTTTTAAACAAATAAAGTTGGTTCTTTTTTACCAGTACTTAAAGTGCCAAATTGTGTTATAGACTAGAGTTTTCGTAAATATTTTTGTATAATATTTTATGTCTTAGAAGTTGATTTATTTTTGCTCTATTTGTTTGTTTATTTGTTTCCTTTTTCATCGACAAATATCTTCAAAGAGCATGGCAAAGCTCAATGGCATTCTATTATTACAGTATGCGGCTGCGTTTTCATCGGCGTTTCTACCCGCTTCTTCGGCCGTTTTTCTCACTGTAGAATTTAATATCAAAAAGCAGTGTTTTCGACTGCGCTTTGATCTATTTCATTTTTTATATTTTATATTATTTTATGCCTAAGAAGTTGATTTATTTTCTGCAAGAGAATTTAATATCAAAAAGCAATAATGTCGACTGCGTTTAGATCTTTTTCATTTTTAAACAAATAAAGTTGGTTCTTTTTTACCAGTACTTAAAGTGCCAAATTGTGTTATAGACTAGAGTTTTCGTAAATATTTTTGTATAATATTTTATGTCTTAGAAGTTGATTTATTTTTGCTCTATTTGTTTGTTTATTTGTTTCCTTTTTCATCGACAAATATCTTCAAAGAGCATGGCAAAGCTCAATGGCATTCTATTATTACAGTATGCGGCTGCGTTTTCATCGGCGTTTCTACCCGCTTCTTCGGCCGTTTTTCTCACTGTAGAATTTAATATCAAAAAGCAGTGTTTTCGACTGCGCTTTGATCTATTTCATTTTTTATATTTTATATTATTTTATGCCTAAGAAGTTGATTTATTTTCTGCAAGAGAATTTAATATCAAAAAGCAATAATGTCGACTGCGTTTAGATCTTTTTCATTTTTAAACAAATAAAGTTGGTTCTTTTTTACCAGTACTTAAAGTGCAAAATTGTGTTATAAACTAGAGTTTTCGTAAATATTTTTGTATAATATTTTATGTCTTAGAAGTTGATTTATTTTTGCTCTATTTGTTTGTTTATTTGTTTCCTTTTTCATCGACAAATATCTTCAAAGAGCATGGCAAAGCTCAATGGCATTCTTTTATTACAATATGCGGCTGCATTTCTATCGGCATTTCAACCCGCTTCTTCGGCCGTTTTTCTCACTGTAGAATTTAATATCAAAAAGCAGTGTTTTCGACTGCGTTTTGATCTATTTCACTTTTAATATTTTATATTATTTTATGCCTAAGAAGTTGATTTATTTTCTTCAAGAGAATTTAATATCAAAAAGCAGTGTAGAGAATTTAATATCAAAAAGCAATAATGTCGACTGCGTTTAGATCTTTTTCATTTTTAAACAAATAAAGTTGGTTCTTTTTTACCAGTACTTAAAGTGCAAAATTGTGTTATAAACTAGAGTTTTCGTAAATATTTTTGTACGATATATTATTTTATGCTTAAGAAGTTGATTTATTTTTGCTCTATTTGTTTGTTTATTTGTTTCCTTTTTCATCGACAAATATCTTCAAAGAGCATGGCAAAGCTCAATGGCATTCTATTATTACAGTATGCGGCTGCGTTTTCATCGGCGTTTCTACCCGCTTCTTCGGCCGTTTTTCTCACTGTAGAATTTAATATCAAAAAGCAGTGTTTTCGACTGCGTTTTGATCTATTTCATTTTTTATATTTTATATTATTTTATGCCTAAGAAGTTGATTTATTTTCTGCAATAGAATTTAATATCAAAAAACAGTGTAGAGAATTTAATATCAAAAAGCAATAATGTCGACTGCGTTTAGATCTTTTTCATTTTTAAACAAATAAAATTGGTTCTTTTTTACCAGTACTTAAAGTGCAAAATTGTGTTATAAACTAGAGTTTTCGTAAATATTTTTGTATAATATTTTATGTCTTAGAAGTTGATTTATTTTTGCTCTATTTGTTTGTTTATTTGTTTCCTTTTTCATCGACAAATATCTTCAAAGAGCATGGCAAAGCTCAATGGCATTCTATTATTACAGTATGCGGCTGCGTTTTCATCGGCGTTTCTACCCGCTTCTTCGGCCGTTTTTCTCACTGGAGAATTTAATATCAAAAAGCAGTGTTTTCTACTGCGTTTTGATCTATTTCACTTTTTATATTTTATATTATTTTATGCCTAAGAAGTTGATTTATTTTCTTCAAGAGAATTTAATATCAAAAAGCAGTGTAGAGAATTTAATATCAAAAAGCAATAATGTCGACTGCGTTTAGATCTTTTTCATTTTTAAACAAATAAAGTTGGTTCTTTTTTACCAGTACTTAAAGTGCAAAATTGTGTTATAAACTAGAGTTTTCGTAAATATTTTTGTACGATATATTATTTTATGCTTAAGAAGTTGATTTATTTTTGCTCTATTTGTTTGTTTATTTGTTTCCTTTTTCATCGACAAATATCTTCAAAGAGCATGGCAAAGCTCAATGGCATTCTATTATTACAGTATGCGGCTGCGTTTTCATCGGCGTTTCTACCCGCTTCTTCGGCCGTTTTTCTCACTGTAGAATTTAATATCAAAAAGCAGTGTTTTCGACTGCGCTTTGATCTATTTCATTTTTTATATTTTATATTATTTTATGCCTAAAAAGTTGATTTATTTTCTGCAAGAGAATTTAATATCAAAAAGCAATAATGTCGACTGCGTTTAGATCTTTTTCATTTTTAAACAAATAAAGTTGGTTCTTTTTTACCAGTACTTAAAGTGCAAAATTGTGTTATAAATTAGAGTTTTCGTAAATATTTTTGTACGATATATTATTTTATGCTTAAGAAGTTGATTTATTTTTGCTCTATTTGTTTGTTTATTTGTTTCCTTTTTCATCGACAAATATCTTCAAAGAGCATGGCAAAGCTCAATGGCATTCTATTATTACAGTATGCGGCTGCGTTTTCATCGGCGTTTCTACCCGCTTCTTCGGCCGTTTTTCTCACTGTAGAATTTAATATCAAAAAGCAGTGTTTTCGACTGCGCTTTGATCTATTTCATTTTTTATATTTTATATTATTTTATGCCTAAGAAGTTGATTTATTTTCTGCAAGAGAATTTAATATCAAAAAGCAATAATGTCGACTGCGTTTAGATCTTTTTCATTTTTAAACAAATAAAGTTGGTTCTTTTTTACCAGTACTTAAAGTGCCAAATTGTGTTATAGACTAGAGTTTTCGTAAATATTTTTGTATAATATTTTATGTCTTAGAAGTTGATTTATTTTTGCTCTATTTGTTTGTTTATTTGTTTCCTTTTTCATCGACAAATATCTTCAAAGAGCATGGCAAAGCTCAATGGCATTCTATTATTACAGTATGCGGCTGCGTTTTCATCGGCGTTTCTACCCGCTTCTTCGGCCGTTTTTCTCACTGGAGAATTTAATATCAAAAAGCAGTGTTTTCGACTGCGCTTTGATCTATTTCATTTTTTATATTTTATACTATTTTATGCTTAAGAAGTTGATTTATTTTCTGCAAGAGAATTTAATATCAAAAAGCAATAATGTCGACTGCGTTTAGATCTTTTTCATTTTTAAACAAATAAAGTTGGTTCTTTTTTACCAGTACTTAAAGTGCCAAATTGTGTTATAGACTAGAGTTTTCGTAAATATTTTTGTATAATATTTTATGTCTTAGAAGTTGATTTATTTTTGCTCTATTTGTTTGTTTATTTGTTTCCTTTTTCATCGACAAATATCTTCAAAGAGCATGGCAAAGCTCAATGGCATTCTATTATTACAGTATGCGGCTGCGTTTTCATCGGCGTTTCTACCCGCTTCTTCGGCCGTTTTTCTCACTGTAGAATTTAATATCAAAAAGCAGTGTTTTCGACTGCGCTTTGATCTATTTCATTTTTTATATTTTATATTATTTTATGCCTAAGAAGTTGATTTATTTTCTGCAAGAGAATTTAATATCAAAAAGCAATAATGTCGACTGCGTTTAGATCTTTTTCATTTTTAAACAAATAAAGTTGGTTCTTTTTTACCAGTACTTAAAGTGCCAAATTGTGTTATAGACTAGAGTTTTCGTAAATATTTTTGTATAATATTTTATGTCTTAGAAGTTGATTTATTTTTGCTCTATTTGTTTGTTTATTTGTTTCCTTTTTCATCGACAAATATCTTCAAAGAGCATGGCAAAGCTCAATGGCATTCTATTATTACAGTATGCGGCTGCGTTTTCATCGGCGTTTCTACCCGCTTCTTCGGCCGTTTTTCTCACTGTAGAATTTAATATCAAAAAGCAGTGTTTTCGACTGCGCTTTGATCTATTTCATTTTTTATATTTTATATTATTTTATGCCTAAGAAGTTGATTTATTTTCTGCAAGAGAATTTAATATCAAAAAGCAATAATGTCGACTGCGTTTAGATCTTTTTCATTTTTAAACAAATAAAGTTGGTTCTTTTTTACCAGTACTTAAAGTGCCAAATTGTGTTATAGACTAGAGTTTTCGTAAATATTTTTGTATAATATTTTATGTCTTAGAAGTTGATTTATTTTTGCTCTATTTGTTTGTTTATTTGTTTCCTTTTTCATCGACAAATATCTTCAAAGAGCATGGCAAAGCTCAATGGCATTCTATTATTACAGTATGCGGCTGCGTTTTCATCGGCGTTTCTACCCGCTTCTTCGGCCGTTTTTCTCACTGTAGAATTTAATATCAAAAAGCAGTGTTTTCGACTGCGCTTTGATCTATTTCATTTTTTATATTTTATATTATTTTATGCCTAAGAAGTTGATTTATTTTCTGCAAGAGAATTTAATATCAAAAAGCAATAATGTCGACTGCGTTTAGATCTTTTTCATTTTTAAACAAATAAAGTTGGTTCTTTTTTACCAGTACTTAAAGTGCCAAATTGTGTTATAGACTAGAGTTTTCGTAAATATTTTTGTATAATATTTTATGTCTTAGAAGTTGATTTATTTTTGCTCTATTTGTTTGTTTATTTGTTTCCTTTTTCATCGACAAATATCTTCAAAGAGCATGGCAAAGCTCAATGGCATTCTATTATTACAGTATGCGGCTGCGTTTTCATCGGCGTTTCTACCCGCTTCTTCGGCCGTTTTTCTCACTGTAGAATTTAATATCAAAAAGCAGTGTTTTCGACTGCGCTTTGATCTATTTCATTTTTTATATTTTATATTATTTTATGCCTAAGAAGTTGATTTATTTTCTGCAAGAGAATTTAATATCAAAAAGCAATAATGTCGACTGCGTTTAGATCTTTTTCATTTTTAAACAAATAAAGTTGGTTCTTTTTTACCAGTACTTAAAGTGCCAAATTGTGTTATAGACTAGAGTTTTCGTAAATATTTTTGTATAATATTTTATGTCTTAGAAGTTGATTTATTTTTGCTCTATTTGTTTGTTTATTTGTTTCCTTTTTCATCGACAAATATCTTCAAAGAGCATGGCAAAGCTCAATGGCATTCTATTATTACAGTATGCGGCTGCGTTTTCATCGGCGTTTCTACCCGCTTCTTCGGCCGTTTTTCTCACTGTAGAATTTAATATCAAAAAGCAGTGTTTTCGACTGCGCTTTGATCTATTTCATTTTTTATATTTTATATTATTTTATGCCTAAGAAGTTGATTTATTTTCTGCAAGAGAATTTAATATCAAAAAGCAATAATGTCGACTGCGTTTAGATCTTTTTCATTTTTAAACAAATAAAGTTGGTTCTTTTTTACCAGTACTTAAAGTGCCAAATTGTGTTATAGACTAGAGTTTTCGTAAATATTTTTGTATAATATTTTATGTCTTAGAAGTTGATTTATTTTTGCTCTATTTGTTTGTTTATTTGTTTCCTTTTTCATCGACAAATATCTTCAAAGAGCATGGCAAAGCTCAATGGCATTCTATTATTACAGTATGCGGCTGCGTTTTCATCGGCGTTTCTACCCGCTTCTTCGGCCGTTTTTCTCACTGTAGAATTTAATATCAAAAAGCAGTGTTTTCGACTGCGCTTTGATCTATTTCATTTTTTATATTTTATATTATTTTATGCCTAAGAAGTTGATTTATTTTCTGCAAGAGAATTTAATATCAAAAAGCAATAATGTCGACTGCGTTTAGATCTTTTTCATTTTTAAACAAATAAAGTTGGTTCTTTTTTACCAGTACTTAAAGTGCCAAATTGTGTTATAGACTAGAGTTTTCGTAAATATTTTTGTATAATATTTTATGTCTTAGAAGTTGATTTATTTTTGCTCTATTTGTTTGTTTATTTGTTTCCTTTTTCATCGACAAATATCTTCAAAGAGCATGGCAAAGCTCAATGGCATTCTATTATTACAGTATGCGGCTGCGTTTTCATCGGCGTTTCTACCCGCTTCTTCGGCCGTTTTTCTCACTGTAGAATTTAATATCAAAAAGCAGTGTTTTCGACTGCGCTTTGATCTATTTCATTTTTTATATTTTATATTATTTTATGCCTAAGAAGTTGATTTATTTTCTGCAAGAGAATTTAATATCAAAAAGCAATAATGTCGACTGCGTTTAGATCTTTTTCATTTTTAAACAAATAAAGTTGGTTCTTTTTTACCAGTACTTAAAGTGCCAAATTGTGTTATAGACTAGAGTTTTCGTAAATATTTTTGTATAATATTTTATGTCTTAGAAGTTGATTTATTTTTGCTCTATTTGTTTGTTTATTTGTTTCCTTTTTCATCGACAAATATCTTCAAAGAGCATGGCAAAGCTCAATGGCATTCTATTATTACAGTATGCGGCTGCGTTTTCATCGGCGTTTCTACCCGCTTCTTCGGCCGTTTTTCTCACTGGAGAATTTAATATCAAAAAGCAGTGTTTTCGACTGCGCTTTGATCTATTTCATTTTTTATATTTTATACTATTTTATGCTTAAGAAGTTGATTTATTTTTGCTCTATTTGTTTGTTTATTTGTTTCCTTTTTCATCGACAAATATCTTCAAAGAGCATGGCAAAGCTCAATGGCATTCTATTATTACAGTATGCGGCTGCGTTTTCATCGGCGTTTCTACCCGCTTCTTCGGCCGTTTTTCTCACTGGAGAATTTAATATCAAAAAGCAGTGTTTTCGACTGCGCTTTGATCTATTTCATTTTTTATATTTTATATTATTTTATGCTTAAGAAGTTGATTTATTTTTGCTCTATTTGTTTGTTTATTTGTTTCCTTTTTCATCGACAAATATCTTCAAAGAGCATGGCAAAGCTCAATGGCATTCTTTTATTACAATATGCGGCTGCATTTCTATCGGCATTTCAACCCGCTTCTTCGGCCGTTTTTCTCACTGTAGTATTTAATATCAAAAAGCAGTGTTTTCGACTGCGTTTTGATCTATTTCACTTTTAATATTTTATATTATTTTATGCCTAAGAAGTTGATTTATTTTCTGCAAGAGAATTTAATATCAAAAAGCAGTGTAGAGAATTTAATATCAAAAAGTAATAATGTCGACTGCGTTTAGATCTTTTTCATTTTTAAACAAATAAAGTTGGTTCTTTTTTACCAGTACTTAAAGTGCAAAATTGTGTTATAAACTAGAGTTTTCGTAAATATTTTTGTATAATATTTTATGTCTTATTTTTGCTCTATTTGTTTGTTTATTTGTTTCCTTTTTCATCGACAAATATCTTCAAAGAGCATGGCAAAGCTCAATGGCATTCTATTATTACAGTATGCGGCTGCGTTTTCATCGGCGTTTCTACCCGCTTCTTCGGCCGTTTTTCTCACTGGAGAATTTAATATCAAAAAGCAGTGTTTTCGACTGCGCTTTGATCTATTTCATTTTTTATATTTTATATTATTTTATGCTTAAGAAGTTGATTTATTTTTGCTCTATTTGTTTGTTTATTTGTTTCCTTTTTCATCCACAAATATCTTCAAAGAGCATGGCAAAGCTCAATGGCATTCTTTTATTAGAATATGCGGCTGCATTTCTATCGGCATTTCAACCCGCTTCTTCGGCCGTTTTTCTCACTGTAGAATTTAATATCAAAAAGCAGTGTTTTCGACTGCGTTTTGATCTATTTCACTTTTAATATTTTATATTATTTTATGCCTAAGAAGTTGATTTATTTTCTTCAAGAGAATTTAATATCAAAAAGCAGTGTGGAGAATTTAATATCAAAAAGCAATAATGTCGACTGCGTTTAGATCTTTTTCATTTTTAAACAAATAAAGTTAGTTCTTTTTTACCAGTACTTAAAGTGCAAAATTGTGTTATAAACTAGAGTTTTCGTAAATATTTTTGTACGATATATTATTTTATGCTTAAGAAGTTGATTTATTTTTGCTCTATTTGTTTGTTTATTTGTTTCCTTTTTCATCGACAAATATCTTCAAAGAGCATGGCAAAGCTCAATGGCATTCTATTATTACAGTATGCGGCTGCGTTTTCATCGGCGTTTCTACCCGCTTCTTCGGCCGTTTTTCTCACTGGAGAATTTAATATCAAAAAGCAGTGTTTTCGACTGCGCTTTGATCTATTTCATTTTTTATATTTTATATTATTTTATGCTTAAGAAGTTGATTTATTTTTGCTCTATTTGTTTGTTTATTTGTTTCCTTTTTCATCCACAAATATCTTCAAAGAGCATGGCAAAGCTCAATGGCATTCTTTTATTAGAATATGCGGCTGCATTTCTATCGGCATTTCAACCCGCTTCTTCGGCCGTTTTTCTCACTGTAGAATTTAATATCAAAAAGCAGTGTTTTCGACTGCGTTTTGATCTATTTCACTTTTAATATTTTATATTATTTTATGCCTAAGAAGTTGATTTATTTTCTTCAAGAGAATTTAATATCAAAAAGCAGTGTGGAGAATTTAATATCAAAAAGCAATAATGTCGACTGCGTTTAGATCTTTTTCATTTTTAAACAAATAAAGTTAGTTCTTTTTTACCAGTACTTAAAGTGCAAAATTGTGTTATAAACTAGAGTTTTCGTAAATATTTTTGTACGATATATTATTTTATGCTTAAGAAGTTGATTTATTTTTGCTCTATTTGTTTGTTTATTTGTTTCCTTTTTCATCGACAAATATCTTCAAAGAGCATGGCAAAGCTCAATGGCATTCTATTATTACAGTATGCGGCTGCGTTTTCATCGGCGTTTCTACCCGCTTCTTCGGCCGTTTTTCTCACTGGAGAATTTAATATCAAAAAGCAGTGTTTTCGACTGCGCTTTGATCTATTTCATTTTTTATATTTTATATTATTTTATGCTTAAGAAGTTGATTTATTTTTGCTCTATTTGTTTGTTTATTTGTTTCCTTTTTCATCGACAAATATCTTCAAAGAGCATGGCAAAGCTCAATGGCATTCTTTTATTACAATATGCGGCTGCATTTCTATCGGCATTTCAACCCGCTTCTTCGGCCGTTTTTCTCACTGTAGAATTTAATATCAAAAAGCAGTGTTTTCGACTGCGTTTTGATCTATTTCACTTTTAATATTTTATATTATTTTATGCCTAAGAAGTTGATTTATTTTCTTCAAGAGAATTTAATATCAAAAAGCAGTGTAGAGAATTTAATATCAAAAAGCAATAATGTCGACTGCGTTTAGATCTTTTTCATTTTTAAACAAATAAAGTTGGTTCTTTTTTACCAGTACTTAAAGTGCAAAATTGTGTTATAAACTAGAGTTTTCGTAAATATTTTTGTACGATATATTATTTTATGCTTAAGAAGTTGATTTATTTTTGCTCTATTTGTTTGTTTATTTGTTTCCTTTTTCATCGACAAATATCTTCAAAGAGCATGGCAAAGCTCAATGGCATTCTATTATTACAGTATGCGGCTGCGTTTTCATCGGCGTTTCTACCCGCTTCTTCGGCCGTTTTTCTCACTGGAGAATTTAATATCAAAAAGCAGTGTTTTCGACTGCGCTTTGATCTATTTCATTTTTTATATTTTATATTATTTTATGCTTAAGAAGTTGATTTATTTTTGCTCTATTTGTTTGTTTATTTGTTTCCTTTTTCATCGACAAATATCTTCAAAGAGCATGGCAAAGCTCAATGGCATTCTTTTATTACAATATGCGGCTGAATTTCTATCGGCATTTCAACCCGCTTCTTCGGCCGTTTTTCTCACTGGAGAATTTAATATAAAAAAACAGTGTTTTCGACTGCGCTTTGATCTATTTCATTTTTTATATTTTATATTATTTTATGCTTAAGAAGTTGATTTATTTTTGCTCTATTTGTTTGTTTATTTGTTTCCTTTTTCATCGACAAATATCTTCAAAGAGCATGGCAAAGCTCAATGGCATTCTATTATTACAGTATGCGGCTGCGTTTTAATCGGCGTTTCTACCCGCTTCTTCGGCCGTTTTTCTCACTGTAGAATTTAATATCAAAAAGCAGTGTTTTCGACTGCGTTTTGATCTATTTCATTTTTTATATTTTATATTATTTTATGCCTAAGAAGTTGATTTATTTTCTGCAATAGAATTTAATATCAAAAAGCAGTGTAGAGAATTTAATATCAAAAAGCAATAATGTCGACTGCGTTTAGATCTTTTTCATTTTTAAACAAATAAAGTTGGTTCTTTTTTACCAGTACTTAAAGTGCAAAATTGTGTTATAGACTAGAGTTTTCGTAAATATTTTTATATAATATTTTATGTCTTAGAAGTTGATTTATTTTCGCTCTATTTGTTTGTTTATTTGTTTCCTTTTTCATCGACAAATATCTTCAAAGAGCATGGCAAAGCTCAATGGCATTCTATTATTACAATATTCGGCTGCATTTCTATCGGCATTTCAACCCGCTTCTTCGGCCGTTTTTCTCACTGTAGAATTTAATATCAAAAAGCAGTGTTTTCGACTGCGCTTTGATCTATTTCATTTTTTATATTTTATATTATTTTATGCCTAAGAATTTGATTTATTTTCTGCAAGAGAATTTAATATCAAAAAGCAATAATGTCGACTGCGTTTAGATCTTTTTCATTTTTAAACAAATAAAGTTGGTTCTTTTTACCAGTACTTAAAGTGCAAAATTGTGTTATAGACTAGAGTTTTCGTAAATATTTTTGTATAGTATTTTATGTCTTAGAAGTTGATTTATTTTTGCTCTATTTGTTTGTTTATTTGTTTCCTTTTTCATCGACAAATATCTTCAAAGAGCATGACAAAGCTCAATGGCATTCTATTATTACAGTATGCGGCTGCGTTTTCATCGGCGTTTCTACCCGCTTCTTCGGCCGTTTTTCTCACTGGAGAATTTAATATCAAAAAGCAGTGTTTTCGACTGCGCTTTGATCTATTTCATTTTTTATATTTTATACTATTTTATGCTTAAGAAGTTGATTTATTTTTGCTCTATTTGTTTGTTTATTTGTTTCCTTTTTCATCGACAAATATCTTCAAAGAGCATGGCAAAGCTCAATGGCATTCTATTATTACAGTATGCGGCTGCGTTTTAATCGGCGTTTCTACCCGCTTCTTCGGCCGTTTTTCTCACTGTAGAATTTAATATCAAAAAGCAGTGTTTTCGACTGCGTTTTGATCTATTTCATTTTTTATATTTTATATTATTTTATGCCTAAGAAGTTGATTTATTTTCTGCAATAGAATTTAATATCAAAAAGCAGTGTAGAGAATTTAATATCAAAAAGCAATAATGTCGACTGCGTTTAGATCTTTTTCATTTTTAAACAAATAAAATTGGTTCTTTTTTACCAGTACTTAAAGTGCAAAATTGTGTTATAAACTAGAGTTTTCGTAAATATTTTTGTATAATATTTTATGTCTTAGAAGTTGATTTATTTTTGCTCTATTTGTTTGTTTATTTGTTTCCTTTTTCATCGACAAATATCTTCAAAGAGCATGACAAAGCTCAATGGCATTCTATTATTACAGTATGCGGCTGCGTTTTCATCGGCGTTTCTACCCGCTTCTTCGGCAGTTTTTCTCACTGGAGAATTTAATATCAAAAAGCAGTGTTTTCGACTGCGTTTTGATCTATTTCATTTTTTATATTTTATACTATTTTATGCTTAAGAAGTTGATTTATTTTTGCTCTATTTGTTTGTTTATTTGTTTCCTTTTTCATCGACAAATATCTTCAAAGAGCATGGCAAAGCTCAATGGCATTCTATTGTTACAGTATGCGGCTGCGTTTTCATCGGCGTTTCTACCCGCTTCTTCGGCCGTTTTTCTCACTGGAGAATTTAATATCAAAAAGCAGTGTTTTCGACTGCGCTTTGATCTATTTCATTTTTTATATTTTATATTATTTTATGCCTAAGAAGTTGATTTATTTTTGCTCTATTTGTTTGTTTATTTGTTTCCTTTTTCATCGACAAATATCTTCAAAGAGCATGGCAAAGCTCAATGGCATTCTTTTATTACAATATGCGGCTGCATTTCTATCGGCATTTCAACCCGCTTCTTCGGCCGTTTTTCTCACTGTAGAATTTAATATCAAAAAGCAGTGTTTTCGACTGCGTTTTGATCTATTTCACTTTTTATATTTTATATTATTTTATGCCTAAGAAGTTGATTTATTTTCTTCAAGAGAATTTAATATCAAAAAGCAGTGTAGAGAATTTAATATCAAAAAGCAATAATGTCGACTGCGTTTAGATCTTTTTCATTTTTAAACAAATAAAGTTGGTTCTTTTTTACCAGTACTTAAAGTGCAAAATTGTGTTATAAACTAGAGTTTTCGTAAATATTTTTGTACGATATATTATTTTATGCTTAAGAAGTTGATTTATTTTTGCTCTATTTGTTTGTTTATTTGTTTCCTTTTTCATCGACAAATATCTTCAAAGAGCATGGCAAAGCTCAATGGCATTCTATTATTACAGTATGCGGCTGCGTTTTCATCGGCGTTTCTACCCGCTTCTTCGGCCGTTTTTCTCACTGGAGAATTTAATATCAAAAAGCAGTGTTTTCGACTGCGCTTTGATCTATTTCATTTTTTATATTTTATATTATTTTATGCCTAAGAAGTTGATTTATTTTTGCTCTATTTGTTTGTTTATTTGTTTCCTTTTTCATCGACAAATATCTTCAAAGAGCATGGCAAAGCTCAATGGCATTCTTTTATTACAATATGCGGCTGCATTTCTATCGGCATTTCAACCCGCTTCTTCGGCCGTTTTTCTCACTGTAGAATTTAATATCAAAAAGCAGTGTTTTCGACTGCGTTTTGATCTATTTCACTTTTTATATTTTATATTATTTTATGCCTAAGAAGTTGATTTATTTTCTTCAAGAGAATTTAATATCAAAAAGCAGCGTAGAGAATTTAATATCAAAAAGCAATAATGTCGACTGCGTTTAGATCTTTTTCATTTTTAAACAAATAAAGTTGGTTCTTTTTTACCAGTACTTAAAGTGCAAAATTGTGTTATAAACTAGAGTTTTCGTAAATATTTTTGTACGATATATTATTTTATGCTTAAGAAGTTGATTTATTTTTGCTCTATTTGTTTGTTTATTTGTTTCCTTTTTCATCGACAAATATCTTCAAAGAGCATGGCAAAGATCAATGGCATTCTATTATTACAGTATGCGGCTGCGTTTTCATCGCCGTTTCTACCCGCTTCTTCGGCCGTTTTTCTCACTGTAGAATTTAATATCAAAAAGCAGTGTTTTCGACTGCGTTTTGATCTATTTCATTTTTTATATTTTATATTATTTTATGCCTAAGAAGTTGATTTATTTTCTGCAATAGAATTTAATATCAAAAAGCAGTGTAGAGAATTTAATATCAAAAAGCAATAATGTCGACTGCGTTTAGATCTTTTTCATTTTTAAACAAATAAAATTGGTTCTTTTTTACCAGTACTTAAAGTGCAAAATTGTGTTATAAACTAGAGTTTTCGTAAATATTTTTGTATAATATTTTATGTCTTAGAAGTTGATTTATTTTTGCTCTATTTGTTTGTTTATTTGTTTCCTTTTTCATCGACAAATATCTTCAAAGAGCATGGCAAAGCTCAATGGCATTCTATTATTACAGTATGCGGCTGCGTTTTCATCGGCGTTTCTACCCGCTTCTTCGGCCGTTTTTCTCACTGTAGAATTTAATATCAAAAAGCAGTGTTTTCGACTGCGCTTTGATCTATTTCATTTTTTATATTTTATATTATTTTATGCCTAAGAAGTTGATTTATTTTCTGCAAGAGAATTTAATATCAAAAAGCAATAATGTCGACTGCGTTTAGATCTTTTTCATTTTTAAACAAATAAAATTGGTTCTTTTTTACCAGTACTTAAAGTGCAAAATTGTGTTATAAACTAGAGTTTTCGTAAATATTTTTGTATAATATTTTATGTCTTAGAAGTTGATTTATTTTTGCTCTATTTGTTTGTTTATTTGTTTCCTTTTTCATCGACAAATATCTTCAAAGAGCATGGCAAAGCTCAATGGCATTCTATTATTACAGTATGCGGCTGCGTTTTCATCGGTGTTTCTACCCGCTTCTTCGGCCGTTTTTCTCACTGGAGAATTTAATATCAAAAAGCAGTGTTTTCGACTGCGCTTTGATCTATTTCATTTTTTATATTTTATATTATTTTATGCCTAAGAAGTTGATTTATTTTCTGCAAGAGAATTTAATATCAAAAAGCAATAATGTCGACTGCGTTTAGATCTTTTTCATTTTTAAACAAATAAAGTTGGTTCTTTTTTACCAGTACTTAAAGTGCAAAATTGTGTTATAGACTAGAGTTTTCGTAAATATTTTTGTATAATATTTTATGTCTTAGAAGTTGATTTATTTTTGCTCTATTTGTTTGTTTATTTGTTTCCTTTTTCATCGACAAATATCTTCAAAGAGCATGGCAAAGCTCAATGGCATTCTATTATTACAGTATGCGGCTGCGTTTTCATCGGCGTTTCTACCCGCTTCTTCGGCCGTTTTTCTCACTGTAGAATTTCATATCAAAAAGCAGTGTTTTCGACTGCGCTTTGATCTATTTCATTTTTTATATTTTATATTATTTTATGCCTAAGAAGTTGATTTATTTTCTGCAAGAGAATTTAATATCAAATAGCAATAATGTCGACTGCGTTTAGATCTTTTTCATTTTTAAACAAATAAAGTTGGTTCTTTTTTACCAGTACTTAAAGTGCAAAATTGTGTTATAAACTAGAGTTTTCGTAAATATTTTTGTACGATATATTATTTTATGCTTAAGAAGTTGATTTATTTTTGCTCTATTTTTTTGTTTATTTGTTTCCTTTTTCATCGACAAATATCTTCAAAGAGCATGGCAAAGCTCAATGGCATTCTATTATTACAGTATGCGGCTGCGTTTTCATCGGCGTTTCTACCCGCTTCTTCGGCCGTTTTTCTCACTGGAGAATTTAATATCAAAAAGCAGTGTTTTCGACTGCGCTTTGATCTATTTCATTTTTTATATTTTATATTATTTTATGCTTAAGAAGTTGATTTATTTTTGCTCTATTTGTTTGTTTATTTGTTTCCTTTTTCATCGACAAATATCTTCAAAGAGCATGGCAAAGCTCAATGGCATTCTTTTATTACAATATGCGGCTGCATTTCTATCGGCATTTCAACCCGCTTCTTCGGCCGTTTTTCTCACTGTAGAATTTAAAATCAAAAAGCAGTGTTTTCGACTGCGTTTTGATCTATTTCACTTTTTATATTTTATATTATTTTATGCCTAAGAAGTTGATTTATTTTCTTCTAGAGAATTTAATATCAAAAAGCAGTGTAGAGAATTTAATATCAAAAAGCAATAATGTCGACTGCGTTTAGATCTTTTTCATTTTTAAACAAATAAAATTGGTTCTTTTTTACCAGTACTTAAAGTGCAAAATTGTGTTATAAACTAGAGTTTTCGTAAATATTTTTGTACGATATATTATTTTATGCTTAAGAAGTTGATTTATTTTTGCTCTATTTGTTTGTTTATTTGTTTCCTTTTTCATCGACAAATATCTTCAAAGAGCATGGCAAAGCTCAATGGCATTCTATTATTACAGTATGCGGCTGCGTTTTCATCGGCGTTTCTACCCGCTTCTTCGGCCGTTTTTCTCACTGGAGAATTTGATATCAAAAAGCAGTGTTTTCGACTGCGTTTTGATCTATTTCATTTTTTATATTTTATATTATTTTATGCCTAAGAAGTTGATTTATTTTCTGCAATAGAATTTAATATCAAAAAACAGTGTAGAGAATTTAATATCAAAAAGCAATAATGTCGACTGCGTTTAGATCTTTTTCATTTTTAAACAAATAAAGTTGGTTCTTTTTTACCAGTACTTAAAGTGCAAAATTGTGTTATAAACTAGAGTTTTCGTAAATATTTTTGTACGATATATTATTTTATGCTTAAGAAGTTGATTTATTTTTGCTCTATTTGTTTGTTTATTTGTTTCCTTTTTCATCGACAAATATCTTCAAAGAGCATGGCAAAGCTCAATGGCATTCTATTATTACAGTATGCGGCTGCGTTTTCATCGGCGTTTCTACCCGCTTCTTCGGCCGTTTTTCTCACTGGAGAATTTAATATCAAAAAGCAGTGTTTTCGACTGCGCTTTGATCTATTTCATTTTTTATATTTTATATTATTTTATGCTTAAGAAGTTGATTTATTTTTGCTCTATTTGTTTGTTTATTTGTTTCCTTTCTCATCGACAAATATCTTCAAAGAGCATGGCAAAGCTCAATGGCATTCTTTTATTACAATATGCGGCTGCATTTCTATCGGCATTTCAACCCGCTTCTTCGGCCGTTTTTCTCACTGTAGAATTTAATATCAAAAAGCAGTGTTTTCGACTGCGTTTTGATCTATTTCACTTTTAATATTTTATATTATTTTATGCCTAAGAAGTTGATTTATTTTCTTCAAGAGAATTTAATATCAAAAAGCAGTGTAGAGAATTTAATATCAAAAAGCAATAATGTCAACTGCGTTTAGATCTTTTTCATTTTTAAACAAATAAAGTTGGTCCTTTTTTACCAGTACTTAAAGTGCAAAATTGTGTTATAAACTAGAGTTTTCGTAAATATTTTTGTACGATATATTATTTTATGCTTAAGAAGTTGATTTATTTTTGCTCTATTTGTTTGTTTATTTGTTTCCTTTTTCATCGACAAATATCTTCAAAGAGCATGGCAAAGCTCAATGGCATTCTATTATTACAGTATGCGGCTGCGTTTTCATCGGCGTTTCTACCCGCTTCTTCGGCCGTTTTTCTCACTGTAGAATTTAATATCAAAAAGCAGTGTTTTCGACTGCGTTTTGATCTATTTCATTTTTTATATTTTATATTATTTTATGCCTAAGAAGTTGATTTATTTTCTGCAATAGAATTTAATATCAAAAAACAGTGTAGAGAATTTAATATCAAAAAGCAATAATGTCGACTGCGTTTAGATCTTTTTCATTTTTAAACAAATAAAATTGGTTCTTTTTTACCAGTACTTAAAGTGCAAAATTGTGTTATAAACTAGAGTTTTCGTAAATATTTTTGTATAATATTTTATGTCTTAGAAGTTGATTTATTTTTGCTCTATTTGTTTGTTTATTTGTTTCCTTTTTCATCGACAAATATCTTCAAAGAGCATGGCAAAGCTCAATGGCATTCTATTATTACAGTATGCGGCTGCGTTTTCATCGGCGTTTCTACCCGCTTCTTCGGCCGTTTTTCTCACTGGAGAATTTAATATCAAAAAGCAGTGTTTTCGACTGCGTTTTGATCTATTCCACTTTTTATATTTTATATTATTTTATGCCTAAGAAGTTGATTTATTTTCTTCAAGAGAATTTAATATCAAAAAGCAGTGTAGAGAATTTAATATCAAAAAGCAATAATGTCGACTGCGTTTAGATCTTTTTCATTTTTAAACAAATAAAGTTGGTTCTTTTTTACCAGTACTTAAAGTGCAAAATTGTGTTATAAACTAGAGTTTTCGTAAATATTTTTGTACGATATATTATTTTATGCTTAAGAAGTTGATTTATTTTTGCTCTATTTGTTTGTTTATTTGTTTCCTTTTTCATCGACAAATATCTTCAAAGAGCATGGCAAAGCTCAATGGCATTCTATTATTACAATATGCGGCTGCATTTCTATCGGCATTTCAACCCGCTTCTTCGGCCGTTTTTCTCACTGTAGAATTTAATATCAAAAAGCAGTGTTTTCGACTGCGCTTTGATCTATTTCATTTTTTATATTTTATATTATTTTATGCCTAAGAAGTTGATTTATTTTCTGCAAGAGAATTTAATATCAAAAAGCAATAATGTCGACTGCGTTTAGATCTTTTTCATTTTTAAACAAATAAGGTGGTTCTTTTTTACCAGTACTTAAAGTGCAAAATTGTGTTATAGACTAGAGTTTTCGTAAATATTTTTGTATAATATTTTATGTCTTAGAAGTTGATTTATTTTTGCTCTATTTGTTTGTTTATTTGTTTCCTTTTTCATCGACAAATATCTTCAAAGAGCATGGCAAAGCTCAATGGCATTCTATTATTACAGTATGCGGCTGCGTTTTCATCGGCGTTTCTACCCGCTTCTTCGGCCGTTTTTCTCACTGGAGAATTTAATATCAAAAAGCAGTGTTTTCGACTGCGCTTTGATCTATTTCATTTTTTATATTTTATATTATTTTATGCTTAAGAAGTTGATTTATTTTTGCTCTATTTGTTTGTTTATTTGTTTCCTTTTTCATCGACAAATATCTTCAAAGAGCATGGCAAAGCTCAATGGCATTCTTTTATTACAATATGCGGCTGCATTTCTATCGGCATTTCAACCCGCTTCTTCGGCCGTTTTTCTCACTGGAGAATTTAATATCAAAAAGCAGTGTTTTCGACTGCGTTTTGATCTATTTCACTTTTAATATTTTATATTATTTTATGCCTAAGAAGTTGATTTATTTTCTTCAAGAGAATTTAATACCAGAAAGCAGTGTAGAGAATTTAATATCAAAAAGCAATAATGTCGACTGCGTTTAGATCTTTTTCATTTTTAAACAAATAAAATTGGTTCTTTTTTACCAGTACTTAAAGTGCAAAATTGTGTTATAAACTAGAGTTTTCGTAAATATTTTTGTATAATATTTTATGTCTTAGAAGTTGATTTATTTTTGCTCTATTTGTTTGTTTATTTGTTTCCTTTTTCATCGACAAATATCTTCAAAGAGCATGGCAAAGCTCAATGGCATTCTATTATTACAGTATGCGGCTGCGTTTTCATCGGCGTTTCTACCCGCTTCTTCGGCCGTTTTTCTCACTGTAGAATTTAATATCAAAAAGCAGTGTTTTCGACTGCGTTTTGATCTATTTCATTTTTTATATTTTATATTATTTTATGCCTAAGAAGTTGATTTATTTTCTGCAATAGAATTTAATATCAAAAAGCAGTGTAGAGAATTTAATATAAAAAAGCAATAATGTCGACTGCGTTTAGATCTTTTTCATTTTTAAACAAATAAAATTGGTTCTTTTTTACCAGTACTTAAAGTAAAAAATTGTGTTATAAACTAGAGTTTTCGTAAATATTTTTGTATAATATTTTATGTCTTAGAAGTTGATTTATTTTTGCTCTATTTGTTTGTTTATTTGTTTCCTTTTTCATCGACAAATATCTTCAAAGAGCATGGCAAAGCTCAATGGCATTCTATTATTACAGTATGCGGCTGCATTTCTATCGGCATTTCAACCCGCTTCTTCGGCCGTTTTTCTCACTGGAGAATTTAATATCAAAAACCAGTGTTTTCGACTGCGTTTTGATCTATTTCACTTTTTATATTTTATATTATTTTATGCCTAAGAAGTTGATTTATTTTCTTCAAGAGAATTTAATATCAGAAAGCAGTGTAGAGAATTTAATATCAAAAAGCAATAATGTCGACTGCGTTTAGATCTTTTTCATTTTTAAACAAATAAAGTTGGTTCTTTTTTACCAGTACTTAAAGTGCAAAATTGTGTTATAAACTAGAGTTTTCGTAAATATTTTTGTACGATATATTATTTTATGCTTAAGAAGTTGATTTATTTTTGCTCTATTTGTTTGTTTATTTGTTTCCTTTTTCATCGACAAATATCTTCAAAGAGCATGGCAAAGCTCAATGGCATTCTATTATTACAGTATGCGGCTGCGTTTTCATCGGCGTTTCTACCCGCTTCTTCGGCCGTTTTTCTCACTGTAGAATTTAATATCAAAAAGCAGTGTTTTCGACTGCGTTTTGATCTATTTCATTTTTTATATTTTATATTATTTTATGCCTAAGAAGTTGATTTATTTTCTGCAATAGAATTTAATATCAAAAAGCAGTGTAGAGAATTTAATATCAAAAAGCAATAATGTCGACTGCGTTTAGATCTTTTTCATTTTTAAACAAATAAAATTGGTTCTTTTTTACCAGTACTTAAAGTAAAAAATTGTGTTATAAACTAGAGTTTTCGTAAATATTTTTGTATAATATTTTATGTCTTAGAAGTTGATTTATTTTTGCTCTATTTGTTTGTTTATTTGTTTCCTTTTTCATCGACAAATATCTTCAAAGAGCATGGCAAAGCTCAATGGCATTCTATTATTACAGTATGCGGCTGCGTTTTCATCGGCGTTTCTACCCGCTTCTTCGGCCGTTTTTCTCACTGTAGAATTTAATATCAAAAAGCAGTGTTTTCGACTGCGTTTTGATCTATTTCATTTTTTATATTTTATATTATTTTATGCCTAAGAAGTTGATTTATTTTCTGCAAGAGAATTTAATATCAAAAAGCAATAATGTCGACTGCGTTTAGATCTTTTTCATTTTTAAACAAATAAGGTGGTTCTTTTTTACCAGTACTTAAAGTGCAAAATTATGTTATAGACTAGAGTTTTCGTAAATATTTTTGTATAATATTTTATGTCTTAGAAGTTGATTTATTTTTGCTCTATTTGTTTGTTTATTTGTTTCCTTTTTCATCGACAAATATCTTCAAAGAGCATGGCAAAGCTCAATGGCATTCTATTATTACAGTATGCGGCTGCGTTTTCATCGGCGTTTCTACCCGCTTCTTCGGCCGTTTTTCTCACTGGAGAATTTAATATCAAAAAGCAGTGTTTTCGACTGCGCTTTAATCTATTTCATTTTTTATATTTTATATTATTTTATGCTTAAGAAGTTGATTTATTTTTGCTCTATTTGTTTGTTTATTTGTTTCCTTTTTCATCGACAAATATCTTCAAAGAGCATGGCAAAGCTCAATGGCATTCTTTTATTACAATATGCGGCTGCATTTCTATCGGCATTTCAACCCGCTTCTTCGGCCGTTTTTCTTACTGGAGAATTTAATATCAAAAAGCAGTGTTTTCGACTGCGTTTTGATCTATTTCACTTTTAATATTTTATATTATTTTATGCCTAAGAAGTTGATTTATTTTCTTCAAGAGAATTTAATATCAGAAAGCAGTGTAGAGAATTTAATATCAAAAAGCAATAATGTCGACTGCGTTTAGATCTTTTTCATTTTTAAACAAATAAAATTGGTTCTTTTTTACCAGTACTTAAAGTGCAAAATTGTGTTATAAACTAGAGTTTTCGTAAATATTTTTGTATAATATTTTATGTCTTAGAAGTTGATTTATTTTTGCTCTATTTGTTTGTTTATTTGTTTCCTTTTTCATCGACAAATATCTTCAAAGAGCATGGCAAAGCTCAATGGCATTCTTTTATTACAATATGCGGCTGCATTTCTATCGGCATTTCAACCCGCTTCTTCGGCCGTTTTTCTCACTGGAGAATTTAATATCAAAAAGCAGTGTTTTCGACTGCGTTTTGATCTATTTCACTTTTAATATTTTATATTATTTTATGCCTAAGAAGTTGATTTATTTTCTGCAAGAGAATTTAATATCAAAAAGCAGTGTAGAGAATTTAATATCAAAAAGCAATAATGTCGACTGCGTTTAGATCTTTTTCATTTTTAAACAAATAAAATTGGTTCTTTTTTACCAGTACTTAAAGTGCAAAATTGTGTTATAAACTAGAGTTTTCGTAAATATTTTTGTATAATATTTTATGTCTTAGAAGTTGATTTATTTTTGCTCTATTTGTTTGTTTATTTGTTTCCTTTTTCATCGACAAATATCTTCAAAGAGCATGGCAAAGCTCAATGGCATTCTATTATTACAGTATGCGGCTGCGTTTTCATCGGCGTTTCTACCCGCTTCTTCGGCCGTTTTTCTCACTGGAGAATTTAATATCAAAAAGCAGTGTTTTCGACTGCGCTTTGATCTATTTCATTTTTTATATTTTATATTATTTTATGCCTAAGAAGTTGATTTATTTTCTGCAATAGAATTTAATATCAAAAAGCAGTGTAGAGAATTTAATATCAAAAAGCAATAATGTCGACTGCGTTTAGATCTTTTTCATTTTTAAACAAATAAAATTGGTTCTTTTTTACCAGTACTTAAAGTAAAAAATTGTGTTATAAACTAGAGTTTTCGTAAATATTTTTGTATAATATTTTATGTCTTAGAAGTTGATTTATTTTTGCTCTATTTGTTTGTTTATTTGTTTCCTTTTTCATCGACAAATATCTTCAAAGAGCATGGCAAAGCTCAATGGCATTCTATTATTACAGTATGCGGCTGCGTTTTCATCGGCGTTTCTACCCGCTTCTTCGGCCGTTTTTCTCACTGTAGAATTTAATATCAAAAAGCAGTGTTTTCGACTGCGTTTTGATCTATTTCATTTTTTATATTTTATATTATTTTATGCCTAAGAAGTTGATTTATTTTCTGCAAGAGAATTTAATATCAAAAAGCAGTGTAGAGAATTTAATATCAAAAAGCAATAATGTCGACTGCGTTTAGATCTTTTTCATTTTTAAACAAATAAAGTTGGTTCTTTTTTACCAGTACTTAAAGTGCAAAATTGTGTTATAAACTAGAGTTTTCGTAAATATTTTTGTACGATATATTATTTTATGCTTAAGAAGTTGATTTATTTTTGCTCTATTTGTTTGTTTATTTGTTTCCTTTTTCATCGACAAATATCTTCAAAGAGCATGGCAAAGCTCAATGGCATTCTATTATTACAGTATGCGGCTGCGTTTTCATCGGCGTTTCTACCCGCTTCTTCGGCCGTTTTTCTCACTGTAGAATTTAATATCAAAAAGCAGTGTTTTCGACTGCGTTTTGATCTATTTCATTTTTTATATTTTATATTATTTTATGCCTAAGAAGTTGATTTATTTTCTGCAAGAGAATTTAATATCAAAAAGCAGTGTAGAGAATTTAATATCAAAAAGCAATAATGTCGACTGCGTTTAGATCTTTTTCATTTTTAAACAAATAAAGTTGGTTCTTTTTTACCAGTACTTAAAGTGCAAAATTGTGTTATAAACTAGAGTTTTCGTAAATATTTTTGTACGATATATTATTTTATGCTTAAGAAGTTGATTTATTTTTGCTCTATTTGTTTGTTTATTTGTTTCCTTTTTCATCGACAAATATCTTCAAAGAGCATGGCAAAGCTCAATGGCATTCTATTATTACAGTATGCGGCTGCGTTTTCATCGGCGTTTCTACCCGCTTCTTCGGCCGTTTTTCTCACTGTAGAATTTAATATCAAAAAGCAGTGTTTTCGACTGCGTTTTGATCTATTTCATTTTTTATATTTTATATTATTTTATGCCTAAGAAGTTGATTTATTTTCTGCAATAGAATTTAATATCAAAAAGCAGTGTAGAGAATTTAATATCAAAAAGCAATAATGTCGACTGCGTTTAGATCTTTTTCATTTTTAAACAAATAAAATTGGTTCTTTTTTACCAGTACTTAAAGTAAAAAATTGTGTTATAAACTAGAGTTTTCGTAAATATTTTTGTATAATATTTTATGTCTTAGAAGTTGATTTATTTTTGCTCTATTTGTTTGTTTATTTGTTTCCTTTTTCATCGACAAATATCTTCAAAGAGCATGGCAAAGCTCAATGGCATTCTATTATTACAGTATGCGGCTGCGTTTTCATCGGCGTTTCTAACCGCTTCTTCGGCCGTTTTTCTCACTGTAGAATTTAATATCAAAAAGCAGTGTTTTCGACTGCGTTTTGATCTATTTCATTTTTTATATTTTATATTATTTTATGCCTAAGAAGTTGATTTATTTTCTTCAAGAGAATTTAATATCAAAAAGCAGTGTAGAGAATTTAATATCAAAAAGCAATAATGTCGACTGCGTTTAGATCTTTTTCATTTTTAAACAAATAAAATTGGTTCTTTTTTACCAGTACTTAAAGTAAAAAATTGTGTTATAAACTAGAGTTTTCGTAAATATTTTTGTATAATATTTTATGTCTTAGAAGTTGATTTATTTTTGCTCTATTTGTTTGTTTATTTGTTTCCTTTTTCATCGACAAATATCTTCAAAGAGCATGGCAAAGCTCAATGGCATTCTATTATTACAGTATGCGGCTGCGTTTTCATCGGCGTTTCTACCCGCTTCTTCGGCCGTTTTTCTCACTGGAGAATTTAATATCAAAAACCAGTGTTTTCGACTGCGTTTTGATCTATTTCACTTTTTATATTTTATATTATTTTATGCCTAAGAAGTTGATTTATTTTCTTCAAGAGAATTTAATATCAAAAAGCAGTGTAGAGAATTTAATATCAAAAAGCAATAATGTCGACTGCGTTTAGATCTTTTTCATTTTTAAACAAATAAAGTTGGTTCTTTTTTACCAGTACTTAAAGTGCAAAATTGTGTTATAAACTAGAGTTTTCGTAAATATTTTTGTACGATATATTATTTTATGCTTAAGAAGTTGATTTATTTTTGCTCTATTTGTTTGTTTATTTGTTTCCTTTTTCATCGACAAATATCTTCAAAGAGCATGGCAAAGCTCAATGGCATTCTATTATTACAATATGCGGCTGCATTTCTATCGGCATTTCAACCCGCTTCTTCGGCCGTTTTTCTCACTGTAGAATTTAATATCAAAAAGCAGTGTTTTCGACTGCGCTTTGATCTATTTCATTTTTTATATTTTATATTATTTTATGCCTAAGAAGTTGATTTATTTTCTTCAAGAGAATTTAATATCAAAAAGCAATAATGTCGACTGCGTTTAGATCTTTTTCATTTTTAAACAAATAAGGTGGTTCTTTTTTACCAGTACTTAAAGTGCAAAATTGTGTTATAGACTAGAGTTTTCGTAAATATTTTTGTATAATATTTTATGTCTTAGAAGTTGATTTATTTTTGCTCTATTTGTTTGTTTATTTGTTTCCTTTTTCATCGACAAATATCTTCAAAGAGCATGGCAAAGCTCAATGGCATTCTATTATTACAGTATGCGGCTGCGTTTTCATCGGCGTTTCTACCCGCTTCTTCGGCCGTTTTTCTCACCGGAGAATTTAATATCAAAAAGCAGTGTTTTCGACTGCGCTTTGATCTATTTCATTTTTTATATTTTATATTATTTTATGCTTAAGAAGTTGATTTATTTTTGCTCTATTTGTTTGTTTATTTGTTTCCTTTTTCATCGACAAATATCTTCAAAGAGCATGGCAAAGCTCAATGGCATTCTTTTATTACAATATGCGGCTGCATTTCTATCGGCATTTCAACCCGCTTCTTCGGCCGTTTTTCTCACTGGAGAATTTAATATCAAAAAGCAGTGTTTTCGACTGCGTTTTGATCTATTTCACTTTTAATATTTTATATTATTTTATGCCTAAGAAGTTGATTTATTTTCTTCAAGAGAATTTAATATCAGAAAGCAGTGTAGAGAATTTAATATCAAAAAGCAATAATGTCGACTGCGTTTAGATCTTTTTCATTTTTAAACAAATAAAATTGGTTCTTTTTTACCAGTACTTAAAGTGCAAAATTGTGTTATAAACTAGAGTTTTCGTAAATATTTTTGTATAATATTTTATGTCTTAGAAGTTGATTTATTTTTGCTCTATTTGTTTGTTTATTTGTTTCCTTTTTCATCGACAAATATCTTCAAAGAGCATGGCAAAGCTCAATGGCATTCTATTATTACAGTATGCGGCTGCGTTTTCATCGGCGTTTCTACCCGCTTCTTCGGCCGTTTTTCTCACTGTAGAATTTAATATCAAAAAGCAGTGTTTTCGACTGCGTTTTGATCTATTTCATTTTTTATATTTTATATTATTTTATGCTTAAGAAGTTGATTTATTTTTGCTCTATTTGTTTGTTTATTTGTTTCCTTTTTCATCGACAAATATCTTCAAAGAGCATGGCAAAGCTCAATGGCATTCTATTATTACAGTATGCGGCTGCGTTTTCATCGGCGTTTCTACCCGCTTCTTCGGCCGTTTTTCTCACTGTAGAATTTAATATCAAAAAGCAGTGTTTTCGACTGCGTTTTGATCTATTTCATTTTTTATATTTTATATTATTTTATGCCTAAGAAGTTGATTTATTTTCTTCAAGAGAATTTAATATCAAAAAGCAGTGTAGAGAATTTAATATCAAAAAGCAATAATGTCGACTGCGTTTAGATCTTTTTCATTTTTAAACAAATAAAATTGGTTCTTTTTTACCAGTACTTAAAGTGCAAAATTGTGTTATAAACTAGAGTTTTCGTAAATATTTTTGTATAATATTTTATGTCTTAGAAGTTGATTTATTTTTGCTCTATTTGTTTGTTTATTTGTTTCCTTTTTCATCGACAAATATCTTCAAAGAGCATGGCAAAGCTCAATGGCATTCTATTATTACAGTATGCGGCTGCGTTTTCATCGGCGTTTCTACCCGCTTCTTCGGCCGTTTTTCTCACTGTAGAATTTAATATCAAAAAGCAGTGTTTTCGACTGCGCTTTGATCTATTTCATTTTTTATATTTTATATTATTTTATGCCTAAGAAGTTGATTTATTTTCTGCAAGAGAATTTAATATCAAAAAGCAGTGTAGAGAATTTAATATCAAAAAGCAATAATGTCGACTGCGTTTAGATCTTTTTCATTTTTAAACAAATAAAGTTGGTTCTTTTTTACCAGTACTTAAAGTGCAAAATTGTGTTATAAACTAGAGTTTTCGTAAATATTTTTGTACGATATATTATTTTATGCTTAAGAAGTTGATTTATTTTTGCTCTATTTGTTTGTTTATTTGTTTCCTTTTTCATCGACAAATATCTTCAAAGAGCATGGCAAAGCTCAATGGCATTCTATTATTACAGTATGCGGCTGCGTTTTCATCGGCGTTTCTATCCGCTTCTTCGGCCGTTTTTCTCACTGGAGAATTTAATATCAAAAAGCAGTGTTTTCGACTGCGCTTTGATCTATTTCATTTTTTATATTTTATATTATTTTATGCTTAAGAAGTTGATTTATTTTTGCTCTATTTGTTTGTTTATTTGTTTCCTTTTTCATCGACAAATATCTTCAAAGAGCATGGCAAAGCTCAATGGCATTCTTTTATTACAATATGCGGCTGCATTTCTATCGGCATTTCAACCCACTTCTTCGGCCGTTTTTCTCACTGTAGAATTTAATATCAAAAAGCAGTGTTTTCGACTGCGTTTGGATCTATTTCACTTTTAATATTTTATATTATTTTATGCCTAAGAAGTTGATTTATTTTCTTCAAGAGAATTTAATATCAAAAAGCAGTGTAGAGAATTTAATATCAAAAAGCAATAATGTCGACTGCGTTTAGATCTTTTTCATTTTTAAACAAATAAAGTTGGTTCTTTTTTACCAGTACTTAAAGTGCAAAATTGTGTTATAAACTAGAGTTTTCGTAAATATTTTTGTACGATATATTATTTTATGCTTAAGAAGTTGATTTATTTTTGCTCTATTTGTTTGTTTATTTGTTTCCTTTTTCATCGACAAATATCTTCAAAGAGCATGGCAAAGCTCAATGGCATTCTATTATTACAGTATGCGGCTGCGTTTTCATCGGCGTTTCTACCCGCTTCTTCGGCCGTTTTTCTCACTGTAGAATTTAATATCAAAAAGCAGTGTTTTCGACTGCGTTTTGATCTATTTCATTTTTTATATTTTATATTATTTTATGCCTAAGAAGTTGATTTATTTTCTGCAATAGAATTTAATATCAAAAAGCAGTGTAGAGAATTTAATATCAAAAAGCAATAATGTCGACTGCGTTTAGATCTTTTTCATTTTTAAACAAATAAAATTGGTTCTTTTTTACCAGTACTTAAAGTAAAAAATTGTGTTATAAACTAGAGTTTTCGTAAATATTTTTGTATAATATTTTATGTCTTAGAAGTTGATTTATTTTTGCTCTATTTGTTTGTTTATTTGTTTCCTTTTTCATCGACAAATATCTTCAAAGAGCATGGCAAAGCTCAATGGCATTCTATTATTACAGTATGCGGCTGCGTTTTCATCGGCGTTTCTACCCGCTTCTTCGGCCGTTTTTCTCACTGGAGAATTTAATATCAAAAACCAGTGTTTTCGACTGCGTTTTGATCTATTTCACTTTTTATATTTTATATTATTTTATGCCTAAGAAGTTGATTTATTTTCTTCAAGAGAATTTAATATCAAAAAGCAGTGTAGAGAATTTAATATCAAAAAGCAATAATGTCGACTGCGTTTAGATCTTTTTCATTTTTAAACAAATAAAGTTGGTTCTTTTTTACCAGTACTTAAAGTGCAAAATTGTGTTATAGACTAGAGTTTTCGTAAATATTTTTGTATAATATTTTATGTCTTAGAAGTTGATTTATTTTTGCTCTATTTGTTTGTTTATTTGTTTTCTTTTTCATCGACAAATATCTTCAAAGAGCATGGCAAAGCTCAATGGCATTCTATTATTACAGTATGCGGCTGCATTTCTATCGGCAATTCAACCCGCTTCTTCGGCCGTTTTTCTCACTGTAGAATTTAATATCAAAAAGCAGTGTTTTCGACTGCGCTTTGATCTATTTCATTTTTTATATTTTATATTATTTTATGCCTAAGAAGTTGATTTATTTTCTGCAAGAGAATTTAATATCAAAAAGCAGTGTAGAGAATTTAATATCAAAAAGCAATAATGTCGACTGCGTTTAGATCTTTTTCATTTTTAAACAAATAAAGTTGGCTCTTTTTTACCAGTACTTAAAGTGCAAAATTATGTTATAGACTAGAGTTTTCGTAAATATTTTTGTATAATATTTTATGTCTTAGAAGTTGATTTATTTTTGCTCTATTTGTTTGTTTATTTGTTTTCTTTTTCATCGACAAATATCTTCAAAGAGCATGGCAAAGCTCAATGGCATTCTATTATTACAGTATGCGGCTGCATTTCTATCGGCAATTCAACCCGCTTCTTCGGCCGTTTTTCTCACTGTAGAATTTAATATCAAAAAGCAGTGTTTTCGACTGCGCTTTGATCTATTTCATTTTTTATATTTTATATTATTTTATGCCTAAGAAGTTGATTTATTTTCTGCAAGAGAATTTAATATCAAAAAGCAGTGTAGAGAATTTAATATCAAAAAGCAATAATGTCGACTGCGTTTAGATCTTTTTCATTTTTAAACAAATAAAGTTGGCTCTTTTTTACCAGTACTTAAAGTGCAAAATTGTGTTATAGACTAGAGTTTTCGTAAATATTTTTGTATAATATTTTATGTCTTAGAAGTTGATTTATTTTTGCTCTATTTGTTTGTTTATTTGTTTTCTTTTTCATCGACAAATATCTTCAAAGAGCATGGCAAAGCTCAATGGCATTCTATTATTACAGTATGCGGCTGCATTTCTATCGGCAATTCAACCCGCTTCTTCGGCCGTTTTTCTCACTGTAGAATTTAATATCAAAAAGCAGTGTTTTCGACTGCGTTTTGATCTATTTCATTTTTTATATTTTATATTATTTTATGCCTAAGAAGTTGATTTATTTTCTGCAATAGAATTTAATATCAAAAAGCAGTGTAGAGAATTTAATATCAAAAAGCAATAATGTCGACTGCGTTTAGATCTTTTTCATTTTTAAACAAATAAAATTGGTTCTTTTTTACCAGTACTTAAAGTAAAAAATTGTGTTATAAACTAGAGTTTTCGTAAATATTTTTGTATAATATTTTATGTCTTAGAAGTTGATTTATTTTTGCTCTATTTGTTTGTTTATTTGTTTCCTTTTTCATCGACAAATATCTTCAAAGAGCATGGCAAAGCTCAATGGCATTCTATTATTACAGTATGCGGCTGCGTTTTCATCGGCGTTTCTACCCGCTTCTTCGGCCGTTTTTCTCACTGTAGAATTTAATATCAAAAAGCAGTGTTTTCGACTGCGTTTTGATCTATTTCATTTTTTATATTTTATATTATTTTATGCCTAAGAAGTTGATTTATTTTCTTCAAGAGAATTTAATATCAAAAAGCAGTGTAGAGAATTTAATATCAAAAAGCAATAATGTCGACTGCGTTTAGATCTTTTTCATTTTTAAACAAATAAAGTTGGTTCTTTTTTACCAGTACTTAAAGTGCAAAATTGTGTTATAGACTAGAGTTTTCGTAAATATTTTTGTATAATATTTTATGTCTTAGAAGTTGATTTATTTTTGCTCTATTTGTTTGTTTATTTGTTTTCTTTTTCATCGACAAATATCTTCAAAGAGCATGGCAAAGCTCAATGGCATTCTATTATTACAGTATGCGGCTGCATTTCTATCGGCAATTCAACCCGCTTCTTCGGCCGTTTTTCTCACTGTAGAATTTAATATCAAAAAGCAGTGTTTTCGACTGCGCTTTGATCTATTTCATTTTTTATATTTTATATTATTTTATGCCTAAGAAGTTGATTTATTTTCTGCAAGAGAATTTAATATCAAAAAGCAGTGTAGAGAATTTAATATCAAAAAGCAATAATGTCGACTGCGTTTAGATCTTTTTCATTTTTAAACAAATAAAGTTGGCTCTTTTTTACCAGTACTTAAAGTGAAAAATTGTGTTATAGACTAGAGTTTTCGTAAATATTTTTGTATAATATTTTATGTCTTAGAAGTTGATTTATTTTTGCTCTATTTGTTTGTTTATTTGTTTTCTTTTTCATCGACAAATATCTTCAAAGAGCATGGCAAAGCTCAATGGCATTCTATTATTACAGTATGCGGCTGCATTTCTATCGGCAATTCAACCCGCTTCTTCGGCCGTTTTTCTCACTGTAGAATTTAATATCAAAAAGCAGTGTTTTCGACTGCGCTTTGATCTATTTCATTTTTTATATTTTATATTATTTTATGCCTAAGAAGTTGATTTATTTTCTGCAAGAGAATTTAATATCAAAAAGCAGTGTAGAGAATTTAATATCAAAAAGCAATAATGTCGACTGCGTTTAGATCTTTTTCATTTTTAAACAAATAAAGTTGGCTCTTTTTTACCAGTACTTAAAGTGCAAAATTGTGTTATAAACTAGAGTTTTCGTAAATATTTTTGTATAATATTTTATGTCTTAGAAGTTGATTTATTTTTGCTCTATTTGTTTGTTTATTTGTTTCCTTTTTCATCGACAAATATCTTCAAAGAGCATGGCAAAGCTCAATGGCATTCTATTATTACAGTATGCGACTGCGTTTTCATCGGCGTTTCTACCCGCTTCTTCGGCCGTTTTTCTCACTGTAGAATTTAATATCAAAAAGCAGTGTTTTCGACTGCGTTTTGATCTATTTCATTTTTTATATTTTATATTATTTTATGCCTAAGAAGTTGATTTATTTTCTGCAAGAGAATTTAATATCAAAAGCAGTGTAGAGAATTTAATATCAAAAAGCAATAATGTCGACTGCGTTTAGATCTTTTTCATTTTTAAACAAATAAAGTTGGTTCTTTTTTACCAGTACTTAAAGTGCAAAATTGTGTTATAGACTAGAGTTTTCGTAAATATTTTTGTATAATATTTTATGTCTTAGAAGTTGATTTATTTTTGCTCTATTTGTTTGTTTATTTGTTTCCTTTTTCATCGACAAATATCTTCAAAGAGCATGGCAAAGCTCAATGGCATTCTATTATTACAGTATGCGGCTGCGTTTTCATCGGCGTTTCTACCCGCTTCTTCGGCCGTTTTTCTCACTGTAGAATTTAATATCAAAAAGCAGTGTTTTCGACTGCGTTTTGATCTATTTCATTTTTTATATTTTATATTATTTTATGCCTAAGAAGTTGATTTATTTTCTGCAAGAGAATTTAATATCAAAAGCAGTGTAGAGAATTTAATATCAAAAAGCAATAATGTCGACTGCGTTTAGATCTTTTTCATTTTTAAACAAATAAAGTTGGTTCTTTTTTACCAGTACTTAAAGTGCAAAATTGTGTTATAAACTAGAGTTTTCGTAAATATTTTTGTATAATATTTTATGTCTTAGAAGTTGATTTATTTTTGCTCTATTTGTTTGTTTATTTGTTTCCTTTTTCATCGACAAATATCTTCAAAGAGCACGGCAAAGCTCAATGGCATTCTATTATTATAGTATGCGGCTGCGTTTTCATCGGCATTTCTACCCGCTTCTTCGGCCGTTTTTTCACTGGAGAATTTAATATCAAAAAGCAGTGTTTTCGACTGCGCTTTGATATATTTCATTTTTTATATTTTATATTATTTTATGCCTAAGAAGTTGATTTATTTTTGCTCTATTTGTTTGTTTATTTGTTTCCTTTTTCATCGACAAATATCTTCAAAGAGCATGGCAAAGCTCAATGGCATTCTATTATTACAATATGCGGCTGCATTTCTATCGGCATTTCAACCCGCTTCTTCGGCCGTTTTTCTCACCGTAGAATTTAATATCAAAAAGTAGTGTTTTCGACTGCGCTTTGATCTATTTCATTTTTTATATTTTATATTATTTTATGCCTAAGAAGTTGATTTATTTTCTGCAAGAGAGTTTAATATCAAAATGCAATAATGTCAACTGCGTTTAGATCTTTTTCATTTTTAAACAAATAAAGTTGGTTCTTTTTTACCAGTACTTAAAATGCAAAATTGTGTTATAGACTAGAGTTTTCGTAAATATTTTTGTATAATATTTTATGTCTTAGAAGTTGATTTATTTTTGCTCTATTTGTTTGTTTATTTGTTTCCTTTTTCATCGACAAGTATCTTCAAAGAGCATGGCAAAGCTCAATGGCATTCTATTATTACAGTATGCGGCTGCGTTTTCATCGGCGTTTATACCCGCTTCTTCGGCCGTTTTTCTCACTGGAGAGTTTAATATCAAAAAGCAGTGTTTTCGACTGCGTTTTGATCCATTTCACTTTTTATATTTTATATTATTTTATGCCTAAGAAGTTGATTTATTTTCTTCAAGAGAATTTAATATCAAAAAGCAGTGTAGAGAATTTAATATCAAAAAGCAATAATGTCGACTGCGTTTAGATCTTTTTCATTTTTAAACAAATAAAGTTGGTTCTTTTTTACCAGTACTTAAAGTGCAAAATTGTGTTATAAACTAGAGTTTTCGTAAATATTTTTGTACGATATATTATTTTATGCTTAAGAAGTTGATTTTTTTTTGCTCTATTTGTTTGTTTATTTGTTTCCTTTTTCATCGACAAATATCTTCAAAGAGCATGGCAAAGCTCAATGGCATTCTATTATTACAGTATGCGGCTGCGTTTTCATCGGCGTTTCTACCCGCTTCTTCGGCCGTTTTTCTCACTGGAGAATTTAATATCAAAAGGCAGTGTTTTCGACTGCGCTTTGATCTATTTCGTTTTTTATATTTTATATTATTTTATGCCTAAGAAGTTGATTTATTTTCTGCAAGGGAATTTAATTTAAAAAAGCAATAATGTCGACTGCGTTTAGATCTTTTTCATTTTTAAACAAATAAAGTTGGTTCTTTTTTACCAGTACTTAAAGTGCAAAATTGTGTTATAGACTAGAGTTTTCGTAAATATTTTTGTATAATATTTTATGTCTTAGAAGTTGATTTATTTTTGCTCTATTTGTTTGTTTATTTGTTTCCTTTTTCATCGACAAATATCTTCAAAGAGCATGGCAAAGCTCAATGGCATTCTATTATTACAGTATGCGGCGGCATTTCTATCGACATTTCAACCCGCTTCTTCGGCCGTTTTTCTCACTGGAGAATTTAATATCAAAAAGCAGTGTTTTCGACTGCGTTTTGATCTATTTCACTTTTTATATTTTATATTATTTTATGCCTAAGAAGTTGATTTATTTTCTTCAAGAGAATTTAATATCAAAAAGCAGTGTAGAAAATTTAATATAAAAACGCAATAATGTCGACTGCGTTTAGATCTTTTTCATTTTTAAACAAATAAAGTTGGTTCTTTTTTACCAGTACTTAAAGTGCAAAATTGTGTTATAAACTAGAGTTTTCGTAAATATTTTTGTACGATATATTATTTTATGCTTAAGAAGTTGATTTATTTTTGCTCTATTTGTTTCTTTATTTGTTTCCTTTTTCATCGACAAATATCTTCAAAGAGCATGGCAAAGCTCAATGGCATTGTATTATTACAGTATGCGGCTGCATTTCTATCGGCATTTCAACCCGCTTCTTGGGCCGTTTTTCTCACTGTAGAATTTAATATCAAAAAGCAGTGTTTTCGACTGCGTTTTGATCTATTTCGTTTTTTATATTTTATATTATTTTATGCCTATGTTACGAAATGTGCTGTATAGGGCAGTACTGCAGTATACGGACTTGCTACGTACTTAAGTGGAATAGAGATGTCAAACAACCAACTCGTGATTAACCTATTAAAATCTTGACTGTGTAAAAATCTTTGTTAAAATCATATTAAAATTGTTACAACGTTTGCATAAAGATTAAACAACATTTGAATAATCCAATATCGAAATAAATCAATAGTGTTAATTTGTGGTGTAATATCCTTGTCAAATCACTATAAAAAAATCACATTCTTTAAGTTAAAATTCTAATAAATATTATAAAAATCAACAATAAATATCTTTAAATTTAAAACATAAAAAACCTTAAATCGGTAACAAAATGGTCCTTCGAGCCGGATCTTTGTGATATGTTCTGATATTTCGCGATATTTGTGACATATTAACTTCAAACCACGCAACGAATAAGACAGTAACATAACCACAAAGTGATGGAAACAATAAAAGTGAAACGTGGACATGTGAAACGAGCAGTGACAAGAATCTTAACCTTCTGTGACGACATTTCCCCGGAGGTTAGTATTGAAGCACTTCGTGTAAGGCTAGACAGGCTGGATGCAGCGTGGGCGGAATTTTGTGACTTGCAAAATCAACTATGTGAGCATCATACTGATCCACTTTTTACTGATCAAGATACTGAGTATGAGCAGTTTGAACAAAAATATTTTCGGGCCAAAGAGCTTTTATTACAGGCGTTGAAAAATAACCCAAGTACTGAATCAGATGCTATACATCGCATGGCTGACCAACAAAACTCATTTTTTGAACGATTTTCGAGCACCATTACATCAGCATCACCCAGTCGAACCATGGACATCGCCCTACCGAAGCTGGAAATTCCATATTTTCAGGGTAACTATAGTGAATGGATTTCTTTTAGGGACTTATTCAATGCAACAGTTCATAACAATCTAAAACTGAGTGATAGCCAAAAATTACAATATTTAAAGGGCCTTCTTAGAGGTGAAGCGGCTGCGCTTCTGCGTCACCTATCCATTACTGATGCAAACTATCAGCAAGCCTGGGAATGTTTAAAATCACGTTATGAAAATACAGGACTAATTGTGAATTCGTTCATTAAATCATTTTTATCATTGCCATCTATCTCATCACCATCTTTTGCAGGTTTAAGAAAACTTACAGATGGCACAGACGAAGTACTTCGTGGTCTCAAGGCGCTGGGAAACTCAGCTGAAGCACGCGATCCTTGGATTATTTACTTATTGTTAAATAAAATAGATGTTACAACACGGCAAAGCTGGTTTGAACATACCACATCAAGGGAATGTACAACGATTAATGATCTAATTACCTTCTTAAATACACGTTGTCGCGCACTAGAAGAGTGCCAACCTGCATCTCGTAATCAACCAGTCATAAATAAATATCATGAAACACGTTTTAATGTAAAAAGTCACACTTCATCATTTGAACAATGTCCAAAATGCCATCAGCAGCATGTGCTGTTTCGATGTATCCAATTTCAAAAACTAAATATAGACGATAGACGCCTATTTGTTAATAAGAACAACCTTTGCTACAATTGCCTGCGAATTGGCCATAATTCAGCCCATTGCAAGTCCAAAAATGTTTGTAATCATTGCCAACAACGACATCATACTTTAGTTCATCGACATGACCCATCGAACTCCGCATACAGCAGTACAAAGATTCAATCTCAAAACAAAGAGATACGTCACGGAGATGATAGCAAACTATCATCAAATTCAACTAACCATATTCACTCAACTCAAGCATCATTAGATCACAAAATTACATCATCGAGAAGTGAGCATTACATTGCTGCATTACTACCTACTGCATTGGTTCATGTTTTTAACTATCAAGATCATCCTTATCCATGTCGGATATTGCTGGACTCTGGATCTCAGGCGTCATTTATCACTGAATCATTTGTCCAAAGGCTAGGCCTTAGAAGAAATCATGCAAAATTATCTGTCAGTGGTTTATCGTCTTCAACTGCCGGAATCACACGAGGAGTTGTAACAATCAAAATGCAATCTCGACTTAATAATACAACAATTGATGTAAATGCTTTTATTTTAACGAAACTCACTTCTCATCTTCCTACTACTGCATTTCAAGGGTTCCCACAATTAAACACATTGAAATTGGCTGACCCAACTTATAACGAACCTAATCCAATCGACATAATTCTAGGAGTAGATCATGTGTTCCAAATCTTAGACAAAAATCAGTTTATGATCAAAAATAACCTTTTCGCTCAACTCACTCAATTCGGATGGGTTGTGGCAGGGAAACTTCCAGTGGAATCAAGCAATGTCCTCGCAACACATGCAAACGTTAAGTCATTCCATACAGAGATTGATATTGATGCGTCTTTAAAACTATTTTGGGAAATCGAAGAATCTAGTTTACCAAGTAAAATGTTAACCAGTGATGAAGAAGAGGCTGAACGAATTTTCACATCAACCACCACAAGAGCAAATGATGGAAGATATATTGTCGAGCTTCCATTTAAGAGTCCACAAGTGCATTTAGGAATTAGTCACGCAGCAGCAGCCTCACGCCTGCGTGCCATGGAACGACGTTTCTCACATAACCCTGAGTTACAATCATTATATCACCAATTTATGGATGAATATGCGAAGCTTAATCACATGACAGAAATAACTGCTAACGAGATTCAAACTAATCATTGCTACTATTTGCCACACCATGCAGTTGTCAAGGTAGATAGCACGACCACCAAGCTCAGAGTCGTTTTTGATGGGTCTGCAAAAACATCAAATAGTTTCTCGTTAAACGATGCCTTGTTAATTGGGCCTGCTATTCAGAAAGACTTAGTATCAGTTTGTATTCGATTCAGGATGCATAGATATACCTTTACAGCTGATATAGAGAAAATGTATCGGCAGATTTGGGTGGCTGATTGTCACCATGATTTCCAACGCATCTTATGGCGCAGCTCTCCAGAATTACCAATGAGGTATTACCGATTACGAACTGTCACCTACGGGACAGCGTCAGCACCATTCCTGGCCATAAGGGTCTTAAACCAGCTAGCGAAAGACAATGTGAATACGTATCCACTAGCTGCCAAAGTCTTGTTAACTAATTGTTACGTTGATGACATTCTGACGGGGTCAGAATCCATTGAATGTTTAACTCAATTAAAAAATGAATTAATTTCATTACTGAGCTCTGCTGGTTTCAAACTGAAGAAGTGGAGTAGTAATTGTAAAGAAATACTACAATCGATACCACCAGAGGAGTGTGATTTTACTGCCAAAGACTTGACTGAAAACATGAAATCGATAAAAACATTGGGGCTTAAATGGTTCCCGTCATCAGACACCCTTTCGTACTCAACTTCACCTATGGTAGAAGCTTTAGTCACCAAGCGAATGTTCTTGTCATGCGCATCTCGAATGTTTGATCCATTGGGTTTGTTAACACCAGTCACTATTTCAATTAAAACTTTGTTCCAATCATTATGGCTCATGAAGGTAGATTGGGATGACCCAATACCCAATTCGATTGCAAGCCAATGGCTTACCATCCAAAACGAACTCATTAAATTGCAAGAGTTGCAGGTACCACGATGGATAGGTTACTCAAGATCATCAATGGAGCTGCATGGATTTTCCGACGCATCAGAGTCGGCATATGCTGCAGTTATTTACAGTCGATTTAAATCGACAAGCGGATTATATTGTACTCAGCTAGTCATCGCCAAGAGCAAGGTAGCACCTCTCAAACAGATTTCAATCGCCCGCTTAGAGCTTTGTGGATGTTTGTTACTCAGTAGGTTATTCAAAAGGATATTAAACATAATGGACGACATTGATTGTCCAGTAACTGCTTGGACCGATTCTACTATCGTTCTGCATTGGCTTTCATCTCAACCTAGACGATGGACTACATTTATTGCCAACCGCACTTCAGAAATATTAAGTACTCTACCTACGCGCTGTTGGAAGTATGTGCCATCACAACAGAATCCAGCTGACTGCGCTTCACGTGGTATCTCTCCTACTGCAATTTTAAATCACTCATTATGGTGGCATGGTCCATCATGGCTACAACAATCATCACCAGTTATCAAGGAACAGTGGACGACTCCATCTCCAAATTCAGAGTTACTCACAACTGAAGAAAAACAGTCACGAATGCACGCGCTAACCACAAAACTGGATACTTCTATGATATCTGTACTGTGCCTCAAATACTCAAAATGGTATAAGCTTATAAGGATCATCGCTTATTGCTTACGATTTATTCACAATGCATCAAGCATCAACCAACCTAAACAGACAGAATGGCTGAAAACCGATGAATTGCAGAAGGCAAAACTCATTATTTTGAAACATACTCAGCACGCTGCTTTTAGTAATGAAATACATCACCTTCGAAATAAAACTACATTGTCATCGCATGACCAACTCAAACGATTATTTCCGTTTATTGATAATATTGGGCTGCTAAGAGTTGGAGGACGACTTAAACACTCAGAATTGCCGTATGATACCAAACACCCCATTATTTTGCCAAGAAACACTCACATTACAAGGTTGATTGTAAGTCACTACCACATTAAATTTTGTCATGCGGGTGCAAACGAACTATTTACATTGCTTCGTGAAGAATTTTGGATCATAGGATGCCGAAACATTATTCGCAAATTAATATATAGCTGTCAAAGGTGTTTCCGTTACCGACGAGAGAGCACCTCTCAGTTGATGGGACAATTACCCCAAGTAAGAGTCCGTCGTCAAAAACCGTTTTCATATACTGGATGCGATTACGCTGGACCTATAAGAATTCGATGTTTCCGTGGACGAAATCCTCGATTCACAAAGGGTTACATATGTATATTTGTGTGCATGTCCACCAAGGCCATACACCTGGAGCTAGCCAGTGAGTTGACTACTGAAAGTTTTTTGGCATGTTTACGGCGCTTCATTGCTAGACGTGGAAGATGTAGTCACATCTTTTCAGACAACGCTACAAATTTTAAAGGGGCTTCCCGTACATTGTCAGAAATGCACCAACTACTTTTATCAAAAATGCATAATTGTGCAATACAGAATGAACTTTCGCAAGAAGGAGTGCAATTGTCATTTAACCCTCCAAACTCTCCACACTTTGGTGGTCTCTGGGAGGCAGGAGTTAAATCTGTTAAAACCCATTTGAAACGTGTGATTGGAGATCACGCATTAACCTTTGAAGAATTCTACACGGTTTTAACGCAAATAGAGGCTGTACTAAATTCAAGACCATTGTTTGGAATGCCTGGCGCAGACTTTGAAGCACTCACTCCATTTCATTTATTAGTAGGACATTCATACAGAGCCCTCCCAGAGCCACTAATTCCAGCAACGCCAAGTCATTTGTTATCCAATTGGAAATTGCTCGAAAGTATGGTACAAGGATTTTGGAAAAGATGGCATGCGGAATACTTGACATCATTACAGCAAAGACCAAAATGGCAGACTGTTCAAACTAATCTACAAGTCGGTGACATAGTGCTTATAAAGGAAAAGAATTTACCGGCTGCCAAATGGCCACTTGCTAAAATTATGATGACACACCCTGGACAAGACGGACACACCCGTGTGGTCACTTTAAAAACTTCGTCTGGCACATTCACCAGACCTATTGTTAAGTTAATCCGACTCCCTATGCCCGAGACTGAGCACCACTCGAGCGGGCCCCAGGATGTTACGAAATGTGCTGTATAGGGCAGTACTGCAGTATACGGACTTGCTACTAACTTAAGTGGAATAGAGATGTCAAACAACCAACTCGTGATTAACCTATTAAAATCTTGACTGTGTAAAAATCTTTGTTAAAATCATATTAAAATTGTTACAACGTTTGCATAAAGATTAAACAACATTTGAATAATCCAATATCGAAATAAATCAATAGTGTTAATTTGTGGTGTAATATCCTTGTCAAATCACTATAAAAAAATCACATTCTTTAAGTTAAAATTCTAATAAATATTATAAAAATCAACAATAAATATCTTTAAATTTAAAACATAAAAAACCTTAAATCGGTAACAGCCTAAGAAGTTGATTTATTTTCTGCAAGAGAATTTAATATCAAAAAGCAGTGTAGAGAATTTAATATCAAAAAGCAATAATGTCGACTGCGTTTAGATCTTTTTCATTTTTAAACAAATAAAGTTGGTTCTTTTTTACCAGTACTTAAAGTGCAAAATTGTGTTATAAACTAGAGTTTTCGTAAATATTTTTGTATAATATTTTATGTCTTAGAAGTTGATTTATTTTTGCTCTATTTGTTTGTTTATTTGTTTCCTTTTTCATCGACAAATATCTTCAAAGAGCATGGCAAAGCTCAATGGCATTCTATTATTACAGTATGCGGCTGCGTTTTCATCGGCATTTCTACCCGCTTCTTCGGCCGTTTTTCTCACTGGAGAATTTAATATCAAAAAGCAGTGTTTTCGACTGCGCTTTGATATATTTCATTTTTTATATTTTATATTATTTTATGCTTAAGAAGTTGATTTATTTTTGCTCTATTTGTTTGTTTATTTGTTTCCTTTTTCATCGACAAATATCTTCAAAGAGCATGGCAAAGCTCAATGGCATTCTATTATTACAATATGCGGCTGCATTTCTATCGGCATTTCAACCCGCTTCTTCGGCCGTTTTTCTCACCGTAGAATTTAATATCAAAAAGCAGTGTTTTCGACTGCGCTTTGATCTATTTCATTTTTTATATTTTATATTATTTTATGCCTAAGAAGTTGATTTATTTTCTGCAAGAGAATTTAATATCAAAAGGCAATAATGTCAACTGCGTTTAGATCTTTTTCATTTTTAAACAAATAAAGTTGGTTCTTTTTTACCAGTACTTAAAGTGCAAAATTGTGTTATAGACTAGAGTTTTCGTAAATATTTTTGTATAATATTTTATGTCTTAGAAGTTGATTTTTTTTTGCTCTATTTGTTTGTTTATTTGTTTCCTTTTTCATCGACAAATATCTTCAAAGAGCATGGCAAAGCTCAATGGCATTCTATTATTACAGTATGCGGCTGCGTTTTCATCGGCGTTTCTACCCGCTTCTTCGGCCGTTTTTCTCACTGGAGAGTTTAATATCAAAAAGCAGTGTTTTCGACTGCGTTTTGATCTATTTCACTTTTTATATTTTATATTATTTTATGCCTAAGAAGTTGATTTATTTTCTTCAAGAGAATTTAATATCAAAAAGCAGTGTAGAGAATTTAATATCAAAAAGCAATAATGTCGACTGCGTTTAGATCTTTTTCATTTTTAAACAAATAAAGTTGGTTCTTTTTTACCAGTACTTAAAGTGCAAAATTGTGTTATAGACTAGAGTTTTCGTAAATATTTTTGTATAATATTTTATGTCTTAGAAGTTGATTTATTTTTGCTCTATTTGTTTGTTTATTTGTTTCCTTTTTCATCGACAAATATCTTCAAAGAGCATGGCAAAGCTCAATGGCATTCTATTATTACAGTATGCGGCTGCGTTTTCATCGGCGTTTCTACCCGCTTCTTCGGCCGTTTTTCTCACTGGAGAATTTAATATCAAAAGGCAGTGTTTTCGACTGCGCTTTGATCTATTTCGTTTTTTATATTTTATATTATTTTATGCCTAAGAAGTTGATTTATTTTCTGCAAGGGAATTTAATTTAAAAAAGCAATAATGTCGACTGCGTTTAGATCTTTTTCATTTTTAAACAAATAAAGTTGGTTCTTTTTTACCAGTACTTAAAGTGCAAAATTGTGTTATAGACTAGAGTTTTCGTAAATATTTTTGTATAATATTTTATGTCTTAGAAGTTGATTTATTTTTGCTCTATTTGTTTGTTTATTTGTTTCCTTTTTCATCGACAAATATCTTCAAAGAGCATGGCAAAGCTCAATGGCATTCTATTATTACAGTATGCGGCGGCATTTCTATCGACATTTCAACCCGCTTCTTCGGCCGTTTTTCTCACTGGAGAATTTAATATCAAAAAGCAGTGTTTTCGACTGCGTTTTGATCTATTTCACTTTTTATATTTTATATTATTTTATGCCTAAGAAGTTGATTTATTTTCTTCAAGAGAATTTAATATCAAAAAGCAGTGTAGAAAATTTAATATAAAAACGCAATAATGTCGACTGCGTTTAGATCTTTTTCATTTTTAAACAAATAAAGTTGGTTCTTTTTTACCAGTACTTAAAGTGCAAAATTGTGTTATAAACTAGAGTTTTCGTAAATATTTTTGTACGATATATTATTTTATGCTTAAGAAGTTGATTTATTTTTGCTCTATTTGTTTCTTTATTTGTTTCCTTTTTCATCGACAAATATCTTCAAAGAGCATGGCAAAGCTCAATGGCATTGTATTATTACAGTATGCGGCTGCATTTCTATCGGCATTTCAACCCGCTTCTTGGGCCGTTTTTCTCACCGTAGAATTTAATATCAAAAAGCAGTGTTTTCGACTGCGCTTTGATCTATTTCATTTTTTATATTTTATATTATTTTATGCCTAAGAAGTTGATTTATTTTCTGCAAGAGAATTTAATATCAAAAAGCAGTGTAGAGAATTTAATATCAAAAAGCAATAATGTCGACTGCGTTTAGATCTTTTTCATTTTTAAACAAATAAAGTTGGTTCTTTTTTACCAGTACTTAAAGTGCAAAATTGTGTTATAGACTAGAGTTTTCGTAAATATTTTTGTATAATATTTTATGTCTTAGAAGTTGATTTATTTTTGCTCTATTTGCTTGTTTATTTGTTTCCTTTTTCATCGACAAATATCTTCAAAGAGCATGGCAAAGCTCAATGGCATTCTATTATTACAGTATGCGGCTGCGTTTTCATCGGCATTTCTACCCGCTTCTTCGGCCGTTTTTCTCACTGGAGAATTTAATATCAAAAAGAAGTGTTTTCGACTGCGCTTTGATCTATTTCATTTTTTATATTTTATATTATTTTATGCCTAAGAAGTTGATTTATTTTCTGCAAGAGAATTTAACATCAAAAAGCAGTGTAGAGAATTTAATATCAAAAAGCAATAATGTCGACTGCGTTTAGATCTTTTTCATTTTTAAACAAATAAAGTTGGTTCTTTTTTACCAGTACTTAAAGTGCAAAATTGTGTTATAGACTAGAGTTTTCGTAAATATTTTTGTATAATATTTTATGTCTTAGAAGTTGATTTATTTTTGCTCTATTTGTTTGTTTATTTGTTTCCTTTTTCATCGACAAATATCTTCAAAGAGCATGGCAAAGCTCAATGGCATTCTATTATTACAGTATGCGGCTGCGTTTTCATCGGCATTTCTACCCGCTTCTTCGGCCGTTTTTCTCACTGGAGAATTTAATATCAAAAAGCAGTGTTTTCGACTGCGCTTTGATATATTTCATTTTTTATATTTTATATTATTTTATGCTTAAGAAGTTGATTTATTTTTGCTCTATTTGTTTGTTTATTTGTTTCCTTTTTCATCGACAAATATCTTCAAAGAGCATGGCAAAGCTCAATGGCATTCTATTATTACAATATGCGGCTGCATTTCTATCGGCATTTCAACCCGCTTCTTCGGCCGTTTTTCTCACCGTAGAATTTAATATCAAAAAGCAGTGTTTTCGACTGCGCTTTGATCTATTTCATTTTTTATATTTTATATTATTTTATGCCTAAGAAGTTGATTTATTTTTGCTCTATTTGTTTGTTTATTTGTTTCCTTTTTCATCGACAAATATCTTCAAAGAGCATGGCAAAGCTCAATGGCATTCTATTATTACAATATGCGGCTGCATTTCTATCGGCATTTCAACCCGCTTCTTCGGCCGTTTTTCTCACCGTAGAATTTAATATCAAAAAGCAGTGTTTTCGACTGCGCTTTGATCTATTTCATTTTTTATATTTTATATTATTTTATGCCTAAGAAGTTGATTTATTTTCTGCAAGAGAATTTAATATCAAAATGCAATAATGTCAACTGCGTTTAGATCTTTTTCATTTTTAAACAAATAAAGTTGGTTCTTTTTTACCAGTACTTAAAATGCAAAATTGTGTTATAGACTAGAGTTTTCGTAAATATTTTTGTATAATATTTTATGTCTTAGAAGTTGATTTATTTTTGCTCTATTTGTTTGTTTATTTGTTTCCTTTTTCATCGACAAGTATCTTCAAAGAGCATGGCAAAGCTCAATGGCATTCTATTATTACAGTATGCGGCTGCGTTTTCATCGGCGTTTCTACCCGCTTCTTCGGCCGTTTTTCTCACTGGAGAGTTTAATATCAAAAAGAAGTGTTTTCGACTGCGCTTTGATCTATTTCATTTTTTATATTTTATATTATTTTATGCCTAAGAAGTTGATTTATTTTCTGCAAGAGAATTTAACATCAAAAAGCAGTGTAGAGAATTTAATATCAAAAAGCAATAATGTCGACTGCGTTTAGATCTTTTTCATTTTTAAACAAATAAAGTTGGTTCTTTTTTACCAGTACTTAAAGTGCAAAATTGTGTTATAGACTAGAGTTTTCGTAAATATTTTTGTATAATATTTTATGTCTTAGAAGTTGATTTATTTTTGCTCTATTTGTTTGTTTATTTGTTTCCTTTTTCATCGACAAATATCTTCAAAGAGCATGGCAAAGCTCAATGGCATTCTATTATTACAGTATGCGGCTGCGTTTTCATCGGCATTTCTACCCGCTTCTTCGGCCGTTTTTCTCACTGGAGAATTTAATATCAAAAAGCAGTGTTTTCGACTGCGCTTTGATATATTTCATTTTTTATATTTTATATTATTTTATGCTTAAGAAGTTGATTTATTTTTGCTCTATTTGTTTGTTTATTTGTTTCCTTTTTCATCGACAAATATCTTCAAAGAGCATGGCAAAGCTCAATGGCATTCTATTATTACAATATGCGGCTGCATTTCTATCGGCATTTCAACCCGCTTCTTCGGCCGTTTTTCTCACCGTAGAATTTAATATCAAAAAGCAGTGTTTTCGACTGCGCTTTGATCTATTTCATTTTTTATATTTTATATTATTTTATGCCTAAGAAGTTGATTTATTTTTGCTCTATTTGTTTGTTTATTTGTTTCCTTTTTCATCGACAAATATCTTCAAAGAGCATGGCAAAGCTCAATGGCATTCTATTATTACAATATGCGGCTGCATTTCTATCGGCATTTCAACCCGCTTCTTCGGCCGTTTTTCTCACCGTAGAATTTAATATCAAAAAGCAGTGTTTTCGACTGCGCTTTGATCTATTTCATTTTTTATATTTTATATTATTTTATGCCTAAGAAGTTGATTTATTTTCTGCAAGAGAATTTAATATCAAAATGCAATAATGTCAACTGCGTTTAGATCTTTTTCATTTTTAAACAAATAAAGTTGGTTCTTTTTTACCAGTACTTAAAATGCAAAATTGTGTTATAGACTAGAGTTTTCGTAAATATTTTTGTATAATATTTTATGTCTTAGAAGTTGATTTATTTTTGCTCTATTTGTTTGTTTATTTGTTTCCTTTTTCATCGACAAGTATCTTCAAAGAGCATGGCAAAGCTCAATGGCATTCTATTATTACAGTATGCGGCTGCGTTTTCATCGGCGTTTCTACCCGCTTCTTCGGCCGTTTTTCTCACTGGAGAATTTAATATCAAAAAGCAGTGTTTTCGACTGCGTTTTGATCTATTTCACTTTTTATATTTTATATTATTTTATGCCTAAGAAGTTGATTTATTTTCTGCAAGAGAATTTAATATCAAAAAGCAGTGTAGAGAATTTAATATCAAAAAGCAATAATGTCGACTGCGTTTAGATCTTTTTCATTTTTAAACAAATAAAGTTGGTTCTTTTTTACCAGTACTTAAAGTGCAAAATTGTGTTATAAACTAGAGTTTTCGTAAATATTTTTGTACGATATATTATTTTATGCTTAAGAAGTTGATTTATTTTTGCTCTATTTGTTTCTTTATTTGTTTCCTTTTTCATCGACAAATATCTTCAAAGAGCATGGCAAAGCTCAATGGCATTGTATTATTACAGTATGCGGCTGCGTTTTCATCGGCGTTTCTACCCGCTTCTTCGGCCGTTTTTCTCACGGGAGAATTTAATATCAAAAAGCAGTGTTTTCGACTGCGCTTTGATCTATTTCATTTTTTATATTTTATATTATTTTATGCTTAAGAAGTTGATTTATTTTTGCTCTATTTGTTTGTTTATTTGTTTCCTTTTTCATCGACAAATATCTTCAAAGAGCATGGCAAAGCTCAATGGCATTCTATTATTACAGTATGCGGCTGCATTTCTATCGGCATTTCAACCCGCTTCTTCGGCCGTTTTTCTCACGGGAGAATTTAATATCAAAAAGCAGTGTTTTCGACTGCGCTTTGATCTATTTCATTTTTTATATTTTATATTATTTTATGCTTAAGAAGTTGATTTATTTTTGCTCTATTTGTTTGTTTATTTGTTTCCTTTTTCATCGACAAATATCTTCAAAGAGCATGGCAAAGCTCAATGGCATTCTATTATTACAGTATGCGGCTGCATTTCTATCGGCATTTCAACCCGCTTCTTCGGCCGTTTTTCTCACTGTAGAATTTAATATCAAAAAGCAGTGTTTTCGACTGCGTTTTGATCTATTTCATTTTTTATATTTTATATTATTTTATGCTTAAGAAGTTGATTTATTTTTGCTCTATTTGTTTGTTTATTTGTTTCCTTTTTCATCGACAAATATCTTCAAAGAGCATGGCAAAGCTCAATGGCATTCTATTATTACAGTATGCGGCTGCATTTCTATCGGCATTTCAACCCGCTTCTTCGGCCGTTTTTCTCACTGTAGAATTTAATATCAAAAAGCAGTGTTTTCGACTGCGTTTTGATCTATTTCATTTTTTATATTTTATATTATTTTATGCCTAAGAAGTTGATTTATTTTCTGCAAGAGAATTTAATATCAAAAAGCAGTGTAGAGAATTTAATATCAAAAAGTAATAATGTCGACTGCGTTTAGATCTTTTTCATTTTTAAACAAATAAAGTTGGTTCTTTTTTACCAGTACTTAAAGTGCAAAATTGTGTTATAAACTAGAGTTTTCGTAAATATTTTTGTATAATATTTTGTCTTAGAAGTTGATTTTTTTTTGCTCTATTTGTTTGTTTATTTGTTTCCTTTTTCATCGACAAATATCTTCAAAGAGCATGGCAAAGCTCAATGGCATTCTATTATTACAGTATGCGGCTGCGTTTTCATCGGCGTTTCTACCCGCTTCTTCGGCCGTTTTTCTCACTGGAGAATTTAATATCAAAAAGCAGTGTTTTCGACTGCGCTTTGATCTATTTCATTTTTTATATTTTATATTATTTTATGCTTAAGAAGTTGATTTATTTTTGCTCTATTTGTTTGTTTATTTGTTTCCTTTTTCATCGACAAATATCTTCAAAGAGCATGACAAACCTCAATGGCATTCTATTATTACAGTATGCGGCTGCGTTTTCATCGGCGTTTCTACCCGCTTCTTCGGCCGTTTTTCTCACGGGAGAATTTAATATCAAAAAGCAGTGTTTTCGACTGCGCTTTGATCTATTTCATTTTTTATATTTTATATTATTTTATGCCTAAGAAGTTGATTTATTTTTGCTCTATTTGTTTGTTTATTTGTTTCCTTTTTCATCGACAAATATCTTCAAAGAGCATGGAAAAGCTCAATGGCATTCTATTATTACAGTATGCGGCTGCATTTCTATCGGCATTTCAACCCGCTTCTTCGGCCGTTTTTCTCACTGTAGAATTTAATATCAAAAAGCAGTGTTTTCGACTGCGCTTTGATCTATTTCATTTTTTATATTTTATATTATTTTATGCTTAAGAAGTTGATTTATTTTTGCTCTATTTGTTTGTTTATTTGTTTCCTTTTTCATCGACAAATATCTTCAAAGAGCATGGCAAAGCTCAATGGCATTCTATTATTACAGTATGCGGCTGCATTTCTATCGGCATTTCAACCCGCTTCTTCGGCCGTTTTTCTCACTGTAGAATTTAATATCAAAAAGCAGTGTTTTCGACTGCGTTTTGATCTATTTCATTTTTTATATTTTATATTATTTTATGCCTAAGAAGTTGATTTATTTTCTGCAATAGAATTTAATATCAAAAAGCAGTGTAGAGAATTTAATATCAAAAAGTAATAATGTCGACTGCGTTTAGATCTTTTTCATTTTTAAACAAATAAAGTTGGTTCTTTTTTACCAGTACTTAAAGTGCAAAATTGTGTTATAAACTAGAGTTTTCGTAAATATTTTTGTATAATATTTTATGTTTTAGAAGTTGATTTATTTTTGCTCTATTTGTTTGTTTATTTGTTTCCTTTTTCATCGACAAATATCTTCAAAGAGCATGGAAAAGCTCAATGGCATTCTATTATTACAGTATGCGGCTGCATTTCTATCGGCATTTCAACCCGCTTCTTCGGCCGTTTTTCTCACTGTAGAATTTAATATCAAAAAGCAGTGTTTTCGACTGCGCTTTGATCTATTTCATTTTTTATATTTTATATTATTTTATGCTTAAGAAGTTGATTTATTTTTGCTCTATTTGTTTGTTTATTTGTTTCCTTTTTCATCGACAAATATCTTCAAAGAGCATGGCAAAGCTCAATGGCATTCTATTATTACAGTATGCGGCTGCGTTTTCATCGGCGTTTCTACCCGCTTCTTCGGCCGTTTTTCTCACTGGAGAATTTAATATCAAAAAGCAGTGTTTTCGACTGCGCTTTGATCTATTTCATTTTTTATATTTTATATTATTTTATGCTTAAGAAGTTGATTTATTTTTGCTCTATTTGTTTGTTTATTTGTTTCCTTTTTCATCGACAAATATCTTCAAAGAGCATGACAAACCTCAATGGCATTCTATTATTACAGTATGCGGCTGCGTTTTCATCGGCGTTTCTACCCGCTTCTTCGGCCGTTTTTCTCACGGGAGAATTTAATATCAAAAAGCAGTGTTTTCGACTGCGCTTTGATCTATTTCATTTTTTATATTTTATATTATTTTATGCTTAAGAAGTTGATTTATTTTTGCTCTATTTGTTTGTTTATTTGTTTCCTTTTTCATCGACAAATATCTTCAAAGAGCATGGCAAAGCTCAATGGCATTCTATTATTACAGTATGCGGCTGCATTTCTATCGGCATTTCAACCCGCTTCTTCGGCCGTTTTTCTCACGGGAGAATTTAATATCAAAAAGCAGTGTTTTCGACTGCGCTTTGATCTATTTCATTTTTTATATTTTATATTATTTTATGCTTAAGAAGTTGATTTATTTTTGCTCTATTTGTTTGTTTATTTGTTTCCTTTTTCATCGACAAATATCTTCAAAGAGCATGGCAAAGCTCAATGGCATTCTATTATTACAGTATGCGGCTGCATTTCTATCGGCATTTCAACCCGCTTCTTCGGCCGTTTTTCTCACTGTAGAATTTAATATCAAAAAGCAGTGTTTTCGACTGCGTTTTGATCTATTTCATTTTTTATATTTTATATTATTTTATGCTTAAGAAGTTGATTTATTTTTGCTCTATTTGTTTGTTTATTTGTTTCCTTTTTCATCGACAAATATCTTCAAAGAGCATGGCAAAGCTCAATGGCATTCTATTATTACAGTATGCGGCTGCGTTTTCATCGGCGTTTCTACCCGCTTCTTCGGCCGTTTTTCTCACTGGAGAATTTAATATCAAAAAGCAGTGTTTTCGACTGCGCTTTGATCTATTTCATTTTTTATATTTTATATTATTTTATGCTTAAGAAGTTGATTTATTTTTGCTCTATTTGTTTGTTTATTTGTTTCCTTTTTCATCGACAAATATCTTCAAAGAGCATGACAAACCTCAATGGCATTCTATTATTACAGTATGCGGCTGCGTTTTCATCGGCGTTTCTACCCGCTTCTTCGGCCGTTTTTCTCACGGGAGAATTTAATATCAAAAAGCAGTGTTTTCGACTGCGCTTTGATCTATTTCATTTTTTATATTTTATATTATTTTATGCCTAAGAAGTTGATTTATTTTTGCTCTATTTGTTTGTTTATTTGTTTCCTTTTTCATCGACAAATATCTTCAAAGAGCATGGAAAAGCTCAATGGCATTCTATTATTACAGTATGCGGCTGCATTTCTATCGGCATTTCAACCCGCTTCTTCGGCCGTTTTTCTCACTGTAGAATTTAATATCAAAAAGCAGTGTTTTCGACTGCGCTTTGATCTATTTCATTTTTTATATTTTATATTATTTTATGCTTAAGAAGTTGATTTATTTTTGCTCTATTTGTTTGTTTATTTGTTTCCTTTTTCATCGACAAATATCTTCAAAGAGCATGGCAAAGCTCAATGGCATTCTATTATTACAGTATGCGGCTGCATTTCTATCGGCATTTCAACCCGCTTCTTCGGCCGTTTTTCTCACTGTAGAATTTAATATCAAAAAGCAGTGTTTTCGACTGCGTTTTGATCTATTTCACTTTTTATATTTTATATTATTTTATGCCTAAGAAGTTGATTTATTTTTTTCAAGAGAATTTAATATCAAAAAGCAGTGTAGAAAATTTAATATAAAAACGCAATAATGTCGACTGCGTTTAGATCTTTTTCATTTTTAAACAAATAAAGTTGTTTCTTTTTTACCAGTACTTAAAGTGCAAAATTGTGTTATAAACTAGAGTTTTCGTAAATATTTTTGTACGATATATTATTTTATGCTTAAGAAGTTGATTTATTTTTGCTCTATTTGTTTGTTTATTTGTTTCCTTTTTCATCGACAAATATCTTCAAAGAGCATGGCAAAGCTCAATGGCATTCTATTATTACAGTATGCGGCTGCGTTTTCATCGGCGTTTCTACCCGCTTCTTCGGCCGTTTTTCTCACTGGAGAATTTAATATCAAAAAGCAGTGTTTTCGACTGCGCTTTGATCTATTTCATTTTTTATATTTTATATTATTTTATGCTTAAGAAGTTGATTTATTTTTGCTCTATTTGTTTGTTTATTTGTTTCCTTTTTCATCGACAAATATCTTCAAAGAGCATGGCAAAGCTCAATGGCATTCTATTATTACAGTATGCGGCTGCGTTTTCATCGGCGTTTCTACCCGCTTCTTCGGCCGTTTTTCTCACTGGAGAATTTAATATCAAAAAGCAGTGTTTTCGACTGCGCTTTGATCTATTTCATTTTTTATATTTTATATTATTTTATGCTTAAGAAGTTGATTTATTTTTGCTCTATTTGTTTGTTTATTTGTTTCCTTTTTCATCGACAAATATCTTCAAAGAGCATGACAAACCTCAATGGCATTCTATTATTACAGTATGCGGCTGCGTTTTCATCGGCGTTTCTACCCGCTTCTTCGGCCGTTTTTCTCACGGGAGAATTTAATATCAAAAAGCAGTGTTTTCGACTGCGCTTTGATCTATTTCATTTTTTATATTTTATATTATTTTATGCTTAAGAAGTTGATTTATTTTTGCTCTATTTGTTTGTTTATTTGTTTCCTTTTTCATCGACAAATATCTTCAAAGAGCATGGCAAAGCTCAATGGCATTCTATTATTACAGTATGCGGCTGCATTTCTATCGGCATTTCAACCCGCTTCTTCGGCCGTTTTTCTCACTGTAGAATTTAATATCAAAAAGCAGTGTTTTCGACTGCGCTTTGATCTATTTCATTTTTTATATTTTATATTATTTTATGCCTAAGAAGTTGATTTATTTTCTTCAAGAGAATTTAATATCAAAAAGCAGTGTAGAGAATTTAATATCAAAAAGCAATAATGTCGACTGCGTTTAGATCTTTTTCATTTTTAAACAAATAAAGTTGGTTCTTTTTTACCAGTACTTAAAGTGCAAAATTGTGTTATAAACTAGAGTTTTCGTAAATATTTTTGTATAATATTTTATGTCTTAGAAGTTGATTTATTTTTGCTCTATTTGTTTGTTTATTTGTTTCCTTTTTCATCGACAAATATCTTCAAAGAGCATGGCAAAGCTCAATGGCATTCTATTATTACAGTATGCGGCTGCGTTTCCATCGGCGTTTCTACCCGCTTCTTCGGCCGTTTTTCTCACTGGAGAATTTAATATCAAAAAGCAGTGTTTTCGACTGCGTTTTGATCTATTTCACTTTTTATATTTTATATTATTTTATGCCTAAGAAGTTGATTTATTTTCTTCAAGAGAATTTAATATCAAAAAGCAGTGTAGAGAATTTAATATCAAAAAGCAATAATGTCGACTGCGTTTAGATCTTTTTCATTTTTAAACAAATAAAGTTGGTTCTTTTTTACCAGTACTTAAAGTGCAAAATTGTGTTATAAACTAGAGTTTTCGTAAATATTTTTGTATAATATTTTATGTCTTAGAAGTTGATTTATTTTTGCTCTATTTGTTTGTTTATTTGTTTCCTTTTTCATCGACAAATATCTTCAAAGAGCATGGCAAAGCTCAATGGCATTCTATTATTACAGTATGCGGCTGCGTTTTCATCGGCTTTTCTACCCGCTTCTTCGGCCGTTTTTCTCACTGTAGAATTTAATATCAAAAAGCAGTGTTTTCGACTGCGTTTTGATCTATTTCATTTTTTATATTTTATATTATTTTATGCCTAAGAAGTTGATTTATTTTCTGCAAGAGAATTTAATATCAAAAAGCAGTGTAGAGAATTTAATATCAAAAAGCAATAATGTCGACTGCGTTTAGATCTTTTTAATTTTTAAACAAATAAAATTGGTTCTTTTTTACCAGTACTTAAAGTGCAAAATTGTGTTATAAACTAGAGTTTTCGTAAATATTTTTGTATAATATTTTATGTCTTAGAAGTTGATTTATTTTTGCTCTATTTGTTTGTTTATTTGTTTCCTTTTTCATCGACAAATATCTTCAAAGAGCATGGCAAGGCTCAATGGCATTCTATTATTACAGTATGCGGCTGCGTTTTCATCGGCGTTTCTACCCGATTCTTCGGCCGTTTTTCTCACGGGAGAATTTAATATCAAAAAGCAGTGTTTTCGACTGCGCTTTGATCTATTTCATTTTTTATATTTTATATTATTTTATGCTTAAGAAGTTGATTTATTTTTGCTCTATTTGTTTGTTTATTTGTTTCCTTTTTCATCGACAAATATCTTCAAAGAGCATGGCAAAGCTCAATGGCATTCTATTATTACAGTATGCGGCTGCATTTCTATCGGCATTTCAACCCGCTTCTTCGGCCGTTTTTCTCACTGTAGAATTTAATATCAAAAAGCAGTGTAGAGAATTTAATATCAAAAAGCAATAATGTCGACTGCGTTTAGATCTTTTTCATTTTTAAACAAATAAAGTTGGTTCTTTTTTACCAGTACTTAAAGTGCAAAATTGTGTTATAAACTAGAGTTTTCGTAAATATTTTTGTATAATATTTTATGTCTTAGAAGTTGATTTATTTTTGCTCTATTTGTTTGTTTATTTGTTTCCTTTTTCATCGACAAATATCTTCAAAGAGCATGGCAAAGCTCAATGGCATTCTATTATTACAGTATGCGGCTGCGTTTCCATCGGCGTTTCTACCCGCTTCTTCGGCCGTTTTTCTCACTGGAGAATTTAATATCAAAAAGCAGTGTTTTCGACTGCGTTTTGATCTATTTCACTTTTTATATTTTATATTATTTTATGCCTAAGAAGTTGATTTATTTTCTTCAAGAGAATTTAATATCAAAAAGCAGTGTAGAGAATTTAATATCAAAAAGCAATAATGTCGACTGCGTTTAGATCTTTTTCATTTTTAAACAAATAAAGTTGGTTCTTTTTTACCAGTACTTAAAGTGCAAAATTGTGTTATAAACTAGAGTTTTCGTAAATATTTTTGTACGATATATTATTTTATGCTTAAGAAGTTGATTTATTTTTGCTCTATTTGTTTGTTTATTTGTTTCCTTTTTCATCGACAAATATCTTCAAAGAGCATGGCAAAGCTCAATGGCATTCTATTATTACAGTATGCGGCTGCGTTTTCATCGGCTTTTCTACCCGCTTCTTCGGCCGTTTTTCTCACTGTAGAATTTAATATCAAAAAGCAGTGTTTTCGACTGCGTTTTGATCTATTTCATTTTTTATATTTTATATTATTTTATGCCTAAGAAGTTGATTTATTTTCTGCAAGAGAATTTAATATCAAAAAGCAGTGTAGAGAATTTAATATCAGAAAGCAATAATGTCGACTGCGTTTAGATCTTTTTCATTTTTAAACAAATAAAGTTGGTTCTTTTTTACCAGTACTTAAAGTGCAAAATTGTGTTATAGACTAGAGTTTTCGTAAATATTTTTGTATAATATTTTATGTCTTAGAAGTTGATTTATTTTTGCTCTATTTGTTTGTTTATTTCTTTCCTTTTTCATCGACAAATATCTTCAAAGAGCATGGCAAAGCTCAATGGCATTCTATTATTACAGTATGCGGCTGCGTTTTTATCGGCGTTTCTACCCGCTTCTTCGGCCGTTGTTCTCACTGGAGAATTTAATATCAAAAAGCAGTGTTTTCGACTGCGTTTTGATCTATTTCACTTTTAATATTTTATATTATTTTATGCCTAAGAAGTTGATTTATTTTCTGCAATAGAATTTAATATCAAAAAGCAGTGTAGAGAATTTAATATCAAAAAGCAATAATGTCGACTGCCTTTAGATCTTTTTCATTTTTAAACAAATAAAATTGGTTCTTTTTTACCAGTACTTATAGTGCAAAATTGTGTTATAAACTAGAGTTTTCGTAAATATTTTTGTATAATATTTTATGTCTTAGAAGTTGATTTATTTTTGCTCTATTTGTTTGTTTATTTGTTTCCTTTTTCATCGACAAATATCTTCAAAGAGCATGGCAAAGCTCAATGGCATTCTATTATTACAGTATGCGGCTGCGTTTTCATCGTCGTTTCTACCCGCTTCTTCGGCCGTTTTTCTCACTGTAGAATTTAATATCAAAATCTGTGTTTTCGACTGCGTTTTTATCTATTTCATTTTTTATATTTTATATTATTTTATGCCTAAGAAGTTGATTTATTTTCTGCAATAGAATTTAATATCAAAAAGCAGTGTAGAGAATTTAATATCAAAAAGCAATAATGTCGACTGCGTTTAGATCTTTTTCATTTTTAAACAAATAAAGTTGGTTCTTTTTTACCAGTACTTAAAGTGCAAAATTGTGTTATAAACTAGAGTTTTCGTAAATATTTTTGTACGATATATTATTTTATGCTTAAGAAGTTGATTTATTTTTGCTCTATTTGTTTGTTTATTTGTTTCCTTTTTCATCGACAAATATCTTCAAAGAGCATGGCAAAGCTCAATGGCATTCTATTATTACAGTATGCGGCTGCGTTTTAATCGGCGTTTCTACCCGCTTCTTCGGCCGTTTTTCTCACTGTAGAATTTAATATCAAAAAGCAGTGTTTTCGACTGCGTTTTGATCTATTTCATTTTTTATATTTTATATTATTTTATGCCTAAGAAGTTGATTTATTTTCTGCAATAGAATTTAATATCAAAAAGCAGTGTAGAGAATTTAATATCAAAAAGCAATAATGTCGACTGCGTTTAGATCTTTTTCATTTTTAAACAAATAAAATTGGTTCTTTTTTACCAGTACTTAAAGTGCAAAATTGTGTTATAAACTAGAGTTTTCGTAAATATTTTTGTATAATATTTTATGTCTTAGAAGTTGATTTATTTTTGCTCTATTTGTTTGTTTATTTGTTTCCTTTTTCATCGACAAATATCTTCAAAGAGCATGGCAAAGCTCAATGGCATTCTATTATTACAGTATGCGTCTGCGTTTTCATCGGCGTTTCTACCCGCTTCTTCGGCCGTTTTTCTCACTGGAGAATTTAATATCAAAAAGCAGTGTTTTCGACTGAGCTTTGATCTATTTCATTTTTTATATTTTATATTATTTTATGCCTAAGAAGTTGATTTATTTTCTGCAAGAGAATTTAATATCAAAAAGCAGTGTAGAGAATTTAATATCAAAAAGCAATAATGTCGACTGCGTTTAGATCTTTTTCATTTTTAAACAAATAAAGTTGGTTCTTTTTTACCAGTACTTAAAGTGCAAAATTGTGTTATAAACTAGAGTTTTCGTAAATATTTTTGTACGATATATTATTTTATGCTTAAGAAGTTGATTTATTTTTGCTCTATTTGTTTGTTTATTTGTTTCCTTTTTCATCGACAAATATCTTCAAAGAGCATGGCAAAGCTCAATGGCATTCTATTATTACAGTATGCGGCTGCGTTTTCATCGGCGTTTCTACCCGCTTCTTCGGCCGTTTTTCTCACTGGAGAATTTAATATCAAAAAGCAGTGTTTTCGACTGCGTTTTCATCTATTTCACTTTTTATATTTTATATTATTTTATGCCTAAGAAGTTGATTTATTTTCTTCAAGAGAATTTAATATCAAAAAGCAGTGTAGAGAATTTAATATCAAAAAGCAATAATGTCGACTGCGTTTAGATCTTTTTCATTTTTAAACAAATAAAGTTGGTTCTTTTTTACCAGTACTTAAAGTGCAAAATTGTGTTATAAACTAGAGTTTTCGTAAATATTTTTGTATGATATATTATTTTATGCTTAAGAAGTTGATTTATTTTTGCTCTATTTGTTTGTTTATTTGTTTCCTTTTTCATCGACAAATATCTTCAAAGAGCATGGCAAAGCTCAATGGCATTCTATTATTACAGTATGCGGCTGCGTTTTCATCGGCGTTTCTACCCGCTTCTTCGGCCGTTTTTCTCACTGGAGAATTTAATATCAAAAAGCAGTGTTTTCGACTGCGCTTTGATCTATTTCATTTTTTATATTTTATATTATTTTATGCTTAAGAAGTTGATTTATTTTTGCTCTATTTGTTTGTTTATTTGTTTCCTTTTTCATCGACAAATATCTTCAAAGAGCATGGCAAAGCTCAATGGCATTCTTTTATTACAATATGCGGCTGCATTTCTATCGGCATTTCAACCCGCTTCTTCGGCCGTTTTTCTCACTGTAGAATTTAATATCAAAAAGCAGTGTTTTCGACTGCGTTTTGATCTATTTCACTTTTAATATTTAATATTATTTTATGCCTAAGAAGTTGATTTATTTTCTTCAAGAGAATTTAATATCAAAAAGCAGTGTAGAGAATTTAATATCAAAAAGCAATAATGTCGACTGCGTTTAGATCTTTTTCATTTTTAAACAAATAAAGTTGGTTCTTTTTTACCAGTACTTAAAGTGCAAAATTGTGTTATAAACTAGAGTTTTCGTAAATATTTTTGTACGATATATTATTTTATGCTTAAGAAGTTGATTTATTTTTGCTCTATTTGTTTGTTTATTTGTTTCCTTTTTCATCGACAAATATCTTCAAAGAGCATGGCAAAGCTCAATGGCATTCTATTATTACAGTATGCGGCTGCGTTTTCATCGGCGTTTCTACCCGCTTCTTCGGCCGTTTTTCTCACTGGAGAATTTAATATCAAAAAGCAGTGTTTTCGACTGCGCTTTGATCTATTTCATTTTTTATATTTTATATTATTTTATGCTTAAGAAGTTGATTTATTTTTGCTCTATTTGTTTGTTTATTTGTTTCCTTTTTCATCGACAAATATCTTCAAAGAGCATGGCAAAGCTCAATGGCATTCTTTTATTACAATATGCGGCTGCATTTCAACCCGCTTCTTCGGCCGTTTTTCTCACTGTAGAATTTAATATCAAAAAGCAGTGTTTTCGACTGCGTTTTGATCTATTTCACTTTTAATATTTTATATTATTTTATGCCTAAGAAGTTGATTTATTTTCTGCAAGAGAATTTAATATCAAAAAGCAGTGTAGAGAATTTAATATCAAAAAGTAATAATGTCGACTGCGTTTAGATCTTTTTCATTTTTAAACAAATAAATTTGGTTCTTTTTTACCAGTACTTAAAGTGCAAAATTGTGTTATAAACTAGAGTTTTCGTAAATATTTTTGTATAATATTTTATGTCTTATTTTTGCTCTATTTGTTTGTTTATTTGTTTCCTTTTTCATCGACAAATATCTTCAAAGAGCATGGCAAAGCTCAATGGCATTCTATTATTACAGTATGCGGCTGCGTTTTCATCGGCGTTTCTACCCGCTTCTTCGGCCGTTTTTCTCACTGGAGAATTTAATATCAAAAAGCAGTGTTTTCGACTGCGCTTTGATCTATTTCATTTTTTATATTTTATATTATTTTATGCTTAAGAAGTTGATTTATTTTTGCTCTATTTGTTTGTTTATTTGTTTCCTTTTTCATCGACAAATATCTTCAAAGAGCATGGCAAAGCTCAATGGCATTCTTTTATTACAATATGCGGCTGCATTTCTATCGGCATTTCAACCCGCTTCTTCGGCCGTTTTTCTCACTGTAGAATTTAATATCAAAAAGCAGTGTTTTCGACTGCGTTTTGATCTATTTCACTTTTAATATTTAATATTATTTTATGCCTAAGAAGTTGATTTATTTTCTTCAAGAGAATTTAATATCAAAAAGCAGTGTAGAGAATTTAATATCAAAAAGCAATAATGTCGACTGCGTTTAGATCTTTTTCATTTTTAAACAAATAAAGTTGGTTCTTTTTTACCAGTACTTAAAGTGCAAAATTGTGTTATAAACTAGAGTTTTCGTAAATATTTTTGTACGATATATTATTTTATGCTTAAGAAGTTGATTTATTTTTGCTCTATTTGTTTGTTTATTTGTTTCCTTTTTCATCGACAAATATCTTCAAAGAGCATGGCAAAGCTCAATGGCATTCTATTATTACAGTATGCGGCTGCGTTTTCATCGGCGTTTCTACCCGCTTCTTCGGCCGTTTTTCTCACTGGAGAATTTAATATCAAAAAGCAGTGTTTTCGACTGCGTTTTGATCTATTTCACTTTTTATATTTTATATTATTTTATGCCTAAGAAGTTGATTTATTTTCTTCAAGAGAATTTAATATCAAAAAGCAGTGTAGAGAATTTAATATCAAAAAGCAATAATGTCGACTGCGTTTAGATCTTTTTCATTTTTAAACAAATAAAGTTGGTTCTTTTTTACCAGTACTTAAAGTGCAAAATTGTGTTATAAACTAGAGTTTTCGTAAATATTTTTGTACGATATATTATTTTATGCTTAAGAAGTTGATTTATTTTTGCTCTATTTGTTTGTTTATTTGTTTCCTTTTTCATCGACAAATATCTTCAAAGAGCATGGCAAAGCTCAATGGCATTCTATTATTACAGTATGCGGCTGCGTTTTCATCGGCGTTTCTACCCGCTTCTTCGGCCGTTTTTCTCACTGGAGAATTTAATATCAAAAAGCAGTGTTTTCGACTGCGCTTTGATCTATTTCATTTTTTATATTTTATATTATTTTATGCTTAAGAAGTTGATTTATTTTTGCTCTATTTGTTTGTTTATTTGTTTCCTTTTTCATCGACAAATATCTTCAAAGAGCATGGCAAAGCTCAATGGCATTCTTTTATTACAATATGCGGCTGCATTTCTATCGGCATTTCAACCCGCTTCTTCGGCCGTTTTTCTCACTGTAGAATTTAATATCAAAAAGCAGTGTTTTCGACTGCGTTTTGATCTATTTCACTTTTAATATTTTATATTATTTTATGCCTAAGAAGTTGATTTATTTTCTGCAAGAGAATTTAATATCAAAAAGCAGTGTAGAGAATTTAATATCAAAAAGTAATAATGTCGACTGCGTTTAGATCTTTTTCATTTTTAAACAAATAAATTTGGTTCTTTTTTACCAGTACTTAAAGTGCAAAATTGTGTTATAAACTAGAGTTTTCGTAAATATTTTTGTATAATATTTTATGTCTTATTTTTGCTCTATTTGTTTGTTTATTTGTTTCCTTTTTCATCGACAAATATCTTCAAAGAGCATGGCAAAGCTCAATGGCATTCTATTATTACAGTATGCGGCTGCGTTTTCATCGGCGTTTCTACCCGCTTCTTCGGCCGTTTTTCTCACTGGAGAATTTAATATCAAAAAGCAGTGTTTTCGACTGCGCTTTGATCTATTTCATTTTTTATATTTTATATTATTTTATGCTTAAGAAGTTGATTTATTTTTGCTCTATTTGTTTGTTTATTTGTTTCCTTTTTCATCGACAAATATCTTCAAAGAGCATGGCAAAGCTCAATGGCATTCTTTTATTACAATATGCGGCTGCATTTCTATCGGCATTTCAACCCGCTTCTTCGGCCGTTTTTCTCACTGTAGAATTTAATATCAAAAAGCAGTGTTTTCGACTGCGTTTTGATCTATTTCACTTTTAATATTTAATATTATTTTATGCCTAAGAAGTTGATTTATTTTCTTCAAGAGAATTTAATATCAAAAAGCAGTGTAGAGAATTTAATATCAAAAAGCAATAATGTCGACTGCGTTTAGATCTTTTTCATTTTTAAACAAATAAAGTTGGTTCTTTTTTACCAGTACTTAAAGTGCAAAATTGTGTTATAAACTAGAGTTTTCGTAAATATTTTTGTACGATATATTATTTTATGCTTAAGAAGTTGATTTATTTTTGCTCTATTTGTTTGTTTATTTGTTTCCTTTTTCATCGACAAATATCTTCAAAGAGCATGGCAAAGCTCAATGGCATTCTATTATTACAGTATGCGGCTGCGTTTTCATCGGCGTTTCTACCCGCTTCTTCGGCCGTTTTTCTCACTGGAGAATTTAATATCAAAAAGCAGTGTTTTCGACTGCGCTTTGATCTATTTCATTTTTTATATTTTATATTATTTTATGCTTAAGAAGTTGATTTATTTTTGCTCTATTTGTTTGTTTATTTGTTTCCTTTTTCATCGACAAATATCTTCAAAGAGCATGGCAAAGCTCAATGGCATTCTTTTATTACAATATGCGGCTGCATTTCAACCCGCTTCTTCGGCCGTTTTTCTCACTGTAGAATTTAATATCAAAAAGCAGTGTTTTCGACTGCGTTTTGATCTATTTCACTTTTAATATTTTATATTATTTTATGCCTAAGAAGTTGATTTATTTTCTGCAAGAGAATTTAATATCAAAAAGCAGTGTAGAGAATTTAATATCAAAAAGTAATAATGTCGACTGCGTTTAGATCTTTTTCATTTTTAAACAAATAAATTTGGTTCTTTTTTACCAGTACTTAAAGTGCAAAATTGTGTTATAAACTAGAGTTTTCGTAAATATTTTTGTATAATATTTTATGTCTTATTTTTGCTCTATTTGTTTGTTTATTTGTTTCCTTTTTCATCGACAAATATCTTCAAAGAGCATGGCAAAGCTCAATGGCATTCTATTATTACAGTATGCGGCTGCGTTTTCATCGGCGTTTCTACCCGCTTCTTCGGCCGTTTTTCTCACTGGAGAATTTAATATCAAAAAGCAGTGTTTTCGACTGCGCTTTGATCTATTTCATTTTTTATATTTTATATTATTTTATGCTTAAGAAGTTGATTTATTTTTGCTCTATTTGTTTGTTTATTTGTTTCCTTTTTCATCGACAAATATCTTCAAAGAGCATGGCAAAGCTCAATGGCATTCTTTTATTACAATATGCGGCTGCATTTCTATCGGCATTTCAACCCGCTTCTTCGGCCGTTTTTCTCACTGTAGAATTTAATATCAAAAAGCAGTGTTTTCGACTGCGTTTTGATCTATTTCACTTTTAATATTTAATATTATTTTATGCCTAAGAAGTTGATTTATTTTCTTCAAGAGAATTTAATATCAAAAAGCAGTGTAGAGAATTTAATATCAAAAAGCAATAATGTCGACTGCGTTTAGATCTTTTTCATTTTTAAACAAATAAAGTTGGTTCTTTTTTACCAGTACTTAAAGTGCAAAATTGTGTTATAAACTAGAGTTTTCGTAAATATTTTTGTACGATATATTATTTTATGCTTAAGAAGTTGATTTATTTTTGCTCTATTTGTTTGTTTATTTGTTTCCTTTTTCATCGACAAATATCTTCAAAGAGCATGGCAAAGCTCAATGGCATTCTATTATTACAGTATGCGGCTGCGTTTTCATCGGCGTTTCTACCCGCTTCTTCGGCCGTTTTTCTCACTGGAGAATTTAATATCAAAAAGCAGTGTTTTCGACTGCGTTTTGATCTATTTCACTTTTTATATTTTATATTATTTTATGCCTAAGAAGTTGATTTATTTTCTTCAAGAGAATTTAATATCAAAAAGCAGTGTAGAGAATTTAATATCAAAAAGCAATAATGTCGACTGCGTTTAGATCTTTTTCATTTTTAAACAAATAAAGTTGGTTCTTTTTTACCAGTACTTAAAGTGCAAAATTGTGTTATAAACTAGAGTTTTCGTAAATATTTTTGTACGATATATTATTTTATGCTTAAGAAGTTGATTTATTTTTGCTCTATTTGTTTGTTTATTTGTTTCCTTTTTCATCGACAAATATCTTCAAAGAGCATGGCAAAGCTCAATGGCATTCTATTATTACAGTATGCGGCTGCGTTTTCATCGGCGTTTCTACCCGCTTCTTCGGCCGTTTTTCTCACTGGAGAATTTAATATCAAAAAGCAGTGTTTTCGACTGCGCTTTGATCTATTTCATTTTTTATATTTTATATTATTTTATGCTTAAGAAGTTGATTTATTTTTGCTCTATTTGTTTGTTTATTTGTTTCCTTTTTCATCGACAAATATCTTCAAAGAGCATGGCAAAGCTCAATGGCATTCTTTTATTACAATATGCGGCTGCATTTCTATCGGCATTTCAACCCGCTTCTTCGGCCGTTTTTCTCACTGTAGAATTTAATATCAAAAAGCAGTGTTTTCGACTGCGTTTTGATCTATTTCACTTTTAATATTTTATATTATTTTATGCCTAAGAAGTTGATTTATTTTCTGCAAGAGAATTTAATATCAAAAAGCAGTGTAGAGAATTTAATATCAAAAAGTAATAATGTCGACTGCGTTTAGATCTTTTTCATTTTTAAACAAATAAATTTGGTTCTTTTTTACCAGTACTTAAAGTGCAAAATTGTGTTATAAACTAGAGTTTTCGTAAATATTTTTGTATAATATTTTATGTCTTATTTTTGCTCTATTTGTTTGTTTATTTGTTTCCTTTTTCATCGACAAATATCTTCAAAGAGCATGGCAAAGCTCAATGGCATTCTATTATTACAGTATGCGGCTGCGTTTTCATCGGCGTTTCTACCCGCTTCTTCGGCCGTTTTTCTCACTGGAGAATTTAATATCAAAAAGCAGTGTTTTCGACTGCGCTTTGATCTATTTCATTTTTTATATTTTATATTATTTTATGCTTAAGAAGTTGATTTATTTTTGCTCTATTTGTTTGTTTATTTGTTTCCTTTTTCATCCACAAATATCTTCAAAGAGCATGGCAAAGCTCAATGGCATTCTTTTATTACAATATGCGGCTGCATTTCTATCGGCATTTCAACCCGCTTCTTCGGCCGTTTTTCTCACTGTAGAATTTAATATCAAAAAGCAGTGTTTTCGACTGCGTTTTGATCTATTTCACTTTTAATATTTTATATTATTTTATGCCTAAGAAGTTGATTTATTTTCTTCAAGAGAATTTAATATCAAAAAGCAGTGTGGAGAACTTAATATCAAAAAGCAATAATGTCGACTGCGTTTAGATCTTTTTCATTTTTAAACAAATAAAGTTGGTTCTTTTTTACCAGTACTTAAAGTGCAAAATTGTGTTATAAACTAGAGTTTTCGTAAATATTTTTGTATAATATTTTATGTCTTATTTTTGCTCTATTTGTTTGTTTATTTGTTTCCTTTTTCATCGACAAATATCTTCAAAGAGCATGGCAAAGCTCAATGGCATTCTATTATTACAGTATGCGGCTGCGTTTTCATCGGCGTTTCTACCCGCTTCTTCGGCCGTTTTTCTCACTGGAGAATTTAATATCAAAAAGCAGTGTTTTCGACTGCGCTTTGATCTATTTCATTTTTTATATTTTATATTATTTTATGCTTAAGAAGTTGATTTATTTTTGCTCTATTTGTTTGTTTATTTGTTTCCTTTTTCAACGACAAATATCTTCAAAGAGCATGGCAAAGCTCAATGGCATTCTTTTATTACAATATGCGGCTGCATTTCTATCGGCATTTCAACCCGCTTCTTCGGCCGTTTTTCTCACTGTAGAATTTAATATCAAAAAGCAGTGTTTTCGACTGCGTTTTGATCTATTTCACTTTTAATATTTTATATTATTTTATGCCTAAGAAGTTGATTTATTTTCTTCAAGAGAATTTAATATCAAAAAGCAGTGTAGAGAATTTAATATCAAAAAGCAATAATGTCGACTGCGTTTAGATCTTTTTCATTTTTAAACAAATAAAGTTGGTTCTTTTTTACCAGTACTTAAAGTGCAAAATTGTGTTATAAACTAGAGTTTTCGTAAATATTTTTGTACGATATATTATTTTATGCTTAAGAAGTTGATTTATTTTTGCTCTATTTGTTTGTTTATTTGTTTCCTTTTTCATCGACAAATATCTTCAAAGAGCATGGCAAAGCTCAATGGCATTCTATTATTACAGTATGCGGCTGCGTTTTAATCGGCGTTTCTACCCGCTTCTTCGGCCGTTTTTCTCACTGTAGAATTTAATATCAAAAAGCAGTGTTTTCGACTGCGTTTTGATCTATTTCATTTTTTATATTTTATATTATTTTATGCCTAAGAAGTTGATTTATTTTCTGCAATAGAATTTAATATCAAAAAGCAGTGTAGAGAATTTAATATCAAAAAGCAATAATGTCGACTGCGCTTAGATCTTTTTCATTTTTAAACAAATAAAATTGGTTCTTTTTTACCAGTACTTAAAGTGCAGAATTGTGTTATAAACTAGAGTTTTCGTAAATATTTTTGTATAATATTTTATGTCTTAGAAGTTGATTTATTTTTGCTCTATTTGTTTGTTTATTTGTTTCCTTTTTCATCGACAAATATCTTCAAAGAGCATGGCAAAGCTCAATGGCATTCTATTATTACAGTATGCGGCTGCGTTTTCATCGGCGTTTCTACCCACTTCTTCGGCCGTTTTTCTCACTGGAGAATTTAATATCAAAAAGCAGTGTTTTCGACTGCGCTTTGATCTATTTCATTTTTTATATTTTATATTATTTTATGCCTAAGAAGTTGATTTATTTTCTGCAAGAGAATTTAATATCAAAAAGCAATAATGTCGACTGCGTTTAGATCTTTTTCATTTTTAAACAAATAAAGTTGGTTCTTTTTTACCAGTACTTAAAGTGCAAAATTGTGTTATAGACTAGAGTTTTCGTAAATATTTTTGTATAATATTTTATGTCTTAGAAGTTGATTTATTTTTGCTCTATTTGTTTGTTTATTTGTTTCCTTTTTCATCGACAAATATCTTCAAAGAGCATGGCAAAGCTCAATGGCATTCTATTATTACAGTATGCGGCTGCGATTTCATCGGCGTTTCAACCCGCTTCTTCGGCCGTTTTTCTCACTGGAGAATTTAATATCAAAAAGTAGTGTTTTCGACTGCGTTTTGATCTATTTCATTTTTTATATTTTATATTATTTTATGCCTAAGAAGTTGATTTATTTTCTGCAAGAGAATTTAATATCAAAAAGCAGTGTAGAGAATTTAATATCAAAAAGTAATAATGTCGACTGCGTTTAGATCTTTTTCATTTTTAAACAAATAAAGTTGGTTCTTTTTTACCAGTACTTAAAGTGCAAAATTGTGTTATAAACTAGAGTTTTCGTAAATATTTTTGTATAATATTTTATGTCTTATTTTTGCTCTATTTGTTTGTTTATTTGTTTCCTTTTTCATCGACAAATATCTTCAAAGAGCATGGCAAAGCTCAATGGCATTCTTTTATTACAATATGCGGCTGCATTTCTATCGGCATTTCAACCCGCTTCTTCGGCCGTTTTTCTCACTAAAGAATTTAATATCAAAAAGCAGTGTTTTCGACTGCGTTTTGATCTATTTCACTTTTAATATTTTATATTATTTTATGCCTAAGAAGTTGATTTATTTTCTTCAAGAGAATTTAATATCAAAAAGCAGTGTAGAGAATTTAATATCAAAAAGCAATAATGTCGACTGCGTTTAGATCTTTTTCATTTTTAAACAAATAAAGTTGGTTCTTTTTTACCAGTACTTAAAGTGCAAAATTGTGTTATAAACTAGAGTTTTCGTAAATATTTTTGTACGATATATTATTTTATGCTTAAGAAGTTGATTTATTTTTGCTCTATTTGTTTGTTTATTTGTTTCCTTTTTCATCGACAAATATCTTCAAAGAGCATGGCAAAGCTCAATGGCATTCTATTATTACAGTATGCGGCTGCGTTTTCATCGGCGTTTCTACCCGCTTCTTCGGCCGTTTTTCTCACTGGAGAATTTAATATCAAAAAGCAGTGTTTTCAAATGCGCTTTGATCTATTTCATTTTTTATATTTTATATTATTTTATGCTTAAGAAGTTGATTTATTTTTGCTCTATTTGTTTGTTTATTTGTTTCCTTTTTCATCGACAAATATCTTCAAAGAGCATGGCAAAGCTCAATGGCATTCTTTTATTACAATATGCGGCTGCATTTCTATCGGCATTTCAACCCGCTTCTTCGGCCGTTTTTCTCACTGTAGAATTTAATATCAAAAAGCAGTGTTTTCGACTGCGTTTTGATCTATTTCACTTTTAATATTTTATATTATTTTATGCCTAAGAAGTTGATTTATTTTCTTCAAGAGAATTTAATATCAAAAAGCAGTGTAGAGAATTTAATATCAAAAAGCAATAATGTCGACTGCGTTTAGATCTTTTTCATTTTTAAACAAATAAAGTTGGTTCTTTTTTACCAGTACTTAAAGTGCAAAATTGTGTTATAAACTAGAGTTTTCGTAAATATTTTTGTACGATATATTATTTTATGCTTAAGAAGTTGATTTATTTTTGCTCTATTTGTTTGTTTATTTGTTTCCTTTTTCATCGACAAATATCTTCAAAGAGCATGGCAAAGCTCAATGGCATTCTATTATTACAGTATGCGGCTGCGTTTTAATCGGCGTTTCTACCCGCTTCTTCGGCCGTTTTTCTCACTGTAGAATTTAATATCAAAAAGCAGTGTTTTCAACTGCGTTTTGATCTATTTCATTTTTTATATTTTATATTATTTTATGCCTAAGAAGTTGATTTATTTTCTGCAATAGAATTTAATATCAAAAAGCAGTGTAGAGAATTTAATATCAAAAAGCAATAATGTCGACTGCGTTTAGATCTTTTTCATTTTTAAACAAATAAAATTGGTTCTTTTTTACCAGTACTTAAAGTGCAGAATTGTGTTATAAACTAGAGTTTTCGTAAATATTTTTGTATAATATTTTATGTCCTATTTTTGCTCTATTTGTTTGTTTATTTGTTTCCTTTTTCATCGACAAATATCTTCAAAGAGCATGGCAAAGCTCAATGGCATTCTATTATTACAGTATGCGGCTGCGTTTTCATCGGCGTTTCTACCCGCTTCTTCGGCCGTTTTTCTCACTGGAGAATTTAATATCAAAAAGCAGTGTTTTCGACTGCGCTTTGATCTATTTCATTTTTTATATTTTATATTATTTTATGCTTAAGAAGTTGATTTATTTTTGCTCTATTTGTTTGTTTATTTGTTTCCTTTTTCATCCACAAATATCTTCAAAGAGCATGGCAAAGCTCAATGGCATTCTTTTATTACAATATGCGGCTGCATTTCTATCGGCATTTCAACCCGCTTCTTCGGCCGTTTTTCTCACTGTAGAATTTAATATCAAAAAGCAGTGTTTTCGACTGCGTTTTGATCTATTTCACTTTTAATATTTTATATTATTTTATGCCTAAGAAGTTGATTTATTTTCTTCAAGAGAATTTAATATCAAAAAGCAGTGTGGAGAATTTAATATCAAAAAGCAATAATGTCGACTGCGTTTAGATCTTTTTCATTTTTAAACAAATAAAGTTGGTTCTTTTTTACCAGTACTTAAAGTGCAAAATTGTGTTATAAACTAGAGTTTTCGTAAATATTTTTGTATAATATTTTATGTCTTATTTTTGCTCTATTTGTTTGTTTATTTGTTTCCTTTTTCATCGACAAATATCTTCAAAGAGCATGGCAAAGCTCAATGGCATTCTATTATTACAGTATGCGGCTGCGTTTTCATCGGCGTTTCTACCCGCTTCTTCGGCCGTTTTTCTCACTGGAGAATTTAATATCAAAAAGCAGTGTTTTCGACTGCGCTTTGATCTATTTCATTTTTTATATTTTATATTATTTTATGCTTAAGAAGTTGATTTATTTTTGCTCTATTTGTTTGTTTATTTGTTTCCTTTTTCATCGACAAATATCTTCAAAGAGCATGGCAAAGCTCAATGGCATTCTTTTATTGCAATATGCGGCTGCATTTCTATCGGCATTTCAACCCGCTTCTTCGGCCGTTTTTCTCACTGTAGAATTTAATATCAAAAAGCAGTGTTTTCGACTGCGTTTTGATCTATTTCACTTTTAATATTTTATATTATTTTATGCCTAAGAAGTTGATTTATTTTCTGCAATAGAATTTAATATCAAAAAGCAGTGTAGAGAATTTAATATCAAAAAGCAATAATGTCGACTGCGCTTAGATCTTTTTCATTTTTAAACAAATAAAATTGGTTCTTTTTTACCAGTACTTAAAGTGCAAAATTGTGTTATAAACTAGAGTTTTCGTAAATATTTTTGTATAATATTTTATGTCTTAGAAGTTGATTTATTTTTGCTCTATTTGTTTGTTTATTTGTTTCCTTTTTCATCGACAAATATCTTCAAAGAGCATGGCAAAGCTCAATGGCATTCTATTATTACAGTATGCGGCTGCGTTTTCATCGGCGTTTCTACCCGCTTCTTCGGCCGTTTTTCTCACTGGAGAATTTAATATCAAAAAGCAGTGTTTTCGACTGCGCTTTGATCTATTTCATTTTTTATATTTTATATTATTTTATGCCTAAGAAGTTGATTTATTTTCTGCAAGAGAATTTAATATCAAAAAGCAATAATGTCGACTGCGTTTAGATCTTTTTCATTTTTAAACAAATAAAGTTGGTTCTTTTTTACCAGTACTTAAAGTGCAAAATTGTGTTATAGACTAGAGTTTTCGTAAATATTTTTGTATAATATTTTATGTCTTAGAAGTTGATTTATTTTTGCTCTATTTGTTTGTTTATTTGTTTCCTTTTTCATCGACAAATATCTTCAAAGAGCATGGCAAAGCTCAATGGCATTCTATTATTACAGTATGCGGCTGCGATTTCATCGGCGTTTCTACCCGCTTCTTCGGCCGTTTTTCTCACTGGAGAATTTAATATCAAAAAGTAGTGTTTTCGACTGCGTTTTGATCTATTTCATTTTTTATATTTTATATTATTTTATGCCTAAGAAGTTGATTTATTTTCTGCAAGAGAATTTAATATCAAAAAGCAGTGTAGAGAATTTAATATCAAAAAGTAATAATGTCGACTGCGTTTAGATCTTTTTCATTTTTAAACAAATAAAGTTGGTTCTTTTTTACCAGTACTTAAAGTGCAAAATTGTGTTATAAACTAGAGTTTTCGTAAATATTTTTGTATAATATTTTATGTCTTATTTTTGCTCTATTTGTTTGTTTATTTGTTTCCTTTTTCATCGACAAATATCTTCAAAGAGCATGGCAAAGCTCAATGGCATTCTTTTATTACAATATGCGGCTGCATTTCTATCGGCATTTCAACCCGCTTCTTCGGCCGTTTTTCTCACTGTAGAATTTAATATCAAAAAGCAGTGTTTTCGACTGCGCTTTGATCTATTTCATTTTTTATATTTTATATTATTTTATGCCTAAGAAGTTGATTTATTTTCTGCAAGAGAATTTAATATCAAAAGCAGTGTAGAGAATTTAATATCAAAAAGCAATAATGTCGACTGCGTTTAGATCTTTTTCATTTTTAAACAAATAAAGTTGGCTCTTTTTTACCAGTACTTAAAGTGCAAAATTGTGTTATAAACTAGAGTTTTCGTAAATATTTTTGTATAATATTTTATGTCTTAGAAGTTGATTTATTTTTGCTCTATTTGTTTGTTTATTTGTTTCCTTTTTCATCGACAAATATCTTCAAAGAGCATGGCAAAGCTCAATGGCATTCTATTATTACAGTATGCGACTGCGTTTTCATCGGCGTTTCTACCCGCTTCTTCGGCCGTTTTTCTCACTGTAGAATTTAATATCAAAAAGCAGTGTTTTCGACTGCGCTTTGATCTATTTCATTTTTTATATTTTATATTATTTTATGCTTAAGAAGTTGATTTATTTTTGCTCTATTTGTTTGTTTATTTGTTTCCTTTTTCATCGACAAATATCTTCAAAGAGCATGGCAAAGCTCAATGGCATTCTTTTATTACAATATGCGGCTGCATTTCTATCGGCATTTCAACCCGCTTCTTCGGCCGTTTTTCTCACTGTAGAATTTAATATCAAAAAGCAGTGTTTTCGACTGCGTTTTGATCTATTTCACTTTTAATATTTTATATTATTTTATGCCTAAGAAGTTGATTTATTTTCTTCAAGAGAATTTAATATCAAAAAGCAGTGTAGAGAATTTAATATCAAAAAGCAATAATGTCGACTGCGTTTAGATCTTTTTCATTTTTAAACAAATAAAGTTGGTTCTTTTTTACCAGTACTTAAAGTGCAAAATTGTGTTATAAACTAGAGTTTTCGTAAATATTTTTGTACGATATATTATTTTATGCTTAAGAAGTTGATTTATTTTTGCTCTATTTGTTTGTTTATTTGTTTCCTTTTTCATCGACAAATATCTTCAAAGAGCATGGCAAAGCTCAATGGCATTCTATTATTACAGTATGCGGCTGCGTTTTAATCGGCGTTTCTACCCGCTTCTTCGGCCGTTTTTCTCACTGGAGAATTTAATATCAAAAAGCAGTGTTTTCGACTGCGCTTTGATCTATTTCATTTTTTATATTTTATATTATTTTATGCTTAAGAAGTTGATTTATTTTTGCTCTATTTGTTTGTTTATTTGTTTCCTTTTTCATCGACAAATATCTTCAAAGAGCATGGCAAAGCTCAATGGCATTCTTTTATTACAATATGCGGCTGCATTTCTATCGGCATTTCAACCCGCTTCTTCGGCCGTTTTTCTCACTGTAGAATTTAATATCAAAAAGCAGTGTTTTCGACTGCGTTTTGATCTATTTCACTTTTAATATTTTATATTATTTTATGCCTAAGAAGTTGATTTATTTTCTTCAAGAGAATTTAATATCAAAAAGCAGTGTAGAGAATTTAATATCAAAAAGCAATAATGTCGACTGCGTTTAGATCTTTTTCATTTTTAAACAAATAAAGTTGGTTCTTTTTTACCAGTACTTAAAGTGCAAAATTGTGTTATAAACTAGAGTTTTCGTAAATATTTTTGTACGATATATTATTTTATGCTTAAGAAGTTGATTTATTTTTGCTCTATTTGTTTGTTTATTTGTTTCCTTTTTCATCGACAAATATCTTCAAAGAGCATGGCAAAGCTCAATGGCATTCTATTATTACAGTATGCGGCTGCGTTTTAATCGGCGTTTCTACCCGCTTCTTCGGCCGTTTTTCTCACTGTAGAATTTAATATCAAAAAGCAGTGTTTTCAACTGCGTTTTGATCTATTTCATTTTTTATATTTTATATTATTTTATGCCTAAGAAGTTGATTTATTTTCTGCAATAGAATTTAATATCAAAAAGCAGTGTAGAGAATTTAATATCAAAAAGCAATAATGTCGACTGCGTTTAGATCTTTTTCATTTTTAAACAAATAAAATTGGTTCTTTTTTACCAGTACTTAAAGTGCAGAATTGTGTTATAAACTAGAGTTTTCGTAAATATTTTTGTATAATATTTTATGTCCTATTTTTGCTCTATTTGTTTGTTTATTTGTTTCCTTTTTCATCGACAAATATCTTCAAAGAGCATGGCAAAGCTCAATGGCATTCTATTATTACAGTATGCGGCTGCGTTTTCATCGGCGTTTCTACCCGCTTCTTCGGCCGTTTTTCTCACTGGAGAATTTAATATCAAAAAGCAGTGTTTTCGACTGCGCTTTGATCTATTTCATTTTTTATATTTTATATTATTTTATGCTTAAGAAGTTGATTTATTTTTGCTCTATTTGTTTGTTTATTTGTTTCCTTTTTCATCCACAAATATCTTCAAAGAGCATGGCAAAGCTCAATGGCATTCTTTTATTACAATATGCGGCTGCATTTCTATCGGCATTTCAACCCGCTTCTTCGGCCGTTTTTCTCACTGTAGAATTTAATATCAAAAAGCAGTGTTTTCGACTGCGTTTTGATCTATTTCACTTTTAATATTTTATATTATTTTATGCCTAAGAAGTTGATTTATTTTCTTCAAGAGAATTTAATATCAAAAAGCAGTGTGGAGAATTTAATATCAAAAAGCAATAATGTCGACTGCGTTTAGATCTTTTTCATTTTTAAACAAATAAAGTTGGTTCTTTTTTACCAGTACTTAAAGTGCAAAATTGTGTTATAAACTAGAGTTTTCGTAAATATTTTTGTATAATATTTTATGTCTTATTTTTGCTCTATTTGTTTGTTTATTTGTTTCCTTTTTCATCGACAAATATCTTCAAAGAGCATGGCAAAGCTCAATGGCATTCTATTATTACAGTATGCGGCTGCGTTTTCATCGGCGTTTCTACCCGCTTCTTCGGCCGTTTTTCTCACTGGAGAATTTAATATCAAAAAGCAGTGTTTTCGACTGCGCTTTGATCTATTTCATTTTTTATATTTTATATTATTTTATGCTTAAGAAGTTGATTTATTTTTGCTCTATTTGTTTGTTTATTTGTTTCCTTTTTCATCGACAAATATCTTCAAAGAGCATGGCAAAGCTCAATGGCATTCTTTTATTGCAATATGCGGCTGCATTTCTATCGGCATTTCAACCCGCTTCTTCGGCCGTTTTTCTCACTGTAGAATTTAATATCAAAAAGCAGTGTTTTCGACTGCGTTTTGATCTATTTCACTTTTAATATTTTATATTATTTTATGCCTAAGAAGTTGATTTATTTTCTGCAATAGAATTTAATATCAAAAAGCAGTGTAGAGAATTTAATATCAAAAAGCAATAATGTCGACTGCGCTTAGATCTTTTTCATTTTTAAACAAATAAAATTGGTTCTTTTTTACCAGTACTTAAAGTGCAAAATTGTGTTATAAACTAGAGTTTTCGTAAATATTTTTGTATAATATTTTATGTCTTAGAAGTTGATTTATTTTTGCTCTATTTGTTTGTTTATTTGTTTCCTTTTTCATCGACAAATATCTTCAAAGAGCATGGCAAAGCTCAATGGCATTCTATTATTACAGTATGCGGCTGCGTTTTCATCGGCGTTTCTACCCGCTTCTTCGGCCGTTTTTCTCACTGGAGAATTTAATATCAAAAAGCAGTGTTTTCGACTGCGCTTTGATCTATTTCATTTTTTATATTTTATATTATTTTATGCCTAAGAAGTTGATTTATTTTCTGCAAGAGAATTTAATATCAAAAAGCAATAATGTCGACTGCGTTTAGATCTTTTTCATTTTTAAACAAATAAAGTTGGTTCTTTTTTACCAGTACTTAAAGTGCAAAATTGTGTTATAGACTAGAGTTTTCGTAAATATTTTTGTATAATATTTTATGTCTTAGAAGTTGATTTATTTTTGCTCTATTTGTTTGTTTATTTGTTTCCTTTTTCATCGACAAATATCTTCAAAGAGCATGGCAAAGCTCAATGGCATTCTATTATTACAGTATGCGGCTGCGATTTCATCGGCGTTTCTACCCGCTTCTTCGGCCGTTTTTCTCACTGGAGAATTTAATATCAAAAAGTAGTGTTTTCGACTGCGTTTTGATCTATTTCATTTTTTATATTTTATATTATTTTATGCCTAAGAAGTTGATTTATTTTCTGCAAGAGAATTTAATATCAAAAAGCAGTGTAGAGAATTTAATATCAAAAAGTAATAATGTCGACTGCGTTTAGATCTTTTTCATTTTTAAACAAATAAAGTTGGTTCTTTTTTACCAGTACTTAAAGTGCAAAATTGTGTTATAAACTAGAGTTTTCGTAAATATTTTTGTATAATATTTTATGTCTTATTTTTGCTCTATTTGTTTGTTTATTTGTTTCCTTTTTCATCGACAAATATCTTCAAAGAGCATGGCAAAGCTCAATGGCATTCTTTTATTACAATATGCGGCTGCATTTCTATCGGCATTTCAACCCGCTTCTTCGGCCGTTTTTCTCACTGTAGAATTTAATATCAAAAAGCAGTGTTTTCGACTGCGCTTTGATCTATTTCATTTTTTATATTTTATATTATTTTATGCCTAAGAAGTTGATTTATTTTCTGCAAGAGAATTTAATATCAAAAGCAGTGTAGAGAATTTAATATCAAAAAGCAATAATGTCGACTGCGTTTAGATCTTTTTCATTTTTAAACAAATAAAGTTGGCTCTTTTTTACCAGTACTTAAAGTGCAAAATTGTGTTATAAACTAGAGTTTTCGTAAATATTTTTGTATAATATTTTATGTCTTAGAAGTTGATTTATTTTTGCTCTATTTGTTTGTTTATTTGTTTCCTTTTTCATCGACAAATATCTTCAAAGAGCATGGCAAAGCTCAATGGCATTCTATTATTACAGTATGCGACTGCGTTTTCATCGGCGTTTCTACCCGCTTCTTCGGCCGTTTTTCTCACTGTAGAATTTAATATCAAAAAGCAGTGTTTTCGACTGCGCTTTGATCTATTTCATTTTTTATATTTTATATTATTTTATGCTTAAGAAGTTGATTTATTTTTGCTCTATTTGTTTGTTTATTTGTTTCCTTTTTCATCGACAAATATCTTCAAAGAGCATGGCAAAGCTCAATGGCATTCTTTTATTACAATATGCGGCTGCATTTCTATCGGCATTTCAACCCGCTTCTTCGGCCGTTTTTCTCACTGTAGAATTTAATATCAAAAAGCAGTGTTTTCGACTGCGTTTTGATCTATTTCACTTTTAATATTTTATATTATTTTATGCCTAAGAAGTTGATTTATTTTCTTCAAGAGAATTTAATATCAAAAAGCAGTGTAGAGAATTTAATATCAAAAAGCAATAATGTCGACTGCGTTTAGATCTTTTTCATTTTTAAACAAATAAAGTTGGTTCTTTTTTACCAGTACTTAAAGTGCAAAATTGTGTTATAAACTAGAGTTTTCGTAAATATTTTTGTACGATATATTATTTTATGCTTAAGAAGTTGATTTATTTTTGCTCTATTTGTTTGTTTATTTGTTTCCTTTTTCATCGACAAATATCTTCAAAGAGCATGGCAAAGCTCAATGGCATTCTATTATTACAGTATGCGGCTGCGTTTTAATCGGCGTTTCTACCCGCTTCTTCGGCCGTTTTTCTCACTGGAGAATTTAATATCAAAAAGCAGTGTTTTCGACTGCGCTTTGATCTATTTCATTTTTTATATTTTATATTATTTTATGCTTAAGAAGTTGATTTATTTTTGCTCTATTTGTTTGTTTATTTGTTTCCTTTTTCATCGACAAATATCTTCAAAGAGCATGGCAAAGCTCAATGGCATTCTTTTATTACAATATGCGGCTGCATTTCTATCGGCATTTCAACCCGCTTCTTCGGCCGTTTTTCTCACTGTAGAATTTAATATCAAAAAGCAGTGTTTTCGACTGCGTTTTGATCTATTTCACTTTTAATATTTTATATTATTTTATGCCTAAGAAGTTGATTTATTTTCTGCAATAGAATTTAATATCAAAAAGCAGTGTAGAGAATTTAATATCAAAAAGCAATAATGTCGACTGCGCTTAGATCTTTTTCATTTTTAAACAAATAAAATTGGTTCTTTTTTACCAGTACTTAAAGTGCAAAATTGTGTTATAAACTAGAGTTTTCGTAAATATTTTTGTATAATATTTTATGTCTTAGAAGTTGATTTATTTTTGCTCTATTTGTTTGTTTATTTGTTTCCTTTTTCATCGACAAATATCTTCAAAGAGCATGGCAAAGCTCAATGGCATTCTATTATTACAGTATGCGGCTGCGTTTTCATCGGCGTTTCTACCCGCTTCTTCGGCCGTTTTTCTCACTGGAGAATTTAATATCAAAAAGCAGTGTTTTCGACTGCGCTTTGATCTATTTCATTTTTTATATTTTATATTATTTTATGCCTAAGAAGTTGATTTATTTTCTGCAAGAGAATTTAATATCAAAAAGCAGTGTAGAGAATTTAATATCAAAAAGTAATAATGTCGACTGCGTTTAGATCTTTTTCATTTTTAAACAAATAAAGTTGGTTCTTTTTTACCAGTACTTAAAGTGCAAAATTGTGTTATAAACTAGAGTTTTCGTAAATATTTTTGTATAATATTTTATGTCTTATTTTTGCTCTATTTGTTTGTTTATTTGTTTCCTTTTTCATCGACAAATATCTTCAAAGAGCATGGCAAAGCTCAATGGCATTCTATTATTACAGTATGCGACTGCGTTTTCATCGGCGTTTCTACCCGCTTCTTCGGCCGTTTTTCTCACTGTAGAATTTAATATCAAAAAGCAGTGTTTTCGACTGCGCTTTGATCTATTTCATTTTTTATATTTTATATTATTTTATGCTTAAGAAGTTGATTTATTTTTGCTCTATTTGTTTGTTTATTTGTTTCCTTTTTCATCGACAAATATCTTCAAAGAGCATGGCAAAGCTCAATGGCATTCTTTTATTACAATATGCGGCTGCATTTCTATCGGCATTTCAACCCGCTTCTTCGGCCGTTTTTCTCACTGTAGAATTTAATATCAAAAAGCAGTGTTTTCGACTGCGTTTTGATCTATTTCACTTTTAATATTTTATATTATTTTATGCCTAAGAAGTTGATTTATTTTCTGCAATAGAATTTAATATCAAAAAGCAGTGTAGAGAATTTAATATCAAAAAGCAATAATGTCGACTGCGCTTAGATCTTTTTCATTTTTAAACAAATAAAATTGGTTCTTTTTTACCAGTACTTAAAGTGCAAAATTGTGTTATAAACTAGAGTTTTCGTAAATATTTTTGTATAATATTTTATGTCTTAGAAGTTGATTTATTTTTGCTCTATTTGTTTGTTTATTTGTTTCCTTTTTCATCGACAAATATCTTCAAAGAGCATGGCAAAGCTCAATGGCATTCTATTATTACAGTATGCGGCTGCGTTTTCATCGGCGTTTCTACCCGCTTCTTCGGCCGTTTTTCTCACTGGAGAATTTAATATCAAAAAGCAGTGTTTTCGACTGCGCTTTGATCTATTTCATTTTTTATATTTTATATTATTTTATGCCTAAGAAGTTGATTTATTTTCTGCAAGAGAATTTAATATCAAAAAGCAATAATGTCGACTGCGTTTAGATCTTTTTCATTTTTAAACAAATAAAGTTGGTTCTTTTTTACCAGTACTTAAAGTGCAAAATTGTGTTATAGACTAGAGTTTTCGTAAATATTTTTGTATAATATTTTATGTCTTAGAAGTTGATTTATTTTTGCTCTATTTGTTTGTTTATTTGTTTCCTTTTTCATCGACAAATATCTTCAAAGAGCATGGCAAAGCTCAATGGCATTCTATTATTACAGTATGCGGCTGCGATTTCATCGGCGTTTCTACCCGCTTCTTCGGCCGTTTTTCTCACTGGAGAATTTAATATCAAAAAGTAGTGTTTTCGACTGCGTTTTGATCTATTTCATTTTTTATATTTTATATTATTTTATGCCTAAGAAGTTGATTTATTTTCTGCAAGAGAATTTAATATCAAAAAGCAGTGTAGAGAATTTAATATCAAAAAGTAATAATGTCGACTGCGTTTAGATCTTTTTCATTTTTAAACAAATAAAGTTGGTTCTTTTTTACCAGTACTTAAAGTGCAAAATTGTGTTATAAACTAGAGTTTTCGTAAATATTTTTGTATAATATTTTATGTCTTATTTTTGCTCTATTTGTTTGTTTATTTGTTTCCTTTTTCATCGACAAATATCTTCAAAGAGCATGGCAAAGCTCAATGGCATTCTTTTATTACAATATGCGGCTGCATTTCTATCGGCATTTCAACCCGCTTCTTCGGCCGTTTTTCTCACTGTAGAATTTAATATCAAAAAGCAGTGTTTTCGACTGCGCTTTGATCTATTTCATTTTTTATATTTTATATTATTTTATGCCTAAGAAGTTGATTTATTTTCTGCAAGAGAATTTAATATCAAAAGCAGTGTAGAGAATTTAATATCAAAAAGCAATAATGTCGACTGCGTTTAGATCTTTTTCATTTTTAAACAAATAAAGTTGGCTCTTTTTTAGTAGTACTTAAAGTGCAAAATTGTGTTATAAACTAGAGTTTTCGTAAATATTTTTGTATAATATTTTATGTCTTAGAAGTTGATTTATTTTTGCTCTATTTGTTTGTTTATTTGTTTCCTTTTTCATCGACAAATATCTTCAAAGAGCATGGCAAAGCTCAATGGCATTCTATTATTACAGTATGCGACTGCGTTTTCATCGGCGTTTCTACCCGCTTCTTCGGCCGTTTTTCTCACTGTAGAATTTAATATCAAAAAGCAGTGTTTTCGACTGCGCTTTGATCTATTTCATTTTTTATATTTTATATTATTTTATGCTTAAGAAGTTGATTTATTTTTGCTCTATTTGTTTGTTTATTTGTTTCCTTTTTCATCGACAAATATCTTCAAAGAGCATGGCAAAGCTCAATGGCATTCTTTTATTACAATATGCGGCTGCATTTCTATCGGCATTTCAACCCGCTTCTTCGGCCGTTTTTCTCACTGTAGAATTTAATATCAAAAAGCAGTGTTTTCGACTGCGTTTTGATCTATTTCACTTTTAATATTTTATATTATTTTATGCCTAAGAAGTTGATTTATTTTCTTCAAGAGAATTTAATATCAAAAAGCAGTGTAGAGAATTTAATATCAAAAAGCAATAATGTCGACTGCGTTTAGATCTTTTTCATTTTTAAACAAATAAAGTTGGTTCTTTTTTACCAGTACTTAAAGTGCAAAATTGTGTTATAAACTAGAGTTTTCGTAAATATTTTTGTACGATATATTATTTTATGCTTAAGAAGTTGATTTATTTTTGCTCTATTTGTTTGTTTATTTGTTTCCTTTTTCATCGACAAATATCTTCAAAGAGCATGGCAAAGCTCAATGGCATTCTATTATTACAGTATGCGGCTGCGTTTTAATCGGCGTTTCTACCCGCTTCTTCGGCCGTTTTTCTCACTGTAGAATTTAATATCAAAAAGCAGTGTTTTCAACTGCGTTTTGATCTATTTCATTTTTTATATTTTATATTATTTTATGCCTAAGAAGTTGATTTATTTTCTGCAATAGAATTTAATATCAAAAAGCAGTGTAGAGAATTTAATATCAAAAAGCAATAATGTCGACTGCGCTTAGATCTTTTTCATTTTTAAACAAATAAAATTGGTTCTTTTTTACCAGTACTTAAAGTGCAGAATTGTGTTATAAACTAGAGTTTTCGTAAATATTTTTGTATAATATTTTATGTCTTAGAAGTTGATTTATTTTTGCTCTATTTGTTTGTTTATTTGTTTCCTTTTTCATCGACAAATATCTTCAAAGAGCATGGCAAAGCTCAATGGCATTCTATTATTACAGTATGCGGCTGCGTTTTCATCGGCGTTTCTACCCGCTTCTTCGGCCGTTTTTCTCACTGGAGAATTTAATATCAAAAAGCAGTGTTTTCGACTGCGCTTTGATCTATTTCATTTTTTATATTTTATATTATTTTATGCCTAAGAAGTTGATTTATTTTCTGCAAGAGAATTTAATATCAAAAAGCAATAATGTCGACTGCGTTTAGATCTTTTTCATTTTTAAACAAATAAAGTTGGTTCTTTTTTACCAGTACTTAAAGTGCAAAATTGTGTTATAGACTAGAGTTTTCGTAAATATTTTTGTATAATATTTTATGTCTTAGAAGTTGATTTATTTTTGCTCTATTTGTTTGTTTATTTGTTTCCTTTTTCATCGACAAATATCTTCAAAGAGCATGGCAAAGCTCAATGGCATTCTATTATTACAGTATGCGGCTGCGATTTCATCGGCGTTTCTACCCGCTTCTTCGGCCGTTTTTCTCACTGGAGAATTTAATATCAAAAAGTAGTGTTTTCGACTGCGTTTTGATCTATTTCATTTTTTATATTTTATATTATTTTATGCCTAAGAAGTTGATTTATTTTCTGCAAGAGAATTTAATATCAAAAAGCAGTGTAGAGAATTTAATATCAAAAAGTAATAATGTCGACTGCGTTTAGATCTTTTTCATTTTTAAACAAATAAAGTTGGTTCTTTTTTACCAGTACTTAAAGTGCAAAATTGTGTTATAAACTAGAGTTTTCGTAAATATTTTTGTATAATATTTTATGTCTTATTTTTGCTCTATTTGTTTGTTTATTTGTTTCCTTTTTCATCGACAAATATCTTCAAAGAGCATGGCAAAGCTCAATGGCATTCTTTTATTACAATATGCGGCTGCATTTCTATCGGCATTTCAACCCGCTTCTTCGGCCGTTTTTCTCACTGTAGAATTTAATATCAAAAAGCAGTGTTTTCGACTGCGTTTTGATCTATTTCACTTTTAATATTTTATATTATTTTATGCCTAAGAAGTTGATTTATTTTCTTCAAGAGAATTTAATATCAAAAAGCAGTGTAGAGAATTTAATATCAAAAAGCAATAATGTCGACTGCGTTTAGATCTTTTTCATTTTTAAACAAATAAAGTTGGTTCTTTTTTACCAGTACTTAAAGTGCAAAATTGTGTTATAAACTAGAGTTTTCGTAAATATTTTTGTACGATATATTATTTTATGCTTAAGAAGTTGATTTATTTTTGCTCTATTTGTTTGTTTATTTGTTTCCTTTTTCATCGACAAATATCTTCAAAGAGCATGGCAAAGCTCAATGGCATTCTATTATTACAGTATGTGGCTGCGTTTTCATCGGCGTTTCTACCCGCTTCTTCGGCCGTTTTTCTCACTGGAGAATTTAATATCAAAAAGCAGTGTTTTCGACTGCGCTTTGATCTATTTCATTTTTTATATTTTATATTATTTTATGCTTAAGAAGTTGATTTATTTTTGCTCTATTTGTTTGTTTATTTGTTTCCTTTTTCATCGACAAATATCTTCAAAGAGCATGGCAAAGCTCAATGGCATTCTTTTATTACAATATGCGGCTGCATTTCTATCGGCATTTCAACCCGCTTCTTCGGCCGTTTTTCTCACTGTAGAATTTAATATCAAAAAGCAGTGTTTTCGACTGCGTTTTGATCTATTTCACTTTTAATATTTTATATTATTTTATGCCTAAGAAGTTGATTTATTTTCTTCAAGAGAATTTAATATCAAAAAGCAGTGTAGAGAATTTAATATCAAAAAGCAATAATGTCGACTGCGTTTAGATCTTTTTCATTTTTAAACAAATAAAGTTGGTTCTTTTTTACCAGTACTTAAAGTGCAAAATTGTGTTATAAACTAGAGTTTTCGTAAATATTTTTGTACGATATATTATTTTATGCTTAAGAAGTTGATTTATTTTTGCTCTATTTGTTTGTTTATTTGTTTCCTTTTTCATCGACAAATATCTTCAAAGAGCATGGCAAAGCTCAATGGCATTCTATTATTACAGTATGCGGCTGCGTTTTAATCGGCGTTTCTACCCGCTTCTTCGGCCGTTTTTCTCACTGTAGAATTTAATATCAAAAAGCAGTGTTTTCAACTGCGTTTTGATCTATTTCATTTTTTATATTTTATATTATTTTATGCCTAAGAAGTTGATTTATTTTCTGCAATAGAATTTAATATCAAAAAGCAGTGTAGAGAATTTAATATCAAAAAGCAATAATGTCGACTGCGTTTAGATCTTTTTCATTTTTAAACAAATAGAATTGGTTCTTTTTTACCAGTACTTAAAGTGCAGAATTGTGTTATAAACTAGAGTTTTCGTAAATATTTTTGTATAATATTTTATGTCTTAGAAGTTGATTTATTTTTGCTCTATTTGTTTGTTTATTTGTTTCCTTTTTCATCGACAAATATCTTCAAAGAGCATGGCAAAGCTCAATGGCATTCTATTATTACAGTATGCGGCTGCGTTTTCATCGGCGTTTCTACCCGCTTCTTCGGCCGTTTTTCTCACTGGAGAATTTAATATCAAAAAGCAGTGTTTTCGACTGCGCTTTGATCTATTTCATTTTTTATATTTTATATTATTTTATGCCTTAGAAGTTGATTTATTTTCTGCAAGAGAATTTAATATCAAAAAGCAATAATGTCGACTGCGTTTAGATCTTTTTCATTTTTAAACAAATAAAGTTGGTTCTTTTTTACCAGTACTTAAAGTGCAAAATTGTGTTATAAACTAGAGTTTTCGTAAATATTTTTGTACGATATATTATTTTATGCTTAAGAAGTTGATTTATTTTTGCTCTATTTGTTTGTTTATTTGTTTCCTTTTTCATCGACAAATATCTTCAAAGAGCATGGCAAAGCTCAATGGCATTCTATTATTACAGTATGCGGCTGCGTTTTAATCGGCGTTTCTACCCGCTTCTTCGGCCGTTTTTCTCACTGTAGAATTTAATATCAAAAAGCAGTGTTTTCAACTGCGTTTTGATCTATTTCATTTTTTATATTTTATATTATTTTATGCCTAAGAAGTTGATTTATTTTCTGCAATAGAATTTAATATCAAAAAGCAGTGTAGAGAATTTAATATCAAAAAGCAATAATGTCGACTGCGCTTAGATCTTTTTCATTTTTAAACAAATAAAATTGGTTCTTTTTTACCAGTACTTAAAGTGCAGAATTGTGTTATAAACTAGAGTTTTCGTAAATATTTTTGTATAATATTTTATGTCTTAGAAGTTGATTTATTTTTGCTCTATTTGTTTGTTTATTTGTTTCCTTTTTCATCGACAAATATCTTCAAAGAGCATGGCAAAGCTCAATGGCATTCTATTATTACAGTATGCGGCTGCGTTTTCATCGGCGTTTCTACCCGCTTCTTCGGCCGTTTTTCTCACTGGAGAATTTAATATCAAAAAGCAGTGTTTTCGACTGCGCTTTGATCTATTTCATTTTTTATATTTTATATTATTTTATGCCTAAGAAGTTGATTTATTTTCTGCAAGAGAATTTAATATCAAAAAGCAATAATGTCGACTGCGTTTAGATCTTTTTCATTTTTAAACAAATAAAGTTGGTTCTTTTTTACCAGTACTTAAAGTGCAAAATTGTGTTATAGACTAGAGTTTTCGTAAATATTTTTGTATAATATTTTATGTCTTAGAAGTTGATTTATTTTTGCTCTATTTGTTTGTTTATTTGTTTCCTTTTTCATCGACAAATATCTTCAAAGAGCATGGCAAAGCTCAATGGCATTCTATTATTACAGTATGCGGCTGCGACTTCATCGGCGTTTCTACCCGCTTCTTCGGCCGTTTTTCTCACTGGAGAATTTAATATCAAAAAGTAGTGTTTTCGACTGCGTTTTGATCTATTTCATTTTTTATATTTTATATTATTTTATGCCTAAGAAGTTGATTTATTTTCTGCAAGAGAATTTAATATCAAAAAGCAGTGTAGAGAATTTAATATCAAAAAGTAATAATGTCGACTGCGTTTAGATCTTTTTCATTTTTAAACAAATAAAGTTGGTTCTTTTTTACCAGTACTTAAAGTGCAAAATTGTGTTATAAACTAGAGTTTTCGTAAATATTTTTGTATAATATTTTATGTCTTATTTTTGCTCTATTTGTTTGTTTATTTGTTTCCTTTTTCATCGACAAATATCTTCAAAGAGCATGGCAAAGCTCAATGGCATTCTTTTATTACAATATGCGGCTGCATTTCTATCGGCATTTCAACCCGCTTCTTCGGCCGTTTTTCTCACTGTAGAATTTAATATCAAAAAGCAGTGTTTTCGACTGCGTTTTGATCTATTTCACTTTTAATATTTTATATTATTTTATGCCTAAGAAGTTGATTTATTTTCTTCAAGAGAATTTAATATCAAAAAGCAGTGTAGAGAATTTAATATCAAAAAGCAATAATGTCGACTGCGTTTAGATCTTTTTCATTTTTAAACAAATAAAGTTGGTTCTTTTTTACCAGTACTTAAAGTGCAAAATTGTGTTATAAACTAGAGTTTTCGTAAATATTTTTGTACGATATATTATTTTATGCTTAAGAAGTTGATTTATTTTTGCTCTATTTGTTTGTTTATTTGTTTCCTTTTTCATCGACAAATATCTTCAAAGAGCATGGCAAAGCTCAATGGCATTCTATTATTACAGTATGTGGCTGCGTTTTCATCGGCGTTTCTACCCGCTTCTTCGGCCGTTTTTCTCACTGGAGAATTTAATATCAAAAAGCAGTGTTTTCGACTGCGCTTTGATCTATTTCATTTTTTATATTTTATATTATTTTATGCTTAAGAAGTTGATTTATTTTTGCTCTATTTGTTTGTTTATTTGTTTCCTTTTTCATCGACAAATATCTTCAAAGAGCATGGCAAAGCTCAATGGCATTCTTTTATTACAATATGCGGCTGCATTTCTATCGGCATTTCAACCCGCTTCTTCGGCCGTTTTTCTCACTGTAGAATTTAATATCAAAAAGCAGTGTTTTCGACTGCGTTTTGATCTATTTCACTTTTAATATTTTATATTATTTTATGCCTAAGAAGTTGATTTATTTTCTTCAAGAGAATTTAATATCAAAAAGCAGTGTAGAGAATTTAATATCAAAAAGCAATAATGTCGACTGCGTTTAGATCTTTTTCATTTTTAAACAAATAAAGTTGGTTCTTTTTTACCAGTACTTAAAGTGCAAAATTGTGTTATAAACTAGAGTTTTCGTAAATATTTTTGTACGATATATTATTTTATGCTTAAGAAGTTGATTTATTTTTGCTCTATTTGTTTGTTTATTTGTTTCCTTTTTCATCGACAAATATCTTCAAAGAGCATGGCAAAGCTCAATGGCATTCTATTATTACAGTATGTGGCTGCGTTTTCATCGGCGTTTCTACCCGCTTCTTCGGCCGTTTTTCTCACTGGAGAATTTAATATCAAAAAGCAGTGTTTTCGACTGCGCTTTGATCTATTTCATTTTTTATATTTTATATTATTTTATGCTTAAGAAGTTGATTTATTTTTGCTCTATTTGTTTGTTTATTTGTTTCCTTTTTCATCGACAAATATCTTCAAAGAGCATGGCAAAGCTCAATGGCATTCTTTTATTACAATATGCGGCTGCATTTCTATCGGCATTTCAACCCGCTTCTTCGGCCGTTTTTCTCACTGTAGAATTTAATATCAAAAAGCAGTGTTTTCGACTGCGTTTTGATCTATTTCACTTTTAATATTTTATATTATTTTATGCCTAAGAAGTTGATTTATTTTCTTCAAGAGAATTTAATATCAAAAAGCAGTGTAGAGAATTTAATATCAAAAAGCAATAATGTCGACTGCGTTTAGATCTTTTTCATTTTTAAACAAATAAAGTTGGTTCTTTTTTACCAGTACTTAAAGTGCAAAATTGTGTTATAAACTAGAGTTTTCGTAAATATTTTTGTACGATATATTATTTTATGCTTAAGAAGTTGATTTATTTTTGCTCTATTTGTTTGTTTATTTGTTTCCTTTTTCATCGACAAATATCTTCAAAGAGCATGGCAAAGCTCAATGGCATTCTATTATTACAGTATGCGGCTGCGTTTTAATCGGCGTTTCTACCCGCTTCTTCGGCCGTTTTTCTCACTGTAGAATTTAATATCAAAAAGCAGTGTTTTCAACTGCGTTTTGATCTATTTCATTTTTTATATTTTATATTATTTTATGCCTAAGAAGTTGATTTATTTTCTGCAATAGAATTTAATATCAAAAAGCAGTGTAGAGAATTTAATATCAAAAAGCAATAATGTCGACTGCGTTTAGATCTTTTTCATTTTTAAACAAATAGAATTGGTTCTTTTTTACCAGTACTTAAAGTGCAGAATTGTGTTATAAACTAGAGTTTTCGTAAATATTTTTGTATAATATTTTATGTCTTAGAAGTTGATTTATTTTTGCTCTATTTGTTTGTTTATTTGTTTCCTTTTTCATCGACAAATATCTTCAAAGAGCATGGCAAAGCTAAATGGCATTCTATTATTACAGTATGCGGCTGCGTTTTCATCGGCGTTTCTACCCGCTTCTTCGGCCGTTTTTCTCACTGGAGAATTTAATATCAAAAAGCAGTGTTTTCGACTGCGCTTTGATCTATTTCATTTTTTATATTTTATATTATTTTATGCCTAAGAAGTTGATTTATTTTCTGCAAGAGAATTTAATATCAAAAAGCAATAATGTCGACTGCGTTTAGATCTTTTTCATTTTTAAACAAATAAAGTTGGTTCTTTTTTACCAGTACTTAAAGTGCAAAATTGTGTTATAGACTAGAGTTTTCGTAAATAATTTTGTATAATATTTTATGTCTTAGAAGTTGATTTATTTTTGCTCTATTTGTTTGTTTATTTGTTTCCTTTTTCATCGACAAATATCTTCAAAGAGCATGGCAAAGCTCAATGGCATTCTATTATTACAGTATGCGGCTGCGATTTCATCGGCGTTTCTACCCGCTTCTTCGGCCGTTTTTCTCACTGGAGAATTTAATATCAAAAAGTAGTGTTTTCGACTGCGTTTTGATCTATTTCATTTTTTATATTTTATATTATTTTATGCCTAAGAAGTTGATTTATTTTCTGCAAGAGAATTTAATATCAAAAAGCAGTGTAGAGAATTTAATATCAAAAAGTAATAATGTCGACTGCGTTTAGATCTTTTTCATTTTTAAACAAATAAAGTTGGTTCTTTTTTACCAGTACTTAAAGTGCAAAATTGTGTTATAAACTAGAGTTTTCGTAAATATTTTTGTATAATATTTTATGTCTTATTTTTGCTCTATTTGTTTGTTTATTTGTTTCCTTTTTCATCGACAAATATCTTCAAAGAGCATGGCAAAGCTCAATGGCATTCTTTTATTACAATATGCGGCTGCATTTCTATCGGCATTTCAACCCGCTTCTTCGGCCGTTTTTCTCACTGTAGAATTTAATATCAAAAAGCAGTGTTTTCGACTGCGTTTTGATCTATTTCACTTTTAATATTTTATATTATTTTATGCCTAAGAAGTTGATTTATTTTCTTCAAGAGAATTTAATATCAAAAAGCAGTGTAGAGAATTTAATATCAAAAAGCAATAATGTCGACTGCGTTTAGATCTTTTTCATTTTTAAACAAATAAAGTTGGTTCTTTTTTACCAGTACTTAAAGTGCAAAATTGTGTTATAAACTAGAGTTTTCGTAAATATTTTTGTACGATATATTATTTTATGCTTAAGAAGTTGATTTATTTTTGCTCTATTTGTTTGTTTATTTGTTTCCTTTTTCATCGACAAATATCTTCAAAGAGCATGGCAAAGCTCAATGGCATTCTATTATTACAGTATGCGGCTGCGTTTTAATCGGCGTTTCTACCCGCTTCTTCGGCCGTTTTTCTCACTGTAGAATTTAATATCAAAAAGCAGTGTTTTCAACTGCGTTTTGATCTATTTCATTTTTTATATTTTATATTATTTTATGCCTAAGAAGTTGATTTATTTTCTGCAATAGAATTTAATATCAAAAAGCAGTGTAGAGAATTTAATATCAAAAAGCAATAATGTCGACTGCGTTTAGATCTTTTTCATTTTTAAACAAATAAAATTGGTTCTTTTTTACCAGTACTTAAAGTGCAGAATTGTGTTATAAACTAGAGTTTTCGTAAATATTTTTGTATAATATTTTATGTCTTAGAAGTTGATTTATTTTTGCTCTATTTGTTTGTTTATTTGTTTCCTTTTTCATCGACAAATATCTTCAAAGAGCATGGCAAAGCTCAATGGCATTCTATTATTACAGTATGCGGCTGCGATTTCATCGGCGTTTCTACCCGCTTCTTCGGCCGTTTTTCTCACTGGAGAATTTAATATCAAAAAGTAGTGTTTTCGACTGCGTTTTGATCTATTTCATTTTTTATATTTTATATTATTTTATGCCTAAGAAGTTGATTTATTTTCTGCAAGAGAATTTAATATCAAAAAGCAGTGTAGAGAATTTAATATCAAAAAGTAATAATGTCGACTGCGTTTAGATCTTTTTCATTTTTAAACAAATAAAGTTGGTTCTTTTTTACCAGTACTTAAAGTGCAAAATTGTGTTATAAACTAGAGTTTTCGTAAATATTTTTGTATAATATTTTATGTCTTATTTTTGCTCTATTTGTTTGTTTATTTGTTTCCTTTTTCATCGACAAATATCTTCAAAGAGCATGGCAAAGCTCAATGGCATTCTATTATGACAGTATGCGGCTGCGTTTTCATCGGCGTTTCTACCCGCTTCTTCGGCCGTTTTTCTCACTGGAGAATTTAATATCAAAAAGCAGTGTTTTCGACTGCGCTTTGATCTATTTCATTTTTTATATTTTATATTATTTTATGCTTAAGAAGTTGATTTATTTTTGCTCTATTTGTTTGTTTATTTGTTTCCTTTTTCATCCACAAATATCTTCAAAGAGCATGGCAAAGCTCAATGGCATTCTTTTATTACAATATGCGGCTGCATTTCTATCGGCATTTCAACCCGCTTCTTCGGCCGTTTTTCTCACTGTAGAATTTAATATCAAAAAGCAGTGTTTTCGACTGCGTTTTGATCTATTTCACTTTTAATATTTTATATTATTTTATGCCTAAGAAGTTGATTTATTTTCTGCAAGAGAATTTAATATCAAAAAGCAATAATGTCGACTGCGTTTAGATCTTTTTCATTTTTAAACAAATAAAGTTGGTTCTTTTTTACCAGTACTTAAAGTGCAAAATTGTGTTATAGACTAGAGTTTTCGTAAATAATTTTGTATAATATTTTATGTCTTAGAAGTTGATTTATTTTTGCTCTATTTGTTTGTTTATTTGTTTCCTTTTTCATCGACAAATATCTTCAAAGAGCATGGCAAAGCTCAATGGCATTCTATTATTACAGTATGCGGCTGCGATTTCATCGGCGTTTCTACCCGCTTCTTCGGCCGTTTTTCTCACTGGAGAATTTAATATCAAAAAGTAGTGTTTTCGACTGCGTTTTGATCTATTTCATTTTTTATATTTTATATTATTTTATGCCTAAGAAGTTGATTTATTTTCTGCAAGAGAATTTAATATCAAAAAGCAGTGTAGAGAATTTAATATCAAAAAGTAATAATGTCGACTGCGTTTAGATCTTTTTCATTTTTAAACAAATAAAGTTGGTTCTTTTTTACCAGTACTTAAAGTGCAAAATTGTGTTATAAACTAGAGTTTTCGTAAATATTTTTGTATAATATTTTATGTCTTATTTTTGCTCTATTTGTTTGTTTATTTGTTTCCTTTTTCATCGACAAATATCTTCAAAGAGCATGGCAAAGCTCAATGGCATTCTTTTATTACAATATGCGGCTGCATTTCTATCGGCATTTCAACCCGCTTCTTCGGCCGTTTTTCTCACTGTAGAATTTAATATCAAAAAGCAGTGTTTTCGACTGCGTTTTGATCTATTTCACTTTTAATATTTTATATTATTTTATGCCTAAGAAGTTGATTTATTTTCTTCAAGAGAATTTAATATCAAAAAGCAGTGTAGAGAATTTAATATCAAAAAGCAATAATGTCGACTGCGTTTAGATCTTTTTCATTTTTAAACAAATAAAGTTGGTTCTTTTTTACCAGTACTTAAAGTGCAAAATTGTGTTATAAACTAGAGTTTTCGTAAATATTTTTGTACGATATATTATTTTATGCTTAAGAAGTTGATTTATTTTTGCTCTATTTGTTTGTTTATTTGTTTCCTTTTTCATCGACAAATATCTTCAAAGAGCATGGCAAAGCTCAATGGCATTCTATTATTACAGTATGCGGCTGCGTTTTAATCGGCGTTTCTACCCGCTTCTTCGGCCGTTTTTCTCACTGTAGAATTTAATATCAAAAAGCAGTGTTTTCAACTGCGTTTTGATCTATTTCATTTTTTATATTTTATATTATTTTATGCCTAAGAAGTTGATTTATTTTCTGCAATAGAATTTAATATCAAAAAGCAGTGTAGAGAATTTAATATCAAAAAGCAATAATGTCGACTGCGTTTAGATCTTTTTCATTTTTAAACAAATAAAATTGGTTCTTTTTTACCAGTACTTAAAGTGCAGAATTGTGTTATAAACTAGAGTTTTCGTAAATATTTTTGTATAATATTTTATGTCTTAGAAGTTGATTTATTTTTGCTCTATTTGTTTGTTTATTTGTTTCCTTTTTCATCGACAAATATCTTCAAAGAGCATGGCAAAGCTCAATGGCATTCTATTATTACAGTATGCGGCTGCGATTTCATCGGCGTTTCTACCCGCTTCTTCGGCCGTTTTTCTCACTGGAGAATTTAATATCAAAAAGTAGTGTTTTCGACTGCGTTTTGATCTATTTCATTTTTTATATTTTATATTATTTTATGCCTAAGAAGTTGATTTATTTTCTGCAAGAGAATTTAATATCAAAAAGCAGTGTAGAGAATTTAATATCAAAAAGTAATAATGTCGACTGCGTTTAGATCTTTTTCATTTTTAAACAAATAAAGTTGGTTCTTTTTTACCAGTACTTAAAGTGCAAAATTGTGTTATAAACTAGAGTTTTCGTAAATATTTTTGTATAATATTTTATGTCTTATTTTTGCTCTATTTGTTTGTTTATTTGTTTCCTTTTTCATCGACAAATATCTTCAAAGAGCATGGCAAAGCTCAATGGCATTCTATTATGACAGTATGCGGCTGCGTTTTCATCGGCGTTTCTACCCGCTTCTTCGGCCGTTTTTCTCACTGGAGAATTTAATATCAAAAAGCAGTGTTTTCGACTGCGCTTTGATCTATTTCATTTTTTATATTTTATATTATTTTATGCTTAAGAAGTTGATTTATTTTTGCTCTATTTGTTTGTTTATTTGTTTCCTTTTTCATCCACAAATATCTTCAAAGAGCATGGCAAAGCTCAATGGCATTCTTTTATTACAATATGCGGCTGCATTTCTATCGGCATTTCAACCCGCTTCTTCGGCCGTTTTTCTCACTGTAGAATTTAATATCAAAAAGCAGTGTTTTCGACTGCGTTTTGATCTATTTCACTTTTAATATTTTATATTATTTTATGCCTAAGAAGTTGATTTATTTTCTTCAAGAGAATTTAATATCAAAAAGCAGTGTGGAGAATTTAATATCAAAAAGCAATAATGTCGACTGCGTTTAGATCTTTTTCATTTTTAAACAAATAAAGTTGGTTCTTTTTTACCAGTACTTAAAGTGCAAAATTGTGTTATAAACTAGAGTTTTCGTAAATATTTTTGTACAATATTTTATGTCTTAGTTTTGCTCTATTTGTTTGTTTATTTGTTTCCTTTTTCATCGACAAATATCTTCAAAGAGCATGGCAAAGCTCAATGGCATTCTATTATTACAGTATGCGGCTGCGTTTTCATCGGCGTTTCTACCCGCTTCTTCGGCCGTTTTTCTCACTGGAGAATTTAATATCAAAAAGCAGTGTTTTCGACTGCGCTTTCATCTATTTCATTTTTTATATTTTATATTATTTTATGCTTAAGAAGTTGATTTATTTTTGCTCTATTTGTTTGTTTATTTGTTTCCTTTTTCATCCACAAATATCTTCAAAGAGCATGGCAAAGCTCAATGGCATTCTTTTATTACAATATGCGGCTGCATTTCTATCGGCATTTCAACCCGCTTCTTCGGCCGTTTTTCTCACTGTAGAATTTAATATCAAAAAGCAGTGTTTTCGACTGCGTTTTGATCTATTTCACTTTTAATATTTTATATTATTTTATGCCTAAGAAGTTGATTTATTTTCTGCAAGAGAATTTAATATCAAAAAGCAGTGTAGAGAATTTAATATCAAAAAGCAATAATGTCGACTGCGTTTAGATCTTTTTCATTTTTAAACAAATAAAGTTGGTTCTTTTTTACCAGTACTTAAAGTGCAAAATTGTGTTATAAACTAGAGTTTTCGTAAATATTTTTGTACGATATATTATTTTATGCTTAAGAAGTTGATTTATTTTTGCTCTATTTGTTTGTTTATTTGTTTCCTTTTTCATCGACAAATATCTTCAAAGAGCATGGCAAAGCTCAATGGCATTCTATTATTACAGTATGCGGCTGCGTTTTAATCGGCGTTTCTACCCGCTTCTTCGGCCGTTTTTCTCACTGTAGAATTTAATATCAAAAAGCAGTGTTTTCGACTGCGTTTTGATCTATTTCATTTTTTATATTTTATATTATTTTATGCCTAAGAAGTTGATTTATTTTCTGCAATAGAATTTAATATCAAAAAGCAGTGTAGAGAATTTAATATCAAAAAGCAATAATGTCGACTGCGTTTAGATCTTTTTCATTTTTAAACAAATAAAATTGGTTCTTTTTTACCAGTACTTAAAGTGCAAAATTGTGTTATAAACTAGAGTTTTCGTAAATATTTTTGTATAATATTTTATGTCTTAGAAGTTGATTTATTTTTGCTCTATTTGTTTGTTTATTTGTTTCCTTTTTCATCGACAAATATCTTCAAAGAGCATGGCAAAGCTCAATGGCATTCTATTATTACAGTATGCGTCTGCGTTTTCATCGGCGTTTCTACCCGCTTCTTCGGCCGTTTTTCTCACTGGAGAATTTAATATCAAAAAGCAGTGTTTTCGACTGAGCTTTGATCTATTTCATTTTTTATATTTTATATTATTTTATGCCTAAGAAGTTGATTTATTTTCTGCAAGAGAATTTAATATCAAAAAGCAGTGTAGAGAATTTAATATCAAAAAGCAATAATGTCGACTGCGTTTAGATCTTTTTCATTTTTAAACAAATAAAGTTGGTTCTTTTTTACCAGTACTTAAAGTGCAAAATTGTGTTATAGACTAGAGTTTTCGTAAATATTTTTGTATAATATTTTATGTCTTAGAAGTTGATTCATTTTTGCTCTATTTGTTTGTTTATTTGTTTCCTTTTTCATCGACAAATATCTTCAAAGAGCATGGCAAAGCTCAATGGCATTCTATTATTACAGTATGCGGCTGCGTTTTCATCGGCGTTTCTACCCGCTTCTTCGGCCGTTTTTCTCACTGGAGAATTTAATATCAAAAAGCAGTGTTTTCGACTGCGCTTTGATCTATTTCATTTTTTATATTTTATATTATTTTATGCTTAAGAAGTTGATTTATTTTTGCTCTATTTGTTTGTTTATTTGTTTCCTTTTTCATCGACAAATATCTTCAAAGAGCATGGCAAAGCTCAATGGCATTCTTTTATTACAATATGCGGCTGCATTTCTATCGGCATTTCAACCCGCTTCTTCGGCCGTTTTTCTCACTGTAGAATTTAATATCAAAAAGCAGTGTTTTCGACTGCGTTTTTATCTATTTCACTTTTAATATTTAATATTATTTTATGCCTAAGAAGTTGATTTATTTTCTTCAAGAGAATTTAATATCAAAAAGCAGTGTAGAGAATTTAATATCAAAAAGCAATAATGTCGACTGCGTTTAGATCTTTTTCATTTTTAAACAAATAAAGTTGGTTCTTTTTTACCAGTACTTAAAGTGCAAAATTGTGTTATAAACTAGAGTTTTCGTAAATATTTTTGTACGATATATTATTTTATGCTTAAGAAGTTGATTTATTTTTGCTCTATTTGTTTGTTTATTTGTTTCCTTTTTCATCGACAAATATCTTCAAAGAGCATGGCAAAGCTCAATGGCATTCTATTATTACAGTATGCGGCTGCGTTTTCATCGGCGTTTCTACCCGCTTCTTCGGCCGTTTTTCTCACTGGAGAATTTAATATCAAAAAGCAGTGTTTTCGACTGCGCTTTGATCTATTTCATTTTTTATATTTTATATTATTTTATGCTTAAGAAGTTGATTTATTTTTGCTCTATTTGTTTGTTTATTTGTTTCCTTTTTCATCGACAAATATCTTCAAAGAGCATGGCAAAGCTCAATGGCATTCTTTTATTACAATATGCGGCTGCATTTCTATCGGCATTTCAACCCGCTTCTTCGGCCGTTTTTCTCACTGTAGAATTTAATATCAAAAAGCAGTGTTTTCGACTGCGTTTTGATCTATTTCACTTTTAATATTTTATATTATTTTATGCCTAAGAAGTTGATTTATTTTCTGCAAGAGAATTTAATATCAAAAAGCAGTGTAGAGAATTTAATATCAAAAAGCAATAATGTCGACTGCGTTTAGATCTTTTTCATTTTTAAACAAATAAAGTTGGTTCTTTTTTACCAGTACTTAAAATGCAAAATTGTGTTATAAACTAGAGTTTTCGTAAATATTTTTGTACGATATATTATTTTATGCTTAAGAAGTTGATTTATTTTTGCTCTATTTGTTTGTTTATTTGTTTCCTTTTTCATCGACAAATATCTTCAAAGAGCATGGCAAAGCTCAATGGCATTCTATTATTACAGTATGCGGCTGCGTTTTCATCGGCGTTTCTACCCGCTTCTTCGGCCGTTTTTCTCACTGGAGAATTTAATATCAAAAAGCAGTGTTTTCGACTGCGCTTTGATCTATTTCATTTTTTATATTTTATATTATTTTATGCTTAAGAAGTTGATTTATTTTTGCTCTATTTGTTTGTTTATTTGTTTCCTTTTTCATCGACAAATATCTTCAAAGAGCATGGCAAAGCTCAATGGCATTCTTTTATTACAATATGCGGCTGCATTTCTATCGGCATTTCAACCCGCTTCTTCGGCCGTTTTTCTCACTGTAGAATTTAATATCAAAAAGCAGTGTTTTCGACTGCGTTTTGATCTATTTCACTTTTAATATTTTATATTATTTTATGCCTAAGAAGTTGATTTATTTTCTGCAAGAGAATTTAATATCAAAAAGCAGTGTAGAGAATTTAATATCAAAAAGTAATAATGTCGACTGCGTTTAGATCTTTTTCATTTTTAAACAAATAAAGTTGGTTCTTTTTTACCAGTACTTAAAGTGCAAAATTGTTTTATAAACTAGAGTTTTCGTAAATATTTTTGTATAATATTTTATGTCTTATTTTTGCTCTATTTGTTTGTTTATTTGTTTCCTTTTTCATCGACAAATATCTTCAAAGAGCATGGCAAAGCTCAATGGCATTCTTTTATTACAATATGCGGCTGCATTTCTATCGGCATTTCAACCCGCTTCTTCGGCCGTTTTTCTCACTGTAGAATTTAATATCAAAAAGCAGTGTTTTCGACTGCGTTTTGATCTATTTCACTTTTAATATTTTATATTATTTTATGCCTAAGAAGTTGATTTATTTTCTTCAAGAGAATTTAATATCAAAAAGCAGTGTAGAGAATTTAATATCTAAAAGCAATAATGTCGACTGCGTTTAGATCTTTTTCATTTTTAAACAAATAAAGTTGGTTCTTTTTTACCAGTACTTAAAGTGCAAAATTGTGTTATAAACTAGAGTTTTCGTAAATATTTTTGTACGATATATTATTTTATGCTTAAGAAGTTGATTTATTTTTGCTCTATTTGTTTTTTTATTTCCTTTTTCATCGACAAATATCTTCAAAGAGCATGGCAAAGCTCAATGGCATTCTATTATTACAGTATGCGGCTGCGTTTTAATCGGCGTTTCTACCCGCTTCTTCGGCCGTTTTTCTCACTGTAGAATTTAATATCAAAAAGCAGTGTTTTCGACTGCGTTTTGATCTATTTCATTTTTTATATTTTATATTATTTTATGCCTAAGAAGTTGATTTATTTTCTGCAATAGAATTTAATATCAAAAAGCAGTGTAGAGAATTTAATATCAAAAAGCAATAATGTCGACTGCGTTTAGATCTTTTTCATTTTTAAACAAATAAAGTTGGTTCTTTTTTACCAGTACTTAAAGTGCAAAATTGTGTTATAAACTAGAGTTTTCGTAAATATTTTTGTATAATATTTTATGTCTTAGAAGTTGATTTATTTTTGCTCTATTTGTTTGTTTATTTGTTTCCTTTTTCATCGACAAATATCTTCAAAGAGCATGGCAAAGCTCAATGGCATTCTTTTATTACAATATGCGGCTGCATTTCTATCGGCATTTCAACCCGCTTCTTCGGCCGTTTTTCTCACTGTAGAATTTAATATCAAAAAGCAGTGTTTTCGACTGCGTTTTGATCTATTTCACTTTTAATATTTTATATTATTTTATGCCTAAGAAGTTGATTTATTTTCTGCAAGAGAATTTAATATCAAAAAGCAGTGTAGAGAATTTAATATCAAAAAGTAATAATGTCGACTGCGTTTAGATCTTTTTCATTTTTAAACAAATAAAGTTGGTTCTTTTTTACCAGTACTTAAAGTGCAAAATTGTGTTATAAACTAGAGTTTTCGTAAATATTTTTGTATAATATTTTATGTCTTATTTTTGCTCTATTTGTTTGTTTATTTGTTTCCTTTTTCATCGACAAATATCTTCAAAGAGCATGGCAAAGCTCAATGGCATTCTATTATTACAGTATGCGGCTGCGTTTTCATCGGCGTTTCTACCCGCTTCTTCGGCCGTTTTTCTCACTGGAGAATTTAATATCAAAAAGCAGTGTTTTCGACTGCGCTTTGATCTATTTCATTTTTTATATTTTATATTATTTTATGCTTAAGAAGTTGATTTATTTTTGCTCTATTTGTTTGTTTATTTGTTTCCTTTTTCATCGACAAATATCTTCAAAGAGCATGGCAAAGCTCAATGGCATTCTTTTATTACAATATGCGGCTGCATTTCTATCGGCATTTCAACCCGCTTCTTCGGCCGTTTTTCTCACTGTAGAATTTAATATCAAAAAGCAGTGTTTTCGACTGCGTTTTGATCTATTTCACTTTTAATATTTTATATTATTTTATGCCTAAGAAGTTGATTTATTTTCTTCAAGAGAATTTAATATCAAAAAGCAGTGTAGAGAATTTAATATCTAAAAGCAATAATGTCGACTGCGTTTAGATCTTTTTCATTTTTAAACAAATAAAGTTGGTTCTTTTTTACCAGTACTTAAAGTGCAAAATTGTGTTATAAACTAGAGTTTTCGTAAATATTTTTGTACGATATATTATTTTATGCTTAAGAAGTTGATTTATTTTTGCTCTATTTGTTTTTTTATTTCCTTTTTCATCGACAAATATCTTCAAAGAGCATGGCAAAGCTCAATGGCATTCTATTATTACAGTATGCGGCTGCGTTTTAATCGGCGTTTCTACCCGCTTCTTCGGCCGTTTTTCTCACTGTAGAATTTAATATCAAAAAGCAGTGTTTTCGACTGCGTTTTGATCTATTTCATTTTTTATATTTTATATTATTTTATGCCTAAGAAGTTGATTTATTTTCTGCAATAGAATTTAATATCAAAAAGCAGTGTAGAGAATTTAATATCAAAAAGCAATAATGTCGACTGCGTTTAGATCTTTTTCATTTTTAAACAAATAAAATTGGTTCTTTTTCACCAGTACTTAAAGTGCAAAATTGTGTTATAAACTAGAGTTTTCGTAAATATTTTTGTATAATATTTTATGTCTTAGAAGTTGATTTATTTTTGCTCTATTTGTTTGTTTATTTGTTTCCTTTTTCATCGACAAATATCTTCAAAGAGCATGGCAAAGCTCAATGGCATTCTATTATTACAGTATGCGGCTGCGTTTTCATCGGCGTTTCTACCCGCTTCTTCGGCCGTTTTTCTCACTGGAGAATTTAATATCAAAAAGCAGTGTTTTCGACTGCGCTTTGATCTATTTCATTTTTTATATTTTATATTATTTTATGCCTAAGAAGTTGATTTATTTTCTGCAAGAGAATTTAATATCAAAAAGCAGTGTAGAGAATTTAATATCAAAAAGCAATAATGTCGACTGCGTTTAGATCTTTTTCATTTTTAAACAAATAAAGTTGGTTCTTTTTTACCAGTACTTAAAGTGCAAAATTGTGTTATAAACTAGAGTTTTCGTAAATATTTTTGTACGATATATTATTTTATGCTTAAGAAGTTGATTTATTTTTGCTCTATTTGTTTGTTTATTTGTTTCCTTTTTCATCGACAAATATCTTCAAAGAGCATGGCAAAGCTCAATGGCATTCTATTATTACAGTATGCGGCTGCGTTTTCATCGGCGTTTCTACCCGCTTCTTCGGCCGTTTTTCTCACTGGAGAATTTAATATCAAAAAGCAGTGTTTTCGACTGCGCTTTGATCTATTTCATTTTTTATATTTTATATTATTTTATGCTTAAGAAGTTGATTTATTTTTGCTCTATTTGTTTGTTTATTTGTTTCCTTTCTCATCGACAAATATCTTCAAAGAGCATGGCAAAGCTCAATGGCATTCTTTTATTACAATATGCGGCTGCATTTCTATCGGCATTTCAACCCGCTTCTTCGGCCGTTTTTCTCACTGTAGAATTTAATATCAAAAAGCAGTGTTTTCGACTGCGTTTTGATCTATTTCACTTTTAATATTTTATATTATTTTATGCCTAAGAAGTTGATTTATTTTCTTCAAGAGAATTTAATATCAAAAAGCAGTGTAGAGAATTTAATATCAAAAAGCAATAATGTCAACTGCGTTTAGATCTTTTTCATTTTTAAACAAATAAAGTTGGTCCTTTTTTACCAGTACTTAAAGTGCAAAATTGTGTTATAAACTAGAGTTTTCGTAAATATTTTTGTACGATATATTATTTTATGCTTAAGAAGTTGATTTATTTTTGCTCTATTTGTTTTTTTATTTCCTTTTTCATCGACAAATATCTTCAAAGAGCATGGCAAAGCTCAATGGCATTCTATTATTACAGTATGCGGCTGCGTTTTAATCGGCGTTTCTACCCGCTTCTTCGGCCGTTTTTCTCACTGTAGAATTTAATATCAAAAAGCAGTGTTTTCGACTGCGTTTTGATCTATTTCATTTTTTATATTTTATATTATTTTATGCCTAAGAAGTTGATTTATTTTCTGCAATAGAATTTAATATCAAAAAGCAGTGTAGAGAATTTAATATCAAAAAGCAATAATGTCGACTGCGTTTAGATCTTTTTCATTTTTAAACAAATAAAATTGGTTCTTTTTCACCAGTACTTAAAGTGCAAAATTGTGTTATAAACTAGAGTTTTCGTAAATATTTTTGTATAATATTTTATGTCTTAGAAGTTGATTTATTTTTGCTCTATTTGTTTGTTTATTTGTTTCCTTTTTCATCGACAAATATCTTCAAAGAGCATGGCAAAGCTCAATGGCATTCTATTATTACAGTATGCGGCTGCGTTTTCATCGCCGTTTCTACCCGCTTCTTCGGCCGTTTTTCTCACTGTAGAATTTAATATCAAAAAGCAGTGTTTTCGACTGCGTTTTGATCTATTTCATTTTTTATATTTTATATTATTTTATGCCTAAGAAGTTGATTTATTTTCTGCAATAGAATTTAATATCAAAAAGCAGTGTAGAGAATTTAATATCAAAAAGCAATAATGTCGACTGCGTTTAGATCTTTTTCATTTTTAAACAAATAAAATTGGTTCTTTTTTACCAGTACTTAAAGTGCAAAATTGTGTTATAAACTAGAGTTTTCGTAAATATTTTTGTATAATATTTTATGTCTTAGAAGTTGATTTATTTTTGCTCTATTTGTTTGTTTATTTGTTTCCTTTTTCATCGACAAATATCTTCAAAGAGCATGGCAAAGCTCAATGGCATTCTAATATTACAGTATGCGGCTGCGTTTTCATCGGCGTTTCTACCCGCTTCTTCGGCCGTTTTTCTCACTGGAGAATTTAATATCAAAAAGCAGTGTTTTCGACTGCGCTTTGATCTATTTCATTTTTTATATTTTATATTATTTTATGCCTAAGAAGTTGATTTATTTTCTGCAAGAGAATTTAATATCAAAAAGCAATAATGTCGACTGCGTTTAGATCTTTTTCATTTTTAAACAAATAAAGTTGGTTCTTTTTTACCAGTACTTAAGGTGCAAAATTGTGTTATAGACTAGAGTTTTCGTAAATATTTTTGTATAATATTTTATGTCTTAGAAGTTGATTTATTTTTGCTCTATTTGTTTGTTTATTTGTTTCCTTTTTCATCGACAAATATCTCCAAAGAGCATGGCAAAGCTCAATGGCATTCTATTATTACAGTATGCGGCTGCGTTTTAATCGGCGTTTCTACCCGCTTCTTCGGCCGTTTTTCTCACTGTAGAATTTAATATCAAAAAGCAGTGTTTTCGACTGCGTTTTGATCTATTTCATTTTTTATATTTTATATTATTTTATGCCTAAGAAGTTGATTTATTTTCTGCAATAGAATTTAATATCAAAAAGCAGTGTAGAGAATTTAATATCAAAAAGCAATAATGTCGACTGCGTTTAGATCTTTTTCATTTTTAAACAAATAAAATTGGTTCTTTTTTACCAGTACTTAAAGTGCAAAATTGTGTTATAAACTAGAGTTTTCGTAAATATTTTTGTATAATATTTTATGTCTTAGAAGTTGATTTATTTTTGCTCTATTTGTTTGTTTATTTGTTTCCTTTTTCATCGACAAATATCTTCAAAGAGCATGGCAAAGCTCAATGGCATTCTATTATTACAGTATGCGGCTGCGTTTTCATCGGCGTTTCTACCCGCTTCTTCGGCCGTTTTTCTCACTGGAGAATTTAATATCAAAAAGCAGTGTTTTCGACTGCGCTTTGATCTATTTCATTTCTTATATTTTATATTATTTTATGCTTAAGAAATTGATTTATTTTCTGCAAGAGAATTTAATATCAAAAAGCAGTGTAGAGAATTTAATATCAAAAAGCAATAATGTCGACTGCGTTTAGATCTTTTTCATTTTTAAACAAATAAAATTGGTTCTTTTTTACCAGTACTTAAAGTGCAAAATTGTGTTATAAACTAGAGTTTTCGTAAATATTTTTGTACGATATATTATTTTATGCTTAAGAAGTTGATTTATTTTTGCTCTATTTGTTTGTATATTTGTTTCCTTTTTCATCGACAAATATCTTCAAAGAGCATGGCAAAGCTCAATGGCATTCTATTATTACAGTATGCGGCTGCGTTTTCATCGCCGTTTCTACCCGCTTCTTCGGCCGTTTTTCTCACTGTAGAATTTAATATCAAAAAGCAGTGTTTTCGACTGCGTTTTGATCTATTTCATTTTTTATATTTTATATTATTTTATGCCTAAGAAGTTGATTTATTTTCTGCAATAGAATTTAATATCAAAAAGCAGTGTAGAGAATTTAATATCAAAAAGCAATAATGTCGACTGCGTTTAGATCTTTTTCATTTTTAAACAAATAAAATTGGTTCTTTTTTACCAGTACTTAAAGTGCAAAATTGTGTTATAAACTAGAGTTTTCGTAAATATTTTTGTATAATATTTTATGTCTTAGAAGTTGATTTATTTTTGCTCTATTTGTTTGTTTATTTGTTTCCTTTTTCATGGACAAATATCTTCAAAGAGCATGGCAAAGCTCAATGGCATTCTAATATTACAGTATGCGGCTGCGTTTTCATCGGCGTTTCTACCCGCTTCTTCGGCCGTTTTTCTCACTGGAGAATTTAATATCAAAAAGCAGTGTTTTCGACTGCGCTTTGATCTATTTCATTTTTTATATTTTATATTATTTTATGCCTAAAAAGTTGATTTATTTTCTGCAAGAGAATTTAATATCAAAAAGCAATAATGTCGACTGCGTTTAGATCTTTTTCATTTTTAAACAAATAAAGTTGGTTCTTTTTTACCAGTACTTAAAGTGCAAAATTGTGTTATAAACTAGAGTTTTCGTAAATATTTTTGTACGATATATTATTTTATGCTTAAGAAGTTGATTTATTTTTGCTCTATTTGTTTGTTTATTTGTTTCCTTTTTCATCGACAAATATCTTCAAAGAGCATGGCAAAGCTCAATGGCATTCTATTATTACAGTATGCGGCTGCGTTTTCATCGGCGTTTCTACCCGCTTCTTCGGCCGTTTTTCTCACTGGAGAATTTAATATCAAAAAGCAGTGTTTTCGACTGCGTTTTGATCTATTTCACTTTTTATATTTTATATTATTTTATGCCTAAGAAGTTGATTTATTTTCTTCAAGAGAATTTAATATCAAAAAGCAGTGTAGAGAATTTAATATCAAAAAGCAATAATGTCGACTGCGTTTAGATCTTTTTCATTTTTAAACAAATAAAGTTGGTTCTTTTTTACCAGTACTTAAAGTGCAAAATTGTGTTATAAACTAGAGTTTTCGTAAATATTTTTGTACGATATATTATTTTATGCTTAAGAAGTTGATTTATTTTTGCTCTATTTGTTTGTTTATTTGTTTCCTTTTTCATCGACAAATATCTTCAAAGAGCATGGCAAAGCTCAATGGCATTCTATTATTACAGTATGCGGCTGCGTTTTCATCGGCGTTTCTACCCGCTTCTTCGGCCGTTTTTCTCACTGGAGAATTTAATATCAAAAAGCAGTGTTTTCGACTGCGCTTTGATCTATTTCATTTTTTATATTTTATATTATTTTATGCTTAAGAAGTTGATTTATTTTTGCTCTATTTGTTTGTTTATTTGTTTCCTTTTTCATCGACAAATATCTTCAAAGAGCATGGCAAAGCTCAATGGCATTCTTTTATTACAATATGCGGCTGCATTTCTATCGGCATTTCAACCCGCTTCTTCGGCCGTTTTTCTCACTGTAGTATTTAATATCAAAAAGCAGTGTTTTCGACTGCGTTTTGATCTATTTCACTTTTAATATTTTATATTATTTTATGCCTAAGAAGTTGATTTATTTTCTGCAAGAGAATTTAATATCAAAAAGCAGTGTAGAGAATTTAATATCAAAAAGTAATAATGTCGACTGCGTTTAGATCTTTTTCATTTTTAAACAAATAAAGTTGGTTCTTTTTTACCAGTACTTAAAGTGCAAAATTGTGTTATAAACTAGAGTTTTCGTAAATATTTTTGTATAATATTTTATGTCTTATTTTTGCTCTATTTGTTTGTTTATTTGTTTCCTTTTTCATCGACAAATATCTTCAAAGAGCATGGCAAAGCTCAATGGCATTCTATTATTACAGTATGCGGCTGCGTTTTCATCGGCGTTTCTACCCGCTTCTTCGGCCGTTTTTCTCACTGGAGAATTTAATATCAAAAAGCAGTGTTTTCGACTGCGCTTTGATCTATTTCATTTTTTATATTTTATATTATTTTATGCTTAAGAAGTTGATTTATTTTTGCTCTATTTGTTTGTTTATTTGTTTCCTTTTTCATCCACAAATATCTTCAAAGAGCATGGCAAAGCTCAATGGCATTCTTTTATTACAATATGCGGCTGCATTTCTATCGGCATTTCAACCCGCTTCTTCGGCCGTTTTTCTCACTGTAGAATTTAATATCAAAAAGCAGTGTTTTCGACTGCGTTTTGATCTATTTCACTTTTAATATTTTATATTATTTTATGCCTAAGAAGTTGATTTATTTTCTTCAAGAGAATTTAATATCAAAAAGCAGTGTGGAGAATTTAATATCAAAAAGCAATAATGTCGACTGCGTTTAGATCTTTTTCATTTTTAAACAAATAAAGTTGGTTCTTTTTTACCAGTACTTAAAGTGCAAAATTGTGTTATAAACTAGAGTTTTCGTAAATATTTTTGTATAATATTTTATGTCTTATTTTTGCTCTATTTGTTTGTTTATTTGTTTCCTTTTTCATCGACAAATATCTTCAAAGAGCATGGCAAAGCTCAATGGCATTCTATTATTACAGTATGCGGCTGCGTTTTCATCGGCGTTTCTACCCGCTTCTTCGGCCGTTTTTCTCACTGGAGAATTTAATATCAAAAAGCAGTGTTTTCGACTGCGCTTTGATCTATTTCATTTTTTATATTTTATATTATTTTATGCTTAAGAAGTTGATTTATTTTTGCTCTATTTGTTTGTTTATTTGTTTCCTTTTTCATCGACAAATATCTTCAAAGAGCATGGCAAAGCTCAATGGCATTCTTTTATTACAATATGCGGCTGCATTTCTATCGGCATTTCAACCCGCTTCTTCGGCCGTTTTTCTCACTGTAGAATTTAATATCAAAAAGCAGTGTTTTCGACTGCGTTTTGATCTATTTCACTTTTAATATTTAATATTATTTTATGCCTAAGAAGTTGATTTATTTTCTTCAAGAGAATTTAATATCAAAAAGCAGTGTAGAGAATTTAATATCAAAAAGCAATAATGTCGACTGCGTTTAGATCTTTTTCATTTTTAAACAAATAAAGTTGGTTCTTTTTTACCAGTACTTAAAGTGCAAAATTGTGTTATAAACTAGAGTTTTCGTAAATATTTTTGTACGATATATTATTTTATGCTTAAGAAGTTGATTTATTTTTGCTCTATTTGTTTGTTTATTTCCTTTTTCATCGACAAATATCTTCAAAGAGCATGGCAAAGCTCAATGGCATTCTATTATTACAGTATGCGGCTGCGTTTTAATCGGCGTTTCTACCCGCTTCTTCGGCCGTTTTTCTCACTGTAGAATTTAATATCAAAAAGCAGTGTTTTCGACTGCGTTTTGATCTATTTCATTTTTTATATTTTATATTATTTTATGCCTAAGAAGTTGATTTATTTTCTGCAAGAGAATTTAATATCAAAAAGCAGTGTAGAGAATTTAATATCAAAAAGCAATAATGTCGACTGCGTTTAGATCTTTTTCATTTTTAAACAAATAAAGTTGGTTCTTTTTTACCAGTACTTAAAGTGCAAAATTGTGTTATAAACTAGAGTTTTCGTAAATATTTTTGTACGATATATTATTTTATGCTTAAGAAGTTGATTTATTTTTGCTCTATTTGTTTGTTTATTTGTTTCCTTTTTCATCGACAAATATCTTCAAAGAGCATGGCAAAGCTCAATGGCATTCTATTATTACAGTATGCGGCTGCGTTTTCATCGGCGTTTCTACCCGCTTCTTCGGCCGTTTTTCTCACTGGAGAATTTAATATCAAAAAGCAGTGTTTTCGACTGCGCTTTGATCTATTTCATTTTTTATATTTTATATTATTTTATGCCTAAGAAGTTGATTTATTTTCTGCAAGAGAATTTAATATCAAAAAGCAGTGTAGAGAATTTAATATCAAAAAGCAATAATGTCGACTGCGCTTAGATCTTTTTCATTTTTAAACAAATAAAGTTGGTTCTTTTTTACCAGTACTTAAAGTGCAAAATTGTGTTATAAACTAGAGTTTTCGTAAATATTTTTGTACGATATATTATTTTATGCTTAAGAAGTTGATTTATTTTTGCTCTATTTGTTTGTTTATTTGTTTCCTTTTTCATCGACAAATATCTTCAAAGAGCATGGCAAAGCTCAATGGCATTCTATTATTACAGTATGCGGCTGCGTTTTCATCGGCGTTTCTACCCGCTTCTTCGGCCGTTTTTCTCACTGGAGAATTTAATATCAAAAAGCAGTGTTTTCGACTGCGCTTTGATCTATTTCATTTTTTATATTTTATATTATTTTATGCTTAAGAAGTTGATTTTTTTTTGCTCTATTTGTTTGTTTATTTGTTTCCTTTCTCATCGACAAATATCTTCAAAGAGCATGGCAAAGCTCAATGGCATTCTTTTATTACAATATGCGGCTGCATTTCTATCGGCATTTCAACCCGCTTCTTCGGCCGTTTTTCTCACTGTAGAATTTAATATCAAAAAGCAGTGTTTTCGACTGCGTTTTGATCTATTTCACTTTTAATATTTTATATTATTTTATGCCTAAGAAGTTGATTTATTTTCTTCAAGAGAATTTAATATCAAAAAGCAGTGTAGAGAATTTAATATCAAAAAGCAATAATGTCAACTGCGTTTAGATCTTTTTCATTTTTAAACAAATAAAGTTGGTTCTTTTTTACCAGTACTTAAAGTGCAAAATTGTGTTATAAACTAGAGTTTTCGTAAATATTTTTGTACGATATATTATTTTATGCTTAAGAAGTTGATTTATTTTTGCTCTATTTGTTTGTTTATTTGTTTCCTTTTTCATCGACAAATATCTTCAAAGAGCATGGCAAAGCTCAATGGCATTCTATTATTACAGTATGCGGCTGCGTTTTCATCGGCGTTTCTACCCGCTTCTTCGGCCGTTTTTCTCACTGGAGAATTTAATATCAAAAAGCAGTGTTTTCTACTGCGTTTTGATCTATTTCACTTTTTATATTTTATATTATTTTATGCCTAAGAAGTTGATTTATTTTCTTCAAGAGAATTTAATATCAAAAAGCAGTGTAGAGAATTTAATATCAAAAAGCAATAATGTCGACTGCGTTTAGATCTTTTTCATTTTTAAACAAATAAAGTTGGTTCTTTTTTACCAGTACTTAAAGTGCAAAATTGTGTTATAAACTAGAGTTTTCGTAAATATTTTTGTACGATATATTATTTTATGCTTAAGAAGTTGATTTATTTTTGCTCTATTTGTTTGTATATTTGTTTCCTTTTTCATCGACAAATATCTTCAAAGAGCATGGCAAAGCTCAATGGCATTCTATTATTACAGTATGCGGCTGCGTTTTCATCGCCGTTTCTACCCGCTTCTTCGGCCGTTTTTCTCACTGTAGAATTTAATATTAAAAAGCAGTGTTTTCGACTGCGTTTTGATCTATTTCATTTTTTATATTTTATATTATTTTATGCCTAAGAAGTTGATTTATTTTCTGCAATAGAATTTAATATCAAAAAGCAGTGTAGAGAATTTAAAATCAAAAAGCAATAATGTCGACTGCGTTTAGATCTTTTTCGTTTTTAAACAAATAAAATTGGTTCTTTTTTACCAGTACTTAAAGTGCAAAATTGTGTTATAAACTAGAGTTTCCGTAAATATTTTTGTATAATATTTTATGTCTTAGAAGTTGATTTATTTTTGCTCTATTTGTTTGTTTATTTGTTTCCTTTTTCATCGACAAATATCTTCAAAGAGCATGGCAAAGCTCAATGGCATTCTAATATTACAGTATGCGGCTGCGTTTTCATCGGCGTTTCTACCCGCTTCTTCGGCCGTTTTTCTCACTGGAGAATTTAATATCAAAAAGCAGTGTTTTCGACTGCGCTTTGATCTATTTCATTTTTTATATTTTATATTATTTTATGCCTAAGAAGTTGATTTATTTTCTGCAAGAGAATTTAATATCAAAAAGCAATAATGTCGACTGCGTTTAGATCTTTTTCATTTTTAAACAAATAAAGTTGGTTCTTTTTTACCAGTACTTAAGGTGCAAAATTGTGTTATAGACTAGAGTTTTCGTAAATATTTTTGTATAATATTTTATGTCTTAGAAGTTGATTTATTTTTGCTCTATTTGTTTGTTTATTTGTTTCCTTTTTCATCGACAAATATCTTCAAAGAGCATGGCAAAGCTCAATGGCATTCTATTAATACAGTATGCGGCTGCGTTTTAATCGGCGTTTCTACCCGCTTCTTCGGCCGTTTTTCTCACTGTAGAATTTAATATCAAAAAGCAGTGTTTTCGACTGCGTTTTGATCTATTTCATTTTTTATATTTTATATTATTTTATGCCTAAGAAGTTGATTTATTTTCTGCAATAGAATTTAATATCAAAAAGCAGTGTAGAGAATTTAATATCAAAAAGCAATAATGTCGACTGCGTTTAGATCTTTTTCATTTTTAAACAAATAAAATTGGTTCTTTTTTACCAGTACTTAAAGTGCAAAATTGTGTTATAAACTAGAGTTTTCGTAAATATTTTTGTATAATATTTTATGTCTTAGAAGTTGATTTATTTTTGCTCTATTTGTTTGTTTATTTGTTTCCTTTTTCATCGACAAATATCTTCAAAGAGCATGGCAAAGCTCAATGGCATTCTATTATTACAGTATGCGGCTGCGTTTTCATCGGCGTTTCTACCCGCTTCTTCGGCCGTTTTTCTCACTGGAGAATTTAATATCAAAAAGCAGTGTTTTCGACTGCGCTTTGATCTATTTCATTTTTTATATTTTATATTATTTTATGCCTAAGAAATTGATTTATTTTCTCCAAGAGAATTTAATATCAAAAAGCAGTGTAGAGAATTTAATATCAAAAAGCAATAATGTCGACTGCGTTTAGATCTTTTTCATTTTTAAACAAATAAAATTGGTTCTTTTTTACCAGTACTTAAAGTGCAAAATTGTGTTATAAACTAGAGTTTTCGTAAATATTTTTGTACGATATATTATTTTATGCTTAAGAAGTTGATTTATTTTTGCTCTATTTGTTTGTATATTTGTTTCCTTTTTCATCGACAAATATCTTCAAAGAGCATGGCAAAGCTCAATGGCATTCTATTATTACAGTATGCGGCTGCGTTTTCATCGCCGTTTCTACCCGCTTCTTCGGCCGTTTTTCTCACTGTAGAATTTAATATCAAAAAGCAATGTTTTCGACTGCGTTTTGATCTATTTCATTTTTTATATTTTATATTATTTTATGCCTAAGAAGTTGATTTATTTTCTGCAATAGAATTTAATATCAAAAAGCAGTGTAGAGAATTTAATATCAAAAAGCAATAATGTCGACTGCGTTTAGATCTTTTTCATTTTTAAACAAATAAAATTGGTTCTTTTTTACCAGTACTTAAAGTGCAAAATTGTGTTATAAACTAGAGTTTTCGTAAATATTTTTGTATAATATTTTATGTCTTAGAAGTTGATTTATTTTTGCTCTATTTGTTTGTTTATTTGTTTCCTTTTTCATCGACAAATATCTTCAAAGAGCATGGCAAAGCTCAATGGCATTCTAATATTACAGTATGCGGCTGCGTTTTCATCGGCGTTTCTACCCGCTTCTTCGGCCGTTTTTCTCACTGGAGAATTTCATATCAAAAAGCAGTTTTTTCGACTGCGCTTTGATCTATTTCATTTTTTATATTTTATATTATTTTATGCCTAAGAAGTTGATTTATTTTCTGCAAGAGAATTTAATATCAAAAAGCAATAATGTCGACTGCGTTTAGATCTTTTTCATTTTTAAACAAATAAAGTTGGTTATTTTTTAACAGTACTTAAAGTGCAAAATTGTTTTATAAACTAGAGTTTTCGTAAATATTTTTGTACGATATATTATTTTATGCTTAAGAAGTTGATTTATTTTTGCTCTATTTGTTTGTTTATTTGTTTCCTTTTTCATCGACAAATATCTTCAAAGAGCATGGCAAAGCTCAATGGCATTCTATTATTACAGTATGCGGCAGCGTTTTAATTGGCGTTTCTACCCGCTTCTTCGGCCGTTTTTCTCACTGTAGAATTTAATATCAAAAAGCAGTGTTTTCGACTGCGTTTTGATCTATTTCATTTTTTATATTTTATATTATTTTATGCCTAAGAAGTTGATTTATTTTCTGCAATAGAATTTAATATCAAAAAGCAGTGTAGAGAATTTAATATCAAAAAGCAATAATGTCGACTGCGTTTAGATCTTTTTCATTTTTAAACAAATAAAATTGGTTCTTTTTTACCAGTACTTAAAGTGCAAAATTGTGTTATAAACTAGAGTTTTCGTAAATATTTTTGTATAATATTTTATGTCTTAGAAGTTGATTTATTTTTGCTCTATTTGTTTGTTTATTTGTTTCCTTTTTCATCGACAAATATCTTCAAAGAGCATGGCAAAGCTCAATGGCATTCTATTATTACAGTATGCGGCTGCGTTTTCATCGGCGTTTCTACCCGCTTCTTCGGCCGTTTTTCTCACTGGAGAATTTAATATCAAAAAGCAGTGTTTTCGACTGCGCTTTGATCTATTTCATTTTTTATATTTTATATTATTTTATGCCTAAGAAATTGATTTATTTTCTTCAAGAGAATTTAATATCAAAAAGCAGTGTAGAGAATTTAATATCAAAAAGCAATAATGTCGACTGCGTTTAGATCTTTTTCATTTTTAAACAAATAAAGTTGGTTCTTTTTTACCAGTACTTAAAGTGCAAAATTGTGTTATAAACTAGAGTTTTCGTAAATATTTTTGTACGATATATTATTTTATGCTTAAGAAGTTGATTTATTTTTGCTCTATTTGTTTGTTTATTTGTTTCCTTTTTCATCGACAAATATCTTCAAAGAGCATGGCAAAGCTCAATGGCATTCTATTATTACAGTATGCGGCTGCGTTTTCATCGGCGTTTCTACCCGCTTCTTCGGCCGTTTTTCTCACTGTAGAATTTAATATCAAAAAGCAGTGTTTTCGACTGCGTTTTGATCTATTTCATTTTTTATATTTTATATTATTTTATGCCTAAGAAGTTGATTTATTTTCTGCAATAGAATTTAATATCAAAAAACAGTGTAGAGAATTTAATATCAAAAAGCAATAATGTCGACTGCGTTTAGATCTTTTTCATTTTTAAACAAATAAAGTTGGTTCTTTTTTACCAGTACTTAAAGTGCAAAATTGTGTTATAAACTAGAGTTTTCGTAAATATTTTTGTACGATATATTATTTTATGCTTAAGAAGTTGATTTATTTTTGCTCTATTTGTTTGTTTATTTGTTTCCTTTTTCATCGACAAATATCTTCAAAGAGCATGGCAAAGCTCAATGGCATTCTATTATTACAGTATGCGGCTGCGTTTTCATCGGCGTTTCTACCCGCTTCTTCGGCCGTTTTTCTCACTGTAGAATTTAATATCAAAAAGCAGTGTTTTCGACTGCGTTTTGATCTATTTCATTTTTTATATTTTATATTATTTTATGCCTAAGAAGTTGATTTATTTTCTGCAATAGAATTTAATATCAAAAAACAGTGTAGAGAATTTAATATCAAAAAGCAATAATGTCGACTGCGTTTAGATCTTTTTCATTTTTAAACAAATAAAATTGGTTCTTTTTTACCAGTACTTAAAGTGCAAAATTGTGTTATAAACTAGAGTTTTCGTAAATATTTTTGTATAATATTTTATGTCTTAGAAGTTGATTTATTTTTGCTCTATTTGTTTGTTTATTTGTTTCCTTTTTCATCGACAAATATCTTCAAAGAGCATGGCAAAGCTCAATGGCATTCTATTATTACAGTATGCGGCTGCGTTTTCATCGGCGTTTCTACCCGCTTCTTCGGCCGTTTTTCTCACTGGAGAATTTAATATCAAAAAGCAGTGTTTTCTACTGCGTTTTGATCTATTTCACTTTTTATATTTTATATTATTTTATGCCTAAGAAGTTGATTTATTTTCTTCAAGAGAATTTAATATCAAAAAGCAGTGTAGAGAATTTAATATCAAAAAGCAATAATGTCGACTGCGTTTAGATCTTTTTCATTTTTAAACAAATAAAGTTGGTTCTTTTTTACCAGTACTTAAAGTGCAAAATTGTGTTATAAACTAGAGTTTTCGTAAATATTTTTGTACGATATATTATTTTATGCTTAAGAAGTTGATTTATTTTTGCTCTATTTGTTTGTTTATTTGTTTCCTTTTTCATCGACAAATATCTTCAAAGAGCATGGCAAAGCTCAATGGCATTCTATTATTACAGTATGCGGCTGCGTTTTCATCGGCGTTTCTACCCGCTTCTTCGGCCGTTTTTCTCACTGTAGAATTTAATATCAAAAAGCAGTGTTTTCGACTGCGTTTTGATCTATTTCATTTTTTATATTTTATATTATTTTATGCCTAAGAAGTTGATTTATTTTCTGCAATAGAATTTAATATCAAAAAACAGTGTAGAGAATTTAATATCAAAAAGCAATAATGTCGACTGCGTTTAGATCTTTTTCATTTTTAAACAAATAAAATTGGTTCTTTTTTACCAGTACTTAAAGTGCAAAATTGTGTTATAAACTAGAGTTTTCGTAAATATTTTTGTATAATATTTTATGTCTTAGAAGTTGATTTATTTTTGCTCTATTTGTTTGTTTATTTGTTTCCTTTTTCATCGACAAATATCTTCAAAGAGCATGGCAAAGCTCAATGGCATTCTATTATTACAGTATGCGGCTGCGTTTTCATCGGCGTTTCTACCCGCTTCTTCGGCCGTTTTTCTCACTGGAGAATTTAATATCAAAAAGCACTGTTTTCTACTGCGTTTTGATCTATTTCACTTTTTATATTTTATATTATTTTATGCCTAAGAAGTTGATTTATTTTCTTCAAGAGAATTTAATATCAAAAAGCAGTGTAGAGAATTTAATATCAAAAAGCAATAATGTCGACTGCGTTTAGATCTTTTTCATTTTTAAACAAATAAAGTTGGTTCTTTTTTACCAGTACTTAAAGTGCAAAATTGTGTTATAAACTAGAGTTTTCGTAAATATTTTTGTACGATATATTATTTTATGCTTAAGAAGTTGATTTATTTTTGCTCTATTTGTTTGTTTATTTGTTTCCTTTTTCATCGACAAATATCTTCAAAGAGCATGGCAAAGCTCAATGGCATTCTATTATTACAGTATGCGGCTGCGTTTTCATCGGCGTTTCTACCCGCTTCTTCGGCCGTTTTTCTCACTGTAGAATTTAATATCAAAAAGCAGTGTTTTCGACTGCGCTTTGATCTATTTCATTTTTTATATTTTATATTATTTTATGCCTAAAAAGTTGATTTATTTTCTGCAAGAGAATTTAATATCAAAAAGCAATAATGTCGACTGCGTTTAGATCTTTTTCATTTTTAAACAAATAAAGTTGGTTCTTTTTTACCAGTACTTAAAGTGCAAAATTGTGTTATAAATTAGAGTTTTCGTAAATATTTTTGTACGATATATTATTTTATGCTTAAGAAGTTGATTTATTTTTGCTCTATTTGTTTGTTTATTTGTTTCCTTTTTCATCGACAAATATCTTCAAAGAGCATGGCAAAGCTCAATGGCATTCTATTATTACAGTATGCGGCTGCGTTTTCATCGGCGTTTCTACCCGCTTCTTCGGCCGTTTTTCTCACTGTAGAATTTAATATCAAAAAGCAGTGTTTTCGACTGCGCTTTGATCTATTTCATTTTTTATATTTTATATTATTTTATGCCTAAGAAGTTGATTTATTTTCTGCAAGAGAATTTAATATCAAAAAGCAATAATGTCGACTGCGTTTAGATCTTTTTCATTTTTAAACAAATAAAGTTGGTTCTTTTTTACCAGTACTTAAAGTGCCAAATTGTGTTATAGACTAGAGTTTTCGTAAATATTTTTGTATAATATTTTATGTCTTAGAAGTTGATTTATTTTTGCTCTATTTGTTTGTTTATTTGTTTCCTTTTTCATCGACAAATATCTTCAAAGAGCATGGCAAAGCTCAATGGCATTCTATTATTACAGTATGCGGCTGCGTTTTCATCGGCGTTTCTACCCGCTTCTTCGGCCGTTTTTCTCACTGGAGAATTTAATATCAAAAAGCAGTGTTTTCGACTGCGCTTTGATCTATTTCATTTTTTATATTTTATACTATTTTATGCTTAAGAAGTTGATTTATTTTTGCTCTATTTGTTTGTTTATTTGTTTCCTTTTTCATCGACAAATATCTTCAAAGAGCATGGCAAAGCTCAATGGCATTCTATTATTACAGTATGCGGCTGCGTTTTCATCGGCGTTTCTACCCGCTTCTTCGGCCGTTTTTCTCACTGGAGAATTTAATATCAAAAAGCAGTGTTTTCGGCTGCGCTTTGATCTATTTCATTTTTTATATTTTATATTATTTTATGCTTAAGAAGTTGATTTATTTTTGCTCTATTTGTTTGTTTATTTGTTTCCTTTTTCATCGACAAATATCTTCAAAGAGCATGGCAAAGCTCAATGGCATTCTATTATTACAATATGCGGCTGCATTTCTATCGGCATTTCAACCCGCTTCTTCGGCCGTTTTTCTCACTGGAGAATTTAATATCAAAAAGCAGTGTTTTCGACTGCGCTTTGATCTATTTCATTTTTTATATTTTATATTATTTTATGCCTAAAAAGTTGATTTATTTTCTGCAAGAGAATTTAATATCAAAAAGCAATAATGTCGACTGCGTTTAGATCTTTTTCATTTTTAAACAAATAAAGTTGGTTCTTTTTTACCAGTACTTAAAGTGCAAAATTGTGTTATAAACTAGAGTTTTCGTAAATATTTTTGTACGATATATTATTTTATGCTTAAGAAGTTGATTTATTTTTGCTCTATTTGTTTGTTTATTTGTTTCCTTTTTCATCGACAAATATCTTCAAAGAGCATGGCAAAGCTCAATGGCATTCTATTATTACAGTATGCGGCTGCGTTTTCATCGGCGTTTCTACCCGCTTCTTCGGCCGTTTTTCTCACTGGAGAATTTAATATCAAAAAGCAGTGTTTTCGACTGCGTTTTGATCTATTTCACTTTTTATATTTTATATTATTTTATGCCTAAGAAGTTGATTTATTTTCTTCAAGAGAATTTAATATCAAAAAGCAGTGTAGAGAATTTAATATCAAAAAGCAATAATGTCGACTGCGTTTAGATCTTTTTCATTTTTAAACAAATAAAGTTGGTTCTTTTTTACCAGTACTTAAAGTGCAAAATTGTGTTATAAACTAGAGTTTTCGTAAATATTTTTGTACGATATATTATTTTATGCTTAAGAAGTTGATTTATTTTTGCTCTATTTGTTTGTTTATTTGTTTCCTTTTTCATCGACAAATATCTTCAAAGAGCATGGCAAAGCTCAATGGCATTCTTTTATTACAATATGCGGCTGCATTTCTATCGGCATTTCAACCCGCTTCTTCGGCCGTTTTTCTCACTGTAGTATTTAATATCAAAAAGCAGTGTTTTCGACTGCGTTTTGATCTATTTCACTTTTAATATTTTATATTATTTTATGCCTAAGAAGTTGATTTATTTTCTGCAAGAGAATTTAATATCAAAAAGCAGTGTAGAGAATTTAATATCAAAAAGTAATAATGTCGACTGCGTTTAGATCTTTTTCATTTTTAAACAAATAAAGTTGGTTCTTTTTTACCAGTACTTAAAGTGCAAAATTGTGTTATAAACTAGAGTTTTCGTAAATATTTTTGTATAATATTTTATGTCTTATTTTTGCTCTATTTGTTTGTTTATTTGTTTCCTTTTTCATCGACAAATATCTTCAAAGAGCATGGCAAAGCTCAATGGCATTCTATTATTACAGTATGCGGCTGCGTTTTCATCGGCGTTTCTACCCGCTTCTTCGGCCGTTTTTCTCACTGGAGAATTTAATATCAAAAAGCAGTGTTTTCGACTGCGCTTTGATCTATTTCATTTTTTATATTTTATATTATTTTATGCTTAAGAAGTTGATTTATTTTTGCTCTATTTGTTTGTTTATTTGTTTCCTTTTTCATCCACAAATATCTTCAAAGAGCATGGCAAAGCTCAATGGCATTCTTTTATTAGAATATGCGGCTGCATTTCTATCGGCATTTCAACCCGCTTCTTCGGCCGTTTTTCTCACTGTAGAATTTAATATCAAAAAGCAGTGTTTTCGACTGCGTTTTGATCTATTTCACTTTTAATATTTTATATTATTTTATGCCTAAGAAGTTGATTTATTTTCTTCAAGAGAATTTAATATCAAAAAGCAGTGTGGAGAATTTAATATCAAAAAGCAATAATGTCGACTGCGTTTAGATCTTTTTCATTTTTAAACAAATAAAGTTGGTTCTTTTTTACCAGTACTTAAAGTGCAAAATTGTGTTATAAACTAGAGTTTTCGTAAATATTTTTGTATAATATTTTATGTCTTATTTTTGCTCTATTTGTTTGTTTATTTGTTTCCTTTTTCATCGACAAATATCTTCAAAGAGCATGGCAAAGCTCAATGGCATTCTATTATTACAGTATGCGGCTGCGTTTTCATCGGCGTTTCTACCCGCTTCTTCGGCCGTTTTTCTCACTGGAGAATTTAATATCAAAAAGCAGTGTTTTCGACTGCGCTTTGATCTATTTCATTTTTTATATTTTATATTATTTTATGCCTAAGAAGTTGATTTATTTTTGCTCTATTTGTTTGTTTATTTGTTTCCTTTTTCATCGACAAATATCTTCAAAGAGCATGGCAAAGCTCAATGGCATTCTATTATTACAGTATGCGGCTGCGTTTTCATCGGCGTTTCTACCCGCTTCTTCGGCCGTTTTTCTCACTGTAGAATTTAATATCAAAAAGCAGTGTTTTCGACTGCGCTTTGATCTATTTCATTTTTTATATTTTATATTATTTTATGCCTAAGAAGTTGATTTATTTTCTGCAAGAGAATTTAATATCAAAAAGCAATAATGTCGACTGCGTTTAGATCTTTTTCATTTTTAAACAAATAAAATTGGTTCTTTTTTACCAGTACTTAAAGTGCAAAATTGTGTTATAAACTAGTTTTCGTAAATATTTTTGTATAATATTTTATGTCTTAGAAGTTGATTTATTTTTGCTCTATTTGTTTGTTTATTTGTTTCCTTTTTCATCGACAAATATCTTCAAAGAGCATGGCAAAGCTCAATGGCATTCTATTATTACAGTATGCGGCTGCGTTTTCATCGGTGTTTCTACCCGCTTCTTCGGCCGTTTTTCTCACTGGAGAATTTAATATCAAAAAGCAGTGTTTTCGACTGCGCTTTGATCTATTTCATTTTTTATATTTTATATTATTTTATGCCTAAGAAGTTGATTTATTTTCTGCAAGAGAATTTAATATCAAAAAGCAATAATGTCGACTGCGTTTAGATCTTTTTCATTTTTAAACAAATAAAGTTGGTTCTTTTTTACCAGTACTTAAAGTGCAAAATTGTGTTATAGACTAGAGTTTTCGTAAATATTTTTGTATAATATTTTATGTCTTAGAAGTTGATTTATTTTTGCTCTATTTGTTTGTTTATTTGTTTCCTTTTTCATCGACAAATATCTTCAAAGAGCATGGCAAAGCTCAATGGCATTCTATTATTACAGTATGCGGCTGCGTTTTCATCGGCGTTTCTACCCGCTTCTTCGGCCGTTTTTCTCACTGTAGAATTTCATATCAAAAAGCAGTGTTTTCGACTGCGCTTTGATCTATTTCATTTTTTATATTTTATATTATTTTATGCCTAAGAAGTTGATTTATTTTCTGCAAGAGAATTTAATATCAAATAGCAATAATGTCGACTGCGTTTAGATCTTTTTCATTTTTAAACAAATAAAGTTGGTTCTTTTTTACCAGTACTTAAAGTGCAAAATTGTGTTATAAACTAGAGTTTTCGTAAATATTTTTGTACGATATATTATTTTATGCTTAAGAAGTTGATTTGTTTTTGCTCTATTTTTTTGTTTATTTGTTTCCTTTTTCATCGACAAATATCTTCAAAGAGCATGGCAAAGCTCAATGGCATTCTATTATTACAGTATGCGGCTGCGTTTTCATCGGCGTTTCTACCCGCTTCTTCGGCCGTTTTTCTCACTGGAGAATTTAATATCAAAAAGCAGTGTTTTCGACTGCGCTTTGATCTATTTCATTTTTTATATTTTATATTATTTTATACTTAAGAAGTTGATTTATTTTTGCTCTATTTGTTTGTTTATTTGTTTCCTTTTTCATCGACAAATATCTTCAAAGAGCATGGCAAAGCTCAATGGCATTCTTTTATTACAATATGCGGCTGCATTTCTATCGGCATTTCAACCCGCTTCTTCGGCCGTTTTTCTCACTGTAGAATTTAAAATCAAAAAGCAGTGTTTTCGACTGCGTTTTGATCTATTTCACTTTTTATATTTTATATTATTTTATGCCTAAGAAGTTGATTTATTTTCTTCTAGAGAATTTAATATCAAAAAGCAGTGTAGAGAATTTAATATCAAAAAGCAATAATGTCGACTGCGTTTAGATCTTTTTCATTTTTAAACAAATAAAATTGGTTCTTTTTTACCAGTACTTAAAGTGCAAAATTGTGTTATAAACTAGAGTTTTCGTAAATATTTTTGTACGATATATTATTTTATGCTTAAGAAGTTGATTTATTTTTGCTCTATTTGTTTGTTTATTTGTTTCCTTTTTCATCGACAAATATCTTCAAAGAGCATGGCAAAGCTCAATGGCATTCTATTATTACAGTATGCGGCTGCGTTTTCATCGGCGTTTCTACCCGCTTCTTCGGCCGTTTTTCTCACTGGAGAATTTGATATCAAAAAGCAGTGTTTTCGACTGCGTTTTGATCTATTTCATTTTTTATATTTTATATTATTTTATGCCTAAGAAGTTGATTTATTTTCTGCAATAGAATTTAATATCAAAAAACAGTGTAGAGAATTTAATATCAAAAAGCAATAATGTCGACTGCGTTTAGATCTTTTTCATTTTTAAACAAATAAAGTTGGTTCTTTTTTACCAGTACTTAAAGTGCAAAATTGTGTTATAAACTAGAGTTTTCGTAAATATTTTTGTACGATATATTATTTTATGCTTAAGAAGTTGATTTATTTTTGCTCTATTTGTTTGTTTATTTGTTTCCTTTTTCATCGACAAATATCTTCAAAGAGCATGGCAAAGCTCAATGGCATTCTATTATTACAGTATGCGGCTGCGTTTTCATCGGCGTTTCTACCCGCTTCTTCGGCCGTTTTTCTCACTGGAGAATTTAATATCAAAAAGCAGTGTTTTCGACTGCGCTTTGATCTATTTCATTTTTTATATTTTATATTATTTTATGCTTAAGAAGTTGATTTATTTTTGCTCTATTTGTTTGTTTATTTGTTTCCTTTCTCATCGACAAATATCTTCAAAGAGCATGGCAAAGCTCAATGGCATTCTTTTATTACAATATGCGGCTGCATTTCTATCGGCATTTCAACCCGCTTCTTCGGCCGTTTTTCTCACTGTAGAATTTAATATCAAAAAGCAGTGTTTTCGACTGCGTTTTGATCTATTTCACTTTTAATATTTTATATTATTTTATGCCTAAGAAGTTGATTTATTTTCTTCAAGAGAATTTAATATCAAAAAGCAGTGTAGAGAATTTAATATCAAAAAGCAATAATGTCAACTGCGTTTAGATCTTTTTCATTTTTAAACAAATAAAGTTGGTCCTTTTTTACCAGTACTTAAAGTGCAAAATTGTGTTATAAACTAGAGTTTTCGTAAATATTTTTGTACGATATATTATTTTATGCTTAAGAAGTTGATTTATTTTTGCTCTATTTGTTTGTTTATTTGTTTCCTTTTTCATCGACAAATATCTTCAAAGAGCATGGCAAAGCTCAATGGCATTCTATTATTACAGTATGCGGCTGCGTTTTCATCGGCGTTTCTACCCGCTTCTTCGGCCGTTTTTCTCACTGTAGAATTTAATATCAAAAAGCAGTGTTTTCGACTGCGTTTTGATCTATTTCATTTTTTATATTTTATATTATTTTATGCCTAAGAAGTTGATTTATTTTCTGCAATAGAATTTAATATCAAAAAACAGTGTAGAGAATTTAATATCAAAAAGCAATAATGTCGACTGCGTTTAGATCTTTTTCATTTTTAAACAAATAAAATTGGTTCTTTTTTACCAGTACTTAAAGTGCAAAATTGTGTTATAAACTAGAGTTTTCGTAAATATTTTTGTATAATATTTTATGTCTTAGAAGTTGATTTATTTTTGCTCTATTTGTTTGTTTATTTGTTTCCTTTTTCATCGACAAATATCTTCAAAGAGCATGGCAAAGCTCAATGGCATTCTATTATTACAGTATGCGGCTGCGTTTTCATCGGCGTTTCTACCCGCTTCTTCGGCCGTTTTTCTCACTGGAGAATTTAATATCAAAAAGCAGTGTTTTCGACTGCGTTTTGATCTATTTCACTTTTTATATTTTATATTATTTTATGCCTAAGAAGTTGATTTATTTTCTTCAAGAGAATTTAATATCAAAAAGCAGTGTAGAGAATTTAATATCAAAAAGCAATAATGTCGACTGCGTTTAGATCTTTTTCATTTTTAAACAAATAAAGTTGGTTCTTTTTTACCAGTACTTAAAGTGCAAAATTGTGTTATAAACTAGAGTTTTCGTAAATATTTTTGTACGATATATTATTTTATGCTTAAGAAGTTGATTTATTTTTGCTCTATTTGTTTGTTTATTTGTTTCCTTTTTCATCGACAAATATCTTCAAAGAGCATGGCAAAGCTCAATGGCATTCTATTATTACAATATGCGGCTGCATTTCTATCGGCATTTCAACCCGCTTCTTCGGCCGTTTTTCTCACTGTAGAATTTAATATCAAAAAGCAGTGTTTTCGACTGCGCTTTGATCTATTTCATTTTTTATATTTTATATTATTTTATGCCTAAGAAGTTGATTTATTTTCTGCAAGAGAATTTAATATCAAAAAGCAATAATGTCGACTGCGTTTAGATCTTTTTCATTTTTAAACAAATAAGGTGGTTCTTTTTTACCAGTACTTAAAGTGCAAAATTGTGTTATAGACTAGAGTTTTCGTAAATATTTTTGTATAATATTTTATGTCTTAGAAGTTGATTTATTTTTGCTCTATTTGTTTGTTTATTTGTTTCCTTTTTCATCGACAAATATCTTCAAAGAGCATGGCAAAGCTCAATGGCATTCTATTATTACAGTATGCGGCTGCGTTTTCATCGGCGTTTCTACCCGCTTCTTCGGCCGTTTTTCTCACTGGAGAATTTAATATCAAAAAGCAGTGTTTTCGACTGCGCTTTGATCTATTTCATTTTTTATATTTTATATTATTTTATGCTTAAGAAGTTGATTTATTTTTGCTCTATTTGTTTGTTTATTTGTTTCCTTTTTCATCGACAAATATCTTCAAAGAGCATGGCAAAGCTCAATGGCATTCTTTTATTACAATATGCGGCTGCATTTCTATCGGCATTTCAACCCGCTTCTTCGGCCGTTTTTCTCACTGGAGAATTTAATATCAAAAAGCAGTGTTTTCGACTGCGTTTTGATCTATTTCACTTTTAATATTTTATATTATTTTATGCCTAAGAAGTTGATTTATTTTCTTCAAGAGAATTTAATACCAGAAAGCAGTGTAGAGAATTTAATATCAAAAAGCAATAATGTCGACTGCGTTTAGATCTTTTTCATTTTTAAACAAATAAAATTGGTTCTTTTTTACCAGTACTTAAAGTGCAAAATTGTGTTATAAACTAGAGTTTTCGTAAATATTTTTGTATAATATTTTATGTCTTAGAAGTTGATTTATTTTTGCTCTATTTGTTTGTTTATTTGTTTCCTTTTTCATCGACAAATATCTTCAAAGAGCATGGCAAAGCTCAATGGCATTCTATTATTACAGTATGCGGCTGCGTTTTCATCGGCGTTTCTACCCGCTTCTTCGGCCGTTTTTCTCACTGTAGAATTTAATATCAAAAAGCAGTGTTTTCGACTGCGTTTTGATCTATTTCATTTTTTATATTTTATATTATTTTATGCCTAAGAAGTTGATTTATTTTCTGCAATAGAATTTAATATCAAAAAGCAGTGTAGAGAATTTAATATCAAAAAGCAATAATGTCGACTGCGTTTAGATCTTTTTCATTTCTAAACAAATAAAATTGGTTCTTTTTTACCAGTACTTAAAGTAAAAAATTGTGTTATAAACTAGAGTTTTCGTAAATATTTTTGTATAATATTTTATGTCTTAGAAGTTGATTTATTTTTGCTCTATTTGTTTGTTTATTTGTTTCCTTTTTCATCGACAAATATCTTCAAAGAGCATGGCAAAGCTCAATGGCATTCTATTATTACAGTATGCGGCTGCATTTCTATCGGCATTTCAACCCGCTTCTTCGGCCGTTTTTCTCACTGGAGAATTTAATATCAAAAACCAGTGTTTTCGACTGCGTTTTGATCTATTTCACTTTTTATATTTTATATTATTTTATGCCTAAGAAGTTGATTTATTTTCTTCAAGAGAATTTAATATCAGAAAGCAGTGTAGAGAATTTAATATCAAAAAGCAATAATGTCGACTGCGTTTAGATCTTTTTCATTTTTAAACAAATAAAGTTGGTTCTTTTTTACCAGTACTTAAAGTGCAAAATTGTGTTATAAACTAGAGTTTTCGTAAATATTTTTGTACGATATATTATTTTATGCTTAAGAAGTTGATTTATTTTTGCTCTATTTGTTTGTTTATTTGTTTCCTTTTTCATCGACAAATATCTTCAAAGAGCATGGCAAAGCTCAATGGCATTCTTTTATTACAATATGCGGCTGCATTTCTATCGGCATTTCAACCCGCTTCTTCGGCCGTTTTTCTCACTGGAGAATTTAATATCAAAAACCAGTGTTTTCGACTGCGTTTTGATCTATTTCACTTTTTATATTTTATATTATTTTATGCCTAAGAAGTTGATTTATTTTCTTCAAGAGAATTTAATATCAGAAAGCAGTGTAGAGAATTTAATATCAAAAAGCAATAATGTCGACTGCGTTTAGATCTTTTTCATTTTTAAACAAATAAAGTTGGTTCTTTTTTACCAGTACTTAAAGTGCAAAATTGTGTTATAAACTAGAGTTTTCGTAAATATTTTTGTACGATATATTATTTTATGCTTAAGAAGTTGATTTATTTTTGCTCTATTTGTTTGTTTATTTGTTTCCTTTTTCATCGACAAATATCTTCAAAGAGCATGGCAAAGCTCAATGGCATTCTATTATTACAGTATGCGGCTGCGTTTTCATCGGCGTTTCTACCCGCTTCTTCGGCCGTTTTTCTCACTGTAGAATTTAATATCAAAAAGCAGTGTTTTCGACTGCGTTTTGATCTATTTCATTTTTTATATTTTATATTATTTTATGCCTAAGAAGTTGATTTATTTTCTGCAATAGAATTTAATATCAAAAAGCAGTGTAGAGAATTTAATATCAAAAAGCAATAATGTCGACTGCGTTTAGATCTTTTTCATTTTTAAACAAATAAAATTGGTTCTTTTTTACCAGTACTTAAAGTAAAAAATTGTGTTATAAACTAGAGTTTTCGTAAATATTTTTGTATAATATTTTATGTCTTAGAAGTTGATTTATTTTTGCTCTATTTGTTTGTTTATTTGTTTCCTTTTTCATCGACAAATATCTTCAAAGAGCATGGCAAAGCTCAATGGCATTCTATTATTACAGTATGCGGCTGCGTTTTCATCGGCGTTTCTACCCGCTTCTTCGGCCGTTTTTCTCACTGTAGAATTTAATATCAAAAAGCAGTGTTTTCGACTGCGTTTTGATCTATTTCATTTTTTATATTTTATATTATTTTATGCCTAAGAAGTTGATTTATTTTCTGCAAGAGAATTTAATATCAAAAAGCAATAATGTCGACTGCGTTTAGATCTTTTTCATTTTTAAACAAATAAGGTGGTTCTTTTTTACCAGTACTTAAAGTGCAAAATTATGTTATAGACTAGAGTTTTCGTAAATATTTTTGTATAATATTTTATGTCTTAGAAGTTGATTTATTTTTGCTCTATTTGTTTGTTTATTTGTTTCCTTTTTCATCGACAAATATCTTCAAAGAGCATGGCAAAGCTCAATGGCATTCTATTATTACAGTATGCGGCTGCGTTTTCATCGGCGTTTCTACCCGCTTCTTCGGCCGTTTTTCTCACTGGAGAATTTAATATCAAAAAGCAGTGTTTTCGACTGCGCTTTGATCTATTTCATTTTTTATATTTTATATTATTTTATGCTTAAGAAGTTGATTTATTTTTGCTCTATTTGTTTGTTTATTTGTTTCCTTTTTCATCGACAAATATCTTCAAAGAGCATGGCAAAGCTCAATGGCATTCTTTTATTACAATATGCGGCTGCATTTCTATCGGCATTTCAACCCGCTTCTTCGGCCGTTTTTCTTACTGGAGAATTTAATATCAAAAAGCAGTGTTTTCGACTGCGTTTTGATCTATTTCACTTTTAATATTTTATATTATTTTATGCCTAAGAAGTTGATTTATTTTCTTCAAGAGAATTTAATATCAGAAAGCAGTGTAGAGAATTTAATATCAAAAAGCAATAATGTCGACTGCGTTTAGATCTTTTTCATTTTTAAACAAATAAAATTGGTTCTTTTTTACCAGTACTTAAAGTGCAAAATTGTGTTATAAACTAGAGTTTTCGTAAATATTTTTGTATAATATTTTATGTCTTAGAAGTTGATTTATTTTTGCTCTATTTGTTTGTTTATTTGTTTCCTTTTTCATCGACAAATATCTTCAAAGAGCATGGCAAAGCTCAATGGCATTCTATTATTACAGTATGCGGCTGCGTTTTCATCGGCGTTTCTACCCGCTTCTTCGGCCGTTTTTCTCACTGTAGAATTTAATATCAAAAAGCAGTGTTTTCGACTGCGTTTTGATCTATTTCATTTTTTATATTTTATATTATTTTATGCTTAAGAAGTTGATTTATTTTTGCTCTATTTGTTTGTTTATTTGTTTCCTTTTTCATCGACAAATATCTTCAAAGAGCATGGCAAAGCTCAATGGCATTCTATTATTACAGTATGCGGCTGCGTTTTCATCGGCGTTTCTACCCGCTTCTTCGGCCGTTTTTCTCACTGGAGAATTTAATATCAAAAAGCAGTGTTTTCGACTGCGCTTTGATCTATTTCATTTTTTATATTTTATATTATTTTATGCTTAAGAAGTTGATTTATTTTTGCTCTATTTGTTTGTTTATTTGTTTCCTTTTTCATCGACAAATATCTTCAAAGAGCATGGCAAAGCTCAATGGCATTCTTTTATTACAATATGCGGCTGCATTTCTATCGGCATTTCAACCCGCTTCTTCGGCCGTTTTTCTCACTGGAGAATTTAATATCAAAAAACAGTGTTTTCGACTGCGTTTTGATCTATTTCACTTTTAATATTTTATATTATTTTATGCCTAAGAAGTTGATTTATTTTCTTCAAGAGAATTTAATATCAGAAAGCAGTGTAGAGAATTTAATATCAAAAAGCAATAATGTCGACTGCGTTTAGATCTTTTTCATTTTTAAACAAATAAAGTTGGTTCTTTTTTACCAGTACTTAAAGTGCAAAATTGTGTTATAAACTAGAGTTTTCGTAAATATTTTTGTACGATATATTATTTTATGCTTAAGAAGTTGATTTATTTTTGCTCTATTTGTTTGTTTATTTGTTTCCTTTTTCATCGACAAATATCTTCAAAGAGCATGGCAAAGCTCAATGGCATTCTATTATTACAGTATGCGGCTGCATTTCTATCGGCATTTCAACCCGCTTCTTCGGCCGTTTTTCTCACTGGAGAATTTAATATCAAAAAGCAGTGTTTTCGACTGCGTTTTGATCTATTTCACTTTTAATATTTTATATTATTTTATGCCTAAGAAGTTGATTTATTTTCTTCAAGAGAATTTAATATCAGAAAGCAGTGTAGAGAATTTAATATCAAAAAGCAATAATGTCGACTGCGTTTAGATCTTTTTCATTTTTAAACAAATAAAATTGGTTCTTTTTTACCAGTACTTAAAGTGCAAAATTGTGTTATAAACTAGAGTTTTCGTAAATATTTTTGTATAATATTTTATGTCTTAGAAGTTGATTTATTTTTGCTCTATTTGTTTGTTTATTTGTTTCCTTTTTCATCGACAAATATCTTCAAAGAGCATGGCAAAGCTCAATGGCATTCTATTATTACAGTATGCGGCTGCGTTTTCATCGGCGTTTCTACCCGCTTCTTCGGCCGTTTTTCTCACTGTAGAATTTAATATCAAAAAGCAGTGTTTTCGACTGCGCTTTGATCTATTTCATTTTTTATATTTTATATTATTTTATGCCTAAGAAGTTGATTTATTTTCTGCAAGAGAATTTAATATCAAAAAGCAATAATGTCGACTGCGTTTAGATCTTTTTCATTTTTAAACAAATAAGGTGGTTCTTTTTTACCAGTACTTAAAGTGCAAAATTGTGTTATAGACTAGAGTTTTCGTAAATATTTTTGTATAATATTTTATGTCTTAGAAGTTGATTTATTTTTGCTCTATTTGTTTGTTTATTTGTTTCCTTTTTCATCGACAAATATCTTCAAAGAGCATGGCAAAGCTCAATGGCATTCTATTATTACAGTATGCGGCTGCGTTTTCATCGGCGTTTCTACCCGCTTCTTCGGCCGTTTTTCTCACTGGAGAATTTAATATCAAAAAGCAGTGTTTTCGACTGCGCTTTGATCTATTTCATTTTTTATATTTTATATTATTTTATGCTTAAGAAGTTGATTTATTTTTGCTCTATTTGTTTGTTTATTTGTTTCCTTTTTCATCGACAAATATCTTCAAAGAGCATGGCAAAGCTCAATGGCATTCTTTTATTACAATATGCGGCTGCATTTCTATCGGCATTTCAACCCGCTTCTTCGGCCGTTTTTCTCACTGGAGAATTTAATATCAAAAAGCAGTGTTTTCGACTGCGTTTTGATCTATTTCACTTTTAATATTTTATATTATTTTATGCCTAAGAAGTTGATTTATTTTCTGCAAGAGAATTTAATATCAAAAAGCAGTGTAGAGAATTTAATATCAAAAAGCAATAATGTCGACTGCGTTTAGATCTTTTTCATTTTTAAACAAATAAAATTGGTTCTTTTTTACCAGTACTTAAAGTGCAAAATTGTGTTATAAACTAGAGTTTTCGTAAATATTTTTGTATAATATTTTATGTCTTAGAAGTTGATTTATTTTTGCTCTATTTGTTTGTTTATTTGTTTCCTTTTTCATCGACAAATATCTTCAAAGAGCATGGCAAAGCTCAATGGCATTCTATTATTACAGTATGCGGCTGCGTTTTCATCGGCGTTTCTACCCGCTTCTTCGGCCGTTTTTCTCACTGGAGAATTTAATATCAAAAAGCAGTGTTTTCGACTGCGCTTTGATCTATTTCATTTTTTATATTTTATATTATTTTATGCCTAAGAAGTTGATTTATTTTCTGCAATAGAATTTAATATCAAAAAGCAGTGTAGAGAATTTAATATCAAAAAGCAATAATGTCGACTGCGTTTAGATCTTTTTCATTTTTAAACAAATAAAATTGGTTCTTTTTTACCAGTACTTAAAGTAAAAAATTGTGTTATAAACTAGAGTTTTCGTAAATATTTTTGTATAATATTTTATGTCTTAGAAGTTGATTTATTTTTGCTCTATTTGTTTGTTTATTTGTTTCCTTTTTCATCGACAAATATCTTCAAAGAGCATGGCAAAGCTCAATGGCATTCTATTATTACAGTATGCGGCTGCGTTTTCATCGGCGTTTCTACCCGCTTCTTCGGCCGTTTTTCTCACTGTAGAATTTAATATCAAAAAGCAGTGTTTTCGACTGCGTTTTGATCTATTTCATTTTTTATATTTTATATTATTTTATGCCTAAGAAGTTGATTTATTTTCTGCAAGAGAATTTAATATCAAAAAGCAGTGTAGAGAATTTAATATCAAAAAGCAATAATGTCGACTGCGTTTAGATCTTTTTCATTTTTAAACAAATAAAGTTGGTTCTTTTTTACCAGTACTTAAAGTGCAAAATTGTGTTATAAACTAGAGTTTTCGTAAATATTTTTGTACGATATATTATTTTATGCTTAAGAAGTTGATTTATTTTTGCTCTATTTGTTTGTTTATTTGTTTCCTTTTTCATCGACAAATATCTTCAAAGAGCATGGCAAAGCTCAATGGCATTCTATTATTACAGTATGCGGCTGCGTTTTCATCGGCGTTTCTACCCGCTTCTTCGGCCGTTTTTCTCACTGTAGAATTTAATATCAAAAAGCAGTGTTTTCGACTGCGTTTTGATCTATTTCATTTTTTATATTTTATATTATTTTATGCCTAAGAAGTTGATTTATTTTCTGCAAGAGAATTTAATATCAAAAAGCAGTGTAGAGAATTTAATATCAAAAAGCAATAATGTCGACTGCGTTTAGATCTTTTTCATTTTTAAACAAATAAAGTTGGTTCTTTTTTACCAGTACTTAAAGTGCAAAATTGTGTTATAAACTAGAGTTTTCGTAAATATTTTTGTACGATATATTATTTTATGCTTAAGAAGTTGATTTATTTTTGCTCTATTTGTTTGTTTATTTGTTTCCTTTTTCATCGACAAATATCTTCAAAGAGCATGGCAAAGCTCAATGGCATTCTATTATTACAGTATGCGGCTGCGTTTTCATCGGCGTTTCTACCCGCTTCTTCGGCCGTTTTTCTCACTGTAGAATTTAATATCAAAAAGCAGTGTTTTCGACTGCGTTTTGATCTATTTCATTTTTTATATTTTATATTATTTTATGCCTAAGAAGTTGATTTATTTTCTGCAATAGAATTTAATATCAAAAAGCAGTGTAGAGAATTTAATATCAAAAAGCAATAATGTCGACTGCGTTTAGATCTTTTTCATTTTTAAACAAATAAAATTGGTTCTTTTTTACCAGTACTTAAAGTAAAAAATTGTGTTATAAACTAGAGTTTTCGTAAATATTTTTGTATAATATTTTATGTCTTAGAAGTTGATTTATTTTTGCTCTATTTGTTTGTTTATTTGTTTCCTTTTTCATCGACAAATATCTTCAAAGAGCATGGCAAAGCTCAATGGCATTCTATTATTACAGTATGCGGCTGCGTTTTCATCGGCGTTTCTACCCGCTTCTTCGGCCGTTTTTCTCACTGGAGAATTTAATATCAAAAAGCAGTGTTTTCGACTGCGCTTTGATCTATTTCATTTTTTATATTTTATATTATTTTATGCTTAAGAAGTTGATTTATTTTTGCTCTATTTGTTTGTTTATTTGTTTCCTTTTTCATCGACAAATATCTTCAAAGAGCATGGCAAAGCTCAATGGCATTCTTTTATTACAATATGCGGCTGCATTTCTATCGGCATTTCAACCCGCTTCTTCGGCCGTTTTTCTCACTGGAGAATTTAATATCAAAAAGCAGTGTTTTCGACTGCGTTTTGATCTATTTCACTTTTAATATTTTATATTATTTTATGCCTAAGAAGTTGATTTATTTTCTTCAAGAGAATTTAATATCAGAAAGCAGTGTAGAGAATTTAATATCAAAAAGCAATAATGTCGACTGCGTTTAGATCTTTTTCATTTTTAAACAAATAAAATTGGTTCTTTTTTACCAGTACTTAAAGTGCAAAATTGTGTTATAAACTAGAGTTTTCGTAAATATTTTTGTATAATATTTTATGTCTTAGAAGTTGATTTATTTTTGCTCTATTTGTTTGTTTATTTGTTTCCTTTTTCATCGACAAATATCTTCAAAGAGCATGGCAAAGCTCAATGGCATTCTATTATTACAGTATGCGGCTGCGTTTTCATCGGCGTTTCTACCCGCTTCTTCGGCCGTTTTTCTCACTGTAGAATTTAATATCAAAAAGCAGTGTTTTCGACTGCGTTTTGATCTATTTCATTTTTTATATTTTATATTATTTTATGCCTAAGAAGTTGATTTATTTTCTTCAAGAGAATTTAATATCAAAAAGCAGTGTAGAGAATTTAATATCAAAAAGCAATAATGTCGACTGCGTTTAGATCTTTTTCATTTTTAAACAAATAAAATTGGTTCTTTTTTACCAGTACTTAAAGTGCAAAATTGTGTTATAAACTAGAGTTTTCGTAAATATTTTTGTATAATATTTTATGTCTTAGAAGTTGATTTATTTTTGCTCTATTTGTTTGTTTATTTGTTTCCTTTTTCATCGACAAATATCTTCAAAGAGCATGGCAAAGCTCAATGGCATTCTATTATTACAGTATGCGGCTGCGTTTTCATCGGCGTTTCTACCCGCTTCTTCGGCCGTTTTTCTCACTGTAGAATTTAATATCAAAAAGCAGTGTTTTCGACTGCGCTTTGATCTATTTCATTTTTTATATTTTATATTATTTTATGCCTAAGAAGTTGATTTATTTTCTGCAAGAGAATTTAATATCAAAAAGCAGTGTAGAGAATTTAATATCAAAAAGCAATAATGTCGACTGCGTTTAGATCTTTTTCATTTTTAAACAAATAAAGTTGGTTCTTTTTTACCAGTACTTAAAGTGCAAAATTGTGTTATAAACTAGAGTTTTCGTAAATATTTTTGTACGATATATTATTTTATGCTTAAGAAGTTGATTTATTTTTGCTCTATTTGTTTGTTTATTTGTTTCCTTTTTCATCGACAAATATCTTCAAAGAGCATGGCAAAGCTCAATGGCATTCTATTATTACAGTATGCGGCTGCGTTTTCATCAGCGTTTCTATCCGCTTCTTCGGCCGTTTTTCTCACTGGAGAATTTAATATCAAAAAGCAGTGTTTTCGACTGCGCTTTGATCTATTTCATTTTTTATATTTTATATTATTTTATGCTTAAGAAGTTGATTTATTTTTGCTCTATTTGTTTGTTTATTTGTTTCCTTTTTCATCGACAAATATCTTCAAAGAGCATGGCAAAGCTCAATGGCATTCTTTTATTACAATATGCGGCTGCATTTCTATCGGCATTTCAACCCACTTCTTCGGCCGTTTTTCTCACTGTAGAATTTAATATCAAAAAGCAGTGTTTTCGACTGCGTTTGGATCTATTTCACTTTTAATATTTTATATTATTTTATGCCTAAGAAGTTGATTTATTTTCTTCAAGAGAATTTAATATCAAAAAGCAGTGTAGAGAATTTAATATCAAAAAGCAATAATGTCGACTGCGTTTAGATCTTTTTCATTTTTAAACAAATAAAGTTGGTTCTTTTTTACCAGTACTTAAAGTGCAAAATTGTGTTATAAACTAGAGTTTTCGTAAATATTTTTGTACGATATATTATTTTATGCTTAAGAAGTTGATTTATTTTTGCTCTATTTGTTTGTTTATTTGTTTCCTTTTTCATCGACAAATATCTTCAAAGAGCATGGCAAAGCTCAATGGCATTCTATTATTACAGTATGCGGCTGCGTTTTCATCGGCGTTTCTACCCGCTTCTTCGGCCGTTTTTCTCACTGTAGAATTTAATATCAAAAAGCAGTGTTTTCGACTGCGTTTTGATCTATTTCATTTTTTATATTTTATATTATTTTATGCCTAAGAAGTTGATTTATTTTCTGCAATAGAATTTAATATCAAAAAGCAGTGTAGAGAATTTAATATCAAAAAGCAATAATGTCGACTGCGTTTAGATCTTTTTCATTTTTAAACAAATAAAATTGGTTCTTTTTTACCAGTACTTAAAGTAAAAAATTGTGTTATAAACTAGAGTTTTCGTAAATATTTTTGTATAATATTTTATGTCTTAGAAGTTGATTTATTTTTGCTCTATTTGTTTGTTTATTTGTTTCCTTTTTCATCGACAAATATCTTCAAAGAGCATGGCAAAGCTCAATGGCATTCTATTATTACAGTATGCGGCTGCGTTTTCATCGGCGTTTCTACCCGCTTCTTCGGCCGTTTTTCTCACTGGAGAATTTAATATCAAAAACCAGTGTTTTCGACTGCGTTTTGATCTATTTCACTTTTTATATTTTATATTATTTTATGCCTAAGAAGTTGATTTATTTTCTTCAAGAGAATTTAATATCAAAAAGCAGTGTAGAGAATTTAATATCAAAAAGCAATAATGTCGACTGCGTTTAGATCTTTTTCATTTTTAAACAAATAAAGTTGGTTTTTTTTTACCAGTACTTAAAGTGCAAAATTGTGTTATAAACTAGAGTTTTCGTAAATATTTTTGTACGATATATTATTTTATGCTTAAGAAGTTGATTTATTTTTGCTCTATTTGTTTGTTTATTTGTTTCCTTTTTCATCGACAAATATCTTCAAAGAGCATGGCAAAGCTCAATGGCATTCTATTATTACAATATGCGGCTGCATTTCTATCGGCATTTCAACCCGCTTCTTCGGCCGTTTTTCTCACTGTAGAATTTAATATCAAAAAGCAGTGTTTTCGACTGCGCTTTGATCTATTTCATTTTTTATATTTTATATTATTTTATGCCTAAGAAGTTGATTTATTTTCTGCAAGAGAATTTAATATCAAAAAGCAATAATGTCGACTGCGTTTAGATCTTTTTCATTTTTAAACAAATAAGGTGGTTCTTTTTTACCAGTACTTAAAGTGCAAAATTGTGTTATAGACTAGAGTTTTCGTAAATATTTTTGTATAATATTTTATGTCTTAGAAGTTGATTTATTTTTGCTCTATTTGTTTGTTTATTTGTTTCCTTTTTCATCGACAAATATCTTCAAAGAGCATGGCAAAGCTCAATGGCATTCTATTATTACAGTATGCGGCTGCGTTTTCATCGGCGTTTCTACCCGCTTCTTCGGCCGTTTTTCTCACTGGAGAATTTAATATCAAAAAGCAGTGTTTTCGACTGCGCTTTGATCTATTTCATTTTTTATATTTTATACTATTTTATGCTTAAGAAGTTGATTTATTTTTGCTCTATTTGTTTGTTTATTTGTTTCCTTTTTCATCGACAAATATCTTCAAAGAGCATGGCAAAGCTCAATGGCATTCTATTATTACAGTATGCGGCTGCGTTTTCATCGGCGTTTCTACCCGCTTCTTCGGCCGTTTTTCTCACTGGAGAATTTAATATCAAAAAACAGTGTTTTCGACTGCGCTTTGATCTATTTCATTTTTTATATTTTATATTATTTTATGCTTAAGAAGTTGATTTATTTTTGCTCTATTTGTTTGTTTATTTGTTTCCTTTTTCATCGACAAATATCTTCAAAGAGCATGGCAAAGCTCAATGGCATTCTATTATTACAGTATGCGGCTGCGTTTTAATCGGCGTTTCTACCCACTTCTTCGGCCGTTTTTCTCACTGTAGAATTTAATATCAAAAAGCAGTGTTTTCGACTGCGTTTTGATCTATTTTATTTTTTATATTTTATATTATTTTATGCCTAAGAAGTTGATTTATTTTCTTCAAGAGAATTTAATATCAAAAAGCAGTGTAGAGAATTTAATATCAAAAAGCAATAATGTCGACTGCGTTTAGATCTTTTTCATTTTTAAACAAATAAAGTTGGTTCTTTTTTACCAGTACTTAAAGTGCAAAATTGTGTTATAAACTAGAGTTTTCGTAAATATTTTTGTACGATATATTATTTTATGCTTAAGAAGTTGATTTATTTTTGCTCTATTTGTTTGTTTATTTGTTTCCTTTTTCATCGACAAATATCTTCAAAGAGCATGGCAAAGCTCAATGGCATTCTATTATTACAGTATGCGGCTGCGTTTTCATCGGCGTTTCTACCCGCTTCTTCGGCCGTTTTTCTCACTGGAGAATTTAATATCAAAAAGCAGTGTTTTCGACTGCGCTTTGATCTATTTCATTTTTTATATTTTATATTATTTTATGCTTAAGAAGTTGATTTATTTTTGCTCTATTTGTTTGTTTATTTGTTTCCTTTTTCATCGACAAATATCTTTAAAGAGCATGGCAAAGCTCAATGGCATTCTTTTATTACAATATGCGGCTGCATTTCTATCGGCATTTCAACCCGCTTCTTCGGCCGTTTTTCTCACTGGAGAATTTAATATCAAAAAGCAGTGTTTTCGACTGCGTTTTGATCTATTTCACTTTTAATATTTAATATTATTTTATGCCTAAGAAGCTGATTTATTTTCTTCAAGAGAATTTAATATCAGAAAGCAGTGTAGAGAATTTAATATCAAAAAGCAATAATGTCGACTGCGTTTAGATCTTTTTCATTTTTAAACAAATAAAGTTGGTTCTTTTTTACCAGTACTTAAAGTGCAAAATTGTGTTATAAACTAGAGTTTTCGTAAATATTTTTGTACGATATATTATTTTATGCTTAAGAAGTTGATTTATTTTTGCTCTATTTGTTTGTTTATTTGTTTCCTTTTTCATCGACAAATATCTTCAAAGAGCATGGCAAAGCTCAATGGCATTCTATTATTACAGTATGCGGCTGCGTTTTCATCGGCGTTTCTACCCGCTTCTTCGGCCGTTTTTCTCACTGTAGAATTTAATATCAAAAAGCAGTGTTTTCGACTGCGTTTTGATCTATTTCATTTTTTATATTTTATATTATTTTATGCCTAAGAAGTTGATTTATTTTCTGCAATAGAATTTAATATCAAAAAGCAATAATGTCGACTGCGTTTAGATCTTTTTCATTTTTAAACAAATAAAATTGGTTCTTTTTTACCAGTACTTAAAGTGCAAAATTGTGTTATAAACTAGAGTTTTCGTAAATATTTTTGTATAATATTTTATGTCTTAGAAGTTGATTTATTTTTGCTCTATTTGTTTGTTTATTTGTTTCCTTTTTCATCGACAAATATCTTCAAAGAGCATGGCAAAGCTCAATGGCATTCTATTATTACAGTATGCGGCTGCGTTTTCATCGGCGTTTCTACCCGCTTCTTCGGCCGTTTTTCTCACTGGAGAATTTAATATCAAAAAGCAGTGTTTTCGACTGCGTTTTGATCTATTTCACTTTTTATATTTTATATTATTTTATGCCTAAGAAGTTGATTTATTTTCTTCAAGAGAATTTAATATCAAAAAGCAGTGTAGAGAATTTAATATCAAAAAGCAATAATGTCGACTGCGTTTAGATCTTTTTCATTTTTAAACAAATAAAATTGGTTCTTTTTTACCAGTACTTAAAGTGCAAAATTGTGTTATAAACTAGAGTTTTCGTAAATATTTTTGTATAATATTTTATGTCTTAGAAGTTGATTTATTTTTGCTCTATTTGTTTGTTTATTTGTTTCCTTTTTCATCGACAAATATCTTCAAAGAGCATGGCAAAGCTCAATGGCATTCTATTATTACAGTATGCGGCTGCGTTTTCATCGGCGTTTCTACCCGCTTCTTCGGCCGTTTTTCTCACTGGAGAATTTAATATCAAAAAGCAGTGTTTTCGACTGCGTTTTGATCTATTTCACTTTTTATATTTTATATTATTTTATGCCTAAGAAGTTGATTTATTTTCTTCAAGAGAATTTAATATCAAAAAGCAGTGTAGAGAATTTAATATCAAAAAGCAATAATGTCGACTGCGTTTAGATCTTTTTCATTTTTAAACAAATAAAGTTGGTTCTTTTTTACCAGTACTTAAAGTGCAAAATTGTGTTATAAACTAGAGTTTTCGTAAATATTTTTGTACGATATATTATTTTATGCTTAAGAAGTTGATTTATTTTTGCTCTATTTGTTTGTTTATTTGTTTCCTTTTTCATCGACAAATATCTTCAAAGAGCATGGCAAAGCTCAATGGCATTCTATTATTACAATATGCGGCTGCATTTCTATCGGCATTTCAACCCGCTTCTTCGGCCGTTTTTCTCACTGTAGAATTTAATATCAAAAAGCAGTGTTTTCGACTGCGCTTTGATCTATTTCATTTTTTATATTTTATATTATTTTATGCCTAAGAAGTTGATTTATTTTCTGCAAGAGAATTTAATATCAAAAAGCAATAATGTCGACTGCGTTTAGATCTTTTTAATTTTTAAACAAATAAAGTTGGTTCTTTTTTACCAGTACTTAAAGTGCAAAATTGTGTTATAGACTAGAGTTTTCGTAAATATTTTTGTATAATATTTTATGTCTTAGAAGTTGATTTATTTTTGCTCTATTTGTTTTGTTTATTTGTTTCCTTTTTCATCGACAAATATCTTCAAAGAGCATGGCAAAGCCCAATGGCATTCTATTATTACAGTATGCGGCTGCGTTTTCATCGGCGTTTCTACCCGCTTCTTCGGCCGTTTTTCTCACTGGAGAATTTAATATCAAAAAGCAGTGTTTTCGACTGCGCTTTGATCTATTTCATTTTTTATATTTTATACTATTTTATGCTTAAGAAGTTGATTTATTTTTGCTCTATTTGTTTGTTTATTTGTTTCCTTTTTCATCGACAAATATCTTCAAAGAGCATGGCAAAGCTCAATGGCATTCTATTATTACAGTATGCGACTGCGTTTTAATCGGCGTTTCTACCCGCTTCTTCGGCCGTTTTTCTGACTGTAGAATTTAATATCAAAAAGCAGTGTTTTCGACTGCGCTTTGATCTATTTCATTTTTTATATTTTATATTATTTTATGCCTAAGAAGTTGATTTATTTTCTGCAATAGAATTTAATATCAAAAAGCAGTGTAGAGAATTTAATATCAAAAAGCAATAATGTCGACTGCGTTTAGATCTTTTTCATTTTTAAACAAATAAAGTTGGTTCTTTTTTACCAGTACTTAAAGTGCAAAATTGTGTTATAGACTAGAGTTTTCGTAAATATTTTTGTATAATATTTTATGTCTTAGAAGTTGATTTATTTTTGCTCTATTTGTTTGTTTATTTGTTTCCTTTTTCATCGACAAATATCTTCAAAGAGCATGGCAAAGCTCAATGGCATTCTATTATTACAGTATGCGGCTGCGTTTTCATCGGCGTTTCTACCCGCTTCTTCGGCCGTTTTTCTCACTGGAGAATTTAATATCAAAAAGCAGTGTTTTCGACTGCGCTTTGATCTATTTCATTTTTTATATTTTATACTATTTTATGCTTAAGAAGTTGATTTATTTTTGCTCTATTTGTTTGTTTATTTGTTTCCTTTTTCATCGACAAATATCTTCAAAGAGCATGGCAAAGCTCAATGGCATTCTATTATTACAGTATGCGGCTGCGTTTTCATCGGCGTTTCTACCCGCTTCTTCGGCCGTTTTTCTCACTGGAGAATTTAATATCAAAAAACAGTGTTTTCGACTGCGCTTTGATCTATTTCATTTTTTATATTTTATATTATTTTATGCTTAAGAGGTTGATTTATTTTTGCTCTATTTGTTTGTTTATTTGTTTCCTTTTTCATCGACAAATATCTTCAAAGAGCATGGCAAAGCTCAATGGCATTCTATTATTACAGTATGCGGCTGCGTTTTAATCGGCGTTTCTACCCGCTTCTTCGGCCGTTTTTCTCACTGTAGAATTTAATATCAAAAAGCAGTGTTTTCGACTGCGTTTTGATCTATTTCATTTTTTATATTTTATATTATTTTATGCCTAAGAAGTTGATTTATTTTCTGCAATAGAATTTAATATCAAAAAGCAATAATGTCGACTGCGTTTAGATCTTTTTCATTTTTAAACAAATAAAATTGGTTCTTTTTTACCAGTACTTAAAGTGCAAAATTGTGTTATAAACTAGAGTTTTCGTAAATATTTTTGTATAATATTTTATGTCTTAGAAGTTGATTTATTTTTGCTCTATTTGTTTGTTTATTTGTTTCCTTTTTCATCGACAAATATCTTCAAAGAGCATGGCAAAGCTCAATGGCATTCTATTATTACAGTATGCGGCTGCGTTTTCATCGGCGTTTCTACCCGCTTCTTCGGCCGTTTTTCTCACTGGAGAATTTAATATCAAAAAGCAGTGTTTTCGACTGCGTTTTGATCTATTTCACTTTTTATATTTTATATTATTTTATGCCTAAGAAGTTGATTTATTTTCTTCAAGAGAATTTAATATCAAAAAGCAGTGTAGAGAATTTAATATCAAAAAGCAATAATGTCGACTGCGTTTAGATCTTTTTCATTTTTAAACAAATAAAATTGGTTCTTTTTTACCAGTACTTAAAGTGCAAAATTGTGTTATAAACTAGAGTTTTCGTAAATATTTTTGTATAATATTTTATGTCTTAGAAGTTGATTTATTTTTGCTCTATTTGTTTGTTTATTTGTTTCCTTTTTCATCGACAAATATCTTCAAAGAGCATGGCAAAGCTCAATGGCATTCTATTATTACAGTATGCGGCTGCGTTTTAATCGGCGTTTCTACCCGCTTCTTCGGCCGTTTTTCTCACTGTAGGATTTAATATCAAAAAGCAGTGTTTTCGACTGCGTTTTGATCTATTTCATTTTTTATATTTTATATTATTTTATGCCTAAGAAGTTGATTTATTTTCTGCAATAGAATTTAATATCAAAAAGCAGTGTAGAGAATTTAATATCAAAAAGCAATAATGTCGACTGCGTTTAGATCTTTTTCATTTTTAAACAAATAAAATTGGTTCTTTTTTACCAGTACTTAAAGTGCAAAATTGTGTTATAAACTAGAGTTTTCGTAAATATTTTTGTACGATATATTATTTTATGCTTAAGAAGTTGATTTATTTTTGCTCTATTTGTTTGTTTATTTGTTTCCTTTTTCATCGACAAATATCTTCAAAGAGCATGGCAAAGCTCAATGGCATTCTATTATTACAGTATGCGGCTGCGTTTTCATCGGCGTTTCTACCCGCTTCTTCGGCCGTTTTTCTCACTGGAGAATTTAATATCAAAAAGCAGTGTTTTCGACTGCGTTTTGATCTATTTCATTTTTTATATTTTATATTATTTTATGCCTAAGAAGTTGATTTATTTTCTGCAATAGAATTTAATATCAAAAAGCAGTGTAGAGAATTTAATATCAAAAAGCAATAATGTCGACTGCGTTTAGATCTTTTTCATTTTTAAACAAATAAAATTGGTTCTTTTTTACCAGTACTTAAAGTGCAAAATTGTGTTATAAACTAGAGTTTTCGTAAATATTTTTGTACGATATATTATTTTATGCTTAAGAAGTTGATTTATTTTTGCTCTATTTGTTTGTTTATTTGTTTCCTTTTTCATCGACAAATATCTTCAAAGAGCATGGCAAAGCTCAATGGCATTCTATTATTACAGTATGCGGCTGCGTTTTCATCGGCGTTTCTACCCGCTTCTTCGGCCGTTTTTCTCACTGGAGAATTTAATATCAAAAAGCAGTGTTTTCGACTGCGTTTTGATCTATTTCACTTTTTATATTTTATATTATTTTATGCCTAAGAAGTTGATTTATTTTCTTCAAGAGAATTTAATATCAAAAAGCAGTGTAGAGAATTTAATATCAAAAAGCAATAATGTCGACTGCGTTTAGATCTTTTTCATTTTTAAACAAATAAAATTGGTTCTTTTTTACCAGTACTTAAAGTGCAAAATTGTGTTATAAACTAGAGTTTTCGTAAATATTTTTGTATAATATTTTATGTCTTAGAAGTTGATTTATTTTTGCTCTATTTGTTTGTTTATTTGTTTCCTTTTTCATCGACAAATATCTTCAAAGAGCATGGCAAAGCTCAATGGCATTCTATTATTACAGTATGCGGCTGCGTTTTAATCGGCGTTTCTACCCGCTTCTTCGGCCGTTTTTCTCACTGTAGGATTTAATATCAAAAAGCAGTGTTTTCGACTGCGTTTTGATCTATTTCATTTTTTATATTTTATATTATTTTATGCCTAAGAAGTTGATTTATTTTCTGCAATAGAATTTAATATCAAAAAGCAGTGTAGAGAATTTAATATCAAAAAGCAATAATGTCGACTGCGTTTAGATCTTTTTCATTTTTAAACAAATAAAATTGGTTCTTTTTTACCAGTACTTAAAGTGCAAAATTGTGTTATAAACTAGAGTTTTCGTAAATATTTTTGTACGATATATTATTTTATGCTTAAGAAGTTGATTTATTTTTGCTCTATTTGTTTGTTTATTTGTTTCCTTTTTCATCGACAAATATCTTCAAAGAGCATGGCAAAGCTCAATGGCATTCTATTATTACAGTATGCGGCTGCGTTTTCATCGGCGTTTCTACCCGCTTCTTCGGCCGTTTTTCTCACTGGAGAATTTAATATCAAAAAGCAGTGTTTTCGACTGCGCTTTGATCTATTTCATTTTTTATATTTTATATTATTTTATGCTTAAGAAGTTGATTTATTTTTGCTCTATTTGTTTGTTTATTTGTTTCCTTTTTCATCGACAAATATCTTCAAAGAGCATGGCAAAGCTCAATGGCATTCTTTTATTACAATATGCGGCTGCATTTCTATCGGCATTTCAACCCGCTTCTTCGGCCGTTTTTCTCACTGTAGAATTTAATATCAAAAAGCAGTGTTTTCGACTGCGTTTAGATCTATTTCACTTTTAATATTTTATATTATTTTATGCCTAAGAAGTTGATTTATTTTCTTCAAGAGAATTTAATATCAAAAAGCAGTGTAGAGAATTTAATATCAAAAAGCAATAATGTCGACTGCCTTTAGATCTTTTTCATTTTTAAACAAATAAAGTTGGTTCTTTTTTACCAGTACTTAAAGTGCAAAATTGTGTTATAAACTAGAGTTTTCGTAAATATTTTTGTACGATGTATTATTTTATGCTTAAGAAGTTGATTTATTTTTGCTCTATTTGTTTGTTTATTTGTTTCCTTTTTCATCGACAAATATCTTCAAAGAGCATGGCAAAGCTCAATGGCATTCTATTATTACAGTATGCGGCTGCGTTTTCATCGGCGTTTCTACCCGCTTCTTCGGCCGTTTTTCTCACTGTAGAATTTAATATCAAAAAGCAGTGTTTTCGACTGCGTTTTGATCTATTTCACTTTTTATATTTTATATTATTTTATGCCTAAGAAGTTGATTTATTTTCTTCAAGAGAATTTAATATCAAAAAGCAGTGTAGAGAATTTAATATCAAAAAGCAATAATGTCGACTGCGTTTAGATCTTTTTCATTTTTAAACAAATAAAATTGGTTCTTTTTTACCAGTACTTAAAGTGCAAAATTGTGTTATAAACTAGAGTTTTCGTAAATATTTTTGTACGATATATTATTTTATGCTTAAGAAGTTGATTTATTTTTGCTCTATTTGTTTGTTTATTTGTTTCCTTTTTCATCGACAAATATCTTCAAAGAGCATGGCAAAGCTCAATGGCATTCTATTATTACAGTATGCGGCTGCGTTTTCATCGGCGTTTCTACCCGCTTCTTCGGCCGTTTTTCTCACTGTAGAATTTAATATCAAAAAGCAGTGTTTTCGACTGCGTTTTGATCTATTTCATTTTTTATATTTTATATTATTTTATGCCTAAGAAGTTGATTTATTTTCTGCAATAGAATTTAATATCAAAAAGCAGTGTAGAGAATTTAATATCAAAAAGCAATAATGTCGACTGCGTTTAGATCTTTTTCATTTTTAAACAAATAAAATTGGTTCTTTTTTACCAGTACTTAAAGTGCAAAATTGTGTTATAGACTAGAGTTTTCGTAAATATTTTTGTATAATATTTTATGTCTTAGAAGTTGATTTATTTTTGCTCTATTTGTTTGTTTATTTGTTTCCTTTTTCATCGACAAATATCTTCAAAGACCATGGCAAAGCTCAATGGCATTCTATTATTACAGTATGCGGCTGCGTTTTCATCGGCGTTTCTACCCGCTTCTTCGGCCGTTTTTCTCACTGGAGAATTTAATATCAAAAAGCAGTGTTTTCGACTGCGCTTTGATCTATTTCATTTTTTATATTTTATATTATTTTATGCCTAAGAAGTTGATTTATTTTCTGCAAGAGAATTTAATATCAAAAAGCAATAATGTCGACTGCGTTTAGATCTTTTTCATTTTTAAACAAATAAAGTTGGTTCTTTTTTACCAGTACTTAAAGTGCAAAATTGTGTTATAGACTAGAGTTTTCGTAAATATTTTTGTACGATATATTATTTTATGCTTAAGAAGTTGATTTATTTTTGCTCTATTTGTTTGTTTATTTGTTTCCTTTTTCATCGACAAATATCTTCAAAGAGCATGGCAAAGCTCAATGGCATTCTATTATTACAGTATGCGGCTGCGTTTTCATCGGCGTTTCTACCCGCTTCTTCGGCCGTTTTTCTCACTGTAGAATTTAATATCAAAAAGCAGTGTTTTCGACTGCGCTTTGATCTATTTCATTTTTTATATTTTATATTATTTTATGCTTAAGAAGTTGATTTATTTTTGCTCTATTTGTTTGTTTATTTGTTTCCTTTTTCATCGACAAATATCTTCAAAGAGCATGGCAAAGCTCAATGGCATTCTTTTATTACAATATGCGGCTGCATTTCTATCGGCATTTCAACCCGCTTCTTCGGCCGTTTTTCTCACTGTAGAATTTAATATCAAAAAGCAGTGTTTTCGACTGCGTTTTGATCTATTTCACTTTTAATATTTTATATTATTTTATGCCTAAGAAGTTGATTTATTTTCTTCAAGAGAATTTAATATCAAAAAGCAGTGTAGAGAATTTAATATCAAAAAGCAATAATGTCGACTGCCTTTAGATCTTTTTCATTTTTAAACAAATAAAGTTGGTTCTTTTTTACCAGTACTTAAAGTGCAAAATTGTGTTATAAACTAGAGTTTTCGTAAATATTTTTGTACGATGTATTATTTTATGCTTAAGAAGTTGATTTATTTTCTGCAAGAGAATTTAATATCAAAAAGCAATAATGTCGACTGCGTTTAGATCTTTTTCATTTTTAAACAAATAAAATTGGTTCTTTTTTACCAGTACTTAAAGTGCAAAATTGTGTTATAAACTAGAGTTTTCGTAAATATTTTTGTACGATATATTATTTTATGCTTAAGAAGTTGATTTAATTTTGCTCTATTTGTTTGTTTATTTGTTTCCTTTTTCATCGACAAATATCTTCAAAGAGCATGGCAAAGCTCAATGGCATTCTATTATTACAGTATGCGGCTGCGTTTTCATCGGCGTTTCTACCCGCTTCTTCGGCCGTTTTTCTCACTGGAGAATTTAATATCAAAAAGCAGTGTTTTCGACTGCGCTTTGATCTATTTCATTTTTTATATTTTATATTATTTTATGCTTAAGAAGTTGATTTATTTTTGCTCTATTTGTTTGTTTATTTGTTTCCTTTTTCATCGACAAATATCTTCAAAGAGCATGGCAAAGCTCAATGGCATTCTTTTATTACAATATGCGGCTGCATTTCTATCGGCATTTCAACCCGCTTCTTCGGCCGTTTTTCTCACTGTAGAATTTAATATCAAAAAGCAGTGTTTTCGACTGCGTTTTGATCTATTTCACTTTTAATATTTTATATTATTTTATGCCTAAGAAGTTGATTTATTTTCTTCAAGAGAATTTAATATCAAAAAGCAGTGTAGAGAATTTAATATCAAAAAGCAATAATGTCGACTGCCTTTAGATCTTTTTCATTTTTAAACAAATAAAGTTGGTTCTTTTTTACCAGACTTAAAGTGCAAAATTTTGTTATAAACTAGAGTTTTCGTAAATATTTTTGTACGATGTATTATTTTATGTTTAAGAAGTTGATTTATTTTTGCTCTATTTGTTTGTTTATTTGTTTCCTTTTTCATCGACAAATATCTTCAAAGAGCATGGCAAAGCTCAATGGCATTCTATTATTACAGTATGCGGCTGCGTTTTCATCGGCGTTTCTACCCGCTTCTTCGGCCGTTTTTCTCACTGTAGAATTTAATATCAAAAAGCAGTGTTTTCGACTGCGTTTTGATCTATTTCACTTTTTATATTTTATATTATTTTATGCCTAAGAAGTTGATTTATTTTCTTCAAGAGAATTTAATATCAAAAAGCAGTGTAGAGAATTTAATATCAAAAAGCAATAATGTCGACTGCGTTTAGATCTTTTTCATTTTTAAACAAATAAAATTGGTTCTTTTTTACCAGTACTTAAAGTGCAAAATTGTGTTATAAACTAGAGTTTTCGTAAATATTTTTGTACGATATATTATTTTATGCTTAAGAAGTTGATTTATTTTTGCTCTATTTGTTTGTTTATTTGTTTCCTTTTTCATCGACAAATATCTTCAAAGAGCATGGCAAAGCTCAATGGCATTCTATTATTACAGTATGCGGCTGCGTTTTCATCGGCGTTTCTACCCGCTTCTTCGGCCGTTTTTCTCACTGTAGAATTTAATATCAAAAAGCAGTGTTTTCGACTGCGTTTTGATCTATTTCATTTTTTATATTTTATATTATTTTATGCCTAAGAAGTTGATTTATTTTCTGCAATAGAATTTAATATCAAAAAGCAGTGTAGAGAATTTAATATCAAAAAGCAATAATGTCGGCTGCGTTTAGATCTTTTTCATTTTTAAACAAATAAAATTGGTTCTTTTTTACCAGTACTTAAAGTGCAAAATTGTGTTATAGACTAGAGTTTTCGTAAATATTTTTGTATAATATTTTATGTCTTAGAAGTTGATTTATTTTTGCTCTATTTGTTTGTTTATTTGTTTCCTTTTTCATCGACAAATATCTTCAAAGACCATGGCAAAGCTCAATGGCATTCTATTATTACAGTATGCGGCTGCGTTTTCATCGGCGTTTCTACCCGCTTCTTCGGCCGTTTTTCTCACTGGAGAATTTAATATCAAAAAGCAGTGTTTTCGACTGCGCTTTGATCTATTTCATTTTTTATATTTTATATTATTTTATGCCTAAGAAGTTGATTTATTTTCTGCAAGAGAATTTAATATCAAAAAGCAATAATGTCGACTGCGTTTAGATCTTTTTCATTTTTAAACAAATAAAGTTGGTTCTTTTTTACCAGTACTTAAAGTGCAAAATTGTGTTATAGACTAGAGTTTTCGTAAATATTTTTGTATAATATTTTATGTCGTAGAAGTTGATTTATTTTTGCTCTATTTGTTTGTTTATTTGTTTCCTTTTTTATCGACAAATATCTTCAAAGAGCATGGCAAAGCTCAATGGCATTCTATTATTACAGTATGCGGCTGCGTTTTCATCGGCGTTTCTACCCGCTTCTTCGGCCGTTTTTCTCACTGTAGAATTTAATATCAAAAAGCAGTGTTTTCGATTGCGCTTTGATCTATTTCATTTTTTATATTTTATATTATTTTATGCCTAAGAAGTTGATTTATTTTCTGCAAGAGAATTTAATATCAAAAAGCAATAATGTCGACTGCGTTTAGATCTTTTTCATTTTTAAACAAATAAAGTTGGTTCTTTTTTACCAGTACTTAAAGTGCAAAATTGTGTTATAGACTAGAGTTTTCGTAAATATTTTTGTATAATATTTTATGTCTTAGAAGTTGATTTATTTTTGCTCTATTTGTTTGTTTATTTGTTTCCTTTTTCATCGACAAATATCTTCAAAGAGCATGGCAAAGCTCAATGGCATTCTATTATTACAGTATGCGGCTGCGTTTTCATCGGCGTTTCTACCCGCTTCTTCGGCCGTTTTTCTCACTGGAGAATTTAATATCAAATAACAGTGTTTTCGACTGCGCTTTGATCTATTTCATTTTTTATATTTTATATTATTTTATGCTTAAGAAGTTGATTTATTTTTGCTCTATTTGTTTGTTTATTTGTTTCCTTTTTCATCGACAAATATCTTCAAAGAGCATGGCAAAGCTCAATGGCATTCTATTATTACAGTATGCGGCTGCGTTTTCATCGGCGTTTCTACCCGCTTCTTCGGCCGTTTTTCTCACTGGAGAATTTAATATCAAAAAACAGTGTTTTCGACTGCGCTTTGATCTATTTCATTTTTTATATTTTATATTATTTTATGCTTAAGAAGTTGATTTATTTTTGCTCTATTTGTTTGTTTATTTGTTTCCTTTTTCATCGACAAATATCTTCAAAGAGCATGGCAAAGCTCAATGGCATTCTATTATTACAGTATGCGGCTGCGTTTTCATCGGCGTTTCTACCCGCTTCTTCGGCCGTTTTTCTCACTGTAGAATTTAATATCAAAAAGCAGTGTTTTCGATTGCGCTTTGATCTATTTCATTTTTTATATTTTATATTATTTTATGCCTAAGAAGTTGATTTATTTTCTGCAAGAGAATTTAATATCAAAAAGCAATAATGTCGACTGCGTTTAGATCTTTTTCATTTTTAAACAAATAAAGTTGGTTCTTTTTTACCAGTACTTAAAGTGCAAAATTGTGTTATAGACTAGAGTTTTCGTAAATATTTTTGTATAATATTTTATGTCTTAGAAGTTGATTTATTTTTGCTCTATTTGTTTGTTTATTTGTTTCCTTTTTCATCGACAAATATCTTCAAAGAGCATGGCAAAGCTCAATGGCATTCTATTATTACAGTATGCGGCTGCGTTTTCATCGGCGTTTCTACCCGCTTCTTCGGCCGTTTTTCTCACTGGAGAATTTAATATCAAAAAACAGTGTTTTCGACTGCGCTTTGATCTATTTCATTTTTTATATTTTATATTATTTTATGCTTAAGAAGTTGATTTATTTTTGCTCTATTTGTTTGTTTATTTGTTTCCTTTTTCATCGACAAATATCTTCAAAGAGCATGGCAAAGCTCAATGGCATTCTATTATTACAGTATGCGGCTGCGTTTTCATCGGCGTTTCTACCCGCTTCTTCGGCCGTTTTTCTCACTGGAGAATTTAATATCAAAAAACAGTGTTTTCGACTGCGCTTTGATCTATTTCATTTTTTATATTTTATATTATTTTATGCTTAAGAAGTTGATTTATTTTTGCTCTATTTGTTTGTTTATTTGTTTCCTTTTTCATCGACAAATATCTTCAAAGAGCATGGCAAAGCTCAATGGCATTCTATTATTACAATATGCGGCTGCATTTCTATCGGGATTTCAACCCGCTTCTTCGGCCGTTTTTCTCACTGTAGAATTTAATATCAAAAAGCAGTGTTTTCGACTGCGCTTTGATCTATTTCATTTTTTATATTTTATATTATTTTATGCCTAAGAAGTTGATTTATTTTCTGCAAGAGAATTTAATATCAAAAAGCAATAATGTCGACTGCGTTTAGATCTTTTTCATTTTTAAACAAATAAAGTTGGTTCTTTTTTACCAGTACTTAAAGTGCAAAATTGTGTTATAGACTAGAGTTTTCGTAAATATTTTTGTATAATATTTTATGTCGTAGAAGTTGATTTATTTTTGCTCTATTTGTTTGTTTATTTGTTTCCTTTTTTATCGACAAATATCTTCAAAGAGCATGGCAAAGCTCAATGGCATTCTATTATTACAGTATGCGGCTGCGTTTTCATCGGCGTGACTACTCGCTTCTTCGGCCGTTTTTCTCACTGGAGAATTTAATATCAAAAAGCAGTGTTTTCGACTGCGCTTTGATCTATTTCATTTTTTATATTTTATATTATTTTATGCCTAAGAAGTTGATTTATTTTCTGCAAGAGAATTTAATATCAAAAAGCAATAATGTCGACTGCGTTTAGATCTTTTTCATTTTTAAACAAATAAAGTTGGTTCTTTTTTACCAGTACTTAAAGTGCAAAATTGTGTTATAGACTAGAGTTTTCGTAAATATTTTTGTATAATATTTTATGTCTTAGAAGTTGATTTATTTTTGCTCTATTTGTTTGTTTATTTGTTTCCTTTTTCATCGACAAATATCTTCAAAGAGCATGGCAAAGCTCAATGGCATTCTATTATTACAGTATGCGGCTGCGTTTTCATCGGCGTTTCTACCCGCTTCTTCGGCCGTTTTTCTCACTGTAGAATTTAATATCAAAAAGCAGTGTTTTCGACTGCGCTTTGATCTATTTCATTTTTTATATTTTATATTATTTTATGCTTAAGAAGTTGATTTATTTTTGCTCTATTTGTTTGTTTATTTGTTTCCTTTTTCATCGACAAATATCTTCAAAGAGCATGGCAAAGCTCAATGGCATTCTATTTTTACAGTATGCGGCTGCGTTTTCATCGGCGTTTCTACCCGCTTCTTCGGCCGTTTTTCTCACTGTAGAATTTAATATCAAAAAGCAGTGTTTTCGACTGCGCTTTGATCTATTTCATTTTTTATATTTTATATTATTTTATGCCTAAGAAGTTGATTTATTTTCTGCAAGAGAATTTAATATCAAAAAGCAATAATGTCGACTGCGTTTAGATCTTTTTCATTTTTAAACAAATAAAGTTGGTTCTTTTTTACCAGTACTTAAAGTGCAAAATTGTGTTATAGACTAGAGTTTTCGCAAATATTTTTGTATAATATTTTATGTCTTAGAAGTTGATTTATTTTTGCTCTATTTGTTTGTTTATTTGTTTCCTTTTTCATCGACAAATATCTTCAAAGAGCATGGCAAAGCTCAATGGCATTCTATTATTACAGTATGCGGCTGCGTTTTCATCGGCGTTTCTACCCGCTTCTTCGGCCGTTTTTCTCACTGGAGAATTTAATATCAAAAAGCAGTGTTTCCGACTGCGCTTTGATCTATTTCATTTTTTATATTTTATATTATTTTATGCTTAAGAAGTTGATTTATTTTTACTCTATTTGTTTGTTTATTTGTTTCCTTTTTCATCGACAAATATCTTCAAAGAGCATGGCAAAGCTCAATGGCATTCTATTATTACAGTATGCAGCTGCGTTTTCATCGGCGTTTCTACCCGCTTCTTCGGCCGTTTTTCTCACTGGAGAATTTATTATCAAAAAACAGTGTTTTCGACTGCGCTTTGATCTATTTCATTTTTTATATTTTATATTATTTTATGCTTAAGAAGTTGATTTATTTTTGCTCTATTTGTTTGTTTATTTGTTTCCTTTTTCATCGACAAATATCTTCAAAGAGCATGGCAAAGCTCAATGGCATTCTATTATTACAATATGCGGCTGCATTTCTATCGGGATTTCAACCCGCTTCTTCGGCCGTTTTTCTCACTGTAGAATTTAATATCAAAAAGCAGTGTTTTCGACTGCGCTTTGATCTATTTCATTTTTTATATTTTATATTATTTTATGCCTAAGAAGTTGATTTATTTTCTGCAAGAGAATTTTATATCAAAAAGCAATAATGTCGACTGCGTTTAGATCTTTTTCATTTTTAAACAAAAAAAGTTGGTTCTTTTTTACCAGTACTTAAAGTGCAAAATTGTGTTATAGACTAGAGTTTTCGTAAATATTTTTGTATAATATTTTATGTCGTAGAAGTTGATTTATTTTTGCTCTATTTGTTTGTTTATTTGTTTCCTTTTTCATCGACAAATATCTTCAAAGAGCATGGCAAAGCTCAATGGCATTCTATTATTACAGTATGCGGCTGCGTTTTCATTGGCGTTTCTACCCGCTTCTTCGGCCGTTTTTCTCACTGGAGAATTTAATATCAAAAAGCAGTGTTTTCGACTGCGCTTTGATCTATTTCATTTTTTATATTTTATATTATTTTATGCCTAAGAAGTTGATTTATTTTCTGCAAGAGAATTTAATATCAAAAAGCAATAATGTCGACTGCGTTTAGATCTTTTTCATTTTTAAACAAATAAAGTTGGTTCTTTTTTACCAGTACTTAAAGTGCAAAATTGTGTTATAGACTAGAGTTTTCGTAAATATTTTTGTATAATATTTTATGTCTTAGAAGTTGATTTATTTTTGCTCTATTTGTTTGTTTATTTGTTTCCTTTTTCATCGACAAATATCTTCAAAGAGCATGGCAAAGCTCAATGGCATTCTATTATTACAGTATGCGGCTGCGTTTTCATCGGCGTTTCTACCCGCTTCTTCGGCCGTTTTTCTCACTGTAGAATTTAATATCAAAAAGCAGTGTTTTCGACTGCGCTTTGATCTATTTCATTTTTTATATTTTATATTATTTTATGCCTAAGAAGTTGATTTATTTTCTGCAAGAGAATTTAATATCAAAAAGCAGTGTAGAGAATTTAATATCAAAAAGCAATAATGTCGACTGCGTTTAGATCTTTTTCATTTTTAAACAAATAAAATTGGTTCTTTTTTACCAGTACTTAAAGTGCAAAATTGTGTTATAAACTAGAGTTTTCGTAAATATTTTTGTATAATATTTTATGTCTTAGAAGTTGATTTATTTTTGCTCTATTTGTTTGTTTATTTGTTTCCTTTTTCATCGACAAATATCTTCAAAGAGCATGGCAAAGCTCAATGGCATTCTATTATTACAGTATGCGGCTGCGTTTTCATCGGCGTTTCTACCCGCTTCTTCGGCCGTTTTTCTCACTGGAGAATTTAATATCAAAAAGCAGTGTTTTCGACTGCGCTTTGATCCATTTCATTTTTTATATTTTATATTATTTTATGCCTAAGAAGTTGATTTATTTTCTGCAAGAGAATTTAATATCAAAAAGCAATAATGTCGACTGCGTTTAGATCTTTTTCATTTTTAAACAAATAAAGTTGGTTCTTTTTTACCAGTACTTAAAGTGCAAAATTGTGTTATAGACTAGAGTTTTCGTAAATATTTTTGTATAATATTTTATGTCTTAGAAGTTGATTTATTTTTGCTCTATTTGTTTGTTTATTTGTTTCCTTTTTCATCGACAAATATCTTCAAAGAGCATGGCAAAGCTCAATGGCATTCTATTATTACAGTATGCGGCTGCGTTTTCATCGGCGTTTCTACCCGCTTCTTCGGCCGTTTTTCTCACTGTAGAATTTAATATCAAAAAGCAGTGTTTTCGACTGCGTTTTGATCTATTTCACTTTTTATATTTTATATTATTTTATGCCTAAGAAGTTGATTTATTTTCTGCAATAGAATTTAATATCAAAAAGCAGTGTAGAGAATTTAATATCAAAAAGCAATAATGTCGACTGCGTTTAGATCTTTTTCATTTTTAAACAAATAAAATTGGTTCTTTTTTACCAGTACTTAAAGTGCAAAATTGTGTTATAAACTAGAGTTTTCGTAAATATTTTTGTATAATATTTTATGTCTTAGAAGTTGATTTATTTTTGCTCTATTTGTTTGTTTATTTGTTTCCTTTTTCATCGACAAATATCTTCAAAGAGCATGGCAAAGCTCAATGGCATTCTATTATTACAGTATGCGGCTGCGTTTTCATCGGCGTTTCTACCCGCTTCTTCGGCCGTTTTTCTCACTGTAGAATTTAATATCAAAAAGCAGTGTTTTCGACTGCGCTTTGATCTATTTCATTTTTTATATTTTATATTATTTTATGCCTAAGAAGTTGATTTATTTTCTGCAAGAGAATTTAATATCAAAAAGCAATAATGTCGACTGCGTTTAGATCTTTTTCATTTTTAAACAAATAAAGTTGGTTCTTTTTTACCAGTACTTAAAGTGCAAAATTGTGTTATAGACTAGAGTTTTCGTAAATATTTTTGTATAATATTTTATGTCTTAGAAGTTGATTTATTTTTGCTCTATTTGTTTGTTTATTTGTTTCCTTTTTCATCGACAAATATCTTCAAAGAGCATGGCAAAGCTCAATGGCATTCTATTATTACAGTATGCGGCTGCGTTTTCATCGGCGTTTCTACCCGCTTCTTCGGCCGTTTTTCTCACTGTAGAATTTAATATCAAAAAGCAGTGTTTTCGACTGCGCTTTGATCTATTTCATTTTTTATATTTTATATTATTTTATGCCTAAGAAGTTGATTTATTTTCTGCAAGAGAATTTAATATCAAAAAGCAGTGTAGAGAATTTAATATCAAAAAGCAATAATGTCGACTGCGTTTAGATCTTTTTCATTTTTAAACAAATAAAATTGGTTCTTTTTTACCAGTACTTAAAGTGCAAAATTGTGTTATAAACTAGAGTTTTCGTAAATATTTTTGTATAATATTTTATGTCTTAGAAGTTGATTTATTTTTGCTCTATTTGTTTGTTTATTTGTTTCCTTTTTCATCGACAAATATCTTCAAAGAGCATGGCAAAGCTCAATGGCATTCTATTATTACAGTATGCGGCTGCGTTTTCATCGGCGTTTCTACCCGCTTCTTCGGCCGTTTTTCTCACTGGAGAATTTAATATCAAAAAGCAGTGTTTTCGACTGCGCTTTGATCCATTTCATTTTTTATATTTTATATTATTTTATGCCTAAGAAGTTGATTTATTTTCTGCAAGAGAATTTAATATCAAAAAGCAATAATGTCGACTGCGTTTAGATCTTTTTCATTTTTAAACAAATAAAGTTGGTTCTTTTTTACCAGTACTTAAAGTGCAAAATTGTGTTATAGACTAGAGTTTTCGTAAATATTTTTGTATAATATTTTATGTCTTAGAAGTTGATTTATTTTTGCTCTATTTGTTTGTTTATTTGTTTCCTTTTTCATCGACAAATATCTTCAAAGAGCATGGCAAAGCTCAATGGCATTCTATTATTACAGTATGCGGCTGCGTTTTCATCGGCGTTTCAACCCGCTTCTTCGGCCGTTTTTCTCACTGGAGAATTTAATATCAAAAAGCAGTGTTTTCGACTGCGCTTTGATCTATTTCATTTTTTATATTTTATATTATTTTATGCCTAAGAAGTTGATTTATTTTCTGCAAGAGAATTTAATATCAAAAAGCAATAATGTCGACTGCGTTTAGATCTTTTTCATTTTTAAACAAATAAAGTTGGTTCTTTTTTACCAGGACTTAAAGTGCAAAATTGTGTTATAGACTAGAGTTTTCGTAAATATTTTTGTATAATATTTTATGTCTTAGAAGTTGATTAATTTTTGCTCTATTTGTTTGTTTATTTGTTTCCTTTTTCATCGACAAATATCTTCAAAGAGCATGGCAAAGCTCAATGGCATTCTATTATTACAGTATGCGGCTGCGTTTTCATCGGCGTTTCTACCCGCTTCTTCGGCCGTTTTTCTCACTGTAGAATTTAATATCAAAAAGCAGTGTTTTCGACTGCGCTTTGATCTATTTCATTTTTTATATTTTATATTATTTTATGCCTAAGAAGTTGATTTATTTTCTGCAAGAGAATTTAATATCAAAAAGCAATAATGTCGACTGCGTTTAGATCTTTTTCATTTTTAAACAAATAAAGTTGGTTCTTTTTTAACCAGTACTTAAAGTGCAAAATTGTGTTATAGACTAGAGTTTTCGTAAATATTTTTGTATAATATTTTATGTCTTAGAAGTTGATTTATTTTCGCTCTATTTGTTTGTTTATTTGTTTCCTTTTTCATCGACAAATATCTTCAAAGAGCATGGCAAAGCTAAATGGCATTCTATTATTACAGTATGCGGCTGCGTTTTCATCGGCGTTTCTACCCACTTCTTCGGCCGTTTTTCTCACTGGAGAATTTAATATCAAAAAACAGTGTTTTCGACTGCGCTTTGATCTATTTCATTTTTTATATTTTATATTATTTTATGCTTAAGAGGTTGATTTATTTTTGCTCTATTTGTTTGTTTATTTGTTTCCTTTTTCATCGACAAATATCTTCAAAGAGCATGGCAAAGCTCAATGGCATTCTATTATTACAGTATGCGGCTGCGTTTTAATCGGCGTTTCTACCCGCTTCTTCGGCCGTTTTTCTCACTGGAGAATTTAATATCAAAAAGCAGTGTTTTCGACTGCGTTTTGATCTATTTCACTTTTTATATTTTATATTATTTTATGCCTAAGAAGTTGATTTATTTTCTTCAAGAGAATTTAATATCAAAAAGCAGTGTAGAGAATTTAATATCAAAAAGCAATAATGTCGACTGCGTTTAGATCTTTTTCATTTTTAAACAAATAAAATTGGTTCTTTTTTACCAGTACTTAAAGTGCAAAATTGTGTTATAGACTAGAGTTTTCGTAAATATTTTTGTATAATATTTTATGTCTTCGAAGTTGATTTATTTTTGCTCTATTTGTTTGTTTATTTGTTTCCTTTTTCATCGACAAATATCTTCAAAGAGCATGGCAAAGCTCAATGGCATTCTATTATTACAGTATGCGGCTGCGTTTTCATCGGCGTTTCTACCCGCTTCTTCGGCCGTTTTTCTCACTGGAGAATTTAATATCAAAAAGCAGTGTTTTCGACTGCGCTTTGATCTATTTCATTTTTTATATTTTATACTATTTTATGCTTAAGAAGTTGATTTATTTTTGCTCTATTTGTTTGTTTATTTGTTTCCTTTTTCATCGACAAATATCTTCAAAGAGCATGGCAAAGCTCAATGGCATTCTATTATTACAATATGCGGCTGCATTTCTATCGGCATTTCAACCCGCTTCTTCGGCCGTTTTTCTCACTGTAGAATTTAATATCAAAAAGCAGTGTTTTCGACTGCGCTTTGATCTATTTCATTTTTTATATTTTATATTATTTTATGCCTAAGAAGTTGATTTATTTTCTGCAAGAGAATTTAATATCAAAAAGCAATAATGTCGACTGCGTTTAGATCTTTTTCATTTTTAAACAAATAAAGTTGGTTCTTTTTTACCAGTACTTAAAGTGCAAAATTGTGTTATAGACTAGAGTTTTCGTAAATATTTTTGTATAATATTTTATGTCTTAGAAGTTGATTTATTTTTGCTCTATTTGTTTGTTTATTTGTTTCCTTTTTCATCGACAAATATCTTCAAAGAGCATGGCAAAGCTCAATGGCATTCTATTATTACAGTATGCGGCTGCGTTTTCATCGGCGTTTCTACCCACTTCTTCGGCCGTTTTTCTCACTGGAGAATTTAATATCAAAAAACAGTGTTTTCGACTGCGCTTTGATCTATTTCATTTTTTATATTTTATATTATTTTATGCTTAAGAGGTTGATTTATTTTTGCTCTATTTGTTTGTTTATTTGTTTCCTTTTTCATCGACAAATATCTTCAAAGAGCATGGCAAAGCTCAATGGCATTCTATTATTACAGTATGCGGCTGCGTTTTCATCGGCGTTTCTACCCACTTCTTCGGCCGTTTTTCTCACTGGAGAATTTAATATCAAAAAACAGTGTTTTCGACTGCGCTTTGATCTATTTCATTTTTTATATTTTATATTATTTTATGCTTAAGAGGTTGATTTATTTTTGCTCTATTTGTTTGTTTATTTGTTTCCTTTTTCATCGACAAATATCTTCAAAGAGCATGGCAAAGCTCAATGGCATTCTATTATTACAGTATGCGGCTGCGTTTTCATCGGCGTTTCTACCCACTTCTTCGGCCGTTTTTCTCACTGGAGAATTTAATATCAAAAAACAGTGTTTTCGACTGCGCTTTGATCTATTTCATTTTTTATATTTTATATTATTTTATGCTTAAGAGGTTGATTTATTTTTGCTCTATTTGTTTGTTTATTTGTTTCCTTTTTCATCGACAAATATCTTCAAAGAGCATGGCAAAGCTCAATGGCATTCTATTATTACAGTATGCGGCTGCGTTTTCATCGGCGTTTCTACCCGCTTCTTCGGCCGTTTTTCTCACTGGAGAATTTAATATCAAAAAGCAGTGTTTTCGACTGCGCTTTGATCTATTTCATTTTTTATATTTTATACTATTTTATGCTTAAGAAGTTGATTTATTTTTGCTCTATTTGTTTGTTTATTTGTTTCCTTTTTCATCGACAAATATCTTCAAAGAGCATGGCAAAGCTCAATGGCATTCTATTATTACAGTATGCGGCTGCGTTTTCATCGGCGTTTCTACCCACTTCTTCGGCCGTTTTTCTCACTGGAGAATTTAATATCAAAAAACAGTGTTTTCGACTGCGCTTTGATCTATTTCATTTTTTATATTTTATATTATTTTATGCTTAAGAGGTTGATTTATTTTTGCTCTATTTGTTTGTTTATTTGTTTCCTTTTTCATCGACAAATATCTTCAAAGAGCATGGCAAAGCTCAATGGCATTCTATTATTACAGTATGCGGCTGCGTTTTAATCGGCGTTTCTACCCGCTTCTTCGGCCGTTTTTCTCACTGTAGAATTTAATATCAAAAAGCAGTGTTTTCGACTGCGTTTTGATCTATTTCATTTTTTATATTTTATATTATTTTATGCCTAAGAAGTTTATTTATTTTCTGCAATAGAATTTAATATCAAAAAGCAGTGTAGAGAATTTAATATCAAAAAGCAATAATGTCGACTGCGTTTAGATCTTTTTCATTTTTAAACAAATAAAATTGGTTCTTTTTTACCAGTACTTAAAGTGCAAAATTGTGTTATAAACTAGAGTTTTCGTAAATATTTTTGTATAATATTTTATGTCTTAGAAGTTGATTTATTTTTGCTCTATTTGTTTGTTTATTTCTTTCCTTTTTCATCGACAAATATCTTCAAAGAGCATGGCAAAGCTCAATGGCATTCTATTATTACAGTATGCGGCTGCGTTTTCATCGGCGTTTCTACCCGCTTCTTCGGCTTTTTTTCTCACTGGAGAATTTAATATCAAAAAGCAGTGTTTTCGACTGCGTTTTGATCTATTTCACTTTTTATATTTTATATTATTTTATGCCTAAGAAGTTGATTTATTTTCTTCAAGAGAATTTGATATCAAAAAGCAGTGTAGAGAATTTAATATCAAAAAGCAATAATGTCGACTGCGTTTAGATCTTTTTCATTTTTAAAGAAATAAAGTTGGTTCTTTTTTACCAGTACTTAAAGTGCAAAATTGTGTTATAAACTAGAGTTTTCGTAAATATTTTTGTACGATATATTATTTTATGCTTAAGAAGTTGATTTATTTTTGCTCTATTTGTTTGTTTATTTGTTTCCTTTTTCATCGACAAAAATCTTCAAAGAGCATGGCAAAGCTCAATGGCATTCTATTATTACAGTATGCGGCTGCGTTTTCATCGGCGTTTCTACCCGCTTCTTCGGCCGTTTTTCTCACTGGAGAATTTAATATCAAAAAGCAGTGTTTTCGGCTGCGCTTTGATCTATTTCATTTTTTATATTTTATATTATTTTATGCTTAAGAAGTTGATTTATTTTTGCTCTATTTGTTTGTTTATTTGTTTCCTTTTTCATCGACAAATATCTTCAAAGAGCATGGCAAAGCTCAATGGCATTCTTTTATTACAATATGCGGCTGCATTTCTATCGGCATTTCAACCCGCTTCTTCGGCCGTTTTTCTCACTGTAGAATTTAATATCAAAAAGCAGTGTTTTCGACTGCGTTTTGATCTATTTCACTTTTAATATTTTATATTATTTTATGCCTAAGAAGTTGATTTATTTTCTTCAAGAGAATTTAATATCAAAAAGCAGTGTAGAGAATTTAATATCAAAAAGCAATAATGTCGACTGCTTTTAGATCTTTTTCATTTTTAAACAAATAAAGTTGGTTCTTTTTTACCAGTACTTAAAGTACAAAATTGTGTTATAAACTAGAGTTTTCGTAAATATTTTTGTACGATATATTATTTTATGCTTAAGAAGTTGATTTATTTTTGCTCTATTTGTTTGTTTATTTGTTTCCTTTTTCATCGACAAATATCTTCAAAGAGCATGGCAAAGCTCAATGGCATTCTATTATTACAGTATGCGGCTGCGTTTTCATCGGCGTTTCTACCCGCTTCTTCGGCCGTTTTTCTCACTGTAGAATTTAATATCAAAAAGCAGTGTTTTCGACTGCGCTTTGATCTATTTCATTTTTTATATTTTATATTATTTTATGCCTAAGAAGTTGATTTATTTTCTGCAAGAGAATTTAATATCAAAAAGCAATAATGTCGACTGCGTTTAGATCTTTTTCATTTTTAAACAAATAAAGTTGGTTCTTTTTTACCAGTACTTAAAGTGCCAAATTGTGTTATAGACTAGAGTTTTCGTAAATATTTTTGTATAATATTTTATGTCTTAGAAGTTGATTTATTTTTGCTCTATTTGTTTGTTTATTTGTTTCCTTTTTCATCGACAAATATCTTCAAAGAGCATGGCAAAGCTCAATGGCATTCTATTATTACAGTATGCGGCTGCGTTTTCATCGGCGTTTCTACCCGCTTCTTCGGCCGTTTTTCTCACTGGAGAATTTAATATCAAAAAGCAGTGTTTTCGACTGCACTTTGATCTATTTCATTTTTTATATTTTATACTATTTTATGCTTAAGAAGTTGATTTATTTTTGCTCTATTTGTTTGTTTATTTGTTTCCTTTTTCATCGACAAATATCTTCAAAGAGCATGGCAAAGCTCAATGGCATTCTATTATTACAGTATGCGGCTGCGTTTTCATCGGCGTTTCTACCCGCTTCTTCGGCCGTTTTTCTCACTGGAGAATTTAATATCAAAAAGCAGTGTTTTCGGCTGCGCTTTGATCTATTTCATTTTTTATATTTTATATTATTTTATGCTTAAGAAGTTGATTTATTTTTGCTCTATTTGTTTGTTTATTTGTTTCCTTTTTCATCGACAAATATCTTCAAAGAGCATGGCAAAGCTCAATGGCATTCTATTATTACAATATGCGGCTGCATTTCTATCGGCATTTCAACCCGCTTCTTCGGCCGTTTTTCTCACTGTAGAATTTAATATCAAAAAGCAGTGTTTTCGGCTGCGCTTTGATCTATTTCATTTTTTATATTTTATATTATTTTATGCTTAAGAAGTTGATTTATTTTTGCTCTATTTGTTTGTTTATTTGTTTCCTTTTTCATCGACAAATATCTTCAAAGAGCATGGCAAAGCTCAATGGCATTCTATTATTACAGTATGCGGCTGCGTTTTCATCGGCGTTTCTACCCGCTTCTTCGGCCGTTTTTCTCACTGGAGAATTTAATATCAAAAAGCAGTGTTTTCGGCTGCGCTTTGATCTATTTCATTTTTTATATTTTATATTATTTTATGCTTAAGAAGTTGATTTATTTTTGCTCTATTTGTTTGTTTATTTGTTTCCTTTTTCATCGACAAATATCTTCAAAGAGCATGGCAAAGCTCAATGGCATTCTATTATTACAATATGCGGCTGCATTTCTATCGGCATTTCAACCCGCTTCTTCGGCCGTTTTTCTCACTGGAGAATTTAATATCAAAAAGCAGTGTTTTCGGCTGCGCTTTGATCTATTTCAATTTTTATATTTTATATTATTTTATGCTTAAGAAGTTGATTTATTTTTGCTCTATTTGTTTGTTTATTTGTTTCCTTTTTCATCGACAAATATCTTCAAAGAGCATGGCAAAGCTCAATGGCATTCTTTTATTACAATATGCGGCTGCATTTCTATCGGCAATTCAACCCGCTTCTTCGGCCGTTTTTCTCACTGTAGAATTTAATATCAAAAAACAGTGTTTTCGACTGCGTTTTGATCTATTTCACTTTTAATATTTTATATTATTTTATGCCTAAGAAGTTGATTTATTTTCTGCAATAGAATTTAATATCAAAAAGCAGTGTAGAGAATTTAATATCAAAAAGCAATAATGTCGACTGCTTTTAGATCTTTTTCATTTTTAAACAAATAAAGTTGGTTCTTTTTTACCAGTACTTAAAGTGCAAAATTGTGTTATAAACTAGAGTTTTCGTAAATATTTTTGTACGATATATTATTTTATGCTTAAGAAGTTGATTTATTTTTGCTCTATTTGTTTGTTTATTTGTTTCCTTTTTCATCGACAAATATCTTCAAAGAGCATGGCAAAGCTCAATGGCATTCTATTATTACAGTATGCGGCTGCGTTTTCATCGGCGTTTCTACCCGCTTCTTCGGCCGTTTTTCTCACTGGAGAATTTAATATCAAAAAGCAGTGTTTTCGGCTGCGCTTTGATCTATTTCATTTTTTATATTTTATATTATCTTATGCTTAAGAAGTTGATTTATTTTTGCTCTATTTGTTTGTTTATTTGTTTCCTTTTTCATCGACAAATATCTTCAAAGAGCATGGCAAAGCTCAATGGCATTCTTTTATTACAATATGCGGCTGCATTTCTATCGGCATTTCAACCCGCTTCTTCGGCCGTTTTTCTCACTGTAGAATTTAATATCAAAAAGCAGTGTTTTCGACTGCGTTTTGATCTATTTCACTTTTAATATTTTATATTATTTTATGCCTAAGAAGTTGATTTATTTTCTTCAAGAGAATTTAATATCAAAAAGCAGTGTTTTCGACTGCGCTTTGATCTATTTCATTTTTTATATTTTATACTATTTTATGCTTAAGAAGTTGATTTATTTTTGCTCTATTTGTTTGTTTATTTGTTTCCTTTTTCATCGACAAATATCTTCAAAGAGCATGGCAAAGCTCAATGGCATTCTATTATTACAGTATGCGGCTGCGTTTTCATCGGCGTTTCTACCCGCTTCTTCGGCCGTTTTTCTCACTGGAGAATTTAATATCAAAAAACAGTGTTTTCGGCTTCGCTTTGATCTATTTCATTTTTTATATTTTATATTATTTTATGCTTAAGAAGTTGATTTATTTTTCTCTATTTGTTTGTTTATTTGTTTCCTTTTTCATCGACAAATATCTTCAAAGAGCATGGCAAAGCTCAATGGCATTCTATTATTACAGTATGCGGCTGCGTTTTCATCGGCGTTTCTACCCGCTTCTTCGGCCGTTTTTCTCACTGGAGAATTTAATATCAAAAAGCAGTGTTTTCGGCTGCGCTTTGATCTATTTCATTTTTTATATTTTATATTATTTTATGCTTAAGAAGTTGATTTATTTTTGCTCTATTTGTTTGTTTATTTGTTTCCTTTTTCATCGACAAATATCTTCAAAGAGCATGGCAAAGCTCAATGGCATTCTATTATTACAATATGCGGCTGCATTTCTATCGGCATTTCAACCCGCTTCTTCGGCCGTTTTTCTCACTGTAGAATTTAATATCAAAAAGCAGTGTTTTCGACTGCGCTTTGATCTATTTCATTTTTTATATTTTATATTATTTTATGCCTAAGAAGTTGATTTATTTTCTGCAAGAGAATTTAATATCAAAAAGCAATAATGTCGACTGCGTTTAGATCTTTTTCATTTTTAAACAAATAAAGTTGGTTCTTTTTTACCAGTACTTAAAGTGCAAAATTGTGTTATAAACTAGAGTTTTCGTAAATATTTTTGTACGATATATTATTTTATGCTTAAGAAGTTGATTTATTTTTGCTCTATTTGTTTGTTTATTTGTTTCCTTTTTCATCGACAAATATCTTCAAAGAGCATGGCAAAGCTCAATGGCATTCTATTATTACAGTATGCGGCTGCGTTTTCATCGGCGTTTCTACCCGCTTCTTCGGCCGTTTTTCTCACTGGAGAATGTAATATCAAAAAGCAGTGTTTTCGGCTGCGCTTTGATCTATTTCATTTTTTATATTTTATATTATCTTATGCTTAAGAAGTTGATTTATTTTTGCTCTATTTGTTTGTTTATTTGTTTCCTTTTTCATCGACAAATATCTTCAAAGAGCATGGCAAAGCTCAATGGCATTCTTTTATTACAATATGCGGCTGCATTTCTATCGGCATTTCAACCCGCTTCTTCGGCCGTTTTTCTCACTGTAGAATTTAATATCAAAAAGCAGTGTTTTCGACTGCGTTTTGATCTATTTCACTTTTAATATTTTATATTATTTTATGCCTAAGAATTTGATTTATTTTCTTCAAGAGAATTTAATATCAAAAAGCAGTGTTTTCGACTGCGCTTTGATCTATTTCATTTTTTATATTTTATACTATTTTATGCTTAAGAAGTTGATTTATTTTTGCTCTATTTGTTTGTTTATTTGTTTCCTTTTTCATCGACAAATATCTTCAAAGAGCATGGCAAAGCTCAATGGCATTCTATTATTACAGTATGCGGCTGCGTTTTCATCGGCGTTTCTACCCGCTTCTTCGGCCGTTTTTCTCACTGGAGAATTTAATATCAAAAAGCAGTGTTTTCGGCTGCGCTTTGATCTATTTCATTTTTTATATTTTATATTATTTTATGCTTAAGAAGTTGATTTATTTTTGCTCTATTTGTTTGTTTATTTGTTTCCTTTTTCATCGACAAATATCTTCAAAGAGCATGGCAAAGCTCAATGGCATTCTATTATTACAATATGCGGCTGCATTTCTATCGGCATTTCAACCCGCTTCTTCGGCCGTTTTTCTCACTGGAGAATTTAATATCAAAAAGCAGTGTTTTCGGCTGCGCTTTGATCTATTTCATTTTTTATATTATTTTATGCTTAAGAAGTTGATTTATTTTTGCTCTATTTGTTTGTTTATTTGTTTCCTTTTTCATCGACAAATATCTTCAAAGAGCATGGCAAAGCTCAATGGCATTCTATTATTACAATATGCGGCTGCATTTCTATCGGCATTTCAACCCGCTTCTTCGGCCGTTTTTCTCACTGGAGAATTTAATATCAAAAAGCAGTGTTTTCGGCTGCGCTTTGATCTATTTCAATTTTTATATTTTATATTATTTTATGCTTAAGAAGTTGATTTATTTTTGCTCTATTTGTTTGTTTATTTGTTTCCTTTTTCATCGACAAATATCTTCAAAGAGCATGGCAAAGCTCAATGGCATTCTTTTATTACAATATGCGGCTGCATTTCTATCGGCATTTCAACCCGCTTCTTCGGCCGTTTTTCTCACTGTAGAAGTTAATATCAAAAAGCAGTGTTTTCGACTGCGTTTTGATCTATTTCACTTTTAATATTTTATATTATTTTATGCCTAAGAAGTTGATTTATTTTCTTCAAGAGAATTTAATATCAAAAAGCAGTGTAGAGAATTTAATATCAAAAAGCAATAATGTCGACTGCTTTTAGATCTTTTTCATTTTTAAACAAATAAAGTTGGTTCTTTTTTACCAGTACTTAAAGTGCAAAATTGTGTTATAAACTAGAGTTTTCGTAAATATTTTTGTACGATATATTATTTTATGCTTAAGAAGTTGATTTATTTTTGCTCTATTTGTTTGTTTATTTGTTTCCTTTTTCATCGACAAATATCTTCAAAGAGCATGGCAAAGCTCAATGGCATTCTATTATTACAGTATGCGGCTGCGTTTTCATCGGCGTTTCTACCCGCTTCTTCGGCCGTTTTTCTCACTGGAGAATTTAATATCAAAAAGCAGTGTTTTCGGCTGCGCTTTGATCTATTTCATTTTTTATATTTTATATTATCTTATGCTTAAGAAGTTGATTTATTTTTGCTCTATTTGTTTGTTTATTTGTTTCCTTTTTCATCGACAAATATCTTCAAAGAGCATGGCAAAGCTCAATGGCATTCTTTTATTACAATATGCGGCTGCATTTCTATCGGCATTTCAACCCGCTTCTTCGGCCGTTTTTCTCACTGTAGAATTTAATATCAAAAAGCAGTGTTTTCGACTGCGTTTTGATCTATTTCACTTTTAATATTTTATATTATTTTATGCCTAAGAAGTTGATTTATTTTCTTCAAGAGAATTTAATATCAAAAAGCAGTGTTTTCGACTGCGCTTTGATCTATTTCATTTTTTATATTTTATACTATTTTATGCTTAAGAAGTTGATTTATTTTTGCTCTATTTGTTTGTTTATTTGTTTCCTTTTTCATCGACAAATATCTTCAAAGAGCATGGCAAAGCTCAATGGCATTCTATTATTACAGTATGCGGCTGCGTTTTCATCGGCGTTTCTACCCGCTTCTTCGGCCGTTTTTCTCACTGGAGAATTTAATATCAAAAAGCAGTGTTTTCGGCTTCGCTTTGATCTATTTCATTTTTTATATTTTATATTATTTTATGCTTAAGAAGTTGATTTATTTTTGCTCTATTTGTTTGTTTATTTGTTTCCTTTTTCATCGACAAATATCTTCAAAGAGCATGGCAAAGCTCAATGGCATTCTATTATTACAGTATGCGGCTGCGTTTTCATCGGCGTTTCTACCCGCTTCTTCGGCCGTTTTTCTCACTGGAGAATTTAATATCAAAAAGCAGTGTTTTCGGCTGCGCTTTGATCTATTTCATTTTTTATATTTTATATTATTTTATGCTTAAGAAGTTGATTTATTTTTGCTCTATTTGTTTGTTTATTTGTTTCCTTTTTCATCGACAAATATCTTCAAAGAGCATGGCAAAGCTCAATGGCATTCTATTATTACAGTATGCGGCTGCGTTTTCATCGGCGTTTCTACCCGCTTCTTCGGCCGTTTTTCTCACTGGAGAATTTAATATCAAAAAGCAGTGTTTTCGGCTGCGCTTTGATCTATTTCATTTTTTATATTTTATATTATTTTATGCTTAAGAAGTTGATTTATTTTTGCTCTATTTGTTTGTTTATTTGTTTCCTTTTTCATCGACAAATATCTTCAAAGAGCATGGCAAAGCTCAATGGCATTCTATTATTACAGTATGCGGCTGCGTTTTCATCGGCGTTTCTACCCGCTTCTTCGGCCGTTTTTCTCACTGGAGAATTTAATATCAAAAAGCAGTGTTTTCGGCTGCGCTTTGATCTATTTCATTTTTTATATTTTATATTATCTTATGCTTAAGAAGTTGATTTATTTTTGCTCTATTTGTTTGTTTATTTGTTTCCTTTTTCATCGACAAATATCTTCAAAGAGCATGGCAAAGCTCAATGGCATTCTTTTATTACAATATGCGGCTGCATTTCTATCGGCATTTCAACCCGCTTCTTCGGCCGTTTTTCTCACTGTAGAATTTAATATCAAAAAGCATTGTTTTCGACTGCGTTTTGATCTATTTCACTTTTAATATTTTATATTATTTTATGCCTAAGAAGTTGATTTATTTTCTTCAAGAGAATTTAATATCAAAAAGCAGTGTTTTCGACTGCGCTTTGATCTATTTCATTTTTTATATTTTATACTATTTTATGCTTAAGAAGTTGATTTATTTTTGCTCTATTTGTTTGTTTATTTGTTTCCTTTTTCATCGACAAATATCTTCAAAGAGCATGGCAAAGCTCAATGGCATTCTATTATTACAGTATGCGGCTGCGTTTTCATCGGCGTTTCTACCCGCTTCTTCGGCCGTTTTTCTCACTGGAGAATTTAATATCAAAAAGCAGTGTTTTCGACTGCGCTTTGATCTATTTCATTTTTTATATTTTATACTATTTTATGCTTAAGAAGTTGATTTATTTTTGCTCTATTTGTTTGTTTATTTGTTTCCTTTTTCATCGACAAATATCTTCAAAGAGCATGGCAAAGCTCAATGGCATTCTATTATTACAGTATGCGGCTGCGTTTTCATCGGCGTTTCTACCCACTTCTTCGGCCGTTTTTCTCACTGGAGAATTTAATATCAAAAAACAGTGTTTTCGACTGCGCTTTGATCTATTTCATTTTTTATATTTTATATTATTTTATGCTTAAGAGGTTGATTTATTTTTGCTCTATTTGTTTGTTTATTTGTTTCCTTTTTCATCGACAAATATCTTCAAAGAGCATGGCAAAGCTCAATGGCATTCTATTATTACAGTATGCGGCTGCGTTTTAATCGGCGTTTCTACCCGCTTCTTCGGCCGTTTTTCTCACTGTAGAATTTAATATCAAAAAGCAGTGTTTTCGACTGCGTTTTGATCTATTTCATTTTTTATATTTTATATTATTTTATGCCTAAGAAGTTGATTTATTTTCTGCAATAGAATTTAATATCAAAAAGCAGTGTAGAGAATTTAATATCAAAAAGCAATAATGTCGACAGCGTTTAGATCTTTTTCATTTTTAAACAAATAAAATTGGTTCTTTTTTACCAGTACTTAAAGTGCAAAATTGTGTTATAAACTAGAGTTTTCGTAAATATTTTTGTATAATATTTTATGTCTTAGAAGTTGATTTATTTTTGCTCTATTTGTTTGTTTATTTCTTTCCTTTTTCATCGACAAATATCTTCAAAGAGCATGGCAAAGCTCAATGGCATTCTATTATTACAGTATGCGGCTGCGTTTTCATCGGCGTTTCTACCCGCTTCTTCGGCCGTTTTTCTCACTGGAGAATTTAATATCAAAAAGCAGTGTTTTCGACTGCGTTTTGATCTATTTCACTTTTTATATTTTATATTATTTTATGCCTAAGAAGTTGATTTATTTTCTTCAAGAGAATTTAATATCAAAAAGCAGTGTAGAGAATTTAATATCAAAAAGCAATAATGTCGACTGCGTTTAGATCTTTTTCATTTTTAAACAAATAAAGTTGGTTCTTTTTTACCAGTACTTAAAGTGCAAAATTGTGTTATAAACTAGAGTTTTCGTAAATATTTTTGTACGATATATTATTTTATGCTTAAGAAGTTGATTTATTTTTGCTCTATTTGTTTGTTTATTTGTTTCCTTTTTCATCGACAAATATCTTCAAAGAGCATGGCAAAGCTCAATGGCATTCTATTATTACAGTATGCGGCTGCGTTTTCATCGGCGTTTCTACCCGCTTCTTCGGCCGTTTTTCTCACTGGAGAATTTAATATCAAAAAGCAGTGTTTTCGGCTGCGCTTTGATCTATTTCATTTTTTATATTTTATATTATTTTATGCTTAAGAAGTTGATTTATTTTTGCTCTATTTGTTTGTTTATTTGTTTCCTTTTTCATCGACAAATATCTTCAAAGAGCATGGCAAAGCTCAATGGCATTCTTTTATTACAATATGCGGCTGCATTTCTATCGGCATTTCAACCCGCTTCTTCGGCCGTTTTTCTCACTGTAGAATTTAATATCAAAAAGCAGTGTTTTCGACTGCGTTTTGATCTATTTCACTTTTAATATTTTATATTATTTTATGCCTAAGAAGTTGATTTATTTTCTTCAAGAGAATTTAATATCAAAAAGCAGTGTAGAGAATTTAATATCAAAAAGCAATAATGTCGACTGCTTTTAGATCTTTTTCATTTTTAAACAAATAAAGTTGGTTCTTTTTTACCAGTACTTAAAGTGCAAAATTGTGTTATAAACTAGAGTTTTCGTAAATATTTTTGTACGATATATTATTTTATGCTTAAGAAGTTGATTTATTTTTGCTCTATTTGTTTGTTTATTTGTTTCCTTTTTCATCGACAAATATCTTCAAAGAGCATGGCAAAGCTCAATGGCATTCTATTATTACAGTATGCGGCTGCGTTTTCATCGGCGTTTCTACCCGCTTCTTCGGCCGTTTTTCTCACTGTAGAATTTAATATCAAAAAGCAGTGTTTTCGACTGCGTTTTGATCTATTTCACTTTTTATATTTTATATTATTTTATGCCTAAGAAGTTGATTTATTTTCTTCAAGAGAATTTAATATCAAAAAGCAGTGTAGAGAATTTAATATCAAAAAGCAATAATGTCGACTGCGTTTAGATCTTTTTCATTTTTAAACAAATAAAATTGGTTCTTTTTTACCAGTACTTAAAGTGCAAAATTGTGTTATAAACTAGAGTTTTCGTAAATATTTTTGTACGATATATTATTTTATGCTTAAGAAGTTGATTTATTTTTGCTCTATTTGTTTGTTTATTTGTTTCCTTTTTCATCGACAAATATCTTCAAAGAGCATGGCAAAGCTCAATGGCATTCTATTATTACAGTATGCGGCTGCGTTTTCATCGGCGTTTCTACCCGCTTCTTCGGCCGTTTTTCTCACTGTAGAATTTAATATCAAAAAGCAGTGTTTTCGACTGCGTTTTGATCTATTTCATTTTTTATATTTTATATTATTTTATGCCTAAGAAGTTGATTTATTTTCTGCAATAGAATTTAATATCAAAAAGCAGTGTAGAGAATTTAATATCAAAAAGCAATAATGTCAACTGCGTTTAGATCTTTTTCATTTTTAAACAAATAAAATTGGTTCTTTTTTACCAGTACTTAAAGTGCAAAATTGTGTTATAGACTAGAGTTTTCGTAAATATTTTTGTATAATATTTTATGTCTTAGAAGTTGATTTATTTTTGCTCTATTTGTTTGTTTATTTGTTTCCTTTTTCATCGACAAATATCTTCAAAGACCATGGCAAAGCTCAATGGCATTCTATTATTACAGTATGCGGCTGCGTTTTCATCGGCGTTTATACCCGCTTCTTCGGCCGTTTTTCTCACTGGAGAATTTAATATCAAAAAGCAGTGTTTTCGACTGCGCTTTGATCTATTTCATTTTTTATATTTTATATTATTTTATGCCTAAGAAGTTGATTTATTTTCTGCAAGAGAATTTAATATCAAAAAGCAACAATGTCGACTGCGTTTAGATCTTTTTCATTTTTAAACAAATAAAGTTGGTTCTTTTTTACCAGTACTTAAAGTGCAAAATTGTGTTATAAACTAGAGTTTTCGTAAATATTTTTGTACGATATATTATTTTATGCTTAAGAAGTTGATTTATTTTTGCTCTATTTGTTTGTTTATTTGTTTCCTTTTTCATCGACAAATATCTTCAAAGAGCATGGCAAAGCTCAATGGCATTCTTTTATTACAATATGCGGCTGCATTTCTATCGGCATTTCAACCCGCTTCTTCGGCCGTTTTTCTCACTGTAGAATTTAATATCAAAAAGCAGTGTTTCCGACTGCGTTTTGATCTATTTCACTTTTAATATTTTATATTATTTTATGCCTAAGAAGTTGATTTATTTTCTTCAAGAGAATTTAATATCAAAAAGCAGTGTAGAGAATTTAATATCAAAAAGCAATAATGTCGACTGCGTTTAGATCTTTTTCATTTTTAAACAAATAAAATTGGTTCTTTTTTACCAGTACTTAAAGTGCAAAATTGTGTTATAAACTAGAGTTTTCGTAAATATTTTTGTACGATATATTATTTTATGCTTAAGAAGTTGATTTATTTTTGCTCTATTTGTTTGTTTATTTGTTTCCTTTTTCATCGACAAATATCTTCAAAGAGCATGGCAAAGCTCAATGGCATTCTATTATTACAGTATGCGGCTGCGTTTTCATCGGCGTTTATACCCGCTTCTTCGGCCGTTTTTCTCACTGGAGAATTTAATATCAAAAAGCAGTGTTTTCGACTGCGCTTTGATCTATTTCATTTTTTATATTTTATATTATTTTATGCCTAAGAAGTTGATTTATTTTCTTCAAGAGAATTTAATATCAAAAAGCAGTGTAGAGAATTTAATATCAAAAAGCAATAATGTCGACTGCGTTTAGATCTTTTTCATTTTTAAACAAATAAAATTGGTTCTTTTTTACCAGTACTTAAAGTGCAAAATTGTGTTATAAACTAGAGTTTTCGTAAATATTTTTGTACGATATATTATTTTATGCTTAAGAAGTTGATTTATTTTTGCTCTATTTGTTTGTTTATTTGTTTCCTTTTTCATCGACAAATATCTTCAAAGAGCATGGCAAAGCTCAATGGCATTCTTTTATTACAATATGCGGCTGCATTTCTATCGGCATTTCAACCCGCTTCTTCGGCCGTTTTTCTCACTGTAGAATTTAATATCAAAAAGCAGTGTTTTCGACTGCGTTTTGATCTATTTCACTTTTAATATTTTATATTATTTTATGCCTAAGAAGTTTATTTATTTTCTTCAAGAGAATTTAATATCAAAAAGCAGTGTAGAGAATTTAATATCAAAAAGCAATAATGTCGACTGCTTTTAGATCTTTTTCATTTTTAAACAAATAAAGTTGGTTCTTTTTTACCAGTACTTAAAGTGCAAAATTGTGTTATAAACTAGAGTTTTCGTAAATATTTTTGTACGATATATTATTTTATGCTTAAGAAGTTGATTTATTTTTGCTCTATTTGTTTGTTTATTTGTTTCCTTTTTCATCGACAAATATCTTCAAAGAGCATGGCAAAGCTCAATGGCATTCTATTATTACAGTATGCGGCTGCGTTTTCATCGGCGTTTCTACCCGCTTCTTCGGCCGTTTTTCTCACTGTAGAATTTAATATCAAAAAGCAGTGTTTTCGACTGCGTTTTGATCTATTTCATTTTTTATATTTTATATTATTTTATGCCTAAGAAGTTGATTTATTTTCTGCAATAGAATTTAATATCAAAAAGCAGTGTAGAGAATTTAATATCAAAAAGCAATAATGTCGACTGCGTTTAGATCTTTTTCATTTTTAAACAAATAAAGTTGGTTCTTTTTTACCAGTACTTAAAGTGCAAAATTGTGTTATAAACTAGAGTTTTCGTAAATATTTTTGTACGATATATTATTTTATGCTTAAGAAGTTGATTTATTTTTGCTCTATTTGTTTGTTTATTTGTTTCCTTTTTCATCGACAAATATCTTCAAAGAGCATGGCAAAGCTCAATGGCATTCTTTTATTACAATATGCGGCTGCATTTCTATCGGCATTTCAACCCGCTTCTTCGGCCGTTTTTCTCACTGTAGAATTTAATATCAAAAAGCAGTGTTTTCGACTGCGTTTTGATCTATTTCACTTTTAATATTTTATATTATTTTATGCCTAAGAAGTTGATTTATTTTCTTCAAGAGAATTTAATATCAAAAAGCAGTGTAGAGAATTTAATATCAAAAAGCAATAATGTCGACTGCGTTTAGATCTTTTTCATTTTTAAACAAATAAAATTGGTTCTTTTTTACCAGTACTTAAAGTGCAAAATTGTGTTATAAACTAGAGTTTTCGTAAATATTTTTGTACGATATATTATTTTATGCTTAAGAAGTTGATTTATTTTTGCTCTATTTGTTTGTTTATTTGTTTCCTTTTTCATCGACAAATATCTTCAAAGAGCATGGCAAAGCTCAATGGCATTCTATTATTACAGTATGCGGCTGCGTTTTCATCGGCGTTTCTACCCGCTTCTTCGGCCGTTTTTCTCACTGTAGAATTTAATATCAAAAAGCAGTGTTTTCGACTGCGTTTTGATCTATTTCATTTTTTATATTTTATATTATTTTATGCCTAAGAAGTTGATTTATTTTCTGCAATAGAATTTAATATCAAAAAGCAGTGTAGAGAATTTAATATCAAAAAGCAATAATGTCGACTGCGTTTAGATCTTTTTCATTTTTAAACAAATAAAGTTGGTTCTTTTTTACCAGTACTTAAAGTGCAAAATTGTGTTATAAACTAGAGTTTTCGTAAATATTTTTGTACGATATATTATTTTATGCTTAAGAAGTTGATTTATTTTTGCTCTATTTGTTTGTTTATTTGTTTCCTTTTTCATCGACAAATATCTTCAAAGAGCATGGCAAAGCTCAATGGCATTCTTTTATTACAATATGCGGCTGCATTTCTATCGGCATTTCAACCCGCTTCTTCGGCCGTTTTTCTCACTGTAGAATTTAATATCAAAAAGCAGTGTTTTCGACTGCGTTTTGATCTATTTCACTTTTTATATTTTATATTATTTTATGCCTAAGAAGTTGATTTATTTTCTTCAAGAGAATTTAATATCAAAAAGCAGTGTAGAGAATTTAATATCAAAAAGCAATAATGTCGACTGCGTTTAGATCTTTTTCATTTTTAAACAAATAAAATTGGTTCTTTTTTACCAGTACTTAAAGTGCAAAATTGTGTTATAAACTAGAGTTTTCGTAAATATTTTTGTACGATATATTATTTTATGCTTAAGAAGTTGATTTATTTTTGCTCTATTTGTTTGTTTATTTGTTTCCTTTTTCATCGACAAATATCTTCAAAGAGCATGGCAAAGCTCAATGGCATTCTATTATTACAGTATGCGGCTGCGTTTTCATCGGCGTTTCTACCCGCTTCTTCGGCCGTTTTTCTCACTGGAGAATTTAATATCAAAAAGCAGTGTTTTCGACTGCGCTTTGATCTATTTCATTTTTTATATTTTATATTATTTTATGCCTAAGAAGTTGATTTATTTTCTTCAAGAGAATTTAATATCAAAAAGCAGTGTAGAGAATTTAATATCAAAAAGCAATAATGTCGACTGCGTTTAGATCTTTTTCATTTTTAAACAAATAAAGTTGGTTCTTTTTTACCAGTACTTAAAGTGCAAAATTGTGTTATAAACTAGAGTTTTCGTAAATATTTTTGTACGATATATTATTTTATGCTTAAGAAGTTGATTTATTTTTGCTCTATTTGTTTGTTTATTTGTTTCCTTTTTCATCGACAAATATCTTCAAAGAGCATGGCAAAGCTCAATGGCATTCTATTATTACAGTATGCGGCTGCGTTTTCATCGGCGTTTCTACCCGCTTCTTCGGCCGTTTTTCTCACTGGAGAATTTAATATCAAAAAGCAGTGTTTTCGGCTGCGCTTTGATCTATTTCATTTTTTATATTTTATATTATTTTATGCTTAAGAAGTTGATTTATTTTTGCTCTATTTGTTTATTTGTTTCCTTTTTCATCGACAAATATCTTCAAAGAGCATGGCAAAGCTCAATGGCATTCTTTTATTACAATATGCGGCTGCATTTCTATCGGCATTTCAACCCGCTTCTTCGGCCGTTTTTCTCACTGTAGAATTTAATATCAAAAAGCAGTGTTTTCGACTGCGTTTTGATCTATTTCACTTTTAATATTTTATATTATTTTATGCCTAAGAAGTTGATTTATTTTCTTCAAGAGAATTTAATATCAAAAAGCAGTGTAGAGAATTTAATATCAAAAAGCAATAATGTCGACTGCTTTTAGATCTTTTTCATTTTTAAACAAATAAAGTTGGTTCTTTTTTACCAGTACTTAAAGTGCAAAATTGTGTTATAAACTAGAGTTTTCGTAAATATTTTTGTACGATATATTATTTTATGCTTAAGAAGTTGATTTATTTTTGCTCTATTTGTTTGTTTATTTGTTTCCTTTTTCATTGACAAATATCTTCAAAGAGCATGGCAAAGCTCAATGGCATTCTATTATTACAGTATGCGGCTGCGTTTTCATCGGCGTTTCTACCCGCTTCTTCGGCCGTTTTTCTCACTGTAGAATTTAATATCAAAAAGCAGTGTTTTCGACTGCATTTTGATCTATTTCACTTTTTATATTTTATATTATTTTATGCCTAAGAAGTTGATTTATTTTCTTCAAGAGAATTTAATATCAAAAAGCAGTGTAGAGAATTTAATATCAAAAAGCAATAATGTCGACTGCGTTTAGATCTTTTTCATTTTTAAACAAATAAAATTGGTTCTTTTTTACCAGTACTTAAAGTGCAAAATTGTGTTATAAACTAGAGTTTTCGTAAATATTTTTGTACGATATATTATTTTATGCTTAAGAAGTTGATTTATTTTTGCTCTATTTGTTTGTTTATTTGTTTCCTTTTTCATCGACAAATATCTTCAAAGAGCATGGCAAAGCTCAATGGCATTCTATTATTACAGTATGCGGCTGCGTTTTCATCGGCGTTTCTACCCGCTTCTTCGGCCGTTTTTCTCACTGTAGAATTTAATATCAAAAAGCAGTGTTTTCGACTGCGTTTTGATCTATTTCATTTTTTATATTTTATATTATTTTATGCCTAAGAAGTTGATTTATTTTCTGCAATAGAATTTAATATCAAAAAGCAGTGTAGAGAATTTAATATCAAAAAGCAATAATGTCAACTGCGTTTAGATCTTTTTCATTTTTAAACAAATAAAATTGGTTCTTTTTTACCAGTACTTAAAGTGCAAAATTGTGTTATAGACTAGAGTTTTCGTAAATATTTTTGTATAATATTTTATGTCTTAGAAGTTGATTTATTTTTGCTCTATTTGTTTGTTTATTTGTTTCCTTTTTCATCGACAAATATCTTCAAAGACCATGGCAAAGCTCAATGGCATTCTATTATTACAGTATGCGGCTGCGTTTTCATCGGCGTTTATACCCGCTTCTTCGGCCGTTTTTCTCACTGGAGAATTTAATATCAAAAAGCAGTGTTTTCGACTGCGCTTTGATCTATTTCATTTTTTATATTTTATATTATTTTATGCCTAAGAAGTTGATTTATTTTCTGCAAGAGAATTTAATATCAAAAAGCAACAATGTCGACTGCGTTTAGATCTTTTTCATTTTTAAACAAATAAAGTTGGTTCTTTTTTACCAGTACTTAAAGTGCAAAATTGTGTTATAGACTAGAGTTTTCGTAAATATTTTTGTATAATATTTTATGTCTTAGAAGTTGATTTATTTTTGCTCTATTTGTTTGTTTATTTGTTTCCTTTTTCATCGACAAATATCTTCAAAGAGCATGGCAAAGCTCAATGGCATTCTATTATTACAGTATGCGGCTGCGTTTTCATCGGCGTTTCTACCCGCTTCTTCGGCCGTTTTTCTCACTGTAGAATTTAATATCAAAAAGCAGTGTTTTCGACTGCGCTTTGATCTATTTCATTTTTTATATTTTTTGCCTAAGAAGTTGATTTATTTTCTGCAAGAGAATTTAATATCAAAAAGCAATAATGTCGACTGCGTTTAGATCTTTTTCATTTTTAAACAAATAAAGTTGGTTCTTTTTTACCAGTACTTAAAGTGCAAAATTGTGTTATAGATTAGAGTTTTCGTAAATATTTTTGTATAATATTTTATGTCTTAGAAGTTGATTTATTTTTGCTCTATTTGTTTGTTTATTTGTTTCCTTTTTCATCGACAAATATCTTCAAAGAGCATGGCAAAGCTCAATGGCATTCTATTATTACAGTATGCGGCTGCGTTTTCATCGGCGTTTCTACCCGCTTCTTCGGCCGTTTTTCTCACTGGAGAATTTAATATCAAAAAGCAGTGTTTCCGACTGCGCTTTGATCTATTTCATTTTTTATATTTTATATTATTTTATGCTTAAGAAGTTGATTTATTTTTACTCTATTTGTTTGTTTATTTGTTTCCTTTTTCATCGACAAATATCTTCAAAGAGCATGGCAAAGCTCAATGGCATTCTATTATTACAGTATGCGGCTGCGTTTTCATCGGCGTTTCTACCCGCTTCTTTGGCCGTTTTTCTCACTGGAGAATTTAATATCAAAAAACAGTGTTTTCGACTGCGCTTTGATCTATTTCATTTTTTATATTTTATATTATTTTATGCTTAAGAAGTTGATTTATTTTTGCTCTATTTGTTTGTTTATTTGTTTCCTTTTTCATCGACAAATATCTTCAAAGAGCATGGCAAAGCTCAATGGCATTCTATTATTACAATATGCGGCTGCATTTCTATCGGGATTTCAACCCGCTTCTTCGGCCGTTTTTCTCACTGTAGAATTTAATATCAAAAAGCAGTGTTTTCGACTGCGCTTTGATCTATTTCATTTTTTATATTTTATATTATTTTATGCCTAAGAAGTTGATTTATTTTCTGCAAGAGAATTTAATATCAAAAAGCAATAATGTCGACTGCGTTTAGATCTTTTTCATTTTTAAACAAATAAAGTTGGTTCTTTTTTACCAGTACTTAAAGTGCAAAATTGTGTTATAGACTAGAGTTTTCGTAAATATTTTTGTATAATATTTTATGTCGTAGAAGTTGATTTATTTTTGCTCTATTTGTTTGTTTATTTGTTTCCTTTTTCATCGACAAATATCTTCAAAGAGCATGGCAAAGCCCAATGGCATTCTATTATTACAGTATGCGGCTGCGTTTTCATCGGCGTTTCTACCCGCTTCTTCGGCCGTTTTTCTCACTGGAGAATTTAATATCAAAAAGCAGTGTTTTCGACTGCGCTTTGATCTATTTCATTTTTTATATTTTATATTATTTTATGCTTAAGAAGTTGATTTATTTTTGCTCTATTTGTTTGTTTATTTGTTTCCTTTTTCATCGACAAATATCTTCAAAGAGCATGGCAAACCTCAATGGCATTCTATTATTACAGTATGCGGCTGCGTTTTCATCGGCGTTTCTACCCGCTTCTTCGGCCGATTTTATCACTGGAGAATTTAATATCAAAAAGCAGTGTTTTCGACTGCGCTTTGATCTATTTCATTTTTTATATTTTATATTATTTTATGCTTAAGAAGTTGATTTAGTTTTGCTCTATTTGTTTGTTTATTTGTTTCCTTTTTCATCGACAAATATCTTCAAAGAGCATGGCAAAGCTCAATGGCATTCTATTGTTACAATATGCGGCTGCATTTCTATCGGGATTTCAACCCGCTTCTTCGGCCGTTTTTCTCACTGTAGAATTTAATATCAAAAAGCAGTGTTTTCGACTGCGCTTTGATCTATTTCATTTTTTATATTTTATATTATTTTATGCCTAAGAAGTTGATTTATTTTCTGCAAGAGAATTTAATATCAAAAAGCAATAATGTCGACTGCGTTTAGATCTTTTTCATTTTTAAACAAATAAAGTTGGTTCTTTTTTACCAGTACTTAAAGTGCAAAATTGTGTTATAGACTAGAGTTTTCGTAAATATTTTTGTATAATATTTTATGTCTTAGAAGTTGATTTATTTTTGCTCTATTTGTTTGTTTATTTGTTTCCTTTTTCATCGACAAATATCTTCAAAGAGCATGGCAAAGCTCAATGGCATTCTATTATTACAGTATGCGGCTGCGTTTTCATCGGCGTTTCTACCCGCTTCTTCGGCCGTTTTTCTCACTGGAGAATTTAATATCAAAAAGCAGTGTTTTCGACTGCGCTTTGATCTATTTCATTTTTTATATTTTATATTATTTTATGCCTAAGAAGTTGATTTATTTTCTGCAAGAGAATTTAATATCAAAAAGCAACAATGTCGACTGCGTTTAGATCTTTTTCATTTTTAATCAAATAAAATTGGTTCTTTTTTACCAGTACTTAAAGTGCAAAATTGTGTTATAGACTAGAGCTTTCGTAAATATTTTTGTATAATATTTTATGTCTTAGAAGTTGATTTATTTTTGCTCTATTTGTTTGTTTATTTGTTTCCTTTTTCATCGACAAATATCTTCAAAGAGCATGGCAAAGCTCAATGGCATTCTATTGTTACAATATGCGGCTGCATTTCTATCGGGATTTCAACCCGCTTCTTCGGCCGTTTTTCTCACTGTAGAATTTAATATCAAAAAGCAGTGTTTTCGACTGCGCTTTGATCTATTTCATTTTTTATATTTTATATTATTTTATGCCTAAGAAGTTGATTTATTTTCTGCAAGAGAATTTAATATCAAAAAGCAATAATGTCGACTGCGTTTAGATCTTTTCCATTTTTAAACAAATAAAGTTGGTTCTTTTTTACCAGTACTTAAAGTGCAAAATTGTGTTATAGACTAGAGTTTTCGTAAATATTTTTGTATAATATTTTATGTCTTAGAAGTTGATTTATTTTTGCTCTATTTGTTTGTTTATTTGTTTCCTTTTTCATCGACAAATATCTTCAAAGAGCATGGCAAAGCTCAATGGCATTCTATTATTACAGTATGCGGCTGCGTTTTCATCGGCGTTTCTACCCGCTTCTTCGGCCGTTTTTCTCACTGGAGAATTTAATATCAAAAAGCAGTGTTTTCGACTGCGCTTTGATCTATTTCATTTTTTATATTTTATATTATTTTATGCCTAAGAAGTTGATTTATTTTCTGCAAGAGAATTTAATATCAAAAAGCAACAATGTCGACTGCGTTTAGATCTTTTTCATTTTTAATCAAATAAAATTGGTTCTTTTTTACCAGTACTTAAAGTGCAAAATTGTGTTATAGACTAGAGTTTTCGTAAATATTTTTGTATAATATTTTATGTCTTAGAAGTTGATTTATTTTTGCTCTATTTGTTTGTTTATTTGTTTCCTTTTTCATCGACAAATATCTTCAAAGAGCATGGCAAAGCTCAATGGCATTCTATTATTTCAGTATGCGGCTGCGTTTTCATCGGCGTTTCTACCCGCTTCTTCGGCCGTTTTTCTCACTGTAGAATTTAATATCAAAAAGCAGTGTTTTCGACTGCGCTTTGATCTATTTCATTTTTTATATTTTATGCCTAAGAAGTTGATTTATTTTCTGCAAGAGAATTTAATATCAAAAAGCAATAATGTCGACTGCGTTTAGATCTTTTTCATTTTTAAACAAATAAAGTTGGTTCTTTTTTACCAGTACTTAAAGTGCAAAATTGTGTTATAGACTAGAGTTTTCGTAAATATTTTTGTATAATATTTTATGTCTTAGAAGTTGATTTATTTTTGCTCTATTTGTTTGTTTATTTGTTTCCTTTTTCATCGACAAATATCTTCAAAGAGCATGGCAAAGCTCAATGGCATTCTATTATTACAGTATGCGGCTGCGTTTTCATCGGCGTTTCTACCCGCTTCTTCGGCCGTTTTTCTCACTGGAGAATTTAATATCAAAAAGCAGTGTTTCCGACTGCGCTTTGATCTATTTCATTTTTTATATTTTATATTATTTTATGCTTAAGAAGTTGATTTATTTTTACTCTATTTGTTTGTTTATTTGTTTCCTTTTTCATCGACAAATATCTTCAAAGAGCATGGCAAAGCTCAATGGCATTCTATTATTACAGTATGCGGCTGCGTTTTCATCGGCGTTTCTACCCGCTTCTTCGGCCGTTTTTCTCACTGGAGAATTTAATATCAAAAAACAGTGTTTTCGACTGCGCTTTGATCTATTTCATTTTTTATATTTTATATTATTTTATGCTTAAGAAGTTGATTTATTTTTGCTCTATTTGTTTGTTTATTTGTTTCCTTTTTCATCGACAAATATCTTCAAAGAGCATGGCAAAGCTCAATGGCATTCTATTATTACAGTATGCGGCTGCGTTTTCATCGGCGTTTCTACCCGCTTCTTCGGCCGTTTTTCTCACTGGAGAATTTAATATCAAAAAGCAGTGTTTTCGACTGCGCTTTGATCTATTTCATTTTTTATATTTTATATTATTTTATGCTTAAGAAGTTGATTTAGTTTTGCTCTATTTGTTTGTTTATTTGTTTCCTTTTTCATCGACAAATATCTTCAAAGAGCATGGCAAAGCTCAATGGCATTCTATTATTACAATATGCGGCTGCATTTCTATCGGGATTTCAACCCGCTTCTTCGGCCGTTTTTCTCACTGTAGAATTTAATATCAAAAAGCAGTGTTTTCGACTGCGCTTTGATCTATTTCATTTTTTATATTTTATATTATTTTATGCCTAAGAAGTTGATTTATTTTCTGCAATAGAATTTAATATCAAAAAGCAATAATGTCGACTGCGTTTAGATCTTTTTCATTTTTAAACAAATAAAGTTGGTTCTTTTTTACCAGTACTTAAAGTGCAAAATTGTGTTATAGACTAGAGTTTTCGCAAATATTTTTGTATAATATTTTATGTCTTAGAAGTTGATTTATTTTTGCTCTATTTGTTTGTTTATTTGTTTCCTTTTTCATCGACAAATATCTTCAAAGAGCATGGCAAAGCTCAATGGCATTCTATTACTACAGTATGCGGCTGCGTTTTCATCGGCGTTTCTACCCGCTTCTTCGGCCGTTTTTCTCACTGGAGAATTTAATATCAAAAAGCAGTGTTTTCGACTGCGCTTTGATCTATTTCATTTTTTATATTTTATATTATTTTATGCCTAAGAAGTTGATTTATTTTCTGCAAGAGAATTTAATATCAAAAAGCAATAATGTCGACTGCGTTTAGATCTTTTTCATTTTTAAACAAATAAAGTTGGTTCTTTTTTACCAGTACTTAAAGTGCAAAATTGTGTTATAGACTAGAGTTTTCGTAAATATTTTTGTATAATATTTTATGTCTTAGAAGTTGATTTGTTTTTGCTCTATTTGTTTGTTTATTTGTTTCCTTTTTCATCGACAAATATCTTCAAAGAGCATGGCAAAGCTCAATGGCATTCTATTATTACAGTATGCGGCTGCGTTTTCATCGGCGTTTCTACCCGCTTCATCGGCCGTTTTTCTCACTGGAGAATTTAATATCAAAAAGCAGTGTTTTCGACTGCGCTTTGATCTATTTCATTTTTTATATTTTATATTATTTTATGCTTAAGAAGTTGATTTATTTTTGCTCTATTTGTTTGTTTATTTGTTTCCTTTTTCATCGACAAATATCTTCAAAGAGCATGGCAAAGCTCAATGGCATTCTATTATTACAATATACGGCTGCATTTCTATCGGCATTTCAACCCGCTTCTTCGGCCGTTTTTCTCACTGTAGAATTTAATATCAAAAAGCAGTGTTTTCGACTGCGCTTTGATCTTTTTCATTTTTTATATTTTATATTATTTTATGCTTAAGAAGTTGATTTATTTTTGCTCTATTTGTTTGTTTATTTGTTTCCTTTTTCATCGACAAATATCTTCAAAGAGCATGGCAAAGCTCAATGGCATTCTATTATTACAGTATGCGGCTGCGTTTTCATTTGCGTTTCTACCCGCTTCTTCGGCCGTTTTTCTCACTGGAGAATTTAATATCAAAAAGCAGTGTTTTCGACTGCGCTTTGATCTATTTCATTTTTTATATTTTATATTATTTTATGCTTAAGAAGTTGATTTATTTTTGCTCTATTTGTTTATTTATTTGTTTCCTTTTTCATCGACAAATATCTTCAAAGAGCATGGCAAAGCTCAATGGCATTCTATTATTACAGTATGCGGCTGCGTTTTCATCGGCGTTTCTACCCGCTTCATCGGCCGTTTTTCTCACTGGAGAATTTAATACCAAAAAGCAGTGTTTTCGACTGCGCTTTGATCTATTTCATTTTTTATATTTTATATTATTTTATGCTTAAGAAGTTGATTTATTTTTGCTCTATTTGTTTGTTTATTTGTTTCCTTTTTCATCGACAAATATCTTCAAAGAGCATGGCAAAGCTCAATGGCATTCTATTATTACAATATGCGGCTGCATTTCTATGGGCATTTCAACCCGCTTCTTCGGCCGTTTTTCTCACTGTAGAATTTAATATCAAAAAGCAGTGTTCTCGACTGCGCTTTGATCTATTTCATTTTTTATATTTTATATTATTTTATGCTTAAGAAGTTGATTTATTTTTGCTCTATTTGTTTGTTTATTTGTTTCCTTTTTCATCGACAAATATCTTCAAAGAGCATGGCAAAGCTCAATGGCATTCTATTATTACAGTATGCGGCTGCGTTTTCATCGGCGTTTCTACCCGCTTCTTCGGCCGTTTTTCTCACTGGAGAATTTAATATCAAAAAGCAGTGTTTTCGACTGCGCTTTGATCTATTTCATTTTTTATATTTTATATTATTTTATGCTTAAGAAGTTGATTTATTTTTGCTCCATTTGTTTGTTTATTTGTTTCCTTTTTCATCGACAAATATCTTCAAAGAGCATGGCAAAGCTCAATGGCATTCTATTATTACAGTATGCGGCTGCATTTCTATCGGCATTTCAACCCGCTTCTTCGGCCGTTTTTCTCACTGTAGAATTTAATATCAAAAAGCAGTGTTTTCGACGCGTTTTGATCTATTTCATTTTTTATATTTTATATTATTTTATGCCTAAGAAGTTGATTTATTTTCTGCAAGAGAATTTAATATCAAAAAGCAGTGTAGAGAATTTAATATCAAAAAGTAATAATGTCGACTGCGTTTAGATCTTTTTTATTTTTAAACAAATAAAGTTGGTTCTTTTTTACCAGTACTTAAAGTGCAAAATTGTGTTATAAACTAGAGTTTTCGTAAATATTTTTGTATAATATTTTATGTCTTAGAAGTTGATTTATTTTTGCTCTATTTGTTTGTTTATTTGTTTCCTTTTTCATCGACAAATATCTTCAAAGAGCATGGCAAAGCTCAATGGCATTCTATTATTACAGTATGCGGCTGCGTTTTCATCGGCGTTTCTACCCGCTTCTTCGGCCGTTTTTCTCACTGGAGAATTTAATATCAAAAAGCAGTGTTTTCGACTGCGCTTTGATCTATTTCATTTTTTATATTTTATATTATTTTATGCTTAAGAAGTTGATTTATTTTTGCTCCATTTGTTTGTTTATTTGTTTCCTTTTTCATCGACAAATATCTTCAAAGAGCATGGCAAAGCTCAATGGCATTCTATTATTACAGTATGCGGCTGCGTTTTCATCGGCGTTTCTACCCGCTTCTTCGGCCGTTTTTCTCACTGGAGAATTTAATATCAAAAAGCAGTGTTTTCGACTGCGCTTTGATCTATTTCATTTTTTATATTTTATATTATTTTATGCTTAAGAAGCTGATTTATTTTTGCTCCATTTGTTTGTTTATTTGTTTCCTTTTTCATCGACAAATATCTTCAAAGAGCATGGCAAAGCTCAATGGCATTCTATTATTACAGTATGCGGCTGCATTTCTATCGGCATTTCAACCCGCTTCTTCGGCCGTTTTTCTCACTGGAGAATTTAATATCAAAAAGCAGTGTTTTCGACTGCGCTTTGATCTATTTCATTTTTTATATTTTATATTATTTTATACTTAAGAAGTTGATTTATTTTTGCTCCATTTGTTTGTTTATTTGTTTCCTTTTTCATCGACAAATATCTTCAAAGAGCATGGCAAAGCTCAATGGCATTCTATTATTACAGTATGCGGCTGCGTTTTCATCGGCGTTTCTACCCGCTTCTTCGGCCGTTTTTCTCACTGGAGAATTTAATATCAAAAAGCAGTGTTTTCGACTGCGCTTTGATCTATTTCATTTTTTATATTTTATATTATTTTATGCTTAAGAAGTTGATTTATTTTTGCTCCATTTGTTTGTTTATTTGTTTCCTTTTTCATCGACAAATATCTTCAAAGAGCATGGCAAAGCTCAATGGCATTCTATTATTACAGAATGCGGCTGCATTTCTATCGGCATTTCAACCCGCTTCTTCGGCCGTTTTTCTCACTGGAGAATTTAATATCAAAAAGCAGTGTTTTCGACTGCGCTTTGATCTATTTCATTTTTTATATTTTATATTATTTTATGCCTAAGAAGTTGATTTATTTTCTGCAAGAGAATTTAATATCAAAAAGCAATAATGTCGACTGCGTTTAGATCTTTTTCATTTTTAAACAAATAAAGTTGGTTCTTTTTTACCAGTACTTAAAGTGCAAAATTGTGTTATAGACTAGAGTTTTCGTAAATATTTTTGTATAATATTTTATGTCTTAGAAGTTGATTTATTTTTGCTCTATTTGTTTGTTTATTTGTTTCCTTTTTCATCGACAAATATCTTCAAAGAGCATGGCAAAGCTCAATGGCATTCTATTATTACAGTATGCGGCTGCGTTTTCATCGGCGTTTCTACCCGCTTCATCGGCCGTTTTTCTCACTGGAGAATTTAATATCAAAAAGCAGTGTTTTCGACTGCGCTTTGATCTATTTCATTTTTTATATTTTATATTATTTTATGCTTAAGAAGTTGATTTATTTTTGCTCTATTTGTTTGTTTATTTGTTTCCTTTTTCATCGACAAATATCTTCAAAGAGCATGGCAAAGCTCAATGGCATTCTATTATTACAATATGCGGCTGCATTTCTATCGGCATTTCAACCCGCTTCTTCGGCCGTTTTTCTCACTGTAGAATTTAATATCAAAAAGCAGTGTTTTCGACTGCGCTTTGATCTATTTCATTTTTTATATTTTATATTATTTTATGCTTAAGAAGTTGATTTATTTTTGCTCTATTTGTTTGTTTATTTGTTTCCTTTTTCATCGACAAATATCTTCAAAGAGCATGGCAAAGCTCAATGGCATTCTATTATTACAGTATGCGGCTGCGTTTTCATCGGCGTTTCTACCCGCTTCTTCGGCCGTTTTTCTCACTGGAGAATTTAATATCAAAAAGCAGTGTTTTCGACTGCGCTTTGATCTATTTCATTTTTTATATTTTATATTATTTTATGCTTAAGAAGTTGATTTATTTTTGCTCTATTTGTTTATTTATTTGTTTCCTTTTTCATCGACAAATATCTTCAAAGAGCATGGCAAAGCTCAATGACATTCTATTATTACAGTATGCGGCTGCGTTTTCATCGGCGTTTCTACCCGCTTCTTCGGCCGTTTTTCTCACTGGAGAATTTAATATCAAAAAGCAGTGTTTTCGACTGCGCTTTGATCTATTTCATTTTTTATATTTTATATTATTTTATGCTTAAGAAGTTGATTTATTTTTGCTCTATTTGTTTGTTTATTTGTTTCCTTTTTCATCGACAAATATCTTCAAAGAGCATGGCAAAGCTCAATGGCATTCTATTATTACAGTATGCGGCTGCGTTTTCATCAGCGTTTCTACCCGCTTCTTCGGCCGTTTTTCTCACTGGAGAATTTAATATCAAAAAGCAGTGTTTTCGACTGCGCTTTGATCTATTTCATTTTTTATATTTTATATTATTTTATGCTTAAGAAGTTGATTTATTTTTGCTCTATTTGTTTGTTTATTTGTTTCCTTTTTCATCGACAAATATCTTCAAAGAGCATGGCAAAGCTCAATGGCATTCTATTATTACAATATGCGGCTGCATTTCTATGGGCATTTCAACCCGCTTCTTCGGCCGTTTTTCTCACTGTAGAATTTAATATCAAAAAGCAGTGTTTTCGACTGCGCTTTGATCTATTTCATTTTTTATATTTTATATTATTTTATGCTTAAGAAGTTGATTTATTTTTGCTCTATTTGTTTGTTTATTTGTTTCCTTTTTCATCGACAAATATCTTCAAAGAGCATGGCAAAGCTCAATGGCATTCTATTATTACAGTATGCGGCTGCGTTTTCATCGGCGTTTCTACCCGCTTCTTCGGCCGTTTTTCTCACTGGAGAATTTAATATCAAAAAGCAGTGTTTTCGACTGCGCTTTGATCTATTTCATTTTTTATATTTTATATTATTTTATGCTTAAGAAGTTGATTTATTTTTGCTCCATTTGTTTGTTTATTTGTTTCCTTTTTCATCGACAAATATCTTCAAAGAGCATGGCAAAGCTCAATGGCATTCTATTATTACAGTATGCGGCTGCATTTCTATCGGCATTTCAACCCGCTTCTTCGGCCGTTTTTCTCACTGTAGAATTTAATATCAAAAAGCAGTGTTTTCGACTGCGTTTTGATCTATTTCACTTTTAATATTTTATATTATTTTATGCCTAAGAAGTTGATTTATTTTCTTCAAGAGAATTTAATATCAAAAAGCAGTGTAGAGAATTTAATATCAAAAAGCAATAATGTCGACTGCGCTTTGATCTATTTCATTTTTTATATTTTATATTATTTTATGCTTAAGAAGTTGATTTATTTTTTCTCTATTTGTTTGTTTATTTGTTTCCTTTTTCATCGACAAATATCTTCAAAGAGCATGGCAAAGCTCAATGGCATTCTATTATTACAGTATGCGGCTGCGTTTTCATCGGCGTTACTACCCGCTTCTTCGGCCGTTTTTCTCACTGGAGAATTTAATATCAAAAAGCAGTGTTTTCGACTGCGCTTTGATCTATTTCATTTTTTATATTTTATATTATTTTATGCTTAAGAAGTTGATTTATTTTTGCTCTATTTGTTTATTTATTTGTTTCCTTTTTCATCGACAAATATCTTCAAAGAGCATGGCAAAGCTCAATGACATTCTATTATTACAGTATGCGGCTGCGTTTTCATCGGCGTTTCTACCCGCTTCTTCGGCCGTTTTTCTCACTGGAGAATTTAATATCAAAAAGCAGTGTTTTCGACTGCGCTTTGATCTATTTCATTTTTTATATTTTATATTATTTTATGCTTAAGAAGTTGATTTATTTTTGCTCTATTTGTTTGTTTATTTGTTTCCTTTTTCATCGACAAATATCTTCAAAGAGCATGGCAAAGCTCAATGGCATTCTATTATTACAGTATGCGGCTGCGTTTTCATCAGCGTTTCTACCCGCTTCTTCGGCCGTTTTTCTCACTGGAGAATTTAATATCAAAAAGCAGTGTTTTCGACTGCGCTTTGATCTATTTCATTTTTTATATTTTATATTATTTTATGCTTAAGAAGTTGATTTATTTTTGCTCTATTTGTTTGTTTATTTGTTTCCTTTTTCATCGACAAATATCTTCAAAGAGCATGGCAAAGCTCAATGGCATTCTATTATTACAATATGCGGCTGCATTTCTATGGGCATTTCAACCCGCTTCTTCGGCCGTTTTTCTCACTGTAGAATTTAATATCAAAAAGCAGTGTTTTCGACTGCGCTTTGATCTATTTCATTTTTTATATTTTATATTATTTTATGCTTAAGAAGTTGATTTATTTTTGCTCTATTTGTTTGTTTATTTGTTTCCTTTTTCATCGACAAATATCTTCAAAGAGCATGGCAAAGCTCAATGGCATTCTATTATTACAGTATGCGGCTGCGTTTTCATCGGCGTTTCTACCCGCTTCTTCGGCCGTTTTTCTCACTGGAGAATTTAATATCAAAAAGCAGTGTTTTCGACTGCGCTTTGATCTATTTCATTTTTTATATTTTATATTATTTTATGCTTAAGAAGTTGATTTATTTTTGCTCCATTTGTTTGTTTATTTGTTTCCTTTTTCATCGACAAATATCTTCAAAGAGCATGGCAAAGCTCAATGGCATTCTATTATTACAGTATGCGGCTGCGTTTTCATCGGCGTTTCTACCCGCTTCTTCGGCCGTTTTTCTCACTGGAGAATTTAATATCAAAAAGCAGTGTTTTCGACTGCGCTTTGATCTATTTCATTTTTTATATTTTATATTATTTTATGCTTAAGAAGTTGATTTATTTTTGCTCCATTTGTTTGTTTATTTGTTTCCTTTTTCATCGACAAATATCTTCAAAGAGCATGGCAAAGCTCAATGGCATTCTATTATTACAGTATGCGGCTGCGTTTTCATCGGCGTTTCTACCCGCTTCTTCGGCCGTTTTTCTCACTGTAGAATTTAATATCAAAAAGCAGTGTTTTCGACTGCGTTTTGATCTATTTCATTTTTTATATTTTATATTATTTTATGCCTAAGAAGTTGATTTATTTTCTGCAAGAGAATTTAATATCAAAAAGCAGTGTAGAGAATTTAATATCAAAAAGTAATAATGTCGACTGCGTTTAGATCTTTTTCATTTTTAAACAAATAAAGTTGGTTCTTTTTTACCAGTACTTAAAGTGCAAAATTGTGTTATAAACTAGAGTTTTCGTAAATATTTTTGTATAATATTTTATGTCTTAGAAGTTGATTTATTTTTGCTCTATTTGTTTGTTTATTTGTTTCCTTTTTCATCGACAAATATCTTCAAAGAGCATGGCAAAGCTCAATGGCATTCTATTATTACAGTATGCGGCTGCGTTTTCATCGGCGTTTCTACCCGCTTCTTCGGCCGTTTTTCTCACTGGAGAATTTAATATCAAAAAGCAGTGTTTTCAACTGCGCTTTGATCTATTTCATTTTTTATATTTTATATTATTTTATGCTTAAGAAGTTGATTTATTTTTGCTCCATTTGTTTGTTTATTTGTTTCCTTTTTCATCGACAAATATCTTCAAAGAGCATGGCAAAGCTCAATGGCATTCTATTATTACAGTATGTGGCTGCGTTTTCATCGGCGTTTCTACCCGCTTCTTCGGCCGTTTTTCTCACTGGAGAATTTAATATCAAAAAGCAGTGTTTTCGACTGCGCTTTGATCTATTTCATTTTTTATATTTTATATTATTTTATGCTTAAGAAGTTGATTTATTTTTGCTCCATTTGTTTGTTTATTTGTTTCCTTTTTCATCGACAAATATCTTCAAAGAGCATGGCAAAGCTCAATGGCATTCTATTATTACAGTATGCGGCTGCATTTCTATCGGCATTTCAACCCGCTTCTTCGGCCGTTTTTCTCACTGGAGAATTTAATATCAAAAAGCAGTGTTTTCGACTGCGCTTTGATCTATTTCATTTTTTATATTTTATATTATTTTATGCTTAAGAAGTTGATTTATTTTTGCTCTATTTGTTTGTTTATTTGTTTCCTTTTTCATCGACAAATATCTTCAAAGAGCATGGCAAAGCTCAATGGCATTCTATTATTACAATATGCGGCTGCATTTCTATCGGCATTTCAACCCGCTTCTTCGGCCGTTTTTCTCACTGTAGAATTTAATATCAAAAAGCAGTGTTTTCGACTGCGCTTTGATCTATTTCATTTTTTATATTTTATATTATTTTATGCTTAAGAAGTTGATTTATTTTTGCTCTATTTGTTTGTTTATTTGTTTCCTTTTTCATCGACAAATATCTTCAAAGAGCATGGCAAAGCTCAATGGCATTCTATTATTACAGTATGCGGCTGCGTTTTCATCGGCGTTTCTACCCGCTTCTTCGGCCGTTTTTCCACTGGAGAATTTAATATCAAAAAGCAGTGTTTTCGACTGCGCTTTGATCTATTTCATTTTTTATATTTTATATTATTTTATGCTTAAGAAGTTGATTTATTTTTGCTCCATTTGTTTGTTTATTTGTTTCCTTTTTCATCGACAAATATCTTCAAAGAGCATGGCAAAGCTCAATGGCATTCTATTATTACAGTATGCGGCTGCATTTCTATCGGCATTTCAACCCGCTTCTTCGGCCGTTTTTCTCACTGGAGAATTTAATATCAAAAAGCAGTGTTTTCGACTGCGCTTTGATCTATTTCATTTTTTATATTTTATATTATTTTATGCTTAAGAAGTTGATTTATTTTTGCTCTATTTGTTTGTTTATTTGTTTCCTTTTTCATCGACAAATATCTTCAAAGAGCATGGCAAACCTCAATGGCATTCTATTATTACAGTATGCGGTTGCGTTTTCATCGGCGTTTCTACCCGCTTCTTCGGCCGTTTTTCTCACTGGAGAATTTAATATCAAAAAGCAGTGTTTTCGACTGCGCTTTGATCTATTTCATTTTTTATATTTTATATTATTTTATGCTTAAGAAGTTGATTTATTTTTGCTCTATTTGTTTGTTTATTTGTTTCCTTTTTCATCGACAAATATCTTCAAAGAGCATGGCAAAGCTCAATGGCATTCTATTATTACAGTATGCGGTTGCGTTTTCATCGGCGTTTCTACCCGCTTCTTCGGCCGTTTTTCTCACTGGAGAATTTAATATCAAAAAGCAGTGTTTTCGACTGCGCTTTGATCTATTTCATTTTTTATATTTTATATTATTTTATGCTTAAGAAGTTGATTTATTTTTGCTCTATTTGTTTGTTTATTTGTTTCCTTTTTCATCGACAAATATCTTCAAAGAGCATGGCAAAGCTCAATGGCATTCTATTATTACAGTATGCGGCTGCATTTCTATCGGCATTTCAACCCGCTTCTTCGGCCGTTTTTCTCACTGGAGAATTTAATATCAAAAAGCAGTGTTTTCGACTGCGCTTTGATCTATTTCATTTTTTATATTTTATATTATTTTATGCTTAAGAAGTTGATTTATTTTTGCTCTATTTGTTTGTTTATTTGTTTCCTTTTTCATCGACAAATATCTTCAAAGAGCATGGCAAACCTCAATGGCATTCTATTATTACAGTATGCGGTTGCGTTTTCATCGGCGTTTCTACCCGCTTCTTCGGCCGTTTTTCTCACTGGAGAATTTAATATCAAAAAGCAGTGTTTTCGACTGCGCTTTGATCTATTTCATTTTTTATATTTTATATTATTTTATGCTTAAGAAGTTGATTTATTTTTGCTCTATTTGTTTGTTTATTTGTTTCCTTTTTCATCGACAAATATCTTCAAAGAGCATGGCAAAGCTCAATGGCATTCTATTATTACAATATGCGGCTGCATTTCTATCGGCATTTCAACCCGCTTCTTCGGCCGTTTTTCTCACTGTAGAATTTAATATCAAAAAGCATTGTTTTCGACTGCGCTTTGATCTATTTCATTTTTTATATTTTATATTATTTTATGCCTAAGAAGTTGATTTATTTTCTGCAAGAGAATTTAATATCAAAAAGCAATAATGTCGACTGCGTTTAGATCTTTTTCATTTTTAAACAAATAAAGTTGGTTCTTTTTTACCAGTACTTAAAGTGCAAAATTGTGTTATAGACTAGAGTTTTCGTAAATATTTTTGTATAATATTTTATGTCTTAGAAGTTGATTTATTTTTGCTCTATTTGTTTGTTTATTTGTTTCCTTTTCATCGACAAATATCTTCAAAGAGCATGGCAAAGCTCAATGGCATTCTATTATTACAGTATGCGGCTGCGTTTTCATCGGCGTTTCTACCCGCTTCTTCGGCCGTTTTTCTCACTGGAGAATTTAATATCAAAAAGCAGTGTTTTCGACTGCGTTTTGATCTATTTTACTTTTTGTATTTTATATTATTTTATGCCTAAGAAGTTGATTTATTTTCTTCAAGAGAATTTAATATCAAAAAGCAGTGTAGAGAATTTAATATCAAAAAGCAATAATGTCGACTGCGTTTAGATCTTTTTCATTTTTAAACAAATAAAGTTGGTTCTTTTTTACCAGTACTTAAAGTGCGAAATTGTGTTATAAACTAGTTTTCGTAAATATTTTTGTACGATATATTATTTTATGCTTAAGAAGTTGATTCATTTTTGCTCTATTTGTTTGTTTATTTCTTTCCTTTTTCATCGACAAATATCTTCAAAGAGCATGGCAAAACTCAATGGCATTCTATTATTACAGTATGCGGCTGCATTCCTATCGGCATTTCAAACCGCTTCTTCGGCCGTTTTCCTCACTGTAGAATTTAATATCAAAAAGCAGTGTTTTCGACTGCGCTTTGATCTATTTCATTTTTTATATTTTATATTATTTTATGCCTAAGAAGTTGATTTATTTTCTGCAAGAGAATTTAATATCAAAAAGCAATGTAGAGAATTTAATATCAAAAAGCAATAATGTCGACTGCGTTTAGATCTTTTTCATTTTTAAACAAATAAAGTTGGTTCTTTTTTACCAGTACTTAAAATGCAAAATTGTGTTATAAAAGAGAGTTTTCGTAAATATTTTTGTACGATATATTATTTTATGCTTAAGAAGTTGATTCATTTTTGCTCTATTTGTTTGTTTATTTGTTTCCTTTTTCATCGACAAATATCTTCAAAGAGCATGGCAAAGCTCAATGGCATTCTATTATTACAGTATGCGGCTGCGATTTCATCGGCGTTTCTACCCGCTTCTTCGGCCGTTTTTCTCACTGGAGAATTTAATATCAAAAAGCAGTGTTTTCGACTGTGCTTTGATCTATTTCGATTTTATATTTTATATTATTTTATGCCTAAGAAGTTGATTTATTTTCTGCAAGAGAATTTAATATCAAAAAGCAGTGTAGAGAATTTAATATCAAAAAGCAATAATGTCGACTGCGTTTAGATCTTTTTCATTTTTAAACAAATAAAGTTGGTTCTTTTTTACCAGTACTTAAAGTGCAAAATTGTGTTATAGACTCGAGTTTTCGTAAATATTTTTGTACGATATATTATTTTATGCTTAAGAAGTTGATTTATTTTTGCTCTATTTGTTTGTTTATTTGTTTCCTTTTTCATCGACAAATATCTTCAAAGAGCATGGCAAAGCTCAATGGCATTCTATTATTACAGTATGCGGCTGCGTTTTCATCGGCGTTTCTACCCGCTTCTTCGGCCGTTTTTCTCACTGGAGAATTTAATATCAAAAAGCAGTGTTTTCGACTGCGCTTTGATCTATTTCATTTTTTATATTTTATATTATTTTATGCTTAAGAAGTTGATTTATTTTTGCTCTATTTGTTTGTTTATTTGTTTCCTTTTTCATCGACAAATATCTTCAAAGAGCATGGCAAAGCTCAATGGCATTCTTTTATTACAATATGCGGCTTCATTTCTATCGGCATTTCAACCCGCTTCTTCGGCCGTTTTTCTCACTGTAGAATTTAATATCAAAAAGCAGTGTTTTCGACTGCGCTTTGATCTATTTCATTTTTTATATTTTATATTATTTTATACCTAAGAAGTTGATTTATTTTCTGCAAGAGAATTTAATATCAAAAAGCAATAATGTCGACTGCGTTTAGATCTTTTTCATTTTTAAACAAATAAAGTTGGTTCTTTTTTACCAGTACTTAAAGTGCAAAATTGTGTTATAGACTAGAGTTTTCGTAAATATTTTTGTATAATATTTTATGTCTTAGAAGTTGATTTATTTTTGCTCTACTTGTTTGTTTATTTGTTTCCTTTTTCATCGACAAATATCTTCAAAGAGCATGGCAAAGCTCAATGGCATTCTATTATTACAGTATGCGGCAGCGTTTTCATCGGCGTTTCTACCCGCTTCTTCGGCCGTTTTTCTCACTGGAGAATTTAATATCAAAAAGCAGTGTTTTCGACTGCGTTTTGATCTATTTTACTTTTTATATTTTATATTATTTTATGCCTAAGAAGTTGATTTATTTTCTTCAAGAGAATTTAATATCAGAAAGCAGTGTAGAGAATTTAATATCAAAAAGCAATAATGTCGACTGCGTTTAGATCTTTTTCATTTTTAAACAAATAAAGTTGGTTCTTTTTTACCAGTACTTAAAGTGCAAAATTGTGTTATAGACTAGAGTTTTCGTAAATATTTTTGTATAATATTTTATGTCTTAGAAGTTGATTTATTTTTGCTCTATTTGTTTGTTTATTTGTTTACTTTTTCATCGACAAATATCTTCAAAGAGCATGGCAAAGCTCAATGGCATTCTATTATTATAGTATGCGGCTTCGTTTTCATCGGCGTTTCTACCCGCTTCTTCGGCCGTTTTTCTCACTGGAGAATTTAATATCAAAAAGCACTGTTTTCGACTGCGTTTTGATCTATTTTACTTTTTATATTTTATATTATTTTATGCCTAAGAAGTAGATTTATTTTCTTCAAGAGAATTTAATATCAAAAAGCAGTGTAGAGAATTTAATATCAAAAAGCAATAATGTCGACTGCGTTTAGATCTTTTTCATTTTTAAACAAATAAAGTTGGTTCTTTTTTACCAGTACTTAAAGTGCGAAATTGTGTTATAAACTAGTTTTCGTAAATATTTTTGTACGATATATTATTTTATGCTTAAGAAGTTGATTCATTTTTCTCTATTTGTTTGTTTATTTCTTTCCTTTTTCATCGACAAATATCTTCAAAGAGCATGGCAAAGCTCAATGGCATTCTATTATTACAGTATGCGGCTGCATTCCTATCGTCATTTCAAACCGCTTCTTCGGCCGTTTTCCTCACTGTAGAATTTAATATCAAAAAGCAGTGTTTTCGACTGCGCTTTGATCTATTTCATTTTTTATATTTTATATTATTTTATGCCTAAGAAGTTGATTTATTTTCTGCAAGAGAATTTAATATCAAAAAGCAGTGTAGAGAATTTAATATCAAAAAGCAATAATGTCGACTGCGTTTAGATCTTTTTCATTTTTAAACAAATAAAGTTGGTTCTTTTTTACCAGTACTTAAAGTGCAAAATTGTGTTATAAAAGAGAGATTTCGTAAATATTTTTGTACGATATATTATTTTATGCTTAAGAAGTTGATTCATTTTTGCTCTATTTGTTTGTTTATTTGTTTCCTTTTTCATCGACAAATATCTTCAAAGAGCATGGCAAAGCTCAATGGCATTCTATTATTACAGTATGCGGCTGCGATTTCATCGGCGTTTCTACCCGCTTCTTCGGCCGTTTTTCTCACTGGAGAATTTAATATCAAAAAGCAGTGTTTTCGACTGCGCTTTGATCTATTTCGATTTTATATTTTATATTATTTTATGCCTAAGAAGTTGATTTATTTTCTGCAAGAGAATTTAATATCAAAAAGCAGTGTAGAGAATTTAATATCAAAAAGCAATAATGTCGACTGCGTTTAGATCTTTTTCATTTTTAAACAAATAAAGTTAGTTCTTTTTTACCAGTACTTAAAGTGCAAAATTGTGCTATAGACTAGAGTTTTCGTAAACATTTTTGTATAATATTTTATGTCTTAGAAGTTGATTTATTTTTACTCTATTTGTTTGTTTATTTGTTTCCTTTTTCATCGACAAATATCTTCAAAGAGCATGGTAAAGCTCAATGGCATTCTATTATTACAGTATGCGGCTTCGTTTTCATCGGCGTTTCTACCCGCTTCTTCGGCCGTTTTTCTCACTGTAGAATTTAATATCAAAAAGCAGTGTTTTCGACTGCGCTTTGATCTATTTCATTTTTTATATTTTATATTATTTTATGCCTAAGAAGTTGATTTATTTTCTGCAAGAGAATTTAATATCAAAAAGCAATAATGTCGACTGCGTTTAGATCTTTTTCATTTTTAAACAAATAAAGTTGGTTCTTTTTTACCAGTACTTAAAGTGCAAAATTGTGTTATAGACTAGAGTTTTCGTAAATATTTTTGTATAATATTTTATGTCTTAGAAGTTGATTTATTTTTACTCTATTTGTTTGTTTATTTGTTTCCTTTTTCATCGACAAATATCTTCAAAGAGCATGGCAAAGCTCAATGGCATTCTATTATTACAGTATGCGGCTTCGTTTTCATCGGCGTTTCTACCCGCTTCTTCGGCCGTTTTTCTCACTGTAGAATTTAATATCAAAAAGCAGTGTTTTCGACTGCGCTTTGATCTATTTCATTTTTTATATTTTATATTATTTTATGCCTAAGAAGTTGATTTATTTTCTGCAAGAGAATTTAATATCAAAAAGCAATAATGTCGACTGCGTTTAGATCTTTTTCATTTTTAAACAAATAAAGTTGGTTCTTTTTTACCAGTACTTAAAGTGCAAAATTGTGTTATAGACTAGAGTTTTCGTAAATATTTTTGTATAATATTTTATGTCTTAGAAGTTGATTTATTTTTGCTCTATTTGTTTGTTTATTTGTTTCCTTTTTCATCGACAAATATCTTCAAAGAGCATGGCAAAGCTCAATGGCATTCTATTATTACAGTATGCGGCTGCGTTTTCATCGGCGTTTCTACCCGCTTCTTCGGCCGTTTTTCTCACTGGAGAATTTAATATCAAAAAGCAGTGTTTTCGACTGCGTTTTGATCTATTTCACTTTTTATATTTTATATTATTTTATGCCTAAGAAGTTGATTTATTTTCTTCAAGAGAATTTAATATCAAAAAGCAGTGTAGAGAATTTAATATCAAAAAGCAATAATGTCGACTGCGTTTAGATCTTTTTCATTTTTAAACAAATAAAGTTGGTTCTTTTTTACCAGTACTTAAAGTGCGAAATTGTGTTATAAACTAGTTTTCGTAAATATTTTTGTACGATATATTATTTTATGCTTAAGAAGTTGATTCATTTTTGCTCTATTTGTTTGTTTATTTCTTTCCTTTTTCATCGACAAATATCTTCAAAGAGCATGGCAAAACTCAATGGCATTCTATTATTACAGTATGCGGCTGCATTCCTATCGGCATTTCAAACCGCTTCTTCGGCCGTTTTTCTCACTGGAGAATTTAATATCAAAAAGCACTGTTTTCGACTGCGTTTTGATCTATTTCACTTTTTATATTTTATATTATTTTATGCCTAAGAAGTTGATTTATTTTCTTCAAGAGAATTTAATATCAAAAAGCAGTGTAGAGAATTTAATATCAAAAAGCAATAATGTCGACTGCGTTTAGATCTTTTTCATTTTTAAACAAATAAAGTTGGTTCTTTTTTACCAGTACTTAAAGTGCAAAATTGTGTTATAAAAGAGAGTTTTCGTAAATATTTTTGTACGATATATTATTTTATGCTTAAGAAGTTGATTCATTTTTGCTCTATTTGTTTGTTTATTTGTTTCCTTTTTCATCGACAAATATCTTCAAAGAGCATGGCAAAGCTCAATGGCATTCTATTATTACAGTATGCGGCTGCGATTTCATCGGCGTTTCTACCCGCTTCTTCGGCCGTTTTTCTCACTGGAGAATTTAATATCAAAAAGCAGGGTTTTCGACTGCGCTTTGATCTATTTCGATTTTATATTTTATATTATTTTATGCCTAAGAAGTTGATTTATTTTCTGCAAGAGAATTTAATATCAAAAAGCAGTGTAGAGAATTTAATATCAAAAAGCAATAATGTCGACTACGTTTAGATCTTTTTCATTTTTAAACAAATAAAGTTGGTTCTTTTTTACCAGTACTTAAAGTGCAAAATTGTGTTATAGACTAGAGTTTTCGTAAATATTTTTGTATAATATTTTATGTCGTAGAAATTGATTTATTTTTGCTCTATTTGTTTGTTTATTTGTTTCCTTTTTCATGGACAAATATCTTCAAAGAGCATGGCAAAGCTCAATGGCATTCTATTATTACAGTATGCGGCTGCATTCCTATCGGCATTTCAACCCGCTTCTTCGGCCGTTTTTCTCACTGTAGAATTTAATATCAAAAAGCAGTGTTTTCGATTGCGCTTTGATCTATTTCATTTTTTATACTTTATATTATTTCGTGCCTAAGAAGTTGATTTATTTTCTGCAAGAGAATTTAATATCAAAAAGCAGTGTAGAGAATTTAATATCAAAAAGCAATAATGTCGACTGCGTTTAGATCTTTTTCATTTTTAAACAAATAAAGTTGGTTCTTTTTTACCAGTACTTAAAGTGCAAAATTGTGTTATAGACTAGAGTTTTCGTAAACATTTTTGTATAATATTTTATGTCTTAGAAGTTGATTTATTTTTGCTCTATTTGTTTGTTTATTTGTTTCCTTTTTCATCGACAAATATCTTCAAAGAGCATGGCAAAGCTCAATGGCATTCTATTATTACAATATGCGGCTGCATTTCTATCGGCATTTCAACCCGCTTCTTCGGCCGTTTTTCTCACTGTAGAATTTAATATCAAAAAGCAGTGTTTTCGACTGCGCTTTGATCTATTTCATTTTTTATATTTTATATTATTTTATGCCTAAGAAGTTGATTTATTTTCTGCAAGAGAATTTAATATCAAAAAGCAATAATGTCGACTGCGTTTAGATCTTTTTCATTTTTAAACAAATAAAGTTGGTTCTTTTTTACCAGTACTTAAAGTGCAAAGTTGTGTTATAGACTAGAGTTTTCGTAAATATTTTTGTATAATATTTTATGTCTTAGAAGTTGATTTATTTTTGCTCTATTTGTTTGTTTATTTGTTTCCTTTTTCATCGACAAATATCTTCAAAGAGCATGGCAAAGCTCAATGGCATTCTATTATTACAGTATGCGGCTGCGTTTTCATCGGCGTTTCTACCCGCTTCTTCGGCCGTTTTTCTCACTGGAGAATTTAATATCAAAAAGCAGTGTTTTCGACTGCGTTTTGATCTATTTTACTTTTTATATTTTATATTATTTTATGCCTAAGAAGTTGATTTATTTTCTTCAAGAGAATTTAATATCAAAAAGCAGTGTAGAGAATTTAATATCAAAAAGCAATAATGTCGACTGCGTTTAGATCTTTTTCATTTTTAAACAAATAAAGTTGGTTCTTTTTTACCAGTACTTAAAGTGCAAAATTGTGTTATAAACTAGAGTTTTCGTAAATATTTTTGTACGATATATTATTTTATGCTTAAGAAGTTGATTTATTTTTGCTCTATTTGTTTGTTTATTTGTTTCCTTTTTCATCGACAAATATCTTCAAAGAGCATGGCAAAGCTCAATGACATTCTATTATTACAGTATGCGGCTGCGTTTTCATCGGCGTTTCTACCCGCTTCTTCGGCCGTTTTTCTCACTGGAGAATTAAATATCAAAAACCAGTGTTTTCGACTGCGCTTTGACCTATTTCATTTTTTATATTTTATATTATTTTATGCTTAAGAAGTTGATTTATTTTTGCTCTATTTGTTTGTTTATTTGTTTCCTTTTTCATCGACAAATATCTTCAAAGAGCATGGCAAAGCTCAATGGCATTCTTTTATTACAATATGCGGCTTCATTTCTATCGGCATTTCAACCCGCTTCTTCGGCCGTTTTTCTCACTGTAGAATTTAATATCAAAAAGCAGTGTTTTCGACTGCGCTTTGATCTATTTCATTTTTTATATTTTATATTATTTTATACCTAAGAAGTTGATTTATTTTCTGCAAGAGAATTTAATATCAAAAAGCAATAATGTCGACTGCGTTTAGATCTTTTTCATTTTTAAACAAATAAAGTTGGTTCTTTTTTACCAGTACTTAAAGTGCAAAATTGTGTTATAGACTAGAGTTTTCGTAAATATTTTTGTATAATATTTTATGTCTTAGAAGTTGATTTATTTTTGCTCTACTTGTTTGTTTATTTGTTTCCTTTTTCATCGACAAATATCTTCAAAGAGCATGGCAAAGCTCAATGGCATTCTTTTATTACAGTATGCGGCAGCGTTTTCATCGGCGTTTCTACCCGCTTCTTCGGCCGTTTTTCTCACTGGAGAATTTAATATCAAAAACAGTGTTTTCGACTGCGTTTTGATCTATTTTACTTTTTATATTTTATATTATTTTATGCCTAAGAAGTTGATTTATTTTCTTCAAGAGAATTTAATATCAGAAAGCAGTGTAGAGAATTTAATATCAAAAAGCAATAATGTCGACTGCGTTTAGATCTTTTTCATTTTTAAACAAATAAAGTTGGTTCTTTTTTACCAGTACTTAAAGTGCAAAATTGTGTTATAGACTAGAGTTTTCGTAAATATTTTTGTATAATATTTTATGTCTTAGAAGTTGATTTATTTTTGCTCTATTTGTTTGTTTATTTGTTTCCTTTTTCATCGACAAATATCTTCAAAGAGCATGGCAAAGCTCAATGGCATTCTATTATTACAGTATGCGGCTGCGTTTTCATCGGCGTTTCTACCCGCTTCTTCGGCCGTTTTTCTCACTGGAGAATTTAATATCAAAAAGCAGTGTTTTCGACTGCGCTTTGATCTATTTCATTTTTTATATTTTATATTATTTCATGCCTAAGAAGTTGATTTATTTTCTGCAAGAGAATTTAATATCAAAAAGCAGTGTAGAGAATTTAATATCAAAAAGCAATAATGTCGACTGCGTTTAGATCTTTTTCATTTTTAAACAAATAAAGTTGGTTCTTTTTTACCAGTACTTAAAGTGCAAAATTGTGTTATAGACTAGAGTTTTCGTAAACATTTTTGTATAATATTTTATGTCTTAGAAGTTGATTTATTTTTGCTCTATTTGTTTGTTTATTTGTTTCCTTTTTCATCGACAAATATCTTCAAAGAGCATGGCAAAGCTCAATGGCATTCTATTATTACAGTATGCGGCTGCGTTTTCATCGGCGTTTCTACCCGCTTCTTCGGCCGTTTTTCTCACTGGAGAATTTAATATCAAAAAGCAGTGTTTTCGACTGCGCTTTGATCTATTTCGATTTTATATTTTATATTATTTTATGCCTAAGAAGTTGATTTATTTTCTGCAAGAGAATTTAATATCAAAAAGCAGTGTAGAGAATTTAATATCAAAAAGCAATAATGTCGACTGCGTTTAGATCTTTTTCATTTTTAAACAAATAAAGTTTGTTCTTTTTTACCAGTACTTAAAGTGCAAAATTGTGTTATAAACTAGAGTTTTCGTAAATATTTTTGTATAATATTTTATGTCTTAGAAGTTGATTTATTTTTGCTCTATTTGTTTGTTTATTTGTTTCCTTTTTCATCGACAAATATCTTCAAAGAGCATGGCAAAGCTCAATGGCATTCTATTATTACAGTATGCAGCTGCGTTTTCATCGGCGTTTCTACCCGCTTCTTCGGCCGTTTTTCTCACTGGAGAATTTAATATCAAAAAGCAGTGTTTTCGACTGCGCTTTGATCTATTTCATTTTTTATATTTTATATTATTTCATGCCTAAGAAGTTGATTTATTTTCTGCAAGAGAATTTAATATCAAAAAGCAGTGTAGAGAATTTAATATCAAAAAGCAATAATGTCGACTGCGTTTAGATCTTTTTCATTTTTAAACAAATAAAGTTGGTTCTTTTTTACCAGTACTTAAAGTGCAAAATTGTGTTATAGACTAGAGTTTTCGTAAACATTTTTGTATAATATTTTATGTCTTAGAAGTTGATTTATTTTTGCTCTATTTGTTTGTTTATTTGTTTCCTTTTTCATCGACAAATATCTTCAAAGAGCATGGCAAAGCTCAATGGCATTCTATTATTACAATATGCGGCTGCATTTCTATCGGCATTTCAACCCGCTTCTTCGGCCGTTTTTCTCACTGTAGAATTTAATATCAAAAAGCAGTGTTTTCGACTGCGTTTTGATCTATTTTACTTTTTATATTTTATATTATTTTATGCCTAAGAAGTTGATTTATTTTCTTCAAGAGAATTTAATATCAGAAAGCAGTGTAGAGAATTTAATATCAAAAAGCAATAATGTCGACTGCGTTTAGATCTTTTTCATTTTTAAACAAATAAAGTTGGTTCTTTTTTACCAGTACTTAAAGTGCAAAATTGTGTTATAGACTAGAGTTTTCGTAAATATTTTTGTATAATATTTTATGTCTTAGAAGTTGATTTATTTTTGCTCTATTTGTTTGTTTATTTGTTTCCTTTTTCATCGACAAATATCTTCAAAGAGCATGGCAAAGCTCAATGGCATTCTATTATTACAGTATGCGGCTGCGTTTTCATCGGCGTTTCTACCCGCTTCTTCGGCCGTTTTTCTCACTGGAGAATTTAATATCAAAAAGCAGTGTTTTCGACTGCGCTTTGATCTATTTCATTTTTTATATTTTATATTATTTCATGCCTAAGAAGTTGATTTATTTTCTGCAAGAGAATTTAATATCAAAAAGCAGTGTAGAGAATTTAATATCAAAAAGCAATAATGTCGACTGCGTTTAGATCTTTTTCATTTTTAAACAAATAAAGTTGGTTCTTTTTTACCAGTACTTAAAGTGCAAAATTGTGTTATAGACTAGAGTTTTCGTAAACATTTTTGTATAATATTTTATGTCTTAGAAGTTGATTTATTTTTGCTCTATTTGTTTGTTTATTTGTTTCCTTTTTCATCGACAAATATCTTCAAAGAGCATGGCAAAGCTCAATGGCATTCTTTTATTACAGTATGCGGCAGCGTTTTCATCGGCGTTTCTACCCGCTTCTTCGGCCGTTTTTCTCACTGGAGAATTTAATATCAAAAACAGTGTTTTCGACTGCGTTTTGATCTATTTTACTTTTTATATTTTATATTATTTTATGCCTAAGAAGTTGATTTATTTTCTTCAAGAGAATTTAATATCAGAAAGCAGTGTAGAGAATTTAATATCAAAAAGCAATAATGTCGACTGCGTTTAGATCTTTTTCATTTTTAAACAAATAAAGTTGGTTCTTTTTTACCAGTACTTAAAGTGCAAAATTGTGTTATAGACTAGAGTTTTCGTAAATATTTTTGTATAATATTTTATGTCTTAGAAGTTGATTTATTTTTGCTCTATTTGTTTGTTTATTTGTTTCCTTTTTCATCGACAAATATCTTCAAAGAGCATGGCAAAGCTCAATGGCATTCTATTATTACAGTATGCGGCTGCGTTTTCATCGGCGTTTCTACCCGCTTCTTCGGCCGTTTTTCTCACTGGAGAATTTAATATCAAAAAGCAGTGTTTTCGACTGCGCTTTGATCTATTTCATTTTTTATATTTTATATTATTTTATGCTTAAGAAGTTGATTTATTTTTGCTCTATTTGTTTGTTTATTTGTTTCCTTTTTCATCGACAAATATCTTCAAAGAGCATGGCAAAGCTCAATGGCATTCTTTTATTACAATATGCGGCTTCATTTCTATCGGCATTTCAACCCGCTTCTTCGGCCGTTTTTCTCACTGTAGAATTTAATATCAAAAAGCAGTGTTTTCGACTGCGTTTTGATCTATTTTACTTTTTATATTTTATATTATTTTATGCCTAAGAAGTTGATTTATTTTCTTCAAGAGAATTTAATATCAGAAAGCAGTGTAGAGAATTTAATATCAAAAAGCAATAATGTCGACTGCGTTTAGATCTTTTTCATTTTTAAACAAATAAAGTTGGTTCTTTTTTACCAGTACTTAAAGTGCAAAATTGTGTTATAGACTAGAGTTTTCGTAAATATTTTTGTATAATATTTTATGTCTTAGAAGTTGATTTATTTTTGCTCTATTTGTTTGTTTATTTGTTTCCTTTTTCATCGACAAATATCTTCAAAGAGCATGGCAAAGCTCAATGGCATTCTATTATTACAGTATGCGGCTGCGTTTTCATCGGCGTTTCTACCCGCTTCTTCGGCCGTTTTTCTCACTGGAGAATTTAATATCAAAAAGCAGTGTTTTCGACTGCGCTTTGATCTATTTCATTTTTTATATTTTATATTATTTCATGCCTAAGAAGTTGATTTATTTTCTGCAAGAGAATTTAATATCAAAAAGCAGTGTAGAGAATTTAATATCAAAAAGCAATAATGTCGACTGCGTTTAGATCTTTTTCATTTTTAAACAAATAAAGTTGGTTCTTTTTTACCAGTACTTAAAGTGCAAAATTGTGTTATAGACTAGAGTTTTCGTAAACATTTTTGTATAATATTTTATGTCTTAGAAGTTGATTTATTTTTGCTCTATTTGTTTGTTTATTTGTTTCCTTTTTCATCGACAAATATCTTCAAAGAGCATGGCAAAGCTCAATGGCATTCTTTTATTACAGTATGCGGCAGCGTTTTCATCGGCGTTTCTACCCGCTTCTTCGGCCGTTTTTCTCACTGGAGAATTTAATATCAAAAACAGTGTTTTCGACTGCGTTTTGATCTATTTTACTTTTTATATTTTATATTATTTTATGCCTAAGAAGTTGATTTATTTTCTTCAAGAGAATTTAATATCAGAAAGCAGTGTAGAGAATTTAATATCAAAAAGCAATAATGTCGACTGCGTTTAGATCTTTTTCATTTTTAAACAAATAAAGTTGGTTCTTTTTTACCAGTACTTAAAGTGCAAAATTGTGTTATAGACTAGAGTTTTCGTAAATATTTTTGTATAATATTTTATGTCTTAGAAGTTGATTTATTTTTGCTCTATTTGTTTGTTTATTTGTTTCCTTTTTCATCGACAAATATCTTCAAAGAGCATGGCAAAGCTCAATGGCATTCTATTATTACAGTATGCGGCTGCGTTTTCATCGGCGTTTCTACCCGCTTCTTCGGCCGTTTTTCTCACTGGAGAATTTAATATCAAAAAGCAGTGTTTTCGACTGCGCTTTGATCTATTTCATTTTTTATATTTTATATTATTTCATGCCTAAGAAGTTGATTTATTTTCTGCAAGAGAATTTAATATCAAAAAGCAATAATGTCGACTGCGTTTAGATCTTTTTCATTTTTAAACAAATAAAGTTGGTTCTTTTTTACCAGTACTTAAAGTGCAAAATTGTGTTATAGACTAGAGTTTTCGTAAATATTTTTGTATAATATTTTATGTCTTAGAAGTTGATTTATTTTTGCTCTACTTGTTTGTTTATTTGTTTCCTTTTTCATCGACAAATATCTTCAAAGAGCATGGCAAAGCTCAATGGCATTCTTTTATTACAGTATGCGGCAGCGTTTTCATCGGCGTTTCTACCCGCTTCTTCGGCCGTTTTTCTCACTGGAGAATTTAATATCAAAAAGCAGTGTTTTCGACTGCGCTCTGATCTATTTCATTTTTTATATTTTATATTATTTTATACCTAAGAAGTTGATTTATTTTCTGCAAGAGAATTTAATATCAAAAAGCAATAATGTCGACTGCGTTTAGATCTTTTTCATTTTTAAACAAATAAAGTTGGTTCTTTTTTACCAGTACTTAAAGTGCAAAATTGTGTTATAGACTAGAGTTTTCGTAAATATTTTTGTATAATATTTTATGTCTTAGAAGTTGATTTATTTTTGCTCTACTTGTTTGTTTATTTGTTTCCTTTTTCATCGACAAATATCTTCAAAGAGCATGGCAAAGCTCAATGGCATTCTTTTATTACAGTATGCGGCAGCGTTTTCATCGGCGTTTCTACCCGCTTCTTCGGCCGTTTTTCTCACTGGAGAATTTAATATCAAAAACAGTGTTTTCGACTGCGTTTTGATCTATTTTACTTTTTATATTTTATATTATTTTATGCCTAAGAAGTTGATTTATTTTCTTCAAGAGAATTTAATATCAGAAAGCAGTGTAGAGAATTTAATATCAAAAAGCAATAATGTCGACTGCGTTTAGATCTTTTTCATTTTTAAACAAATAAAGTTGGTTCTTTTTTACCAGTACTTAAAGTGCAAAATTGTGTTATAGACTAGAGTTTTCGTAAATATTTTTGTATAATATTTTATGTCTTAGAAGTTGATTTATTTTTGCTCTATTTGTTTGTTTATTTGTTTCCTTTTTCATCGACAAATATCTTCAAAGAGCATGGCAAAGCTCAATGGCATTCTATTATTACAGTATGCGGCTGCGTTTTCATCGGCGTTTCTACCCGCTTCTTCAGCCGTTTTTCTCACTGGAGAATTTAATATCAAAAAGCAGTGTTTTCGACTGCGCTTTGATCTATTTCATTTTTTATATTTTATATTATTTCATGCCTAAGAAGTTGATTTATTTTCTGCAAGAGAATTTAATATCAAAAAGCAGTGTAGAGAATTTAATATCAAAAAGCAATAATGTCGACTGCGTTTAGATCTTTTTCATTTTTAAACAAATAAAGTTGGTTCTTTTTTACCAGTACTTAAAGTGCAAAATTGTGTTATAGACTAGAGTTTTCGTAAACATTTTTGTATAATATTTTATGTCTTAGAAGTTGATTTATTTTTGCTCTCTTTGTTTGTTTATTTGTTTCCTTTTTCATCGACAAATATCTTCAAAGAGCATGGCAAAGCTCAATGGCATTCTATTATTACAGTATGCGGCTGCGTTTTCATCGGCGTTTCTACCCCCTTCTTCGGCCGTTTTTCTCACTGGAGAATTAAATATCAAAAAGCAGTGTTTTCGACTGCGCTTTGATCTATTTCGATTTTATATTTTATATTATTTTATGCCTAAGAAGTTGATTTATTTTCTGCAAGAGAATTTAATATCAAAAAGCAGTGTAGAGAATTTAATATCAAAAAGCAATAATGTCGACTGCGTTTAGATCTTTTTCATTTTTAAACAAATAAAGTTGGTTCTTTTTTACCAGTACTTAAAGTGCAAAATTGTGTTATAAACTAGAGTTTTCGTAAATATTTTTGTATAATATTTTATGTCTTAGAAGTTGATTTATTTTTGCTCTATTTGTTTGTTTATTTGTTTCCTTTTTCATCGACAAATATCTTCAAAGAGCATGGCAAAGCTCAATGGCATTCTATTATTACAGTATGCAGCTGCGTTTTCATCGGCGTTTCTACCCGCTTCTTCGGCCGTTTTTCTCACTGTAGAATTTAATATCAAAAAGCAGTGTTTTCGACTGCGTTTTGATCTATTTCACTTTTTATATTTTATATTATTTTATGCCTAAGAAGTTGATTTATTTTCTTCAAGAGAATTTAATATCAAGAAGCAGTGTAGAGAATTTAATATCAAAAAGCAATAATGTCGACTGCGTTTAGATCTTTTTCATTTTTAAACAAATAAAATTGGTTCTTTTTTACCAGTACTTAAAGTGCAAAATTGTGTTATAAACTAGAGTTTTCGTAAATATTTTTGTACGATATATTATTTTATGCTTAAGAAGTTGATTTATTTTTGCTCTATTTGTTTGTTTATTTGTTTCCTTTTTCATCGACAAATATCTTCAAAGAGCATGGCAAAGCTCAATGGCATTCTATTATTACAGTATGCGGCTGCGTTTTCATCGGCGTTTCTACCCGCTTCTTCGGCCGTTTTTCTCACTGGAGAATTTAATATCAAAAAGCAGTGTTTTCGACTGCGTTTTGATCTATTTTACTTTTTATATTTTATATTATTTTATGCCTAAGAAGTTGATTTATTTTCTTCAAGAGAATTTAATATCAGAAAGCAGTGTAGAGAATTTAATATCAAAAAGCAATAATGTCGACTGCGTTTAGATCTTTTTCATTTTTAAACAAATAAAGTTGGTTCTTTTTTACCAGTACTTAAAGTGCAAAATTGTGTTATAAACTAGAGTTTTCGTAAATATTTTTGTACGATATATTATTTTATGCTTAAGAAGTTGATTTATTTTTGCTCTATTTGTTTGTTTATTTGTTTCCTTTTTCATCGACAAATATCTTCAAAGAGCATGGCAAAGCTCAATGGCATTCTATTATTACAGTATGCGGCTGCGTTTTCATCGGCGTTTCTACCCGCTTCTTCGGCCGTTTTTCTCACTGTAGAATTTAATATCAAAAAGCAGTGTTTTCGACTGCGTTTTGATCTATTTCACTTTTTATATTTTATATTATTTTATGCCTAAGAAGTTGATTTATTTTCTTCAAGAGAATTTAATATCAAGAAGCAGTGTAGAGAATTTAATATCAAAAAGCAATAATGTCGACTGCTTTTAGATCTTTTTCATTTTTAAACAAATAAAGTTGGTTCTTTTTTACCAGTACTTAAAGTGCAAAATTGTGTTATAAACTAGAGTTTTCGTAAATATTTTTGTACGATATATTATTTTATGCTTAAGAAGTTGATTTATTTTTGCTCTATTTGTTTGTTTATTTGTTTCCCTTTTCATCGACAAATATCTTCAAAGAGCATGGCAAAGCTCAATGGCATTCTATTATTACAGTATGCGGCTGCGTTTTCATCGGCGTTTCTACCCGCTTCTTCGGCCGTTTTTCTCACTGTAGAATTTAATATCAAAAAGCAGTGTTTTCGACTGCGTTTTGATCTATTTCACTTTTTATATTTTATATTATTTTATGCTTAAGAAGTTGATTTATTTTTGCTCTATTTGTTTGTTTATTTGTTTCCTTTTTCATCGACAAATATCTTCAAAGAGCATGGCAAAGCTCAATGGCATTCTTTTATTACAATATGCGGCTTCATTTCTATCGGCATTTCAACCCGCTTCTTCGGCCGTTTTTCTCACTGTAGAATTTAATATCAAAAAGCATTGTTTTCGACTGCGCTTTGATCTATTTCATTTTTTATATTTTATATTATTTTATACCTAAGAAGTTGATTTATTTTCTGCAAGAGAATTTAATATCAAAAAGCAATAATGTCGACTGCGTTTAGATCTTTTTCATTTTTAAACAAATAAAGTTGGTTCTTTTTTACCAGTACTTAAAGTGCAAAATTGTGTTATAGACTAGAGTTTTCGTAAATATTTTTGTATAATATTTTATGTCTTAGAAGTTGATTTATTTTTGCTCTACTTGTTTGTTTATTTGTTTCCTTTTTCATCGACAAATATCTTCAAAGAGCATGGCAAAGCTCAATGGCATTCTATTATTACAGTATGCGGCAGCGTTTTCATCGGCGTTTCTACCCGCTTCTTCGGCCGTTTTTCTCACTGGAGAATTTAATATCAAAAAGCAGTGTTTTCGACTGCGTTTTGATCTATTTTACTTTTTATATTTTATATTATTTTATGCCTAAGAAGTTGATTTATTTTCTTCAAGAGAATTTAATATCAGAAAGCAGTGTAGAGAATTTAATATCAAAAAGCAATAATGTCGACTGCTTTTAGATCTTTTTCATTTTTAAACAAATAAAATTGGTTCTTTTTTACCAGTACTTAAAGTGCAAAATTGTGTTATAAACTAGAGTTTTCGTAAATATTTTTGTACGATATATTATTTTATGCTTAAGAAGTTGATTTATTTTTGCTCTATTTGTTTGTTTATTTGTTTCCTTTTTCATCGACAAATATCTTCAAAGAGCATGGCAAAGCTCAATGGCATTCTATTATTACAGTATGCGGCTGCGTTTTCATCGGCGTTTCTACCCGCTTCTTCGGCCGTTTTTCTCACTGTAGAATTTAATATCAAAAAGCAGTGTTTTCGACTGCGTTTTGATCTATTTCACTTTTTATATTTTATATTATTTTATGCTTAAGAAGTTGATTTATTTTTGCTCTATTTGTTTGTTTATTTGTTTCCTTTTTCATCGACAAATATCTTCAAAGAGCATGGCAAAGCTCAATGGCATTCTTTTATTACAATATGCGGCTTCATTTCTATCGGCATTTCAACCCGCTTCTTCGGCCGTTTTTCTCACTGTAGAATTTAATATCAAAAAGCAGTGTTTTCGACTGCGCTTTGATCTATTTCATTTTTTATATTTTATATTATTTTATACCTAAGAAGTTGATTTATTTTCTGCAAGAGAATTTAATATCAAAAAGCAATAATGTCGACTGCGTTTAGATCTTTTTCATTTTTAAACAAATAAAGTTGGTTCTTTTTTACCAGTACTTAAAGTGCAAAATTGTGTTATAGACTAGAGTTTTCGTAAATATTTTTGTATAATATTTTATGTCTTAGAAGTTGATTTATTTTTGCTCTACTTGTTTGTTTATTTGTTTCCTTTTTCATCGACAAATATCTTCAAAGAGCATGGCAAAGCTCAATGGCATTCTTTTATTACAGTATGCGGCAGCGTTTTCATCGGCGTTTCTACCCGCTTCTTCGGCCGTTTTTCTCACTGGAGAATTTAATATCAAAAACAGTGTTTTCGACTGCGTTTTGATCTATTTTACTTTTTATATTTTATATTATTTTATGCCTAAGAAGTTGATTTATTTTCTTCAAGAGAATTTAATATCAGAAAGCAGTGTAGAGAATTTAATATCAAAAAGCAATAATGTCGACTGCGTTTAGATCTTTTTCATTTTTAAACAAATAAAGTTGGTTCTTTTTTACAAGTACTTAAAGTGCAAAATTGTGTTATAGACTAGAGTTTTCGTAAATATTTTTGTATAATATTTTATGTCTTAGAAGTTGATTTATTTTTGCTCTATTTGTTTGTTTATTTGTTTCCTTTTTCATCGACAAATATCTTCAAAGAGCATGGCAAAGCTCAATGGCATTCTATTATTACAGTATGCGGCTGCGTTTTCATCGACGTTTCTACCCGCTTCTTCGGCCGTTTTTCTCACTGGAGAATTTAATATCAAAAAGCAGTGTTTTCGACTGCGCTTTGATCTATTTCATTTTTTATATTTTATATTATTTCATGCCTAAGAAGTTGATTTATTTTCTGCAAGAGAATTTAATATCAAAAAGCAGTGTAGAGAATTTAATATCAAAAAGCAATAATGTCGACTGCGTTTAGATCTTTTTCATTTTTAAACAAATAAAGTTGGTTCTTTTTTACCAGTACTTAAAGTGCAAAATTGTGTTATAGACTAGAGTTTTCGTAAACATTTTTGTATAATATTTTATGTCTTAGAAGTTGATTTATTTTTGCTCTATTTGTTTGTTTATTTGTTTCCTTTTTCATCGACAAATATCTTCAAAGAGCATGGCAAAGCTCAATGGCATTCTATTATTACAGTATGCGGCTGCGTTTTCATCGGCGTTTCTACCCGCTTCTTCGGCCGTTTTTCTCACTGGAGAATTTAATATCAAAAAGCAGTGTTTTCGACTGCGCTTTGATCTATTTCGATTTTATATTTTATATTATTTTATGCCTAAGAAGTTGATTTATTTTCTGCAAGAGAATTTAATATCAAAAAGCAGTGTAGAGAATTTAATATCAAAAAGCAATAATGTCGACTGCGTTTAGATCTTTTTCATTTTTAAACAAATAAAGTTGGTTCTTTTTTACCAGTACTTAAAGTGCAAAATTGTGTTATAAACTAGAGTTTTCGTAAATATTTTTGTATAATATTTTATGTCTTAGAAGTTGATTTATTTTTGCTCTATTTGTTTGTTTATTTGTTTCCTTTTTCATCGACAAATATCTTCAAAGAGCATGGCAAAGCTCAATGGCATTCTATTATTACAGTATGCAGCTGCGTTTTCATCGGCGTTTCTACCCGCTTCTTCGGCCGTTTTTCTCACTGTAGAATTTAATATCAAAAAGCAGTGTTTTCGACTGCGTTTTGATCTATTTCACTTTTTATATTTTATATTATTTTATGCCTAAGAAGTTGATTTATTTTCTTCAAGAGAATTTAATATCAAGAAGCAGTGTAGAGAATTTAATATCAAAAAGCAATAATGTCGACTGCGTTTAGATCTTTTTCATTTTTAAACAAATAAAATTGGTTCTTTTTTACCAGTACTTAAAGTGCAAAATTGTGTTATAAACTAGAGTTTTCGTAAATATTTTTGTACGATATATTATTTTATGCTTAAGAAGTTGATTTATTTTTGCTCTATTTGTTTGTTTATTTGTTTCCTTTTTCATCGACAAATATCTTCAAAGAGCATGGCAAAGCTCAATGGCATTCTATTATTACAGTATGCGGCTGCGTTTTCATCGGCGTTTCTACCCGCTTCTTCGGCCGTTTTTCTCACTGGAGAATTTAATATCAAAAAGCAGTGTTTTCGACTGCGTTTTGATCTATTTCACTTTTTATATTTTATATTATTTTATGCCTAAGAAGTTGATTTATTTTCTTCAAGAGAATTTAATATCAAAAAGCAGTGTAGAGAATTTAATATCAAAAAGCAATAATGTCGACAATAATAATGTAGCAATTTGTTTCATTTTTAAACAAATAAAGTTGGTTCTTTTTTACCAGTACTTAAAGTGCAAAATTGTGTTATAAACTAGAGTTTTCGTAAATATTTTTGTACGATATATTATTTTATGCTTAAGAAGTTGATTTATTTTTGCTCTATTTGTTTGTTTATTTGTTTCCTTTTTCATCGACAAATATCTTCAAAGAGCATGGCAAAGCTCAATGGCATTCTATTATTACAGTATGCGGCTGCGTTTTCATCGGCGTTTCTACCCGCTTCTTCGGCCGTTTTTCTCACTGTAGAATTTAATATCAAAAAGCAGTGTTTTCGACTGCGTTTTGATCTATTTCACTTTTTATATTTTATATTATTTTATGCCTAAGAAGTTGATTTATTTTCTTCAAGAGAATTTAATATCAAGAAGCAGTGTAGAGAATTTAATATCAAAAAGCAATAATGTCGACTGCTTTTAGATCTTTTTCATTTTTAAACAAATAAAGTTGGTTCTTTTTTACCAGTACTTAAAGTGCAAAATTGTGTTATAAACTAGAGTTTTCGTAAATATTTTTGTACGATATATTATTTTATGCTTAAGAAGTTGATTTATTTTTGCTCTATTTGTTTGTTTATTTGTTTCCCTTTTCATCGACAAATATCTTCAAAGAGCATGGCAAAGCTCAATGGCATTCTATTATTACAGTATGCGGCTGCGTTTTCATCGGCGTTTCTACCCGCTTCTTCGGCCGTTTTTCTCACTGTAGAATTTAATATCAAAAAGCAGTGTTTTCGACTGCGTTTTGATCTATTTCACTTTTTATATTTTATATTATTTTATGCTTAAGAAGTTGATTTATTTTTGCTCTATTTGTTTGTTTATTTGTTTCCTTTTTCATCGACAAATATCTTCAAAGAGCATGGCAAAGCTCAATGGCATTCTTTTATTACAATATGCGGCTTCATTTCTATCGGCATTTCAACCCGCTTCTTCGGCCGTTTTTCTCACTGTAGAATTTAATATCAAAAAGCAGTGTTTTCGACTGCGCTTTGATCTATTTCATTTTTTATATTTTATATTATTTTATACCTAAGAAGTTGATTTATTTTCTGCAAGAGAATTTAATATCAAAAAGCAATAATGTCGACTGCGTTTAGATCTTTTTCATTTTTAAACAAATAAAGTTGGTTCTTTTTTACCAGTACTTAAAGTGCAAAATTGTGTTATAGACTAGAGTTTTCGTAAATATTTTTGTATAATATTTTATGTCTTAGAAGTTGATTTATTTTTGCTCTACTTGTTTGTTTATTTGTTTCCTTTTTCATCGACAAATATCTTCAAAGAGCATGGCAAAGCTCAATGGCATTCTATTATTACAGTATGCGGCAGCGTTTTCATCGGCGTTTCTACCCGCTTCTTCGGCCGTTTTTCTCACTGGAGAATTTAATATCAAAAAGCAGTGTTTTCGACTGCGTTTTGATCTATTTTACTTTTTATATTTTATATTATTTTATGCCTAAGAAGTTGATTTATTTTCTTCAAGAGAATTTAATATCAGAAAGCAGTGTAGAGAATTTAATATCAAAAAGCAATAATGTCGACTGCTTTTAGATCTTTTTCATTTTTAAACAAATAAAGTTGGTTCTTTTTTACCAGTACTTAAAGTGCAAAATTGTGTTATAAACTAGAGTTTTCGTAAATATTTTTGTACGATATATTATTTTATGCTTAAGAAGTTGATTTATTTTTGCTCTATTTGTTTGTTTATTTGTTTCCTTTTTCATCGACAAATATCTTCAAAGAGCATGGCAAAGCTCAATGGCATTCTATTATTACAGTATGCGGCTGCGTTTTCATCGGCGTTTCTACCCGCTTCTTCGGCCGTTTTTCTCACTGTAGAATTTAATATCAAAAAGCAGTGTTTTCGACTGCGTTTTGATCTATTTCACTTTTTATATTTTATATTATTTTATGCCTAAGAAGTTGATTTATTTTCTTCAAGAGAATTTAATATCAAGAAGCAGTGTAGAGAATTTAATATCAAAAAGCAATAATGTCGACTGCGTTTAGATCTTTTTCATTTTTAAACAAATAAAATTGGTTCTTTTTTACCAGTACTTAAAGTGCAAAATTGTGTTATAAACTAGAGTTTTCGTAAATATTTTTGTACGATATATTATTTTATGCTTAAGAAGTTGATTTATTTTTGCTCTATTTGTTTGTTTATTTGTTTCCTTTTTCATCGACAAATATCTTCAAAGAGCATGGCAAAGCTCAATGGCATTCTATTATTACAGTATGCGGCTGCGTTTTCATCGGCGTTTCTACCCGCTTCTTCGGCCGTTTTTCTCACTGGAGAATTTAATATCAAAAAGCAGTGTTTTCGACTGCGCTTTGATCTATTTCATTTTTTATATTTTATATTATTTTATGCTTAAGAAGTTGATTTATTTTTGCTCTATTTGTTTGTTTTTTTGTTTCCTTTTTCATCGACAAATATCTTCAAAGAGCATGGCAAAGCTCAATGGCATTCTTTTATTACAATATGCGGCTTCATTTCTATCGGCATTTCAACCCGCTTCTTCGGCCGTTTTTCTCACTGTAGAATTTAATATCAAAAAGCAGTGTTTTCGACTGCGCTTTGATCTATTTCATTTTTTATATTTTATATTATTTTATACCTAAGAAGTTGATTTATTTTCTGCAAGAGAATTTAATATCAAAAAGCAATAATGTCGACTGCGTTTAGATCTTTTTCATTTTTAAACAAATAAAGTTGGTTCTTTTTTACCAGTACTTAAAGTGCAAAATTGTGTTATAGACTAGAGTTTTCGTAAATATTTTTGTATAATATTTTATGTCTTAGAAGTTGATTTATTTTTGCTCTACTTGTTTGTTTATTTGTTTCCTTTTTCATCGACAAATATCTTCAAAGAGCATGGCAAAACTCAATGGCATTCTATTATTACAGTATGCGGCAGCGTTTTCATCGGCGTTTCTACCCGCTTCTTCGGCCGTTTTTCTCACTGGAGAATTTAATATCAAAAAGCAGTGTTTTCGACTGCGCTTTGATCTATTTCATTTTTTATATTTTATATTATTTCATGCCTAAGAAGTTGATTTATGTTCTGCAAGAGAATTTAATATCAAAAAGCAGTGTAGAGAATTTAATATCAAAAAGCAATAATGTCGACTGCGTTTAGATCTTTTTCATTTTTAAACAAATAAAGTTGGTTCTTTTTTACCAGTACTTAAAGTGCAAAATTGTGTTATAGACTAGAGTTTTCGTAAACATTTTTGTATAATATTTTATGTCTTAGAAGTTGATTTATTTTTGCTCTATTTGTTTGTTTATTTGTTTCCTTTTTCATCGACAAATATCTTCAAAGAGCATGGCAAAGCTCAATGGCATTCTATTATTACAGTATGCGGCTGCGTTTTCATCGGCGTTTCTACCCGCTTCTTCGGCCGTTTTTCTCACTGGAGAATTTAATATCAAAAAGCATTGTTTTCGACTGCGCTTTGATCTATTTCGATTTTATATTTTATATTATTTTATGCCTAAGAAGTTGATTTATTTTCTGCAAGAGAATTTAATATCAAAAAGCAGTGTAGAGAATTTAATATCAAAAAGCAATAATGTCGACTGCGTTTAGATCTTTTTCATTTTTAAACAAATAAAGTTGGTTCTTTTTTACCAGTACTTAAAGTGCAAAATTGTGTTATAAACTAGAGTTTTCGTAAATATTTTTGTACGATATATTATTTTATGCTTAAGAAGTTGATTTATTTTTGCTCTATTTGTTTGTTTATTTGTTTCCTTTTTCATCGACAAATATCTTCAAAGAGCATGGCAAAGCTCAATGGCATTCTATTATTACAGTATGCGGCTGCGTTTTCATCGGCGTTTCTACCCGCTTCTTCGGCCGTTTTTCTCACTGGAGAATTTAATATCAAAAAGCAGTGTTTTCGACTGCGCTTTGATCTATTTCATTTTTTATATTTTATATTATTTTATGCTTAAGAAGTTGATTTATTTTTGCTCTATTTGTTTGTTTATTTGTTTCCTTTTTCATCGACAAATATCTTCAAAGAGCATGGCAAAGCTCAATGGCATTCTTTTATTACAATATGCGGCTTCATTTCCATCGGCATTTCAACCCGCTTCTTCGGCCGTTTTTCTCACTGTAGAATTTAATATCAAAAAGCAGTGTTTTCGACTGCGCTTTGATCTATTTCACTTTTTATATTTTATATTATTTTATGCCTAAGAAGTTGATTTATTTTCTTCAAGAGAATTTAATATCAAAAAGCAGTGTAGAGAATTTAATATCAAAAAGCAATAATGTCGACTGCGTTTAGATCTTTTTCATTTTTAAACAAATAAAGTTGGTTCTTTTTTACCAGTACTTAAAGTGCAAAATTGTGTTATAAACTAGAGTTTTCGTAAATATTTTTGTACGATATATTATTTTATGCTTAAGAAGCTGATTTATTTTTGCTCTATTTGTTTGTTTATTTGTTTCCTTTTTCATCAACAAATATCTTCAAAGAGCATGGCAAAGCTCAATGGCATTCTTTTATTACAATATGCGGCTGCATTTCTATCGGCATTTCAACCCGCTTCTTCGGCCGTTTTTCTCACTGTAGAATTTAATATCAAAAAGCAGTGTTTTCGACTGCGTTTTGATCTATTTCACTTTTAATATTTTATATTATTTTATGCCTAAGAAGTTGATTTATTTTCTTCAAGAGAATTTAATATCAAAAAGCAGTGTAGAGAATTTAATATCAAAAAGCAATAATGTCGACTGCTTTTAGATCTTTTTCATTTTTAAACAAATAAAGTTGGTTCTTTTTTACCAGTACTTAAAGTGCAAAATTGTGTTATAAACTAGAGTTTTCGTAAATATTTTTGTACGATATATTATTTTATGCTTAAGAAGTTGATTTATTTTTGCTCTATTTGTTTGTTTATTTGTTTCCTTTTTCATCGACAAATATCTTCAAAGAGCATGGCAAAGCTCAATGGCATTCTATTATTACAGTATGCGGCTGCGTTTTCATCGGCGTTTCTACCCGCTTCTTCGGCCGTTTTTCTCACTGGAGAATTTAATATCAAAAAGCAGTGTTTTCGACTGCGCTTTGATCTATTTCATTTTTTATATTTTATATTATTTTATGCTTAAGAAGTTGATTTATTTTTGCTCTATTTGTTTGTTTATTTGTTTCCTTTTTCATCGACAAATATCTTCAAAGAGCATGGCAAAGCTCAATGGCATTCTTTTATTACAATATGCGGCTTCATTTCCATCGGCATTTCAACCCGCTTCTTCGGCCGTTTTTCTCACTGTAGAATTTAATATCAAAAAGCAGTGTTTTCGACTGCGTTTTGATCTATTTCACTTTTTATATTTTATATTATTTTATGCCTAAGAAGTTGATTTATTTTCTTCAAGAGAATTTAATATCAAGAAGCAGTGTAGAGAATTTAATATCAAAAAGCAATAATGTCGACTGCGTTTAGATCTTTTTCATTTTTAAACAAATAAAATTGGTTCTTTTTTACCAGTACTGAAAGTGCAAAATTGTGTTATAAACTAGAGTTTTCGTAAATATTTTTGTACGATATATTATTTTATGCTTAAGAAGTTGATTTATTTTTGCTCTATTTGTTTGTTTATTTGTTTCCTTTTTCATCGACAAATATCTTCAAAGAGCATGGCAAAGCTCAATGGCATTCTATTATTACAGTATGCGGCTGCGTTTTCATCGGCGTTTCTACCCGCTTCTTCGGCCGTTTTTCTCACTGGAGAATTTAATATCAAAAAGCAGTGTTTTCGACTGCGTTTTGATCTATTTCACTTTTAATATTTTATATTATTTTATGCCTAAGAAGTTGATTTATTTTCTTCAAGAGAATTTAATATCAAAAAGCAGTGTAGAGAATTTAATATCAAAAAGCAATAATGTCGACAATAATAATGTAGCAATTTGTTTCATTTTTAAACAAATAAAGTTGGTTCTTTTTTACCAGTACTTAAAGTGCAAAATTGTGTTATAAACTAGAGTTTTCGTAAATATTTTTGTACGATATATTATTTTATGCTTAAGAAGTTGATTTATTTTTGCTCTATTTGTTTGTTTATTTGTTTCCTTTTTCATCGACAAATATCTTCAAAGAGCATGGCAAAGCTCAATGGCATTCTATTATTACAGTATGCGGCTGCGTTTTCATCGGCGTTTCTACCCGCTTCTTCGGCCGTTTTTCTCACTGTAGAATTTAATATCAAAAAGCAGTGTTTTCGACTGCGTTTTGATCTATTTCACTTTTTATATTTTATATTATTTTATGCCTAAGAAGTTGATTTATTTTCTTCAAGAGAATTTAATATCAAGAAGCAGTGTAGAGAATTTAATATCAAAAAGCAATAATGTCGACTGCTTTTAGATCTTTTTCATTTTTAAACAAATAAAGTTGGTTCTTTTTTACCAGTACTTAAAGTGCAAAATTGTGTTATAAACTAGAGTTTTCGTAAATATTTTTGTACGATATATTATTTTATGCTTAAGAAGTTGATTTATTTTTGCTCTATTTGTTTGTTTATTTGTTTCCCTTTTCATCGACAAATATCTTCAAAGAGCATGGCAAAGCTCAATGGCATTCTATTATTACAGTATGCGGCTGCGTTTTCATCGGCGTTTCTACCCGCTTCTTCGGCCGTTTTTCTCACTGTAGAATTTAATATCAAAAAGCAGTGTTTTCGACTGCGTTTTGATCTATTTCACTTTTTATATTTTATATTATTTTATGCTTAAGAAGTTGATTTATTTTTGCTCTATTTGTTTGTTTATTTGTTTCCTTTTTCATCGACAAATATCTTCAAAGAGCATGGCAAAGCTCAATGGCATTCTTTTATTACAATATGCGGCTTCATTTCTATCGGCATTTCAACCCGCTTCTTCGGCCGTTTTTCTCACTGTAGAATTTAATATCAAAAAGCAGTGTTTTCGACTGCGCTTTGATCTATTTCATTTTTTATATTTTATATTATTTTATACCTAAGAAGTTGATTTATTTTCTGCAAGAGAATTTAATATCAAAAAGCAATAATGTCGACTGCGTTTAGATCTTTTTCATTTTTAAACAAATAAAGTTGGTTCTTTTTTACCAGTACTTAAAGTGCAAAATTGTGTTATAGACTAGAGTTTTCGTAAATATTTTTGTATAATATTTTATGTCTTAGAAGTTGATTTATTTTTGCTCTACTTGTTTGTTTATTTGTTTCCTTTTTCATCGACAAATATCTTCAAAGAGCATGGCAAAGCTCAATGGCATTCTATTATTACAGTATGCGGCAGCGTTTTCATCGGCGTTTCTACCCGCTTCTTCGGCCGTTTTTCTCACTGGAGAATTTAATATCAAAAAGCAGTGTTTTCGACTGCGTTTTGATCTATTTTACTTTTTATATTTTATATTATTTTATGCCTAAGAAGTTGATTTATTTTCTTCAAGAGAATTTAATATCAGAAAGCAGTGTAGAGAATTTAATATCAAAAAGCAATAATGTCGACTGCTTTTAGATCTTTTTCATTTTTAAACAAATAAAGTTGGTTCTTTTTTACCAGTACTTAAAGTGCAAAATTGTGTTATAAACTAGAGTTTTCGTAAATATTTTTGTACGATATATTATTTTATGCTTAAGAAGTTGATTTATTTTTGCTCTATTTGTTTGTTTATTTGTTTCCTTTTTCATCGACAAATATCTTCAAAGAGCATGGCAAAGCTCAATGGCATTCTATTATTACAGTATGCGGCTGCGTTTTCATCGGCGTTTCTACCCGCTTCTTCGGCCGTTTTTCTCACTGTAGAATTTAATATCAAAAAGCAGTGTTTTCGACTGCGTTTTGATCTATTTCACTTTTTATATTTTATATTATTTTATGCCTAAGAAGTTGATTTATTTTCTTCAAGAGAATTTAATATCAAGAAGCAGTGTAGAGAATTTAATATCAAAAAGCAATAATGTCGACTGCGTTTAGATCTTTTTCATTTTTAAACAAATAAAATTGGTTCTTTTTTACCAGTACTTAAAGTGCAAAATTGTGTTATAAACTAGAGTTTTCGTAAATATTTTTGTACGATATATTATTTTATGCTTAAGAAGTTGATTTATTTTTGCTCTATTTGTTTGTTTATTTGTTTCCTTTTTCATCGACAAATATCTTCAAAGAGCATGGCAAAGCTCAATGGCATTCTATTATTACAGTATGCGGCTGCGTTTTCATCGGCGTTTCTACCCGCTTCTTCGGCCGTTTTTCTCACTGGAGAATTTAATATCAAAAAGCAGTGTTTTCGACTGCGCTTTGATCTATTTCATTTTTTATATTTTATATTATTTTATGCTTAAGAAGTTGATTTATTTTTGCTCTATTTGTTTGTTTTTTTGTTTCCTTTTTCATCGACAAATATCTTCAAAGAGCATGGCAAAGCTCAATGGCATTCTTTTATTACAATATGCGGCTTCATTTCTATCGGCATTTCAACCCGCTTCTTCGGCCGTTTTTCTCACTGTAGAATTTAATATCAAAAAGCAGTGTTTTCGACTGCGCTTTGATCTATTTCATTTTTTATATTTTATATTATTTTATACCTAAGAAGTTGATTTATTTTCTGCAAGAGAATTTAATATCAAAAAGCAATAATGTCGACTGCGTTTAGATCTTTTTCATTTTTAAACAAATAAAGTTGGTTCTTTTTTACCAGTACTTAAAGTGCAAAATTGTGTTATAGACTAGAGTTTTCGTAAATATTTTTGTATAATATTTTATGTCTTAGAAGTTGATTTATTTTTGCTCTACTTGTTTGTTTATTTGTTTCCTTTTTCATCGACAAATATCTTCAAAGAGCATGGCAAAACTCAATGGCATTCTATTATTACAGTATGCGGCAGCGTTTTCATCGGCGTTTCTACCCGCTTCTTCGGCCGTTTTTCTCACTGGAGAATTTAATATCAAAAAGCAGTGTTTTCGACTGCGCTTTGATCTATTTCATTTTTTATATTTTATATTATTTCATGCCTAAGAAGTTGATTTATGTTCTGCAAGAGAATTTAATATCAAAAAGCAGTGTAGAGAATTTAATATCAAAAAGTAATAATGTCGACAATAATAATGTAGCAATTTGTTTCGTTTTTAAACAAATAAAGTTGGTTCTTTTTTACCAGTACTTAAAGTGCAAAATTGTGTTATAGACTAGAGTTTTCGTAAACATTTTTGTATAATATTTTATGTCTTAGAAGTTGATTTATTTTTGCTCTATTTGTTTGTTTATTTGTTTCCTTTTTCATCGACAAATATCTTCAAAGAGCATGGCAAAGCTCAATGGCATTCTATTATTACAGTATGCGGCTGAGTTTTCATCGGCGTTTCTACCCGCTTCTTCGGCCGTTTTTCTCACTGGAGAATTTAATATCAAAAAGCATTGTTTTCGACTGCGCTTTGATCTATTTCGATTTTATATTTTATATTATTTTATGCCTAAGAAGTTGATTTATTTTCTGCAAGAGAATTTAATATCAAAAAGCAGTGTAGAGAATTTAATATCAAAAAGCAATAATGTCGACTGCGTTTAGATCTTTTTCATTTTTAAACAAATAAAGTTGGTTCTTTTTTACCAGTACTTAAAGTGCAAAATTGTGTTATAAACTAGAGTTTTCGTAAATATTTTTGTACGATATATTATTTTATGCTTAAGAAGTTGATTTATTTTTGCTCTATTTGTTTGTTTATTTGTTTCCTTTTTCATCGACAAATATCTTCAAAGAGCATGGCAAAGCTCAATGGCATTCTATTATTACAGTATGCGGCTGCGTTTTCATCGGCGTTTCTACCCGCTTCTTCGGCCGTTTTTCTCACTGGAGAATTTAATATCAAAAAGCAGTGTTTTCGACTGCGCTTTGATCTATTTCATTTTTTATATTTTATATTATTTTATGCTTAAGAAGTTGATTTATTTTTGCTCTATTTGTTTGTTTATTTGTTTCCTTTTTCATCGACAAATATCTTCAAAGAGCATGGCAAAGCTCAATGGCATTCTTTTATTACAATATGCGGCTTCATTTCCATCGGCATTTCAACCCGCTTCTTCGGCCGTTTTTCTCACTGTAGAATTTAATATCAAAAAGCAGTGTTTTCGACTGCGCTTTGATCTATTTCACTTTTTATATTTTATATTATTTTATGCCTAAGAAGTTGATTTATTTTCTTCAAGAGAATTTAATATCAAAAAGCAGTGTAGAGAATTTAATATCAAAAAGCAATAATGTCGACTGCGTTTAGATCTTTTTCATTTTTAAACAAATAAAGTTGGTTCTTTTTTACCAGTACTTAAAGTGCAAAATTGTGTTATAAACTAGAGTTTTCGTAAATATTTTTGTACGATATATTATTTTATGCTTAAGAAGTTGATTTATTTTTGCTCTATTTGTTTGTTTATTTGTTTCCTTTTTCATCAACAAATATCTTCAAAGAGCATGGCAAAGCTCAATGGCATTCTTTTATTACAATATGCGGCTGCATTTCTATCGGCATTTCAACCCGCTTCTTCGGCCGTTTTTCTCACTGTAGAATTTAATATCAAAAAGCAGTGTTTTCGACTGCGTTTTGATCTATTTCACTTTTAATATTTTATATTATTTTATGCCTAAGAAGTTGATTTATTTTCTTCAAGAGAATTTAATATCAAAAAGCAGTGTAGAGAATTTAATATCAAAAAGCAATAATGTCGACTGCTTTTAGATCTTTTTCATTTTTAAACAAATAAAGTTGGTTCTTTTTTACCAGTACTTAAAGTGCAAAATTGTGTTATAAACTAGAGTTTTCGTAAATATTTTTGTACGATATATTATTTTATGCTTAAGAAGTTGATTTATTTTTGCTCTATTTGTTTGTATATTTGTTTCCTTTTTCATCGACAAATATCTTCAAAGAGCATGGCAAAGCTCAATGGCATTCTATTATTACAGTATGCGGCTGCGTTTTCATCGGCGTTTCTACCCGCTTCTTCGGCCGTTTTTCTCACTGTAGAATTTAATATCAAAAAGCAGTGTTTTCGACTGCGTTTTGATCTATTTGACTTTTTATATTTTATATTATTTTATGCCTAAGAAGTTGATTTATTTTCTTCAAGAGAATTTAATATCAAAAAGCAGTGTAGAGAATTTAATATCAAAAAGCAATAATGTCGACTGCGTTTAGATCTTTTTCATTTTTAAACAAATAAAATTGGTTCTTTTTTACCAGTACTTAAAGTGCAAAATTGTGTTATAAACTAGAGTTTTCGTAAATATTTTTGTACGATATATTATTTTATGCTTAAGAAGTTGATTTATTTTTGCTCTATTTGTTTGTTTATTTGTTTCCTTTTTCATCGACAAATATCTTCAAAGAGCATGGCAAAGCTCAATGGCATTCTATTATTACAGTATGCGGCTGCGTTTTCATCGGCGTTTCTATCCGCTTCTTCGGCCGTTTTTCTCACTGGAGAATTTAATATCAAAAAGCAGTGTTTTCGACTGCGCTTTGATCTATTTCATTTTTTATATTTTATATTATTTTATGCTTAAGAAGTTGATTTATTTTTGCTCTATTTGTTTGTTTATTTGTTTCCTTTTTCATCGACAAATATCTTCAAAGAGCATGGCAAAGCTCAATGGCATTCTTTTATTACAATATGCGGCTTCATTTCTATCGGCATTTCAACCCGCTTCTTCGGCCGTTTTTCTCACTGTAGAATTTAATATCAAAAAGCAGTGTTTTCGACTGCGCTTTGATCTATTTCATTTTTTATATTTTATATTATTTTATACCTAAGAAGTTGATTTATTTTCTGCAAGAGAATTTAATATCAAAAAGCAATAATGTCGACTGCGTTTAGATCTTTTTCATTTTTAAACAAATAAATTTGGTTCTTTTTTACCAGTACTTAAAGTGCAAAATTGTGTTATAGACTAGAGTTTTCGTAAATATTTTTGTATAATATTTTATGTCTTAGAAGTTGATTTATTTTTGCTCTACTTGTTTGTTTATTTGTTTCCTTTTTCATCGACAAATATCTTCAAAGAGCATGGCAAAGCTCAATGGCATTCTATTATTACAGTATGCGGCAGCGTTTTCATCGGCGTTTCTACCCGCTTCTTCGGCCGTTTTTCTCACTGGAGAATTTAATATCAAAAAGCAGTGTTTTCGACTGCGTTTTGATCTATTTTACTTTTTATATTTTATATTATTTTATGCCTAAGAAGTTGATTTATTTTCTTCAAGAGAATTTAATATCAGAAAGCAGTGTAGAGAATTTAATATCAAAAAGCAATAATGTCGACTGCGCTTAGATCTTTTTCATTTTTAAACAAATAAAGTTGGTTCTTTTTTACCAGTACTTAAAGTGCAAAATTGTGTTATAGACTAGAGTTTTCGTAAATATTTTTGTATAATATTTTATGTCTTAGAAGTTGATTTATTTTTGCTCTATTTGTTTGTTTATTTGTTTCCTTTTTCATCGACAAATATCTTCAAAGAGCATGGCAAAGCTCAATGGCATTCTATTATTACAGTATGCGGCTGCGTTTTCATCGGCGTTTCTACCCGCTTCTTCGGCCGTTTTTCTCACTGGAGAATTTAATATCAAAAAGCAGTGTTTTCGACTGCGCTTTGATCTATTTCATTTTTTATATTTTATATTATTTCATGCCTAAGAAGTTGATTTATTTTCTGCAAGAGAATTTAATATCAAAAAGCAGTGTAGAGAATTTAATATCAAAAAGCAATAATGTCGACTGCGTTTAGATCTTTTTCATTTTTAAACAAATAAAGTTGGTTCTTTTTTACCAGTACTTAAAGTGCAAAATTGTGTTATAGACTAGAGTTTTCGTAAATATTTTTGTATAATATTTTATGTCTTAGAAGTTGATTTATTTTTGCTCTATTTGTTTGTTTATTTGTTTCCTTTTTCAACGACAAATATCTTCAAAGAGCATGGCAAAGCTCAATGGCATTCTATTATTACAGTATGCGGCTGCGTTTTCATCGGCGTTTCTACCCGCTTCTTCGGCCGTTTTTCTCACTGGAGAATTTAATATCAAAAAGCATTGTTTTCGACTGCGCTTTGATCTATTTCGATTTTATATATTATATTATTTTATGCCTAAGAAGTTGATTTATTTTCTGCAAGAGAATTTAATATCAAAAAGCAGTGTAGAGAATTTAATATCAAAAAGCAATAATGTCGACTGCGTTTAGATCTTTTTCATTTTTAAACAAATAAAGTTGGTTCTTTTTTACCAGTACTTAAAGTGCAAAATTGTGTTATAAACTAGAGTTTTCGTAAATATTTTTGTACGATATATTATTTTATGCTTAAGAAGTTGATTTATTTTTGCTCTATTTGTTTGTTTATTTGTTTCCTTTTTCATCGACAAATATCTTCAAAGAGCATGGCAAAGCTCAATGGCATTCTATTATTACAGTATGCGGCTGCGTTTTCATCGGCGTTTCTACCCGCTTCTTCGGCCGTTTTTCTCACTGTAGAATTTAGTATCAAAAAGCAGTGTTTTCGACTGCATTTTGATCTATTTCATTTTTTATATTTTATATTATTTTATGCTTAAGAAGTTGATTTATTTTTGCTCTATTTGTTTGTTTATTTGTTTCCTTTTTCATCGACAAATATCTTCAAAGAGCATGGCAAAGCTCAATGGCATTCTTTTATTACAATATGCGGCTTCATTTCCATCGGCATTTCAACCCGCTTCTTCGGCCGTTTTTCTCACTGTAGAATTTAATATCAAAAAGCAGTGTTTTCGACTGCGCTTTGATCTATTTCACTTTTTATATTTTATATTATTTTATGCCTAAGAAGTTGATTTATTTTCTTCAAGAGAATTTAATATCAAAAAGCAGTGTAGAGAATTTAATATCAAAAAGCAATAATGTCGACTGCGTTTAGATCTTTTTCATTTTTAAACAAATAAAGTTGGTTCTTTTTTACCAGTACTTAAAGTGCAAAATTGTGTTATAAACTAGAGTTTTCGTAAATATTTTTGTACGATATATTATTTTATGCTTAAGAAGTTGATTTATTTTTGCTCTATTTGTTTGTTTATTTGTTTCCTTTTTCATCGACAAATATCTTCAAAGAGCATGGCAAAGCTCAATGCCATTCTATTATTACAGTATGCGGCTGCGTTTTCATCGGCGTTTCTACCCGCTTCTTCGGCCGTTTTTCTCACTGTAGAATTTAGTATCAAAAAGCAGTGTTTTCGACTGCATTTTGATCTATTTCACTTTTTATATTTTATATTATTTTATGCCTAAGAAGTTGATTTATTTTCTTCAAGAGAATTTAATATCAAAAAGCAGTGTAGAGAATTTAATATCAAAAAGCAATAATGTCGACTGCGTTTAGATCTTTTTCATTTTTAAACAAATAAAATTGGTTCTTTTTTACCAGTACTTAAAGTGCAAAATTGTGTTATAAACTAGAGTTTTCGTAAATATTTTTGTATAATATTTTATGTCTTAGAAGTTGATTTATTTTTGCTCTATTTGTTTGTTTATTTCTTTCCTTTTTCATCGACAAATATCTTCAAAGAGCATGGCAAAGCTCAATGGCATTCTATTATTACAGTATGCGGCTGCGTTTTCATCGGCGTTTCTACCCGCTTCTTCGGCCGTTTTTCTCACTGGAGAATTTAATATCAAAAAGCAGTGTTTTCGACTGCGTTTTGATCTATTTCACTTTTTATATTTTATATTATTTTATGCCTAAGAAGTTGATTTATTTTCTTCAAGAGAATTTAATATCAAAAAGCAGTGTAGAGAATTTAATATCAAAAAGCAATAATGTCGACTGCGTTTAGATCTTTTTCATTTTTAAACAAATAAAGTTGGTTCTTTTTTACCAGTACTTAAAGTGCAAAATTGTGTTATAAACTAGAGTTTTCGTAAATATTTTTGTACGATATATTATTTTATGCTTAAGAAGTTGATTTATTTTTGCTCTATTTGTTTGTTTATTTGTTTCCTTTTTCATCGACAAATATCTTCAAAGAGCATGGCAAAGCTCAATGGCATTCTATTATTACAGTATGCGGCTGCGTTTTCATCGGCGTTTCTACCCGCTTCTTCGGCCGTTTTTCTCACTGGAGAATTTAATATCAAAAAGCAGTGTTTTCGACTGCGCTTTGATCTATTTCATTTTTTATATTTTATATTATTTTATGCTTAAGAAGTTGATTTATTTTTGCTCTATTTGTTTGTTTATTTGTTTCCTTTTTCATCGACAAATATCTTCAAAGAGCATGGCAAAGCTCAATGGCATTCTTTTATTACAATATGCGGCTGCATTTCTATCGGCATTTCAACCCGCTTCTTCGGCCGTTTTTCTCACTGTAGAATTTAATATCAAAAAGCAGTGTTTTCGACTGCGTTTTGATCTATTTCACTTTTAATATTTTATATTATTTTATGCCTAAGAAGTTGATTTATTTTCTTCAAGAGAATTTAATATCAAAAAGCAGTGTAGAGAATTTAATATCAAAAAGCAATAATGTCGACTGCTTTTAGATCTTTTTCATTTTTAAACAAATAAAGTTGGTTCTTTTTTACCAGTACTTAAAGTGCAAAATTGTGTTATAAACTAGAGTTTTCGTAAATATTTTTGTACGATATATTATTTTATGCTTAAGAAGTTGATTTATTTTTGCTCTATTTGTTTGTTTATTTGTTTCCTTTTTCATCGACAAATATCTTCAAAGAGCATGGCAAAGCTCAATGGCATTCTATTATTACAGTATGCGGCTGCGTTTTCATCGGCGTTTCTGTCCGCTTCTTCGGCCGTTTTTCTCACTGGAGAATTTAATATCAAAAAGCAGTGTTTTCGACTGCGCTTTGATCTATTTCATTTTTTATATTTTATATTATTTTATGCTTAAGAAGTTGATTTATTTTTGCTCTATTTGTTTGTTTATTTGTTTCCTTTTTCATCGACAAATATCTTCAAAGAGCATGGCAAAGCTCAATGGCATTCTTTTATTACAATATGCGGCTGCATTTCTATCGGCATTTCAACCCGCTTCTTCGGCCGTTTTTCTCACTGTAGAATTTAATGTCAAAAAGCAGTGTTTTCGACTGCGTTTTGATCTATTTCACTTTTAATATTTTATATTATTTTATGCCTAAGAAGTTGATTTATTTTCTTCAAGAGAATTTAATATCAAAAAGCAGTGTAGAGAATTTAATATCAAAAAGCAATAATGTCGACTGCTTTTAGATCTTTTTCATTTTTAAACAAATAAAGTTGGTTCTTTTTTACCAGTACTTAAAGTGCAAAATTGTGTTATAAACTAGAGTTTTCGTAAATATTTTTGTACGATATATTATTTTATGCTTAAGAAGTTGATTTATTTTTGCTCTATTTGTTTGTTTATTTGTTTCCTTTTTCATCGACAAATATCTTCAAAGAGCATGGCAAAGCTCAATGGCATTCTATTATTACAGTATGCGGCTGCGTTTTCATCGGCGTTTCTGTCCGCTTCTTCGGCCGTTTTTCTCACTGGAGAATTTAATATCAAAAAGCAGTGTTTTCGACTGCGCTTTGATCTATTTCATTTTTTATATTTTATATTATTTTATGCTTAAGAAGTTGATTTATTTTTGCTCTATTTGTTTGTTTATTTGTTTCCTTTTTCATCGACAAATATCTTCAAAGAGCATGGCAAAGCTCAATGGCATTCTTTTATTACAATATGCGGCTGCATTTCTATCGGCATTTCAACCCGCTTCTTCGGCCGTTTTTCTCACTGTAGAATTTAATATCAAAAAGCAGTGTTTTCGACTGCGCTTTGATCTATTTCACTTTTTATATTTTATATTATTTTATGCCTAAGAAGTTGATTTATTTTCTTCAAGAGAATTTAATATCAAAAAGCAGTGTAGAGAATTTAATATCAAAAAGCAATAATGTCGACTGCTTTTAGATCTTTTTCATTTTTAAACAAATAAAGTTGGTTCTTTTTTACCAGTACTTAAAGTGCAAAATTGTGTTATAAACTAGAGTTTTCGTAAATATTTTTGTACGATATATTATTTTATGCTTAAGAAGTTGATTTATTTTTGCTCTATTTGTTTGTTTATTTGTTTCCTTTTTCATCGACAAATATCTTCAAAGAGCATGGCAAAGCTCAATGGCATTCTATTATTACAGTATGCGGCTGCGTTTTCATCGGCGTTTCTGTCCGCTTCTTCGGCCGTTTTTCTCACTGGAGAATTTAATATCAAAAAGCAGTGTTTTCGACTGCGCTTTGATCTATTTCATTTTTTATATTTTATATTATTTTATGCTTAAGAAGTTGATTTATTTTTGCTCTATTTGTTTGTTTATTTGTTTCCTTTTTCATCGACAAATATCTTCAAAGAGCATGGCAAAGCTCAATGGCATTCTTTTATTACAATATGCGGCTGCATTTCTATCGGCATTTCAACCCGCTTCTTCGGCCGTTTTTCTCACTGTAGAATTTAATATCAAAAAGCAGTGTTTTCGACTGCGCTTTGATCTATTTCACTTTTTATATTTTATATTATTTTATGCCTAAGAAGTTGATTTATTTTCTTCAAGAGAATTTAATATCAAAAAGCAGTGTAGAGAATTTAATATCAAAAAGCAATAATGTCGACTGCTTTTAGATCTTTTTCATTTTTAAACAAATAAAGTTGGTTCTTTTTTACCAGTACTTAAAGTGCAAAATTGTGTTATAAACTAGAGTTTTCGTAAATATTTTTGTACGATATATTATTTTATGCTTAAGAAGTTGATTTATTTTTGCTCTATTTGTTTGTTTATTTGTTTCCTTTTTCATCGACAAATATCTTCAAAGAGCATGGCAAAGCTCAATGGCATTCTATTATTACAGTATGCGGCTGCGTTTTCATCGGCGTTTCTACCCGCTTCTTCGGCCGTTTTTCTCACTGTAGAATTTAATATCAAAAAGCAGTATTTTCGACTGCGTTTTGATCTATTTCACTTTTTATATTTTATATTATTTTATGCCTAAGAAGTTGATTTATTTTCTTCAAGAGAATTTAATATCAAAAAGCAGTGTAGAGAATTTAATATCAAAAAGCAATAATGTCGACTGCGTTTAGATCTTTTTCATTTTTAAACAAATAAAATTGGTTCTTTTTTACCAGTACTTAAAGTGCAAAATTGTGTTATAAACTAGAGTTTTCGTAAATATTTTTGTATAATATTTTATGTCTTAGAAGTTGATTTATTTTTGCTCTATTTGTTTGTTTATTTCTTTCCTTTTTCATCGACAAATATCTTCAAAGAGCATGGCAAAGCTCAATGGCATTCTATTATTACAGTATGCGGCTGCGTTTTCATCGGCGTTTCTACCCGCTTCTTCGGCCGTTTTTCTCACTGGAGAATTTAATATCAAAAAACAGTGTTTTCGACTGCGCTTTGATCTATTTCATTTTTTATATTTTATATTATTTTATGCTTAAGAGGTTGATTTATTTTTGCTCTATTTGTTTGTTTATTTGTTTCCTTTTTCATCGACAAATATCTTCAAAGAGCATGGCAAAGCTCAATGGCATTCTATTATTACAGTATGCGGCTGCGTTTTCATCGGCGTTTCTACCCGCTTCTTCGGCCGTTTTTCTCACTGTAGAATTTAATATCAAAAAGCAGTGTTTTCGACTGCGTTTTGATCTATTTCACTTTTTATATTTTATATTATTTATTTTATGCCTAAGAAGTTGATTTATTTTCTTCAAGAGAATTTAATATCAAAAAGCAGTGTAGAGAATTTAATATCAAAAAGCAATAATGTCGACTGCGTTTAGATCTTTTTCATTTTTAAACAAATAAAATTGGTTCTTTTTTACCAGTACTTAAAGTGCAAAATTGTGTTATAAACTAGAGTTTTCGTAAATATTTTTGTATAATATTTTATGTCTTAGAAGTTGATTTATTTTTGCTCTATTTGTTTGTTTATTTCTTTCCTTTTTCATCGACAAATATCTTCAAAGAGCATGGCAAAGCTCAATGGCATTCTATTATTACAGTATGCGGCTGCGTTTTCATCGGCGTTTCTACCCGCTTCTTCGGCCGTTTTTCTCACTGGAGAATTTAATATCAAAAAGCAGTGTTTTCGACTGCACTTTGATCTATTTCATTTTTTATATTTTATATTATTTTATGCTTAAGAAGTTGATTTATTTTTGCTCTATTTGTTTGTTTATTTGTTTCCTTTTTCATCGACAAATATCTTCAAAGAGCATGGCAAAGCTCAATGGCATTCTTTTATTACAATATGCGGCTGCATTTCTATCGGCATTTCAACCCGCTTCTTCGGCCGTTTTTCTCACTGTAGAATTTAATATCAAAAAGCAGTGTTTTCGACTGCGTTTTGATCTATTTCACTTTTTATATTTTATATTATTTTATGCCTAAGAAGTTGATTTATTTTCTTCAAGAGAATTTAATATCAAAAAGCAGTGTAGAGAATTTAATATCAAAAAGCAATAATGTCGACTGCGTTTAGATCTTTTTCATTTTTAAACAAATAAAATTGGTTATTTTTTACCAGTGTTATAAACTAGAGTTTTCGTAAATATTTTTGTATAATATTTTATGTCTTAGAAGTTGATTTATTTTTGCTCTATTTGTTTGTTTATTTCTTTCCTTTTTCATCGACAAATATCTTCAAAGAGCATGGCAAAGCTCAATGGCATTCTATTATTACAGTATGCGGCTGCGTTTTCATCGGCGTTTCTACCCGCTTCTTCGGCCGTTTTTCTCACTGGAGAATTTAATATCAAAAAACAGTGTTTACGACTGCGCTTTGATCTATTTCATTTTTTATATTTTATATTATTTTATGCTTAAGAGGTTGATTTATTTTTGCTCTATTTGTTTGTTTATTTGTTTCCTTTTTCATCGACAAATATCTTCAAAGAGCATGGCAAAGCTCAATGGCATTCTATTATTACAGTATGCGGCTGCGTTTTCATCGGCGTTTCTACCCGCTTCTTCGGCCGTTTTTCTCACTGTAGAATTTAATATCAAAAAGCAGTGTTTTCGACTGCGTTTTGATCTATTTCATTTTTTATATTTTATATTATTTTATGCCTAAGAAGTTGATTTATTTTCTGCAATAGAATTTAATATCAAAAAGCAGTGTAGAGAATTTAATATCAAAAAGCAATAATGTCGACTGCGTTTAGATCTTTTTCATTTTTAAACAAATAAAATTGGTTCTTTTTTACCAGTACTTAAAGTGCAAAATTGTGTTATAAACTAGAGTTTTCGTAAATATTTTTGTATAATATTTTATGTCTTAGAAGTAGATTTATTTTTGCTCTATTTGTTTGTTTATTTGTTTCCTTTTTCATCGACAAATATCTTCAAAGAGCATGGCAAAGCTCAATGGCATTCTATTATTACAGTATGCGGCTGCGTTTTCATCGGCGTTTCTACCCGCTTCTTCGGCCGTTTTTCTCACTGGAGAATTTAATATCAAAAAGCAGTGTTTTCGACTGCGCTTTGATCTATTTCATTTTTTATATTTTATATTATTTTATGCTTAAGAAGTTGATTTATTTTTGCTCTATTTGTTTGTTTATTTGTTTCCTTTTTCATCGACAAATATCTTCAAAGAGCATGGCAAAGCTCAATGGCATTCTTTTATTACAATATGCGGCTTCATTTCCATCGGCATTTCAACCCGCTTCTTCGGCCGTTTTTCTCACTGTAGAATTTAATATCAAAAAGCAGTGTTTTCGACTGCGCTTTGATCTATTTCACTTTTTATATTTTATATTATTTTATGCCTAAGAAGTTGATTTATTTTCTTCAAGAGAATTTAATATCAAAAAGCAATGTAGAGAATTTAATATCAAAAAGCAATAATGTCGACTGCGTTTAGATCTTTTTCATTTTTAAACAAATAAAGTTGGTTCTTTTTTACCAGTACTTAAAGTGCAAAATTGTGTTATAAACTAGAGTTTTCGTAAATATTTTTGTACGATATATTATTTTATGCTTAAGAAGTTGATTTATTTTTGCTCTATTTGTTTGTTTATTTGTTTCCTTTTTCATCGACAAATATCTTCAAAGAGCATGGCAAAGCTCAATGGCATTCTATTATTACAGTATGCGGCTGCGTTTTCATCGGCGTTTCTACCCGCTTCTTCGGCCGTTTTTCTCACTGTAGAATTTAATATCAAAAAGCAGTGTTTTCGACTGCATTTTGATCTATTTCACTTTTTATATTTTATATTATTTTATGCCTAAGAAGTTGATTTATTTTCTTCAAGAGAATTTAATATCAAAAAGCAGTGTAGAGAATTTAATATCAAAAAGCAATAATGTCGACTGCGTTTAGATCTTTTTCATTTTTAAACAAATAAAATTGGTTCTTTTTTACCAGTACTTAAAGTGCAAAATTGTGTTATAAACTAGAGTTTTCGTAAATATTTTTGTATAATATTTTATGTCTTAGAAGTTGATTTATTTTTGCTCTATTTGTTTGTTTATTTCTTTCCTTTTTCATCGACAAATATCTTCAAAGAGCATGGCAAAGCTCAATGGCATTCTATTATTACAGTATGCGGCTGCGTTTTCATTGGCGTTTCTACCCGCTTCTTCAGCCGTTTTTCTCACTGGAGAATTTAATATCAAAAAGCAGTGTTTTCGACTGCGCTTTGATCTATTTCATTTTTTATATTTTATATTATTTTATGCTTAAGAAGTTGATTTATTTTTGCTCTATTTGTTTGTTTATTTGTTTCCTTTTTCATCGACAAATATCTTCAAAGAGCATGGCAAAGCTCAATGGCATTCTTTTATTACAATATGCGGCTTCATTTCCATCGGCATTTCAACCCGCTTCTTCGGCCGTTTTTCTCACTGTAGAATTTAATATCAAAAAGCAGTGTTTTCGACTGCGCTTTGATCTATTTCACTTTTTATATTTTATATTATTTTATGCCTAAGAAGTTGATTTATTTTCTTCAAGAGAATTTAATATCAAAAAGCAATGTAGAGAATTTAATATCAAAAAGCAATAATGTCGACTGCGTTTAGATCTTTTTCATTTTTAAACAAATAAAGTTGGTTCTTTTTTACCAGTACTTAAAGTGCAAAATTGTGTTATAAACTAGAGTTTTCGTAAATATTTTTGTACGATATATTATTTTATGCTTAAGAAGTTGATTTATTTTTGCTCTATTTGTTTGTTTATTTGTTTCCTTTTTCATCGACAAATATCTTCAAAGAGCATGGCAAAGCTCAATGGCATTCTATTATTACAGTATGCGGCTGCGTTTTCATCGGCGTTTCTACCCGCTTCTTCGGCCGTTTTTCTCACTGTAGAATTTAATATCAAAAAGCAGTGTTTTCGACTGCATTTTGATCTATTTCACTTTTTATATTTTATATTATTTTATGCCTAAGAAGTTGATTTATTTTCTTCAAGAGAATTTAATATCAAAAAGCAGTGTAGAGAATTTAATATCAAAAAGCAATAATGTCGACTGCGTTTAGATCTTTTTCATTTTTAAACAAATAAAATTGGTTCTTTTTTACCAGTACTTAAAGTGCAAAATTGTGTTATAAACTAGAGTTTTCGTAAATATTTTTGTATAATATTTTATGTCTTAGAAGTTGATTTATTTTTGCTCTATTTGTTTGTTTATTTCTTTCCTTTTTCATCGACAAATATCTTCAAAGAGCATGGCAAAGCTCAATGGCATTCTATTATTACAGTATGCGGCTGCGTTTTCATCGGCGTTTCTACCCGCTTCTTCGGCCGTTTTTCTCACTGGAGAATTTAATATAAAAGCAGTGTTTTCGACTGCGTTTTGATCTATTTCACTTTTTATATTTTATATTATTTTATGCCTAAGAAGTTGATTTATTTTCTTCAAGAGATTTTAATATCAAAAAGCAGTGTAGAGAATTTAATATCAAAAAGCAATAATGTCGACTGCGTTTAGATCTTTTTCATTTTTAAACAAATAAAGTTGGTTCTTTTTTACCAGTACTTAAAGTGCAAAATTGTGTTATAAACTAGAGTTTTCGTAAATATTTTTGTACGATATATTATTTTATGCTTAAGAAGTTGATTTATTTTTGCTCTATTTGTTTGTTTATTTGTTTCCTTTTTCATCGACAAATATCTTCAAAGAGCATGGCAAAGCTCAATGGCATTCTATTATTACAGTATGCGGCTGCGTTTTCATCGGCGTTTCTACCCGCTTCTTCGGCCGTTTTTCTCACTGGAGAATTTAATATCAAAAAGCAGTGTTTTCGACTGCGCTTTGATCTATTTCATTTTTTATATTTTATATTATTTTATGCTTAAGAAGTTGATTTATTTTTGCTCTATTTGTTTGTTTATTTGTTTCCTTTTTCATCGACAAATATCTTCAAAGAGCATGGCAAAGCTCATTGGCATTCTTTTATTACAATATGCGGCTGCATTTCTATCGGCATTTCAACCCGCTTCTTCGGCCGTTTTTCTCACTGTAGAATTTAATATCAAAAAGCAGTGTTTTCGACTGCGTTTTGATCTATTTCACTTTTAATATTTTATATTATTTTATGCCTAAGAAGTTGATTTATTTTCTTCAAGAGAATTTAATATCAAAAAGCAGTGTAGAGAATTTAATATCAAAAAGCAATAATGTCGACTGCTTTTAGATCTTTTTCATTTTTAAACAAATAAAGTTGGTTCTTTTTTACCAGTACTTAAAGTGCAAAATTGTGTTATAAACTAGAGTTTTCGTAAATATTTTTGTACGATATATTATTTTATGCTTAAGAAGTTGATTTATTTTTGCTCTATTTGTTTGTTTATTTGTTTCCTTTTTCATCGACAAATATCTTCAAAGAGCATGGCAAAGCTCAATGGCATTCTATTATTACAGTATGCGGCTGCGTTTTCATCGGCGTTCCTACCCGCTTCTTCGGCCGTTTTTCTCACTGTAGAATTTAATATCAAAAAGCAGTGTTTTCGACTGCGTTTTGATCTATTTCACTTTTTATATTTTATATTATTTTATGCCTAAGAAGTTGATTTATTTTCTTCAAGAGAATTTAATATCAAAAAGCAGTGTAGAGAATTTAATATCAAAAAGCAATAATGTCGACTGCGTTTAGATCTTTTTCATTTTTAAACAAATAAAATTGGTTCTTTTTTACCAGTACTTAAAGTGCAAAATTGTGTTATAAACTAGAGTTTTCGTAAATATTTTTGTATAATATTTTATGTCTTAGAAGTTGATTTATTTTTGCTCTATTTGTTTGTTTATTTCTTTCCTTTTTCATCGACAAATATCTTCAAAGAGCATGGCAAAGCTCAATGGCATTCTATTATTACAGTATGCGGCTGCGTTTTCATCGGCGTTTCTGTCCGCTTCTTCGGCCGTTTTTCTCACTGGAGAATTTAATATCAAAAAGCAGTGTTTTCGACTGCGCTTTGATCTATTTCATTTTTTATATTTTATATTATTTTATGCTTAAGAAGTTGATTTATTTTTGCTCTATTTGTTTGTTTATTTGTTTCCTTTTTCATCGACAAATATCTTCAAAGAGCATGGCAAAGCTCAATGGCATTCTTTTATTACAATATGCGGCTGCATTTCTATCGGCATTTCAACCCGCTTCTTCGGCCGTTTTTCTCACTGTAGAATTTAATATCAAAAAGCAGTGTTTTCGACTGCGTTTTGATCTATTTCACTTTTAATATTTTATATTATTTTATGCCTAAGAAGTTGATTTATTTTCTTCAAGAGAATTTAATATCAAAAAGCAGTGTAGAGAATTTAATATCAAAAAGCAATAATGTCGACTGCTTTTAGATCTTTTTCATTTTTAAACAAATAAAGTTGGTTCTTTTTTACCAGTACTTAAAGTGCAAAATTGTGTTATAAACTAGAGTTTTCGTAAATATTTTTGTACGATATATTATTTTATGCTTAAGAAGTTGATTTATTTTTGCTCTATTTGTTTGTTTATTTGTTTCCTTTTTCATCGACAAATATCTTCAAAGAGCATGGCAAAGCTCAATGGCATTCTATTATTACAGTATGCGGCTGCGTTTTCATCGGCGCTTCTACCCGCTTCTTCGGCCGTTTTTCTCACTGTAGAATTTAATATCAAAAAGCAGTGTTTTCGACTGCGTTTTGATCTATTTCACTTTTTATATTTTATATTATTTTATGCCTAAGAAGTTGATTTATTTTCTTCAAGAGAATTTAATATCAAAAAGCAGTGTAGAGAATTTAATATCAAAAAGCAATAATGTCGACTGCGTTTAGATCTTTTTCATTTTTAAACAAATAAAATTGGTTCTTTTTTACCAGTACTTAAAGTGCAAAATTGTGTTATAAACTAGAGTTTTCGTAAATATTTTTGTATAATATTTTATGTCTTAGAAGTTGATTTATTTTTGCTCTATTTGTTTGTTTATTTCTTTCCTTTTTCATCGACAAATATCTTCAAAGAGCATGGCAAAGCTCAATGGCATTCTATTATTACAGTATGCGGCTGCGTTTTCATCGGCGTTTCTACCCGCTTCTTCGGCCGTTTTTCTCACTGGAGAATTTAATATCAAAAAACAGTGTTTTCGACTGCGCTTTGATCTATTTCATTTTTTATATTTTATATTATTTTATGCTTAAGAGGTTGATTTATTTTTGCTCTATTTGTTTGTTTATTTGTTTCCTTTTTCATCGACAAATATCTTCAAAGAGCATGGCAAAGCTCAATGGCATTCTATTATTACAGTATGCGGCTGCGTTTTCATCGGCGTTTCTACCCGCTTCTTCGGCCGTTTTTCTCACTGTAGAATTTAATATCAAAAAGCAGTGTTTTCGACTGCGTTTTGATCTATTTCACTTTTTATATTTTATATTATTTATTTTATGCCTAAGAAGTTGATTTATTTTCTTCAAGAGAATTTAATATCAAAAAGCAGTGTAGAGAATTTAATATCAAAAAGCAATAATGTCGACTGCGTTTAGATCTTTTTCATTTTTAAACAAATAAAATTGGTTCTTTTTTACCAGTACTTAAAGTGCAAAATTGTGTTATAAACTAGAGTTTTCGTAAATATTTTTGTATAATATTTTATGTCTTAGAAGTTGATTTATTTTTTCTCTATTTGTTTGTTTATTTCTTTCCTTTTTCATCGACAAATATCTTCAAAGAGCATGGCAAAGCTCAATGGCATTCTATTATTACAGTATGCCGCTGCGTTTTCATCGGCGTTTCTACCCGCTTCTTCGGCCGTTTTTCTCACTGGAGAATTTAATATCAAAAAGCAGTGTTTTCGACTGCGCTTTGATCTATTTCATTTTTTATATTTTATATTATTTTATGCTTAAGAAGTTGATTTATTTTTGCTCTATTTGTTTGTTTATTTGTTTCCTTTTTCATCGAGAAATATCTTCAAAGAGCATGGCAAAGCTCAATGGCATTCTTTTATTACAATATGCGGCTGCATTTCTATCGGCATTTCAACCCGCTTCTTCGGCCGTTTTTCTCACTGTAGAATTTAATATCAAAAAGCAGTGTTTTCGACTGCGTTTTGATCTATTTCACTTTTTATATTTTATATTATTTTATGCCTAAGAAGTTGATTTATTTTCTTCAAGAGAATTTAATATCAAAAAGCAGTGTAGAGAATTTAATATCAAAAAGCAATAATGTCGACTGCGTTTAGATCTTTTTCATTTTTAAACAAATAAAATTGGTTATTTTTTACCAGTGTTATAAACTAGAGTTTTCGTAAATATTTTTGTATAATATTTTATGTCTTAGAAGTTGATTTATTTTTGCTCTATTTGTTTGTTTATTTCTTTCCTTTTTCATCGACAAATATCTTCAAAGAGCATGGCAAAGCTCAATGGCATTCTATTATTACAGTATGCGGCTGCGTTTTCATCGGCGTTTCTACCCGCTTCTTCGGCCGTTTTTCTCACTGGAGAATTTAATATCAAAAAACAGTGTTTTCGACTGCGCTTTGATCTATTTCATTTTTTATATTTTATATTATTTTATGCTTAAGAGGTTGATTTATTTTTGCTCTATTTGTTTGTTTATTTGTTTCCTTTTTCATCGAAAAATATCTTCAAAGAGCATGGCAAAGCTCAATGGCATTCTATTATTACAGTATGCGGCTGCGTTTTCATCGGCGTTTCTACCCGCTTCTTCGGCCGTTTTTCTCACTGTAGAATTTAATATCAAAAAGCAGTGTTTTCGACTGCGTTTTGATCTATTTCATTTTTTATATTTTATATTATTTTATGCCTAAGAAGTTGATTTATTTTCTGCAATAGAATTTAATATCAAAAAGCAGTGTAGAGAATTTAATATCAAAAAGCAATAATGTCGACTGCGTTTAGATCTTTTTCATTTTTAAACAAATAAAATTGGTTCTTTTTTACCAGTACTTAAAGTGCAAAATTGTGTTATAAACTAGAGTTTTCGTAAATATTTTTGTATAATATTTTATGTCTTAGAAGTAGATTTATTTTTGCTCTATTTGTTTGTTTATTTGTTTCCTTTTTCATCGACAAATATCTTCAAAGAGCATGGCAAAGCTCAATGGCATTCTATTATTACAGTATGCGGCTGCGTTTTCATCGGCGTTTCTACCCGCTTCTTCGGCCGTTTTTCTCACTGGAGAATTTAATATCAAAAAGCAGTGTTTTCGACTGCGCTTTGATCTATTTCGATTTTATATTTTATATTATTTTATGCCTAAGAAGTTGATTTATTTTCTGCAAGAGAATTTAATATCAAAAAGCAGTGTAGAGAATTTAATATCAAAAAGCAATAATGTCGACTGCGTTTAGATCTTTTTCATTTTTAAACAAATAAAGTTGGTTCTTTTTTACCAGTACTTAAAGTGCAAAATTGTGTTATAAACTAGAGTTTTCGTAAATATTTTTGTACGATATATTATTTTATGCTTAAGAAGTTGATTTATTTTTGCTCTATTTGTTTGTTTATTTGTTTCCTTTTTCATCGACAAATATCTTCAAAGAGCATGGCAAAGCTCAATGGCATTCTATTATTACAGTATGCGGCTGCGTTTTCATTGGCGTTTCTACCCGCTTCTTCAGCCGTTTTTCTCACTGGAGAATTTAATATCAAAAAGCAGTGTTTTCGACTGCGCTTTGATCTATTTCATTTTTTATATTTTATATTATTTTATGCTTAAGAAGTTGATTTATTTTTGCTCTATTTGTTTGTTTATTTGTTTCCTTTTTCATCGACAAATATCTTCAAAGAGCATGGCAAAGCTCAATGGCATTCTTTTATTACAATATGCGGCTTCATTTCCATCGGCATTTCAACCCGCTTCTTCGGCCGTTTTTCTCACTGTAGAATTTAATATCAAAAAGCAGTGTTTTCGACTGCGCTTTGATCTATTTCACTTTTTATATTTTATATTATTTTATGCCTAAGAAGTTGATTTATTTTCTTCAAGAGAATTTAATATCAAAAAGCAATGTAGAGAATTTAATATCAAAAAGCAATAATGTCGACTGCGTTTAGATCTTTTTCATTTTTAAACAAATAAAGTTGGTTCTTTTTTACCAGTACTTAAAGTGCAAAATTGTGTTATAAACTAGAGTTTTCGTAAATATTTTTGTACGATATATTATTTTATGCTTAAGAAGTTGATTTATTTTTGCTCTATTTGTTTGTTTATTTGTTTCCTTTTTCATCGACAAATATCTTCAAAGAGCATGGCAAAGCTCAATGGCATTCTATTAATACAGTATGCGGCTGCGTTTTCATCGGCGTTTCTACCCGCTTCTTCGGCCGTTTTTCTCACTGTAGAATTTAATATCAAAAAGCAGTGTTTTCGACTGCATTTTGATCTATTTCACTTTTTATATTTTATATTATTTTATGCCTAAGAAGTTGATTTATTTTCTTCAAGAGAATTTAATATCAAAAAGCAGTGTAGAGAATTTAATATCAAAAAGCAATAATGTCGACTGCGTTTAGATCTTTTTCATTTTTAAACAAATAAAATTGGTTCTTTTTTACCAGTACTTAAAGTGCAAAATTGTGTTATAAACTAGAGTTTTCGTAAATATTTTTGTATAATATTTTATGTCTTAGAAGTTGATTTATTTTTGCTCTATTTGTTTGTTTATTTCTTTCCTTTTTCATCGACAAATATCTTCAAAGAGCATGGCAAAGCTCAATGGCATTCTATTATTACAGTATGCGGCTGCGTTTTCATCGGCGTTTCTACCCGCTTCTTCGGCCGTTTTTCTCACTGGAGAATTTAATATAAAAGCAGTGTTTTCGACTGCGTTTTGATCTATTTCACTTTTTATATTTTATATTATTTTATGCCTAAGAAGTTGATTTATTTTCTTCAAGAGATTTTAATATCAAAAAGCAGTGTAGAGAATTTAATATCAAAAAGCAGTAATGTCGACTGCGTTTAGATCTTTTTCATTTTTAAACAAATAAAGTTGGTTCTTTTTTACCAGTACTTAAAGTGCAAAATTGTGTTATAAACTAGAGTTTTCGTAAATATTTTTGTACGATATATTATTTTATGCTTAAGAAGTTGATTTATTTTTGCTCTATTTGTTTGTTTATTTGTTTCCTTTTTCATCGACAAATATCTTCAAAGAGCATGGCAAAGCTCAATGGCATTCTATTATTACAGTATGCGGCTGCGTTTTCATCGGCGTTTCTACCCGCTTCTTCGGCCGTTTTTCTCACTGGAGAATTTAATATCAAAAAGCAGTGTTTTCGACTGCGCTTTGATCTATTTCATTTTTTATATTTTATATTATTTTATGCTTAAGAAGTTGATTTATTTTTGCTCTATTTGTTTGTTTATTTGTTTCCTTTTTCATCGACAAATATCTTCAAAGAGCATGGCAAAGCTCATTGGCATTCTTTTATTACAATATGCGGCTGCATTTCTATCGGCATTTCAACCCGCTTCTTCGGCCGTTTTTCTCACTGTAGAATTTAATATCAAAAAGCAGTGTTTTCGACTGCGTTTTGATCTATTTCACTTTTAATATTTTATATTATTTTATGCCTAAGAAGTTGATTTATTTTCTTCAAGAGAATTTAATATCAAAAAGCAGTGTAGAGAATTTAATATCAAAAAGCAATAATGTCGACTGCTTTTAGATCTTTTTCATTTTTAAACAAATAAAGTTGGTTCTTTTTTACCAGTACTTAAAGTGCAAAATTGTGTTATAAACTAGAGTTTTCGTAAATATTTTTGTACGATATATTATTTTATGCTTAAGAAGTTGATTTATTTTTGCTCTATTTGTTTGTTTATTTGTTTCCTTTTTCATCGACAAATATCTTCAAAGAGCATGGCAAAGCTCAATGGCATTCTATTATTACAGTATGCGGCTGCGTTTTCATCGGCGTTCCTACCCGCTTCTTCGGCCGTTTTTCTCACTGTAGAATTTAATATCAAAAAGCAGTGTTTTCGACTGCGTTTTTATCTATTTCACTTTTTATATTTTATATTATTTTATGCCTAAGAAGTTGATTTATTTTCTTCAAGAGAATTTAATATCAAAAAGCAGTGTAGAGAATTTGATATCAAAAAGCAATAATGTCGACTGCGTTTAGATCTTTTTCATTTTTAAACAAATAAAATTGGTTCTTTTTTACCAGTACTTAAAGTGCAAAATTGTGTTATAAACTAGAGTTTTCGTAAATATTTTTGTATAATATTTTATGTCTTAGAAGTTGATTTATTTTTGCTCTATTTGTTTGTTTATTTCTTTCCTTTTTCATCGACAAATATCTTCAAAGAGCATGGCAAAGCTCAATGGCATTCTATTATTACAGTATGCGGCTGCGTTTTCATCGGCGTTTCTACCCGCTTCTTCGGCCGTTTTTCTCACTGGAGAATTTAATATCAAAAAACAGTGTTTTCGACTGCGCTTTGATCTATTTCATTTTTTATATTTTATATTATTTTATGCCTAAGAAGTTGATTTATTTTCTTCAAGAGATTTTAATATCAAAAAGCAGTGTAGAGAATTTAATATCAAAAAGCAATAATGTCGACTGCGTTTAGATCTTTTTCATTTTTAAACAAATAAAATTGGTTCTTTTTTACCAGTACTTAAAGTGCAAAATTGTGTTATAAACTAGAGTTTTCGTAAATATTTTTGTATAATATTTTATGTCTTAGAAGTTGATTTATTTTTGCTCTATTTGTTTGTTTATTTCTTTCCTTTTTCATCGACAAATATCTTCAAAGAGCATGGCAAAGCTCAATGGCATTCTATTATTACAGTATGCGGCTGCGTTTTCATCGGCGTTTCTACCCGCTTCTTCGGCCGTTTTTCTCACTGGAGAATTTAATATCAAAAAACAGTGTTTTCGACTGCGCTTTGATCTATTTCATTTTTTATATTTTATATTATTTTATGCCTAAGAAGTTGATTTATTTTCTTCAAGAGATTTTAATATCAAAAAGCAGTGTAGAGAATTTAATATCAAAAAGCAATAATGTCGACTGCGTTTAGATCTTTTTCATTTTTAAACAAATAAAATTGGTTCTTTTTTACCAGTACTTAAAGTGCAAAATTGTGTTATAAACTAGAGTTTTCGTAAATATTTTTGTATAATATTTTATGTCTTAGAAGTTGATTTATTTTTGCTCTATTTGTTTGTTTATTTCTTTCCTTTTTCATCGACAAATATCTTCAAAGAGCATGGCAAAGCTCAATGGCATTCTATTATTACAGTATGCGGCTGCGTTTTCATCGGCGTTTCTACCCGCTTCTTCGGCCGTTTTTCTCACTGGAGAATTTAATATAAAAGCAGTGTTTTCGACTGCGTTTTGATCTATTTCACTTTTTATATTTTATATTATTTTATGCCTAAGAAGTTGATTTATTTTCTTCAAGAGATTTTAATATCAAAAAGCAGTGTAGAGAATTTAATATCAAAAAGCAATAATGTCGACTGCGTTTAGATCTTTTTCATTTTTAAACAAATAAAGTTGGTTCTTTTTTACCAGTACTTAAAGTGCAAAATTGTGTTATAAACTAGAGTTTTCGTAAATATTTTTGTACGATATATTATTTTATGCTTAAGAAGTTGATTTATTTTTGCTCTATTTGTTTGTTTATTTGTTTCCTTTTTCATCGACAAATATCTTCAAAGAGCATGGCAAAGCTCAATGGCATTCTATTATTACAGTATGCGGCTGCGTTTTCATCGGCGTTTCTACCCGCTTCTTCGGCCGTTTTTCTCACTGGAGAATTTAATATCAAAAAGCAGTGTTTTCGACTGCGCTTTGATCTATTTCATTTTTTATATTTTATATTATTTTATGCTTAAGAAGTTGATTTATTTTTGCTCTATTTGTTTGTTTATTTGTTTCCTTTTTCATCGACAAATATCTTCAAAGAGCATGGCAAAGCTCATTGGCATTCTTTTATTACAATATGCGGCTGCATTTCTATCGGCATTTCAACCCGCTTCTTCGGCCGTTTTTCTCACTGTAGAATTTAATATCAAAAAGCAGTGTTTTCGACTGCGTTTTGATCTATTTCACTTTTAATATTTTATATTATTTTATGCCTAAGAAGTTGATTTATTTTCTTCAAGAGAATTTAATATCAAAAAGCAGTGTAGAGAATTTAATATCAAAAAGCAATAATGTCGACTGCTTTTAGATCTTTTTCATTTTTAAACAAATAAAGTTGGTTCTTTTTTACCAGTACTTAAAGTGCAAAATTGTGTTATAAACTAGAGTTTTCGTAAATATTTTTGTACGATATATTATTTTATGCTTAAGAAGTTGATTTATTTTTGCTCTATTTGTTTGTTTATTTGTTTCCTTTTTCATCGACAAATATCTTCAAAGAGCATGGCAAAGCTCAATGGCATTCTATTATTACAGTATGCGGCTGCGTTTTCATCGGCGTTCCTACCCGCTTCTTCGGCCGTTTTTCTCACTGTAGACTTTAATATCAAAAAGCAGTGTTTTCGACTGCGTTTTTATCTATTTCACTTTTTATATTTTATATTATTTTATGCCTAAGAAGTTGATTTATTTTCTTCAAGAGAATTTAATATCAAAAAGCAGTGTAGAGAATTTAATATCAAAAAGCAATAATGTCAACTGCGTTTAGATCTTTTTCATTTTTAAACAAATAAAATTGGTTCTTTTTTACCAGTACTTAAAGTGCAAAATTGTGTTATAAACTAGAGTTTTCGTAAATATTTTTGTATAATATTTTATGTCTTAGAAGTTGATTTATTTTTGCTCTATTTGTTTGTTTATTTCTTTCCTTTTTCATCGACAAATATCTTCAAAGAGCATGGCAAAGCTCAATGGCATTCTATTATTACAGTATGCGGCTGCGTTTTCATCGGCGTTTCTACCCGCTTCTTCGGCCGTTTTTCTCACTGGAGAATTTAATATCAAAAAACAGTGTTTTCGACTGCGCTTTGATCTATTTCATTTTTTATATTTTATATTATTTTATGCTTAAGAGGTTGATTTATTTTTGCTCTATTTGTTTGTTTATTTGTTTCCTTTTTCATCGACAAATATCTTCAAAGAGCATGGCAAAGCTCAATGGCATTCTATTATTACAGTATGCGGCTGCGTTTTCATCGGCGTTTCTACCCGCTTCTTCGGCCGTTTTTCTCACTGTAGAATTTAATATCAAAAAGCAGTGTTTTCGACTGCGTTTTGATCTATTTCATTTTTTATATTTTATATTATTTTATGCCTAAGAAGTTGATTTATTTTCTGCAATAGAATTTAATATCAAAAAGCAGTGTAGAGAATTTAATATCAAAAAGCAATAATGTCGACTGCGTTTAGATCTTTTTCATTTTTAAACAAATAAAATTGGTTCTTTTTTACCAGTACTTAAAGTGCAAAATTGTGTTATAAACTAGAGTTTTCGTAAATATTTTTGTATAATATTTTATGTCTTAGAAGTTGATTTATTTTTGCTCTATTTGTTTGTTTATTTCTTTCCTTTTTCATCGACAAATATCTTCAAAGAGCATGGCAAAGCTCAATGGCATTCTATTATTACAGTATGCGGCTGCGTTTTCATCGGCGTTTCTACCCGCTTCTTCGGCCGTTTTTCTCACTGGAGAATTTAATATCAAAAAGCAGTGTTTTCGACTGCGTTTTGATCTATTTCACTTTTTATATTTTATATTATTTTATGCCTAAGTTGATTTATTTTCTTCAAGAGAATTTAATATCAAAAAGCAGTGTAGAGAATTTAATATCAAAAAGCAATAATGTCGACTGCGTTTAGATCTTTTTCATTTTTAAACAAATAAAGTTGGTTCTTTTTTACCAGTACTTAAAGTGCAAAATTGTGTTATAAACTAGAGTTTTCGTAAATATTTTTGTACGATATATTATTTTATGCTTAAGAAGTTGATTTATTTTTGCTCTATTTGTTTGTTTATTTGTTTCCTTTTTCATCGACAAATATCTTCAAAGAGCATGGCAAAGCTCAATGGCATTCTATTATTACAGTATGCGGCTGCGTTTTCATCGACGTTTCTACCCGCTTCTTCGGCCGTTTTTCTCACTGGAGAATTTAATATCAAAAAGCAGTGTTTTCGACTGCGCTTTGATCTATTTCATTTTTTATATTTTATATTATTTTATGCTTAAGAAGTTGATTTATTTTTGCTCTATTTGTTTGTTTATTTGTTTCCTTTTTCATCGACAAATATCTTCAAAGAGCATGGCAAAGCTCAAAGGCATTCTATTATTACAGTATGCGGCTGCGTTTTCATCGGCGTTTCTACCCGCTTCTTCGGCCGTTTTTCTCACTGGAGAATTTAATATCAAAAAGCAGTGTTTTCGACTGCGCTTTGATCTATTTCATTTTTTATATTTTATATTATTTTATGCTTAAGAAGTTGATTTATTTTTGCTCTATTTGTTTGTTTATTTGTTTCCTTTTTCATCGACAAATATCTTCAAAGAGCATGGCAAAGCTCAATGGCATTCTATTATTACAATATGCGGCTGCATTTCTATCGGCATTTCAACCCGCTTCTTCGGCCGTTTTTCTCACTGTAGAATTTAATATCAAAAAGCAGTGTTTTCGACTGCGTTTTGATCTATTTCACTTTTAATATTTTATATTATTTTATGCCTAAGAAGTTGATTTATTTTCTTCAAGAGAATTTAATATCAAAAAGCAGTGTAGAGAATTTAATATCAAAAAGCAATAATGTCGACTGCTTTTAGATCTTTTTCATTTTTAAACAAATAAAGTTGGTTCTTTTTTACCAGTACTTAAAGTGCAAAATTGTGTTATAAACTAGAGTTTTCGTAAATATTTTTGTACGATATATTATTTTATGCTTAAGAAGTTGATTTATTTTTGCTCTATTTGTTTGTTTATTTGTTTCCTTTTTCATCGACAAATATCTTCAAAGAGCATGGCAAAGCTCAATGGCATTCTATTATTACAGTATGCGGCTGCGTTTTCATCGGCGTTTCTACCCGCTTCTTCGGCCGTTTTTCTCACTGTAGAATTTAATATCAAAAAGCAGTGTTTTCGACTGCGTTTTGATCTATTTCATTTTTTATATTTTATATTATTTTATGCCTAAGAAGTTGATTTATTTTCTGCAATAGAATTTAATATCAAAAAGCAGTATAGAGAATTTAATATCAAAAAGCAATAATGTCAACTGCGTTTAGATCTTTTTCATTTTTAAACAAATAAAATTGGTTCTTTTTTACCAGTACTTAAAGTGCAAAATTGTGTTATAGACTAGAGTTTTCGTAAATACGATATATATTTTATGCTTAAGAAGTTGATTCATTTTTGCTCTATTTGTTTGTTTATTTGTTTCCTTTTTCATCGACAAATATCTTCAAAGACCATGGCAAAGCTCAATGGCATTCTATTATTACAGTATGCGGCTGCATTCCTATCGGCATTTCAAACCGCTTCTTCGGCCGTTTTCCTCACTGTAGAATTTAATATCAAAAAGCAGTGTTTTCGACTGCGCTTTGATCTATTTCATTTTTTATATTTTATATTATTTTATGCCTAAGAAGTTGATTTATTTTCTGCAAGAGAATTTAATATCAAAAAGCAGTGTAGAGAATTTAATATCAAAAAGCAATAATGTCGACTGCGTTTAGATCTTTTTCATTTTTAAACAAATAAAATTGGTTCTTTTTTACCAGTACTTAAAGTGCAAAATTGTGTTATAGACTAGAGTTTTCGTAAATATTTTTGTACGATATATTATTTTATGCTTAAGAAGTTGATTTATTTTTGCTCTATTTGTTTGTTTATTTGTTTCCTTTTTCATCGACAAATATCTTCAAAGAGCATGGCAAAGCTCAATGGCATTCTATTATTACAATATGCGGCTGCATTTCTATCGGCATTTCAACCCGCTTCTTCGGCCGTTTTTCTCACTGTAGAATTTAATATCAAAAAGCAGTGTTTTCGACTGCGCTTTGATCTATTTCATTTTTTATATTTTATATTATTTTATGCTTAAGAAGTTGATTTATTTTCTGCAATAGAATTTAATATCAAAAAGCAGTGTAGAGAATTTAATATCAAAAAGCAATAATGTCAACTGCGTTTAGATCTTTTTCATTTTTAAACAAATAAAATTGGTTCTTTTTTACCAGTACTTAAAGTGCAAAATTGTGTTATAGACTAGAGTTTTCGTAAATATTTTTGTATAATATTTTATGTCTTAGAAGTTGATTTATTTTTGCTCTATTTGTTTGTTTATTTGTTTCCTTTTTCATCGACAAATATCTTCAAAGACCATGGCAAAGCTCAATGGCATTCTATTATTACAGTATGCGGCTGCGTTTTCATCGGCGTTTATACCCGCTTCTTCGGCCGTTTTTCTCACTGTAGAATTTAATATCAAAAAGCAGTGTTTTCGACTGCGTTTTGATCTATTTCATTTTTTATATTTTATATTATTTTATGCCTAAGAAGTTGATTTATTTTCTGCAATAGAATTTAATATCAAAAAGCAATAATGTCAACTGCGTTTAGATCTTTTTCATTTTTAAACAAATAAAATTGGTTCTTTTTTACCAGTACTTAAAGTGCAAAATTGTGTTATAGACTAGAGTTTTCGTAAATATTTTTGTATAATATTTTATGTCTTAGAAGTTGATTTATTTTTGCTCTATTTGTTTGTTTATTTGTTTCCTTTTTCATCGACAAATATCTTCAAAGACCATGGCAAAGCTCAATGGCATTCTATTATTACAGTATGCGGCTGCGTTTTCATCGGCGTTTATACCCGCTTCTTCGGCCGTTTTTCTCACTGGAGAATTTAATATCAAAAAGCAGTGTTTTCGACTGCGCTTTGATCTATTTCATTTTTTATATTTTATATTATTTTATGCCTAAGAAGTTGATTTATTTTCTGCAAGAGAATTTAATATCAAAAAGCAATAATGTCGACTGCGTTTAGATCTTTTTCATTTTTAAACAAATAAAGTTGGTTCTTTTTTACCAGTACTTAAAGTGCAAAATTGTGTTATAGACTAGAGTTTTCGTAAATATTTTTGTATAATATTTTATGTCTTAGAAGTTGATTTATTTTTGCTCTATTTGTTTGTTTATTTGTTTCCTTTTTCATCGACAAATATCTTCAAAGAGCATGGCAAAGCTCAATGGCATTCTATTATTACAGTATGCGGCTGCGTTTTCATCGGCGTTTCTACCCGCTTCTTCGGCCGTTTTTCTCACTGTAGAATTTAATATCAAAAAGCAGTGTTTTCGACTGCGCTTTGATCTATTTCATTTTTTATATTTTATATTATTTTATGCCTAAGAAGTTGATTTATTTTCTGCAAGAGAATTTAATATCAAAAAGCAATAATGTCGACTGCGTTTAGATCTTTTTCATTTTTAAACAAATAAAGTTGGTTCTTTTTTACCAGTACTTAAAGTGCAAAATTGTGTTATAGACTAGAGTTTTCGTAAATATTTTTGTATAATATTTTATGTCTTAGAAGTTGATTTATTTTTGCTCTATTTGTTTGTTTATTTGTTTCCTTTTTCATCGACAAATATCTTCAAAGAGCATGGCAAAGCTCAATGGCATTCTATTATTACAGTATGCGGCTGCGTTTTCATCGGCGTTTCTACCCGCTTCTTCGGCCGTTTTTCTCACTGTAGAATTTAATATCAAAAAGCAGTGTTTTCGACTGCGCTTTGATCTATTTCATTTTTTATATTTTATATTATTTTATGCCTAAGAAGTTGATTTATTTTCTGCAAGAGAATTTAATATCAAAAAGCAATAATGTCGACTGCGTTTAGATCTTTTTCATTTTTAAACAAATAAAGTTGGTTCTTTTTTACCAGTACTTAAAGTGCAAAATTGTGTTATAGACTAGAGTTTTCGTAAATATTTTTGTATAATATTTTATGTCTTAGAAGTTGATTTATTTTTGCTCTATTTGTTTGTTTATTTGTTTCCTTTTTCATCGACAAATATCTTCAAAGACCATGGCAAAGCTCAATGGCATTCTATTATTACAGTATGCGGCTGCGTTTTCATCGGCGTTTATACCCGCTTCTTCGGCCGTTTTTCTCACTGTAGAATTTAATATCAAAAAGCAGTGTTTTCGACTGCGTTTTGATCTATTTCATTTTTTATATTTTATATTATTTTATGCCTAAGAAGTTGATTTATTTTCTGCAATAGAATTTAATATCAAAAAGCAATAATGTCAACTGCGTTTAGATCTTTTTCATTTTTAAACAAATAAAATTGGTTCTTTTTTACCAGTACTTAAAGTGCAAAATTGTGTTATAGACTAGAGTTTTCGTAAATATTTTTGTATAATATTTTATGTCTTAGAAGTTGATTTATTTTTGCTCTATTTGTTTGTTTATTTTTTTCCTTTTTCATCGACAAATATCTTCAAAGACCACGGCAAAGCTCAATGGCATTCTATTATTACAGTATGCGGCTGCGTTTTCATCGGCGTTTATACCCGCTTCTTCGGCCGTTTTTCTCACTGGAGAATTTAATATCAAAAAGCAGTGTTTTCGACTGCGCTTTGATCTATTTCATTTTTTATATTTTATATTATTTTATGCCTAAGAAGTTGATTTATTTTCTGCAAGAGAATTTAATATCAAAAAGCAATAATGTCGACTGCGTTTAGATCTTTTTCATTTTTAAACAAATAAAGTTGGTTCTTTTTTACCAGTACTTAAAGTGCAAAATTGTGTTATAGACTAGAGTTTTCGTAAATATTTTTGTATAATATTTTATGTCTTAGAAGTTGATTTATTTTTGCTCTATTTGTTTGTTTATTTGTTTCCTTTTTCATCGACAAATATCTTCAAAGAGCATGGCAAAGCTCAATGGCATTCTATTATTACAGTATGCGGCTGCGTTTTCATCGGCGTTTCTACCCGCTTCTTCGGCCGTTTTTCTCACTGTAGAATTTAATATCAAAAAGCAGTGTTTTCGACTGCGCTTTGATCTATTTCATTTTTTATATTTTATATTATTTTATGCCTAAGAAGTTGATTTATTTTCTGCAAGAGAATTTAATATCAAAAAGCAATAATGTCGACTGCGTTTAGATCTTTTTCATTTTTAAACAAATAAAGTTGGTTCTTTTTTACCAGTACTTAAAGTGCAAAATTGTGTTATAGACTAGAGTTTTCGTAAATATTTTTGTATAATATTTTATGTCTTAGAAGTTGATTTATTTTTGCTCTATTTGTTTGTTTATTTGTTTCCTTTTTCATCGACAAATATCTTCAAAGAGCATGGCAAAGCTCAATGGCATTCTATTATTACAGTATGCGGCTGCGTTTTCATCGGCGTTTCTACCCGCTTCTTCGGCCGTTTTTCTCACTGGAGAATTTAATATCAAAAAGCAGTGTTTTCGACTGCGCTTTGATCTATTTCATTTTTTATATTTTATATTATTTTATGCCTAAGAAGTTGATTTATTTTCTGCAAGAGAATTTAATATCAAAAAGCAATAATGTCGACTGCGTTTAGATCTTTTTCATTTTTAAACAAATAAAGTTGGTTCTTTTTTACCAGTACTTAAAGTGCAAAATTGTGTTATAGACTAGAGTTTTCGTAAATATTTTTGTATAATATTTTATGTCTTAGAAGTTGATTTATTTTTGCTCTATTTGTTTGTTTATTTGTTTCCTTTTTCATCGACAAATATCTTCAAAGAGCATGGCAAAGCTCAATGGCATTCTATTATTTCAGTATGCGGCTGCGTTTTCATCGGTGTTTCTACCCGCTTCATCGGCCGTTTTTCTCACTGGAGAATTTAATATCAAAAAGCAGTGTTTTCGACTGCGCTTTGATCTATTTCATTTTTTATATTTTATATTATTTTATGCTTAAGAAGTTGATTTATTTTTGCTCTATTTGTTTGTTTATTTGTTTCCTTTTTCATCGACAAATATCTTCAAAGAGCATGGCAAAGCTCAATGGCATTCTATTATTACAGTATGCGGCTGCGTTTTCATCGGCGTTTCTACCCGCTTCTTCGGCCGTTTTTCTCACTGGAGAATTTAATATCAAAAAGCAGTGTTTTCGACTGCGCTTTGATCTATTTCATTTTTTATATTTTATATTATTTTATGCTTAAGAAGTTGATTTATTTTTGCTCCATTTGTTTGTTTATTTGTTTCCTTTTTCATCGACAAATATCTTCAAAGAGCATGGCAAAGCTCAATGGCATTCTATTATTACAGTATGCGGCTGCATTTCTATCGGCATTTCAACCCGCTTCTTCGGCCGTTTTTCTCACTGTAGAATTTAATATCAAAAAGCAGTGTTTTCGACTGCGTTTTGATCTATTTCATTTTTTATATTTTATATTATTTTATGCCTAAGAAGTTGATTTATTTTTGCTCTATTTGTTTGTTTATTTGTTTCCTTTTTCATCGACAAATATCTTCAAAGAGCATGGCAAAGCTCAATGGCATTCTATTATTACAGTATGCGGCTGCGTTTTCATCGGCGTTTCTACCCGCTTCTTCGGCCGTTTTTCTCACTGGAGAATTTAATATCAAAAAGCAGTGTTTTCGACTGCGCTTTGATCTATTTCATTTTTTATATTTTATATTATTTTATGCTTAAGAAGTTGATTTATTTTTGCTCCATTTGTTTGTTTATTTGTTTCCTTTTTCATCGACAAATATCTTCAAAGAGCATGGCAAAGCTCAATGGCATTCTATTATTACAGTATGCGGCTGCATTTCTATCGGCATTTCAACCCGCTTCTTCGGCCGTTTTTCTCACTGTAGAATTTAATATCAAAAAGCAGTGTTTTCGACTGCGTTTTGATCTATTTCATTTTTTATATTTTATATTATTTTATGCCTAAGAAGTTGATTTATTTTCTGCAAGAGAATTTAATATCAAAAAGCAGTGTAGAGAATTTGATATCAAAAAGTAATAATGTCGACTGCGTTTAGATCTTTTTCATTTTTAAACAAATAAAGTTGGTTCTTTTTTACCAGTACTTAAAGTGCAAAATTGTGTTATAAACTAGAGTTTTCGTAAATATTTTTGTATAATATTTTATGTCTTAGAAGTTGATTTATTTTTGCTCTATTTGTTTGTTTATTTGTTTCCTTTTTCATCGACAAATATCTTCAAAGAGCATGGCAAAGCTCAATGGCATTCTATTATTACAGTATGCGGCTGCGTTTTCATCGGCGTTTCTACCCGCTTCTTCGGCCGTTTTTCCCACTGGAGAATTTAATATCAAAAAGCAGTGTTTTCGACTGCGTTTTGATCTATTTCATTTTTTATATTTTATATTATTTTATGCCTAAGAAGTTGATTTATTTTTGCTCTATTTGTTTGTTTATTTGTTTCCTTTTTCATCGACAAATATCTTCAAAGAGCATGGCAAAGCTCAATGGCATTCTATTATTACAGTATGCGGCTGCGTTTTCATCGGCGTTTCTACCCGCTTCTTCGGCCGTTTTTCTCACTGGAGAATTTAATATCAAAAAGCAGTGTTTTCGACTGCGCTTTGATCTATTTCATTTTTTATATTTTATATTATTTTATGCTTAAGAAGTTGATTTATTTTTGCTCCATTTGTTTGTTTATTTGTTTCCTTTTTCATCGACAAATATCTTCAAAGAGCATGGCAAAGCTCAATGGCATTCTATTATTACAGTATGCGGCTGCATTTCTATCGGCATTTCAACCCGCTTCTTCGGCCGTTTTTCTCACTGTAGAATTTAATATCAAAAAGCAGTGTTTTCGACTGCGTTTTGATCTATTTCATTTTTTATATTTTATATTATTTTATGCCTAAGAAGTTGATTTATTTTCTGCAATAGAATTTAATATCAAAAAGCAGTGTAGAGAATTTAATATCAAAAAGCAATAATGTCGACTGCGTTTAGATCTTTTTCATTTTTAAACAAATAAAATTGGTTCTTTTTTACCAGTACTTAAAGTGCAAAATTGTGTTATAAACTAGAGTTTTCGTAAATATTTTTGTATAATATTTTATGTCTTAGAAGTTGATTTATTTTTGCTCTATTTGTTTGTTTATTTGTTTCCTTTTTCATCGACAAATATCTTCAAAGAGCATGGCAAAGCTCAATGGCATTCTATTATTACAGTATGCGGCTGCGTTTTCATCGGCGTTTCTACCCGCTTCTTCGGCCGTTTTTCCCACTGGAGAATTTAATATCAAAAAGCAGTGTTTTCGACTGCGCTTTGATCTATTTCATTTTTTATATTTTATATTATTTTATGCTTAAGAAGTTGATTTATTTTTGCTCCATTTGTTTGTTTATTTGTTTCCTTTTTCATCGACAAATATCTTCAAAGAGCATGGCAAAGCTCAATGGCATTCTATTATTACAGTATGCGGCTGCGTTTTCATCGGCGTTTCTACCCGCTTCTTCGGCCGTTTTTCTCACTGGAGAATTTAATATCAAAAAGCAGTGTTTTCGACTGCGCTTTGATCTATTTCATTTTTTATATTTTATATTATTTTATGCTTAAGAAGTTGATTTATTTTTGCTCCATTTGTTTGTTTATTTGTTTCCTTTTTCATCGACAAATATCTTCAAAGAGCATGGCAAAGCTCAATGGCATTCTATTATTACAGTATGCGGCTGCATTTCTATCGGCATTTCAACCCGCTTCTTCGGCCGTTTTTCTCACTGGAGAATTTAATATCAAAAAGCAGTGTTTTCGACTGCGCTTTGATCTATTTCATTTTTTATATTTTATATTATTTTATGCCTAAGAAGTTGATTTATTTTCTGCAAGAGAATTTAATATCAAAAAGCAATAATGTCGACTGCGTTTAGATCTTTTTCATTTTTAAACAAATAAAGTTGGTTCTTTTTTACCAGTACTTAAAGTGCAAAATTGTGTTATAGACTAGAGTTTTCGTAAATATTTTTGTATAATATTTTATGTCTTAGAAGTTGATTTATTTTTGCTCTATTTGTTTGTTTATTTGTTTCCTTTTTCATCGACAAATATCTTCAAAGAGCATGGCAAAGCTCAATGGCATTCTATTATTACAGTATGCGGCTGCGTTTTCATCGGCGTTTCTACCCGCTTCATCGGCCGTTTTTCTCACTGGAGAATTTAATATCAAAAAGCAGTGTTTTCGACTGCGCTTTGATCTATTTCATTTTTTATATTTTATATTATTTTATGCTTAAGAAGTTGATTTATTTTTGCTCTATTTGTTTGTTTATTTGTTTCCTTTTTCATCGACAAATATCTTCAAAGAGCATGGCAAAGCTCAATGGCATTCTATTATTACAATATGCGGCTGCATTTCTATCGGCATTTCAACCCGCTTCTTCGGCCGTTTTTCTCACTGTAGAATTTAATATCAAAAAGCAGTGTTTTCGACTGCGCTTTGATCTATTTCATTTTTTATATTTTATATTATTTTATGCTTAAGAAGTTGATTTATTTTTGCTCCATTTGTTTGTTTATTTGTTTCCTTTTTCATCGACAAATATCTTCAAAGAGCATGGCAAAGCTCAATGGCATTCTATTATTACAGTATGCGGCTGCGTTTTCATCGGCGTTTCTACCCGCTTCTTCGGCCGTTTTTCTCACTGGAGAATTTAAAATCAAAAAGCAGTGTTTTCGACTGCGCTTTGATCTATTTCATTTTTTATATTTTATATTATTTTATGCTTAAGAAGTTGATTTATTTTTGCTCCATTTGTTTGTTTATTTGTTTCCTTTTTCATCGACAAATATGTTCAAAGAGCATGGCAAAGCTCAATGGCATTCTATTATTACAGTATGCGGCTGCATTTCTATCGGCATTTCAACCCGCTTCTTCGGCCGTTTTTCTCACTGTAGAATTTAATATCAAAAAGCAGTGTTTTCGACTGCGTTTTGATCTATTTTACTTTTTATATTTTATATTATTTTATGCCTAAGAAGTTGATTTATTTTCTTCAAGAGAATTTAATATCAAAAAGCAGTGTAGAGAATTTAATATCAAAAAGCAATAATGTCGACTGCGTTTAGATCTTTTTCATTTTTAAACAAATAAAATTGGTTCTTTTTTACCAGTACTTAAAGTGCAAAATTGTGTTATAGACTAGAGTTTTCGTAAATATTTTTGTATAATATTTTATGTCTTAGAAGTTGATTTATTTTTGCTCTATTTGTTTGTTTATTTGTTTCCTTTTTCATCGACAAATATCTTCAAAGACCATGGCAAAGCTCAATGGCATTCTATTATTACAGTATGCGGCTGCGTTTTCATCGGCGTTTATACCCGCTTCTTCGGCCGTTTTTCTCACTGGAGAATTTAATATCAAAAAGCAGTGTTTTCGACTGCGCTTTGATCTATTTCATTTTTTATATTTTATATTATTTTATGCCTAAGAAGTTGATTTATTTTCTGCAAGAGAATTTAATATCAAAAAGCAATAATGTCGACTGCGTTTAGATCTTTTTCATTTTTAAACAAATAAAGTTGGTTCTTTTTTACCAGTACTTAAAGTGCAAAATTGTGTTATAGACTAGAGTTTTCGTAAATATTTTTGTATAATATTTTATGTCTTAGAAGTTGATTTATTTTTGCTCTATTTGTTTGTTTATTTGTTTCCTTTTTCATCGACAAATATCTTCAAAGAGCATGGCAAAGCTCAATGGCATTCTATTATTACAGTATGCGGCTGCGTTTTCATCGGCGTTTCTACCCGCTTCTTCGGCCGTTTTTCTCACTGTAGAATTTAATATCAAAAAGCAGTGTTTTCGACTGCGCTTTGATCTATTTCATTTTTTATATTTTATATTATTTTATGCCTAAGAAGTTGATTTATTTTCTGCAAGAGAATTTAATATCAAAAAGCAATAATGTCGACTGCGTTTAGATCTTTTTCATTTTTAAACAAATAAAGTTGGTTCTTTTTTACCAGTACTTAAAGTGCAAAATTGTGTTATAGACTAGAGTTTTCGTAAATATTTTTGTATAATATTTTATGTCTTAGAAGTTGATTTATTTTTGCTCTATTTGTTTGTTTATTTGTTTCCTTTTTCATCGACAAATATCTTCAAAGAGCATGGCAAAGCTCAATGGCATTCTATTATTACAGTATGCGGCTGCGTTTTCATCGGCGTTTCTACCCGCTTCTTCGGCCGTTTTTCTCACTGGAGAATTTAAAATCAAAAAGCAGTGTTTTCGACTGCGCTTTGATCTATTTCATTTTTTATATTTTATATTATTTTATGCTTAAGAAGTTGATTTATTTTTGCTCCATTTGTTTGTTTATTTGTTTCCTTTTTCATCGACAAATATGTTCAAAGAGCATGGCAAAGCTCAATGGCATTCTATTATTACAGTATGCGGCTGCATTTCTATCGGCATTTCAACCCGCTTCTTCGGCCGTTTTTCTCACTGTAGAATTTAATATCAAAAAGCAGTGTTTTCGACTGCGTTTTGATCTATTTTACTTTTTATATTTTATATTATTTTATGCCTAAGAAGTTGATTTATTTTCTTCAAGAGAATTTAATATCAAAAAGCAGTGTAGAGAATTTAATATCAAAAAGCAATAATGTCGACTGCGTTTAGATCTTTTTCATTTTTAAACAAATAAAATTGGTTCTTTTTTACCAGTACTTAAAGTGCAAAATTGTGTTATAGACTAGAGTTTTCGTAAATATTTTTGTATAATATTTTATGTCTTAGAAGTTGATTTATTTTTGCTCTATTTGTTTGTTTATTTGTTTCCTTTTTCATCGACAAATATCTTCAAAGACCATGGCAAAGCTCAATGGCATTCTATTATTACAGTATGCGGCTGCGTTTTCATCGGCGTTTATACCCGCTTCTTCGGCCGTTTTTCTCACTGGAGAATTTAATATCAAAAAGCAGTGTTTTCGACTGCGCTTTGATCTATTTCATTTTTTATATTTTATATTATTTTATGCCTAAGAAGTTGATTTATTTTCTGCAAGAGAATTTAATATCAAAAAGCAATAATGTCGACTGCGTTTAGATCTTTTTCATTTTTAAACAAATAAAGTTGGTTCTTTTTTACCAGTACTTAAAGTGCAAAATTGTGTTATAGACTAGAGTTTTCGTAAATATTTTTGTATAATATTTTATGTCTTAGAAGTTGATTTATTTTTGCTCTATTTGTTTGTTTATTTGTTTCCTTTTTCATCGACAAATATCTTCAAAGAGCATGGCAAAGCTCAATGGCATTCTATTATTACAGTATGCGGCTGCGTTTTCATCGGCGTTTCTACCCGCTTCTTCGGCCGTTTTTCTCACTGTAGAATTTAATATCAAAAAGCAGTGTTTTCGACTGCGCTTTGATCTATTTCATTTTTTATATTTTATATTATTTTATGCCTAAGAAGTTGATTTATTTTCTGCAAGAGAATTTAATATCAAAAAGCAATAATGTCGACTGCGTTTAGATCTTTTTCATTTTTAAACAAATAAAGTTGGTTCTTTTTTACCAGTACTTAAAGTGCAAAATTGTGTTATAGACTAGAGTTTTCGTAAATATTTTTGTATAATATTTTATGTCTTAGAAGTTGATTTATTTTTGCTCTATTTGTTTGTTTATTTGTTTCCTTTTTCATCGACAAATATCTTCAAAGAGCATGGCAAAGCTCAATGGCATTCTATTATTACAGTATGCGGCTGCGTTTTCATCGGCGTTTCTACCCGCTTCTTCGGCCGTTTTTCTCACTGGAGAATTTAATATCAAAAAGCAGTGTTTTCGACTGCGCTTTGATCTATTTCATTTTTTATATTTTATATTATTTTATGCCTAAGAAGTTGATTTATTTTCTGCAAGAGAATTTAATATCAAAAAGCAATAATGTCGACTGCGTTTAGATCTTTTTCATTTTTAAACAAATAAAGTTGGTTCTTTTTTACCAGTACTTAAAGTGCAAAATTGTGTTATAGACTAGAGTTTTCGTAAATATTTTTGTATAATATTTTATGTCTTAGAAGTTGATTTATTTTTGCTCTGTTTGTTTATTTGTTTCCTTTTTCATCGACAAATATCTTCAAAGAGCATGGCAAAGCTCAATGGCATTCTATTATTACAGTATGCGGCTGCGTTTTCATCGGCGTTTCTACCCGCTTCATCGGCCGTTTTTCTCACTGGAGAATTTAATATCAAAAAGCAGTGTTTTCGACTGCGCTTTGATCTATTTCATTTTTTATATTTTATATTATTTTATGCTTAAGAAGTTGATTTATTTTTGCTCTATTTGTTTGTTTATTTGTTTCCTTTTTCATCGACAAATATCTTCAAAGAGCATGGCAAAGCTCAATGGCATTCTATTATTACAATATGCGGCTGCATTTCTATCGGCATTTCAACCCGCTTCTTCGGCCGTTTTTCTCACTGGAGAATTTAAAATCAAAAAGCAGTGTTTTCGACTGCGTTTTGATCTATTTCACTTTTTATATTTTATATTATTTTATGCCTAAGTTGATTTATTTTCTTCAAGAGAATTTAATATCAAAAAGCAGTGTAGAGAATTTAATATCAAAAAGCAATAATGTCGACTGCGTTTAGATCTTTTTCATTTTTAAACAAATAAAGTTGGTTCTTTTTTACCAGTACTTAAAGTGCAAAATTGTGTTATAAACTAGAGTTTTCGTAAATATTTTTGTACGATATATTATTTTATGCTTAAGAAGTTGATTTATTTTTGCTCTATTTGTTTGTTTATTTGTTTCCTTTTTCATCGACAAATATCTTCAAAGAGCATGGCAAAGCTCAATGGCATTCTATTATTACAGTATGCGGCTGCGTTTTCATCGACGTTTCTACCCGCTTCTTCGGCCGTTTTTCTCACTGGAGAATTTAATATCAAAAAGCAGTGTTTTCGACTGCGCTTTGATCTATTTCATTTTTTATATTTTATATTATTTTATGCTTAAGAAGTTGATTTATTTTTGCTCTATTTGTTTGTTTATTTGTTTCCTTTTTCATCGACAAATATCTTCAAAGAGCATGGCAAAGCTCAAAGGCATTCTATTATTACAGTATGCGGCTGCGTTTTCATCGGCGTTTCTACCCGCTTCTTCGGCCGTTTTTCTCACTGGAGAATTTAATATCAAAAAGCAGTGTTTTCGACTGCGCTTTGATCTATTTCATTTTTTATATTTTATATTATTTTATGCTTAAGAAGTTGATTTATTTTTGCTCCATTTGTTTGTTTATTTGTTTCCTTTTTCATCGACAAATATGTTCAAAGAGCATGGCAAAGCTCAATGGCATTCTATTATTACAGTATGCGGCTGCATTTCTATCGGCATTTCAACCCGCTTCTTCGGCCGTTTTTCTCACTGTAGAATTTAATATCAAAAAGCAGTGTTTTCGACTGCGTTTTGATCTATTTTACTTTTTATATTTTATATTATTTTATGCCTAAGAAGTTGATTTATTTTCTTCAAGAGAATTTAATATCAAAAAGCAGTGTAGAGAATTTAATATCAAAAAGCAATAATGTCGACTGCGTTTAGATCTTTTTCATTTTTAAACAAATAAAATTGGTTCTTTTTTACCAGTACTTAAAGTGCAAAATTGTGTTATAGACTAGAGTTTTCGTAAATATTTTTGTATAATATTTTATGTCTTAGAAGTTGATTTATTTTTGCTCTATTTGTTTGTTTATTTGTTTCCTTTTTCATCGACAAATATCTTCAAAGACCATGGCAAAGCTCAATGGCATTCTATTATTACAGTATGCGGCTGCGTTTTCATCGGCGTTTATACCCGCTTCTTCGGCCGTTTTTCTCACTGGAGAATTTAATATCAAAAAGCAGTGTTTTCGACTGCGCTTTGATCTATTTCATTTTTTATATTTTATATTATTTTATGCCTAAGAAGTTGATTTATTTTCTGCAAGAGAATTTAATATCAAAAAGCAATAATGTCGACTGCGTTTAGATCTTTTTCATTTTTAAACAAATAAAGTTGGTTCTTTTTTACCAGTACTTAAAGTGCAAAATTGTGTTATAGACTAGAGTTTTCGTAAATATTTTTGTATAATATTTTATGTCTTAGAAGTTGATTTATTTTTGCTCTATTTGTTTGTTTATTTGTTTCCTTTTTCATCGACAAATATCTTCAAAGAGCATGGCAAAGCTCAATGGCATTCTATTATTACAGTATGCGGCTGCGTTTTCATCGGCGTTTCTACCCGCTTCTTCGGCCGTTTTTCTCACTGTAGAATTTAATATCAAAAAGCAGTGTTTTCGACTGCGCTTTGATCTATTTCATTTTTTATATTTTATATTATTTTATGCCTAAGAAGTTGATTTATTTTCTGCAAGAGAATTTAATATCAAAAAGCAATAATGTCGACTGCGTTTAGATCTTTTTCATTTTTAAACAAATAAAGTTGGTTCTTTTTTACCAGTACTTAAAGTGCAAAATTGTGTTATAGACTAGAGTTTTCGTAAATATTTTTGTATAATATTTTATGTCTTAGAAGTTGATTTATTTTTGCTCTATTTGTTTGTTTATTTGTTTCCTTTTTCATCGACAAATATCTTCAAAGAGCATGGCAAAGCTCAATGGCATTCTATTATTACAGTATGCGGCTGCGTTTTCATCGGCGTTTCTACCCGCTTCTTCGGCCGTTTTTCTCACTGGAGAATTTAATATCAAAAAGCAGTGTTTTCGACTGCGCTTTGATCTATTTCATTTTTTATATTTTATATTATTTTATGCCTAAGAAGTTGATTTATTTTCTGCAAGAGAATTTAATATCAAAAAGCAATAATGTCGACTGCGTTTAGATCTTTTTCATTTTTAAACAAATAAAGTTGGTTCTTTTTTACCAGTACTTAAAGTGCAAAATTGTGTTATAGACTAGAGTTTTCGTAAATATTTTTGTATAATATTTTATGTCTTAGAAGTTGATTTATTTTTGCTCTGTTTGTTTATTTGTTTCCTTTTTCATCGACAAATATCTTCAAAGAGCATGGCAAAGCTCAATGGCATTCTATTATTACAGTATGCGGCTGCGTTTTCATCGGCGTTTCTACCCGCTTCATCGGCCGTTTTTCTCACTGGAGAATTTAATATCAAAAAGCAGTGTTTTCGACTGCGCTTTGATCTATTTCATTTTTTATATTTTATATTATTTTATGCTTAAGAAGTTGATTTATTTTTGCTCTATTTGTTTGTTTATTTGTTTCCTTTTTCATCGACAAATATCTTCAAAGAGCATGGCAAAGCTCAATGGCATTCTATTATTACAATATGCGGCTGCATTTCTATCGGCATTTCAACCCGCTTCTTCGGCCGTTTTTCTCACTGTAGAATTTAATATCAAAAAGCAGTGTTTTCGACTGCGCTTTGATCTATTTCATTTTTTATATTTTATATTATTTTATGCCTAAGAAGTTGATTTATTTTCTGCAAGAGAATTTAATATCAAAAAGCAATAATGTCGACTGCGTTTAGATCTTTTTCATTTTTAAACAAATAAAGTTGGTTCTTTTTTACCAGTACTTAAAGTGCAAAATTGTGTTATAGACTAGAGTTTTCGTAAATATTTTTGTATAATATTTTATGTCTTAGAAGTTGATTTATTTTTGCTCTATTTGTTTGTTTATTTGTTTCCTTTTTCATCGACAAATATCTTCAAAGAGCATGGCAAAGCTCAATGGCATTCTATTATTACAGTATGCGGCTGCGTTTTCATCGGCGTTTCTACCCGCTTCTTCGGCCGTTTTTCTCACTGGAGAATTTAAAATCAAAAAGCAGTGTTTTCGACTGCGCTTTGATCTATTTCATTTTTTATATTTTATATTATTTTATGCTTAAGAAGTTGATTTATTTTTGCTCCATTTGTTTGTTTATTTGTTTCCTTTTTCATCGACAAATATGTTCAAAGAGCATGGCAAAGCTCAATGGCATTCTATTATTACAGTATGCGGCTGCATTTCTATCGGCATTTCAACCCGCTTCTTCGGCCGTTTTTCTCACTGTAGAATTTAATATCAAAAAGCAGTGTTTTCGACTGCGTTTTGATCTATTTTACTTTTTATATTTTATATTATTTTATGCCTAAGAAGTTGATTTATTTTCTTCAAGAGAATTTAATATCAAAAAGCAGTGTAGAGAATTTAATATCAAAAAGCAATAATGTCGACTGCGTTTAGATCTTTTTCATTTTTAAACAAATAAAATTGGTTCTTTTTTACCAGTACTTAAAGTGCAAAATTGTGTTATAGACTAGAGTTTTCGTAAATATTTTTGTATAATATTTTATGTCTTAGAAGTTGATTTATTTTTGCTCTATTTGTTTGTTTATTTGTTTCCTTTTTCATCGACAAATATCTTCAAAGACCATGGCAAAGCTCAATGGCATTCTATTATTACAGTATGCGGCTGCGTTTTCATCGGCGTTTATACCCGCTTCTTCGGCCGTTTTTCTCACTGGAGAATTTAATATCAAAAAGCAGTGTTTTCGACTGCGCTTTGATCTATTTCATTTTTTATATTTTATATTATTTTATGCCTAAGAAGTTGATTTATTTTCTGCAAGAGAATTTAATATCAAAAAGCAATAATGTCGACTGCGTTTAGATCTTTTTCATTTTTAAACAAATAAAGTTGGTTCTTTTTTACCAGTACTTAAAGTGCAAAATTGTGTTATAGACTAGAGTTTTCGTAAATATTTTTGTATAATATTTTATGTCTTAGAAGTTGATTTATTTTTGCTCTATTTGTTTGTTTATTTGTTTCCTTTTTCATCGACAAATATCTTCAAAGAGCATGGCAAAGCTCAATGGCATTCTATTATTACAGTATGCGGCTGCGTTTTCATCGGCGTTTCTACCCGCTTCTTCGGCCGTTTTTCTCACTGTAGAATTTAATATCAAAAAGCAGTGTTTTCGACTGCGCTTTGATCTATTTCATTTTTTATATTTTATATTATTTTATGCCTAAGAAGTTGATTTATTTTCTGCAAGAGAATTTAATATCAAAAAGCAATAATGTCGACTGCGTTTAGATCTTTTTCATTTTTAAACAAATAAAGTTGGTTCTTTTTTACCAGTACTTAAAGTGCAAAATTGTGTTATAGACTAGAGTTTTCGTAAATATTTTTGTATAATATTTTATGTCTTAGAAGTTGATTTATTTTTGCTCTGTTTGTTTATTTGTTTCCTTTTTCATCGACAAATATCTTCAAAGAGCATGGCAAAGCTCAATGGCATTCTATTATTACAGTATGCGGCTGCGTTTTCATCGGCGTTTCTACCCGCTTCATCGGCCGTTTTTCTCACTGGAGAATTTAATATCAAAAAGCAGTGTTTTCGACTGCGCTTTGATCTATTTCATTTTTTATATTTTATATTATTTTATGCTTAAGAAGTTGATTTATTTTTGCTCTATTTGTTTGTTTATTTGTTTCCTTTTTCATCGACAAATATCTTCAAAGAGCATGGCAAAGCTCAATGGCATTCTATTATTACAATATGCGGCTGCATTTCTATCGGCATTTCAACCCGCTTCTTCGGCCGTTTTTCTCACTGTAGAATTTAATATCAAAAAGCAGTGTTTTCGACTGCGCTTTGATCTATTTCATTTTTTATATTTTATATTATTTTATGCTTAAGAAGTTGATTTATTTTTGCTCCATTTGTTTGTTTATTTGTTTCCTTTTTCATCGACAAATATGTTCAAAGAGCATGGCAAAGCTCAATGGCATTCTATTATTACAGTATGCGGCTGCATTTCTATCGGCATTTCAACCCGCTTCTTCGGCCGTTTTTCTCACTGTAGAATTTAATATCAAAAAGCAGTGTTTTCGACTGCGTTTTGATCTATTTTACTTTTTATATTTTATATTATTTTATGCCTAAGAAGTTGATTTATTTTCTTCAAGAGAATTTAATATCAAAAAGCAGTGTAGAGAATTTAATATCAAAAAGCAATAATGTCGACTGCGTTTAGATCTTTTTCATTTTTAAACAAATAAAATTGGTTCTTTTTTACCAGTACTTAAAGTGCAAAATTGTGTTATAGACTAGAGTTTTCGTAAATATTTTTGTATAATATTTTATGTCTTAGAAGTTGATTTATTTTTGCTCTATTTGTTTGTTTATTTGTTTCCTTTTTCATCGACAAATATCTTCAAAGACCATGGCAAAGCTCAATGGCATTCTATTATTACAGTATGCGGCTGCGTTTTCATCGGCGTTTATACCCGCTTCTTCGGCCGTTTTTCTCACTGGAGAATTTAATATCAAAAAGCAGTGTTTTCGACTGCGCTTTGATCTATTTCATTTTTTATATTTTATATTATTTTATGCCTAAGAAGTTGATTTATTTTCTGCAAGAGAATTTAATATCAAAAAGCAATAATGTCGACTGCGTTTAGATCTTTTTCATTTTTAAACAAATAAAGTTGGTTCTTTTTTACCAGTACTTAAAGTGCAAAATTGTGTTATAGACTAGAGTTTTCGTAAATATTTTTGTATAATATTTTATGTCTTAGAAGTTGATTTATTTTTGCTCTATTTGTTTGTTTATTTGTTTCCTTTTTCATCGACAAATATCTTCAAAGAGCATGGCAAAGCTCAATGGCATTCTATTATTACAGTATGCGGCTGCGTTTTCATCGGCGTTTCTACCCGCTTCTTCGGCCGTTTTTCTCACTGTAGAATTTAATATCAAAAAGCAGTGTTTTCGACTGCGCTTTGATCTATTTCATTTTTTATATTTTATATTATTTTATGCCTAAGAAGTTGATTTATTTTCTGCAAGAGAATTTAATATCAAAAAGCAATAATGTCGACTGCGTTTAGATCTTTTTCATTTTTAAACAAATAAAGTTGGTTCTTTTTTACCAGTACTTAAAGTGCAAAATTGTGTTATAGACTAGAGTTTTCGTAAATATTTTTGTATAATATTTTATGTCTTAGAAGTTGATTTATTTTTGCTCTATTTGTTTGTTTATTTGTTTCCTTTTTCATCGACAAATATCTTCAAAGAGCATGGCAAAGCTCAATGGCATTCTATTATTACAGTATGCGGCTGCGTTTTCATCGGCGTTTCTACCCGCTTCTTCGGCCGTTTTTCTCACTGGAGAATTTAATATCAAAAAGCAGTGTTTTCGACTGCGCTTTGATCTATTTCATTTTTTATATTTTATATTATTTTATGCCTAAGAAGTTGATTTATTTTCTGCAAGAGAATTTAATATCAAAAAGCAATAATGTCGACTGCGTTTAGATCTTTTTCATTTTTAAACAAATAAAGTTGGTTCTTTTTTACCAGTACTTAAAGTGCAAAATTGTGTTATAGACTAGAGTTTTCGTAAATATTTTTGTATAATATTTTATGTCTTAGAAGTTGATTTATTTTTGCTCTGTTTGTTTATTTGTTTCCTTTTTCATCGACAAATATCTTCAAAGAGCATGGCAAAGCTCAATGGCATTCTATTATTACAGTATGCGGCTGCGTTTTCATCGGCGTTTCTACCCGCTTCATCGGCCGTTTTTCTCACTGGAGAATTTAATATCAAAAAGCAGTGTTTTCGACTGCGCTTTGATCTATTTCATTTTTTATATTTTATATTATTTTATGCTTAAGAAGTTGATTTATTTTTGCTCTATTTGTTTGTTTATTTGTTTCCTTTTTCATCGACAAATATCTTCAAAGAGCATGGCAAAGCTCAATGGCATTCTATTATTACAATATGCGGCTGCATTTCTATCGGCATTTCAACCCGCTTCTTCGGCCGTTTTTCTCACTGTAGAATTTAATATCAAAAAGCAGTGTTTTCGACTGCGCTTTGATCTATTTCATTTTTTATATTTTATATTATTTTATGCTTAAGAAGTTGATTTATTTTTGCTCTATTTGTTTGTTTATTTGTTTCCTTTTTCATCGACAAATATCTTCAAAGAGCATGGCAAAGCTCAATGGCATTCTATTATTACAGTATGCTGCTGCGTTTTCATCGGCGTTTCTACCCGCTTCTTCGGCCGTTTTTCTCACTGGAGAATTTAATATCAAAAAGCAGTGTTTTCGACTGCGCTTTGATCTATTTCATTTTTTATATTTTATATTATTTTATGCTTAAGAAGTTGATTTATTTTTGCTCTATTTGTTTATTTATTTGTTTCCTTTTTCATCGACAAATATCTTCAAAGAGCATGGCAAAGCTCAATGGCATTCTATTATTACAGTATGCGGCTGCGTTTTGTTCGGCGTTTCTACCCGCTTCATCGGCCGTTTTTCTCACTGGAGAATTTAATACCAAAAAGCAGTGTTTTCGACTGCGCTTTGATCTATTTCATTTTTTATATTTTATATTATTTTATGCTTAAGAAGTTGATTTATTTTTGCTCTATTTGTTTGTTTATTTGTTTCCTTTTTCATCGACAAATATCTTCAAAGAGCATGGCAAAGCTCAATGGCATTCTATTATTACAATATGCGGCTGCATTTCTATGGGCATTTCAACCCGCTTCTTCGGCCGTTTTTCTCACTGTAGAATTTAATATCAAAAAGCAGTGTTTTCGACTGCGCTTTGATCTATTTCATTTTTTATATTTTATATTATTTTATGCTTAAGAAGTTGATTTATTTTTGCTCTATTTGTTTGTTTATTTGTTTCCTTTTTCATCGACAAATATCTTCAAAGAGCATGGCAAAGCTCAATGACATTCTATTATTACAGTATGCGGCTGCGTTTTCATCGGCGTTTCTACCCGCTTCTTCGGCCGTTTTTCTCACTGGAGAATTTAATATCAAAAAGCAGTGTTTTCGACTGCGCTTTGATCTATTTCATTTTTTTTATTTTATATTATTTTATGCTTAAGAAGTTGATTTATTTTTGCTCCATTTGTTTGTTTATTTGTTTCCTTTTTCATCGACAAATATCTTCAAAGAGCATGGCAAAGCTCAATGGCATTCTATTATTACAGTATGCGGCTGCATTTCTATCGGCATTTCAACCCGCTTCTTCGGCCGTTTTTCTCACTGTAGAATTTAATATCAAAAAGCAGTGTTTTCGACTGCGTTTTGATCTATTTCATTTTTTATATTTTATATTATTTTATGCCTAAGAAGTTGATTTATTTTCTGCAAGAGAATTTAATATCAAAAAGCAGTGTTTTCGACTGCGCTTTGATCTATTTCATTTTTTATATTTTATATTATTTTATGCCTAAGAAGTTGATTTATTTTCTGCAAGAGAATTTAATATCAAAAAGCAATAATGTCGACTGCGTTTAGATCTTTTTCATTTTTAAACAAATAAAGTTGGTTCTTTTTTACCAGTACTTAAAGTGCAAAATTGTGTTATAGACTAGAGTTTTCGTAAATATTTTTGTATAATATTTTATGTCTTAGAAGTTGATTTATTTTTGCTCTATTTGTTTGTTTATTTGTTTCCTTTTTCATCGACAAATATCTTCAAAGAGCATGGCAAAGCTCAATGGCATTCTATTATTACAGTATGCGGCTGCGTTTTCATCGGCGTTTCTACCCGCTTCATCGGCCGTTTTTCTCACTGGAGAATTTAATATCAAAAAGCAGTGTTTTCGACTGCGCTTTGATCTATTTCATTTTTTATATTTTATATTATTTTATGCTTAAGAAGTTGATTTATTTTTGCTCTATTTGTTTGTTTATTTGTTTCCTTTTTCATCGACAAATATCTTCAAAGAGCATGGCAAAGCTCAATGGCATTCTATTATTACAATATGCGGCTGCATTTCTATCGGCATTTCAACCCGCTTCTTCGGCCGTTTTTCTCACTGTAGAATTTAATATCAAAAAGCAGTGTTTTCGACTGCGCTTTGATCTATTTCATTTTTTATATTTTATATTATTTTATGCTTAAGAAGTTGATTTATTTTTGCTCTATTTGTTTGTTTATTTGTTTCCTTTTTCATCGACAAATATCTTCAAAGAGCATGGCAAAGCTCAATGGCATTCTATTATTACAGTATGCTGCTGCGTTTTCATCGGCGTTTCTACCCGCTTCTTCGGCCGTTTTTCTCACTGGAGAATTTAATATCAAAAAGCAGTGTTTTCGACTGCGCTTTGATCTATTTCATTTTTTATATTTTATATTATTTTATGCTTAAGAAGTTGATTTATTTTTGCTCTATTTGTTTATTTATTTGTTTCCTTTTTCATCGACAAATATCTTCAAAGAGCATGGCAAAGCTCAATGGCATTCTATTATTACAGTATGCGGCTGCGTTTTGTTCGGCGTTTCTACCCGCTTCATCGGCCGTTTTTCTCACTGGAGAATTTAATACCAAAAAGCAGTGTTTTCGACTGCGCTTTGATCTATTTCATTTTTTATATTTTATATTATTTTATGCTTAAGAAGTTGATTTATTTTTGCTCTATTTGTTTGTTTATTTGTTTCCTTTTTCATCGACAAATATCTTCAAAGAGCATGGCAAAGCTCAATGGCATTCTATTATTACAATATGCGGCTGCATTTCTATGGGCATTTCAACCCGCTTCTTCGGCCGTTTTTCTCACTGTAGAATTTAATATCAAAAAGCAGTGTTTTCGACTGCGCTTTGATCTATTTCTTTTTTTATATTTTATATTATTTTATGCTTAAGAAGTTGATTTATTTTTGCTCTATTTGTTTGTTTATTTGTTTCCTTTTTCATCGACAAATATCTTCAAAGAGCATGGCAAAGCTCAATGACATTCTATTATTACAGTATGCGGCTGCGTTTTCATCGGCGTTTCTACCCGCTTCTTCGGCCGTTTTTCTCACTGGAGAATTTAATATCAAAAAGCAGTGTTTTCGACTGCGCTTTGATCTATTTCATTTTTTATATTTTATATTATTTTATGCTTAAGAAGTTGATTTATTTTTGCTCCATTTGTTTGTTTATTTGTTTCCTTTTTCATCGACAAATATCTTCAAAGAGCATGGCAAAGCTCAATGGCATTCTATTATTACAGTATGCGGCTGCATTTCTATCGGCATTTCAACCCGCTTCTTCGGCCGTTTTTCTCACTGTAGAATTTAATATCAAAAAGCAGTGTTTTCGACTGCGTTTTGATCTATTTCATTTTTTATATTTTATATTATTTTATGCCTAAGAAGTTGATTTATTTTCTGCAAGAGAATTTAATATCAAAAAGCAGTGTTTTCGACTGCGCTTTGATCTATTTCATTTTTTATATTTTATATTATTTTATGCCTAAGAAGTTGATTTATTTTCTGCAAGAGAATTTAATATCAAAAAGCAATAATGTCGACTGCGTTTAGATCTTTTTCATTTTTAAACAAATAAAGTTGGTTCTTTTTTACCAGTACTTAAAGTGCAAAATTGTGTTATAGACTAGAGTTTTCGTAAATATTTTTGTATAATATTTTATGTCTTAGAAGTTGATTTATTTTTGCTCTATTTGTTTGTTTATTTGTTTCCTTTTTCATCGACAAATATCTTCAAAGAGCATGGCAAAGCTCAATGGCATTCTATTATTACAGTATGCGGCTGTGTTTTCATCGGCGTTTCTACCCGCTTCTTCGGCCGTTTTTCTCACTGGAGAATTTAATATCAAAAAGCAGTGTTTTCGACTGCGCTTTGATCTATTTCATTTTTTATATTTTATATTATTTTATGCTTAAGAAGTTGATTTATTTTTGCTCCATTTGTTTGTTTATTTGTTTCCTTTTTCATCGACAAATATCTTCAAAGAGCATGGCAAAGCTCAATGGCATTCTATTATTACAGTATGCGGCTGCATTTCTATCGGCATTTCAACCCGCTTCTTCGGCCGTTTTTCTCACTGTAGAATTTAATATCAAAAAGCAGTGTTTTCGACTGCGTTTTGATCTATTTCATTTTTTATATTTTATATTATTTTATGCCTAAGAAGTTGATTTATTTTCTGCAAGAGAATTTAATATCAAAAAGCAGTGTAGAGAATTTAATATCAAAAAGTAATAATGTCGACTGCGTTTAGATCTTTTTCATTTTTAAACAAATAAAGTTGGTTCTTTTTTACCAGTACTTAAAGTGCAAAATTGTGTTATAAACTAGAGTTTTCGTAAATATTTTTGTATAATATTTTATGTCTTAGAAGTTGATTTATTTTTGCTCTATTTGTTTGTTTATTTGTTTCCTTTTTCATCGACAAATATCTTCAAAGAGCATGGCAAAGCTCAATGGCATTCTATTATTACAGTATGCGGCTGCGTTTTCATCGGCGTTTCTACCCGCTTCTTCGGCCGTTTTTCTCACTGGAGAATTTAATATCAAAAAGCAGTGTTTTCAACTGCGCTTTGATCTATTTCATTTTTTATATTTTATATTATTTTATGCTTAAGAAGTTGATTTATTTTTGCTCCATTTGTTTGTTTATTTGTTTCCTTTTTCATCGACAAATATCTTCAAAGAGCATGGCAAAGCTCAATGGCATTCTATTATTACAGTATGCGGCTGCGTTTTCATCGGCGTTTCTACCCGCTTCTTCGGCCGTTTTTCTCACTGGAGAATTTAATATCAAAAAGCAGTGTTTTCGACTGCGCTTTGATCTATTTCATTTTTTATATTTTATATTATTTTATGCTTAAGAAGTTGATTTATTTTTGCTCCATTTGTCTATTTGTTTCCTTTTTCATCGACAAATATCTTCAAAGAGCATGGCAAAGCTCAATGGCATTCTATTATTACAGTATGCGGCTGCATTTCTATCGGCATTTCAACCCGCTTCTTCGGCCGTTTTTCTCACTGGAGAATTTAATATCAAAAAGCAGTGTTTTCGACTGCGCTTTGATCTATTTCATTTTTTATATTTTATATTATTTTATGCTTAAGAAGTTGATTTATTTTTGCTCTATTTGTTTGTTTATTTGTTTCCTTTTTCATCGACAAATATCTTCAAAGAGCATGGCAAAGCTCAATGGCATTCTATTATTACAATATGCGGCTGCATTTCTATCGGCATTTCAACCCGCTTCTTCGGCCGTTTTTCTCACTGTAGAATTTAATATCAAAAAGCAGTGTTTTCGACTGCGCTTTGATCTATTTCATTTTTTATATTTTATATTATTTTATGCTTAAGAAGTTGATTTATTTTTGCTCTATTTGTTTGTTTATTTGTTTCCTTTTTCATCGACAAATATCTTCAAAGAGCATGGCAAAGCTCAATGGCATTCTATTATTACAGTATGCGGCTGCGTTTTCATCGGCGTTTCTACCCGCTTCTTCGGCCGTTTTTCTCACTGGAGAATTTAATATCAAAAAGCAGTGTTTTCGACTGCGCTTTGATCTATTTCATTTTTTATATTTTATATTATTTTATGCTTAAGAAGTTGATTTATTTTTGCTCCATTTGTTTGTTTATTTGTTTCCTTTTTCATCGACAAATATCTTCAAAGAGCATGGCAAAGCTCAATGGCATTCTATTATTACAGTATGCGGCTGCATTTCTATCGGCATTTCAACCCGCTTCTTCGGCCGTTTTTCTCACTGGAGAATTTAATATCAAAAAGCAGTGTTTTCGACTGCGCTTTGATCTATTTCATTTTTTATATTTTATATTATTTTATGCTTAAGAAGTTGATTTATTTTTGCTCTATTTGTTTGTTTATTTGTTTCCTTTTTCATCGACAAATATCTTCAAAGAGCATGGCAAAGCTCAATGGCATTCTATTATTACAGTATGCGGTTGCGTTTTCATCGGCGTTTCTACCCGCTTCTTCGGCCGTTTTTCTCACTGGAGAATTTAATATCAAAAAGCAGTGTTTTCGACTGCGCTTTGATCTATTTCATTTTTTATATTTTATATTATTTTATGCTTAAGAAGTTGATTTATTTTTGCTCTATTTGTTTGTTTATTTGTTTCCTTTTTCATCGACAAATATCTTCAAAGAGCATGGCAAAGCTCAATGGCATTCTATTATTACAATATGCGGCTGCATTTCTATCGGCATTTCAACCCGCTTCTTCGGCCGTTTTTCTCACTGTAGAATTTAATATCAAAAAGCATTGTTTTCGACTGCGCTTTGATCTATTTCATTTTTTATATTTTATATTATTTTATGCCCAAGAAGTTGATTTATTTTCTGCAAGAGAATTTAATATCAAAAAGCAATAATGTCGACTGCGTTTAGATCTTTTTCATTTTTAAACAAATAAAGTTGGTTCTTTTTTACCAGTACTTAAAGTGCAAAATTGTGTTATAGACTAGAGTTTTCGTAAATATTTTTGTATAATATTTTATGTCTTAGAAGTTGATTTATTTTTGCTCTATTTGTTTGTTTATTTGTTTCCTTTTTCATCGACAAATATCTTCAAAGAGCATGGCAAAGCTCAATGGCATTCTATTATTACAGTATGCGGCTGCGTTTTCATCGGCGTTTCTACCCGCTTCTTCGGCCGTTTTTCTCACTGGAGAATTTAATATCAAAAAGCAGTGTTTTCGACTGCGTTTTGATCTATTTTACTTTTTATATTTTATATTATTTTATGCTTAAGAAGTTGATTTATTTTTGCTCCATTTGTTTGTTTATTTGTTTCCTTTTTCATCGACAAATATCTTCAAAGAGCATGGCAAAGCTCAATGGCATTCTATTATTACAATATGCGGCTGCATTTCTATCGGCATTTCAACCCGCTTCTTCGGCCGTTTTTCTCACTGTAGAATTTAATATCAAAAAGCATTGTTTTCGACTGCGCTTTGATCTATTTCATTTTTTATATTTTATATTATTTTATGCCTAAGAAGTTGATTTATTTTCTGCAAGAGAATTTAATATCAAAAAGCAATAATGTCGACTGCGTTTAGATCTTTTTCATTTTTAAACAAATAAAGTTGGTTCTTTTTTACCAGTACTTAAAGTGCAAAATTGTGTTATAAACTAGAGTTTTCGTAAATATTTTTGTACGATATATTATTTTATGCTTAAGAAGTTGATTTATTTTTGCTCTATTTGTTTGTTTATTTGTTTCCTTTTTCATCGACAAATATCTTCAAAGAGCATGGCAAAGCACAATGCCATTCTATTATTACAGTATGCGGCTGCGTTTTCATCGGCGTTTCTACCCGCTTCTTCGGCCGTTTTTCTCACTGGAGAATTTAATATCAAAAAGCAGTGTTTTCGACTGCGCTTTGATCGATTTCATTTTTTATATTTTATATTATTTTATGCTTAAGAAGTTGATTTATTTTTGCTCTATTTGTTTGTTTATTTGTTTCCTTTTTCATCGACAAATATCTTCAAAGAGCATGGCAAAGCTCAATGGCATTCTTTTATTACAATATGCGGCTTCATTTCTATCGGCATTTCAACCCGCTTCTTCGGCCGTTTTTCTCACTGTAGAATTTAATATCAAAAAGCAGTGTTTTCGACTGCGCTTTGATCTATTTCATTTTTTATATTTTATATTATTTTATACCTAAGAAGTTGATTTATTTTCTGCAAGAGAATTTAATATCAAAAAGCAATAATGTCGACTGCGTTTAGATCTTTTTCATTTTTAAACAAATAAAGTTGGTTCTTTTTTACCAGTACTTAAAGTGCAAAATTGTGTTATAGACTAGAGTTTTCGTAAATATTTTTGTATAATATTTTATGTCTTAGAAGTTGATTTATTTTTGCTCTACTTGTTTGTTTATTTGTTTCCTTTTTCATCGACAAATATCTTCAAAGAGCATGGCATTCTATTATTACAGTATGCGGCAGCGTTTTCATCGGCGTTTCTACCCGCTTCTTCGGCTGTTTTTCTCACTGGAGAATTTAATATCAAAAAGCAGTGTTTTCGACTGCGTTTTGATCTATTTTACTTTTTATATTTTATATTATTTTATGCCTAAGAAGTTGATTTATTTTCTTCAAGAGAATTTAATATCAGAAAGCAGTGTAGAGAATTTAATATCAAAAAGCAATAATGTCGACTGCGTTTAGATCTTTTTCATTTTTAAACAAATAAAGTTGGTTCTTTTTTACCAGTACTTAAAGTGCAAAATTGTGTTATAGACTAGAGTTTACGTAAATATTTTTGTATAATATTTTATGTCTTAGAAGTTGATTTATTTTTGCTCTATTTGTTTGTTTATTTGTTTCCTTTTTCATCGACAAATATCTTCAAAGAGCATGGCAAAGCTCAATGGCATTCTATTATTACAGTATGCGGCTTCGTTTTCATCGGCGTTTCTACCCGCTTCTTCGGCCGTTTTTCTCACTGGAGAATTTAATATCAAAAAGCACTGTTTTCGACTGCGTTTTGATCTATTTCACTTTTTATATTTTATATTATTTTATGCCTAAGAAGTTGATTTATTTTCTTCAAGAGAATTTAATATCAAAAAGCAGTGTAGAGAATTTAATATCAAAAAGCAATAATGTCGACTGCGTTTAGATCTTTTTCATTTTTAAACAAATAAAGTTGGTTCTTTTTTACCAGTACTTAAAGTGCGAAATTGTGTTATAAACTAGTTTTCGTAAATATTTTTGTACGATATATTATTTTATGCTTAAGAAGTTGATTCATTTTTGCTCTATTTGTTTGTTTATTTCTTTCCTTTTTCATCGACAAATATCTTCAAAGAGCATGGCAAAACTCAATGGCATTCTATTATTACAGTATGCGGCTGCATTCCTATCGGCATTTCAAACCGCTTCTTCGGCCGTTTTCCTCACTGTAGAATTTAATATCAAAAAGCAGTGTTTTCGACTGCGCTTTGATCTATTTCATTTTTTATATTTTATATTATTTTATGCCTAAGAAGTTGATTTATTTTCTGCAAGAGAATTTAATATCAAAAAGCAGTGTAGAGAATTTAATATCAAAAAGCAATAATGTCGACTGCGTTTAGATCTTTTTCATTTTTAAACAAATAAAGTTGGTTCTTTTTTACCAGTACTTAAAGTGCAAAATTGTGTTATAAAAGAGAGTTTTCGTAAATATTTTTGTACGATATATTATTTTATGCTTAAGAAGTTGATTCATTTTTGCTCTATTTGTTTGTTTATTTGTTTCCTTTTTCATCGACAAATATCTTCAAAGAGCATGGCAAAGCTCAATGGCATTCTATTATTACAGTATGCGGCTGCGATTTCATCGGCGTTTCTACCCGCTTCTTCGGCCGTTTTTCTCACTGGAGAATTTAATATCAAAAAGCAGTGTTTTCGACTGCGCTTTGATCTATTTCGATTTTATATTTTATATTATTTTATGCCTAAGAAGTTGATTTATTTTCTGCAAGAGAATTTAATATCAAAAAGCAGTGTAGAGAATTTAATATCAAAAAGCAATAATGTCGACTGCGTTTAAATCTTTTTCATTTTTAAACAAATAAAGTTGGTTCTTTTTTACCAGTACTTAAAGTGCAAAATTGTGTTATAGACTAGAGTTTTCGTAAATATTTTTGTATAATATTTTATGTCGTAGAAATTGATTTATTTTTGCTCTATTTGTTTGTTTATTTGTTTCCTTTTTCATGGACAAATATCTTCAAAGAGCATGGCAAAGCTCAATGGCATTCTATTATTACAGTATGCGGCTGCATTCCTATCGGCATTTCAACCCGCTTCTTCGGCCGTTTTTCTCACTGTAGAATTTAATATCAAAAAGCAGTGTTTTCGATTGCGCTTTGATCTATTTCATTTTTTATATTTTATATTATTTCATGCCTAAGAAGTTGATTTATTTTCTGCAAGAGAATTTAATATCAAAAAGCAGTGTAGAGAATTTAATATCAAAAAGCAATAATGTCGACTGCGTTTAGATCTTTTTCATTTTTAAACAAATAAAGTTGGTTCTTTTTTACCAGTACTTAAAGTGCAAAATTGTGTTATAGACTAGAGTTTTCGTAAACATTTTTGTATAATATTTTATGTCTTAGAAGTTGATTTATTTTTGCTCTATTTGTTTGTTTATTTGTTTCCTTTTTCATCGACAAATATCTTCCAAGAGCATGGCAAAGCTCAATGGCATTCTATTATTACAGTATGCGGCTGCGTTTTCATCGGCGTTTCTACCCGCTTCTTCGGCCGTTTTTCTCACTGGAGAATTTAATATCAAAAAGCAGTGTTTTCGACTGCGTTTTGATCTATTTTACTTTTTATATTTTATATTATTTTATGCCTAAGAAGTTGATTTATTTTCTTCAAGAGAATTTAATATCAGAAAGCAGTGTAGAGAATTTAATATCAAAAAGCAATAATGTCGACTGCGTTTAGATCTTTTTCATTTTTAAACAAATAAAGTTGGTTCTTTTTTACCAGTACTTAAAGTGCAAAATTGTGTTATAGACTAGAGTTTTCGTAAATATTTTTGTATAATATTTTATGTCTTAGAAGTTGATTTATTTTTGCTCTATTTGTTTGTTTATTTGTTTCCTTTTTCATCGACAAATATCTTCAAAGAGCATGGCAAAGCTCAATGGCATTCTATTATTACAGTATGTGGCTGCGTTTTCATCGGCATTTAAACCCGCTTCTTTGGCCGTTTTTCTCACTGGAGAATTTAATATCAAAAAGCAGTGTTTTCGACTACGTTTTGATCTATTTCATTTTTTATATTTTATATTATTTTGTGCCTAAGAAGTTGATTTATTTTCTTCAAGAGAATTTAATATCAAAAAGCAGTGTAGAGAATTTAATATCAAAAAGCAATAATGTCGACTGCGTTTAGATCTTTTTCATTTTTAAACAAATAAAGTTGGTTCTTTTTTACCAGTACTTAAAGTGCGAAATTGTGTTATAAACTAGTTTTCGTAAATATTTTTGTACGATATATTATTTTATGCTTAAGAAGTTGATTCATTTTTGCTCTATTTGTTTGTTTATTTCTTTCCTTTTTCATCGACAAATATCTTCAAAGAGCATGGCAAAGCTCAATGGCATTCTATTATTACAGTATGCGGCTGCATTCCTATCGGCATTTCAAACCGCTTCTTCGGCCGTTTTCCTCACTGTAGAATTTAATATCAAAAAGCAGTGTTTTCGACTGCGCTTTGATCTATTTCATTTTTTATATTTTATATTATTTTATGCCTAAGAAGTTGATTTATTTTCTGCAAGAGAATTTAATATCAAAAAGCAGTGTAGAGAATTTAATATCAAAAAGCAATAATGTCGACTGCGTTTAGATCTTTTTCATTTTTAAACAAATAAAGTTGGTTCTTTTTTACCAGTACTTAAAGTGCAAAATTGTGTTATAAAAGAGAGTTTTCGTAAATATTTTTGTACGATATATTATTTTATGCTTAAGAAGTTGATTCATTTTTGCTCTATTTGTTTGTTTATTTGTTTCCTTTTTCATCGACAAATATCTTCAAAGAGCATGGCAAAGCTCAATGGCATTCTATTATTACAGTATGCGGCTGCGATTTCATCGGCGTTTCTACCCGCTTCTTCGGCCGTTTTTCTCACTGGAGAATTTAATATCAAAAAGCAGTGTTTTCGACTGCGCTTTGATCTATTTCGATTTTATATTTTATATTATTTTATGCCTAAGAAGTTGATTTATTTTCTGCAAGAGAATTTAATATCAAAAAGCAGTGTAGAGAATTTAATATCAAAAAGCAATAATGTCGACTGCGTTTAAATCTTTTTCATTTTTAAACAAATAAAGTTGGTTCTTTTTTACCAGTACTTAAAGTGCAAAATTGTGTTATAGACTAGAGTTTTCGTAAATATTTTTGTATAATATTTTATGTCGTAGAAATTGATTTATTTTTGCTCTATTTGTTTGTTTATTTGTTTCCTTTTTCATGGACAAATATCTTCAAAGAGCATGGCAAAGCTCAATGGCATTCTATTATTACAGTATGCGGCTGCATTCCTATCGGCATTTCAACCCGCTTCTTCGGCCGTTTTTCTCACTGTAGAATTTAATATCAAAAAGCAGTGTTTTCGATTGCGCTTTGATCTATTTCATTTTTTATATTGTATATTATTTCATGCCTAAGAAGTTGATTTATTTTCTGCAAGAGAATTTAATATCAAAAAGCAGTGTAGAGAATTTAATATCAAAAAGCAATAATGTCGACTGCGTTTAGATCTTTTTCATTTTTAAACAAATAAAGTTGGTTCTTTTTTACCAGTACTTAAAGTGCAAAATTGTGTTATAGACTAGAGTTTTCGTAAACATTTTTGTATAATATTTTATGTCTTAGAAGTTGATTTATTTTTGCTCTATTTGTTTGTTTATTTGTTTCCTTTTTCATCGACAAATATCTTCCAAGAGCATGGCAAAGCTCAATGGCATTCTATTATTACAGTATGCGGCTGCGTTTTCATCGGCGTTTCTACCCGCTTCTTCGGCCGTTTTTCTCACTGGAGAATTTAATATGAAAAAGCAGTGTTTTCGACTGCGCTTTGATCTATTTCGATTTTATATTTTATATTATTTTATGCCTAAGAAGTTGATTTATTTTCTGCAAGAGAATTCAATATCAAAAAGCAGTGTAGAGAATTTAATATCAAAAAGCAATAATGTCGACTGCGTTTAGATCTTTTTCATTTTTAAACAAATAAAGTTGGTTCTTTTTTACCAGTACTTAAAGTGCAAAATTGTGTTATAAACTAGAGTTTTCGTAAATATTTTTGTACGATATATTATTTTATGCTTAAGAAGTTGATTTATTTTTGCTCTATTTGTTTGTTTATTTGTTTCCTTTTTCATCGACAAATATCTTCAAAGAGCATGGCAAAGCTCAATGGCATTCTATTCTTACAGTATGCGGCTGCGTTTTCATCGACGTTTCTACCCGCTTCTTCGGCCGTTTTTCTCACTGGAGAATTTAATATCAAAAAGCAGTGTTTTCGACTGCGCTTTGATCTATTTCATTTTTTATATTTTATATTATTTTATGCTTAAGAAGTTGATTTATTTTTGCTCTATTTGTTTTTTTATTTGTTTCCTTTTTCATCGACAAATATCTTCAAAGAGCATGGCAAAGCTCAATGGCATTCTATTCTTACAGTATGCGGCTGCGTTTTCATCGGCGTTTCTACCCGCTTCTTCGGCCGTTTTTCTCACTGGAGAATTTAATATCAAAAAGCAGTGTTTTCGACTGCGCTTTGATCTATTTCGATTTTATATTTTATATTATTTTATGCCTAAGAAGTTGATTTATTTTCTGCAAGAGAATTTAATATCAAAAAGCAGTGTAGAGAATTTAATATCAAAAAGCAATAATGTCGACTGCGTTTAGATCTTTTTCATTTTTAAACAAATAAAGTTGGTTCTTTTTTACCAGTACTTAAAGTGCAAAATTGTGTTATAAACTAGAGTTTTCGTAAATATTTTTGTACGATATATTATTTTATGCTTAAGAAGTTGATTTATTTTTGCTCTATTTGTTTGTTTATTTGTTTCCTTTTTCATCGACAAATATCTTCAAAGAGCATGGCAAAGCTCAATGGCATTCTTTTATTACAATATGCGGCTTCATTTCTATCGGCATTTCAACCCGCTTCTTCGGCCGTTTTTCTCACTGTAGAATTTAATATCAAAAAGCAGTGTTTTCGACTGCGCTTTGATCTATTTCATTTTTTATATTTTATATTATTTTATACCTAAGAAGTTGATTTATTTTCTGCAAGAGAATTTAATATCAAAAAGCAATAATGTCGACTGCGTTTAGATCTTTTTCATTTTTAAACAAATAAAGTTGGTTCTTTTTTACCAGTACTTAAAGTGCAAAATTGTGTTATAGACTAGAGTTTTCGTAAATATTTTTGTATAATATTTTATGTCTTAGAAGTTGATTTATTTTTGCTCTACTTGTTTGTTTATTTGTTTCCTTTTTCATCGACAAATATCTTCAAAGAGCATGGCAAAGCTCAATGGCATTCTATTATTACAGTATGCGGCAGCGTTTTCATCGGCGTTTCTACCCGCTTCTTCGGCCGTTTTTCTCACTGGAGAATTTAATATCAAAAAGCAGTGTTTTCGACTGCGTTTTGATCTATTTTACTTTTTATATTTTATATTATTTTATGCCTAAGAAGTTGATTTATTTTCTTCAAGAGAATTTAATATCAGAAAGCAGTGTAGAGAATTTAATATCAAAAAGCAATAATGTCGACTGCGTTTAGATCTTTTTCATTTTTAAACAAATAAAGTTGGTTCTTTTTTACCAGTACTTAAAGTGCAAAATTGTGTTATAGACTAGAGTTTTCGTAAATATTTTTGTATAATATTTTATGTTTTAGAAGTTGATTTATTTTTGCTCTATTTGTTTGTTTATTTGTTTCCTTTTTCATCGACAAATATCTTCAAAGAGCATGGCAAAGCTCAATGGCATTCTATTATTACAGTATGCGGCTTCGTTTTCATCGGCGTTTCTACCCGCTTCTTCGGCCGTTTTTCTCACTGGAGAATTTAATATCAAAAAGCACTGTTTTCGACTGCGTTTTGATCTATTTCACTTTTTATATTTTATATTATTTTATGCCTAAGAAGTTGATTTATTTTCTTCAAGAGAATTTAATATCAAAAAGCAGTGTAGAGAATTTAATATTAAAAAGCAATAATGTCGACTGCGTTTAGATCTTTTTCATTTTTAAACAAATAAAGTTGGTTCTTTTTTACCAGTACTTAAAGTGCGAAATTGTGTTATAAACTAGTTTTCGTAAATATTTTTGTACGATATATTATTTTATGCTTAAGAAGTTGATTCATTTTTGCTCTATTTGTTTGTTTATTTCTTTCCTTTTTCATCGACAAATATCTTCAAAGAGCATGGCAAAACTCAATGGCATTCTATTATTACAGTATGCGGCTGCATTCCTATCGGCATTTCAAACCGCTTCTTCGGCCGTTTTCCTCACTGTAGAATTTAATATCAAAAAGCAGTGTTTTCGACTGCGCTTTGATCTATTTCATTTTTTATATTTTATATTATTTTATGCCTAAGGAGTTGATTTATTTTCTGCAAGAGAATTTAATATCAAAAAGCAGTGTAGAGAATTTAATATCAAAAAGCAATAGCAAAAGCAGTGTTTTCGACTGCGCTTTGATCTATTTCGATTTTATATTTTATATTATTTTATGCCTAAGAAGTTGATTTATTTTCTGCAAGAGAATTTAATATCAAAAAGCAGTGTAGAGAATTTAATATCAAAAAGCAATAATGTCGACTGCGTTTAGATCTTTTTCATTTTTAAACAAATAAAGTTGGTTCTTTTTTACCAGTACTTAAAGTGCAAAATTGTGTTATAGACTAGAGTTTTCGTAAATATTTTTGTATAATATTTTATGTCGTAGAAATTGATTTATTTTTGCTCTATTTGTTTGTTTATTTGTTTCCTTTTTCATGGACAAATATCTTCAAAGAGCATGGCAAAGCTCAATGGCATTCTATTATTACAGTATGCGGCTGCATTCCTATCGGCATTTCAACCCGCTTCTTCGGCCGTTTTTCTCACTGTAGAATTTAATATCAAAAAGCAGTGTTTTCGATTGCGCTTTGATCTATTTCATTTTTTATATTTTATATTATTTCATGCCTAAGAAGTTGATTTATTTTCTGCAAGAGAATTTAATATCAAAAAGCAATAATGTCGACTGCGTTTAGATCTTTTTCATTTTTAAACAAATAAAATTGGTTCTTTTTTACCAGTACTTAAAGTGCAAAATTGTGTTATAAACTAGAGTTTTCGTAAATATTTTTGTATAATATTTTATGTCTTAGAAGTTGATTTATTTTTGCTCTATTTGTTTGTTTATTTGTTTCCTTTTTCATCGACAAATATCTTCAAAGAGCATGGCAAAGCTCAATGGCATTCTATTATTACAGTATGCGGCTGCGTTTTCATCGGCGTTTCTACCCGCTTCTTCGGCCGTTTTTCTCACTGGAGAATTTAATATGAAAAAGCAGTGTTTTCGACTGCGCTTTGATCTATTTCATTTTTTATATTTTATATTATTTCATGCCTAAGAAGTTGATTTATTTTCTGCAAGAGAATTTAATATCAAAAAGCAATAATGTCGACTGCGTTTAGATCTTTTTCATTTTTAAACAAATAAAGTTGGTTCTTTTTTACCAGTACTTAAAGTGCAAAATTGTGTTATAGACTAGAGTTTTCGTAAACATTTTTGTATAATATTTTATGTCTTAGAAGTTGATTTATTTTTGCTCTATTTGTTTGTTTATTTGTTTCCTTTTTCATCGACAAATATCTTCAAAGAGCATGGCAAAGCTCAATGGCATTCTATTATTACAGTATGCGGCAGCGTTTTCATCGGCGTTTCTACCCGCTTCTTCGGCCGTTTTTCTCACTGGAGAATTTAATATCAAAAAGCAGTGTTTTCGACTGCGTTTTGATCTATTTTACTTTTTATATTTTATATTATTTTATGCCTAAGAAGTTGATTTATTTTCTTCAAGAGAATTTAATATCAGAAAGCAGTGTAGAGAATTTAATATCAAAAAGCAATAATGTCGACTGCGTTTAGATCTTTTTCATTTTTAAACAAATAAAGTTGGTTCTTTTTTACCAGTACTTAAAGTGCAAAATTGTGTTATAGACTAGAGTTTTCGTAAATATTTTTGTATAATATTTTATGTCTTAGAAGTTGATTTATTTTTGCTCTATTTGTTTGTTTATTTGTTTCCTTTTTCATCGACAAATATCTTCAAAGAGCATGGCAAAGCTCAATGGCATTCTATTATTACAGTATGCGGCTTCGTTTTCATCGGCGTTTCTACCCGCTTCTTCGGCCGTTTTTCTCACTGGAGAATTTAATATCAAAAAGCACTGTTTTCGACTGCGTTTTGATCTATTTCACTTTTTATATTTTATATTATTTTATGCCTAAGAAGTTGATTTATTTTCTTCAAGAGAATTTAATATCAAAAAGCAGTGTAGAGAATTTAATATTAAAAAGCAATAATGTCGACTGCGTTTAGATCTTTTTCATTTTTAAACAAATAAAGTTGGTTCTTTTTTACCAGTACTTAAAGTGCGAAATTGTGTTATAAACTAGTTTTCGTAAATATTTTTGTACGATATATTATTTTATGCTTAAGAAGTTGATTCATTTTTGCTCTATTTGTTTGTTTATTTCTTTCCTTTTTCATCGACAAATATCTTCAAAGAGCATGGCAAAACTCAATGGCATTCTATTATTACAGTATGCGGCTGCATTCCTATCGGCATTTCAAACCGCTTCTTCGGCCGTTTTCCTCACTGTAGAATTTAATATCAAAAAGCAGTGTTTTCGACTGCGCTTTGATCTATTTCATTTTTTATATTTTATATTATTTTATGCCTAAGGAGTTGATTTATTTTCTGCAAGAGAATTTAATATCAAAAAGCAGTGTAGAGAATTTAATATCAAAAAGCAATAATGTCGACTGCGTTTAGATCTTTTTCATTTTTAAACAAATAAAGTTGGTTCTTTTTTACCAGTACTTAAAGTGCAAAATTGTGTTATAAAAGAGAGTTTTCGTAAATATTTTTGTACGATATATTATTTTATGCTTAAGAAGTTGATTCATTTTTGCTCTATTTGTTTGTTTATTTGTTTCCTTTTTCATCGACAAATATCTTCAAAGAGCATGGCAAAGCTCAATGGCATTCTATTATTACAGTAAGCGGCTGCGATTTCATCGGCGTTTCTACCCGCTTCTTCGGCCGTTTTTCTCACTGGAGAATTTAATATCAAAAAGCAGTGTTTTCGACTGCGCTTTGATCTATTTCGATTTTATATTTTATATTATTTTATGCCTAAGAAGTTGATTTATTTTCTGCAAGAGAATTTAATATCAAAAAGCAGTGTAGAGAATTTAATATCAAAAAGCAATAATGTCGACTGCGTTTAGATCTTTTTCATTTTTAAACAAATAAAGTTGGTTCTTTTTTACCAGTACTTAAAGTGCAAAATTGTGTTATAGACTAGAGTTTTCGTAAATATTTTTGTATAATATTTTATGTCGTAGAAATTGATTTATTTTTGCTCTATTTGTTTGTTTATTTGTTTCCTTTTTCATGGACAAATATCTTCAAAGAGCATGGCAAAGCTCAATGGCATTCTATTATTACAGTATGCGGCTGCATTCCTATCGGCATTTCAACCCGCTTCTTCGGCCGTTTTTCTCACTGTAGAATTTAATATCAAAAAGCAGTGTTTTCGATTGCGCTTTGATCTATTTCATTTTTTATATTTTATATTATTTCATGCCTAAGAAGTTGATTTATTTTCTGCAAGAGAATTTAATATCAAAAAGCAATAATGTCGACTGCGTTTAGATCTTTTTCATTTTTAAACAAATAAAGTTGGTTCTTTTTTACCAGTACTTAAAGTGCAAAATTGTGTTATAGACTAGAGTTTTCGTAAACATTTTTGTATAATATTTTATGTCTTAGAAGTTGATTTATTTTTGCTCTATTTGTTTGTTTATTTGTTTCCTTTTTCATCGACAAATATCTTCAAAGAGCATGGCAAAGCTCAATGGCATTCTATTATTACAATATGCGGCTGCATTTCTATCGGCATTTCAACCCGCTTCTTCGGCCGTTTTTCTCACTGTAGAATTTAATATCAAAAAGCAGTGTTTTCGACTGCGCTTTGATCTATTTCATTTTTTATATTTTATATTATTTTATGCCTAAGAAGTTGATTTATTTTCTGCAAGAGAATTTAATATCAAAAAGCAATAATGTCGACTGCGTTTAGATCTTTTTCATTTTTAAACAAATAAAGTTGGTTCTTTTTTACCAGTACTTAAAGTGCAAAATTGTGTTATAGACTAGAGTTTTCGTAAATATTTTTGTATAATATTTTATGTCTTAGAAGTTGATTTATTTTTGCTCTATTTGTTTGTTTATTTGTTTCCTTTTTCATCGACAAATATCTTCAAAGAGCATGGCAAAGCTCAATGGCATTCTATTATTACACAATGCGGCTGCGTTTTCATCGGCGTTTCTACCCGCTTCTTCGGCCGTTTTTCTCACTGGAGAATTTAATATCAAAAAGCAGTGTTTTCGACTGCGTTTTGATCTATTTTACTTTTTATATTTTATATTATTTTATGCCTAAGAAGTTGATTTATTTTCTTCAAGAGAATTTAATATCAAAAAGCAGTGTAGAGAATTTAATATCAAAAAGCAATAATGTCGACTGCGTTTAGATCTTTTTCATTTTTAAACAAATAAAGTTGGTTCTTTTTTACCAGTACTTAAAGTGCAAAATTGTGTTATAAACTAGAGTTTTCGTAAATATTTTTGTACGATATATTATTTTATGCTTAAGAAGTTGATTTATTTTTGCTCTATTTGTTTGTTTATTTGTTTCCTTTTTCATCGACAAATATCTTCAAAGAGCATGGCAAAGCTCAATGGCATTCTATTATTACAGTATGCGGCTGCGTTTTCATCGGCGTTTCTACCCGCTTCTTCGGCCGTTTTTCTCACTGGAGAATTTAATATCAAAAAGCAGTGTTTTCGACTGCGCTTTGATCTATTTCATTTTTTATATTTTATATTATTTTATGCTTAAGAAGTTGATTTATTTTTGCTCTATTTGTTTGTTTATTTGTTTCCTTTTTCATCGACAAATATCTTCAAAGAGCATGGCAAAGCTCAATGGCATTCTTTTATTACAATATGCGGCTTCATTTCTATCGGCATTTCAACCCGCTTCTTCGGCCGTTTTTCTCACTGTAGAATTTAATATCAAAAAGCAGTGTTTTCGACTGCGCTTTGATCTATTTCATTTTTTATATTTTATATTATTTTATACCTAAGAAGTTGATTTATTTTCTGCAAGAGAATTTAATATCAAAAAGCAATAATGTCGACTGCGTTTAGATCTTTTTCATTTTTAAACAAATAAAGTTGGTTCTTTTTTACCAGTACTTAAAGTGCAAAATTGTGTTATAGACTAGAGTTTTCGTAAATATTTTTGTATAATATTTTATGTCTTAGAAGTTGATTTATTTTTGCTCTACTTGTTTGTTTATTTGTTTCCTTTTTCATCGACAAATATCTTCAAAGAGCATGGCAAAGCTCAATGGCATTCTATTATTACAGTATGCGGCAGCGTTTTCATCGGCGTTTCTACCCGCTTCTTCGGCCGTTTTTCTCACTGGAGAATTTAATATCAAAAAGCAGTGTTTTCGACTGCGTTTTGATCTATTTTACTTTTTATATTTTATATTATTTTATGCCTAAGAAGTTGATTTATTTTCTTCAAGAGAATTTAATATCAGAAAGCAGTGTAGAGAATTTAATATCAAAAAGCAATAATGTCGACTGCGTTTAGATCTTTTTCATTTTTAAACAAATAAAGTTGGTTCTTTTTTACCAGTACTTAAAGTGCAAAATTGTGTTATAGACTAGAGTTTTCGTAAATATTTTTGTATAATATTTTATGTCTTAGAAGTTGATTTATTTTTGCTCTATTTGTTTGTTTATTTGTTTCCTTTTTCATCGACAAATATCTTCAAAGAGCATGGCAAAGCTCAATGGCATTCTATTATTACAGTATGCGGCTGCGTTTTCATCGGCGTTTCTACCCGCTTCTTCGGCCGTTTTTCTCACTGGAGAATTTAATGTCAAAAAGCAGTGTTTTCGACTGCGCTTTGATCTATTTCGATTTTATATTTTATATTATTTTATGCCTAAGAAGTTGATTTATTTTCTGCAAGAGAATTTAATATCAAAAAGCAGTGTAGAGAATTTAATATCAAAAAGCAATAATGTCGACTGCGTTTAGATCTTTTTCATTTTTAAACAAATAAAGTTGGTTCTTTTTTACCAGTACTTAAAGTGCAAAATTGTGTTATAGACTAGAGTTTTCGTAAATATTTTTGTATAATATTTTATGTCGTAGAAATTGGTTTATTTTTGCTCTATTTGTTTGTTTATTTGTTTCCTTTTTCATGGACAAATATCTTCAAAGAGCATGGCAAAGCTCAATGGCATTCTATTATTACAGTATGCGGCTGCATTCCTATCGGCATTTCAACCCGCTTCTTCGGCCGTTTTTCTCACTGTAGAATTTAATATCAAAAAGCAGTGTTTTCGATTGCGCTTTGATCTATTTCATTTTTTATATTTTATATTATTTCATGCCTAAGAAGTTGATTTATTTTCTGCAAGAGAATTTAATATCAAAAAGCAGTGTAGAGAATTTAATATCAAAAAGCAATAATGTCGACTGCGTTTAGATCTTTTTCATTTTTAAACAAATAAAGTTGGTTCTTTTTTACCAGTACTTAAAGTGCAAAATTGTGTTATAGACTAGAGTTTTCGTAAACATTTTTGTATAATATTTTATGTCTTAGAAGTTGATTTATTTTTGCTCTATTTGTTTGTTTATTTGTTTCCTTTTTCATCGACAAATATCTTCAAAGAGCATGGCAAAGCTCAATGGCATTCTATTATTACAGTATGCGGCTGCGCTTTCATCGGCGTTTCTACCCGCTTCTTCGGCCGTTTTTCTCACTGGAGAATTTAATATCAAAAAGCAGTGTTTTCGACTGCGCTTTGATCTATTTCATTTTTTATATTTTATATTATTTTATGCTTAAGAAGTTGATTTATTTTTGCTCTATTTGTTTGTTTATTTGTTTCCTTTTTCATGGACAAATATCTTCAAAGAGCATGGCAAAGCTCAATGGCATTCTATTATTACAGTATGCGGCTGCATTCCTATCGGCATTTCAACCCGCTTCTTCGGCCGTTTTTCTCACTGTAGAATTTAATATCAAAAAGCAGTGTTTTCGATTGCGCTTTGATCTATTTCATTTTTTATATTTTATATTATTTCATGCCTAAGAAGTTGATTTATTTTCTGCAAGAGAATTTAATATCAAAAAGCAGTGTAGAGAATTTAATATCAAAAAGCAATAATGTCGACTGCGTTTAGATCTTTTTCATTTTTAAACAAATAAAGTTGGTTCTTTTTTACCAGTACTTAAAGTGCAAAATTGTGTTATAGACTAGAGTTTTCGTAAACATTTTTGTATAATATTTTATGTCTTAGAAGTTGATTTATTTTTGCTCTATTTGTTTGTTTATTTGTTTCCTTTTTCATCGACAAATATCTTCAAAGAGCATGGCAAAGCTCAATGGCATTCTATTATTACAGTATGCGGCTGCGTTTTCATCGGCGTTTCTACCCGCTTCTTCGGCCGTTTTTCTCACTGGAGAATTTAATATCAAAAAGCAGTGTTTTCGACTGCGCTTTGATCTATTTCGATTTTATATTTTATATTATTTTATGCCTAAGAAGTTGATTTATTTTCTGCAAGAGAATTTAATATCAAAAAGCAGTGTAGAGAATTTAATATCAAAAAGCAATAATGTCGACTGCGTTTAGATCTTTTTCATTTTTAAACAAATAAAGTTGGTTCTTTTTTACCAGTACTTAAAGTGCAAAATTGTGTTATAAACTAGAGTTTTCGTAAATATTTTTGTACGATATATTATTTTATGCTTAAGAAGTTGATTTATTTTTGCTCTATTTGTTTGTTTATTTGTTTCCTTTTTCATCGACAAATATCTTCAAAGAGCATGGCAAAGCTCAATGGCATTCTATTATTACAGTATGCGGCTGCGTTTTCATCGGCGTTTCTACCCGCTTCTTCGGCCGTTTTTCTCACTGGAGAATTTAATATCAAAAAGCAGTGTTTTCGACTGCGCTTTGATCTATTTCATTTTTTATATTTTATATTATTTTATGCTTAAGAAGTTGATTTATTTTTGCTCTATTTGTTTGTTTATTTGTTTCCTTTTTCATCGACAAATATCTTCAAAGAGCATGGCAAAGCTCAATGGCATTCTTTTATTACAATATGCGGCTTCATTTCCATCGGCATTTCAACCCGCTTCTTCGGCCGTTTTTCTCACTGTAGAATTTAATATCAAAAAGCAGTGTTTTCGACTGCGCTTTGATCTATTTCATTTTTTATATTTTATATTATTTTATACCTAAGAAGTTGATTTATTTTCTGCAAGAGAATTTAATATCAAAAAGCAATAATGTCGACTGCGTTTAGATCTTTTTCATTTTTAAACAAATAAAGTTGGTTCTTTTTTACCAGTACTTAAAGTGCAAAATTGTGTTATAGACTAGAGTTTTCGTAAATATTTTTGTATAGTATTTTATGTCTTAGAAGTTGATTTATTTTTGCTCTACTTGTTTGTTTATTTGTTTCCTTTTTCATCGACAAATATCTTCAAAGAGCATGGCAAAGCTCAATGGCATTCTATTATTACAGTATGCGGCAGCGTTTTCATCGGCGTTTCTACCCGCTTCTTCGGCCGTTTTTCTCACTGGAGAATTTAATATCAAAAAGCAGTGTTTTCGACTGCGTTTTGATCTATTTTACTTTTTATATTTTATATTATTTTATGCCTAAGAAGTTGATTTATTTTCTTCAAGAGAATTTAATATCAGAAAGCAGTGTAGAGAATTTAATATCAAAAAGCAATAATGTCGACTGCGTTTAGATCTTTTTCATTTTTAAACAAATAAATTTGGTTCTTTTTTACCAGTACTTAAAGTGCAAAATTGTGTTATAGACTAGAGTTTTCGTAAATATTTTTGTATAATATTTTATGTCTTAGAAGTTGATTTATTTTTGCTCTATTTGTTTGTTTATTTGTTTCCTTTTTCATCGACAAATATCTTCAAAGAGCATGGCAAAGCTCAATGGCATTCTATTATTACAGTATGCGGCTTCGTTTTCATCGGCGTTTCTACCCGCTTCTTCAGCCGTTTTTCTCACTGGAGAATTTAATATCAAAAAGCACTGTTTTCGACTGCGTTTTGATCTATTTCACTTTTTATATTTTATATTATTTTATGCCTAAGAAGTTGATTTATTTTCTTCAAGAGAATTTAATATCAAAAAGCAGTGTAGAGAATTTAATATCAAAAAGCAATAATGTCGACTGCGTTTAGATCTTTTTCATTTTTAAACAAATAAAGTTGGTTCTTTTTTACCAGTACTTAAAGTGCAAAATTGTGTTATAGACTAGAGTTTTCGTAAATATTTTTGTATAATATTTTATGTTTAGAAGTTGATTTATTTTTGCTCTACTTGTTTGTTTATTTGTTTCCTTTTTCATCGACAAATATCTTCAAAGAGCATGGCAAAGCTCAATGGCATTCTATTATTACAGTATGCGGCAGCGTTTTCATCGGCGTTTCTACCCGCTTCTTCGGCCGTTTTTCTCACTGGAGAATTTAATATCAAAAAGCAGTGTTTTCGACTGCGCTTTGATCTATTTCATTTTTTATATTTTATATTATTTTATGCTTAAGAAGTTGATTTATTTTTGCTCTATTTGTTTGTTTATTTGTTTCCTTTTTCATCGACAAATATCTTCAAAGAGCATGGCAAAGCTCAATGGCATTCTATTATTACAGTATGCGGCTGCGTTTTCATCAGCGTTTCTACCCGCTTCTTCGGCCGTTTTTCTCACTGGAGAATTTAATATCAAAAAGCAGTGTTTTCGACTGCGTTTTGATCTATTTTACTTTTTATATTTTATATTATTTTATGCCTAAGAAGTTGATTTATTTTCTTCAAGAGAATTTAATATCAGAAAGCAGTGTAGAGAATTTAATATCAAAAAGCAATAATGTCGACTGCGTTTAGATCTTTTTCATTTTTAAACAAATAAATTTGGTTCTTTTTTACCAGTACTTAAAGTGCAAAATTGTGTTATAGACTAGAGTTTTCGTAAATATTTTTGTATAATATTTTATGTCTTAGAAGTTGATTTATTTTTGCTCTATTTGTTTGTTTATTTGTTTCCTTTTTCATCGACAAATATCTTCAAAGAGCATGGCAAAGCTCAATGGCATTCTATTATTACAGTATGCGGCAGCGTTTTCATCGGCGTTTCTACCCGCTTCTTCGGCCGTTTTTCTCACTGGAGAATTTAATATCAAAAAGCAGTGTTTTCGACTGCGTTTTGATCTATTTTACTTTTTATATTTTATATTATTTTATGCCTAAGAAGTTGATTTATTTTCTTGAAGAGAATTTAATATCAGAAAGCAGTGTAGAGAATTTAATATCAAAAAGCAATAATGTCGACTGCGTTTAGATCTTTTTCATTTTTAAACAAATAAATTTGGTTCTTTTTTACCAGTACTTAAAGTGCAAAATTGTGTTATAGACTAGAGTTTTCGTAAATATTTTTGTATAGTATTTTATGTCTTAGAAGTTGATTTATTTTTGCTCTACTTTTTTGTTTATTTGTTTCCTTTTTCATCGACAAATATCTTCAAAGAGCATGGCAAAGCTCAATGGCATTCTATTATTACAGTATGCGGCAGCGTTTTCATCGGCGTTTCTACCCGCTTCTTCGGCCGTTTTTCTCACTGGAGAATTTAATATCAAAAAGCAGTGTTTTCGACTGCGTTTTGATCTATTTTACTTTTTATATTTTATATTATTTTATGCCTAAGAAGTTGATTTATTTTCTTCAAGAGAATTTAATATCAGAAAGCAGTGTAGAGAATTTAATATCAAAAAGCAATAATGTCGACTGCGTTTAGATCTTTTTCATTTTTAAACAAATAAATTTGGTTCTTTTTTACCAGTACTTAAAGTGCAAAATTGTGTTATAGACTAGAGTTTTCGTAAATATTTTTGTATAATATTTTATGTCTTAGAAGTTGATTTATTTTTGCTCTATTTGTTTGTTTATTTGTTTCCTTTTTCATCGACAAATATCTTCAAAGAGCATGGCAAAGCTCAATGGCATTCTATTATTACAGTATGCGGCTTCGTTTTCATCGGCGTTTCTACCCGCTTCTTCAGCCGTTTTTCTCACTGGAGAATTTAATATCAAAAAGCACTGTTTTCGACTGCGTTTTGATCTATTTCACTTTTTATATTTTATATTATTTTATGCCTAAGAAGTTGATTTATTTTCTTCAAGAGAATTTAATATCAAAAAGCAGTGTAGAGAATTTAATATCAAAAAGCAATAATGTCGACTGCGTTTAGATCTTTTTCATTTTTAAACAAATAAAGTTGGTTCTTTTTTACCAGTACTTAAAGTGCGAAATTGTGTTATAAACTAGTTTTCGTAAATATTTTTGTACGATATATTATTTTATGCTTAAGAAGTTGATTCATTTTTGCTCTATTTGTTTGTTTATTTCTTTCCTTTTTCATCGACAAATATCTTCAAAGAGCATGGCAAAACTCAATGGCATTCTATTATTACAGTATGCGGCTGCATTCCTATCGGCATTTCAAACCGCTTCTTCGGCCGTTTTCCTCACTGTAGAATTTAATATCAAAAAGCAGTGTTTTCGACTGCGCTTTGATCTATTTCATTTTTTATATTTTATATTATTTTATGCCTAAGAAGTTGATTTATTTTCTGCAAGAGAATTTAATATCAAAAAGCAATGTAGAGAATTTAATATCAAAAAGCAATAATGTCGACTGCGTTTAGATCTTTTTCATTTTTAAACAAATAAAGTTGGTTCTTTTTTACCAGTACTTAAAATGCAAAATTGTGTTATAAAAGAGAGTTTTCGTAAATATTTTTGTACGATATATTATTTTATGCTTAAGAAGTTGATTCATTTTTGCTCTATTTGTTTGTTTATTTGTTTCCTTTTTCATCGACAAATATCTTCAAAGAGCATGGCAAAGCTCAATGGCATTCTATTATTACAGTATGCGGCTGCGATTTCATCGGCGTTTCTACCCGCTTCTTCGGCCGTTTTTCTCACTGGAGAATTTAATATCAAAAAGCAGTGTTTTCGACTGTGCTTTGATCTATTTCGATTTTATATTTTATATTATTTTATGCCTAAGAAGTTGATTTATTTTCTGCAAGAGAATTTAATATCAAAAAGCAGTGTAGAGAATTTAATATCAAAAAGCAATAATGTCGACTGCGTTTAGATCTTTTTCATTTTTAAACAAATAAAGTTGGTTCTTTTTTACCAGTACTTAAAGTGCAAAATTGTGTTATAGACTCGAGTTTTCGTAAATATTTTTGTATAATATTTTATGTCGTAGAAATTGGTTTATTTTTGCTCTATTTGTTTTTTTATTTGTTTCCTTTTTCATGGACAAATATCTTCAAAGAGCATGGCAAAGCTCAATGGCATTCTATTATTACAGTATGCGGCTGCATTCCTATCGGCATTTCAACCCGCTTCTTCGGCCGTTTTTCTCACTGTAGAATTTAATATCAAAAAGCAGTGTTTTCGATTGCGCTTTGATCTATTTCATTTTTTATATTTTATATTATTTCATGCCTAAGAAGTTGATTTATTTTCTGCAAGAGAATTTAATATCAAAAAGCAGTGTAGAGAATTTAATATCAAAAAGCAATAATGTCGACTGCGTTTAGATCTTTTTCATTTTTAAACAAATAAAGTTGGTTCTTTTTTACCAGTACTTAAAGTGCAAAATTGTGTTATAGACTAGAGTTTTCGTAAACATTTTTGTATAATATTTTATGTCTTAGAAGTTGATTTATTTTTGCTCTATTTGTTTGTTTATTTGTTTCCTTTTTCATCGACAAATATCTTCAAAGAGCATGGCAAAGCTCAATGGCATTCTATTATTACAGTATGCGGCTGCGTTTTCATCGGCGTTTCTACCCGCTTCTTCGGCCGTTTTTCTCACTGGAGAATTTAATATCAAAAAGCAGTGTTTTCGACTGCGCTTTGATCTATTTCATTTTTTATATTTTATATTATTTTATGCTTAAGAAGTTGATTTATTTTTGCTCTACTTGTTTGTTTATTTGTTTCCTTTTTCATCGACAAATATCTTCAAAGAGCATGGCAAAGCTCAATGGCATTCTATTATTACAATATGCGGCTGCATTTCTATCGGCATTTCAACCCGCTTCTTCGGCCGTTTTTCTCACTGTAGAATTTAATATCAAAAAGCAGTGTTTTCGACTGCGCTTTGATCTATTTCATTTTTTATATTTTATATTATTTTATGCCTAAGAAGTTGATTTATTTTCTGCAAGAGAATTTAATATCAAAAAGCAATAATGTCGACTGCGTTTAGATCTTTTTCATTTTTAAACAAATAAAGTTGGTTCTTTTTTACCAGTACTTAAAGTGCAAAATTGTGTTATAGACTAGAGTTTTCGTAAATATTTTTGTATAATATTTTATGTCTTAGAAGTTGATTTATTTTTGCTCTATTTGTTTGTTTATTTGTTTCCTTTTTCATCGACAAATATCTTCAAAGAGCATGGCAAAGCTCAATGGCATTCTATTATTACAGTATGCGGCTGCGTTTTCATCGGCGTTTCTACCCGCTTCTTCGGCCGTTTTTCTCACTGGAGAATTTAATATCAAAAAGCAGTGTTTTCGACTGCGTTTTGATCTATTTTACTTTTTATATTTTATATTATTTTATGCCTAAGAAGTTGATTTATTTTCTTCAAGAGAATTTAATATCAAAAAGCAGTGTAGAGAATTTAATATCAAAAAGCAATAATGTCGACTGCGTTTAGATCTTTTTCATTTTTAAACAAATAAATTTGGTTCTTTTTTACCAGTACTTAAAGTGCAAAATTGTGTTATAGACTAGAGTTTTCGTAAATATTTTTGTATAATATTTTATGTCTTAGAAGTTGATTTATTTTTGCTCTATTTGTTTGTTTATTTGTTTCCTTTTTCATCGACAAATATCTTCAAAGAGCATGGCAAAACTCAATGGCATTCTATTATTACAGTATGCGGCTGCATTCCTATCGGCATTTCAACCCGCTTCTTCGGCCGTTTTTCTCACTGTAGAATTTAATATCAAAAAGCAGTGTTTTCGACTGCGCTTTGATCTATTTCATTTTTTATATTTTATATTATTTTATGCTTAAGAAGTTGATTTATTTTTGCTCTACTTGTTTGTTTATTTGTTTCCTTTTTCATCGACAAATATCTTCAAAGAGCATGGCAAAGCTCAATGGCATTCTATTATTACAATATGCGGCTGCATTCCTATCGGCATTTCAAACCGCTTCTTCGGCCGTTTTTCTCACTGGAGAATTTGATATCAAAAAGCAGTGTTTTCGACTGCGCTTTGATCTATTTCATTTTTTATATTTTATATTATTTTATGCTTAAGAAGTTGATTTATTTTTGCTCTACTTGTTTGTTTATTTGTTTCCTTTTTCATCGACAAATATCTTCAAAGAGCATGGCAAAGCTCAATGGCATTCTATTATTACAATATGCGGCTGCATTTCTATCGGCATTTCAACCCGCTTCTTCGGCCGTTTTTCTCACTGTAGAATTTAATATCAAAAAGCAGTGTTTTCGACTGCGCTTTGATCTATTTCATTTTTTATATTTTATATTATTTTATGCCTAAGAAGTTGATTTATTTTCTGCAAGAGAATTTAATATCAAAAAGCAATAATGTCGACTGCGTTTAGATCTTTTTCATTTTTAAACAAATAAAGTTGGTTCTTTCTTACCAGTACTTAAAGTGCAAAATTGTGTTATAGACTAGAGTTTTCGTAAATATTTTTGTATAATATTTTATGTCTTAGAAGTTGATTTATTTTTGCTCTATTTGTTTGTTTATTTGTTTCCTTTTTCATCGACAAATATCTTCAAAGAGCATGGCAAAGCTCAATGGCATTCTATTATTACAGTATGCGGCTTCGTTTTCATCGGCGTTTCTACCCGCTTCTTCGGCCGTTTTTCTCACTGGAGAATTTAATATCAAAAAGCAGTGTTTTCGACTGCGCTTTGATCTATTTCATTTTTTATATTTTATATTATTTTATGCTTAAGAAGTTGATTTATTTTTGCTCTACTTGTTTGTTTATTTGTTTCCTTTTTCATCGACAAATATCTTCAAAGAGCATGGCAAAGCTCAATGGCATTCTATTATTACAATATGCGGCTGCATTTCTATCGGCATTTCAACCCGCTTCTTCGGCCGTTTTTCTCACTGTAGAATTTAATATCAAAAAGCAGTGTTTTCGACTGCGCTTTGATCTATTTCATTTTTTATATTTTATATTATTTTATGCCTAAGAAGTTGATTTATTTTCTGCAAGAGAATTTAATATCAAAAAGCAATAATGTCGACTGCGTTTAGATCTTTTTCATTTTTAAACAAATAAAGTTGGTTCTTTTTTACCAGTACTTAAAGTGCGAAATTGTGTTATAAACTAGTTTTCGTAAATATTTTTGTACGATATATTATTTTATGCTTAAGAAGTTGATTCATTTTTGCTCTATTTGTTTGTTTATTTCTTTCCTTTTTCATCGACAAATATCTTCAAAGAGCATGGCAAAACTCAATGGCATTCTATTATTACAGTATGCGGCTGCATTCCTATCGGCATTTCAAACCGCTTCTTCGGCCGTTTTCCTCACTGTAGAATTTAATATCAAAAAGCAGTGTTTTCGACTGCGCTTTGATCTATTTCATTTTTTATATTTTATATTATTTTATGCCTAAGAAGTTGATTTATTTTCTGCAAGAGAATTTAATATCAAAAAGCAATGTAGAGAATTTAATATCAAAAAGCAATAATGTCGACTGCGTTTAGATCTTTTTCATTTTTAAACAAATAAAGTTGGTTCTTTTTTACCAGTACTTAAAGTGCAAAATTGTGTTATAAAAGAGAGTTTTCGTAAATATTTTTGTACGATATATTATTTTATGCTTAAGAAGTTGATTCATTTTTGCTCTATTTGTTTGTTTATTTGTTTCCTTTTTCATCGACAAATATCTTCAAAGAGCATGGCAAAGCTCAATGGCATTCTATTATTACAGTATGCGGCTGCGATTTCATCGGCGTTTCTACCCGCTTCTTCGGCCGTTTTTCTCACTGGAGAATTTAATATCAAAAAGCAGTGTTTTCGACTGTGCTTTGATCTATTTCGATTTTATATTTTATATTATTTTATGCCTAAGAAGTTGATTTATTTTCTGCAAGAGAATTTAATATCAAAAAGCAGTGTAGAGAATTTAATATCAAAAAGCAATAATGTCGACTGCGTTTAGATCTTTTTCATTTTTAAACAAATAAAGTTGGTTCTTTTTTACCAGTACTTAAAGTGCAAAATTGTGTTATAGACTCGAGTTTTCGTAAATATTTTTGTATAATATTTTATGTCGTAGAAATTGGTTTATTTTTGCTCTATTTGTTTGTTTATTTGTTTCCTTTTTCATGGACAAATATCTTCAAAGAGCATGGCAAAGCTCAATGGCATTCTATTATTACAGTATGCGGCTGCATTCCTATCGGCATTTCAACCCGCTTCTTCGGCCGTTTTTCTCACTGTAGAATTTAATATCAAAAAGCAGTGTTTTCGATTGCGCTTTGATCTATTTCATTTTTTATATTTTATATTATTTCATGCCTAAGAAGTTGATTTATTTTCTGCAAGAGAATTTAATATCAAAAAGCAGTGTAGAGAATTTAATATCAAAAAGCAATAATGTCGACTGCGTTTAGATCTTTTTCATTTTTAAACAAATAAAGTTGGTTCTTTTTTACCAGTACTTAAAGTGCAAAATTGTGTTATAGACTAGAGTTTTCGTAAACATTTTTGTATAATATTTTATGTCTTAGAAGTTGATTTATTTTTGCTCTATTTGTTTGTTTATTTGTTTCCTTTTTCATCGACAAATATCTTCAAAGAGCATGGCAAAGCTCAATGGCATTCTATTATTACAGTATGCGGCTGCGTTTTCATCGGCGTTTCTACCCGCTTCTTCGGCCGTTTTTCTCACTGGAGAATTTAATATCAAAAAGCAGTGTTTTCGACTGCGCTTTGATCTATTTCATTTTTTATATTTTATATTATTTTATGCTTAAGAAGTTGATTTATTTTTGCTCTATTTGTTTGTTTATTTGTTTCCTTTTTCATGGACAAATATCTTCAAAGAGCATGGCAAAGCTCAATGGCATTCTATTATTACAGTATGCGGCTGCATTCCTATCGGCATTTCAACCCGCTTCTTCGGCCGTTTTTCTCACTGTAGAATTTAATATCAAAAAGCAGTGTTTTCGATTGCGCTTTGATCTATTTCATTTTTTATATTTTATATTATTTCATGCCTAAGAAGTTGATTTATTTTCTGCAAGAGAATTTAATATGAAAAAGCAGTGTAGAGAATTTAATATCAAAAAGCAATAATGTCGACTGCGTTTAGATCTTTTTCATTTTTAAACAAATAAAGTTGGTTCTTTTTTACCAGTACTTAAAGTGCAAAATTGTGTTATAGACTAGAGTTTTCGTAAACATTTTTGTATAATATTTTATGTCTTAGAAGTTGATTTATTTTTGCTCTATTTGTTTGTTTATTTGTTTCCTTTTTCATCGACAAATATCTTCAAAGAGCATGGCAAAGCTCAATGGCATTCTATTATTACAGTATGCGGCTGCGTTTTCATCGGCGTTTCTACCCGCTTCTTCGGCCGTATTTCTCACTGGAGAATTTAATATCAAAAAGCAGTGTTTTCGACTGCGCTTTGATCTATTTCGATTTTATATTTTATATTATTTTATGCCTAAGAAGTTGATTTATTTTCTGCAAGAGAATTTAATATCAAAAAGCAGTGTAGAGAATTTAATATCAAAAAGCAATAATGTCGACTGCGTTTAGATCTTTTTCATTTTTAAACAAATAAAGTTGGTTCTTTTTTACCAGTACTTAAAGTGCAAAATTGTGTTATAAACTAGAGTTTTCGTAAATATTTTTGTACGATATATTATTTTATGCTTAAGAAGTTGATTTATTTTTGCTCTATTTGTTTGTTTATTTGTTTCCTTTTTCATCGACAAATATCTTCAAAGAGCATGGCAAAGCTCAATGGCATTCTATTATTACAGTATGCGGCTGCGTTTTCATCGGCGTTTCTACCCGCTTCTTCGGCCGTTTTTCTCACTGGAGAATTTAATATCAAAAAGCAGTGTTTTCGACTGCGCTTTGATCTATTTCATTTTTTATATTTTATATTATTTTATGCTTAAGAAGTTGATTTATTTTTGCATTATTTGTTTGTTTATTTGTTTCCTTTTTCATCGACAAATATCTTCAAAGAGCATGGCAAAGCTCAATGGCATTCTTTTATTACAATATGCGGCTTCATTTCCATCGGCATTTCAACCCGCTTCTTCGGCCGTTTTTCTCACTGTTGAATTTAATATCAAAAAGCAGTGTTTTCGACTGCGCTTTGATCTATTTCATTTTTTATATTTTATATTATTTTATACCTAAGAAGTTGATTTATTTTCTGCAAGAGAATTTAATATCAAAAAGCAATAATGTCGACTGCGTTTAGATCTTTTTCATTTTTAAACAAATAAAGTTGGTTCTTTTTTACCAGTACTTAAAGTGCAAAATTGTGTTATAGACTAGAGTTTTCGTAAATATTTTTGTATAGTATTTTATGTCTTAGAAGTTGATTTATTTTTGCTCTACTTGTTTGTTTATTTGTTTCCTTTTTCATCGACAAATATCTTCAAAGAGCATGGCAAAGCTCAATGGCATTCTATTATTACAGTATGCGGCAGCGTTTTCATCGGCGTTTCTACCCGCTTCTTCGGCCGTTTTTCTCACTGGAGAATTTAATATCAAAAAGCAGTGTTTTCGACTGCGTTTTGATCTATTTTACTTTTTATATTTTATATTATTTTATGCCTAAGAAGTTGATTTATTTTCTTCAAGAGAATTTAATATCAGAAAGCAGTGTAGAGAATTTAATATCAAAAAGCAATAATGTCGACTGCGTTTAGATCTTTTTCATTTTTAAACAAATAAATTTGGTTCTTTTTTACCAGTACTTAAAGTGCAAAATTGTGTTATAGACTAGAGTTTTCGTAAATATTTTTGTATAATATTTTATGTCTTAGAAGTTGATTTATTTTTGCTCTATTTGTTTGTTTATTTGTTTCCTTTTTCATCGACAAATATCTTCAAAGAGCATGGCAAAGCTCAATGGCATTCTATTATTACAGTATGCGGCTTCGTTTTCATCGGCGTTTCTACCCGCTTCTTCGGCCGTTTTTCTCACTGGAGAATTTAATATCAAAAAGCACTGTTTTCGACTGCGTTTTGATCTATTTCACTTTTTATATTTTATATTATTTTATGCCTAAGAAGTTGATTTATTTTCTTCAAGAGAATTTAATATCAAAAAGCAGTGTAGAGAATTTAATATCAAAAAGCAATAATGTCGACTGCGTTTAGATCTTTTTCATTTTTAAACAAATAAAGTTGGTTCTTTTTTACCAGTACTTAAAGTGCGAAATTGTGTTATAAACTAGTTTTCGTAAATATTTTTGTACGATATATTATTTTATGCTTAAGAAGTTGATTCATTTTTGCTCTATTTGTTTGTTTATTTCTTTCCTTTTTCATCGACAAATATCTTCAAAGAGCATGGCAAAACTCAATGGCATTCTATTATTACAGTATGCGGCTGCATTCCTATCGGCATTTCAAACCGCTTCTTCGGCCGTTTTCCTCACTGTAGAATTTAATATCAAAAAGCAGTGTTTTCGACTGCGCTTTGATCTATTTCATTTTTTATATTTTATATTATTTTATGCCTAAGAAGTTGATTTATTTTCTGCAAGAGAATTTAATATCAAAAAGCAATGTAGAGAATTTAATATCAAAAAGCAATAATGTCGACTGCGTTTAGATCTTTTTCATTTTTAAACAAATAAAGTTGGTTCTTTTTTACCAGTACTTAAAGTGCAAAATTGTGTTATAAAAGAGAGTTTTCGTAAATATTTTTGTACGATATATTATTTTATGCTTAAGAAGTTGATTCATTTTTGCTCTATTTGTTTGTTTATTTGTTTCCTTTTTCATCGACAAATATCTTCAAAGAGCATGGCAAAGCTCAATGGCATTCTATTATTACAGTATGCGGCTGCGATTTCATCGGCGTTTCTACCCGCTTCTTCGGCCGTTTTTCTCACTGGAGAATTTAATATCAAAAAGCAGTGTTTTCGACTGTGCTTTGATCTATTTCGATTTTATATTTTATATTATTTTATGCCTAAGAAGTTGATTTATTTTTTGCAAGAGAATTTAATATCAAAAAGCAGTGTAGAGAATTTAATATCAAAAAGCAATAATGTCGACTGCGTTTAGATCTTTTTCATTTTTAAACAAATAAAGTTGGTTCTTTTTTACCAGTACTTAAAGTGCAAAATTGTGTTATAGACTCGAGTTTTCGTAAATATTTTTGTATAATATTTTATGTCGTAGAAATTGGTTTATTTTTGCTCTATTTGTTTTTTTATTTGTTTCCTTTTTCATGGACAAATATCTTCAAAGAGCATGGCAAAGCTCAATGGCATTCTATTATTACAGTATGCGGCTGCATTCCTATCGGCATTTCAACCCGCTTCTTCGGCCGTTTTTCTCACTGTAGAATTTAATATCAAAAAGCAGTGTTTTCGATTGCGCTTTGATCTATTTCATTTTTTATATTTTATATTATTTCATGCCTAAGAAGTTGATTTATTTTCTGCAAGAGAATTTAATATCAAAAAGCAGTGTAGAGAATTTAATATCAAAAAGCAATAATGTCGACTGCGTTTAGATCTTTTTCATTTTTAAACAAATAAAGTTGGTTCTTTTTTACCAGTACTTAAAGTGCAAAATTGTGTTATAGACTAGAGTTTTCGTAAACATTTTTGTATAATATTTTATGTCTTAGAAGTTGATTTATTTTTGCTCTATTTGTTTGTTTATTTGTTTCCTTTTTCATCGACAAATATCTTCAAAGAGCATGGCAAAGCTCAATGGCATTCTATTATTACAGTATGCGGCTGCGTTTTCATCGGCGTTTCTACCCGCTTCTTCGGCCGTTTTTCTCACTGGAGAATTTAATATCAAAAAGCAGTGTTTTCGACTGCGCTTTGATCTATTTCATTTTTTATATTTTATATTATTTTATGCTTAAGAAGTTGATTTATTTTTGCTCTACTTGTTTGTTTATTTGTTTCCTTTTTCATCGACAAATATCTTCAAAGAGCATGACAAAGCTCAATGGCATTCTATTATTACAATATGCGGCTGCATTTCTATCGGCATTTCAACCCGCTTCTTCGGCCGTTTTTCTCACTGTAGAATTTAATATCAAAAAGCAGTGTTTTCGACTGCGCTTTGATCTATTTCATTTTTTATATTTTATATTATTTTATGCCTAAGAAGTTGATTTATTTTCTGCAAGAGAATTTAATATCAAAAAGCAATAATGTCGACTGCGTTTAGATCTTTTTCATTTTTAAACAAATAAAGTTGGTTCTTTTTTACCAGTACTTAAAGTGCAAAATTGTGTTATAGACTAGAGTTTTCGTAAATATTTTTGTATAATATTTTATGTCTTAGAAGTTGATTTATTTTTGCTCTATTTGTTTGTTTATTTGTTTCCTTTTTCATCGACAAATATCTTCAAAGAGCATGGCAAAGCTCAATGGCATTCTATTATTACAGTATGCGGCTGCGTTTTCATCGGCGTTTCTACCCGCTTCTTCGGCCGTTTTTCTCACTGGAGAATTTAATATCAAAAAGCAGTGTTTTCGACTGCGTTTTGATCTATTTTACTTTTTATATTTTATATTATTTTATGCCTAAGAAGTTGATTTATTTTCTTCAAGAGAATTTAATATCAAAAAGCAGTGTAGAGAATTTAATATCAAAAAGCAATAATGTCGACTGCGTTTAGATCTTTTTCATTTTTAAACAAATAAAGATGGTTCTTTTTTACCAGTACTTAAAGTGCAAAATTGTGTTATAAACTAGAGTTTTCGTAAATATTTTTGTACGATATATTATTTTATGCTTAAGAAGTTGATTTATTTTTGCTCTATTTGTTTGTTTATTTGTTTCCTTTTTCATCGACAAATATCTTCAAAGAGCATGGCAAAGCTCAATGGCATTCTATTATTACAGTATGCGGCTGCGTTTTCATCGGCGTTTCTACCCGCTTCTTCGGCCGTTTTTCTCACTGGAGAATTTAATATCAAAAAGCAGTGTTTTCGACTGCGCTTTGATCTATTTCATTTTTTATATTTTATATTATTTTATGCTTAAGAAGTTGATTTATTTTTGCTCTATTTGTTTGTTTATTTGTTTCCTTTTTCATCGACAAATATCTTCAAAGAGCATGGCAAAGCTCAATGGCATTCTTTTATTACAATATGCGGCTTCATTTCTATCGGCATTTCAACCCGCTTCTTCGGCCCTTTTTCTCACTGTAGAATTTAATATCAAAAAGCAGTGTTTTCGACTGCGCTTTGATCTATTTCATTTTTTATATTTTATATTATTTTATACCTAAGAAGTTGATTTATTTTCTGCAAGAGAATTTAATATCAAAAAGCAATAATGTCGACTGCGTTTAGATCTTTTTCATTTTTAAACAAATAAAGTTGGTTCTTTTTTACCAGTACTTAAAGTGCAAAATTGTGTTATAGACTAGAGTTTTCGTAAATATTTTTGTATAATATTTTATGTCTTAGAAGTTGATTTATTTTTGCTCTACTTGTTTGTTTATTTGTTTCCTTTTTCATCGACAAATATCTTCAAAGAGCATGGCAAAGCTCAATGGCATTCTATTATTACAGTATGCGGCAGCGTTTTCATCGGCGTTTCTACCCTCTTCTTCGGCCGTTTTTCTCACTGGAGAATTTAATATCAAAAAGCAGTGTTTTCGACTGCGTTTTGATCTATTTTACTTTTTATATTTTATATTATTTTATGCCTAAGAAGTTGATTTATTTTCTGCCAGAGAATTTAATATCAAAAAGCAGTGTAGAGAATTTAATATCAAAAAGCAATAATGTCGACTGCGTTTAGATCTTTTTCATTTTTAAACAAATAAAGTTGGTTCTTTTTTACCAGTACTTAAAGTGCAAAATTGTGTTATAGACTAGAGTTTTCGTAAACATTTTTGTATAATATTTTATGTCTTAGAAGTTGATTTATTTTTGCTCTATTTGTTTGTTTATTTGTTTCCTTTTTCATCGACAAATATCTTCAAAGAGCATGGCAAAGCTCAATGGCATTCTATTATTACAGTATGCGGCTGCGTTTTCATCGGTGTTTCTACCCGCTTCTTCGGCCGTTTTTCTCACTGGAGAATTTAATATCAAAAAGCAGTGTTTTCGACTGCGCTTTGATCTATTTCGATTTTATATTTTATATTATTTTATGCCTAAGAAGTTGATTTATTTTCTGCAAGAGAATTTAATATCAAAAAGCAGTGTAGAGAATTTAATATCAAAAAGCAATAATGTCGACTGCGTTTAGATCTTTTTCATTTTTAAACAAATAAAGTTGGTTCTTTTTTACCAGTACTTAAAGTGCAAAATTGTGTTATAAACTAGAGTTTTCGTAAATATTTTTGTACGATATATTATTTTATGCTTAAGAAGTTGATTTATTTTTGCTCTATTTGTTTGTTTATTTGTTTCCTTTTTCATCGACAAATATCTTCAAAGAGCATGGCAAAGCTCAATGGCATTCTATTATTACAGTATGCGGCTGCGTTTTCATCGGCGTTTCTACCCGCTTCTTCGGCCGTTTTTCTCACTGGAGAATTTAATATCAAAAAGCAGTGTTTTCGACTGCGCTTTGATCTATTTCATTTTTTATATTTTATATTATTTTATGCTTAAGAAGTTGATTTATTTTTGCTCTATTTGTTTGTTTATTTGTTTCCTTTTTCATCGACAAATATCTTCAAAGAGCATGGCAAAGCTCAATGGCATTCTTTTATTACAATATGCGGCTTCATTTCCATCGGCATTTCAACCCGCTTCTTCGGCCGTTTTTCTCACTGTAGAATTTAATATCAAAAAGCAGTGTTTTCGACTGCGCTTTGATCTATTTCATTTCTTATATTTTATATTATTTTATACCTAAGAAGTTGATTTATTTTCTGCAAGAGAATTTAATATCAAAAAGCAATAATGTCGACTGCGTTTAGATCTTTTTCATTTTTAAACAAATAAAGTTGGTTCTTTTTTACCAGTACTTAAAGTGCAAAATTGTGTTATAGACTAGAGTTTTCGTAAATATTTTTGTATAATATTTTATGTCTTAGAAGTTGATTTATTTTTGCTCTACTTGTTTGTTTATTTGTTTCCTTTTTCATCGACAAATATCTTCAAAGAGCATGGCAAAGCTCAATGGCATTCTATTATTACAGTATGCGGCAGCGTTTTCATCGGCGTTTCTACCCGCTTCTTCGGCCGTTTTTCTCACTGGAGAATTTAATATCAAAAAGCAGTGTTTTCGACTGCGTTTTGATCTATTTTACTTTTTATATTTTATATTATTTTATGCCTAAGAAGTTGATATATTTTCTTCAAGAGAATTTAATATCAGAAAGCAGTGTAGAGAATTTAATATCAAAAAGCAATAATGTCGACTGCGTTTAGATCTTTTTCATTTTTAAACAAATAAAGTTGGTTCTTTTTTACCAGTACTTAAAGTGCAAAATTGTGTTATAGACTAGAGTTTTCGTAAATATTTTTGTATAATATTTTATGTCTTAGAAGTTGATTTATTTTTGCTCCACTTGTTTGTTTATTTGTTTCCTTTTTCATCGACAAATATCTTCAAAGAGCATGGCAAAGCTCAATGGCATTCTATTATTACAGTATGCGGCAGCGTTTTCATCGGCGTTTCTACCCTCTTCTTCGGCCGTTTTTCTCACTGGAGAATTTAATATCAAAAAGCAGTGTTTTCGACTGCGTTTTGATCTATTTTACTTTTTATATTTTATATTATTTTATGCCTAAGAAGTTGATTTATTTTCTGCCAGAGAATTTAATATCAAAAAGCAGTGTAGAGAATTTAATATCAAAAAGCAATAATGTCGACTGCGTTTAGATCTTTTTCATTTTTAAACAAATAAAGTTGGTTCTTTTTTACCAGTACTTAAAGTGCAAAATTGTGTTATAGACTAGAGTTTTCGTAAACATTTTTGTATAATATTTTATGTCTTAGAAGTTGATTTATTTTTGCTCTATTTGTTTGTTTATTTGTTTCCTTTTTCATCGACAAATATCTTCAAAGAGCATGGCAAAGCTCAATGGCATTCTATTATTACAGTATGCGGCTGCGTTTTCATCGGTGTTTCTACCCGCTTCTTCGGCCGTTTTTCTCACTGGAGAATTTAATATCAAAAAGCAGTGTTTTCGACTGCGCTTTGATCTATTTCGATTTTATATTTTATATTATTTTATGCCTAAGAAGTTGATTTATTTTCTGCAAGAGAATTTAATATCAAAAAGCAGTGTAGAGAATTTAATATCAAAAAACAATAATGTCGACTGCGTTTAGATCTTTTTCATTTTTAAACAAATAAAGTTGGTTCTTTTTTACCAGTACTTAAAGTGCAAAATTGTGTTATAAACTAGAGTTTTCGTAAATATTTTTGTACGATATATTATTTTATGCTTAAGAAGTTGATTTATTTTTGCTCTATTTGTTTGTTTATTTGTTTCCTTTTTCATCGACAAATATCTTCAAAGAGCATGGCAAAGCTCAATGGCATTCTATTATTACAGTATGCGGCTGCGTTTTCATCGGCGTTTCTACCCGCTTCTTCGGCCGTTTTTCTCACTGGAGAATTTAATATCAAAAAGCAGTGTTTTCGACTGCGCTTTGATCTATTTCGATTTTATATTTTATATTATTTTATGCCTAAGAAGTTGATTTATTTTCTGCAAGAGAATTTAATATCAAAAAGCAGTGTAGAGAATTTAATATCAAAAAGCAATAATGTCGACTGCGTTTAGATCTTTTTCATTTTTAAACAAATAAAGTTGGTTCTTTTTTACCAGTACTTAAAGTGCAAAATTGTGTTATAGACTAGAGTTTTCGTAAATATTTTTGTATAATATTTTATGTCTTAGAAGTTGATTTATTTTTGCTCTATTTGTTTGTTTATTTGTTTCCTTTTTCATCGACAAATATCTTCAAAGAGCATGGCAAAGCTCAATGGCATTCTATTATTACAGTATGCGGCTGCGTTTTCATCGGCGTTTCTACCCGCTTCTTCGGCCGTTTTTCTCACTGGAGAATTTAATATCAAAAAGCAGTGTTTTCGACTGCGTTTTGATCTATTTTACTTTTTATATTTTATATTATTTTATGCCTAAGAAGTTGATTTATTTTCTTCAAGAGAATTTAATATCAAAAAGCAGTGTAGAGAATTTAATATCAAAAAGCAATAATGTCGACTGCGTTTAGATCTTTTTCATTTTTAAACAAATAAAGATGGTTCTTTTTTACCAGTACTTAAAGTGCAAAATTGTGTTATAAACTAGAGTTTTCGTAAATATTTTTGTACGATATATTATTTTATGCTTAAGAAGTTGATTTATTTTTGCTCTATTTGTTTGTTTATTTGTTTCCTTTTTCATCGACAAATATCTTCAAAGAGCATGGCAAAGCTCAATGGCATTCTATTATTACAGTATGCGGCTGCGTTTTCATCGGCGTTTCTACCCGCTTCTTCGGCCGTTTTTCTCACTGGAGAATTTAATATCAAAAAGCAGTGTTTTCGACTGCGCTTTGATCTATTTCATTTTTTATATTTTATATTATTTTATGCTTAAGAAGTTGATTTATTTTTGCTCTATTTGTTTGTTTATTTGTTTCCTTTTTCATCGACAAATATCTTCAAAGAGCATGGCAAAGCTCAATGGCATTCTTTTATTACAATATGCGGCTTCATTTCTATCGGCATTTCAACCCGCTTCTTCGGCCCTTTTTCTCACTGTAGAATTTAATATCAAAAAGCAGTGTTTTCGACTGCGCTTTGATCTATTTCATTTTTTATATTTTATATTATTTTATACCTAAGAAGTTGATTTATTTTCTGCAAGAGAATTTAATATCAAAAAGCAATAATGTCGACTGCGTTTAGATCTTTTTCATTTTTAAACAAATAAAGTTGGTTCTTTTTTACCAGTACTTAAAGTGCAAAATTGTGTTATAGACTAGAGTTTTCGTAAATATTTTTGTATAATATTTTATGTCTTAGAAGTTGATTTATTTTTGCTCCACTTGTTTGTTTATTTGTTTCCTTTTTCATCGACAAATATCTTCAAAGAGCATGGCAAAGCTCAATGGCATTCTATTATTACAGTATGCGGCAGCGTTTTCATCGGCGTTTCTACCCTCTTCTTCGGCCGTTTTTCTCACTGGAGAATTTAATATCAAAAAGCAGTGTTTTCGACTGCGTTTTGATCTATTTTACTTTTTATATTTTATATTATTTTATGCCTAAGAAGTTGATTTATTTTCTGCCAGAGAATTTAATATCAAAAAGCAGTGTAGAGAATTTAATATCAAAAAGCAATAATGTCGACTGCGTTTAGATCTTTTTCATTTTTAAACAAATAAAGTTGGTTCTTTTTTACCAGTACTTAAAGTGCAAAATTGTGTTATAGACTAGAGTTTTCGTAAACATTTTTGTATAATATTTTATGTCTTAGAAGTTGATTTATTTTTGCTCTATTTGTTTGTTTATTTGTTTCCTTTTTCATCGACAAATATCTTCAAAGAGCATGGCAAAGCTCAATGGCATTCTATTATTACAGTATGCGGCTGCGTTTTCATCGGTGTTTCTACCCGCTTCTTCGGCCGTTTTTCTCACTGGAGAATTTAATATCAAAAAGCAGTGTTTTCGACTGCGCTTTGATCTATTTCGATTTTATATTTTATATTATTTTATGCCTAAGAAGTTGATTTATTTTCTGCAAGAGAATTTAATATCAAAAAGCAGTGTAGAGAATTTAATATCAAAAAGCAATAATGTCGACTGCGTTTAGATCTTTTTCATTTTTAAACAAATAAAGTTGGTTCTTTTTTACCAGTACTTAAAGTGCAAAATTGTGTTATAGACTAGAGTTTTCGTAAACATTTTTGTATAATATTTTATGTCTTAGAAGTTGATTTATTTTTGCTCTATTTGTTTGTTTATTTGTTTCCTTTTTCATCGACAAATATCTTCAAAGAGCATGGCAAAGCTCAATGGCATTCTATTATTACAGTATGCGGCTGCGTTTTCATCGGCGTTTCTACCCGCTTCTTCGGCCGTTTTTCTCACTGGAGAATTTAATATCAAAAAGCAGTGTTTTCGACTGCGCTTTGATCTATTTCGATTTTATATTTTATATTATTTTATGCCTAAGAAGTTGATTTATTTTCTGCAAGAGAATTTAATATCAAAAAGCAGTGTAGAGAATTTAATATCAAAAAGCAATAATGTCGACTGCGTTTAGATCTTTTTCATTTTTAAACAAATAAAGTTGGTTCTTTTTTACCAGTACTTAAAGTGCAAAATTGTGTTATAGACTAGAGTTTTCGTAAACATTTTTGTATAATATTTTATGTCTTAGAAGTTGATTTATTTTTGCTCTATTTGTTTGTTTATTTGTTTCCTTTTTCATCGACAAATATCTTCAAAGAGCATGGCAAAGCTCAATGGCATTCTATTATTACAGTATGCGGCTGCGTTTTCATCGGTGTTTCTACCCGCTTCTTCGGCCGTTTTTCTCACTGGAGAATTTAATATCAAAAAGCAGTGTTTTCGACTGCGCTTTGATCTATTTCGATTTTATATTTTATATTATTTTATGCCTAAGAAGTTGATTTATTTTCTGCAAGAGAATTTAATATCAAAAAGCAGTGTAGAGAATTTAATATCAAAAAGCAATAATGTCGACTGCGTTTAGATCTTTTTCATTTTTAAACAAATAAAGTTGGTTCTTTTTTACCAGTACTTAAAGTGCAAAATTGTGTTATAGACTAGAGTTTTCGTAAACATTTTTGTATAATATTTTATGTCTTAGAAGTTGATTTATTTTTGCTCTATTTGTTTGTTTATTTGTTTCCTTTTTCATCGACAAATATCTTCAAAGAGCATGGCAAAGCTCAATGGCATTCTATTATTACAGTATGCGGCTGCGTTTTCATCGGCGTTTCTACCCGCTTCTTCGGCCCTTTTTCTCACTGTAGAATTTAATATCAAAAAGCAGTGTTTTCGACTGCGCTTTGATCTATTTCATTTTTTATATTTTATATTATTTTATACCTAAGAAGTTGATTTATTTTCTGCAAGAGAATTTAATATCAAAAAGCAATAATGTCGACTGCGTTTAGATCTTTTTCATTTTTAAACAAATAAAGTTGGTTCTTTTTTACCAGTACTTAAAGTGCAAAATTGTGTTATAGACTAGAGTTTTCGTAAATATTTTTGTATAATATTTTATGTCTTAGAAGTTGATTTATTTTTGCTCCACTTGTTTGTTTATTTGTTTCCTTTTTCATCGACAAATATCTTCAAAGAGCATGGCAAAGCTCAATGGCATTCTATTATTACAGTATGCGGCAGCGTTTTCATCGGCGTTTCTACCCTCTTCTTCGGCCGTTTTTCTCACTGGAGAATTTAATATCAAAAAGCAGTGTTTTCGACTGCGTTTTGATCTATTTTACTTTTTATATTTTATATTATTTTATGCCTAAGAAGTTGATTTATTTTCTGCCAGAGAATTTAATATCAAAAAGCAGTGTAGAGAATTTAATATCAAAAAGCAATAATGTCGACTGCGTTTAGATCTTTTTCATTTTTAAACAAATAAAGTTGGTTCTTTTTTACCAGTACTTAAAGTGCAAAATTGTGTTATAGACTAGAGTTTTCGTAAATATTTTTGTATAATATTTTATGTCTTAGAAGTTGATTTATTTTTGCTCCACTTGTTTGTTTATTTGTTTCCTTTTTCATCGTCAAATATCTTCAAAGAGCATGGCAAAGCTCAATGGCATTCTATTATTACAGTATGCGGCAGCGTTTTCATCGGCGTTTCTACCCTCTTCTTCGGCCGTTTTTCTCACTGGAGAATTTAATATCAAAAAGCAGTGTTTTCGACTGCGTTTTGATCTATTTTACTTTTTATATTTTATATTATTTTATGCCTAAGAAGTTGATTTATTTTCTGCCAGAGAATTTAATATCAAAAAGCAGTGTAGAGAATTTAATATCAAAAAGCAATAATGTCGACTGCGTTTAGATCTTTTTCATTTTTAAACAAATAAAGTTGGTTCTTTTTTACCAGTACTTAAAGTGCAAAATTGTGTTATAGACTAGAGTTTTCGTAAACATTTTTGTATAATATTTTATGTCTTAGAAGTTGATTTATTTTTGCTCTATTTGTTTGTTTATTTGTTTCCTTTTTCATCGACAAATATCTTCAAAGAGCATGGCAAAGCTCAATGGCATTCTATTATTACAGTATGCGGCTGCGTTTTCATCGGTGTTTCTACCCGCTTCTTCGGCCGTTTTTCTCACTGGAGAATTTAATATCAAAAAGCAGTGTTTTCGACTGCGCTTTGATCTATTTCGATTTTATATTTTATATTATTTTATGCCTAAGAAGTTGATTTATTTTCTGCAAGAGAATTTAATATCAAAAAGCAGTGTAGAGAATTTAATATCAAAAAGCAATAATGTCGACTGCGTTTAGATCTTTTTCATTTTTAAACAAATAAAGTTGGTTCTTTTTTACCAGTACTTAAAGTGCAAAATTGTGTTATAGACTAGAGTTTTCGTAAACATTTTTGTATAATATTTTATGTCTTAGAAGTTGATTTATTTTTGCTCTATTTGTTTGTTTATTTGTTTCCTTTTTCATCGACAAATATCTTCAAAGAGCATGGCAAAGCTCAATGGCATTCTATTATTACAGTATGCGGCTGCGTTTTCATCGGTGTTTCTACCCGCTTCTTCGGCCGTTTTTCTCACTGGAGAATTTAATATCAAAAAGCAGTGTTTTCGACTGCGCTTTGATCTATTTCGATTTTATATTTTATATTATTTTATGCCTAAGAAGTTGATTTATTTTCTGCAAGAGAATTTAATATCAAAAAGCAGTGTAGAGAATTTAATATCAAAAAGCAATAATGTCGACTGCGTTTAGATCTTTTTCATTTTTAAACAAATAAAGTTGGTTCTTTTTTACCAGTACTTAAAGTGCAAAATTGTGTTATAGACTAGAGTTTTCGTAAACATTTTTGTATAATATTTTATGTCTTAGAAGTTGATTTATTTTTGCTCTATTTGTTTGTTTATTTGTTTCCTTTTTCATCGACAAATATCTTCAAAGAGCATGGCAAAGCTCAATGGCATTCTATTATTACAGTATGCGGCTGCGTTTTCATCGGCGTTTCTACCCGCTTCTTCGGCCCTTTTTCTCACTGTAGAATTTAATATCAAAAAGCAGTGTTTTCGACTGCGCTTTGATCTATTTCATTTTTTATATTTTATATTATTTTATACCTAAGAAGTTGATTTATTTTCTGCAAGAGAATTTAATATCAAAAAGCAATAATGTCGACTGCGTTTAGATCTTTTTCATTTTTAAACAAATAAAGTTGGTTCTTTTTTACCAGTACTTAAAGTGCAAAATTGTGTTATAGACTAGAGTTTTCGTAAATATTTTTGTATAATATTTTATGTCTTAGAAGTTGATTTATTTTTGCTCCACTTGTTTGTTTATTTGTTTCCTTTTTCATCGACAAATATCTTCAAAGAGCATGGCAAAGCTCAATGGCATTCTATTATTACAGTATGCGGCAGCGTTTTCATCGGCGTTTCTACCCTCTTCTTCGGCCGTTTTTCTCACTGGAGAATTTAATATCAAAAAGCAGTGTTTTCGACTGCGTTTTGATCTATTTTACTTTTTATATTTTATATTATTTTATGCCTAAGAAGTTGATTTATTTTCTGCCAGAGAATTTAATATCAAAAAGCAGTGTAGAGAATTTAATATCAAAAAGCAATAATGTCGACTGCGTTTAGATCTTTTTCATTTTTAAACAAATAAAGTTGGTTCTTTTTTACCAGTACTTAAAGTGCAAAATTGTGTTATAGACTAGAGTTTTCGTAAACATTTTTGTATAATATTTTATGTCTTAGAAGTTGATTTATTTTTGCTCTATTTGTTTGTTTATTTGTTTCCTTTTTCATCGACAAATATCTTCAAAGAGCATGGCAAAGCTCAATGGCATTCTATTATTACAGTATGCGGCTGCGTTTTCATCGGCGTTTCTACCCGCTTCTTCGGCCGTTTTTCTCACTGGAGAATTTAATATCAAAAAGCAGTGTTTTCGACTGCGTTTTGATCTATTTTACTTTTTATATTTTATATTATTTTATGCCTAAGAAGTTGATATATTTTCTTCAAGAGAATTTAATATCAGAAAGCAGTGTAGAGAATTTAATATCAAAAAGCAATAATGTCGACTGCGTTTAGATCTTTTTCATTTTTAAACAAATAAAGTTGGTTCTTTTTTACCAGTACTTAAAGTGCAAAATTGTGTTATAGACTAGAGTTTTCGTAAATATTTTTGTATAATATTTTATGTCTTAGAAGTTGATTTATTTTTGCTCCACTTGTTTGTTTATTTGTTTCCTTTTTCATCGACAAATATCTTCAAAGAGCATGGCAAAGCTCAATGGCATTCTATTATTACAGTATGCGGCAGCGTTTTCATCGGCGTTTCTACCCTCTTCTTCGGCCGTTTTTCTCACTGGAGAATTTAATATCAAAAAGCAGTGTTTTCGACTGCGTTTTGATCTATTTTACTTTTTATATTTTATATTATTTTATGCCTAAGAAGTTGATTTATTTTCTGCCAGAGAATTTAATATCAAAAAGCAGTGTAGAGAATTTAATATCAAAAAGCAATAATGTCGACTGCGTTTAGATCTTTTTCATTTTTAAACAAATAAAGTTGGTTCTTTTTTACCAGTACTTAAAGTGCAAAATTGTGTTATAGACTAGAGTTTTCGTAAACATTTTTGTATAATATTTTATGTCTTAGAAGTTGATTTATTTTTGCTCTATTTGTTTGTTTATTTGTTTCCTTTTTCATCGACAAATATCTTCAAAGAGCATGGCAAAGCTCAATGGCATTCTATTATTACAGTATGCGGCTGCGTTTTCATCGGTGTTTCTACCCGCTTCTTCGGCCGTTTTTCTCACTGGAGAATTTAATATCAAAAAGCAGTGTTTTCGACTGCGCTTTGATCTATTTCGATTTTATATTTTATATTATTTTATGCCTAAGAAGTTGATTTATTTTCTGCAAGAGAATTTAATATCAAAAAGCAGTGTAGAGAATTTAATATCAAAAAACAATAATGTCGACTGCGTTTAGATCTTTTTCATTTTTAAACAAATAAAGTTGGTTCTTTTTTACCAGTACTTAAAGTGCAAAATTGTGTTATAAACTAGAGTTTTCGTAAATATTTTTGTACGATATATTATTTTATGCTTAAGAAGTTGATTTATTTTTGCTCTATTTGTTTGTTTATTTGTTTCCTTTTTCATCGACAAATATCTTCAAAGAGCATGGCAAAGCTCAATGGCATTCTATTATTACAGTATGCGGCTGCGTTTTCATCGGCGTTTCTACCCGCTTCTTCGGCCGTTTTTCTCACTGGAGAATTTAATATCAAAAAGCAGTGTTTTCGACTGCGCTTTGATCTATTTCGATTTTATATTTTATATTATTTTATGCCTAAGAAGTTGATTTATTTTCTGCAAGAGAATTTAATATCAAAAAGCAGTGTAGAGAATTTAATATCAAAAAGCAATAATGTCGACTGCGTTTAGATCTTTTTCATTTTTAAACAAATAAAGTTGGTTCTTTTTTACCAGTACTTAAAGTGCAAAATTGTGTTATAGACTAGAGTTTTCGTAAATATTTTTGTATAATATTTTATGTCTTAGAAGTTGATTTATTTTTGCTCTATTTGTTTGTTTATTTGTTTCCTTTTTCATCGACAAATATCTTCAAAGAGCATGGCAAAGCTCAATGGCATTCTATTATTACAGTATGCGGCTGCGTTTTCATCGGCGTTTCTACCCGCTTCTTCGGCCGTTTTTCTCACTGGAGAATTTAATATCAAAAAGCAGTGTTTTCGACTGCGTTTTGATCTATTTTACTTTTTATATTTTATATTATTTTATGCCTAAGAAGTTGATTTATTTTCTTCAAGAGAATTTAATATCAAAAAGCAGTGTAGAGAATTTAATATCAAAAAGCAATAATGTCGACTGCGTTTAGATCTTTTTCATTTTTAAACAAATAAAGATGGTTCTTTTTTACCAGTACTTAAAGTGCAAAATTGTGTTATAAACTAGAGTTTTCGTAAATATTTTTGTACGATATATTATTTTATGCTTAAGAAGTTGATTTATTTTTGCTCTATTTGTTTGTTTATTTGTTTCCTTTTTCATCGACAAATATCTTCAAAGAGCATGGCAAAGCTCAATGGCATTCTATTATTACAGTATGCGGCTGCGTTTTCATCGGCGTTTCTACCCGCTTCTTCGGCCGTTTTTCTCACTGGAGAATTTAATATCAAAAAGCAGTGTTTTCGACTGCGCTTTGATCTATTTCATTTTTTATATTTTATATTATTTTATGCTTAAGAAGTTGATTTATTTTTGCTCTATTTGTTTGTTTATTTGTTTCCTTTTTCATCGACAAATATCTTCAAAGAGCATGGCAAAGCTCAATGGCATTCTTTTATTACAATATGCGGCTTCATTTCTATCGGCATTTCAACCCGCTTCTTCGGCCCTTTTTCTCACTGTAGAATTTAATATCAAAAAGCAGTGTTTTCGACTGCGCTTTGATCTATTTCATTTTTTATATTTTATATTATTTTATACCTAAGAAGTTGATTTATTTTCTGCAAGAGAATTTAATATCAAAAAGCAATAATGTCGACTGCGTTTAGATCTTTTTCATTTTTAAACAAATAAAGTTGGTTCTTTTTTACCAGTACTTAAAGTGCAAAATTGTGTTATAGACTAGAGTTTTCGTAAATATTTTTGTATAATATTTTATGTCTTAGAAGTTGATTTATTTTTGCTCCACTTGTTTGTTTATTTGTTTCCTTTTTCATCGACAAATATCTTCAAAGAGCATGGCAAAGCTCAATGGCATTCTATTATTACAGTATGCGGCAGCGTTTTCATCGGCGTTTCTACCCTCTTCTTCGGCCGTTTTTCTCACTGGAGAATTTAATATCAAAAAGCAGTGTTTTCGACTGCGTTTTGATCTATTTTACTTTTTATATTTTATATTATTTTATGCCTAAGAAGTTGATTTATTTTCTGCCAGAGAATTTAATATCAAAAAGCAGTGTAGAGAATTTAATATCAAAAAGCAATAATGTCGACTGCGTTTAGATCTTTTTCATTTTTAAACAAATAAAGTTGGTTCTTTTTTACCAGTACTTAAAGTGCAAAATTGTGTTATAGACTAGAGTTTTCGTAAACATTTTTGTATAATATTTTATGTCTTAGAAGTTGATTTATTTTTGCTCTATTTGTTTGTTTATTTGTTTCCTTTTTCATCGACAAATATCTTCAAAGAGCATGGCAAAGCTCAATGGCATTCTATTATTACAGTATGCGGCTGCGTTTTCATCGGTGTTTCTACCCGCTTCTTCGGCCGTTTTTCTCACTGGAGAATTTAATATCAAAAAGCAGTGTTTTCGACTGCGCTTTGATCTATTTCGATTTTATATTTTATATTATTTTATGCCTAAGAAGTTGATTTATTTTCTGCAAGAGAATTTAATATCAAAAAGCAGTGTAGAGAATTTAATATCAAAAAGCAATAATGTCGACTGCGTTTAGATCTTTTTCATTTTTAAACAAATAAAGTTGGTTCTTTTTTACCAGTACTTAAAGTGCAAAATTGTGTTATAAACTAGAGTTTTCGTAAATATTTTTGTACGATATATTATTTTATGCTTAAGAAGTTGATTTATTTTTGCTCTATTTGTTTGTTTATTTGTTTCCTTTTTCATCGACAAATATCTTCAAAGAGCATGGCAAAGCTCAATGGCATTCTATTATTACAGTATGCGGCTGCGTTTTCATCGGCGTTTCTACCCGCTTCTTCGGCCGTTTTTCTCACTGGAGAATTTAATATCAAAAAGCAGTGTTTTCGACTGCGCTTTGATCTATTTCATTTTTTATATTTTATATTATTTTATGCTTAAGAAGTTGATTTATTTTTGCTCTATTTGTTTGTTTATTTGTTTCCTTTTTCATCGACAAATATCTTCAAAGAGCATGGCAAAGCTCAATGGCATTCTTTTATTACAATATGCGGCTTCATTTCCATCGGCATTTCAACCCGCTTCTTCGGCCGTTTTTCTCACTGTAGAATTTAATATCAAAAAGCAGTGTTTTCGACTGCGCTTTGATCTATTTCATTTCTTATATTTTATATTATTTTATACCTAAGAAGTTGATTTATTTTCTGCAAGAGAATTTAATATCAAAAAGCAATAATGTCGACTGCGTTTAGATCTTTTTCATTTTTAAACAAATAAAGTTGGTTCTTTTTTACCAGTACTTAAAGTGCAAAATTGTGTTATAGACTAGAGTTTTCGTAAATATTTTTGTATAATATTTTATGTCTTAGAAGTTGATTTATTTTTGCTCTACTTGTTTGTTTATTTGTTTCCTTTTTCATCGACAAATATCTTCAAAGAGCATGGCAAAGCTCAATGGCATTCTATTATTACAGTATGCGGCAGCGTTTTCATCGGCGTTTCTACCCGCTTCTTCGGCCGTTTTTCTCACTGGAGAATTTAATATCAAAAAGCAGTGTTTTCGACTGCGTTTTGATCTATTTTACTTTTTATATTTTATATTATTTTATGCCTAAGAAGTTGATATATTTTCTTCAAGAGAATTTAATATCAGAAAGCAGTGTAGAGAATTTAATATCAAAAAGCAATAATGTCGACTGCGTTTAGATCTTTTTCATTTTTAAACAAATAAAGTTGGTTCTTTTTTACCAGTACTTAAAGTGCAAAATTGTGTTATAGACTAGAGTTTTCGTAAATATTTTTGTATAATATTTTATGTCTTAGAAGTTGATTTATTTTTGCTCTATTTGTTTGTTTATTTGTTTCCTTTTTCATCGACAAATATCTTCAAAGAGCATGGCAAAGCTCAATGGCATTCTATTATTACAGTATGCGGCTTCGTTTTCATCGGCGTTTCTACCCGCTTCTTCGGCCGTTTTTCTCACTGGAGAATTTAATATCAAAAAGCACTGTTTTCGACTGCGTTTTGATCTATTTCACTTTTTATATTTTATATTATTTTATGCCTAAGAAGTTGATTTATTTTCTTCAAGAGAATTTAATATCAAAAAGCAGTGTAGAGAATTTAATATCAAAAAGCAATAATGTCGACTGCGTTTAGATCTTTTTCATTTTTAAACAAATAAAGTTGGTTCTTTTTTACCAGTACTTAAAGTGCAAAATTGTGTTATAGACTAGAGTTTTCGTAAACATTTTTGTATAATATTTTATGTCTTAGAAGTTGATTTATTTTTGCTCTATTTGTTTGTTTATTTGTTTCCTTTTTCATCGACAAATATCTTCAAAGAGCATGGCAAAGCTCAACGGCATTCTATTATTACAGTATGCGGCTGCGTTTTCATCGGCGTTTCTACCCGCTTCTTCGGCCGTTTTTCTCACTGGAGAATTTAATATCAAAAAGCAGTGTTTTCGACTGCGCTTTGATCTATTTCGATTTTATATTTTATATTATTTTATGCCTAAGAAGTTGATTTATTTTCTGCAAGAGAATTTAATATCAAAAAGCAGTGTAGAGAATTTAATATCAAAAAGCAATAATGTCGACTGCGTTTAGATCTTTTTCATTTTTAAACAAATAAAGTTGGTTCTTTTTTACCAGTACTTAAAGTGCAAAATTGTGTTATAAACTAGAGTTTTCGTAAATATTTTTGTACGATATATTATTTTATGCTTAAGAAGTTGATTTATTTTTGCTCTATTTGTTTGTTTATTTGTTTCCTTTTTCATCGACAAATATCTTCAAAGAGCATGGCAAAGCTCAATGGCATTCTATTATTACAGTATGCGGCTGCGTTTTCATCGGCGTTTCTACCCGCTTCTTCGGCCGTTTTTCTCACTGGAGAATTTAATATCAAAAAGCAGTGTTTTCGACTGCGCTTTGATCTATTTCATTTTTTATATTTTATATTATTTTATGCTTAAGAAGTTGATTTATTTTTGCTCTATTTGTTTGTTTATTTGTTTCCTTTTTCATCGACAAATATCTTCAAAGAGCATGGCAAAGCTCAATGGCATTCTTTTATTACAATATGCGGCTTCATTTCCATCGGCATTTCAACCCGCTTCTTCGGCCGTTTTTCTCACTGTAGAATTTAATATCAAAAAGCAGTGTTTTCGACTGCGCTTTGATCTATTTCATTTCTTATATTTTATATTATTTTATACCTAAGAAGTTGATTTATTTTCTGCAAGAGAATTTAATATCAAAAAGCAATAATGTCGACTGCGTTTAGATCTTTTTCATTTTTAAACAAATAAAGTTGGTTCTTTTTTACCAGTACTTAAAGTGCAAAATTGTGTTATAGACTAGAGTTTTCGTAAATATTTTTGTATAATATTTTATGTCTTAGAAGTTGATTTATTTTTGCTCTTCTTGTTTGTTTATTTGTTTCCTTTTTCATCGACAAATATCTTCAAAGAGCATGGCAAAGCTCAATGGCATTCTATTATTACAGTATGCGGCAGCGTTTTCATCGGCGTTTCTACCCGCTTCTTCGGCCGTTTTTCTCACTGGAGAATTTAATATCAAAAAGCAGTGTTTTCGACTGCGTTTTGATCTATTTTACTTTTTATATTTTATATTATTTTATGCCTAAGAAGTTGATATATTTTCTTCAAGAGAATTTAATATCAGAAAGCAGTGTAGAGAATTTAATATCAAAAAGCAATAATGTCGACTGCGTTTAGATCTTTTTCATTTTTAAACAAATAAAGTTGGTTCTTTTTTACCAGTACTTAAATTGCAAAATTGTGTTATAGACTAGAGTTTTCGTTAATATTTTTGTATAATATTTTATGTCTTAGAAGTTGATTTATTTTTGCTCTATTTGTTTGTTTATTTGTTTCCTTTTTCATCGACAAATATCTTCAAAGAGCATGGCAAAGCTCAATGGCATTCTTTTATTACAATATGCGGCTTCATTTCCATCGGCATTTCAACCCGCTTCTTCGGCCGTTTTTCTCACTGTAGAATTTAATATCAAAAAGCAGTGTTTTCGACTGCGCTTTGATCTATTTCATTTCTTATATTTTATATTATTTTATACCTAAGAAGTTGATTTATTTTCTGCAAGAGAATTTAATATCAAAAAGCAATAATGTCGACTGCGTTTAGATCTTTTTCATTTTTAAACAAATAAAGTTGGTTCTTTTTTACCAGTACTTAAAGTGCAAAATTGTGTTATAGACTAGAGTTTTCGTAAATATTTTTGTATAATATTTTATGTCTTAGAAGTTGATTTATTTTTGCTCTTCTTGTTTGTTTATTTGTTTCCTTTTTCATCGACAAATATCTTCAAAGAGCATGGCAAAGCTCAATGGCATTCTATTATTACAGTATGCGGCAGCGTTTTCATCGGCGTTTCTACCCGCTTCTTCGGCCGTTTTTCTCACTGGAGAATTTAATATCAAAAAGCAGTGTTTTCGACTGCGTTTTGATCTATTTCACTTTTTATATTTTATATTATTTTATGCCTAAGAAGTTGATTTATTTTCTTCAAGAGAATTTAATATCAAAAAGCAGTGTAGAGAATTTAATATCAAAAAGCAATAATGTCGACTGCGTTTAGATCTTTTTCATTTTTAAACAAATAAAGTTGGTTCTTTTTTACCAGTACTTAAAGTGCGAAATTGTGTTATAAACTAGTTTTCGTAAATATTTTTGTACGATATATTATTTTATGCTTAAGAAGTTGATTCATTTTTGCTCTATTTGTTTGTTTATTTCTTTCCTTTTTCATCGACAAATATCTTCAAAGAGCATGGCAAAACTCAATGGCATTCTATTATTACAGTATGCGGCTGCATTCCTATCGGCATTTCAAACCGCTTCTTCGGCCGTTTTCCTCACTGTAGAATTTAATATCAAAAAGCAGTGTTTTCGACTGCGCTTTGATCTATTTCATTTTTTATATTTTATATTATTTTATGCCTAAGAAGTTGATTTATTTTCTGCAAGAGAATTTAATATCAAAAAGCAGTGTAGAGAATTTAATATCAAAAAGCAATAATGTCGACTGCGTTTAGATCTTTTTCATTTTTAAACAAATAAAGTTGGTTCTTTTTTACCAGTACTTAAAGTGCAAAATTGTGTTATAAAAGAGAGTTTTCGTAAATATTTTTGTACGATATATTATTTTATGCTTAAGAAGTTGATTCATTTTTGCTCTATTTGTTTGTTTATTTGTTTCCTTTTTCATCGACAAATATCTTCAAAGAGCATGGCAAAGCTCAATGGCATTCTATTATTACAGTATGCGGCTGCGATTTCATCGGCGTTTCTACCCGCTTCTTCGGCCGTTTTTCTCACTGGAGAATTTAATATCAAAAAGCAGTGTTTTCGACTGTGCTTTGATCTATTTCGATTTTATATTTTATATTATTTTATGCCTAAGAAGTTGATTTATTTTCTGCAAGAGAATTTAATATCAAAAAGCAGTGTAGAGAATTTAATATCAAAAAGCAATAATGTCGACTGCGTTTAGATCTTTTTCATTTTTAAACAAATAAAGTTGGTTCTTTTTTACCAGTACTTAAAGTGCAAAATTAATTTATAGACTAGAGTTTTCGTAAATATTTTTGTATAATATTTTATGTCGTAGAAATTGGTTTATTTTTGCTCTATTTGTTTGTTTATTTGTTTCCTTTTTCATGGACAAATATCTTCAAAGAGCATGGCAAAGCTCAATGGCATTCTATTATTACAGTATGCGGCTGCATTCCTATCGGCATTTCAACCCGCTTCTTCGGCCGTTTTTCTCACTGTAGAATTTAATATCAAAAAGCAGTGTTTTCGATTGCGCTTTGATCTATTTCATTTTTTATATTTTATATTATTTCATGCCTAAGAAGTTGATTTATTTTCTGCAAGAGAATTTAATATCAAAAAGCAGTGTAGAGAATTTAATATCAAAAAGCAATAATGTCGACTGCGTTTAGATCTTTTTCATTTTTAAACAAATAAAGTTGGTTCTTTTTTACCAGTACTTAAAGTGCAAAATTGTGTTATAGACTAGAGTTTTCGTAAACATTTTTGTATAATATTTTATGTCTTAGAAGTTGATTTATTTTTGCTCTATTTGTTTGTTTATTATTTTCCTTTTTCATCGACAAATATCTTCAAAGAGCATGGCAAAGCTCAATGACATTCTATTATTACAGTATGCGGCTGCGTTTTCATCGGCGTTTCTACCCGCTTCTTCGGCCGTTTTTCTCACTGGAGAATTTAATATCAAAAAGCAGTGTTTTCGACTGCGCTTTGATCTATTTCATTTTTTATATTTTATATTATTTTATGCTTAAGAAGTTGATTTATTTTTGCTCTATTTGTTTGTTTATTTGTTTCCTTTTTCATCGACAAATATCTTCAAAGAGCATGGCAAAGCTCAATGGCATTCTATTATTACAATATGCGGCTGCATTTCTATCGGCATTTCAACCCGCTTCTTCGGCCGTTTTTCTCACTGGAGAATTTAATATCAAAAAGCAGTGTTTTCGACTGCGCTTTGATCTATTTCATTTTTTATATTTTATATTATTTTATGCTTAAGAAGTTGATTTATTTTTGCTCTATTTGTTTGTTTATTTGTTTCCTTTTTCATCGACAAATATCTTCAAAGAGCATGGCAAAGCTCAATGGCATTCTTTTATTACAATATGCGGCTGCATTTCTATCGGCATTTCAACCCGCTTCTTCGGCCGTTTTTCTCACTGTAGAATTTAATATCAAAAAGCAGTGTTTTCGACTGCGCTTTGATCTATTTCATTTTTTATATTTTATATTATTTTATGCCTAAGAAGTTGATTTATTTTCTGTAAGAGAATTTAATATCAAAAAGCAATAATGTCGACTGCGTTTAGATCTTTTTCATTTTTAAACAAATAAAGTTGGTTCTTTTTTACCAGTACTTAAAGTGCAAAATTGTGTTATAGACTAGAGTTTTCGTAAATATTTTTGTATAATATTTTATGTCGTAGAAATTGGTTTATTTTTGCTCTATTTGTTTGTTTATTTGTTTCCTTTTTCATGGACAAATATCTTCAAAGAGCATGGCAAAGCTCAATGGCATTCTATTATTACAGTATGCGGCTGCATTCCTATCGGCATTTCAACCCGCTTCTTCGGCCGTTTTTCTCACTGTAGAATTTAATATCAAAAAGCAGTGTTTTCGATTGCGCTTTGATCTATTTCATTTTTTATATTTTATATTATTTCATGCCTAAGAAGTTGATTTATTTTCTGCAAGAGAATTTAATATCAAAAAGCAGTGTAGAGAATTTAATATCAAAAAGCAATAATGTCGACTGCGTTTAGATCTTTTTCATTTTTAAACAAATAAAGTTGGTTCTTTTTTACCAGTACTTAAAGTGCAAAATTGTGTTATAGACTAGAGTTTTCGTAAATATTTTTGTACGATATATTATTTTATGCTTAAGAAGTTGATTTATTTTTGCTCTATTTGTTTGTTTATTTGTTTCCTTTTTCATCGACAAATATCTTCAAAGAGCATGGCAAAGCTCAATGGCATTCTATTATTACAGTATGCGGCTGCGTTTTCATCGGCGTTTCTACCCGCTTCTTCGGCCGTTTTTCTCACTGGAGAATTTAATATCAAAAAGCAGTGTTTTCGACTGCGCTTTGATCTATTTCATTTTTTATATTTTATATTATTTTATGCTTAAGAAGTTGATTTATTTTTGCTCTATTTGTTTGTTTATTTGTTTCCTTTTTCATCGACAAATATCTTCAAAGAGCATTGCAAAGCTCAATGGCATTCTTTTATTACAATATGCGGCTTCATTTCCATCGGCATTTCAACCCGCTTCTTCGGCCGTTTTTCTCACTGTAGAATTTAATATCAAAAAGCAGTGTTTTCGACTGCGCTTTGATCTATTTCATTTTTTATATTTTATATTATTTTATACCTAAGAAGTTGATTTATTTTCTGCAAGAAAATTTAATATCAAAAAGCAATAATGTCGACTGCGTTTAGATCTTTTTCATTTTTAAACAAATAAAGTTGGTTCTTTTTTACCAGTACTTAAAGTGCAAAATTGTGTTATAGACTAGAGTTTTCGTAAATATTTTTGTATAATATTTTATGTCTTAGAAGTTGATTTATTTTTGCTCTACTTGTTTGTTTATTTGTTTCCTTTTTCATCGACAAATATCTTCAAAGAGCATGGCAAAGCTCAATGGCATTCTATTATTACAGTATGCGGCAGCGTTTTCATCGGCGTTTCTACCCGCTTCTTCGGCCGTTTTTCTCACTGGAGAATTTAATATCAAAAAGCAGTGTTTTCGACTGCGTTTTGATCTATTTTACTTTTTATATTTTATATTATTTTATGCCTAAGAAGTTGATTTATTTTCTTCAAGAGAATTTAATATCAGAAAGCAGTGTAGAGAATTTAATATCAAAAAGCAATAATGTCGACTGCGTTTAGATCTTTTTCATTTTTAAACAAATAAAGTTGGTTCTTTTTTACCAGTACTTAAAGTGCAAAATTGTGTTATAGACTAGAGTTTTCGTAAATATTTTTGTATAATATTTTATGTCTTAGAAGTTGATTTATTTTTGCTCTATTTGTTTGTTTATTTGTTTCCTTTTTCATCGACAAATATCTTCAAAGAGCATGGCAAAGCTCAATGGCATTCTATTATTACAGTATGCGGCTTCGTTTTCATCGGCGTTTCTACCCGCTTCTTCGGCCGTTTTTCTCACTGGAGAATTTAATATCAAAAAGCACTGTTTTCGACTGCGTTTTGATCTATTTCACTTTTTATATTTTATATTATTTTATGCCTAAGAAGTTGATTTATTTTCTTCAAGAGAATTTAATATCAAAAAGCAGTGTAGAGAATTTAATATCAAAAAGCAATAATGTCTACTGCGTTTAGATCTTTTTCATTTTTAAACAAATAAAGTTGGTTCTTTTTTACCAGTACTTAAAGTGCGAAATTGTGTTATAAACTAGTTTTCGTAAATATTTTTGTACGATATATTATTTTATGCTTAAGAAGTTGATTCATTTTTGCTCTATTTGTTTGTTTATTTCTTTCCTTTTTCATCGACAAATATCTTCAAAGAGCATGGCAAAACTCAATGGCATTCTATTATTACAGTATGCGGCTGCATTCCTATCGGCATTTCAAACCGCTTCTTCGGCCGTTTTCCTCACTGTAGAATTTAATATCAAAAAGCAGTGTTTTCGACTGCGCTTTGATCTATTTCATTTTTTATATTTTATATTATTTTATGCCTAAGAAGTTGATTTATTTTCTGCAAGAGAATTTAATATCAAAAAGCAGTGTAGAGAATTTAATATCAAAAAGCAATAATGTCGACTGCGTTTAGATCTTTTTCATTTTTAAACAAATAAAGTTGGTTCTTTTTTACCAGTACTTAAAGTGCAAAATTGTGTTATAGACTAGAGTTTTCGTAAATATTTTTGTATAATATTTTATGTCGTAGAAATTGGTTTATTTTTGCTCTATTTGTTTGTTTATTTGTTTCCTTTTTCATGGACAAATATCTTCAAAGAGCATGGCAAAGCTCAATGGCATTCTATTATTACAGTATGCGGCTGCATTCCTATCGGCATTTCAACCCGCTTCTTCGGCCGTTTTTCTCACTGTAGAATTTAATATCAAAAAGCAGTGTTTTCGATTGCGCTTTGATCTATTTCATTTTTTATATTTTATATTATTTTATGCCTAAGAAGTTGATTTATTTTCTGCAAGAGAATTTAATATCAAAAAGCAATAATGTCGACTGCGTTTAGATCTTTTTCATTTTTAAACAAATAAAGTTGGTTCTTTTTTACCAGTACTTAAAGTGCAAAATTTTGTTATAGACTAGAGTTTTCGTAAACATTTTTGTATAATATTTTATGTCTTAGAAGTTGATTTATTTTTGCTCTATTTGTTTGTTTATTTGTTTCCTTTTTCATCGACAAATATCTTCAAAGAGCATGGCAAAGCTCAATGGCATTCTATTATTACAGTATGCGGCTGCGTTTTCATCGGCGTTTCTACCCGCTTCTTCGGCCGTTTTTCTCACTGGAGAATTTAATATCAAAAAGCAGTGTTTTCGACTGCGCTTTGATCTATTTCATTTTTTATATTTTATATTATTTTATGCTTAAGAAGTTGATTTATTTTTGCTCTACTTGTTTGTTTATTTGTTTCCTTTTTCATCGACAAATATCTTCAAAGAGCATGGCAAAGCTCAATGGCATTCTATTATTACAATATGCGGCTGCATTTCTATCGGCATTTCAACCCGCTTCTTCGGCCGTTTTTCTCACTGTAGAATTTAATATCAAGAAGCAGTGTTTTCGACTGCGCTTTGATCTATTTCATTTTTTATATTTTATATTATTTTATGCCTAAGAAGTTGATTTATTTTCTGTAAGAGAATTTAATATCAAAAAGCAATAATGTCGACTGCGTTTAGATCTTTTTCATTTTTAAACAAATAAAGTTGGTTCTTTTTTACCAGTACTTAAAGTGCAAAATTGTGTTATAGACTAGAGTTTTCGTAAATATTTTTGTATAATATTTTATGTCTTAGAAGTTGATTTATTTCTGCTCTATTTGTTTGTTTATTTGTTTCCTTTTTCATCGACAAATATCTTCAAAGAGCATGGCAAAGCTCAATGGCATTCTATTATTACAGTATGCGGCTGCGTTTTCATCGGCGTTTTTACCCGCTTCTTCGGCCGTTTTTCTCACTGGAGAATTTAATATCAAAAAGCAGTGTTTTCGACTGCGTTTTGATCTATTTTACTTTTTATATTTTATATTATTTTATGCCTAAGAAGTTGATTTATTTTCTTCAAGAGAATTTAATATCAAAAAGCAGTGTAGAGAATTTAATATCAAAAAGCAATAATGTCGACTGCGTTTAGATCTTTTTCATTTTTAAACAAATAAAGTTGGTTCTTTTTTACCAGTACTTAAAGTGCAAAATTGTGTTATAAACTAGAGTTTTCGTAAATATTTTTGTACGATATATTATTTTATGCTTAAGAAGTTGATTTATTTTTGCTCTATTTGTTTGTTTATTTGTTTCCTTTTTCATCGACAAATATCTTCAAAGAGCATGGCAAAGCTCAATGGCATTCTATTATTACAGTATGCGGCTGCGTTTTCATCGGCGTTTCTACCCGCTTCTTCGGCCGTTTTTCTCACTGGAGAATTTAATATCAAAAAGCAGTGTTTTCGGCTGCGCTTTGATCTATTTCATTTTTTATATTTTATATTATTTTATGCTTAAGAAGTTGATTTATTTTTGCTCTATTTGTTTGTTTATTTGTTTCCTTTTTCATCGACAAATATCTTCAAAGAGCATGGCAAAGCTCAATGGCATTCTTTTATTACAATATGCGGCTTCATTTCTATCGGCATTTCAACCCGCTTCTTCGGCCGTTTTTCTCACTGTAGAATTTAATATCAAAAAGCAGTGTTTTCGACTGCGCTTTGATCTATTTCATTTTTTATATTTTATATTATTTTATACCTAAGAAGTTGATTTATTTTCTGCAAGAGAATTTAATATCAAAAAGCAATAATGTCGACTGCGTTTAGATCTTTTTCATTTTTAAACAAATAAAGTTGGTTCTTTTTTACCAGTACTTAAAGTGCAAAATTGTGTTATAGACTAGAGTTTTCGTAAATATTTTTGTATAATATTTTATGTCTTAGAAGTTGATTTATTTTTGCTCTACTTGTTTGTTTATTTGTTTCCTTTTTCATCGACAAATATCTTCAAAGAGCATGGCAAAGCTCAATGGCATTCTATTATTACAGTATGCGGCAGCGTTTTCATCGGCGTTTCTACCCGCTTACTTAAAGTGCAAAATTGTGTTATAGACTAGAGTTTTCGTAAATATTTTTGTATAATATTTTATGTCGTAGAAATTGATTTATTTTTGCTCTATTTGTTTGTTTATGTGTTTCCTTTTTCATCGACAAATATCTTCAAAGAGCATGGCAAAGCTCAATGGCATTCTATTATTACAGTATGCGGCTGCATTCCTATCGGCATTTCAACCAGCTTCTTCGGCCGTTTTTCTCACTGTAGAATTTAATATCAAAAAGCAGTGTTTTCGATTGCGCTTTGATCTATTTCATTTTTTATATTTTATATTATTTCATGCCTAAGAAGTTGATTTATTTTCTGCAAGAGAATTTAATATCAAAAAGCAGTGTAGAGAATTTAATATCAAAAAGTAATAATGTCGACTGCGTTTAGATCTTTTTCATTTTTAAACAAATAAAGTTGGTTCTTTTTTACCAGTACTTAAAGTGCAAAATTGTGTTATAGACTGGAGTTTTCGTAAATATTTTTTGGTATAATATTTTATGTCTTAGAAGTTGATTTATTTTTGCTCTATTTGTTTGTTTATTTGTTTCCTTTTTCATCGACAAATATCTTCAAAGAGCATGGCAAAGCTCAATGGCATTCTATTATTACAGTATAAGGCTGCGTTTTCATCGGCGTTTCTACCCGCTTCTTCGGCCGTTTTTCTCACTGGAGAATTTAATATCAAAAAGCAGTGTTTTCGACTGCGTTTTGATCTATTTCACTTTTTATATTTTATATTATTTTATGCCTAAGAAGTTGATTTATTTTCTTCAAGAGAATTTAATATCAAAAAGCAGTGTAGAGAATTTAATATCAAAAAGCAATAATGTCGACTGCGTTTAGATCTTTTTCATTTTTAAACAAATAAAGTTGGTTCTTTTTTACCAGTACTTAAAGTGCAAAATTGTGTTATAGACTAGAGTTTTCGTAAACATTTTTGTATAATATTTTATGTCTTAGAAGTTGATTTATTTTTGCTCTATTTGTTTGTTTATTTGTTATCTTCTTCATCGACAAATATCTTCAAAGAGCATGGCAAAGCTCAATGGCATTCTATTATTACAGTATGCGGCTGCGATTTCATCGGCGTTTCTACCCGCTTCTTCGGCCGTTTTTCTCACTGGAGAATTTAATATCAAAAAGTAGTGTTTTCGACTGCGCTTTGATCTATTTCATTTTTTATATTTTATATTATTTTATGCCTAAGAAGTTGATTTATTTCTCTCAAGAGAATTTAATATCAAAAAGCAGTGTAGAGAATTTAATATCAAAAAGCAATGTTGTCGACTGTGTTTAGATCTTTTTCATTTTTAACCAAATAAAATTGGTTCTTTTTTACAACTACTTAAAGTGCAAATTGTGTTATAGACTAGAGTTTTCGTAAATATTTTTGTATATTATTTTATGTCTTAGAAGTTGATTTATTTTTGCTCTATTTGTTTGTTTATTTGTTACCTTTTTCATCGACAAATATCTTCAAAGAGCATGGCAAAGCTCAATGGCATTCTATTATTACAGTATGCGGCTGCGATTTCATCGGCGTTTCTACCCGCTTCTTCGGCCGTTTTTCTCACTGGAGAATTTAATATCAAAAAGTAGTGTTTTCGACTGCGCTTTGATCTATTTCATTTTTTATATTTTATATTATTTTATGCCTAAGAAGTTGATTTATTTCTCTCAAGAGAATTTAATATCAAAAAGCAGTGTAGAGAATTTAATATCAAAAAGCAATGTTGTCGACTGTGTTTAGATCTTTTTCATTTTTAACCAAATAAAATTGGTTCTTTTTTACAACTACTTAAAGTGCAAATTGTGTTATAGACTAGAGTTTTCGTAAATATTTTTGTATATTATTTTATGTCTTAGAAGTTGATTTATTTTTGCTCTATTTGTTTGTTTATTTGTTACCTTTTTCATCGACAAATATCTTCAAAGAGCATGGCAAACCTCAATGGCATTCTATTATTACAGTATGCGGCTGCATTTCTATCGGCATTTCAACCCGCTTCTTCGGCCGTTTTTCTCACTGTAGAATTTAATATCAAAAAGCAATGTTGTCGACTGCGTTTAGATCTTTTTCATTTTTAACCAAATAAAGTTGGTTCTTTTTTACCAGTACTTAAAGTGCAAATTGTGTAATAGACTAGAGTTTTCGTAAATATTTTTGTATATTATTTTATGTCTTAGAAGTTGATTTATTATTGCTCTATTTGTTTGTTTATTTGTTACCTTTTTCATCGACAAATATCTTCAAAGAGCATGGCAAACCTCAATGGCATTCTATTATTACAGTATGCGGCTGCATTTCTATCGGCATTTCAACCCGCTTCTTCGGCCGCTTTGATCTATTTCATTTTTTATATTTTATATTATTTCATGCCTAAGAAGTTGATTTATTTTCTGCAAGAGAATTTAATATCAAAAAGCAGTGTAGAGAATTTAATATCAAAAAGCAATAATGTCGACTGCGTTTAGATCTTTTTCATTTTTAAACAAATAAAGTTGGTTCTTTTTTACCAGTACTTAAAGTGCAAAATTGTGTTATAGACTAGAGTTTTCGTAAATATTTTTGTACGATATATTATTTTATGCTTAAGAAGTTGATTTATTTTTGCTCTATTTGTTTGTTTATTTGTTTCCTTTTTCATCGACAAATATCTTCAAAGAGCATGGCAAAGCTCAATGGCATTCTATTATTACAGTATGCGGCTGCGTTTTCATCGGCGTTTCTACCCGCTTCTTCGGCCGTTTTTCTCACTGGAGAATTTAATATCAAAAAGCAGTGTTTTCGACTGCGCTTTGATCTATTTCATTTTTTATATTTTATATTATTTTATGCTTAAGAAGTTGATTTATTTTTGCTCTATTTGTTTGTTTATTTGTTTCCTTTTTCATCGACAAATATCTTCAAAGAGCATTGCAAAGCTCAATGGCATTCTTTTATTACAATATGCGGCTTCATTTCCATCGGCATTTCAACCCGCTTCTTCGGCCGTTTTTCTCACTGTAGAATTTCGTATCAAAAAGCAGTGTTTTCGACTGCGCTTTGATCTATTTCATTTTTTATATTTTATATTATTTTATACCTAAGAAGTTGATTTATTTTCTGCAAGAGAATTTAATATCAAAAAGCAATAATGTCGACTGCGTTTAGATCTTTTTCATTTTTAAACAAATAAAGTTGGTTCTTTTTTACCAGTACTTAAAGTGCAAAATTGTGTTATAGACTAGAGTTTTCGTAAATATTTTTGTATAATATTTTATGTCTTAGAAGTTGATTTATTTTTGCTCTACTTGTTTGTTTATTTGTTTCCTTTTTCATCGACAAATATCTTCAAAGAGCATGGCAAAGCTCAATGGCATTCTATTATTACAGTATGCGGCAGCGTTTTCATCGGCGTTTCTACCCGCTTCTTCGGCCGTTTTTCTCACTGGAGAATTTAATATCAAAAAGCAGTGTTTTCGACTGCGTTTTGATCTATTTTACTTTTTATATTTTATATTATTTTATGCCTAAGAAGTTGATTTATTTTCTTCAAGAGAATTTAATATCAGAAAGCAGTGTAGAGAATTTAATATCAAAAAGCAATAATGTCGACTGCGTTTAGATCTTTTTCATTTTTAAACAAATAAAGTTGGTTCTTTTTTACCAGTACTTAAAGTGCAAAATTGTGTTATAGACTAGAGTTTTCGTAAATATTTTTGTATAATATTTTATGTCTTAGAAGTTGATTTATTTTTGCTCTATTTGTTTGTTTATTTGTTTCCTTTTTCATCGACAAATATCTTCAAAGAGCATGGCAAAGCTCAATGGCATTCTATTATTACAGTATGCGGCTTCGTTTTCATCGGCGTTTCTACCCGCTTCTTCGGCCGTTTTTCTCACTGGAGAATTTAATATCAAAAAGCACTGTTTTCGACTGCGTTTTGATCTATTTCACTTTTTATATTTTATATTATTTTATGCCTAAGAAGTTGATTTATTTTCTTCAAGAGAATTTAATATCAAAAAGCAGTGTAGAGAATTTAATATCAAAAAGCAATAATGTCTACTGCGTTTAGATCTTTTTCATTTTTAAACAAATAAAGTTGGTTCTTTTTTACCAGTACTTAAAGTGCGAAATTGTGTTATAAACTAGTTTTCGTAAATATTTTTGTACGATATATTATTTTATGCTTAAGAAGTTGATTCATTTTTGCTCTATTTGTTTGTTTATTTCTTTCCTTTTTCATCGACAAATATCTTCAAAGAGCATGGCAAAACTCAATGGCATTCTATTATTACAGTATGCGGCTGCATTCCTATCGGCATTTCAAACCGCTTCTTCGGCCGTTTTCCTCACTGTAGAATTTAATATCAAAAAGCAGTGTTTTCGACTGCGCTTTGATCTATTTCATTTTTTATATTTTATATTATTTTATGCCTAAGAAGTTGATTTATTTTCTGCAAGAGAATTTAATATCAAAAAGCAGTGTAGAGAATTTAATATCAAAAAGCAATAATGTCGACTGCGTTTAGATCTTTTTCATTTTTAAACAAATAAAGTTGGTTTTTTTTTACCAGTACTTAAAGTGCAAAATTGTGTTATAAAAGAGAGTTTTCGTAAATATTTTTGTACGATATATTATTTTATGCTTAAGAAGTTGATTCATTTTTGCTCTATTTGTTTGTTTATTTGTTTCCTTTTTCATCGACAAATATCTTCAAAAAGCATGGCAAAGCTCAATGGCATTCTATTATTACAGTATGCGGCTGCGATTTCATCGGCGTTTCTACCCGCTTCTTCGGCCGTTTTTCTCACTGGAGAATTTAATATCAAAAAGCAGTGTTTTCGACTGTGCTTTGATCTATTTCGATTTTATATTTTATATTATTTTATGCCTAAGAAGTTGATTTATTTTCTGCAAGAGAATTTAATATCAAAAAGCAGTGTAGAGAATTTAATGTCAAAAAGCAATAATGTCGACTGCGTTTAGATCTTTTTCATTTTTAAACAAATAAAGTTGGTTCTTTTTTACCAGTACTTAAAGTGCAAAATTGTGTTATAGACTAGAGTTTTCGTAAATATTTTTGTATAATATTTTATGTCGTAGAAATTGGTTTATTTTTGCTCTATTTGTTTGTTTATTTGTTTCCTTTTTCATGGACAAATATCTTCAAAGAGCATGGCAAAGCTCAATGGCATTCTATTATTACAGTATGCGGCTGCATTCCTATCGGCATTTCAACCCGCTTCTTCGGCCGTTTTTCTCACTGTAGAATTTAATATCAAAAAGCAGTGTTTTCGATTGCGCTTTGATCTATTTCATTTTTTATATTTTATATTATTTTATGCCTAAGAAGTTGATTTATTTTCTGCAAGAGAATTTAATATCAAAAAGCAATAATGTCGACTGCGTTTAGATCTTTTTCATTTTTAAACAAATAAAGTTGGTTCTTTTTTACCAGTACTTAAAGTGCAAAATTTTGTTATAGACTAGAGTTTTCGTAAACATTTTTGTATAATATTTTATGTCTTAGAAGTTGATTTATTTTTGCTCTATTTGTTTGTTTATTTGTTTCCTTTTTCATCGACAAATATCTTCAAAGAGCATGGCAAAGCTCAATGGCATTCTATTATTACAGTATGCGGCTGCGTTTTCATCGGCGTTTCTACCCGCTTCTTCGGCCGTTTTTCTCACTGGAGAATTTAATATCAAAAAGCAGTGTTTTCGACTGCGCTTTGATCTATTTCATTTTTTATATTTTATATTATTTTATGCTTAAGAAGTTGATTTATTTTTGCTCTACTTGTTTGTTTATTTGTTTCCTTTTTCATCGACAAATATCTTCAAAGAGCATGGCAAAGCTCAATGGCATTCTATTATTACAATATGCGGCTGCATTTCTATCGGCATTTCAACCCGCTTCTTCGGCCGTTTTTCTCACTGTAGAATTTAATATCAAAAAGCAGTGTTTTCGACTGCGCTTTGATCTATTTCATTTTTTATATTTCATATTATTTTATGCCTAAGAAGTTGATTTATTTTCTGTAAGAGAATTTAATATCAAAAAGCAATAATGTCGACTGCGTTTAGATCTTTTTCATTTTTAAACAAATAAAGTTGGTTCTTTTTTACCAGTACTTAAAGTGCAAAATTGTGTTATAGACTAGAGTTTTCGTAAATATTTTTGTATAATATTTTATGTCTTAGAAGTTGATTTATTTTTGCTCTATTTGTTTGTTTATTTGTTTCCTTTTTCATCGACAAATATCTTCAAAGAGCATGGCAAAGCTCAATGGCATTCTATTATTACAGTATGCGGCTGCGTTTTCATCGGCGTTTTTACCCGCTTCTTCGGCCGTTTTTCTCACTGGAGAATTTAATATCAAAAAGCAGTGTTTTCGACTGCGTTTTGATCTATTTTACTTTTTATATTTTATATTATTTTATGCCTAAGAAGTTGATTTATTTTCTTCAAGAGAATTTAATATCAAAAAGCAGTGTAGAGAATTTAATATCAAAAAGCAATAATGTCGACTGCGTTTAGATCTTTTTCATTTTTAAACAAATAAAGTTGGTTCTTTTTTACCAGTACTTAAAGTGCAAAATTGTGTTATAAACTAGAGTTTTCGTAAATATTTTTGTACGATATATTATTTTATGCTTAAGAAGTTGATTTATTTTTGCTCTATTTGTTTGTTTATTTGTTTCCTTTTTCATCGACAAATATCTTCAAAGAGCATGGCAAAGCTCAATGGCATTCTATTATTACAGTATGCGGCTGCGTTTTCATCGGCGTTTCTACCCGCTTCTTCGGCCGTTTTTCTCACTGGAGAATTTAATATCAAAAAGCAGTGTTTTCGGCTGCGCTTTGATCTATTTCATTTTTTATATTTTATATTATTTTATGCTTAAGAAGTTGATTTATTTTTGCTCTATTTGTTTGTTTATTTGTTTCCTTTTTCATCGACAAATATCTTCAAAGAGCATGGCAAAGCTCAATGGCATTCTTTTATTACAATATGCGGCTTCATTTCTATCGGCATTTCAACCCGCTTCTTCGGCCGTTTTTCTCACTGTAGAATTTAATATCAAAAAGCAGTGTTTTCGACTGCGCTTTGATCTATTTCATTTTTTATATTTTATATTATTTTATACCTAAGAAGTTGATTTATTTTCTGCAAGAGAATTTAATATCAAAAAGCAATAATGTCGACTGCGTTTAGATCTTTTTCATTTTTAAACAAATAAAGTTGGTTCTTTTTTACCAGTACTTAAAGTGCAAAATTGTGTTATAGACTAGAGTTTTCGTAAATATTTTTGTATAATATTTTATGTCTTAGAAGTTGATTTATTTTTGCTCTACTTGTTTGTTTATTTGTTTCCTTTTTCATCGACAAATATCTTCAAAGAGCATGGCAAAGCTCAATGGCATTCTATTATTACAGTATGCGGCAGCGTTTTCATCGGCGTTTCTACCCGCTTCTTCGGCCGTTTTTCTCACTGGAGAATTTAATATCAAAAAGCAGTGTTTTCGACTGCGTTTTGATCTATTTTACTTTTTATATTTTATATTATTTTATGCCTAAGAAGTTGATTTATTTTCTTCAAGAGAATTTAATATCAGAAAGCAGTGTAGAGAATTTAATATCAAAAAGCAATAATGTCGACTGCGTTTAGATCTTTTTCATTTTTAAACAAATAAAGTTGGTTCTTTTTTACCAGTACTTAAAGTGCAAAATTGTGTTATAGACTAGAGTTTTCGTAAATATTTTTGTATAATATTTTATGTCTTAGAAGTTGATTTATTTTTGCTCTATTTGTTTGTTTATTTGTTTCCTTTTTCATCGACAAATATCTTCAAAGAGCATGGCAAAGCTCAATGGCATTCTATTATTACAGTATGCGGCTTCGTTTTCATCGGCGTTTCTACCCGCTTCTTCGGCCGTTTTTCTCACTGGAGAGTTTAATATCAAAAAGCACTGTTTTCGACTGCGTTTTGATCTATTTCACTTTTTATATTTTATATTATTTTATGCCTAAGAAGTTGATTTATTTTCTTCAAGAGAATTTAATATCAAAAAGCAGTGTAGAGAATTTAATATCAAAAAGCAATAATGTCGACTGCGTTTAGATCTTTTTCATTTTTAAACAAATAAAGTTGGTTCTTTTTTACCAGTACTTAAAGTGCGAAATTGTGTTATAAACTAGTTTTCGTAAATATTTTTGTACGGTATATTATTTTATGCTTAAGAAGTTGATTCACTTTTGCTCTATTTGTTTGTTTATTTCTTTCCTTTTTCATCGACAAATATCTTCAAAGAGCATGGCAAAGCTCAATGGCATTCTATTATTACAGTATGCGGCTGCATTCCTATCGGCATTTCAAACCGCTTCTTCGGCCGTTTTCCTCACTGTAGAATTTAATATCAAAAAGCAGTGTTTTCGACTGCGCTTTGATCTATTTCATTTTTTATATTTTATATTATTTTATGCCTAAGAAGTTGATTTATTTTCTGCAAGAGAATTTAATATCAAAAAGCAGTGTAGAGAATTTAATATCAAAAAGCAATAATGTCGACTGCGTTTAGATCTTTTTCATTTTTAAACAAATAAAGTTGGTTCTTTTTTACCAGTACTTAAAGTGCAAAATTGTGTTATAAAAGAGAGTTTTCGTAAATATTTTTGTACGATATATTATTTTATGCTTAAGAAGTTGATTCATTTTTGCTCTATTTGTTTGTTTATTTGTTTCCTTTTTCATCGACAAATATCTTCAAAGAGCATGGCAAAGCTCAATGGCATTCTATTATTACAGTATGCGGCTGCGATTTCATCGGCGTTTCTACCCGCTTCTTCGGCCGTTTTTCTCACTGGAGAATTTAATATCAAAAAGCAGTGTTTTCGACTGCGCTTTGATCTATTTCGATTTTATATTTTATATTATTTTATGCCTAAGAAGTTGATTTATTTTCTGCAAGAGAATTTAATATCAAAAAGCAGTGTAGAGAATTTAATATCAAAAAGCAATAATGTCGACTGCGTTTAGATCTTTTTCATTTTTAAACAAATAAAGTTGGTTCTTTTTTACCAGTACTTAAAGTGCAAAATTGTGTTATAGACTAGAGTTTTCGTAAATATTTTTGTATAATATTTTATGTCGTAGAAATTGATTTATTTTTGCTCTATTTGTTTGTTTATTTGTTTCCTTTTTCATGGACAAATATCTTCAAAGAGCATGGCAAAGCTCAATGGCATTCTATTATTACAGTATGCGGCTGCATTCCTATCGGCATTTCAACCCGCTTCTTCGGCCGTTTTTCTCACTGTAGAATTTAATATCAAAAAGCAGTGTTTTCGATTGCGCTTTGATCTATTTCATTTTTATATTTTATATTATTTTATGCCTAAGAAGTTGATTTATTTTCTGCAAGAGTATTTAATATCAAAAAGCAGTGTAGAGAATTTAATATCAAAAAGCAATAATGTCGACTGCGTTTAGATCTTTTTCATTTTTAAACAAATAAAGTTGGTTCTTTTTTACCAGTACTTAAAGTGCAAAATTGTGTTATAGACTAGAGTTTTCGTAAATATTTTTGTATAATATTTTATGTCGTAGAAATTGATTTATTTTTGCTCTATTTGTTTGTTTATGTGTTTCCTTTTTCATCGACAAATATCTTCAAAGAGCATGGCAAAGCTCAATGGCATTCTATTATTACAGTATGCGGCTGCATTCCTATCGGCATTTCAACCAGCTTCTTCGGCCGTTTTTCTCACTGTAGAATTTAATATCAAAAAGCAGTGTTTTCGATTGCGCTTTGATCTATTTCATTTTTTATATTTTATATTATTTCATGCCTAAGAAGTTGATTTATTTTCTGCAAGAGAATTTAATATCAAAAAGCAGTGTAGAGAATTTAATATCAAAAAGTAATAATGTCGACTGCGTTTAGATCTTTTTCATTTTTAAACAAATAAAGTTGGTTCTTTTTTACCAGTACTTAAAGTGCAAAATTGTGTTATAGACTGGAGTTTTCGTAAATATTTTTTGGTATAATATTTTATGTCTTAGAAGTTGATTTATTTTTGCTCTATTTGTTTGTTTATTTGTTTCCTTTTTCATCGACAAATATCTTCAAAGAGCATGGCAAAGCTCAATGGCATTCTATTATTACAGTATAAGGCTGCGTTTTCATCGGCGTTTCTACCCGCTTCTTCGGCCGTTTTTCTCACTGGAGAATTTAATATCAAAAAGCAGTGTTTTCGACTGCGTTTTGATCTATTTCACTTTTTATATTTTATATTATTTTATGCCTAAGAAGTTGATTTATTTTCTTCAAGAGAATTTAATATCAAAAAGCAGTGTAGAGAATTTAATATCAAAAAGCAATAATGTCGACTGCGTTTAGATCTTTTTCATTTTTAAACAAATAAAGTTGGTTCTTTTTTACCAGTACTTAAAGTGCAAAATTGTGTTATAGACTAGAGTTTTCGTAAACATTTTTGTATAATATTTTATGTCTTAGAAGTTGATTTATTTTTGCTCTATTTGTTTGTTTATTTGTTATCTTCTTCATCGACAAATATCTTCAAAGAGCATGGCAAAGCTCAATGGCATTCTATTATTACAGTATGCGGCTGCGATTTCATCGGCGTTTCTACCCGCTTCTTCGGCCGTTTTTCTCACTGGAGAATTTAATATCAAAAAGTAGTGTTTTCGACTGCGCTTTGATCTATTTCATTTTTTATATTTTATATTATTTTATGCCTAAGAAGTTGATTTATTTCTCTCAAGAGAATTTAATATCAAAAAGCAGTGTAGAGAATTTAATATCAAAAAGCAATGTTGTCGACTGTGTTTAGATCTTTTTCATTTTTAACCAAATAAAATTGGTTCTTTTTTACAACTACTTAAAGTGCAAATTGTGTTATAGACTAGAGTTTTCGTAAATATTTTTGTATATTATTTTATGACTTAGAAGTTGATTTATTTTTGCTCTATTTGTTTGTTTATTTGTTACCTTTTTCATCGACAAATATCTTCAAAGAGCATGGCAAACCTCAATGGCATTCTATTATTACAGTATGCGGCTGCATTTCTATCGGCATTTCAACCCGCTTCTTCGGCCGTTTTTCTCACTGTAGAATTTAATATCAAAAAGCAATGTTGTCGACTGCGTTTAGATCTTTTTCATTTTTAACCAAATAAAGTTGGTTCTTTTTTACCAGTACTTAAAGTGCAAATTGTGTAATAGACTAGAGTTTTCGTAAATATTTTTGTATATTATTTTATGTCTTAGAAGTTGATTTATTATTGCTCTATTTGTTTGTTTATTTGTTACCTTTTTCATCGACAAATATCTTCAAAGAGCATGGCAAACCTCAATGGCATTCTATTATTACAGTATGCGGCTGCATTTCTATCGGCATTTCAACCCGCTTCTTCGGCCGTTTTTCTCACTGTAGAATTTAATATCAAAAAGCAGTGTTTTCGACTGCGTTTTGATCTATTTCATTTTTTATATTTTATATTATTTTATGCCTAAGAAGTTGATTTATTTTCTGCAAGAGAATTTAATATCAAAAAGCAGTGTAGAGAATTTAATATCAAAAAGCAATAATGTCGACTGCGTTTAGATCTTTTTCATTTTTAAACAAATAAAGTTGGTTCTTTTTTACCAGTACTTAAAGTGCAAAATTGTGTTATAAACTAGAGTTTTTGTAAATATTTTTGTATAATATTTTATGTCTTAGAAGTTGATTTATTTTTGCTCTATTTGTTTGTTTAATAAACTTTTCTAAAAAAACATATAAATATAAAACACAATTGAACAAATTTCGTAACTGTAGTGTTAAAGAAGCAAAATAATGAAAAACTAATAACAAATTGTGGTACAGATACAGAGCTGTAGAAAACTTGTTAATTATATTAGAGTATGAGATCGAAATTCCCAAGTCTTCTTTTATAAATATAAATTAGACCCTAAACAGGGAAAATGGTATTAAGTCCTACAGTTAATATCGCTTTTTTAAAAATTGTGCAACTTTTCTAAAACATATAAATATAGAACACAATTGAACAAATTTAGTAACGGTAGTGTTAAAGAAGCAAAATAATGAAAAACTAATAACAAATTGTGGTACAGATGGGGAGCTATAGAAAACTTGAAGTTTATGTTAGAGTATAAGGTCGGAAATCCCAATTCCTCTTTTATAGCCATAGAACAGCACCTAGACAGGAAAAATGGTATTAAACACAACAGCTAATATCGCTTTTTGAAAAATTGTGTAACTTTTCTAAAAACATATAAATATAGAACACAATTGAACAAATTTCGTAACTGTAGTGTTAAAGAAGCAAAATAATAAAAAACTAATAACAAATTGTGGTACAGATACAGAGCTGTAGAAAACTTGTTAATAATGTTAGAGTATAAGATCGAAATTCCCAAGTCTTCTTTTATAAATATAAATTAGCACCTAGACAGGGAAAATGGTATTAAGCCCTACAGTTAATACCGCTTTTTGAAAAATTGTGTAACTTTTCTAAAAACATATAAATATAGAGCACAATTGAACAAGTTTAGTAACGGTAGTGTTAAAGAAGCAAAATAATAAAAAACTAATAACAAATTGTGGTACAGATACAGAGCTGTAGAAAACTTGTTAATAATGTTAGAGTATAAGATCGAAATTCCCAAGTCTTCTTTTATAAATATAAATTAGCACCTAGACAGGGAAAATGGTATTAAGCCCTACAGTTAATACCGCTAGGTCTAGACAGGGAAAATGGTATTAAGCCCTACAGTTAATACAATTTTTCAAAAAGCGGTATTAACTGTAGGGCTTACTACCATTTTCCCTGTCTAGGTGCTAATTTATATTTATAAAAGAAGACTTGGGAATTTCGATCTTATACTCTCACATTATTAACAAGTTTTCTACAGCTCTGTATCTGTACCACAATTTGTTATTAATTTTTTATTATTTTGCTTCTTTAACACTACCGTTACTAAATTTGTTCAATTGTGTTCTATATTTATATGTTTTTAGAAAAGTTACACAATTTTACAAAAAGCGATGTTAACGGTTGGGCTTAATACCATTTTTCCTGTCTAGGAGCTTATTTATATTTATAAAAGAAGACTTGGGAATTTCGATCTTATATTCTAACATAATTAACAAGTTTTCTACAGCTCTGTATCTGTACCACAATTTGTTATTAGTTTTTTATTATTTTGCTTCTTTAACACTACCGTTACAAAATTTGTTAAATTGTGCTCTATATTTATATGTTTTTAGAAAAGTTACACAATTTTTCAAAAAGCGATATTAACTGTTCAGTTTAATAGCATTTTTCCTGTCTACGTGCTGTTTTATGGCTATAAAAGAGGAATTGGGATTTTCGACCTTATACTCTAACATAAACTACAAGTTTTCTATAGCTCTGTATATGTTTCACAATTTGTTATTAGTTTTTTATTATTTTGCTAAGGAGCAAAGTAGTGTTAAAGGTAACACTACCGTTACTAAATTTGTTCAATTGTGTTCTATATTTATATGTTTTAAAAAAAGTTGCACAATTTTTCAAAAAGCGATATTAACTTTGGGCTTAGTACCATTTTCCCTGTTTAGGGGCTAATTTATATTTATATAAGAAGACTTGGGAATTTCGATCTTATATTCTAATATAATTAACAAGTTTTCTACAGCTCTGTATCTGTACCACAATTTGTTATTAGTTTTTCATTATTTTGCTTCTTTAACACTGAAGTTACGAAATATGTTCAATTGTGTTCTATATTTATATGCTTTTGGAAAAGTTACACAATTTTTCAAAAAGCGATATTAACTGTTGGGCTTAATACCATTTTCCCTGTTTAGGGGCTAATTTATATTTATAAAAGAAGACTTGGGAATTTCGATCTTATATTCTAACATAATTAACAAGTTTTCTACAGCTCTTTATCTGTACCACAATTTGTTATTAGTTTTTCATTATTTTGCTTCTTTAACACTACAGTTACGAAATTTGTTCAATTGTGTTCTATATTTATATGTTTTTAGAAAAGTTACACAATTTTTCAAAAAGCGGTATTAACTGTAGGGCTTAATACCATTTTCCCTGTTTAGTGGCTAATTTATATTTATAAAAGAAGACTTGGGAATTTCGATCTTATATTCTAACATAATTAAGAAGTTTTCTACAGCTCTGTATCTGTACCACAATTTGTTATTAGTTTTTCATTATTTTGCTTCTTTAACATTACAGTTACGAAATTTGTTCAATTGTGTTCTATATTTATATGCTTTTAGAAAAGTTACACAATTTTTCAAAAAGCGGTATTAACTGTAGGGCTTAATACCATTTTCCCTGTCTAGGTGCTAATTTATATTTATAAAAGAAGACTTGGGAATTTCGATCTTATATTCTAATATAATTAGCAAGGTTTCTACAGCTCTGTATCTGTACCACAATTTGTTATTAGTTTTCTATTATTTTGCTTCTTTAACACTACCGTTACTAAATTTGTTCAATTGTGTTCTATATTTATATGTTTTTAGAAAAGTTACACAATTTTACAAAAAGCGATGTTAACGGTTGGGCTTAATACCATTTTTCCTGTCTAGGTGCTGTTTTATGGCTATAAAAGAGGAATTGGGATTTTCGACCTTATACTCTAACATAAACTACAAGTTTTCTATATCTCTGTGTATGTACCACAATTTCTTATTAGTTTTTTATTATTTTGCTTCTTTAACACTACCGTTACTAAATTTGTTCAATTGTGCTCTATATTTATATGTTTTTAGAAAAGTTACACAATTTTTCAAAAAGCGGTATTAACTGTAGGGCTTAATACCATTTTCCCTGTCTAGACCTAGCGGTATTAACTGTAGGGCTTAATACCATTTTCCCTGTCTAGGTGCTAATTTATATTTATAAAAGAAGACTTGGGAATTTCGATCTTATAATCTAACATTATTAACAAGTTTTCTACAGCTCTGTATCTGTACCACAATTTGTTATTAGTTTTTTATTATTTTGCTTCTTTAACACTACCGTTACTAAATTTGTTAAATTGTGCTCTATATTTATATGTTTTTAGAAAAGTTACACAATTTTTCAAAAAGCGGTATTAACTGTAGGGCTTAATACCATTTTCCCTGTCTAGGTGCTAATTTATATTTATAAAAGAAGACTTGGGAATTTCGATCTTATACTCTAACATTATTAACAAGTTTTCTACAGCTCTGTATCTGTACCACAATTTGTTATTAGTTTTTTATTATTTTGCTTCTTTAACACTACCGTTACTAAATTTGTTAAATTGTGCTCTATATTTATATGTTTTTAGAAAAGTTACACAATTTTTCAAAAAGCGGTATTAACTGTAGGGCTAAATACCATTTTCCCTGTCTAGGTGCTAATTTATATTTATAAAAGAAGACTTGGGAATTTCGATCTTATACTCTGACATTATTAACAAGTTTTCTACAGCTCTGTATCTGTACCACAATTTGTTATTAGTTTTTTATTATTTTGCTTCTTTAACACTACCGTTACTAAATTTGTTCAATTGTGCTCTATATTTATATGTTTTTAGAAAAGTTACACAATTTTTCAAAAAGCGGTATTAACTGTAGGGCTTAATACCATTTTCCCTGTCTAGACCTAGCGGTATTAACTGTAGGGCTTAATACCATTTTCCCTGTCTAGGTGCTAATTTATATTTATAAAAGAAGATTTGGGAATTTCGATCTTATAATCTAACATTATTAACAAGTTTTCTACAGCTCTGTATCTGTACCACAATTTGTTATTAGTTTTTTATTATTTTGCTTCTTTAACACTACCGTTACTAAATTTGTTAAATTGTGCTCTATATTTATATGTTTTTAGAAAAGTTACACAATTTTTCAAAAAGCGGTATTAACTGTAGGGCTTAATACCATTTTCCCTGTCTAGGTGCTAATTTATATTTATAAAAGAAGACTTGGGAATTTCGATCTTATAATCTAACATTATTAACAAGTTTTCTACAGCTCTGTATCTGTACCACAATTTGTTATTAGTTTTTTATTATTTTGCTTCTTTAACACTACCGTTACTAAATTTGTTAAATTGTGCTCTATAAATATAAATATATGTATATAAATATACATATAAATATATGTTTTTAGAAAAGTTACACAATTTTTCAAAAAGCGGTATTAACTGTAGGGCTTAATACCATTTTCCCTGTCTAGGTGCTAATTTATATTTATAAAAGAAGACTTGGGAATTTCGATCTTATACTCTAACATTATTAACAAGTTTTCTACAGCTCTTTATCTGTACCACAATTTGTTATTAGTTTTTCATTATTTTGCTTCTTTAACACTACAGTTACGAAATTTGTTCAATTGTGTTCTATATTTATATGTTTTTAGAAAAGTTACACAATTTTCCAAAAAGCGGTATTAACTGTAGGGCTTAATACCATTTTCCCTGTTTAGTGGCTAATTTATATTTATAAAAGAAGACTTGGGAATTTCGATCTTATATTCTAACATAATTAAGAAGTTTTCTACAGCTCTGTATCTGTACCACAATTTGTTATTAGTTTTTCATTATTTTGCTTCTTTAACATTACAGTTACGAAATTTGTTCAATTGTGTTCTATATTTATATGTTTTTAGAAAAGTTACACAATTTTTCAAAAAGCGGTATTAACTGTAGGGCTTAATACCATTTTCCCTGTCTAGGTGCTAATTTATATTTATAAAAGAAGACTTGGGAATTTCGATCTTATACTCTAACATAAACTACAAGTTTTCTATATCTCTGTGTATGTACCACAATTTGTTATTAGTTTTTTATTATTTTGCTTCTTTAACACTACCGTTACTAAATTTGTTCAATTGTGCTCTATATTTATATGTTTTTAGAAAAGTTACACAATTTTTCAAAAAGCGGTATTAACTGTAGGGCTTAATACCATTTTCCCTGTCTAGGTGCTAATTTATATTTATAAAAGAAGACTTGGGAATTTCGATCTTATATTCTAATATAATTAGCAAGTTTTCTACAGCTCTGTATCTGTACCACAATTTGTTATTAGTTTTTTATTATTTTGCTTCTTTAACACTACCGTTACTAAATTTGTTCAATTGTGTTCTATATTTATATGTTTTTAGAAAAGTTACACAATTTTACAAAAAGCGATGTTAACGGTTGGGCTTAATACCATTTTTCCTGTCTAGGTGCTGTTTTATGGCTATAAAAGAGGAATTGGGATTTTCGACCTTATACTCTAACATAAACTACAAGTTTTCTATATCACTGTGTATGTACCACAATTTCTTATTAGTTTTTTATTATTTTGCTTCTTTAACACTACCGTTACTAAATTTGTTCAATTGTGCTCTATATTTATATGTTTTTAGAAAAGTTACACAATTTTTCAAAAAGCGGTATTAACTGTAGGGCTTAATACCATTTTCCCTGTCTAGACCTAGCGGTATTAACTGTAGGGCTTAATACCATTTTCCCTGTCTAGGTGCTAATTTATATTTATAAAAGAAGACTTGGGAATTTCGATCTTATAATCTAACATATGTACCACAATTTGTTATTAGTTTTTTATTATTTTGCTTCTTTAACACTACCGTTACTAAATTTGTTCAATTGTGCTCTATATTTATATGTTTTTAGAAAAGTTACACAATTTTTCAAAAAGCGGTATTAACTGTAGGGCTTAATACCATTTTCCCTGTCTAGGTGCTAATTTATATTTATAAAAGAAGACTTGGGAATTTCGATCTTATAATCTAACATTATTAACAAGTTTTCTACAGCTCTGTATCTGTACCACAATTTTTTATTAGTTTTTAATTATTTTGCTTCTTTAACACTACCGTTACTAAATTTGTTAAATTGTGCTCTATATTTATATGTTTTTAGAAAAGTTACACAATTTTTCAAAAAGCGGTATTAACTGTAGGGCTTAATACCATTTTCCCTGTCTAGGTGCTAATTTATATTTATAAAAGAAGACTTGGGAATTTCGATCTTATACTCTAACATTATTAACAAGTTTTCTACAGCTCTGTATCTGTACCACAATTTGTTATTAGTTTTTTATTATTTTGCTTCTTTAACACTACCGTTACTAAATTTGTTAAATTGTGCTCTATATTTATATGTTTTTAGAAAAGTTACACAATTTTTCAAAAAGCGGTATTAACTGTAGGGCTTAATACCATTTTCCCTGTCTAGGTGCTAATTTATATTTATAAAAGAAGACTTGGGAATTTCGATCTTATACTCTAACATTATTAACAAGTTTTCTACAGCTCTGTATCTGTACCACAATTTGTTATTAGTTTTTTATTATTTTGCTTCTTTAACACTACCGTTACTAAATTTGTTCAATTGTGCTCTATATTTATATGTTTTTAGAAAAGTTACACAATTTTTCAAAAAGCGGTATTAACTGTAGGGCTTAATACCATTTTCCCTGTCTAGACCTAGCGGTATTAACTGTAGGGCTTAATACCATTTTCCCTGTCTAGGTGCTAATTTATATTTATAAAAGAAGACTTGGGAATTTCGATCTTATAATCTAACATTATTAACAAGTTTTCTACAGCTCTGTATCTGTACCACAATTTGTTATTAGTTTTTTATTATTTTGCTTCTTTAACACTACCGTTACTAAATTTGTTAAATTGTGCTCTATATTTATATGTTTTTAGAAAAGTTACACAATTTTTCAAAAAACGGTATTAACTGTAGGGCTTAATACCATTTTCCCTGTCTAGGTGCTAATTTATATTTATAAAAGAAGACTTGGGAATTTCGATCTTATAATCTAACATTATTAACAAGTTTTCTACAGCTCTGTATCTGTACCACAATTTGTTATTAGTTTTTAATTATTTTGCTTCTTTAACACTACCGTTACTAAATTTGTTAAATTGTGCTTTATATTTATATGTTTTTAGAAAAGTTACACAATTTTTCAAAAAGCGGTATTAACTGTAGGGCTTAATACCATTTTCCCTGTCTAGGTGCTAATTTATATTTATAAGAGAAGACTTGGGAATTTCGATCTTATATTCTAACATTATTAACAAGTTTTCTACAGCTCTGTATCTGTACCACAATTTGTTATTAGTTTTTTATTATTTTGCTTCTTTAACACTACCGTTACTAAATTTGTTAAATTGTGCTCTATATTTATATGTTTTTAGAAAAGTTACACAATTTTTCAAAAAGCGGTATTAACTGTAGGGCTTAATACCATTTTCCCTGTCTAGGTGCTAATTTATATTTATAAAAGAAGACTTGGGAATTTCGATCTTATACTCTAACATTATTAACAAAATTTCTACAGCTCTGTATCTGTACCACAATTTGTTATTAGTTTTTTGTTATTTTGCTTCTTTAACACTACCGTTACTAAATTTGTTCAATTGTGCTCTATATTTATATGTTTTTAGAAAAGTTACACAATTTTTCAAAAAGCGGTATTAACTGTAGGGCTTAATACCATTTTCCCTGTCTAGACCTAGCGGTATTAACTGTAGGGCTTAATACCATTTTCCCTGTCTAGGTGCTAATTTATATTTATAAAAGAAGACTTGGGAATTTCGATCTTATAATCTAACATTATTAACAAGTTTTCTACAGCTCTGTATCTGTACCACAATTTGTTATTAGTTTTTAATTATTTTGCTTCTTTAACACTACCGTTACTAAATTTGTTAAATTGTGCTCTATATTTATATGTTTTTAGAAAAGTTACACAATTTTTCAAAAAGCGGTATTAACTGTAGGGCTTAGTACCATTTTCCCTGTCTAGGTGCTAATTTATATTTATAAAAGAAGACTTGGGAATTTCGATCTTATACTCTAACATTATTAACAAGTTTTCTACAGCTCTGTATTTGTTTTTAGTTTTTTATTATTTTGCTTCTTTAACACTACCGTTACTAAACTTGTTCAATTGTGCTCTATATTTATATGTTTTTAGGAAAGTTACACAATTTTTCAAAAAGCGGTATTAACTGTAGGGCTTAATACCATTTTCCCTGTCTAGGTGCTAATTTATATTTATAAAAGAAGACTTGGGAATTTCGATCTTATACTCTAACATTATTAACAAGTTTTCTACAGCTCTGTATCTGTACCACAATTTGTTATTAGTTTTTTATTATTTTGCTTCTTTAACACTACCGTTACTAAATTTGTTAAATTGTGCTCTATATTTATATGTTTTTAGAAAAGTTACACAATTTTTCAAAAAGCGGTATTAACTGTAGGGCTTAGTACCATTTTCCCTGTCTAGGTGCTAATTTATATTTATAAAAGAAGACTTGGGAATTTCGACCTTATACTCTAACATTATTAACAAGTTTTCTACAGCTCTGTATCTGTACCACAATTTGTTATTAGTTTTTTATTATTTTGCTTCTTTAACACTACCGTTACTAAATTTGTTCAATTGTGCTCTATATTTATGTTTTTAGAAAAGTTACACAATTTTTCAAAAAGCGGTATTAACTGTAGGGCTTAGTACCATTTTCCCTGTCTAGGTGCTAATTTATATTTATAAAAGAAGACTTGGGAGTTTCGATCTTATACTCTAACATTATTAACAAGTTTTCTACAGCTCTGTATCTGTACCACAATTTGTTATTAGTTTTTTATTATTTTGCTTCTTTAACACTACCGTTACTAAATTTGTTCAATTGTGTTCTATATTTATATGTTTTTAGAAAAGTTACACAATTTTACAAAAAGCGATGTTAACGGTTGGGCTTAATACCATTTTTCCTGTCTAGGTGCTGTTTTATGGCTATAAAAGAGGAATTGGGATTTTCGACCTTATACTCTAACATAAACTACAAGTTTTCTATAACTCTGTGTATGTACCACAATTTGTTATTAGGTTTTTATTATTTTGCTTCTTTAACACTACCGTTACTAAATTTGTTCAATTGTGCTCTATATTTATATGTTTTTAGAAACGTTACACAATTTTTCAAAAAGCGGTATTAACTGTAGGGCTTAATACCATTTTCCCTGTCTAGACCTAGCGGTATTAACTGTAGGGCTTAATACCATTTTCCCTGTCTAGGTGCTTATTTATATTTATAAAAGAAGACTTGGGAATTTCGATCTTATACTCTAACATTATTAACAAGTTTTCTACAGCTCTGTATCTGTACCACAATTTGTTATTAGTTTTTTATTATTTTGCTTCTTTAACACTACCGTTACAAAATTTGTTCAATTGTGCTCTATATTTATATGTTTTTAGAAAAGTTACACAATTTTTCAAAAAGCGGTATTAACTGTAGGGCTTACTACCATTTTCCCTGTCTAGGTGCTAATTTATATTTATAAAAGAAGACTTGGGAATTTCGATCTTATACTCTAACATTATTAACAAGTTTTCTACAGCTCTGTATCTGTACCACAATTTGTTATTAGTTTTTTATTATTTTGCTTCTTTAACACTACCGTTACTAAATTTGTTCAATTGTGTTCTATATTTATATGTTTTTAGAAAAGTTACACAATTTTACAAAAAGCGATGTTAACGGTTGGGCTTAATACCATTTTTCCTGTCTAGGTGCTGTTTTATGGCTATAAAAGAGGAATTGGGATTTTCGACCTTATACTCTAACATAAACTACAAGTTTTCTATATCTCTGTGTATGTACCACAATTTGTTATTAGTTTTTTATTATTTTGCTTCTTTAACACTACCGTTACTAAATTTGTTCAATTGTGCTCTATATTTATATGTTTTTAGAAAAGTTACACAATTTTTCAAAAAGCGGTATTAACTGTAGGGCTTAATACCATTTTCCCTGTCTAGACCTAGCGGTATTAACTGTAGGGCTTAATACCATTTTCCCTGTCTAGGTGCTAATTTATATTTATAAAAGAAGACTTGGGAATTTCCATCTTATAATCTAACATTATTAACAAGTTTTCTACAGCTCTGTATCTGTACCACAATTTGTTATTAGTTTTTTATTATTTTGCTTCTTTAACACTACCGTTACTAAATTTGTTAAATTGTGCTCTATATTTATATGTTTTTAGAAAAGTTACACAATTTTTCAAAAAGCGATATTAACTTTGGGCTTAGTACCATTTTCCCTGTTTAGGGGCTAATTTATATTTATAAAAGAAGACTTGGGAATTTCGATCTTATATTCTAACATTATTAACAAGTTTTCTACAGCTCTGTATCTGTACCACAATTTGTTATTAGTTTTTTATTATTTTGCTTCTTTAACACTACCGTTACAAAATTTGTTCAATTGTGCTCTATATTTATATGTTTTTAGAAAAGTTACACAATTTTTCAAAAAGCGGTATTAACTGTAGGGCTTACTACCATTTTCCCTGTCTAGGTGCTAATTTATATTTATAAAAGAAGACTTGGGAATTTCGATCTTATACTCTAACATTATTAACAAGTTTTCTACAGCTCTGTATCTGTACCACAATTTGTTATTAGTTTTTTATTATTTTGCTTCTTTAACACTACCGTTACTAAATTTGTTCAATTGTGTTCTATATTTATATGTTTTTAGAAAAGTTACACAATTTTACAAAAAGCGATGTTAACGGTTGGGCTTAATACCATTTTTCCTGTCTAGGTGCTGTTTTATGGCTATAAAAGAGGAATTGGGATTTTCGACCTTATACTCTAACATAAACTACAAGTTTTCTATATCTCTGTGTATGTACCACAATTTGTTATTAGTTTTTTATTATTTTGCTTCTTTAACACTACCGTTACTAAATTTGTTCAATTGTGCTCTATATTTATATGTTTTTAGAAAAGTTACACAATTTTTCAAAAAGCGGTATTAACTGTAGGGCTTAATACCATTTTCCCTGTCTAGACCTAGCGGTATTAACTGTAGGGCTTAATACCATTTTCCCTGTCTAGGTGCTAATTTATATTTATAAAAGAAGACTTGGGAATTTCCATCTTATAATCTAACATTATTAACAAGTTTTCTACAGCTCTGTATCTGTACCACAATTTGTTATTAGTTTTTTATTATTTTGCTTCTTTAACACTACCGTTACAAAATTTGTTCAATTGTGCTCTATATTTATATGTTTTTAGAAAAGTTACACAATTTTTCAAAAAGCGGTATTAACTGTAGGGCTTACTACCATTTTCCCTGTCTAGGTGCTGTTTTATGGCTATAAAAGAGGAATTGGGATTTTCGACCTTATACTCTAACATAAACTACAAGTTTTCTATATCTCTGTGTATGTACCACAATTTGTTATTAGTTTTTTATTATTTTGCTTCTTTAACACTACCGTTACTAAATTTGTTCAATTGTGCTCTATATTTATATGTTTTTAGAAAAGTTACACAATTTTTCAAAAAGCGGTATTAACTGTAGGGCTTAATACCATTTTCCCTGTCTAGACCTAGCGGTATTAACTGTAGGGCTTAATACCATTTTCCCTGTCTAGGTGCTAATTTATATTTATAAAAGAAGACTTGGGAATTTCCATCTTATAATCTAACATTATTAACAAGTTTTCTACAGCTCTGTATCTGTACCACAATTTGTTATTAGTTTTTTATTATTTTGCTTCTTTAACACTACCGTTACTAAATTTGTTAAATTGTGCTCTATATTTATATGTTTTTAGAAAAGTTACACAATTTTTCAAAAAGCGATATTAACTTTGGGCTTAGTACCATTTTCCCTGTTTAGGGGCTAATTTATATTTATAAAAGAAGACTTGGGAATTTCGATCTTATATTCTAACATTATTAACAAGTTTTCTACAGCTCTGTATCTGTACCACAATTTGTTATTAGTTTTTTATTATTTTGCTTCTTTAACACTACCGTTACAAAATTTGTTCAATTGTGCTCTATATTTATATGTTTTTAGAAAAGTTACACAATTTTTCAAAAAGCGGTATTAACTGTAGGGCTTACTACCATTTTCCCTGTCTAGGTGCTAATTTATATTTATAAAAGAAGACTTGGGAATTTCGATCTTATACTCTAACATTATTAACAAGTTTTCTACAGCTCTGTATCTGTACCACAATTTGTTATTAGTTTTTTATTATTTTGCTTCTTTAACACTACCGTTACTAAATTTGTTCAATTGTGTTCTATATTTATATGTTTTTAGAAAAGTTACACAATTTTACAAAAAGCGATGTTAACGGTTGGGCTTAATACCATTTTTCCTGTCTAGGTGCTGTTTTATGGCTATAAAAGAGGAATTGGGATTTTCGACCTTATACTCTAACATAAACTACAAGTTTTCTATATCTCTGTGTATGTACCACAATTTGTTATTAGGTTTTTATTATTTTGCTTCTTTAACACTACCGTTACTAAATTTGTTCAATTGTGCTCTATATTTATATGTTTTTAGAAACGTTACACAATTTTTCAAAAAGCGGTATTAACTGTAGGGCTTAATACCATTTTCCCTGTCTAGACCTAGCGGTATTAACTGTAGGGCTTAATACCATTTTCCCTGTCTAGGTGCTTATTTATATTTATAAAAGAAGACTTGGGAATTTCGATCTTATACTCTAACATTATTAACAAGTTTTCTACAGCTCTGTATCTGTACCACAATTTGTTATTAGTTTTTTATTATTTTGCTTCTTTAACACTACCGTTACAAAATTTGTTCAATTGTGCTCTATATTTATATGTTTTTAGAAAAGTTACACAATTTTTCAAAAAGCGGTATTAACTGTAGGGCTTACTACCATTTTCCCTGTCTAGGTGCTAATTTATATTTATAAAAGAAGACTTGGGAATTTCGATCTTATACTCTAACATTATTAACAAGTTTTCTACAGCTCTGTATCTGTACCACAATTTGTTATTAGTTTTTTATTATTTTGCTTCTTTAACACTACCGTTACAAAATTTGTTCAATTGTGCTCTATATTTATATGTTTTTAGAAAAGTTACACAATTTTTCAAAAAGCGGTATTAACTGTAGGGCTTACTACCATTTTCCCTGTCTAGGTGCTAATTTATATTTATAAAAGAAGACTTGGGAATTTCGATCTTATACTCTAACATTATTAACAAGTTTTCTACAGCTCTGTATCTGTACCACAATTTGTTATTAGTTTTTTATTATTTTGCTTCTTTAACACTACCGTTACTAAATTTGTTCAATTGTGTTCTATATTTATATGTTTTTAGAAAAGTTACACAATTTTACAAAAAGCGATGTTAACGGTTGGGCTTAATACCATTTTTCCTGTCTAGGTGCTGTTTTATGGCTATAAAAGAGGAATTGGGATTTTCGACCTTATACTCTAACATAAACTACAAGTTTTCTATATCTCTGTGTATGTACCACAATTTGTTATTAGTTTTTTATTATTTTGCTTCTTTAACACTACCGTTACTAAATTTGTTCAATTGTGCTCTATATTTATATGTTTTTAGAAAAGTTACACAATTTTTCAAAAAGCGGTATTAACTGTAGGGCTTAATACCATTTTCCCTGTCTAGACCTAGCGGTATTAACTGTAGGGCTTAATACCATTTTCCCTGTCTAGGTGCTAATTTATATTTATAAAAGAAGACTTGGGAATTTCCATCTTATAATCTAACATTATTAACAAGTTTTCTACAGCTCTGTATCTGTACCACAATTTGTTATTAGTTTTTTATTATTTTGCTTCTTTAACACTACCGTTACTAAATTTGTTCAATTGTGCTCTATATTTATGTTTTTAGAAAAGTTACACAATTTTTCAAAAAGCGGTATTAACTGTAGGGCTTAGTACCATTTTCCCTGTCTAGGTGCTAATTTATATTTATAAAAGAAGACTTGGGAGTTTCGATCTTATACTCTAACATTATTAACAAGTTTTCTACAGCTCTGTATCTGTACCACAATTTGTTATTAGTTTTTTATTATTTTGCTTCTTTAACACTACCGTTACTAAATTTGTTCAATTGTGTTCTATATTTATATGTTTTTAGAAAAGTTACACAATTTTACAAAAAGCGATGTTAACGGTTGGGCTTAATACCATTTTTCCTGTCTAGGTGCTGTTTTATGGCTATAAAAGAGGAATTGGGATTTTCGACCTTATACTCTAACATAAACTACAAGTTTTCTATAACTCTGTGTATGTACCACAATTTGTTATTAGGTTTTTATTATTTTGCTTCTTTAACACTACCGTTACTAAATTTGTTCAATTGTGCTCTATATTTATATGTTTTTAGAAACGTTACACAATTTTTCAAAAAGCGGTATTAACTGTAGGGCTTAATACCATTTTCCCTGTCTAGGTGCTAATTTATATTTATAAAAGAAGACTTGGGAATTTCGATCTTATACTCTAACATTATTAACAAGTTTTCTACAGCTCTGTATCTGTACCACAATTTGTTATTAGTTTTTTATTATTTTGCTTCTTTAACACTACCGTTACGAAATTTGTTCAATTGTGCTCTATATTTATATGTTTTTAGAAAAGTTACACAATTTTTCAAAAAGCGGTAATAACTGTAGGGCTTAATACCATTTTCCCTGTCTAGACCTAGCGGTATTAACTGTAGGGCTTAATACCATTTTCCCTGTCTAGGTGCTAATTTATATTTATAAAAGAAGACTTGGGAATTTCCATCTTATAATCTAACATTATTAACAAGTTTTCTACAGCTCTGTATCTGTACCACAATTTGTTATTAGTTTTTTATTATTTTGCTTCTTTAACACTACCGTTACTAAATTTGTTAAATTGTGCTCTATATTTATATGTTTTTAGAAAAGTTACACAATTTTTCAAAAAGCGATATTAACTTTGGGCTTAGTACCATTTTCCCTGTTTAGGGGCTAATTTATATTTATAAAAGAAGACTTGGGAATTTCGATCTTATATTCTAACATAATTAACAAGTTTTCTACAGCTCTGTATCTGTACCACAATTTGTTATTAGTTTTTCATTATTTTGCTTCTTTAACACTACCGTTACTAAATTTGTTAAATTGTGCTCTATATTTATATGTTTTTAGAAAAGTTACACAATTTTTCAAAAAGCGGTATTAACTGTAGGGCTTAATACCATTTTCCCTGTCTAGGTGCTAATTTATATTTATAAAAGAAGACTTGGGAATTTCGATCTTATACTCTAACATTATTAACAAGTTTTCTACAGCTCTGTATCTGTACCACAATTTGTTATTAGTTTTTTATTATTTTGCTTCTTTAACACTACCGTTACTAAATTTGTTAAATTGTGCTCTATATTTATATGTTTTTAGAAAAGTTACACAATTTTTCAAAAAGCGGTATTAACTGTAGGGCTTAATACCATTTTCCCTGTCTAGGTGCTAATTTATATTTATAAAAGAAGACTTGGGAATTTCGATCTTATATTCTAATATAATTAGCAAGTTTTCTACAGCTCTGTATCTGTACCACAATTTGTTATTAGTTTTTTATTATTTTGCTTCTTTAACACTACCGTTACTAAATTTGTTCAATTGTGTTCTATATTTATATGTTTTTAGAAAAGTTACACAATTTTACAAAAAGCGATGTTAACGGTTGGGCTTAATACCATTTTTCCTGTCTAGGTGCTGTTTTATGGCTATAAAAGAGGAATTGGGATTTTCGACCTTATACTCTAACATAAACTACAAGTTTTCTATATCTCTGTGTATGTACCACAATTTCTTATTAGTTTTTTATTATTTTGCTTCTTTAACACTACCGTTACTAAATTTGTTCAATTGTGCTCTATATTTATATGTTTTTAGAAAAGTTACACAATTTTTCAAAAAGCGGTATTAACTGTAGGGCTTAATACCATTTTCCCTGTCTAGGTGCTAATTTATATTTATAAAAGAAGACTTGGGAATTTCGATCTTATACTCTGACATTATTAACAAGTTTTCTACAGCTCTGTATCTGTACCACAATTTGTTATTAGTTTTTTATTATTTTGCTTCTTTAACACTACCGTTACTAAATTTGTTCAATTGTGCTCTATATTTATATGTTTTTAGAAAAGTTACACAATTTTTCAAAAAGCGGTATTAACTGTAGGGCTTAATACCATTTTCCCTGTCTAGACCTAGCGGTATTAACTGTAGGGCTTAATACCATTTTCCCTGTCTAGGTGCTAATTTATATTTATAAAAGAAGATTTGGGAATTTCGATCTTATAATCTAACATTATTAACAAGTTTTCTACAGCTCTGTATCTGTACCACAATTTGTTATTAGTTTTTTATTATTTTGCTTCTTTAACACTACCGTTACTAAATTTGTTAAATTGTGCTCTATATTTATATGTTTTTAGAAAAGTTACACAATTTTTCAAAAAGCGGTATTAACTGTAGGGCTTAATACCATTTTCCCTGTCTAGGTGCTAATTTATATTTATAAAAGAAGACTTGGGAATTTCGATCTTATAATCTAACATTATTAACAAGTTTTCTACAGCTCTGTATCTGTACCACAATTTGTTATTAGTTTTTTATTATTTTGCTTCTTTAACACTACCGTTACTAAATTTGTTAAATTGTGCTCTATAAATATAAATATATGTATATAAATATACATATAAATATATGTTTTTAGAAAAGTTACACAATTTTTCAAAAAGCGGTATTAACTGTAGGGCTTAATACCATTTTCCCTGTCTAGGTGCTAATTTATATTTATAAAAGAAGACTTGGGAATTTCGATCTTATACTCTAACATTATTAACAAGTTTTCTACAGCTCTTTATCTGTACCACAATTTGTTATTAGTTTTTCATTATTTTGCTTCTTTAACACTACAGTTACGAAATTTGTTCAATTGTGTTCTATATTTATATGTTTTTAGAAAAGTTACACAATTTTCCAAAAAGCGGTATTAACTGTAGGGCTTAATACCATTTTCCCTGTTTAGTGGCTAATTTATATTTATAAAAGAAGACTTGGGAATTTCGATCTTATATTCTAACATAATTAAGAAGTTTTCTACAGCTCTGTATCTGTACCACAATTTGTTATTAGTTTTTCATTATTTTGCTTCTTTAACATTACAGTTACGAAATTTGTTCAATTGTGTTCTATATTTATATGTTTTTAGAAAAGTTACACAATTTTTCAAAAAGCGGTATTAACTGTAGGGCTTAATACCATTTTCCCTGTCTAGGTGCTAATTTATATTTATAAAAGAAGACTTGGGAATTTCGATCTTATACTCTAACATAAACTACAAGTTTTCTATATCTCTGTGTATGTACCACAATTTGTTATTAGTTTTTTATTATTTTGCTTCTTTAACACTACCGTTACTAAATTTGTTCAATTGTGCTCTATATTTATATGTTTTTAGAAAAGTTACACAATTTTTCAAAAAGCGGTATTAACTGTAGGGCTTAATACCATTTTCCCTGTCTAGGTGCTAATTTATATTTATAAAAGAAGACTTGGGAATTTCGATCTTATATTCTAATATAATTAGCAAGTTTTCTACAGCTCTGTATCTGTACCACAATTTGTTATTAGTTTTTTATTATTTTGCTTCTTTAACACTACCGTTACTAAATTTGTTCAATTGTGTTCTATATTTATATGTTTTTAGAAAAGTTACACAATTTTACAAAAAGCGATGTTAACGGTTGGGCTTAATACCATTTTTCCTGTCTAGGTGCTGTTTTATGGCTATAAAAGAGGAATTGGGATTTTCGACCTTATACTCTAACATAAACTACAAGTTTTCTATATCTCTGTGTATGTACCACAATTTGTTATTAGTTTTTTATTATTTTGCTTCTTTAACACTACCGTTACTAAATTTGTTCAATTGTGCTCTATATTTATATGTTTTTAGAAAAGTTACACAATTTTTCAAAAAGCGGTATTAACTGTAGGGCTTAATACCATTTTCCCTGTCTAGGTGCTAATTTATATTTATAAAAGAAGACTTGGGAATTTCGATCTTATATTCTAATATAATTAGCAAGTTTTCTACAGCTCTGTATCTGTACCACAATTTGTTATTAGTTTTTTATTATTTTGCTTCTTTAACACTACCGTTACTAAATTTGTTCAATTGTGTTCTATATTTATATGTTTTTAGAAAAGTTACACAATTTTACAAAAAGCGATGTTAACGGTTGGGCTTAATACCATTTTTCCTGTCTAGGTGCTGTTTTATGGCTATAAAAGAGGAATTGGGATTTTCGACCTTATACTCTAACATAAACTACAAGTTTTCTATATCTCTGTGTATGTACCACAATTTCTTATTAGTTTTTTATTATTTTGCTTCTTTAACACTACCGTTACTAAATTTGTTCAATTGTGCTCTATATTTATATGTTTTTAGAAAAGTTACACAATTTTTCAAAAAGCGGTATTAACTGTAGGGCTTAATACCATTTTCCCTGTCTAGACCTAGCGGTATTAACTGTAGGGCTTAATACCATTTTCCCTGTCTAGGTGCTAATTTATATTTATAAAAGAAGACTTGGGAATTTCGATCTTATAATCTAACATATGTACCACAATTTGTTATTAGTTTTTTATTATTTTGCTTCTTTAACACTACCGTTACTAAATTTGTTCAATTGTGCTCTATATTTATATGTTTTTAGAAAAGTTACACAATTTTTCAAAAAGCGGTATTAACTGTAGGGCTTAATACCATTTTCCCTGTCTAGGTGCTAATTTATATTTATAAAAGAAGACTTGGGAATTTCGATCTTATAATCTAACATTATTAACAAGTTTTCTACAGCTCTGTATCTGTACCACAATTTTTTATTAGTTTTTAATTATTTTGCTTCTTTAACACTACCGTTACTAAATTTGTTAAATTGTGCTCTATATTTATATGTTTTTAGAAAAGTTACACAATTTTTCAAAAAGCGGTATTAACTGTAGGGCTTAATACCATTTTCCCTGTCTAGGTGCTAATTTATATTTATAAAAGAAGACTTGGGAATTTCGATCTTATACTCTAACATTATTAACAAGTTTTCTACAGCTCTGTATCTGTACCACAATTTGTTATTAGTTTTTTATTATTTTGCTTCTTTAACACTACCGTTACTAAATTTGTTAAATTGTGCTCTATATTTATATGTTTTTAGAAAAGTTACACAATTTTTCAAAAAGCGGTATTAACTGTAGGGCTTAATACCATTTTCCCTGTCTAGGTGCTAATTTATATTTATAAAAGAAGACTTGGGAATTTCGATCTTATACTCTAACATTATTAACAAGTTTTCTACACATCTGTATCTGTACCACAATTTGTTATTAGTTTTTTATTATTTTGCTTCTTTAACACTACCGTTACTAAATTTGTTCAATTGTGCTCTATATTTATATGTTTTTAGAAAAGTTACACAATTTTTCAAAAAGCGGTATTAACTGTAGGGCTTAATACCATTTTCCCTGTCTAGACCTAGCGGTATTAACTGTAGGGCTTAATACCATTTTCCCTGTCTAGGTGCTAATTTATATTTATAAAAGAAGACTTGGGAATTTCGATCTTATAATCTAACATTATTAACAAGTTTTCTACAGCTCTGTATCTGTACCACAATTTGTTATTAGTTTTTTATTATTTTGCTTCTTTAACACTACCGTTACTAAATTTGTTAAATTGTGCTCTATATTTATATGTTTTTAGAAAAGTTACACAATTTTTCAAAAAGCGGTATTAACTGTAGGGCTTAATACCATTTTCCCTGTCTAGGTGCTAATTTATATTTATAAAAGAAGACTTGGGAATTTCGATCTTATAATCTAACATTATTAACAAGTTTTCTACAGCTCTGTATCTGTACCACAATTTGTTATTAGTTTTTAATTATTTTGCTTCTTTAACACTACCGTTACTAAATTTGTTAAATTGTGCTCTATATTTATATGTTTTTAGAAAAGTTACACAATTTTTCAAAAAGCGGTATTAACTGTAGGGCTTAATACCATTTTCCCTGTCTAGGTGCTAATTTATATTTATAAAAGAAGACTTGGGAATTTCGATCTTATACTCTAACATTATTAACAAGTTTTCTACAGCTCTGTATCTGTACCACAATTTGTTATTAGTTTTTTATTATTTTGCTTCTTTAACACTACCGTTACTAAATTTGTTAAATTGTGCTCTATATTTATATGTTTTTAGAAAAGTTACACAATTTTTCAAAAAGCGGTATTAACTGTAGGGCTTAATACCATTTTCCCTGTCTAGGTGCTAATTTATATTTATAAAAGAAGACTTGGGAATTTCGATCTTATACTCTAACATTATTAACAAAATTTCTACAGCTCTGTATCTGTACCACAATTTGTTATTAGTTTTTTATTATTTTGCTTCTTTAACACTACCGTTACTAAATTTGTTCAATTGTGCTCTATATTTATATATTTTTAGAAAAGTTACACAATTTTTCAAAAAGCGGTATTAACTGTAGGGCTTAATACCATTTTCCCTGTCTAGACCTAGCGGTATTAACTGTAGGGCTTAATACCATTTTCCCTGTCTAGGTGCTAATTTATATTTATAAAAGAAGACTTGGGAATTTCGATCTTATAATCTAACATTATTAACAAGTTTTCTACAGCTCTGTATCTGTACCACAATTTGTTATTAGTTTTTTATTATTTTGCTTCTTTAACACTACCGTTACTAAATTTGTTAAATTGTGCTCTATATTTATATGTTTTTAGAAAAGTTACACAATTTTTCAAAAAGCGGTATTAACTGTAGGGCTTAATACCATTTTCCCTGTCTAGGTGCTAATTTATATTTATAAAAGAAGACTTGGGAATTTCGATCTTATAATCTAACATTATTAACAAGTTTTCTACAGCTCTGTATCTGTACCACAATTTGTTATTAGTTTTTAATTATTTTGCTTCTTTAACACTACCGTTACTAAATTTGTTAAATTGTGCTCTATATTTATATGTTTTTAGAAAAGTTACACAATTTTTCAAAAAGCGGTATTAACTGTAGGGCTTAGTACCATTTTCCCTGTCTAGGTGCTAATTTATATTTATAAAAGAAGACTTGGGAATTTCGATCTTATACTCTAACATTATTAACAAGTTTTCTACAGCTCTGTATTTGTTTTTAGTTTTTTATTATTTTGCTTCTTTAACACTACCGTTACTAAACTTGTTCAATTGTGCTCTATATTTATATGTTTTTAGGAAAGTTACACAATTTTTCAAAAAGCGGTATTAACTGTAGGGCTTTATACCATTTTCCCTGTCTAGGTGCTAATTTATATTTATAAAAGAAGACTTGGGAGTTTCGATCTTATACTCTAACATTATTAACAAGTTTTCTACAGCTCTGTATCTGTACCACAATTTGTTATTAGTTTTTTATTATTTTGCTTCTTTAACACTACCGTTACTAAATTTGTTAAATTGTGCTCTATATTTATATGTTTTTAGAAAAGTTACACAATTTTTCAAAAAGCGGTATTAACTGTAGGGCTTAATACCATTTTCCCTGTCTAGGTGCTAATTTATATTTATAAAAGAAGACTTGGGAATTTCGATCTTATACTCTAACATTATTAACAAGTTTTCTACAGCTCTGTATCTGTACCACAATTTGTTATTAGTTTTTTATTATTTTGCTTCTTTAACACTACCGTTACTAAATTTGTTCAATTGTGCTCTATATTTATGTTTTTAGAAAAGTTACACAATTTTTCAAAAAGCGGTATTAACTGTAGGGCTTAATACCATTTTCCCTGTCTAGGTGCTAATTTATATTTATAAAAGAAGACTTGGGAATTTCGATCTTATACTCTAACATTATTAACAAGTTTTCTACAGCTCTGTATCTGTACCACAATTTGTTATTAGTTTTTTATTATTTTGCTTCTTTAACACTACCGTTACTAAATTTGTTCAATTGTGTTCTATATTTATATGTTTTTAGAAAAGTTACACAATTTTACAAAAAGCGATGTTAACGGTTGGGCTTAATACCATTTTTCCTGTCTAGGTGCTGTTTTATGGCTATAAAAGAGGAATTGGGATTTTCGACCTTATACTCTAACATAAACTACAAGTTTTCTATATCTCTGTGTATGTACCACAATTTGTTATTAGTTTTTTATTATTTTGCTTCTTTAACACTACCGTTACTAAATTTGTTCAATTGTGCTCTATATTTATATGTTTTTAGAAACGTTACACAATTTTTCAAAAAGCGGTAATAACTGTAGGGCTTAATACCATTTTCCCTGTCTAGACCTAGCGGTATTAACTGTAGGGCTTAATACCATTTTCCCTGTCTAGGTGCTTATTTATATTTATAAAAGAAGACTTGGGAATTTCGATCTTATACTCTAACATTATTAACAAGTTTTCTACAGCTCTGTATCTGTACCACAATTTGTTATTAGTTTTTTATTATTTTGCTTCTTTAACACTACCGTTACAAAATTTGTTCAATTGTGCTCTATATTTATATGTTTTTAGAAAAGTTACACAATTTTTCAAAAAGCGGTATTAACTGTAGGGCTTACTACCATTTTCCCTGTCTAGGTGCTAATTTATATTTATAAAAGAAGACTTGGGAATTTCGATCTTATACTCTAACATTATTAACAAGTTTTCTTCAGCTCTGTATCTGTACCACAATTTGTTATTAGTTTTTTATTATTTTGCTTCTTTAACACTACCGTTACTAAATTTGTTCAATTGTGTTCTATATTTATATGTTTTTAGAAAAGTTACACAATTTTACAAAAAGCGATGTTAACGGTTGGGCTTAATACCATTTTTCCTGTCTAGGTGCTGTTTTATGGCTATAAAAGAGGAATTGGGATTTTCGACCTTATACTCTAACATAAACTACAAGTTTTCTATATCTCTGTGTATGTACCACAATTTGTTATTAGTTTTTTATTATTTTGCTTCTTTAACACTACCGTTACTAAATTTGTTCAATTGTGCTCTATATTTATATGTTTTTAGAAAAGTTACACAATTTTTCAAAAAGCGGTATTAACTGTAGGGCTTAATACCATTTTCCCTGTCTAGACCTAGCGGTATTAACTGTAGGGCTTAATACCATTTTCCCTGTCTAGGTGCTAATTTATATTTATAAAAGAAGACTTGGGAATTTCCATCTTATAATCTAACATTATTAACAAGTTTTCTACAGCTCTGTATCTGTACCACAATTTGTTATTAGTTTTTTATTATTTTGCTTCTTTAACACTACCGTTACTAAATTTGTTAAATTGTGCTCTATATTTATATGTTTTTAGAAAAGTTACACAATTTTTCAAAAAGCGATATTAACTTTGGGCTTAGTACCATTTTCCCTGTTTAGGGGCTAATTTATATTTATAAAAGAAGACTTGGGAATTTCGATCTTATATTCTAACATAATTAACAAGTTTTCTACAGCTCTGTATCTGTACCACAATTTGTTATTAGTTTTTCATTATTTTGCTTCTTTAACACTACCGTTACTAAATTTGTTAAATTGTGCTCTATATTTATATGTTTTTAGAAAAGTTACACAATTTTTCAAAAAGCGGTATTAACTGTAGGGCTTAATACCATTTTCCCTGTCTAGGTGCTAATTTATATTTATAAAAGAAGACTTGGGAATTTCGATCTTATACTCTAACATTATTAACAAGTTTTCTACAGCTCTGTATCTGTACCACAATTTGTTATTAGTTTTTTATTATTTTGCTTCTTTAACACTACCGTTACAAAATTTGTTCAATTGTGCTCTATATTTATATGTTTTTAGAAAAGTTACACAATTTTTCAAAAAGCGGTATTAACTGTAGGGCTTACTACCATTTTCCCTGTCTAGGTGCTAATTTATATTTATAAAAGAAGACTTGGGAATTTCGATCTTATACTCTAACATTATTAACAAGTTTTCTACAGCTCTGTATCTGTACCACAATTTGTTATTAGTTTTTTATTATTTTGCTTCTTTAACACTACCGTTACTAAAGTTCAATTGTGTTCTATATTTATATGTTTTTAGAAAAGTTACACAATTTTACAAAAAGCGATGTTAACGGTTGGGCTTAATACCATTTTTCCTGTCTAGGTGCTGTTTTATGGCTATAAAAGAGGAATTGGGATTTTCGACCTTATACTCTAACATAAACTACAAGTTTTCTATATCTCTGTGTATGTACCACAATTTGTTATTAGTTTTTTATTATTTTGCTTCTTTAACACTATCGTTACTAAATTTGTTCAATTGTGCTCTATATTTATATGTTTTTAGAAAAGTTACACAATTTTTCAAAAAGCGGTATTAACTGTAGGGCTTAATACCATTTTCCCTGTCTAGACCTAGCGGTATTAACTGTAGGGCTTAATACCATTTTCCCTGTCTAGGTGCTAATTTATATTTATAAAAGAAGACTTGGGAATTTCCATCTTATAATCTAACATTATTAACAAGTTTTCTACAGCTCTGTATCTGTACCACAATTTGTTATTAGTTTTTTATTATTTTGCTTCTTTAACACTACCGTTACTAAATTTGTTAAATTGTGCTCTATATTTATATGTTTTTAGAAAAGTTACACAATTTTTCAAAAAGCGATATTAACTTTGGGCTTAGTACCATTTTCCCTGTTTAGGGGCTAATTTATATTTATAAAAGAAGACTTGGGAATTTCGATCTTATATTCTAACATAATTAACAAGTTTTCTACAGCTCTGTATCTGTACCACAATTTGTTATTAGTTTTTCATTATTTTGCTTCTTTAACACTACCGTTACTAAATTTGTTAAATTGTGCTCTATATTTATATGTTTTTAGAAAAGTTACACAATTTTTCAAAAAGCGGTATTAACTGTAGGGCTTAATACCATTTTCCCTGTCTAGGTGCTAATTTATATTTATAAAAGAAGACTTGGGAATTTCGATCTTATACTCTAACATTATTAACAAGTTTTCTACAGCTCTGTATCTGTACCACAATTTGTTATTAGTTTTTTATTATTTTGCTTCTTTAACACTACCGTTACTAAATTTGTTAAATTGTGCTCTATATTTATATGTTTTTAGAAAAGTTACACAATTTTTCAAAAAGCGGTATTAACTGTAGGGCTTAATACCATTTTCCCTGTCTAGGTGCTAATTTATATTTATAAAAGAAGACTTGGGAATTTCGATCTTATACTCTAACATTATTAACAAGTTTTCTACAGCTCTGTATCTGTACCACAATTTGTTATTAGTTTTTTATTATTTTGCTTCTTTAACACTACCGTTACTAAATTTGTTAAATTGTGCTCTATATTTATATGTTTTTAGAAAAGTTACACAATTTTTCAAAAAGCGGTATTAACTGTAGGGCTTAATACCATTTTCCCTGTCTAGGTGCTAATTTATATTTATAAAAGAAGACTTGGGAATTTCGATCTTATACTCTAACATTATTAACAAGTTTTCTACAGCTCTGTATCTGTACCACAATTTGTTATTAGTTTTTTATTATTTTGCTTCTTTAACACTACCGTTACTAAATTTGTTCAATTGTGTTCTATATTTATATGTTTTTAGAAAAGTTACACAATTTTACAAAAAGCGATGTTAACGGTTGGGCTTAATACCATTTTTCCTGTCTAGGTGCTGTTTTATGACTATAAAAGAGGAATTGGGATTTTCGACCTTATACTCTAACATAAACTACAAGTTTTCTATATCTCTGTGTATGTACTACAATTTGTTATTAGTTTTTTATTATTTTGCTTCTTTAACACTACCGTTACTAAATTTGTTCAATTGTGCTCTATATTTATATGTTTTTAGAAAAGTTACACAATTTTTCAAAAAGCGGTATTAACTGTAGGGCTTAATACCATTTTCCCTGTCTAGGTGCTAATTTATATTTATAAAAGAAGACTTGGGAATTTCGATCTTATAATCTAACATTATTAACAAGTTTTCTACAGCTCTGTATCTGTACCACAATTTGTTATTAGTTTTTTATTATTTTGCTTCTTTAACACTACCGTTACTAAATTTGTTAAATTGTGCTCTATATTTATATGTTTTTAGAAAAGTTACACAATTTTTCAAAAAGCGGTATTAACTGTAGGGCTTAATACCATTTTCCCTGTCTAGGTGCTAATTTATATTTATAAAAGAAGACTTGGGAATTTCGATCTTATACTCTAACATTATTAACAAGTTTTCTACAGCTCTGTATCTGTACCACAATTTGTTATTAGTTTTTTATTATTTTGCTTCTTTAACACTACCGTTAATAAATTTGTTCAATTGTGTTCTATATTTATATGTTTTTAAAAAGTTACACAATTTTTCAAAACGCGGTATTACCTGTAGGGCTTAATACCATTTTCCCTGTCTAGGTGCTAATTTATATTTATAAAAGAAGACTTGGGAATTTCGATCTTATATTCTAATATAATTAGCAAGTTTTCTACAGCTCTGTATCTGTACCACAATTTGTTATTAGTTTTTTATTATTTTGCTTCTTTAACACTACCGTTACTAAATTTCTTAAATTGTGCTCTATATTTATATGTTTTTAGAAAAGTTACACAATTTTTCAAAAAGCGATATTAACTGTGGGGCTTAATACCATTTTTCCTGTCTAGGAGCTTATTTATATTTATAAAAGAAGACTTGGGAATTTCGATCTTATATTCTAACATAATTACACAAAGTTACACAATTTTTCAAAAAGCGGTATTACCTGTAGGGCTTAATACCATTTTCCCTGTCTAGGTGCTAATTTATATTTATAAAAGAAGACTTGGGAATTTCGATCTTATACTCTAACATTATTAACAAGTTTTCTACAGCTCTGTATCTGTACCACAATTTGTTATTAGTTTTTTATTATTTTGCTTCTTTAACACTACCGTTACTAAATTTGTTAAATTGTGCTCTATATTTATATGTTTTTAGAAAAGTTACACAATTTTTCAAAAAGCGGTATTAACTGTAGGGCTTAATACCATTTTCCCTGTCTAGGTGCTAGTTTATATTTATAAAAGAAGACTTGGGAGTTTCGATCTTATATTCTAATATAATTAACAAGTTTTCTACAGCTCTGTATCTGTACCACAATTTGTTATTAGTTTTTTATTATTTTGCTCCTTTAACACTACCGTTAATAAATTTGTTCAATTGTGTTCTATATTTATATGTTTTAAAAAAAGTTGCACAATTTTTCAAAAAGCGATATTAACTGTTGGGCTTAATACCATTTTCCCTGTTTAGGGGCTAATTTATATTTATAAAAGAAGACTTGGGAATTTCGATCTTATATTCTAACATAATTAACAAGTTTTCTACAGCTCTGTATCTGTACCACAATTTGTTATTAGTTTTTCATTATTTTGCTTCTTTTACACTACAGTTACGAAATTTGTTCAATTGTGCTCTATATTTATATGTTTTTAGAAAAGTTACACAATTTTTCAAAAAGCGATATTAACTGTTGGGCTTAGTACCATTTTCCCTGTTTAGGGGCTAATTTATATTTATAAAAGAAGACTTGGGAATTTCGATCTTATATTCTAACATAATTAACAAGTTTCCTACAGCTCTTTATCTGTACCACAATTTGTTATTAGTTTTTCATTATTTTGCTTCTTTAACACTACAGTTACGAAATTTGTTCAATTGTGTTCTATATTTATATGTTTTTAGAAAAGTTACACAATTTTTCAAAAAGCGATATCAACTGTTGAGTTTAATACGATTTTTCCTGTCTAGGTGCTGTTTTATCGCTATAAAAGAGGAATTGGGATTTTCGCCCTTATACTCTAACATAAACTACAAGTTTTCTACAGCTCTGTATCTGTACCACAATTTGTTATTAGTTTTTTATTATTTTGCTTCTTTAACACTACCGTTACTAAATTTGTTCAATTGTGCTCTATATTTATATGTTTTTAGAAAAGTAAACAATTTTTCAAAAAGCGGTATTAACTGTTGGGCTTAATACCATTTTCCCTGTCTAGGTGCTAATTTATATTTATAAAAGAAGACTTGGGAATTTCGATCTTATACTCTAACATTATTAACAAGTTTTCTACAGCTCTGTATCTGTACCACAATTTGTTATTAGTTTTTCATTATATTGCTTCTTTAACACTACCGTTACTAAATTTTTTCAATTCTGTTCTATATTTATGTTTTTAGAAAAGTTGCACAATTTTTCAAATATTTACTGTTGAGTTTAATACCATTTTGCCTGTCTAGGTGCTGCTTTATGTTTATAAAAGAGGAATTGGGATTTTCGACCTTATACTCTAACATAACCTACAAGTTTTCCTTAGCTCCCCATCTGTACCACAATTTGTTACTAGTTTATCATTATTTTGCTTCTTTAACACTACAGTTACTAAATTTGTTCAATTGTGTTCTATATTTATATTTTTTTAGAAAAGTTACACAATTTTTCAAAAAGCGATATCAACTGTTGAGTTTAATACCATTTTTCCTGTCTAGGTGCTGTTTTATCGCTATAAAAGAGGAATTGGGATTTTCGCCCTTATACTCTAACATAAACTACAAGTTTTCTACAGCTCTGTATCTGTACCACAATTTGTTATTAGTTTTTTATTATTTTGCTTCTTTAACACTACCGTTACTAAATTTGTTCAATTGTGCTCTATATTTATATGTTTTTAGAAAAGTTACACAATTTTTCAAAAAGCGGTATTAACTGTAGGGCTTAATACCATTTTCCCTGTCTAGACCTAGCGGTATTAACTGTAGGGCTTAATACCATTTTCCCTGTCTAGGTGCTAATTTATATTTATAAAAGAAGACTTGGGAATTTCCATCTTATAATCTAACATTATTAACAAGTTTTCTACAGCTCTGTATCTGTACCACAATTTGTTATTAGTTTTTTATTATTTTGCTTCTTTAACACTACCGTTACTAAATTTGTTAAATTGTGCTCTATATTTATATGTTTTTAGAAAAGTTACACAATTTTTCAAAAAGCGATATTAACTTTGGGCTTAGTACCATTTTCCCTGTTTAGGGGCTAATTTATATTTATAAAAGAAGACTTGGGAATTTCGATCTTATATTCTAACATAATTAACAAGTTTTCTACAGCTCTGTATCTGTACCACAATTTGTTATTAGTTTTTTATTATTTTGCTTCTTTAACACTACCGTTACTAAATTTGTTCAATTGTGCTCTATATTTATGTTTTTAGAAAAGTTACACAATTTTTCAAAAAGCGGTATTAACTGTAGGGCTTAATACCATTTTCCCTGTCTAGACCTAGCGGTATTAACTGTAGGGCTTAATACCATTTTCCCTGTCTAGGTGCTAATTTATATTTATAAAAGAAGACTTGGGAATTTCGATCTTATAATCTAACATTATTAACAAGTTTTCTACAGCTCTGTATCTGTACCACAATTTGTTATTAGTTTTTTATTATTTTGCTTCTTTAACACTACCGTTACTAAATTTGTTAAATTGTGCTCTATATTTATATGTTTTTAGAAAAGTTACACAATTTTTCAAAAAGCGGTATTAACTGTAGGGCTTAATACCATTTTCCCTGTCTAGGTGCTAATTTATATTTATAAAAGAAGACTTGGGAATTTCGATCTTATAATCTAACATTATTAACAAGTTTTCTACAGCTCTGTATCTGTACCACAATTTGTTATTAGTTTTTTATTATTTTGCTTCTTTAACACTACCGTTACTAAATTTGTTAAATTGTGCTCTATATTTATATGTTTTTAGAAAAGTTACACAATTTTTCAAAAAGCGGTATTAACTGTAGGGCTTAATACCATTTTCCCTGTCTAGGTGCTAATTTATATTTATAAAAGAAGACTTGGGAATTTCGATCTTATACTCTAACATTATTAACAAGTTTTCTACAGCTCTGTATCTGTACCACAATTTGTTATTAGTTTTTTATTATTTTGCTTCTTTAACACTACCGTTACTAAATTTGTTAAATTGTGCTCTATATTTATATGTTTTTAGAAAAGTTACACAATTTTTCAAAAAGCGGTATTAACTGTAGGGCTTAATACCATTTTCCCTGTCTAGGTGCTAATTTATATTTATAAAAGAAGACTTGGGAATTTCGATCTTATACTCTAACATTATTAACAAGTTTTCTACAGCTCTGTATCTGTACCACAATTTGTTATTAGTTTTTTATTATTTTGCTTCTTTAACACTACCGTTACTAAATTTGTTCAATTGTGCTCTATATTTATATGTTTTTAGAAAAGTTACACAATTTTTCAAAAAGCGGTATTAACTGTAGGGCTTAATACCATTTTCCCTGTCTAGACCTAGCGGTATTAACTGTAGGGCTTAATACCATTTTCCCTGTCTAGGTGCTAATTTATATTTATAAAAGAAGACTTGGGAATTTCGATCTTATAATCTAACATTATTAACAAGTTTTCTACAGCTCTGTATCTGTACCACAATTTGTTATTAGTTTTTTATTATTTTGCTTCTTTAACACTACCGTTACTAAATTTGTTAAATTGTGCTCTATATTTATATGTTTTTAGAAAAGTTACACAATTTTTCAAAAAGCGGTATTAACTGTAGGGCTTAATACCATTTTCCCTGTCTAGGTGCTAATTTATATTTATAAAAGAAGACTTGGGAATTTCGATCTTATAATCTAACATTATTAACAAGTTTTCTACAGCTCTGTATCTGTACCACAATTTGTTATTAGTTTTTAATTATTTTGCTTCTTTAACACTACCGTTACTAAATTTGTTAAATTGTGCTCTATATTTATATGTTTTTAGAAAAGTTACACAATTTTTCAAAAAGCGGTATTAACTGTAGGGCTTAATACCATTTTCCCTGTCTAGGTGCTAATTTATATTTATAAAAGAAGACTTGGGAATTTCGATCTTATACTCTAACATTATTAACAAGTTTTCTACAGCTCTGTATCTGTACCACAATTTGTTATTAGTTTTTTATTATTTTGCTTCTTTAACACTACCGTTACTAAATTTGTTAAATTGTGCTCTATATTTATATGTTTTTAGAAAAGTTACACAATTTTTCAAAAAGCGGTATTAACTGTAGGGCTTAATACCATTTTCCCTGTCTAGGTGCTAATTTATATTTATAAAAGAAGACTTGGGAATTTCGATCTTATACTCTAACATTATTAACAAAATTTCTACAGCTCTGTATCTGTACCACAATTTGTTATTAGTTTTTTATTATTTTGCTTCTTTAACACTACCGTTACTAAATTTGTTCAATTGTGCTCTATATTTATATGTTTTTAGAAAAGTTACACAATTTTTCAAAAAGCGGTATTAACTGTAGGGCTTAATACCATTTTCCCTGTCTAGACCTAGCGGTATTAACTGTAGGGCTTAATACCATTTTCCCTGTCTAGGTGCTAATTTATATTTATAAAAGAAGACTTGGGAATTTCGATCTTATAATCTAACATTATTAACAAGTTTTCTACAGCTCTGTATCTGTACCACAATTTGTTATTAGTTTTTAATTATTTTGCTTCTTTAACACTACCGTTACTAAATTTGTTAAATTGTGCTCTATATTTATATGTTTTTAGAAAAGTTACACAATTTTTCAAAAAGCGGTATTAACTGTAGGGCTTAGTACCATTTTCCCTGTCTAGGTGCTAATTTATATTTATAAAAGAAGACTTGGGAATTTCGATCTTATACTCTAACATTATTAACAAGTTTTCTACAGCTCTGTATTTGTTTTTAGTTTTTTATTATTTTGCTTCTTTAACACTACCGTTACTAAACTTGTTCAATTGTGCTCTATATTTATATGTTTTTAGAAAAGTTACACAATTTTTCAAAAAGCGGTATTAACTGTAGGGCTTAATACCATTTTCCCTGTCTAGGTGCTAATTTATATTTATAAAAGACTTGGGAATTTCGATCTTATAATCTAACATTATTAACAAGTTTTCTACAGCTCTGTATCTGTACCACAATTTGTTATTAGTTTTTTATTATTTTGCTTCTTTAACACTACCGTTACTAAATTTGTTCAATTGTGCTCTATATTTATATGTTTTTAGAAAAGTTACACAATTTTTCAAAAAGCGGTATTAACTGTAGGGCTTAGTACCATTTTCCCTGTCTAGGTGCTAATTTATATTTATAAAAGAAGACTTGGGAATTTCGACCTTATACTCTAACATTATTAACAAGTTTTCTACAGCTCTGTATCTGTACCACAATTTGTTATTAGTTTTTTATTATTTTGCTTCTTTAACACTACCGTTACTAAATTTGTTCAATTGTGCTCTATATTTATGTTTTTAGAAAAGTTACACAATTTTTCAAAAAGCGGTATTAACTGTAGGGCTTAATACCATTTTCCCTGTCTAGGTGCTAATTTATATTTATAAAAGAAGACTTGGGAATTTCGATCTTATACTCTAACATTATTAACAAGTTTTCTACAGCTCTGTATCTGTACCACAATTTGTTATTAGTTTTTTATTATTTTGCTTCTTTAACACTACCGTTACTAAATTTGTTCAATTGTGTTCTATATTTATATGTTTTTAGAAAAGTTACACAATTTTACAAAAAGCGATGTTAACGGTTGGGCTTAATACCATTTTTCCTGTCTAGGTGCTGTTTTATGGCTATAAAAGAGGAATTGGGATTTTCGACCTTATACTCTAACATAAACTACAAGTTTTCTATATCTCTGTGTATGTACCACAATTTGTTATAAGTTTTTATTATTTTGCTTCTTTAACACTACCGTTACTAAATTTGTTCAATTGTGCTCTATATTTATATGTTTTTAGAAACGTTACACAATTTTTCAAAAAGCGGTATTAACTGTAGGGCTTAATACCATTTTCCCTGTCTAGACCTAGCGGTATTAACTGTAGGGCTTAATACCATTTTCCCTGTCTAGGTGCTTATTTATATTTATAAAAGAAGACTTGGGAATTTCGATCTTATACTCTAACATTATTAACAAGTTTTCTACAGCTCTGTATCTGTACCACAATTTGTTATTAGTTTTTTATTATTTTGCTTCTTTAACACTACCGTTACAAAATTTGTTCAATTGTGCTCTATATTTATATGTTTTTAGAAAAGTTACACAATTTTTCAAAAAGCGGTATTAACTGTAGGGCTTACTACCATTTTCCCTGTCTAGGTGCTAATTTATATTTATAAAAGAAGACTTGGGAATTTCGATCTTAACATTATTAACAAGTTTTCTACAGCTCTGTATCTGTACCACAATTTGTTATTAGTTTTTTATTATTTTGCTTCTTTAACACTACCGTTACTAAATTTGTTCAATTGTGTTCTATATTTATATGTTTTTAGAAAAGTTACACAATTTTACAAAAAGCGATGTTAACGGTTGGGCTTAATACCATTTTTCCTGTCTAGGTGCTGTTTTATGGCTATAAAAGAGGAATTGGGATTTTCGACCTTATACTCTAACATAAACTACAAGTTTTCTATATCTCTGTGTATGTACCACAATTTGTTATTAGTTTTTTATTATTTTGCTTCTTTAACACTACCGTTACTAAATTTGTTCAATTGTGCTCTATATTTATATGTTTTTAGAAAAGTTACACAATTTTTAAAAAGCGGTATTAACTGTAGGGCTTAATACCATTTTCCCTGTCTAGACCTAGCGGTATTAACTGTAGGGCTTAATACCATTTTCCCTGTCTAGGTGCTAATTTATATTTATAAAAGAAGACTTGGGAATTTCCATCTTATAATCTAACATTATTAACAAGTTTTCTACAGCTCTGTATCTGTACCACAATTTGTTATTAGTTTTTTATTACTTTGCTTCTTTAACACTACCGTTACTAAATTTGTTAAATTGTGCTCTATATTTATATGTTTTTAGAAAAGTTACACAATTTTTCAAAAAGCGATATTAACTTTGGGCTTAGTACCATTTTCCCTGTTTAGGGGCTAATTTATATTTATAAAAGAAGACTTGGGAATTTCGATCTTATATTCTAACATAATTAACAAGTTTTCTACAGCTCTGTATCTGTACCACAATTTGTTATTAGTTTTTCATTATTTTGCTTCTTTAACACTACCGTTACTAAATTTGTTAAATTGTGCTCTATATTTATATGTTTTTAGAAAAGTTACACAATTTTTCAAAAAGCGGTATTAACTGTAGGGCTTAATACCATTTTCCCTGTCTAGGTGCTAATTTATATTTATAAAAGAAGACTTGGGAATTTCGATCTTATACTCTAACATTATTAACAAGTTTTCTACAGCTCTGTATCTGTACCACAATTTGTTATTAGTTTTTTATTATTTTGCTTCTTTAACACTACCGTTACGAAATTTGTCCAATTGTGCTCTATATTTATATGTTTTTAGAAAAGTTACACAATTTTTCAAAAAGCGGTATTAACTGTAGGGCTTACTACCATTTTCCCTGTCTAGGTGCTAATTTATATTTATAAAAGAAGACTTGGGAATTTCGATCTTATACTCTAACATTATTAACAAGTTTTCTACAGCTCTGTATCTGTACCACAATTTGTTATTAGTTTTTTATTATTTTGCTTCTTTAACACTACCGTTACTAAATTTGTTCAATTGTGTTCTATATTTATATGTTTTTAGAAAAGTTACACAATTTTACAAAAAGCGATGTTAACGGTTGGGCTTAATACCATTTTTCCTGTCTAGGTGCTGTTTTATGGCTATAAAAGAGGAATTGGGATTTTCGACCTTATACTCTAACATAAACTACAAGTTTTCTATATCTCTGTGTATGTACCACAATTTGTTATTAGTTTTTTATTATTTTGCTTCTTTAACACTATCGTTACTAAATTTGTTCAATTGTGCTCTATATTTATATGTTTTTAGAAAAGTTACACAATTTTTCAAAAAGCGGTATTAACTGTAGGGCTTAATACCATTTTCCCTGTCTAGACCTAGCGGTATTAACTGTAGGGCTTAATACCATTTTCCCTGTCTAGGTGCTAATTTATATTTATAAAAGAAGACTTGGGAATTTCCATCTTATAATCTAACATTATTAACAAGTTTTCTACAGCTCTGTATCTGTACCACAATTTGTTATTAGTTTTTTATTATTTTGCTTCTTTAACACTACCGTTACTAAATTTGTTAAATTGTGCTCTATATTTATATGTTTTTAGAAAAGTTACACAATTTTTCAAAAAGCGATATTAACTTTGGGCTTAGTACCATTTTCCCTGTTTAGGGGCTAATTTATATTTATAAAAGAAGACTTGGGAATTTCGATCTTATATTCTAACATAATTAACAAGTTTTCTACAGCTCTGTATCTGTACCACAATTTGTTATTAGTTTTTCATTATTTTGCTTCTTTAACACTACCGTTACTAAATTTGTTAAATTGTGCTCTATATTTATATGTTTTTAGAAAAGTTACACAATTTTTCAAAAAGCGGTATTAACTGTAGGGCTTAATACCATTTTCCCTGTCTAGGTGCTAATTTATATTTATAAAAGAAGACTTGGGAATTTCGATCTTATACTCTAACATTATTAACAAGTTTTCTACAGCTCTGTATCTGTACCACAATTTGTTATTAGTTTTTTATTATTTTGCTTCTTTAACACTACCGTTACTAAATTTGTTAAATTGTGCTCTATATTTATATGTTTTTAGAAAAGTTACACAATTTTTCAAAAAGCGGTATTAACTGTAGGGCTTAATACCATTTTCCCTGTCTAGGTGCTAATTTATATTTATAAAAGAAGACTTGGGAATTTCGATCTTATTTTCTAATATAATTAGCAAGTTTTCTACAGCTCTGTATCTGTACCACAATTTGTTATTAGTTTTTTATTATTTTGCTTCTTTAACACTACCGTTACTAAATTTGTTCAATTGTGTTCTATATTTATATGTTTTTAGAAAAGTTACACAATTTTACAAAAAGCGATGTTAACGGTTGGGCTTAATACCATTTTTCCTGTCTAGGTGCTGTTTTATGGCTATAAAAGAGGAATTGGGATTTTCGACCTTATACTCTAACATAAACTACAAGTTTTCTATATCTCTGTGTATGTACCACAATTTCTTATTAGTTTTTTATTATTTTGCTTCTTTAACACTACCGTTACTAAATTTGTTCAATTGTGCTCTATATTTATATGTTTTTAGAAAAGTTACACAATTTTTCAAAAAGCGGTATTAACTGTAGGGCTTAATACCATTTTCCCTGTCTAGACCTAGCGGTATTAACTGTAGGGCTTAATACCATTTTCCCTGTCTAGGTGCTAATTTATATTTATAAAAGAAGACTTGGGAATTTCGATCTTATACTCTGACATTATTAACAAGTTTTCTACAGCTCTGTATCTGTACCACAATTTGTTATTAGTTTTTTATTATTTTGCTTCTTTAACACTACCGTTACTAAATTTGTTCAATTGTGCTCTATATTTATATGTTTTTAGAAAAGTTACACAATTTTTCAAAAAGCGGTATTAACTGTAGGGCTTAATACCATTTTCCCTGTCTAGACCTAGCGGTATTAACTGTAGGGCTTAATACCATTTTCCCTGTCTAGGTGCTAATTTATATTTATAAAAGAAGATTTGGGAATTTCGATCTTATAATCTAACATTATTAACAAGTTTTCTACAGCTCTGTATCTGTACCACAATTTGTTATTAGTTTTTTATTATTTTGCTTCTTTAACACTACCGTTACTAAATTTGTTAAATTGTGCTCTATATTTATATGTTTTTAGAAAAGTTACACAATTTTTCAAAAAGCGGTATTAACTGTAGGGCTTAATACCATTTTCCCTGTCTAGGTGCTAATTTATATTTATAAAAGAAGACTTGGGAATTTCGATCTTATAATCTAACATTATTAACAAGTTTTCTACAGCTCTGTATCTGTACCACAATTTGTTATTAGTTTTTTATTATTTTGCTTCTTTAACACTACCGTTACTAAATTTGTTAAATTGTGCTCTATAAATATAAATATATGTATATAAATATACATATAAATATATGTTTTTAGAAAAGTTACACAATTTTTCAAAAAGCGGTATTAACTGTAGGGCTTAATACCATTTTCCCTGTCTAGGTGCTAATTTATATTTATAAAAGAAGACTTGGGAATTTCGATCTTATACTCTAACATTATTAACAAGTTTTCTACAGCTCTTTATCTGTACCACAATTTGTTATTAGTTTTTCATTATTTTGCTTCTTTAACACTACAGTTACGAAATTTGTTCAATTGTGTTCTATATTTATATGTTTTTAGAAAAGTTACACAATTTTCCAAAAAGCGGTATTAACTGTAGGGCTTAATACCATTTTCCCTGTTTAGTGGCTAATTTATATTTATAAAAGAAGACTTGGGAATTTCGATCTTATATTCTAACATAATTAAGAAGTTTTCTACAGCTCTGTATCTGTACCACAATTTGTTATTAGTTTTTCATTATTTTGCTTCTTTAACATTACAGTTACGAAATTTGTTCAATTGTGTTCTATATTTATATGTTTTTAGAAAAGTTACACAATTTTTCAAAAAGCGGTATTAACTGTAGGGCTTAATACCATTTTCCCTGTCTAGGTGCTAATTTATATTTATAAAAGAAGACTTGGGAATTTCGATCTTATACTCTAACATAAACTACAAGTTTTCTATATCTCTGTGTATGTACCACAATTTGTTATTAGTTTTTTATTATTTTGCTTCTTTAACACTACCGTTACTAAATTTGTTCAATTGTGCTCTATATTTATATGTTTTTAGAAAAGTTACACAATTTTTCAAAAAGCGGTATTAACTGTAGGGCTTAATACCATTTTCCCTGTCTAGGTGCTAATTTATATTTATAAAAGAAGACTTGGGAATTTCGATCTTATATTCTAATATAATTAGCAAGTTTTCTACAGCTCTGTATCTGTACCACAATTTGTTATTAGTTTTTTATTATTTTGCTTCTTTAACACTACCGTTACTAAATTTGTTCAATTGTGTTCTATATTTATATGTTTTTAGAAAAGTTACACAATTTTACAAAAAGCGATGTTAACGGTTGGGCTTAATACCATTTTTCCTGTCTAGGTGCTGTTTTATGGCTATAAAAGAGGAATTGGGATTTTCGACCTTATACTCTAACATAAACTACAAGTTTTCTATATCTCTGTGTATGTACCACAATTTGTTATTAGTTTTTTATTATTTTGCTTCTTTAACACTACCGTTACTAAATTTGTTCAATTGTGCTCTATATTTATATGTTTTTAGAAAAGTTACACAATTTTTCAAAAAGCGGTATTAACTGTAGGGCTTAATACCATTTTCCCTGTCTAGGTGCTAATTTATATTTATAAAAGAAGACTTGGGAATTTCGATCTTATATTCTAATATAATTAGCAAGTTTTCTACAGCTCTGTATCTGTACCACAATTTGTTATTAGTTTTTTATTATTTTGCTTCTTTAACACTACCGTTACTAAATTTGTTCAATTGTGTTCTATATTTATATGTTTTTAGAAAAGTTACACAATTTTACAAAAAGCGATGTTAACGGTTGGGCTTAATACCATTTTTCCTGTCTAGGTGCTGTTTTATGGCTATAAAAGAGGAATTGGGATTTTCGACCTTATACTCTAACATAAACTACAAGTTTTCTATATCTCTGTGTATGTACCACAATTTCTTATTAGTTTTTTATTATTTTGCTTCTTTAACACTACCGTTACTAAATTTGTTCAATTGTGCTCTATATTTATATGTTTTTAGAAAAGTTACACAATTTTTCAAAAAGCGGTATTAACTGTAGGGCTTAATACCATTTTCCCTGTCTAGACCTAGCGGTATTAACTGTAGGGCTTAATACCATTTTCCCTGTCTAGGTGCTAATTTATATTTATAAAAGAAGACTTGGGAATTTCGATCTTATAATCTAACATATGTACCACAATTTGTTATTAGTTTTTTATTATTTTGCTTCTTTAACACTACCGTTACTAAATTTGTTCAATTGTGCTCTATATTTATATGTTTTTAGAAAAGTTACACAATTTTTCAAAAAGCGGTATTAACTGTAGGGCTTAATACCATTTTCCCTGTCTAGGTGCTAATTTATATTTATAAAAGAAGACTTGGGAATTTCGATCTTATAATCTAACATTATTAACAAGTTTTCTACAGCTCTGTATCTGTACCACAATTTTTTATTAGTTTTTAATTATTTTGCTTCTTTAACACTACCGTTACTAAATTTGTTAAATTGTGCTCTATATTTATATGTTTTTAGAAAAGTTACACAATTTTTCAAAAAGCGGTATTAACTGTAGGGCTTAATACCATTTTCCCTGTCTAGGTGCTAATTTATATTTATAAAAGAAGACTTGGGAATTTCGATCTTATACTCTAACATTATTAACAAGTTTTCTACAGCTCTGTATCTGTACCACAATTTGTTATTAGTTTTTTATTATTTTGCTTCTTTAACACTACCGTTACTAAATTTGTTAAATTGTGCTCTATATTTATATGTTTTTAGAAAAGTTACACAATTTTTCAAAAAGCGGTATTAACTGTAGGGCTTAATACCATTTTCCCTGTCTAGGTGCTAATTTATATTTATAAAAGAAGACTTGGGAATTTCGATCTTATACTCTAACATTATTAACAAGTTTTCTACACATCTGTATCTGTACCACAATTTGTTATTAGTTTTTTATTATTTTGCTTCTTTAACACTACCGTTACTAAATTTGTTCAATTGTGCTCTATATTTATATGTTTTTAGAAAAGTTACACAATTTTTCAAAAAGCGGTATTAACTGTAGGGCTTAATACCATTTTCCCTGTCTAGACCTAGCGGTATTAACTGTAGGGCTTAATACCATTTTCCCTGTCTAGGTGCTAATTTATATTTATAAAAGAAGACTTGGGAATTTCGATCTTATAATCTAACATTATTAACAAGTTTTCTACAGCTCTGTATCTGTACCACAATTTGTTATTAGTTTTTTATTATTTTGCTTCTTTAACACTACCGTTACTAAATTTGTTAAATTGTGCTCTATATTTATATGTTTTTAGAAAAGTTACACAATTTTTCAAAAAGCGGTATTAACTGTAGGGCTTAATACCATTTTCCCTGTCTAGGTGCTAATTTATATTTATAAAAGAAGACTTGGGAATTTCGATCTTATAATCTAACATTATTAACAAGTTTTCTACAGCTCTGTATCTGTACCACAATTTGTTATTAGTTTTTAATTATTTTGCTTCTTTAACACTACCGTTACTAAATTTGTTAAATTGTGCTCTATATTTATATGTTTTTAGAAAAGTTACACAATTTTTCAAAAAGCGGTATTAACTGTAGGGCTTAATACCATTTTCCCTGTCTAGGTGCTAATTTATATTTATAAAAGAAGACTTGGGAATTTCGATCTTATACTCTAACATTATTAACAAGTTTTCTACAGCTCTGTATCTGTACCACAATTTGTTATTAGTTTTTTATTATTTTGCTTCTTTAACACTACCGTTACTAAATTTGTTAAATTGTGCTCTATATTTATATGTTTTTAGAAAAGTTACACAATTTTTCAAAAAGCGGTATTAACTGTAGGGCTTAATACCATTTTCCCTGTCTAGGTGCTAATTTATATTTATAAAAGAAGACTTGGGAATTTCGATCTTATACTCTAACATTATTAACAAAATTTCTACAGCTCTGTATCTGTACCACAATTTGTTATTAGTTTTTTATTATTTTGCTTCTTTAACACTACCGTTACTAAATTTGTTCAATTGTGCTCTATATTTATATGTTTTTAGAAAAGTTACACAATTTTTCAAAAAGCGGTATTAACTGTAGGGCTTAATACCATTTTCCCTGTCTAGACCTAGCGGTATTAACTGTAGGGCTTAATACCATTTTCCCTGTCTAGGTGCTAATTTATATGTATAAAAGAAGACTTGGGAATTTCGATCTTATAATCTAACATTATTAACAAGTTTTCTACAGCTCTGTATCTGTACCACAATTTGTTATTAGTTTTTTATTATTTTGCTTCTTTAACACTACCGTTACTAAATTTGTTAAATTGTGCTCTATATTTATATGTTTTTAGAAAAGTTACACAATTTTTCAAAAAGCGGTATTAACTGTAGGGCTTAATACCATTTTCCCTGTCTAGGTGCTAATTTATATTTATAAAAGAAGACTTGGGAATTTCGATCTTATAATCTAACATTATTAACAAGTTTTCTACAGCTCTGTATCTGTACCACAATTTGTTATTAGTTTTTAATTATTTTGCTTCTTTAACACTACCGTTACTAAATTTGTTAAATTGTGCTCTATATTTATATGTTTTTAGAAAAGTTACACAATTTTTCAAAAAGCGGTATTAACTGTAGGGCTTAGTACCATTTTCCCTGTCTAGGTGCTAATTTATATTTATAAAAGAAGACTTGGGAATTTCGATCTTATACTCTAACATTATTAACAAGTTTTCTACAGCTCTGTATTTGTTTTTAGTTTTTTATTATTTTGCTTCTTTAACACTACCGTTACTAAACTTGTTCAATTGTGCTCTATATTTATATGTTTTTAGGAAAGTTACACAATTTTTCAAAAAGCGGTATTAACTGTAGGGCTTAATACCATTTTCCCTGTCTAGGTGCTAATTTATATTTATAAAAGAAGACTTGGGAGTTTCGATCTTATACTCTAACATTATTAACAAGTTTTCTACAGCTCTGTATCTGTACCACAATTTGTTATTAGTTTTTTATTATTTTGCTTCTTTAACACTACCGTTACTAAATTTGTTAAATTGTGCTCTATATTTATATGTTTTTAGAAAAGTTACACAATTTTTCAAAAAGCGGTATTAACTGTAGGGCTTAATACCATTTTCCCTGTCTAGGTGCTAATTTATATTTATAAAAGAAGACTTGGGAATTTCGATCTTATACTCTAACATTATTAACAAGTTTTCTACAGCTCTGTATCTGTACCACAATTTGTTATTAGTTTTTTATTATTTTGCTTCTTTAACACTACCGTTACTAAATTTGTTCAATTGTGCTCTATATTTATGTTTTTAGAAAAGTTACACAATTTTTCAAAAAGCGGTATTAACTGTAGGGCTTAATACCATTTTCCCTGTCTAGGTGCTAATTTATATTTATAAAAGAAGACTTGGGAATTTCGATCTTATACTCTAACATTATTAACAAGTTTTCTACAGCTATGTATCTGTACCACAATTTGTTATTAGTTTTTTATTATTTTGCTTCTTTAACACTACCGTTACTAAATTTGTTCAATTGTGTTCTATATTTATATGTTTTTAGAAAAGTTACACAATTTTACAAAAAGCGATGTTAACGGTTGGGCTTAATACCATTTTTCCTGTCTAGGTGCTGTTTTATGGCTATAAAAGAGGAATTGGGATTTTCGACCTTATACTCTAACATAAACTACAAGTTTTCTATATCTCTGTGTATGTACCACAATTTGTTATTAGTTTTTTATTATTTTGCTTCTTTAACACTACCGTTACTAAATTTGTTCAATTGTGCTCTATATTTATATGTTTTTAGAAACGTTACACAATTTTTCAAAAAGCGGTAATAACTGTAGGGCTTAATACCATTTTCCCTGTCTAGACCTAGCGGTATTAACTGTAGGGCTTAATACCATTTTCCCTGTCTAGGTGCTTATTTATATTTATAAAAGAAGACTTGGGAATTTCGATCTTATACTCTAACATTATTAACAAGTTTTCTACAGCTCTGTATCTGTACCACAATTTGTTATTAGTTTTTTATTATTTTGCTTCTTTAACACTACCGTTACAAAATTTGTTCAATTGTGCTCTATATTTATATGTTTTTAGAAAAGTTACACAATTTTTCAAAAAGCGGTATTAACTGTAGGGCTTACTACCATTTTCCCTGTCTAGGTGCTAATTTATATTTATAAAAGAAGACTTGGGAATTTCGATCTTATACTCTAACATTATTAACAAGTTTTCTACAGCTCTGTATCTGTACCACAATTTGTTATTAGTTTTTTATTATTTTGCTTCTTTAACACTACCGTTACTAAATTTGTTCAATTGTGTTCTATATTTATATGTTTTTAGAAAAGTTACACAATTTTACAAAAAGCGATGTTAACGGTTGGGCTTAATACCATTTTTCCTGTCTAGGTGCTGTTTTATGGCTATAAAAGAGGAATTGGGATTTTCGACCTTATACTCTAACATAAACTACAAGTTTTCTATATCTCTGTGTATGTACCACAATTTGTTATTAGTTTTTTATTATTTTGCTTCTTTAACACTACCGTTACTAAATTTGTTCAATTGTGCTCTATATTTATATGTTTTTAGAAAAGTTACACAATTTTTCAAAAAGCGGTATTAACTGTAGGGCTTAATACCATTTTCCCTGTCTAGACCTAGCGGTATTAACTGTAGGGCTTAATACCATTTTCCCTGTCTAGGTGCTAATTTATATTTATAAAAGAAGACTTGGGAATTTCCATCTTATAATCTAACATTATTAACAAGTTTTCTACAGCTCTGTATCTGTACCACAATTTGTTATTAGTTTTTTATTATTTTGCTTCTTTAACACTACCGTTACTAAATTTGTTAAATTGTGCTCTATATTTATATGTTTTTAGAAAAGTTACACAATTTTTCAAAAAGCGATATTAACTTTGGGCTTAGTACCATTTTCCCTGTTTAGGGGCTAATTTATATTTATAAAAGAAGACTTGGGAATTTCGATCTTATATTCTAACATAATTAACAAGTTTTCTACAGCTCTGTATCTGTACCACAATTTGTTATTAGTTTTTCATTATTTTGCTTCTTTAACACTACCGTTACTAAATTTGTTAAATTGTGCTCTATATTTATATGTTTTTAGAAAAGTTACACAATTTTTCAAAAAGCGGTATTAACTGTAGGGCTTAATACCATTTTCCCTGTCTAGGTGCTAATTTATATTTATAAAAGAAGACTTGGGAATTTCGATCTTATACTCTAACATTATTAACAAGTTTTCTACAGCTCTGTATCTGTACCACAATTTGTTATTAGTTTTTTATTATTTTGCTTCTTTAACACTACCGTTACAAAATTTGTTCAATTGTGCTCTATATTTATATGTTTTTAGAAAAGTTACACAATTTTTCAAAAAGCGGTATTAACTGTAGGGCTTATTACCATTTTCCCTGTCTAGGTGCTAATTTATATTTATAAAAGAAGACTTGGGAATTTCGATCTTATACTCTAACATTATTAACAAGTTTTCTACAGCTCTGTATCTGTACCACAATTTGTTATTAGTTTTTTATTATTTTGCTTCTTTAACACTACCGTTACTAAATTTGTTCAATTGTGTTCTATATTTATATGTTTTTAGAAAAGTTACACAATTTTACAAAAAGCGATGTTAACGGTTGGGCTTAATACCATTTTTCCTGTCTAGGTGCTGTTTTATGGCTATAAAAGAGGAATTGGGATTTTCGACCTTATACTCTAACATAAACTACAAGTTTTCTATATCTCTGTGTATGTACCACAATTTGTTATTAGTTTTTTATTATTTTGCTTCTTTAACACTATCGTTACTAAATTTGTTCAATTGTGCTCTATATTTATATGTTTTTAGAAAAGTTACACAATTTTTCAAAAAGCGGTATTAACTGTAGGGCTTAATACCATTTTCCCTGTCTAGACCTAGCGGTATTAACTGTAGGGCTTAATACCATTTTCCCTGTCTATGTGCTAATTTATATTTATAAAAGAAGACTTGGGAATTTCCATCTTATAATCTAACATTATTAACAAGTTTTCTACAGCTCTGTATCTGTACCACAATTTGTTATTAGTTTTTTATTATTTTGCTTCTTTAACACTACCGTTACTAAATTTGTTAAATTGTGCTCTATATTTATATGTTTTTAGAAAAGTTACACAATTTTTCAAAAAGCGATATTAACTTTGGGCTTAGTACCATTTTCCCTGTTTAGGGGCTAATTTATATTTATAAAAGAAGACTTGGGAATTTCGATCTTATATTCTAACATAATTAACAAGTTTTCTACAGCTCTGTATCTGTACCACAATTTGTTATTAGTTTTTCATTATTTTGCTTCTTTAACACTACCGTTACTAAATTTGTTAAATTGTGCTCTATATTTATATGTTTTTAGAAAAGTTACACAATTTTTCAAAAAGCGGTATTAACTGTAGGGCTTAATACCATTTTCCCTGTCTAGGTGCTAATTTATATTTATAAAAGAAGACTTGGGAATTTCGATCTTATACTCTAACATTATTAACAAGTTTTCTACAGCTCTGTATCTGTACCACAATTTGTTATTAGTTTTTTATTATTTTGCTTCTTTAACACTACCGTTACTAAATTTGTTAAATTGTGCTCTATATTTATATGTTTTTAGAAAAGTTACACAATTTTTCAAAAAGCGGTATTAACTGTAGGGCTTAATACCATTTTCCCTGTCTAGGTGCTAATTTATATTTATAAAAGAAGACTTGGGAATTTCGATCTTATACTCTAACATTATTAACAAGTTTTCTACAGCTCTGTATCTGTACCACAATTTGTTATTAGTTTTTTATTATTTTGCTTCTTTAACACTACCGTTACTAAATTTGTTAAATTGTGCTCTATATTTATATGTTTTTAGAAAAGTTACACAATTTTTCAAAAAGCGGTATTAACTGTAGGGCTTAATACCATTTTCCCTGTCTAGGTGCTAATTTATATTTATAAAAGAAGACTTGGGAATTTCGATCTTATACTCTAACATTATTAACAAGTTTTCTACAGCTCTGTATCTGTACCACAATTTGTTATTAGTTTTTTATTATTTTGCTTCTTTAACACTACCGTTAATAAATTTGTTCAATTGTGTTCTATATTTATATGTTTTTAAAAAGTTACACAATTTTTCAAAACGCGGTATTACCTGTAGGGCTTAATACCATTTTCCCTGTCTAGGTGCTAATTTATGTTTATAAAAGAAGACTTGGGAATTTCGATCTTATATTCTAATATAATTAGCAAGTTTTCTACAGCTCTGTATCTGTACCACAATTTGTTATTAGTTTTTTATTATTTTGCTTCTTTAACACTACCGTTACTAAATTTCTTAAATTGTGCTCTATATTTATATGTTTTTAGAAAAGTTACACAATTTTTCAAAAAGCGATATTAACTGTGGGGCTTAATACCATTTTTCCTGTCTAGGAGCTTATTTATATTTATAAAAGAAGACTTGGGAATTTCGATCTTATATTCTAACATAATTACACAAAGTTACACAATTTTTCAAAAAGCGGTATTACCTGTAGGGCTTAATACCATTTTCCCTGTCTAGGTGCTAATTTATATTTATAAAAGAAGACTTGGGAATTTCGATCTTATACTCTAACATTATTAACAAGTTTTCTACAGCTCTGTATCTGTACCACAATTTGTTATTAGTTTTTTATTATTTTGCTTCTTTAACACTACCGTTACTAAATTTGTTAAATTGTGCTCTATATTTATATGTTTTTAGAAAAGTTACACAATTTTTCAAAAAGCGGTATTAACTGTAGGGCTTAATACCATTTTCCCTGTCTAGGTGCTAGTTTATATTTATAAAAGAAGACTTGGGAGTTTCGATCTTATATTCTAATATAATTAACAAGTTTTCTACAGCTCTGTATCTGTACCACAATTTGTTATTAGTTTTTTATTATTTTGCTCCTTTAACACTACCGTTAATAAATTTGTTCAATTGTGTTCTATATTTATATGTTTTAAAAAAAGTTGCACAATTTTTCAAAAAGCGATATTAACTGTTGGGCTTAATACCATTTTCCCTGTTTAGGGGCTAATTTATATTTATAAAAGAAGACTTGGGAATTTCGATCTTATATTCTAACATAATTAACAAGTTTTCTACAGCTCTGTATCTGTACCACAATTTGTTATTAGTTTTTCATTATTTTGCTTCTTTTACACTACAGTTACGAAATTTGTTCAATTGTGCTCTATATTTATATGTTTTTAGAAAAGTTACACAATTTTTCAAAAAGCGATATTAACTGTTGGGCTTAGTACCATTTTCCCTGTTTAGGGGCTAATTTATATTTATAAAAGAAGACTTGGGAATTTCGATCTTATATTCTAACATAATTAACAAGTTTCCTACAGCTCTTTATCTGTACCACAATTTGTTATTAGTTTTTCATTATTTTGCTTCTTTAACACTACAGTTACGAAATTTGTTCAATTGTGTTCTATATTTATATGTTTTTAGAAAAGTTACACAATTTTTCAAAAAGCGATATCAACTGTTGAGTTTAATACGATTTTTCCTGTCTAGGTGCTGTTTTATCGCTATAAAAGAGGAATTGGGATTTTCGCCCTTATACTCTAACATAAACTACAAGTTTTCTACAGCTCTGTATCTGTACCACAATTTGTTATTAGTTTTTTATTATTTTGCTTCTTTAACACTACCGTTACTAAATTTGTTCAATTGTGCTCTATATTTATATGTTTTTAGAAAAGTAAACAATTCTTCAAAAAGCGGTATTAACTGTTGGGCTTAATACCATTTTCCCTGTCTAGGTGCTAATTTATATTTATAAAAGAAGACTTGGGAATTTCGATCTTATACTCTAACATTATTAACAAGTTTTCTACAGCTCTGTATCTGTACCACAATTTGTTATTAGTTTTTCATTATATTGCTTCTTTAACACTACCGTTACTAAATTTTTTCAATTCTGTTCTATATTTATGTTTTTAGAAAAGTTGCACAATTTTTCAAATATTTACTGTTGAGTTTAATACCATTTTGCCTGTCTAGGTGCTGCTTTATGTTTATAAAAGAGGAATTGGGATTTTCGACCTTATACTCTAACATAACCTACAAGTTTTCCTTAGCTCCCCATCTGTACCACAATTTGTTACTAGTTTATCATTATTTTGCTTCTTTAACACTACAGTTACTAAATTTGTTCAATTGTGTTCTATATTTATATTTTTTTAGAAAAGTTACACAATTTTTCAAAAAGCGATATCAACTGTTGAGTTTAATACCATTTTTCCTGTCTAGGTGCTGTTTTATCGCTATAAAAGAGGAATTGGGATTTTCGCCCTTATACTCTAACATAAACTACAAGTTTTCTACAGCTCTGTATCTGTACCACAATTTGTTATTAGTTTTTTATTATTTTGCTTCTTTAACACTACCGTTACTAAATTTGTTCAATTGTGCTCTATATTTATATGTTTTTAGAAAAGTTACACAATTTTTCAAAAAGCGGTATTAACTGTAGGGCTTAATACCATTTTCCCTGTCTAGACCTAGCGGTATTAACTGTAGGGCTTAATACCATTTTCCCTGTCTAGGTGCTAATTTATATTTATAAAAGAAGACTTGGGAATTTCCATCTTATAATCTAACATTATTAACAAGTTTTCTACAGCTCTGTATCTGTACCACAATTTGTTATTAGTTTTTTATTATTTTGCTTCTTTAACACTACCGTTACTAAATTTGTTAAATTGTGCTCTATATTTATATGTTTTTAGAAAAGTTACACAATTTTTCAAAAAGCGATATTAACTTTGGGCTTAGTACCATTTTCCCTGTTTAGGGGCTAATTTATATTTATAAAAGAAGACTTGGGAATTTCGATCTTATATTCTAACATAATTAACAAGTTTTCTACAGCTCTGTATCTGTACCACAATTTGTTATTAGTTTTTTATTATTTTGCTTCTTTAACACTACCGTTACTAAATTTGTTCAATTGTGCTCTATATTTATGTTTTTAGAAAAGTTACACAATTTTTCAAAAAGCGGTATTAACTGTAGGGCTTAATACCATTTTCCCTGTCTAGGTGCTAATTTATATTTATAAAAGAAGACTTGGGAATTTCGATCTTATACTCTAACATTATTAACAAGTTTTCTACAGCTCTGTATCTGTACCACAATTTGTTATTAGTTTTTTATTATTTTGCTTCTTTAACACTACCGTTACTAAATTTGTTCAATTGTGTTCTATATTTATATGTTTTTAGAAAAGTTACACAATTTTACAAAAAGCGATGTTAACGGTTGGGCTTAATACCATTTTTCCTGTCTAGGTGCTGTTTTATGGCTATAAAAGAGGAATTGGGATTTTCGACCTTATACTCTAACATAAACTACAAGTTTTCTATATCTCTGTGTATGTACCACAATTTGTTATTAGTTTTTTATTATTTTGCTTCTTTAACACTACCGTTACTAAATTTGTTCAATTGTGCTCTATATTTATATGTTTTTAGAAAAGTTACACAATTTTTCAAAAAGCGGTATTAACTGTAGGGCTTAATACCATTTTCCCTGTCTAGACCTAGCGGTATTAACTGTAGGGCTTAATACCATTTTCCCCTTCTAGGTGCTAATTTATATTTATAAAAGAAGACTTGGGAATTTCGATCTTATACTCTAACATTATTAACAAGTTTTCTACAGCTCTGTATCTGTACCACAATTTGTTATTAGTTTTTTATTATTTTGCTTCTTTAACACTACCGTTACTAAATTTGTTCAATTGTGCTCTATATTTATATGTTTTTAGAAAAGTTACACAATTTTTCAAAAAGCGGTATTAACTGTAGGGCTTACTACCATTTTCCCTGTCTAGGTGCTAATTTATATTTATAAAAGAAGACTTGGGAATTTCGATCTTATACTCTAACATTATTAACAAGTTTTCTACAGCTCTGTATCTGTACCACAATTTGTTATTAGTTTTTTATTATTTTGCTTCTTTAACACTACCGTTACTAAATTTGTTCAATTGTGTTCTATATTTATATGTTTTTAGAAAAGTTACACAATTTTACAAAAAGCGATGTTAACGGTTGGGCTTAATACCATTTTTCCTGTCTAGGTGCTGTTTTATGGCTATAAAAGAGGAATTGGGATTTTCGACCTTATACTCTAACATAAACTACAAGTTTTCTATATCTCTGTGTATGTACCACAATTTGTTATTAGTTTTTCATTATTTTGCTTCTTTAACACTACCGTTACTAAATTTGTTCAATTGTGCTCTATATTTATATGTTTTTAGAAAAGTTACACAATTTTTCAAAAAGCGGTATTAACTGTAGGGCTTAATACCATTTTCCCTGTCTAGACCTAGCGGTACTAACTGTAGGGCTTAATACCAGTTTCCCTGTCTAGGTGCTAATTTATATTTATAAAAGAAGACTTGGGAATTTCCATCTTATAATCTAACATTATTAACAAGTTTTCTACAGCTCTGTATCTGTACCACAATTTGTTATTAGTTTTTTATTATTTTGCTTCTTTAACACTACCGTTACTAAATTTGTTAAATTGTGCTCTATATTTATATGTTTTTAGAAAAGTTACACAATTTTTCAAAAAGCGATATTAACTTTGGGCTTAGTACCATTTTCCCTGTTTAGGGGCTAATTTATATTTATAAAAGAAGACTTGGGAATTTCGATCTTATATTCTAACATAATTAACAAGTTTTCTACAGCTCTGTATCTGTACCACAATTTGTTATTAGTTTTTCATTATTTTGCTTCTTTAACACTACCGTTACTAAATTTGTTAAATTGTGCTCTATATTTATATGTTTTTAGAAAAGTTACACAATTTTTCAAAAAGCGGTATTAACTGTAGGGCTTAATACCATTTTCCCTGTCTAGGTGCTAATTTATATTTATAAAAGAAGACTTGGGAATTTCGATCTTATCTCTAACATTATTAACAAGTTTTCTACAGCTCTGTATCTGTACCACAATTTGTTATTAGTTTTTTATTATTTTGCTTCTTTAACACTACCGTTACTAAATTTGTTAAATTGTGCTCTATATTTATATGTTTTTAGAAAAGTTACACAATTTTTCAAAAAGCGGTATTAACTGTAGGGCTTAATGCCATTTTCCCTGTCTAGGTGCTAATTTATATTTATAAAAGAAGACTTGGGAATTTCGATCTTATACTCTAACATTATTAACAAGTTTTCTACAGCTCTGTATCTGTACCACAATTTGTTATTAGTTTTTTATTATTTTGCTTCTTTAACACTACCGTTACTAAATTTGTTAAATTGTGCTCTATATTTATATGTTTTTAGAAAAGTTACACAATTTTTCAAAAAGCGGTATTAACTGTAGGGCTTAATACCATTTTCCCTGTCTAGGTGCTAATTTATATTTATAAAAGAAGACTTGGGAATTTCGATCTTATACTCTAACATTATTAACAAGTTTTCTACAGCTCTGTATCTGTACCACAATTTGTTATTAGTTTTTTTAATAAAAATAATTTTTGCTTCTTTAACACTACCGTTACTAAATTTGTTCAATTGTGTTCTATATTTATATGTTTTTAGAAAAGTTACACAATTTTACAAAAAGCGATGTTAACGGTTGGGCTTAATACCATTTTTCCTGTCTAGGTGCTGTTTTATGACTATAAAAGAGGAATTGGGATTTTCGACCTTATACTCTAACATAAACTACAAGTTTTCTATATCTCTGTGTATGTACCACAATTTGTTATTAGTTTTTTATTATTTTGCTTCTTTAACACTACCGTTACTAAATTTGTTCAATTGTGCTCTATATTTATATGTTTTTAGAAAAGTTACACAATTTTTTAAAAAGCGGTATTAACTGTAGGGCTTAATACCATTTTCCCTGTCTAGACCTAGCGGTATTAACTGTAGGGCTTAATACCATTTTCCCTGTCTAGGTGCTAATTTATATTTATAAAAGAAGACTTGGGAATTTCGATCTTATAATCTAACATTATTAACAAGTTTTCTACAGCTCTGTATCTGTACCACAATTTGTTATTAGTTTTTTATTATTTTGCTTCTTTAACACTACCGTTACTAAATTTGTTAAATTGTGCTCTATATTTATATGTTTTTAGAAAAGTTACACAATTTTTCAAAAAGCGGTATTAACTGTAGGGCTTAATACCATTTTCCCTGTCTAGGTGCTAATTTATATTTATAAAAGAAGACTTGGGAATTTCGATCTTATACTCTAACATTATTAACAAGTTTTCTACAGCTCTGTATCTGTACCACAATTTGTTATTAGTTTTTTATTATTTTGCTTCTTTAACACTACCGTTAATAAATTTGTTCAATTGTGTTCTATATTTATATGTTTTTAAAAAGTTACACAATTTTTCAAAACGCGGTATTACCTGTAGGGCTTAATACCATTTTCCCTGTCTAGGTGCTAATTTATATTTATAAAAGAAGACTTGGGAATTTCGATCTTATATTCTAATATAATTAGCAAGTTTTCTACAGCTCTGTATCTGTACCACAATTTGTTATTAGTTTTTTATTATTTTGCTTCTTTAACACTACCGTTACTAAATTTCTTAAATTGTGCTCTATATTTATATGTTTTTAGAAAAGTTACACAATTTTTCAAAAAGCGATATTAACTGTTGGGCTTAATACCATTTTTCCTGTCTAGGAGCTTATTTATATTTATAAAAGAAGACTTGGGAATTTCGATCTTATATTCTAACATAATTACACAAAGTTACACAATTTTTCAAAAAGCGGTATTACCTGTAGGGCTTAATACCATTTTCCCTGTCTAGGTGCTAATTTATATTTATAAAAGAAGACTTGGGAATTTCGATCTTATAATCTAACATTATTAACAAGTTTTCTACAGCTCTGTATCTGTACCACAATTTGTTATTAGTTTTTTATTATTTTGCTTCTTTAACACTACCGTTACTAAATTTGTTAAATTGTGCTCTATATTTATATGTTTTTAGAAAAGTTACACAATTTTTCAAAAAGCGGTATTAACTGTAGGGCTTAATACCATTTTCCCTGTCTAGGTGCTAATTTATATTTATAAAAGAAGACTTGGGAATTTCGATCTTATACTCTAACATTATTAACAAGTTTTCTACAGCTCTGTATCTGTACCACAATTTGTTATTAGTTTTTTATTATTTTGCTTCTTTAACACTACCGTTAATAAATTTGTTCAATTGTGTTCTATATTTATATGTTTTTAAAAAGTTACACAATTTTTCAAAACGCGGTATTACCTGTAGGGCTTAATACCATTTTCCCTGTCTAGGTGCTAATTTATATTTATAAAAGAAGACTTGGGAATTTCGATCTTATAATCTAACATTATTAACAAGTTTTCTACAGCTCTGTATCTGTACCACAATTTGTTATTAGTTTTTTATTATTTTGCTTCTTTAACACTACCGTTACTAAATTTGTTAAATTGTGCTCTATATTTATATGTTTTTAGAAAAGTTACACAATTTTTCAAAAAGCGGTATTAACTGTAGGGCTTAATACCATTTTCCCTGTCTAGGTGCTAATTTATATTTATAAAAGAAGACTTGGGAATTTCGATCTTATACTCTAACATTATTAACAAGTTTTCTACAGCTCTGTATCTGTACCACAATTTGTTATTAGTTTTTCATTATTTTGCTTCTTTAACACTACCGTTACTAAATTTGTTAAATTGTGCTCTATATTTATATGTTTTTAGAAAAGTTACACAATTTTTCAAAAAGCGGTATTAACTGTAGGGCTTAATACCATTTTCCCTGTCTAGGTGCTAATTTATATTTATAAAAGAAGACTTGGGAATTTCGATCTTATCTCTAACATTATTAACAAGTTTTCTACAGCTCTGTATCTGTACCACAATTTGTTATTAGTTTTTTATTATTTTGCTTCTTTAACACTACCGTTACTAAATTTGTTAAATTGTGCTCTATATTTATATGTTTTTAGAAAAGTTACACAATTTTTCAAAAAGCGGTATTAACTGTAGGGCTTAATACCATTTTCCCTGTCTAGGTGCTAATTTATATTTATAAAAGAAGACTTGGGAATTTCGATCTTATACTCTAACATTATTAACAAGTTTTCTACAGCTCTGTATCTGTACCACAATTTGTTATTAGTTTTTTATTATTTTGCTTCTTTAACACTACCGTTACTAAATTTGTTAAATTGTGCTCTATATTTATATGTTTTTAGAAAAGTTACACAATTTTTCAAAAAGCGGTATTAACTGTAGGGCTTAATACCATTTTCCCTGTCTAGGTGCTAATTTATATTTATAAAAGAAGACTTGGGAATTTCGATCTTATACTCTAACATTATTAACAAGTTTTCTACAGCTCTGTATCTGTACCACAATTTGTTATTAGTTTTTTATTATTTTGCTTCTTTAACACTACCGTTACTAAATTTGTTCAATTGTGTTCTATATTTATATGTTTTTAGAAAAGTTACACAATTTTACAAAAAGCGATGTTAACGGTTGGGCTTAATACCATTTTTCCTGTCTAGGTGCTGTTTTATGACTATAAAAGAGGAATTGGGATTTTCGACCTTATACTCTAACATAAACTACAAGTTTTCTATATCTCTGTGTATGTACCACAATTTGTTATTAGTTTTTTATTATTTTGCTTCTTTAACACTACCGTTACTAAATTTGTTCAATTGTGCTCTATATTTATATGTTTTTAGAAAAGTTACACAATTTTTCAAAAAGCGGTATTAACTGTAGGGCTTAATACCATTTTCCCTGTCTAGACCTAGCGGTATTAACTGTAGGGCTTAATACCATTTTCCCTGTCTAGGTGCTAATTTATATTTATAAAAGAAGACTTGGGAATTTCGATCTTATAATCTAACATTATTAACAAGTTTTCTACAGCTCTGTATCTGTACCACAATTTGTTATTAGTTTTTTATTATTTTGCTTCTTTAACACTACCGTTACTAAATTTGTTAAATTGTGCTCTATATTTATATGTTTTTAGAAAAGTTACACAATTTTTCAAAAAGCGGTATTAACTGTAGGGCTTAATACCATTTTCCCTGTCTAGGTGCTAATTTATATTTATAAAAGAAGACTTGGGAATTTCGATCTTATACTCTAACTAATGTTAGATTTATTAATAATAATATTTATTATTTACTTGTTAATAATTTAACAAGTTTTCTACAGCTCTGTATCTGTACCACAATTTGTTATTAGTTTTTTATTATTTTGCTTCTTTAACACTACCGTTAATAAATTTGTTCAATTGTGTTCTATATTTATATGTTTTTAAAAAGTTACACAATTTTTCAAAACGCGGTATTACCTGTAGGGCTTAATACCATTTTCCCTGTCTAGGTGCTAATTTATATTTATAAAAGAAGACTTGGGAATTTCGATCTTATATTCTAATATAATTAGCAAGTTTTCTACAGCTCTGTATCTGTACCACAATTTGTTATTAGTTTTTTATTATTTTGCTTCTTTAACACTACCGTTACTAAATTTCTTAAATTGTGCTCTATATTTATATGTTTTTAGAAAAGTTACACAATTTTTCAAAAAGCGATATTAACTGTTGGGCTTAATACCATTTTTCCTGTCTAGGAGCTTATTTATATTTATAAAAGAAGACTTGGGAATTTCGATCTTATATTCTAACATAATTACACAAAGTTACACAATTTTTCAAAAAGCGGTATTACCTGTAGGGCTTAATACCATTTTCCCTGTCTAGGTGCTAATTTATATTTATAAAAGAAGACGTGGGAATTTCGATCTTATAATCTAACATTATTAACAAGTTTTCTACAGCTCTGTATCTGTACCACAATTTGTTATTAGTTTTTTATTATTTTGCTTCTTTAACACTACCGTTACTAAATTTGTTAAATTGTGCTCTATATTTATATGTTTTTAGAAAAGTTACACAATTTTTCAAAAAGCGGTATTAACTGTAGGGCTTAATACCATTTTCCCTGTCTAGGTGCTAATTTATATTTATAAAAGAAGACTTGGGAATTTCGATCTTATACTCTAACATTATTAACAAGTTTTCTACAGCTCTGTATCTGTACCACAATTTGTTATTAGTTTTTTATTATTTTGCTTCTTTAACACTACCGTTAATAAATTTGTTCAATTGTGTTCTATATTTATATGTTTTTAAAAAGTTACACAATTTTTCAAAACGCGGTATTACCTGTAGGGCTTAATACCATTTTCCCTGTCTAGGTGCTAATTTATATTTATAAAAGAAGACTTGGGAATTTCGATCTTATATTCTAATATAATTAGCAAGTTTTCTACAGCTCTGTATCTGTACCACAATTTGTTATTAGTTTTTTATTATTTTGCTTCTTTAACACTACCGTTACTAAATTTCTTAAATTGTGCTCTATATTTATATGTTTTTAGAAAAGTTACACAATTTTTCAAAAAGCGATATTAACTGTTGGGCTTAATACCATTTTTCCTGTCTAGGAGCTTATTTATATTTATAAAAGAAGACTTGGGAATTTCGATCTTATATTCTAACATAATTACACAAAGTTACACAATTTTTCAAAAAGCGGTATTACCTGTAGGGCTTAATACCATTTTCCCTGTCTAGGTGCTAATTTATATTTATAAAAGAAGACTTGGGAATTTCGATCTTATACTCTAACATTATTAACAAGTTTTCTACAGCTCTGTATCTGTACCACAATTTGTTATTAGTTTTTTATTATTTTGCTTCTTTAACACTACCGTTACTAAATTTGTTAAATTGTGCTCTATATTTATATGTTTTTAGAAAAGTTACACAATTTTTCAAAAAGCGGTATTAACTGTAGGGCTTAATACCATTTTCCCTGTCTAGGTGCTAATTTATATTTATAAAAGAAGACTTGGGAATTTCGATCTTATACTCTAACATTATTAACAAGTTTTCTACAGCTCTGTATCTGTACCACAATTTGTTATTAGTTTTTTATTATTTTGCTTCTTTAACACTACCGTTACTAAACTTGTTCAATTGTGCTCTATATTTATATGTTTTTAGAAAAGTTACACAATTTTTCAAAAAGCGGTATTAACTGTAGGGCTTAATACCATTTTCCCTGTCTAGGTGCTAATTTATATTTATAAAAGAAGACTTGGGAATTTCGATCTTATACTCTAACATTATTAACAAGTTTTCTACAGCTCTGTATCTGTACCACAATTTGTTATTAGTTTTTTATTATTTTGCTTCTTTAACACTACCGTTACTAAATTTGTTAAATTGTGCTCTATATTTATATGTTTTTAGAAAAGTTACACAATTTTTCAAAAAGCGGTATTAACTGTAGGGCTTAATACCATTTTCCCTGTCTAGGTGCTAATTTATATTTATAAAAGAAGACTTGGGAATTTCGATCTTATACTCTAACATTATTAACAAGTTTTCTACAGCTCTGTATCTGTACCACAATTTGTTATTAGTTTTTTATTATTTTACTTCTTTAACACTACCGTTACTAAATTTGTTCAATTGTGCTCTATATTTATGTTTTTAGAAAAGTTACACAATTTTTCAAAAAGCGGTATTAACTGTAGGGCTTAATACCATTTTCCCTGTCTAGGTGCTAATTTATATTTATAAAAGAAGACTTGGGAATTTCGATCTTATACTCTAACATTATTAACAAGTTTTCTACAGCTCTGTATCTGTACCACAATTTGTTATTAGTTTTTTATTATTTTGCTTCTTTAACACTACCGTTACTAAATTTGTTCAATTGTGTTCTATATTTATATGTTTTTAGAAAAGTTACACAATTTTACAAAAAGCGATGTTAACGGTTGGGCTTAATACCATTTTTCCTGTCTAGGTGCTGTTTTATGGCTATAAAAGAGGAATTGGGATTTTCGACCTTATACTCTAACATAAACTACAAGTTTTCTATATCTCTGTGTATGTACCACAATTTGTTATTAGTTTTTTATTATTTTGCTTCTTTAACACTACCGTTACTAAATTTGTTCAATTGTGCTCTATATTTATATGTTTTTAGAAAAGTTACACAATTTTTCAAAAAGCGGTATTAACTGTAGGGCTTAATACCATTTTCCCTGTCTAGACCTAGCGGTATTAACTGTAGGGCTTAATACCATTTTCCCTGTCTAGGTGCTAATTTATATTTATAAAAGAAGACTTGGGAATTTCGATCTTATACTCTAACATTATTAACAAGTTTTCTACAGCTCTGTATCTGTACCACAATTTGTTATTAGTTTTTTATTATTTTGCTTCTTTAACACTACCGTTACTAAATTTGTTCAATTGTGCTCTATATTTATATGTTTTTAGAAAAGTTACACAATTTTTCAAAAAGCGGTATTAACTGTAGGGCTTACTACCATTTTCCCTGTCTAGGTGCTAATTTATATTTATAAAAGAAGACTTGGGAATTTCGATCTTATACTCTAACATTATTAACAAGTTTTCTACAGCTCTGTATCTGTACCACAATTTGTTATTAGTTTTTTATTATTTTGCTTCTTTAACACTACCGTTACTAAATTTGTTCAATTGTGTTCTATATTTATATGTTTTTAGAAAAGTTACACAATTTTACAAAAAGCGATGTTAACGGTTGGGCTTAATACCATTTTTCCTGTCTAGGTGCTGTTTTATGGCTATAAAAGAGGAATTGGGATTTTCGACCTTATACTCTAACATAAACTACAAGTTTTCTATATCTCTGTGTATGTACCACAATTTGTTATTAGTTTTTTATTATTTTGCTTCTTTAACACTACCGTTACTAAATTTGTTCAATTGTGCTCTATATTTATATGTTTTTAGAAAAGTTACACAATTTTTCAAAAAGCGGTATTAACTGTAGGGCTTAATACCATTTTCCCTGTCTAGACCTAGCGGTATTAACTGTAGGGCTTAATACCATTTTCCCTGTCTAGGTGCTAATTTATATTTATAAAAGAAGACTTGGGAATTTCGATCTTATAATCTAACATTATTAACAAGTTTTCTACAGCTCTGTATCTGTACCACAATTTGTTATTAGTTTTTTATTATTTTGCTTCTTTAACACTACCGTTACTAAATTTGTTAAATTGTGCTCTATATTTATATGTTTTTAGAAAAGTTACACAATTTTTCAAAAAGCGGTATTAACTGTAGGGCTTAATACCATTTTCCCTGTCTAGGTGCTAATTTATATTTATAAAAGAAGACTTGGGAATTTCGATCTTATACTCTAACTAATGTTAGATTTATTAATAATAATATTTATTATTTACTTGTTAATAATTTAACAAGTTTTCTACAGCTCTGTATCTGTACCACAATTTGTTATTAGTTTTTTATTATTTTGCTTCTTTAACACTACCGTTAATAAATTTGTTCAATTGTGTTCTATATTTATATGTTTTTAAAAAGTTACACAATTTTTCAAAACGCGGTATTACCTGTAGGGCTTAATACCATTTTCCCTGTCTAGGTGCTAATTTATATTTATAAAAGAAGACTTGGGAATTTCGATCTTATATTCTAATATAATTAGCAAGTTTTCTACAGCTCTGTATCTGTACCACAATTTGTTATTAGTTTTTTATTATTTTGCTTCTTTAACACTACCGTTACTAAATTTCTTAAATTGTGCTCTATATTTATATGTTTTTAGAAAAGTTACACAATTTTTCAAAAAGCGATATTAACTGTTGGGCTTAATACCATTTTTCCTGTCTAGGAGCTTATTTATATTTATAAAAGAAGACTTGGGAATTTCGATCTTATATTCTAACATAATTACACAAAGTTACACAATTTTTCAAAAAGCGGTATTACCTGTAGGGCTTAATACCATTTTCCCTGTCTAGGTGCTAATTTATATTTATAAAAGAAGACGTGGGAATTTCGATCTTATAATCTAACATTATTAACAAGTTTTCTACAGCTCTGTATCTGTACCACAATTTGTTATTAGTTTTTTATTATTTTGCTTCTTTAACACTACCGTTACTAAATTTGTTAAATTGTGCTCTATATTTATATGTTTTTAGAAAAGTTACACAATTTTTCAAAAAGCGGTATTAACTGTAGGGCTTAATACCATTTTCCCTGTCTAGGTGCTAATTTATATTTATAAAAGAAGACTTGGGAATTTCGATCTTATACTCTAACATTATTAACAAGTTTTCTACAGCTCTGTATCTGTACCACAATTTGTTATTAGTTTTTTATTATTTTGCTTCTTTAACACTACCGTTAATAAATTTGTTCAATTGTGTTCTATATTTATATGTTTTTAAAAAGTTACACAATTTTTCAAAACGCGGTATTACCTGTAGGGCTTAATACCATTTTCCCTGTCTAGGTGCTAATTTATATTTATAAAAGAAGACTTGGGAATTTCGATCTTATATTCTAATATAATTAGCAAGTTTTCTACAGCTCTGTATCTGTACCACAATTTGTTATTAGTTTTTTATTATTTTGCTTCTTTAACACTACCGTTACTAAATTTCTTAAATTGTGCTCTATATTTATATGTTTTTAGAAAAGTTACACAATTTTTCAAAAAGCGATATTAACTGTTGGGCTTAATACCATTTTTCCTGTCTAGGAGCTTATTTATATTTATAAAAGAAGACTTGGGAATTTCGATCTTATATTCTAACATAATTACACAAAGTTACACAATTTTTCAAAAAGCGGTATTACCTGTAGGGCTTAATACCATTTTCCCTGTCTAGGTGCTAATTTATATTTATAAAAGAAGACTTGGGAATTTCGATCTTATACTCTAACATTATTAACAAGTTTTCTACAGCTCTGTATCTGTACCACAATTTGTTATTAGTTTTTTATTATTTTGCTTCTTTAACACTACCGTTACTAAATTTGTTAAATTGTGCTCTATATTTATATGTTTTTAGAAAAGTTACACAATTTTTCAAAAAGCGGTATTAACTGTAGGGCTTAATACCATTTTCCCTGTCTAGGTGCTAATTTATATTTATAAAAGAAGACTTGGGAATTTCGATCTTATACTCTAACATTATTAACAAGTTTTCTACAGCTCTGTATCTGTACCACAATTTGTTATTAGTTTTTTATTATTTTGCTTCTTTAACACTACCGTTACTAAACTTGTTCAATTGTGCTCTATATTTATATGTTTTTAGAAAAGTTACACAATTTTTCAAAAAGCGGTATTAACTGTAGGGCTTAATACCATTTTCCCTGTCTAGGTGCTAATTTATATTTATAAAAGAAGACTTGGGAATTTCGATCTTATACTCTAACATTATTAACAAGTTTTCTACAGCTCTGTATCTGTACCACAATTTGTTATTAGTTTTTTATTATTTTGCTTCTTTAACACTACCGTTACTAAATTTGTTAAATTGTGCTCTATATTTATATGTTTTTAGAAAAGTTACACAATTTTTCAAAAAGCGGTATTAACTGTAGGGCTTAATACCATTTTCCCTGTCTAGGTGCTAATTTATATTTATAAAAGAAGACTTGGGAATTTCGATCTTATACTCTAACATTATTAACAAGTTTTCTACAGCTCTGTATCTGTACCACAATTTGTTATTAGTTTTTTATTATTTTACTTCTTTAACACTACCGTTACTAAATTTGTTCAATTGTGCTCTATATTTATGTTTTTAGAAAAGTTACACAATTTTTCAAAAAGCGGTATTAACTGTAGGGCTTAATACCATTTTCCCTGTCTAGGTGCTAATTTATATTTATAAAAGAAGACTTGGGAATTTCGATCTTATACTCTAACATTATTAACAAGTTTTCTACAGCTCTGTATCTGTACCACAATTTGTTATTAGTTTTTTATTATTTTGCTTCTTTAACACTACCGTTACTAAATTTGTTCAATTGTGTTCTATATTTATATGTTTTTAGAAAAGTTACACAATTTTACAAAAAGCGATGTTAACGGTTGGGCTTAATACCATTTTTCCTGTCTAGGTGCTGTTTTATGGCTATAAAAGAGGAATTGGGATTTTCGACCTTATACTCTAACATAAACTACAAGTTTTCTATATCTCTGTGTATGTACCACAATTTGTTATTAGTTTTTTATTATTTTGCTTCTTTAACACTACCGTTACTAAATTTGTTCAATTGTGCTCTATATTTATATGTTTTTAGAAAAGTTACACAATTTTTCAAAAAGCGGTATTAACTGTAAGGCTTAATACCATTTTCCCTGTCTAGACCTAGCGGTATTAACTGTAGGGCTTAATACCATTTTCCCTGTCTAGGTGCTAATTTATATTTATAAAAGAAGACTTGGGAATTTCGATCTTATACTCTAACATTATTAACAAGTTTTCTACAGCTCTGTATCTGTACCACAATTTGTTATTAGTTTTTTATTATTTTGCTTCTTTAACACTACCGTTACTAAATTTGTTCAATTGTGCTCTATATTTATATGTTTTTAGAAAAGTTACACAATTTTTCAAAAAGCGGTATTAACTGTAGGGCTTACTACCATTTTCCCTGTCTAGGTGCTAATTTATATTTATAAAAGAAGACTTGGGAATTTCGATCTTATACTCTAACATTATTAACAAGTTTTCTACAGCTCTGTATCTGTACCACAATTTGTTATTAGTTTTTTATTATTTTGCTTCTTTAACACTACCGTTACTAAATTTGTTCAATTGTGTTCTATATTTATATGTTTTTAGAAAAGTTACACAATTTTACAAAAAGCGATGTTAACGGTTGGGCTTAATACCATTTTTCCTGTCTAGGTGCTGTTTTATGGCTATAAAAGAGGAATTGGGATTTTCGACCTTATACTCTAACATAAACTACAAGTTTTCTATATCTCTGTGTATGTACCACAATTTGTTATTAGTTTTTTATTATTTTGCTTCTTTAACACTACCGTTACTAAATTTGTTCAATTGTGCTCTATATTTATATGTTTTTAGAAAAGTTACACAATTTTTCAAAAAGCGGTATTAACTGTAGGGCTTAATACCATTTTCCCTGTCTAGACCTAGCGGTATTAACTGTAGGGCTTAATACCATTTTCCCTGTCTAGGTGCTAATTTATATTTATAAAAGAAGACTTGGGAATTTCCATCTTATAATCTAACATTATTAACAAGTTTTCTACAGCTCTGTATCTGTACCACAATTTGTTATTAGTTTTTTATTATTTTGCTTCTTTAACACTACCGTTACTAAATTTGTTAAATTGTGCTCTATATTTATATGTTTTTAGAAAAGTTACACAATTTTTCAAAAAGCGATATTAACTTTGGGCTTAGTACCATTTTCCCTGTTTAGGGGCTAATTTATATTTATAAAAGAAGACTTGGGAATTTCGATCTTATATTCTAACATAATTAACAAGTTTTCTACAGCTCTGTATCTGTACCACAATTTGTTATTAGTTTTTTATTATTTTGCTTCTTTAACACTACCGTTACTAAATTTGTTAAATTGTGCTCTATATTTATATGTTTTTAGAAAAGTTACACAATTTTTCAAAAAGCGGTATTAACTGTAGGGCTTAATACCATTTTCCCTGTCTAGGTGCTAATTTATATTTATAAAAGAAGACTTGGGAATTTCGATCTTATACTCTAACATTATTAACAAGTTTTCTACAGCTCTGTATCTGTACCACAATTTGTTATTAGTTTTTTATTATTTTGCTTCTTTAACACTACCGTTACTAAATTTGTTAAATTGTGCTCTATATTTATATGTTTTTAGAAAAGTTACACAATTTTTCAAAAAGCGGTATTAACTGTAGGGCTTAATACCATTTTCCCTGTCTAGGTGCTAATTTATATTTATAAAAGAAGACTTGGGAATTTCGATCTTATACTCTAACATTATTAACAAGTTTTCTACAGCTCTGTATCTGTACCACAATTTGTTATTAGTTTTTTATTATTTTGCTTCTTTAACACTACCGTTACTAAATTTGTTCAATTGTGCTCTATATTTATATGTTTTTAGAAAAGTTACACAATTTTTCAAAAAGCGGTATTAACTGTAGGGCTTACTACCATTTTCCCTGTCTAGGTGCTAATTTATATTTATAAAAGAAGACTTGGGAATTTCGATCTTATACTCTAACATTATTAACAAGTTTTCTACAGCTCTGTATCTGTACCACAATTTGTTATTAGTTTTTTATTATTTTGCTTCTTTAACACTACCGTTACTAAATTTGTTCAATTGTGTTCTATATTTATATGTTTTTAGAAAAGTTACACAATTTTACAAAAAGCGATGTTAACGGTTGGGCTTAATACCATTTTTCCTGTCTAGGTGCTGTTTTATGGCTATAAAAGAGGAATTGGGATTTTCGACCTTATACTCTAACATAAACTACAAGTTTTCTATATCTCTGTGTATGTACCACAATTTGTTATTAGTTTTTTATTATTTTGCTTCTTTAACACTACCGTTACTAAATTTGTTCAATTGTGCTCTATATTTATATGTTTTTAGAAAAGTTACACAATTTTTCAAAAAGCGGTATTAACTGTAGGGCTTAATACCATTTTCCCTGTCTAGACCTAGCGGTATCAACTGTAGGGCTTAATACCATTTTCCCTGTCTAGGTGCTAATTTATATTTATAAAAGAAGACTTGGGAATTTCCATCTTATAATCTAACATTATTAACAAGTTTTCTACAGCTCTGTATCTGTACCACAATTTGTTATTAGTTTTTTATTATTTTGCTTCTTTAACACTACCGTTACTAAATTTGTTAAATTGTGCTCTATATTTATATGTTTTTAGAAAAGTTACACAATTTTTCAAAAAGCGATATTAACTTTGGGCTTAGTACCATTTTCCCTGTTTAGGGGCTAATTTATATTTATAAAAGAAGACTTGGGAATTTCGATCTTATATTCTAACATAATTAACAAGTTTTCTACAGCTCTGTATCTGTACCACAATTTGTTATTAGTTTTTTATTATTTTGCTTCTTTAACACTACCGTTACTAAATTTGTTAAATTGTGCTCTATATTTATATGTTTTTAGAAAAGTTACACAATTTTTCAAAAAGCGGTATTAACTGTAGGGCTTAATACCATTTTCCCTGTCTAGGTGCTAATTTATATTTATAAAAGAAGACTTGGGAATTTCGATCTTATACTCTAACATTATTAACAAGTTTTCTACAGCTCTGTATCTGTACCACAATTTGTTATTAGTTTTTTATTATTTTGCTTCTTTAACACTACCGTTACTAAATTTGTTCAATTGTGTTCTATATTTATATGTTTTTAGAAAAGTTACACAATTTTACAAAAAGCGATGTTAACGGTTGGGCTTAATACCATTTTTCCTGTCTAGGTGCTGTTTTATGGCTATAAAAGAGGAATTGGGATTTTCGACCTTATACTCTAACATAAACTACAAGTTTTCTATATCTCTGTGTATGTACCACAATTTGTTATTAGTTTTTTATTATTTTGCTTCTTTAACACTACCGTTACTAAATTTGTTCAATTGTGCTCTATATTTATATGTTTTTAGAAAAGTTACACAATTTTTCAAAAAGCGGTATTAACTGTAGGGCTTAATACCATTTTCCCTGTCTAGACCTAGCGGTATTAACTGTAGGGCTTAATACCATTTTCCCTGTCTAGGTGCTAATTTATATTTATAAAAGAAGACTTGGGAATTTCCATCTTATAATCTAACATTATTAACAAGTTTTCTACAGCTCTGTATCTGTACCACAATTTGTTATTAGTTTTTTATTATTTTGCTTCTTTAACACTACCGTTACTAAATTTGTTAAATTGTGCTCTATATTTATATGTTTTTAGAAAAGTTACACAATTTTTCAAAAAGCGGTATTAACTGTAGGGCTTAATACCATTTTCCCTGTCTAGGTGCTAATTTATATTTATAAAAGAAGACTTGGGAATTTCGACCTTATACTCTAACATTATTAACAAGTTTTCTACAGCTCTGTATCTGTACCACAATTTGTTATTAGTTTTTTATTATTTTGCTTCTTTAACACTACCGTTACTAAATTTGTTAAATTGTGCTCTATATTTATATGTTTTTAGAAAAGTTACACAATTTTTCAAAAAGCGGTATTAACTGTAGGGCTTAATACCATTTTCCCTGTCTAGGTGCTAATTTATATTTATAAAAGAAGACTTGGGAATTTCGATCTTATACTCTAACATTATTAACAAGTTTTCTACAGCTCTGTATCTGTACCACAATTTGTTATTAGTTTTTTATTATTTTGCTTCTTTAACACTACCGTTACTAAATTTGTTAAATTGTGCTCTATATTTATATGCTTTTAGAAAAGTTACACAATTTTTCAAAAAGCGGTATTAACTGTAGGGCTTAATACCATTTTCCCTGTCTAGGTGCTAATTTATATTTATAAAAGAAGACTTGGGAATTTCGATCTTATAATCTAACATTATTAACAAGTTTTCTACAGCTCTGTATCTGTACCACAATTTGTTATTAGTTTTTTATTATTTTGCTTCTTTAACACTACCGTTACTAAATTTGTTAAATTGTGCTCTATATTTATATGTTTTTAGAAAAGTTACACAATTTTTCAAAAAGCGGTATTAACTGTAGGTCTTAATACCATTTTCCCTGTCTAGGTGCTAATTTATATTTATAAAAGAAGACTTGGGAATTTCGATCTTATAATCTAACATTATTAACAAGTTTTCTACAGCTCTGTATCTGTACCACAATTTGTTATTAGTTTTTTATTATTTTGCTTCTTTAACACTACCGTTACTAAATTTGTTAAATTGTGCTCTATATTTATATGTTTTTAGAAAAGTTACACAATTTTTCAAAAAGCGGTATTAACTGTAGGTCTTAATACCATTTTCCCTGTCTAGGTGCTAATTTATATTTATAAAAGAAGACTTGGGAATTTCGATCTTATATTCTAATATAATTAGCAAGTTTTCTACAGCTCTGTATCTGTACCACAATTTGTTATTAGTTTTTTATTATTTTGCTTCTTTAACACTACCGTTACTAAATTTCTTAAATTGTGCTCTATATTTATATGTTTTTAGAAAAGTTACACAATTTTTCAAAAAGCGATATTAACTGTTGGGCTTAATACCATTTTTCCTGTCTAGGAGCTTATTTATATTTATAAAAGAAGACTTGGGAATTTCGATCTTATATTCTAACATAATTACACAAAGTTACACAATTTTTCAAAACGCGGTATTACCTGTAGGGCTTAATACCATTTTCCCTGTCTAGGTGCTAATTTATATTTATAAAAGAAGACTTGGGAATTTCGATCTTATACTCTAACATTATTAACAAGTTTTCTACAGCTCTGTATCTGTACCACAGTTTGTTATTAGTTTTTTATTATTTTGCTTCTTTAACACTACCGTTACTAAATTTGTTAAATTGTGCTCTATATTTATATGTTTTTAGAAAAGTTACACAATTTTTCAAAAAGCGGTATTAATACATACAGTTAACTGTAGGGCTTAATACCATTTTCCCTGTCTAGGTGCTAATTTATATTTATAAAAGAAGACTTGGGAATTTCGATCTTATACTCTAACATTATTAACAAGTTTTCTACAGCTCTGTATCTGTACCACAATTTGTTATTAGTTTTTTATTATTTTGCTTCTTTAACACTACCGTTACTAAATTTGTTAAATTGTGCTCTATATTTATATGTTTTTAGAAAAGTTACACAATTTTTCAAAAAGCGGTATTAACTGTAGGGCTTAATACCATTTTCCCTGTCTAGGTGCTAATTTATATTTATAAAAGAAGACTTGGGAATTTCGATCTTATACTCTAACATTATTAACAAGTTTTCTACAGCTCTGTATCTGTACCACAATTTGTTATTAGTTTTTTATTATTTTGCTTCTTTAACACTACCGTTACTAAATTTGTTCAATTGTGTTCTATATTTATATGTTTTTAGAAAAGTTACACAATTTTTCAAAAAGCGATATTAACTTTGGGCTTAGTACCATTTTCCCTGTTTAGGGGCTAATTTATATTTATAAAAGAAGACTTGGGAATTTCGATCTTATATTCTAACATAATTAACAAGTTTTCTACAGCTCTGTATCTGTACCACAATTTGTTATTAGTTTTTCATTATTTTGCTTCTTTAACACTACCGTTACTAAATTTGTTAAATTGTGCTCTATATTTATATGTTTTTAGAAAAGTTACACAATTTTTCAAAAAGTGGTATTAACTGTAGGGCTTAATACCATTTTCCCTGTCTAGGTGCTAATTTATATTTATAAAAGAAGACTTGGGAATTTCGATCTTATACTCTAACATTATTAACAAGTTTTCTACAGCTCTGTATCTGTACCACAATTTGTTATTAGTTTTTTATTATTTTGCTTCTTTAACACTACCGTTACTAAATTTGTTAAATTGTGCTCTATATTTATATGTTTTTAGAAAAGTTACACAATTTTTCAAAAAGCGGTATTAACTGTAGGGCTTAATACCATTTTCCCTGTCTAGGTGCTAATTTATATTTATAAAAGAAGACTTGGGAATTTCGATCTTATACTCTAACATTATTAACAAGTTTTCTACAGCTCTGTATCTGTACCACAATTTGTTATTAGTTTTTTATTATTTTGCTTCTTTAACACTACCGTTACTAAATTTGTTAAATTGTGCTCTATATTTATATGTTTTTAGAAAAGTTACACAATTTTTCAAAAAGCGGTATTAACTGTAGGGCTTAATACCATTTTCCCTGTCTAGGTGCTAATTTATATTTATAAAAGAAGACTTGGGAATTTCGATCTTATACTCTAACATTATTAACAAGTTTTCTACAGCTCTGTAATTGTACCACAATTTGTTATTAGTTTTTTATTATTTTGCTTCTTTAACACTACCGTTACTAAATTTGTTCAATTGTGTTCTATATTTATATGTTTTTAGAAAAGTTACACAATTTTACAAAAAGCGATGTTAACGGTTGGGCTTAATACCATTTTTCCTGTCTAGGTGCTGTTTTATGACTATAAAAGAGGAATTGGGATTTTCGACCTTATACTCTAACATAAACTACAAGTTTTCTATATCTCTGTGTATGTACCACAATTTGTTATTAGTTTTTTATTATTTTGCTTCTTTAACACTACCGTTACTAAATTTGTTCAATTGTGCTCTATATTTATATGTTTTTAGAAAAGTTACACAATTTTTCAAAAAGCGGTATTAACTGTAGGGCTTAATACCATTTTCCCTGTCTAGACCTAGCGGTATTAACTGTAGGGCTTAATACCATTTTCCCTGTCTAGGTGCTAATTTATATTTATAAAAGAAGACTTGGGAATTTCGATCTTATAATCTAACATTATTAACAAGTTTTCTACAGCTCTGTATCTGTACCACAATTTGATATTAGTTTTTTATTATTTTGCTTCTTTAACACTACCGTTACTAAATTTGTTAAATTGTGCTCTATATTTATATGTTTTTAGAAAAGTTACACAATTTTTCAAAAAGCGGTATTAACTGTAGGGCTTAATACCATTTTCCCTGTCTAGGTGCTAATTTATATTTATAAAAGAAGACTTGGGAATTTCGATCTTATATTCTAACATAATTAACAAGTTTTCTACAGCTCTGTATCTGTACCACAATTTGTTATTAGTTTTTCATTATTTTGCTTCTTTAACACTACAGTTACGAAATTTGTTCAATTGTGTTCTATATTTATATGTTTTTAGAAAAGTTACACAATTTTTCAAAAAGCGATATTAGCTGTTGTGTTTAATACCATTTTTCCTGTCTAGGTGCTGTTCTATGGCTATAAAAGAGGAATTGGGATTTCCGACCTTATACTCTAACATAAACTTCAAGTTTTCTACAGCTCTGTATATGTTTCACAATTTGTTATTAGTTTTTTATTATTTTGCTCCTTTAACACTACCGTTACTAAATTTGTTCAATTGTGTTCTATATTTATATGTTTTAAAAAAAGTTGCACAATTTTTCAAAAAGCGATATTAACTTTGGGCTTAGTACCATTTTCCCTGTTTAGGGGCTAATTTATATTTATAAAAGAAGACTTGGGAATTTCGATCTTATATTCTAACATAATTAACAAGTTTTCTACAGCTCTGTATCTGTACCACAATTTGTTATTAGTTTTTCATTATTTTGCTTCTTTAACACTACAGTTACGAAATTTGTTCAATTGTGTTTTATATTTATATGTTTTTAGAAAAGTTGCACAATTTATCAAAAAGCGATATTAACTGTTCAGTTTAATAGCATTTTTCCTGTCTACGTGCTGTTTTATGGCTATAAAAGAGGAATTGGGATTTTCGACCTTATACTCTAACATAAACTACAAGTTTTCTATAGCTCTGTATATGTTTCACAATTTGTTATTAGTTTTTTATTATTTTGCTCCTTTAACACTACCGTTACTAAATTTGTTCAATTGTGTTCTATATTTATATGTTTTAAAAAAAGTTGCACAATTTTTCAAAAAGCGATATTAACTTTGGGCTTAGTACCATTTTCCCTGTTTAGGGGCTAATTTATATTTATAAAAGAAGACTTGGGAATTTCGATCTTATATTCTAATATAATTAACAAGTTTTCTACAGCTCTGTATCTGTACCACAATTTGTTATTAGTTTTTCATTATTTTGCTTCTTTAACACTGAAGTTACGAAATTTGTTCAATTGTGTTCTATATTTATATGCTTTTGGAAAAGTTACACAATTTTTCAAAAAGCGATATTAACTGTTGGGCTTAATACCATTTTCCCTGTTTAGGGGCTAATTTATATTTATAAAAGAAGACTTGGGAATTTCGATCTTATATTCTAACATAATTAACAAGTTTTCTACAGCTCTGTATCTGTACCACAATTTGTTATTAGTTTTTCATTATTTTGCTTCTTTAACACTACAGTTACGAAATTTGTTCAATTGTGTTCTATATTTATATGTTTTTAGAAAAGTTACACAATTTTTCAAAAAGCGATATTAGCTGTTGTGTTTAATACCATTTTTCCTGTCTAGGTGCTGTTCTATGGCTATAAAAGAGGAATTGGGATTTCCGACCTTATACTCTAACATAAACTTCAAGTTTTCTACAGCTCTGTATCTGTACCACAATTTGTTATTAGTTTTTCATTATTTTGCTTCTTTAACACTACAGTTACGAAATTTGTTCAATTGTGTTTTATATTTATATGTTTTTAGAAAAGTTGCACAATTTATCAAAAAGCGATATTAACTGTTCAGTTTAATAGCATTTTTCCTGTCTACGTGCTGTTTTATGGCTATAAAAGAGGAATTGGGATTTTCGACCTTATACTCTAACATAAACTACAAGTTTTCTATAGCTCTGTATATGTTTCACAATTTGTTATTAGTTTTTTATTATTTTGCTCCTTTAACACTACCGTTACTAAATTTGTTCAATTGTGTTCTATATTTATATGTTTTAAAAAAAGTTGCACAATTTTTCAAAAAGCGATATTAACTTTGGGCTTAGTACCATTTTCCCTGTTTAGGGGCTAATTTATATTTATAAAAGAAGACTTGGGAATTTCGATCTTATATTCTAATATAATTAACAAGTTTTCTACAGCTCTGTATCTGTACCACAATTTGTTATTAGTTTTTCATTATTTTGCTTCTTTAACACTGAAGTTACGAAATTTGTTCAATTGTGTTCTATATTTATATGCTTTTGGAAAAGTTACACAATTTTTCAAAAAGCGATATTAACTGTTGGGCTTAATACCATTTTCCCTGTTTAGGGGCTAATTTATATTTATAAAAGAAGACTTGGGAATTTCGATCTTATATTCTAACATAATTAACAAGTTTTCTACAGCTCTGTATCTGTACCACAATTTGTTATTAGTTTTTCATTATTTTGCTTCTTTAACATTACAGTTACGAAATTTGTTCAATTGTGTTCTATATTTATATGTTTTTAGAAAAGTTACACAATTTTTCAAAAAGCGGTATTAACTGTAGGGCTTAATACCATTTTCCCTGTTTAGTGGCTAATTTATATTTATAAAAGAAGACTTGGGAATTTCGATCTTATATTCTAATATAATTAACAAGTTTTCTACAGCTCTGTATCTGTACCACAATTTGTTATTAGTTTTTCATTATTTTGCTTCTTTAACATTACAGTTACGAAATTTGTTCAATTGTGTTCTATATTTATATGTTTTTAGAAAAGTTACACAATTTTTCAAAAAGCGGTATTAACTGTAGGGCTTAATACCATTTTCCCTGTTTAGTGGCTAATTTATATTTATAAAAGAAGACTTGGGAATTTCGATCTTATATTCTAATATAATTAACAAGTTTTCTACAGCTCTGTATCTGTACCACAATTTGTTATTAGTTTTTCATTATTTTGCTTCCTTAACACTACAGTTACGAAATTTGTTCAATTGTGTTCTATATTTATATGCTTTTGGAAAAGTTACACAATTTTTCAAAAAGCGATATTAACTGTTGGGCTTAGTACCATTTTCCCTGTTTAGGGGCTAATTTATATTTATAAAAGAAGACTTGGGAATTTCGATCTTATATTCTAACATAATTAACAAGTTTTCTACAGCTCTTTATCTGTACCACAATTTGTTATTAGTTTTTCATTATTTTGCTTCTTTAACACTACAGTTACGAAATTTGTTCAATTGTGTTCTATATTTATATGTTTTTAGAAAAGTTACACAATTTTTCAAAAAGCGGTATTAACTGTAGGGCTTAATACCATTTTCCCTGTATAGTGGCTAATTTATATTTATAAAAGAAGACTTGGGAATTTCGATCTTATATTCTAACATAATTAAGAAGTTTTCTACAGCTCTTTATCTGTACCACAATTTGTTATTAGTTTTTCATTATTTTGCTTCTTTAACACTACAGTTACGAAATTTGTTCAATTGTGTTCTATATTTATATGTTTTTAGAAAAGTTACACAATTTTTCAAAAAGCGGTATTAACTGTAGGGCTTAATACCATTTTCCCTGTTTAGTGGCTAATTTATATTTATAAAAGAAGACTTGGGAATTTCGATCTTATATTCTAATATAATTAACAAGTTTTCTACAGCTCTGTATCTGTACCACAATTTGTTATTAGTTTTTCATTATTTTGCTTCTTTAACACTACAGTTACGAAAGGATGGGTGTCAATAATATAAGTGAAAATGCCCCAAGTTGTTTTGCTTTTTGTTTTATTTATATGTTAAGTTAAGACAATTGTTTTTAAAAAAAAGTGTAATTAATTCAAATAGTCAAATATTTATGAAACTAGAAGCAATCAAAGTAATCAACAAAATGCAATGAAATTCTTGGAAAGTAACTTATAATTTTATAATTTACTGGAAAAAATTTTAAAACTAGTTATGGGTTATTCAATCTGAATCTTCGCTTCCATCATCAGACCATTGGGATGCTGCAGCGTCTAATATGAAGTCACTGTAATCCACAGTTTGGGTGTTTACTTCCTCCAAGTACCTCTTCCATCCTAAAAACCATAGAACTGCTGCTATATGTGCACAACAGCCCACAACTCGTGCACCTACCTTACATTGACAGTACCAACCACAAATTGGAGGAGTGTAACAATTGTTATACTGAACCCATGCATCATATATTTTTGAAGATCTATGTCGCGATTGTAGTTTTACGCGAATTATATCATTTCTTTCTTTATGAATGAATAACTCATACAGCCCTAAATCATTCATATGCTCTTTGGTATAACTTTTGGCTTGTTTTAATTGATATACACCAAGAGTGATGCTACGTAGCTCCGTCATCGTCAAACGGGGGAAATCTTCAAGCGTATTTCCATCTAATTTTTGCCAAACCACTCGTTTTTTCATCCAGTTTTCTTTATCAATTAAAATTTTTAATGTATTGGGTTGTTTTACGAGATTGAGCATTCTATTCGCAATGATTTCATCTTCCTGACTGTTTTGGATTCGTGGAGGTCGAAAAGCATTGCACATAGCACAAATAATTCGAACATAATCTCCGATAAAAGGGATTTGTGAGTTTGGAATAACCTGCCCTAAGGCTCTCCATCGTTTCAATAGGCCGTTGATAGATTCAACAACCCATCTAATAGATGTTATTAGCCTAGATTCATTTGCTTCTTCTACTGTATGTTGAGATCTATTGTGTAAGAAGTGAGGTATTTTGCATATCACCCCTAAATCTTCAAGAAGCTTTTGACTATCTCTGAAACCCCGGTCAACAATCAATATGTCATCAGATCGAAGCCATTCTCGTAAAGATGAGGCAGAGGATGCTAAAGCAGAATTCAAAATAGCAACATCATTATTCTTAGCATCTGTAAAATATGGGCCCAACACATCTAAGATATATCCAGTTGTACTAACAAAAATCATGGGTTTTACAAGCGGTCTATTCTTATGCATGCTGTATGTTCTGCGTTGAAATGAGTAGTTACTACTTTTTTCAATATATATATAAGTTCCATCAGCTACAATAATAGCAACATCATTTCTACCGTCAGCAAAGAGCTTTCGGGCATTATTTCTAGTATGCTTGTCAATGAATTCTTGTCTTCTTATGTGATTTAATCCCAAATATAAAGGAACAAATTCCGACATTATGGCTTTTGTGGCAGAATGTATACATCTTCCAATCAACCTTTTTTTCAATTTAAATAAAACTGATAACACAGGATATGAAAGGCCAGTTCTAAGTTTCACCAACAGTACAGCTAGACAAGTTTTATACGAACGTAAATATGTGGAACGAACTTTATTTTTAATGCAGTGAGCCATAGTCTGAAAATTATTTTTGCTAATACCTGTCAACTGATAATAGTCGTTATCTAGATATACATCGTTATCAAAATCTAGGCCTATCTGGCTTGTTTTTCGTAGTTTTTGTAATAGTTCTTCTAATTTTGGGGTAGGTATCGAAATATTTTCTGAAAAAACATTAATATTTTTAACAGCTTCATCATTTAGTAGTCCATCTTGAATGTGTGATCGACAGCATCTTGCATTAAATGGAATCATTATGTTCCTCTGTATGAATACTTGGCATCGTGCCTGCAAAGTTATATTTTGAAGACTTTCTGCTCTCTTGCATAAAAAACAACGGGAGTTGCTACTAATTGTCCTCTTTATATTCAAAGTAGCGGTTGATTCACTTTTTGAGTTGAAAGTTATATTAGCTTTCTCAGTTTCACTTGTTGAAACAATTTGAACTTCTTCCACTACATTCAATACACGTCTCTTTTGTCTCACTAACACTTTTTTATTGTTTTTGTAAGCATCACTAAAACACCTAGCACAAACTTGAGAGCGCCGATCAAACTCGGGTTTCTTACTTTTTAAATACTCAATAGCGTATGGATTTGTTATGCGTCTCACACTTGCCTTTTTTGTCCTCTTAGAACAAAAACCACAAAAAATATTTTTGTTCATTTTTGCGTGTAGTAAAGTAGCGGTTCATTCACTTTTGGAGTTTAAAGTTATATTAGCTTTCTCAGTTTCACTTGTTGAAACAATTTGAACTTCTTCCACTACATTCAATACACGTTTCTTTTGTCTCACTAACACTTTTTATTTTAGTTTTTATCTTTTTTGAATACGAGCGCAATAGACCAACACTTTTATATTAGCATATATTATTCTCTCAACCATTTTATATTATATATGTCAACAAGAAAATGTTGGGAAATTGCGCTCATATAAAAAAACGACATTAAAGCTTCAAAAACGTTCAATTTTTAAAGAAATTGTCAAAAATACTCAGATTTAAGCATTATAAAAATTAAGTAATAAAAATGAAATGTAAAAAATTTTATTTAAAACTATTGGAGAATATGATCTAGTATTCAAAAAACACATTAATGTTTTTCTCTGACAATAATGATTTTTTGGTAGACTTTGGGGCCAACTTTCTAAGGTTATTGACACCCATCCTTTGTTCAATTGTGTTCTATATTTATATGTTTTTAGAAAAGTTGCACAATTTATCAAAAAGCGATATTAACTGTTGAGTTTTATTTTTCCTATCTAGGTGTTGTTTTATGGCTATAAAAGAGGAATTGGGATTTTCGACCTTATACTCTAACATAAACTACAAGTTTTCTATAGCTCTGTATATGTACCACAATTTGTTATTAGTTTTTTATTATTTTGCTTCTTTAACACTACCGTTACTAAATTTGTTCAATTGTGCTCTATATTTATATGTTTTTAGAAAAGTTACACAATTTTTCAAAAAGCGGTATTAACTGTAGGGCTTAATACCATTTTCCCTGTTTAGTGGCTAATTTATATTTATAAAAGAAGACTTGGGAATTTCGATCTTATATTCTAACATAATTAACAAGTTTTCTACAGCTCTTTATCTGTACCACAATTTGTTATTAGTTTTTCATTATTTTGCTTCTTTAACACTACAGTTACGAAATTTGTTCAATTGTGTTCTATATTTATATGTTTTTAGAAAAGTTACACAATTTTTCAAAAAGCGGTATTAACTGTAGGGCTTAATACCATTTTCCCTGTTTAGTGGCTAATTTATATTTATAAAAGAAGACTTGGGAATTTCGATCTTATATTCTAACATAATTAAGAAGTTTTCTACAGCTCTGTATCTGTACCACAATTTGTTATTAGTTTTTCATTATTTTGCTTCTTTAACATTACAGTTACGAAATTTGTTCAATTGTGTTCTATATTTATATGTTTTTAGAAAAGTTACACAATTTTTCAAAAAGCGGTATTAACTGTAGGGCTTAATACCATTTTCCCTGTCTAGGTGCTAATTTATATTTATAAAAGAAGACTTGGGAATTTCGATCTTATATTCTAATATAATTAACAAGTTTTCTACAGCTCTGTATCTGTACCACAATTTGTTATTAGTTTTTCATTATTTTGCTTCTTTAACACTACAGTTACGAAATTTGTTCAATTGTGTTCTATATTTATATGTTTTTAGAAAAGTTGCACAATTTATCAAAAAGCGATATTAACTGTTGAGTTTTATTTTTCCTATCTAGGTGTTGTTTTATGGCTATAAAAGAGGATTTGGGATTTTCGACCTTATACTCTAACATAAACTACAAGTTTTCTATAGCTCTGTATATGTACCACAATTTGTTATTAGTTTTTTATTATTTTGCTTCTTTAACACTACCGTTACTAAATTTGTTCAATTGTGCTCTATATTTATATGTTTTTAGAAAAGTTACACAATTTTTCAAAAAGCGGTATTAACTGTAGGGCTTAATACCATTTTCCCTGTCTAGGTGCTAATTTATATTTATAAAAGAAGACTTGGGAATTTCGATCTTATATTCTAATATAATTAACAAGTTTTCTACAGCTCTGTATATGTACCACAATTTGTTATTAGTTTTTTATTATTTTGCTCCTTTAACACTACCGTTACTAAATTTGTTCAATTGTGCTCTATATTTATATGTTTTTAGAAAAGTTACACAATTTTTCAAAAAGCGGTATTAACTGTAGGGCTTAATACCATTTTCCCTGTCTAGGTGCTAGTTTATATTTATAAAAGAAGACTTGGGAGTTTCGATCTTATATTCTAATATAATTAACAAGTTTTCTACAGCTCTGTATCTGTACCACAATTTGTTATTAGTTTTTTATTATTTTGCTCCTTTAACACTGCCGTTAATAAATTTGTTCAATTGTGTTCTATATTTATATGTTTTAAAAAAAGTTGCACAATTTTTCAAAAAGCGATATTAACTGTTGGGCTTAGTACCATTTTCCCTGTTTAGGGGCTAATTTATATTTATAAAAGAAGACTTGGGAATTTCGATCTTATATTCTAACATAATTAAAGTTTTCTACAGCTCTGTATCTGTACCACAATTTGTTATTAGTTTTTCATTATTTTGCTTCTTTTACACTACAGTTACGAAATTTGTTCAATTGTGCTCTATATTTATATGTTTTTAGAAAAGTTACACAATTTTTCCAAAAGCGATATTAACTGTTGGGCTTAGTACCATTTTCCCTGTTTAGGGGCTAATTTATATTTATAAAAGAAGACTTGGGAATTTCGATCTTATATTCTAACATAATTAACAAGTTTCCTACAGCTCTTTATCTGTACCACAATTTGTTATTAGTTTTTCATTATTTTGCTTCTTTAACACTACAGTTACGAAATTTGTTCAATTGTGTTCTATATTTATATGTTTTTAGAAAAGTTACACAATTTTTCAAAAAGCGATATCAACTGTTGAGTTTAATACGATTTTTCCTGTCTAGGTGCTGTTTTATCGCTATAAAAGAGGAATTGGGATTTTCGCCCTTATACTCTAACATAAACTACAAGTTTTCTACAGCTCTGTATCTGTACCACAATTTGTTATTAGTTTTTTATTATTTTGCTTCTTTAACACTACCGTTACTAAATTTGTTCAATTGTGCTCTATATTTATATGTTTTTAGAAAAGTAAACAATTTTTCAAAAAGCGGTATTAACTGTTGGGCTTAATACCATTTTCCCTGTCTAGGTGCTAATTTATATTTATAAAAGAAGACTTGGGAATTTCGATCTTATACTCTAACATTATTAACAAGTTTTCTACAGCTCTGTATCTGTACCACAATTTGTTATTAGTTTTTCATTATATTGCTTCTTTAACACTACCGTTACTAAATTTGTTCAATTGTGTTCTATATTTATATGTTTTAAAAAAAGTTGCACAATTTTTCAAAAAGCGATATTAACTTTGGGCTTAGTACCATTTTCCCTGTTTAGGGGCTAATTTATATTTATAAAAGAAGACTTGGGAATTTCGATCTTATATTCTAATATAATTAACAAGTTTTCTACAGCTCTGTATCTGTACCACAATTTGTTATTAGTTTTTCATTATTTTGCTTCTTTAACACTGAAGTTACGAAATTTGTTCAATTGTGTTCTATATTTATATGCTTTTGGAAAAGTTACACAATTTTTCAAAAAGCGATATTAACTGTTGGGCTTAATACCATTTTCCCTGTTTAGGGGCTAATTTATATTTATAAAAGAAGACTTGGGAATTTCGATCTTATATTCTAACATAATTAACAAGTTTTCTACAGCTCTGTATCTGTACCACAATTTGTTATTAGTTTTTCATTATTTTGCTTCTTTAACATTACAGTTACGAAATTTGTTCAATTGTGTTCTATATTTATATGTTTTTAGAAAAGTTACACAATTTTTCAAAAAGCGGTATTAACTGTAGGGCTTAATACCATTTTCCCTGTTTAGTGGCTAATTTATATTTATAAAAGAAGACTTGGGAATTTCGATCTTATATTCTAATATAATTAACAAGTTTTCTACAGCTCTGTATCTGTACCACAATTTGTTATTAGTTTTTCATTATTTTGCTTCTTTAACATTACAGTTACGAAATTTGTTCAATTGTGTTCTATATTTATATGTTTTTAGAAAAGTTACACAATTTTTCAAAAAGCGGTATTAACTGTAGGGCTTAATACCATTTTCCCTGTTTAGTGGCTAATTTATATTTATAAAAGAAGACTTGGGAATTTCGATCTTATATTCTAATATAATTAACAAGTTTTCTACAGCTCTGTATCTGTACCACAATTTGTTATTAGTTTTTCATTATTTTGCTTCCTTAACACTACAGTTACGAAATTTGTTCAATTGTGTTCTATATTTATATGCTTTTGGAAAAGTTACACAATTTTTCAAAAAGCGATATTAACTGTTGGGCTTAGTACCATTTTCCCTGTTTAGGGGCTAATTTATATTTATAAAAGAAGACTTGGGAATTTCGATCTTATATTCTAACATAATTAACAAGTTTTCTACAGCTCTTTATCTGTACCACAATTTGTTATTAGTTTTTCATTATTTTGCTTCTTTAACACTACAGTTACGAAATTTGTTCAATTGTGTTCTATATTTATATGTTTTTAGAAAAGTTACACAATTTTTCAAAAAGCGGTATTAACTGTAGGGCTTAATACCATTTTCCCTGTATAGTGGCTAATTTATATTTATAAAAGAAGACTTGGGAATTTCGATCTTATATTCTAACATAATTAAGAAGTTTTCTACAGCTCTTTATCTGTACCACAATTTGTTATTAGTTTTTCATTATTTTGCTTCTTTAACACTACAGTTACGAAATTTGTTCAATTGTGTTCTATATTTATATGTTTTTAGAAAAGTTACACAATTTTTCAAAAAGCGGTATTAACTGTAGGGCTTAATACCATTTTCCCTGTTTAGTGGCTAATTTATATTTATAAAAGAAGACTTGGGAATTTCGATCTTATATTCTAATATAATTAACAAGTTTTCTACAGCTCTGTATCTGTACCACAATTTGTTATTAGTTTTTCATTATTTTGCTTCTTTAACACTACAGTTACGAAATTTGTTCAATTGTGTTCTATATTTATATGTTTTTAGAAAAGTTGCACAATTTATCAAAAAGCGATATTAACTGTTGAGTTTTATTTTTCCTATCTAGGTGTTGTTTTATGGCTATAAAAGAGGAATTGGGATTTTCGACCTTATACTCTAACATAAACTACAAGTTTTCTATAGCTCTGTATATGTACCACAATTTGTTATTAGTTTTTTATTATTTTGCTTCTTTAACACTACCGTTACTAAATTTGTTCAATTGTGCTCTATATTTATATGTTTTTAGAAAAGTTACACAATTTTTCAAAAAGCGGTATTAACTGTAGGGCTTAATACCATTTTCCCTGTTTAGTGGCTAATTTATATTTATAAAAGAAGACTTGGGAATTTCGATCTTATATTCTAACATAATTAACAAGTTTTCTACAGCTCTTTATCTGTACCACAATTTGTTATTAGTTTTTCATTATTTTGCTTCTTTAACACTACAGTTACGAAATTTGTTCAATTGTGTTCTATATTTATATGTTTTTAGAAAAGTTACACAATTTTTCAAAAAGCGGTATTAACTGTAGGGCTTAATACCATTTTCCCTGTTTAGTGGCTAATTTATATTTATAAAAGAAGACTTGGGAATTTCGATCTTATATTCTAACATAATTAAGAAGTTTTCTACAGCTCTGTATCTGTACCACAATTTGTTATTAGTTTTTCATTATTTTGCTTCTTTAACATTACAGTTACGAAATTTGTTCAATTGTGTTCTATATTTATATGTTTTTAGAAAAGTTACACAATTTTTCAAAAAGCGGTATTAACTGTAGGGCTTAATACCATTTTCCCTGTCTAGGTGCTAATTTATATTTATAAAAGAAGACTTGGGAATTTCGATCTTATATTCTAATATAATTAACATGTTTTCTACAGCTCTGTATCTGTACCACAATTTGTTATTAGTTTTTCATTATTTTGCTTCTTTAACACTACAGTTACGAAATTTGTTCAATTGTGTTCTATATTTATATGTTTTTAGAAAAGTTGCACAATTTATCAAAAAGCGATATTAACTGTTGAGTTTTATTTTTCCTATCTAGGTGTTGTTTTATGGCTATAAAAGAGGATTTGGGATTTTCGACCTTATACTCTAACATAAACTACAAGTTTTCTATAGCTCTGTATATGTACCACAATTTGTTATTAGTTTTTTATTATTTTGCTTCTTTAACACTACCGTTACTAAATTTGTTCAATTGTGCTCTATATTTATATGTTTTTAGAAAAGTTACACAATTTTTCAAAAAGCGGTATTAACTGTAGGGCTTAATACCATTTTCCCTGTCTAGGTGCTAATTTATATTTATAAAAGAAGACTTGGGAATTTCGATCTTATATTCTAATATAATTAACAAGTTTTCTACAGCTCTGTATATGTACCACAATTTGTTATTAGTTTTTTATTATTTTGCTCCTTTAACACTACCGTTACTAAATTTGTTCAATTGTGCTCTATATTTATATGTTTTTAGAAAAGTTACACAATTTTTCAAAAAGCGGTATTAACTGTAGGGCTTAATACCATTTTCCCTGTCTAGGTGCTAGTTTATATTTATAAAAGAAGACTTGGGAGTTTCGATCTTATATTCTAATATAATTAACAAGTTTTCTACAGCTCTGTATCTGTACCACAATTTGTTATTAGTTTTTTATTATTTTGCTCCTTTAACACTGCCGTTAATAAATTTGTTCAATTGTGTTCTATATTTATATGTTTTAAAAAAAGTTGCACAATTTTTCAAAAAGCGATATTAACTGTTGGGCTTAGTACCATTTTCCCTATTTAGGGGCTAATTTATATTTATAAAAGAAGACTTGGGAATTTCGATCTTATATTCTAACATAATTAAAGTTTTCTACAGCTCTGTATCTGTACCACAATTTGTTATTAGTTTTTCATTATTTTGCTTCTTTTACACTACAGTTACGAAATTTGTTCAATTGTGCTCTATATTTATATGTTTTTAGAAAAGTTACACAATTTTTCAAAAAGCGATATTAACTGTTGGGCTTAGTACCATTTTCCCTGTTTAGGGGCTAATTTATATTTATAAAAGAAGACTTGGGAATTTCGATCTTATATTCTAACATAATTAACAAGTTTCCTACAGCTCTTTATCTGTACCACAATTTGTTATTAGTTTTTCATTATTTTGCTTCTTTAACACTACAGTTACGAAATTTGTTCAATTGTGTTCTATATTTATATGTTTTTAGAAAAGTTACACAATTTTTCAAAAAGCGATATCAACTGTTGAGTTTAATACGATTTTTCCTGTCTAGGTGCTGTTTTATCGCTATAAAAGAGGAATTGGGATTTTCGCCCTTATACTCTAACATAAACTACAAGTTTTCTACAGCTCTGTATCTGTACCACAATTTGTTATTAGTTTTTTATTATTTTGCTTCTTTAACACTACCGTTACTAAATTTGTTCAATTGTGCTCTATATTTATATGTTTTTAGAAAAGTAAACAATTTTTCAAAAAGCGGTATTAACTGTTGGGCTTAATACCATTTTCCCTGTCTAGGTGCTAATTTATATTTATAAAAGAAGACTTGGGAATTTCGATCTTATACTCTAACATTATTAACAAGTTTTCTACAGCTCTGTATCTGTACCACAATTTGTTATTAGTTTTTCATTATATTGCTTCTTTAACACTACCGTTACTAAATTTTTTCAATTCTGTTCTATATTTATGTTTTTAGAAAAGTTGCACAATTTTTCAAATATTTACTGTTGAGTTTAATACCATTTTGCCTGTCTAGGTGCTGCTTTATGTTTATAAAAGAGGAATTGGGATTTTCGACCTTATACTCTAACATAACCTACAAGTTTTCCTTAGCTCCCCATCTGTACCACAATTTGTTACTAGTTTATCATTATTTTGCTTCTTTAACACTACAGTTACTAAATTTGTTCAATTGTGTTCTATATTTATATGTTTTTAGAAAAGTTACACAATTTTTCAAAAAGCGATATCAACTGTTGAGTTTAATACCATTTTTCCTGTCTAGGTGCTGTTTTATCGCTATAAAAGAGGAATTGGGATTTTCGCCCTTATACTCTAACATAAACTACAAGTTGTAGAAACAGCTCTGTATCTGTACCACAATTTGTTATTAGTTTTTTATTATTTTGCTTCTTTAACACTACCGTTACTAAATTTGTTCAATTGTGCTCTATATTTATATGTTTTTAGAAAAGTAAACAATTTTTCAAAAAGCGGTACTAACTGTTGGGCTTAATACCATTTTCCCTGTCTAGGTGCTAATTTATATTTATAAAAGAAGACTTGGGAATTTCGATCTTATACTCTAACATTATTAACAAGTTTTCTACAGCTCTGTATCTGTACCACAATTTGTTATTAGTTTTTTATTATTTTGCTTCTTTAACACTACCGTTACTAAATTTGTTTAATTGTGTTCTATATTTATATGTTTTTAGAAAAGTTACACAATTTTTCAAAAAGCGATATCAACTGTTGAGTTTAATACCATTTTCCCTGTCTAGGTGCTAATTTATATTTATAAAAGAAGACTTGGGAATTTCGATCTTATACTCTAACATTATTAACAAGTTTTCTACAGCTCTGTATCTGTACCACAATTTGTTATTAGTTTTTCATTATATTGCTTCTTTAACACTACCGTTACTAAATTTTTTCAATTCTGTTCTATATTTATGTTTTTAGAAAAGTTGCACAATTTTTCAAATATTTACTGTTGAGTTTAATACCATTTTGCCTGTCTAGGTGCTGCTTTATGTTTATAAAAGAGGAATTGGGATTTTCGACCTTATACTCTAACATAACCTACAAGTTTTCCTTAGCTCCCCATCTGTACCACAATTTGTTACTAGTTTATCATTATTTTGCTTCTTTAACACTACAGTTACTCAATTTGTTCAATTGTGTTCTATATTTATATGTTTTTAGAAAAGTTACACAATTTTTCAAAAAGCGATATCAACTGTTGAGTTTAATACCATTTTTCCTGTCTAGGTGCTGTTTTATCGCTATAAAAGAGGAATTGGGATTTTCGCCCTTATACTCTAACATAAACTACAAGTTTTCTACAGCTCTGTATCTGTACCACAATTTGTTATTAGTTTTTTATTATTTTGCTTCTTTAACACTACCGTTACTAAATTTGTTCAATTGTGCTCTATATTTATATGTTTTTAGAAAAGTAAACAATTTTTCAAAAAGCGGTATTAACTGTTGGGCTTAATACCATTTTCCCTGTCTAGGTGCTAATTTATATTTATAAAAGAAGACTTGGGAATTTCGATCTTATACTCTAACATTATTAACAAGTTTTCTACAGCTCTGTATCTGTACCACAATTTGTTATTAGTTTTTCATTATATTGCTTCTTTAACACTACCGTTACTAAATTTTTTCAATTCTGTTCTATATTTATGTTTTTAGAAAAGTTGCACAATTTTTCAAATATTTACTGTTGAGTTTAATACCATTTTGCCTGTCTAGGTGCTCCTTTATGTTTATAAAAGAGGAATTGGGATTTTCGACCTTATACTCTAACATAACCTACAAGTTTTCCTTAGCTCCCCATCTGTACCACAATTTGTTACTAGTTTATCATTATTTTGCTTCTTTAACACTACAGTTACTAAATTTGTTCAATTGTGTTCTATATTTATATGTTTTTAGAAAAGTTACACAATTTTTCAAAAAGCGATATCAACTGTTGAGTTTAATACCATTTTTCCTGTCTAGGTGCTGTTTTATCGCTATAAAAGAGGAATTGGGATTTTCGCCCTTATACTCTAACATAAACTACAAGTTTTCTACAGCTCTGTATCTGTACCACAATTTGTTATTAGTTTTTTATTATTTTGCTTCTTTAACACTACCGTTACTAAATTTGTTCAATTGTGCTCTATATTTATATGTTTTTAGAAAAGTAAACAATTTTTCAAAAAGCGGTATTAACTGTTGGGCTTAATACCATTTTCCCTGTCTAGGTGCTAATTTATATTTATAAAAGAAGACTTGGGAATTTCGATCTTATACTCTAACATTATTAACAAGTTTTCTACAGCTCTGTATCTGTACCACAATTTGTTATTAGTTTTTCATTATATTGCTTCTTTAACACTACCGTTACTAAATTTTTTCAATTCTGTTCTATATTTATGTTTTTAGAAAAGTTGCACAATTTTTCAAATATTTACTGTTGAGTTTAATACCATTTTGCCTGTCTAGGTGCTGCTTTATATTTATAAAAGAGGAATTGGGATTTTCGACCTTATACTCTAACATAACCTACAAGTTTTCCTTAGCTCCCCATCTGTACCACAATTTGTTACTAGTTTATCATTATTTTGCTTCTTTAACACTACAGTTACTAAATTTGTTCAATTGTGTTCTATATTTATATGTTTTTAGAAAAGTTACACAATTTTTCAAAAAGCGATATCAACTGTTGAGTTTAATACCATTTTTCCTGTCTAGGTGCTGTTTTATCGCTATAAAAGAGGAATTGGGATTTTCGCCCTTATACTCTAACATAAACTACAAGTTTTCTACAGCTCTGTATCTGTACCACAATTTGTTATTAGTTTTTTATTATTTTGCTTCTTTAACACTACCGTTACTAAATTTGTTCAATTGTGCTCTATATTTATATGTTTTTAGAAAAGTTGCACAATTTATCAAAAAGCGATATTAACTGTTGAGTTTTATTTTTCCTATCTAGGTGTTGTTTTATGGCTATAAAAGAGGATTTGGGATTTTCGACCTTATACTCTAACATAAACTACAAGTTTTCTATAGCTCTGTATATGTACCACAATTTGTAATTAGTTTTTTATTATTTTGCTTCTTTAACACTACCGTTACTAAATTTGTTCAATTGTGCTCTATATTTATATGTTTTTAGAAAAGTTACACAATTTTTCAAAAAGCGGTATTAACTGTAGGGCTTAATACCATTTTCCCTGTCTAGGTGCTAATTTATATTTATAAAAGAAGACTTGGGAATTTCGATCTTATATTCTAATATAATTAACAAGTTTTCTACAGCTCTGTATATGTACCACAATTTGTTATTAGTTTTTTATTATTTTGCTCCTTTAACACTACCGTTACTAAATTTGTTCAATTGTGCTCTATATTTATATGTTTTTAGAAAAGTTACACAATTTTTCAAAAAGCGGTATTAACTGTAGGGCTTAATACCATTTTCCCTGTCTAGGTGCTAGTTTATATTTATAAAAGAAGACTTGGGAGTTTCGATCTTATATTCTAATATAATTAACAAGTTTTCTACAGCTCTGTATCTGTACCACAATTTGTTATTAGTTTTTTATTATTTTGCTCCTTTAACACTGCCGTTAATAAATTTGTTCAATTGTGTTCTATATTTATATGTTTTAAAAAAAGTTACACAATTTTTCAAAAAGCGATATTAACTGTTGGGCTTAGTACCATTTTCCCTGTTTAGGGGCTAATTTATATTTATAAAAGAAGACTTGGGAATTTCGATCTTATATTCTAACATAATTAACAAGTTTCCTACAGCTCTTTATCTGTACCACAATTTGTTATTAGTTTTTCATTATTTTGCTTCTTTAACACTACAGTTACGAAATTTGTTCAATTGTGTTCTATATTTATATGTTTTTAGAAAAGTTACACAATTTTTCAAAAAGCGATATCAACTGTTGAGTTTAATACCATTTTTCCTGTCTAGGTGCTGTTTCATCGCTATAAAAGAGGAATTGGGATTTTCGCCCTTATACTCTAACATAAACTACAAGTTTTCTACAGCTCTGTATCTGTACCACAATTTGTTATTAGTTTTTCATTATATTGCTTCTTTAACACTACCGTTACTAAATTTTTTCAATTCTGTTCTATATTTATGTTTTTAGAAAAGTTGCACAATTTTTCAAATATTTACTGTTGAGTTTAATACCATTTTGCCTGTCTAGGTGCTGCTTTATATTTATAAAAGAGGAATTGGGATTTTCGACCTTATACTCTAACATAACCTACAAGTTTTCCTTAGCTCCCCATCTGTACCACAATTTGTTACTAGTTTATCATTATTTTGCTTCTTTAACACTACAGTTACTAAATTTGTTCAATTGTGTTCTATATTTATATGTTTTTAGAAAAGTTACACAATTTTTCAAAAAGCGATATCAACTGTTGAGTTTAATACCATTTTTCCTGTCTAGGTGCTGTTTTATCGCTATAAAAGAGGAATTGGGATTTTCGCCCTTATACTCTAACATAAACTACAAGTTTTCTACAGCTCTGTATCTGTACCACAATTTGTTATTAGTTTTTTATTATTTTGCTTCTTTAACACTACCGTTACTAAATTTGTTCAATTGTGCTCTATATTTATATGTTTTTAGAAAAGTTGCACAATTTATCAAAAAGCGATATTAACTGTTGAGTTTTATTTTTCCTATCTAGGTGTTGTTTTATGGCTATAAAAGAGGATTTGGGATTTTCGACCTTATACTCTAACATAAACTACAAGTTTTCTATAGCTCTGTATATGTACCACAATTTGTAATTAGTTTTTTATTATTTTGCTTCTTTAACACTACCGTTACTAAATTTGTTCAATTGTGCTCTATATTTATATGTTTTTAGAAAAGTTACACAATTTTTCAAAAAGCGGTATTAACTGTAGGGCTTAATACCATTTTCCCTGTCTAGGTGCTAATTTATATTTATAAAAGAAGACTTGGGATTTTCGACCTTATACTCTAACATAAACTACAAGTTTTCTATAGCTCTGTATATGTACCACAATTTGTAATTAGTTTTTTATTATTTTGCTTCTTTAACACTACCGTTACTAAATTTGTTCAATTGTGCTCTATATTTATATGTTTTTAGAAAAGTTACACAATTTTTCAAAAAGCGGTATTAACTGTAGGGCTTAATACCATTTTCCCTGTCTAGGTGCTAATTTATATTTATAAAAGAAGACTTGGGAATTTCGATCTTATATTCTAATATAATTAACAAGTTTTCTACAGCTCTGTATATGTACCACAATTTGTTATTAGTTTTTTATTATTTTGCTTCTTTAACACTACCGTTACTAAATTTGTTCAATTGTGCTCTATATTTATATGTTTTTAGAAAAGTTACACAATTTTTCAAAAAGCGGTATTAACTGTAGGGCTTAATACCATTTTCCCTGTCTAGGTGCTAATTTATATTTATAAAAGAAGACTTGGGAATTTCGATCTTATATTCTAATATAATTAACAAGTTTTCTACAGCTCTGTATATGTACCACAATTTGTTATTAGTTTTTTATTATTTTGCTCCTTTAACACTACCGTTACTAAATTTGTTCAATTGTGCTCTATATTTATATGTTTTTAGAAAAGTTACACAATTTTTCAAAAAGCGGTATTAACTGTAGGGCTTAATACCATTTTCCCTGTCTAGGTGCTAGTTTATATTTATAAAAGAAGACTTGGGAGTTTCGATCTTATATTCTAATATAATTAACAAGTTTTCTACAGCTCTGTATCTGTACCACAATTTGTTATTAGTTTTTTATTATTTTGCTCCTTTAACACTGCCGTTAATAAATTTGTTCAATTGTGTTCTATATTTATATGTTTTAAAAAAAGTTACACAATTTTTCAAAAAGCGATATTAACTGTTGGGCTTAGTACCATTTTCCCTGTTTAGGGGCTAATTTATATTTATAAAAGAAGACTTGGGAATTTCGATCTTATATTCTAACATAATTAACAAGTTTCCTACAGCTCTTTATCTGTACCACAATTTGTTATTAGTTTTTCATTATTTTGCTTCTTTAACACTACAGTTACGAAATTTGTTCAATTGTGTTCTATATTTATATGTTTTTAGAAAAGTTACACAATTTTTCAAAAAGCGGTATTAACTGTAGGGCTTAATACCATTTTCCCTGTCTAGGTGCTAATTTATATTTATAAAAGAAGACTTGGGAATTTCGATCTTATATTCTAATATAATTAACAAGTTTTCTACAGCTCTGTATCTGTACCACAATTTGTTATTAGTTTTTTATTATTTTGCTTCTTTTACACTACAGTTACGAAATTTGTTCAATTGTGCTCTATATTTATATGTTTTTAGAAAAGTTACACAATTTTTCAAAAAGCGATATTAACTGTTGGGCTTAGTACCATTTTCCCTGTTTAGGGGCTAATTTATATTTATAAAAGAAGACTTGGGAATTTCGATCTTATATTCTAACATAATTAACAAGTTTCCTACAGCTCTTTATCTGTACCACAATTTGTTATTAGTTTTTCATTATTTTGCTTCTTTAACACTACAGTTACGAAATTTGTTCAATTGTGTTCTATATTTATATGTTTTTAGAAAAGTTACACAATTTTTCAAAAAGCGATATCAACTGTTGAGTTTAATACCATTTTTCCTGTCTAGGTGCTGTTTCATCGCTATAAAAGAGGAATTGGGATTTTCGCCCTTATACTCTAACATAAACTACAAGTTTTCTACAGCTCTGTATCTGTACCACAATTTGTTATTAGTTTTTTATTATTTTGCTTCTTTAACACTACCGTTACTAAATTTGTTCAATTGTGCTCTATATTTATATGTTTTTAGAAAAGTAAACAATTTTTCAAAAAGCGGTATTAACTGTTGGGCTTAATACCATTTTCCCTGTCTAGGTGCTAATTTATATTTATAAAAGAAGACTTGGGAATTTCGATCTTATACTCTAACATTATTAACAAGTTTTCTACAGCTCTGTATCTGTACCACAATTTGTTATTAGTTTTTCATTATATTGCTTCTTTAACACTACCGTTACTAAATTTTTTCAATTCTGTTCTATATTTATGTTTTTAGAAAAGTTGCACAATTTTTCAAATATTTACTGTTGAGTTTAATACCATTTTGCCTGTCTAGGTGCTGCTTTATATTTATAAAAGAGGAATTGGGATTTTCGACCTTATACTCTAACATAACCTACAAGTTTTCCTTAGCTCCCCATCTGTACCACAATTTGTTACTAGTTTATCATTATTTTGCTTCTTTAACACTACAGTTACTAAATTTGTTCAATTGTGTTCTATATTTATATGTTTTTAGAAAAGTTACACAATTTTTCAAAAAGCGATATCAACTGTTGAGTTTAATACCATTTTTCCTGTCTAGGTGCTGTTTTATCGCTATAAAAGAGGAATTGGGATTTTCGCCCTTATACTCTAACATAAACTACAAGTTGTAGAAACAGCTCTGTATCTGTACCACAATTTGTTATTAGTTTTTTATTATTTTGCTTCTTTAACACTACTGTTACTAAATTTGTTCAATTGTGCTCTATATTTATATGTTTTTAGAAAAGTAAACAATTTTTCAAAAAGCGATATCAACTGTTGAGTTTAATACCATTTTTCCTGTCTAGGTGCTGTTTTATCGCTATAAAAGAGGAATTGGGATTTTCGCCCTTATACTCTAACATAAACTACAAGTTTTCTACAGCTCTGTATCTGTACCACAATTTGTTATTAGTTTTTTATTATTTTGCTTCTTTAACACTACCGTTACTAAATTTGTTCAATTGTGCTCTATATTTATATGTTTTTAGAAAAGTAAACAATTTTTCAAAAAGCGGTATTAACTGTTGGGCTTAATACCATTTTCCCTGTCTAGGTGCTAATTTATATTTATAAAAGAAGACTTGGGAATTTCGATCTTATACTCTAACATTATTAACAAGTTTTCTACAGCTCTGTATCTGTACCACAATTTGTTATTAGTTTTTCATTATATTGCTTCTTTAACACTACCGTTACTAAATTTTTTCAATTCTGTTCTATATTTATGTTTTTAGAAAAGTTGCACAATTTTTCAAATATTTACTGTTGAGTTTAATACCATTTTGCCTGTCTAGGTGCTGCTTTATGTTTATAAAAGAGGAATTGGGATTTTCGACCTTATACTCTAACATAACCTACAAGTTTTCCTTAGCTCCCCATCTGTACCACAATTTGTTACTAGTTTATCATTATTTTGCTTCTTTAACACTACAGTTACTAAATTTGTTCAATTGTGTTCTATATTTATATGTTTTTAGAAAAGTTACACAATTTTTCAAAAAGCGATATCAACTGTTGAGTTTAATACCATTTTTCCTGTCTAGGTGCTGTTTTATCGCTATAAAAGAGGAATTGGGATTTTCGCCCTTATACTCTAACATAAACTACAAGTTTTCTACAGCTCTGTATCTGTACCACAATTTGTTATTAGTTTTTTATTATTTTGCTTCTTTAACACTACCGTTACTAAATTTGTTCAATTGTGCTCTATATTTATATGTTTTTAGAAAAGTAAACAATTTTTCAAAAAGCGGTATTAACTGTTGGGCTTAATACCATTTTCCCTGTCTAGGTGCTAATTTATATTTATAAAAGAAGACTTGGGAATTTCGATCTTATACTCTAACATTATTAACAAGTTTTCTACAGCTCTGTATCTGTACCACAATTTGTTATTAGTTTTACATTATATTGCTTCTTTAACACTACCGTTACTAAATTTTTTCAATTCTGTTCTATATTTATGTTTTTAGAAAAGTTGCACAATTTTTCAAATATTTACTGTTGAGTTTAATACCATTTTGCCTGTCTAGGTGCTGCTTTATGTTTATAAAAGAGGAATTGGGATTTTCGACCTTATACTCTAACATAACCTACAAGTTTTCCTTAGCTCCCCATCTGTACCACAATTTGTTACTAGTTTATCATTATTTTGCTTCTTTAACACTACAGTTACTCAATTTGTTCAATTGTGTTCTATATTTATATGTTTTTAGAAAAGTTACACAATTTTTCAAAAAGCGATATCAACTGTTGAGTTTAATACCATTTTTCCTGTCTAGGTGCTGTTTTATCGCTATAAAAGAGGAATTGGGATTTTCGCCCTTATACTCTAACATAAACTACAAGTTTTCTACAGCTCTGTATCTGTACCACAATTTGTTATTAGTTTTTTATTATTTTGCTTCTTTAACACTACCGTTATTAAATTTATTCAATTGTGCTCTATATTTATATGTTTTTAGAAAAGTAAACAATTTTTCAAAAAGCGGTATTAACTGTTGGGCTTAATACCATTTTCCCTGTCTAGGTGCTAATTTATATTTATAAAAGAAGACTTGGGAATTTCGATCTTATACTCTAACATTATTAACAAGTTTTCTACAGCTCTGTATCTGTACCACAATTTGTTATTAGTTTTTCATTATATTGCTTCTTTAACACTACCGTTACTAAATTTTTTCAATTCTGTTCTATATTTATGTTTTTAGAAAAGTTGCACAATTTTTCAAATATTTACTGTTGAGTTTAATACCATTTTGCCTGTCTAGGTGCTCCTTTATGTTTATAAAAGAGGAATTGGGATTTTCGACCTTATACTCTAACATAACCTACAAGTTTTCCTTAGCTCCCCATCTGTACCACAATTTGTTACTAGTTTATCATTATTTTGCTTCTTTAACACTACAGTTACTAAATTTGTTCAATTGTGTTCTATATTTATATGTTTTTAGAAAAGTTACACAATTTTTCAAAAAGCGATATCAACTGTTGAGTTTAATACCATTTTTCCTGTCTAGGTGCTGTTTTATCGCTATAAAAGAGGAATTGGGATTTTCGCCCTTATACTCTAACATAAACTACAAGTTTTCTACAGCTCTGTATCTGTACCACAATTTGTTATTAGTTTTTTATTATTTTGCTTCTTTAACACTACCGTTACTAAATTTGTTCAATTGTGCTCTATATTTATATGTTTTTAGAAAAGTAAACAATTTTTCAAAAAGCGGTATTAACTGTTGGGCTTAATACCATTTTCCCTGTCTAGGTGCTAATTTATATTTATAAAAGAAGACTTGGGAATTTCGATCTTATACTCTAACATTATTAACAAGTTTTCTACAGCTCTGTATCTGTACCACAATTTGTTATTAGTTTTACATTATATTGCTTCTTTAACACTACCGTTACTAAATTTTTTCAATTCTGTTCTATATTTATGTTTTTAGAAAAGTTGCACAATTTTTCAAATATTTACTGTTGAGTTTAATACCATTTTGCCTGTCTAGGTGCTGCTTTATGTTTATAAAAGAGGAATTGGGATTTTCGACCTTATACTCTAACATAACCTACAAGTTTTCCTTAGCTCCCCATCTGTACCACAATTTGTTACTAGTTTATCATTATTTTGCTTCTTTAACACTACAGTTACTCAATTTGTTCAATTGTGTTCTATATTTATATGTTTTTAGAAAAGTTACACAATTTTTCAAAAAGCGATATCAACTGTTGAGTTTAATACCATTTTTCCTGTCTAGGTGCTGTTTTATCGCTATAAAAGAGGAATTGGGATTTTCGCCCTTATACTCTAACATAAACTACAAGTTTTCTACAGCTCTGTATCTGTACCACAATTTGTTATTAGTTTTTTATTATTTTGCTTCTTTAACACTACCGTTATTAAATTTATTCAATTGTGCTCTATATTTATATGTTTTTAGAAAAGTTACACAATTTTTCAAAAAGCGGTATTAACTGTTGGGCTTAATACCATTTTCCCTGTCTAGGTGCTAATTTATATTTATAAAAGAAGACTTGGGAATTTCGATCTTATACTCTAACATTATTAACAAGTTTTCTACAGCTCTGTATCTGTACCACAATTTGTTATTAGTTTTTTATTATTTTGCTTCTTTAACACTACCGTTACTAAATTTGTTCAATTGTGCTCTATATTTATATGTTTTTAGAAAAGTAAACAATTTTTCAAAAAGCGGTATTAACTGTTGGGCTTAATACCATTTTCCCTGTCTAGGTGCTAATTTATATTTATAAAAGAAGACTTGGGAATTTCGATCTTATACTCTAACATTATTAACAAGTTTTCTACAGCTCTGTATCTGTACCACAATTTGTTATTAGTTTTACATTATATTGCTTCTTTAACACTACCGTTACTAAATTTTTTCAATTCTGTTCTATATTTATGTTTTTAGAAAAGTTGCACAATTTTTCAAATATTTACTGTTGAGTTTAATACCATTTTGCCTGTCTAGGTGCTGCTTTATGTTTATAAAAGAGGAATTGGGATTTTCGACCTTATACTCTAACATAACCTACAAGTTTTCCTTAGCTCCCCATCTGTACCACAATTTGTTACTAGTTTATCATTATTTTGCTTCTTTAACACTACAGTTACTCAATTTGTTCAATTGTGTTCTATATTTATATGTTTTTAGAAAAGTTACACAATTTTTCAAAAAGCGATATCAACTGTTGAGTTTAATACCATTTTTCCTGTCTAGGTGCTGTTTTATCGCTATAAAAGAGGAATTGGGATTTTCGCCCTTATACTCTAACATAAACTACAAGTTTTCTACAGCTCTGTATCTGTACCACAATTTGTTATTAGTTTTTTATTATTTTGCTTCTTTAACACTACCGTTATTAAATTTATTCAATTGTGCTCTATATTTATATGTTTTTAGAAAAGTTACACAATTTTTCAAAAAGCGGTATTAACTGTTGGGCTTAATACCATTTTCCCTGTCTAGGTGCTAATTTATATTTATAAAAGAAGACTTGGGAATTTCGATCTTATACTCTAACATTATTAACAAGTTTTCTACAGCTCTGTATCTGTACCACAATTTGTTATTAGTTTTTCATTATATTGCTTCTTTAACACTACCGTTACTAAATTTTTTCAATTCTGTTCTATATTTATGTTTTTAGAAAAGTTGCACAATTTTTCAAATATTTACTGTTGAGTTTAATACCATTTTGCCTGTCTAGGTGCTGCTTTATGTTTATAAAAGAGGAATTGGGATTTTCGACCTTATACTCTAACATAACCTACAAGTTTTCCTTAGCTCCCCATCTGTACCACAATTTGTTACTAGTTTATCATTATTTTGCTTCTTTAACACTACAGTTACTAAATTTGTTCAATTGTGTTCTATATTTATATGTTTTTAGAAAAGTTACACAATTTTTCAAAAAGCGATATCAACTGTTGAGTTTAATACCATTTTTCCTGTCTAGGTGCTGTTTCATCGCTATAAAAGAGGAATTGGGATTTTCGCCCTTATACTCTAACATAAACTACAAGTTTTCTACAGCTCTGTATCTGTACCACAATTTGTTATTAGTTTTTTATTATTTTGCTTCTTTAACACTACCGTTACTAAATTTGTTCAATTGTGCTCTATATTTATATGTTTTTAGAAAAGTAAACAATTTTTCAAAAAGCGGTATTAACTGTTGGGCTTAATACCATTTTCCCTGTCTAGGTGCTAATTTATATTTATAAAAGAAGACTTGGGAATTTCGATCTTATACTCTAACATTATTAACAAGTTTTCTACAGCTCTGTATCTGTACCACAATTTGTTATTAGTTTTTTATTATTTTGCTTCTTTAACACTACCGTTACTAAATTTGTTCAATTGTGCTCTATATTTATATGTTTTTAGAAAAGTAAACAATTTTTCAAAAAGCGGTATTAACTGTTGGGCTTAATACCATTTTCCCTGTCTAGGTGCTAATTTATATTTATAAAAGAAGACTTGGGAATTTCGATCTTATACTCTAACATTATTAACAAGTTTTCTACAGCTCTGTATCTGTACCACAATTTGTTATTAGTTTTTCATTATATTGCTTCTTTAACACTACCGTTACTAAATTTTTTCAATTCTGTTCTATATTTATGTTTTTAGAAAAGTTGCACAATTTTTCAAATATTTACTGTTGAGTTTAATACCATTTTGCCTGTCTAGGTGCTGCTTTATGTTTATAAAAGAGGAATTGGGATTTTCGACCTTATACTCTAACATAACCTACAAGTTTTCCTTAGCTCCCCATCTGTACCACAATTTGTTACTAGTTTATCATTATTTTGCTTCTTTAACACTACAGTTACTAAATTTGTTCAATTGTGTTCTATATTTATATGTTTTTAGAAAAGTTACACAATTTTTCAAAAAGCGATATCAACTGTTGAGTTTAATACCATTTTCCCTGTCTAGGTGCTAATTTATATTTATAAAAGAAGACTTGGGAATTTCGATCTTATACTCTAACATTATTAACAAGTTTTCTACAGCTCTGTATCTGTACCACAATTTGTTATTAGTTTTTTATTATTTTGCTTCTTTAACACTACCGTTACTAAATTTGTTCAATTGTGCTCTATATTTATATGTTTTTAGAAAAGTAAACAATTTTTCAAAAAGCGGTATTAACTGTTGGGCTTAATACCATTTTCCCTGTCTAGGTGCTAATTTATATTTATAAAAGAAGACTTGGGAATTTCGATCTTATACTCTAACATTATTAACAAGTTTTCTACAGCTCTGTATCTGTACCACAATTTGTTATTAGTTTTTTATTATTTTGCTTCTTTAACACTACCGTTACTAAATTTGTTCAATTGTGTTCTATATTTATATGTTTTTAGAAAAGTTACACAATTTTTCAAAAAGCGATATCAACTGTTGAGTTTAATACCATTTTTCCATTCTAGGTGCTGTTTTATGGCTATAAAAGAGGAATTGGGATTTTCGCCCTTATACTCGTACTCTAACATAAACTACAAGTTTTCCTTAGCTCCCCATTTGTACCACAATTTGTTATTAGTTTTTCATTATATTGCTTCTTTAACACTACCGTTACTAAATTTGTTCAATTGTGTTCTATATTTATGTTTTTAGAAAAGTTGCACAATTTTTCAAAAAGCGATATTAACATCAACATCAACAGTTTAATACCATTTTTCCTGTCTAGGTTCTGTTTTATGTCTATAAAAGAGGAATTGGGATTTTCGACCTTATACTCTAACATAAACTACAAGTTTTCCTTAGCTCCCCATCTGTACCACAATTTGTTATTAGTTTTTCATTATATTGCTTCTTTAACACTACCGTTACTAAATTTGTTCAATTCTGTTCTATATTTATGTTTTTAGAAAATTTGCACAATTTTTCAAATATTTACTGTTGAGTTTAATACCATTTTGCCTGTCTAGGTGCTGTTTTATGGCTATAAAAGAGGAATTGGGATTTTCGACCTTATACTCTAACATAACATACAAGTTTTCCTTAGCTCCCCATCTGTACCACAATTTGTTACTAGTTTATCATTATTTTGCTTCTTTAACACTACAGTTACTAAATTTGTTCAATTGTGTTCTATATTTATATGTTTTTAGAAAAGTTACACAATTTTTCAAAAAGCGATATCAACTGTTGAGTTTAATACCATTTTTCCTGTCTAGGTGCTGCTTTATGTTTATAAAAGAGGAATTGGGATTTTCGACCTTATACTCTAACATAACCTACAAGTTTTCCTTAGCTCCCCATCTGTACCACAATTTGTTACTAGTTTATCATTATTTTGCTTCTTTAACACTACAGTTACTAAATTTGTTCAATTGTGTTCTATATTTATATGTTTTTAGAAAAGTTACACAATTTTTCAAAAAGCGATATCAACTGTTGAGTTTAATACCATTTTCCCTGTCTAGGTGCTAATTTATATTTATAAAAGAAGACTTGGGAATTTCGATCTTATACTCTAACATTATTAACAAGTTTTCTACAGCTCTGTATCTGTACCACAATTTGTTATTAGTTTTTTATTATTTTGCTTCTTTAACACTACCGTTACTAAATTTGTTCAATTGTGCTCTATATTTATATGTTTTTAGAAAAGTAAACAATTTTTCAAAAAGCGGTATTAACTGTTGGGCTTAATACCATTTTCCCTGTCTAGGTGCTAATTTATATTTATAAAAGAAGACTTGGGAATTTCGATCTTATACTCTAACATTATTAACAAGTTTTCTACAGCTCTGTATCTGTACCACAATTTGTTATTAGTTTTTCATTATATTGCTTCTTTAACACTACCGTTACTAAATTTTTTCAATTCTGTTCTATATTTATGTTTTTAGAAAAGTTGCACAATTTTTCAAATATTTACTGTTGAGTTTAATACCATTTTGCCTGTCTAGGTGCTGCTTTATGTTTATAAAAGAGGAATTGGGATTTTCGACCTTATACTCTAACATAACCTACAAGTTTTCCTTAGCTCCCCATCTGTACCACAATTTGTTACTAGTTTATCATTATTTTGCTTCTTTAACACTACAGTTACTAAATTTGTTCAATTGTGTTCTATATTTATATGTTTTTAGAAAAGTTACACAATTTTTCAAAAAGCGATATCAACTGTTGAGTTTAATACCATTTTCCCTGTCTAGGTGCTAATTTATATTTATAAAAGAAGACTTGGGAATTTCGATCTTATACTCTAACATTATTAACAAGTTTTCTACAGCTCTGTATCTGTACCACAATTTGTTATTAGTTTTTTATTATTTTGCTTCTTTAACACTACCGTTACTAAATTTGTTCAATTGTGCTCTATATTTATATGTTTTTAGAAAAGTAAACAATTTTTCAAAAAGCGGTATTAACTGTTGGGCTTAATACCATTTTCCCTGTCTAGGTGCTAATTTATATTTATAAAAGAAGACTTGGGAATTTCGATCTTATACTCTAACATTATTAACAAGTTTTCTACAGCTCTGTTCTGTACCACAATTTGTTATTAGTTTTTTATTATTTTGCTTCTTTAACACTACCGTTACTAAATTTGTTCAATTGTGCTCTATATTTATATGTTTTTAGAAAAGTAAACAATTTTTCAAAAAGCGATATCAACTGTTGAGTTTAATACCATTTTTCCTGTCTAGGTGCTGTTTTATCGCTATAAAAGAGGAATTGGGATTTTCGCCCTTATACTCTAACATAAACTACAAGTTTTCTACAGCTCTGTATCTGTACCACAATTTGTTATTAGTTTTTTATTATTTTGCTTCTTTAACACTACCGTTACTAAATTTGTTCAATTGTGCTCTATATTTATATGTTTTTAGAAAAGTAAACAATTTTTCAAAAAGCGGTATTAACTGTTGGGCTTAATACCATTTTCCCTGTCTAGGTGCTAATTTATATTTATAAAAGAAGACTTGGGAATTTCGATCTTATACTCTAACATTATTAACAAGTTTTCTACAGCTCTGTATCTGTACCACAATTTGTTATTAGTTTTTCATTATATTGCTTCTTTAACACTACCGTTACTAAATTTTTTCAATTCTGTTCTATATTTATGTTTTTAGAAAAGTTGCACAATTTTTCAAATATTTACTGTTGAGTTTAATACCATTTTGCCTGTCTAGGTGCTGCTTTATGTTTATAAAAGAGGAATTGGGATTTTCGACCTTATACTCTAACATAACCTACAAGTTTTCCTTAGCTCCCCATCTGTACCACAATTTGTTACTAGTTTATCATTATTTTGCTTCTTTAACACTACAGTTACTAAATTTGTTCAATTGTGTTCTATATTTATATGTTTTTAGAAAAGTTACACAATTTTTCAAAAAGCGATATCAACTGTTGAGTTTAATACCATTTTTCCTGTCTAGGTGCTGTTTTATCGCTATAAAAGAGGAATTGGGATTTTCGCCCTTATACTCTAACATAAACTACAAGTTTTCTACAGCTCTGTATCTGTACCACAATTTGTTATTAGTTTTTTATTATTTTGCTTCTTTAACACTACCGTTACTAAATTTGTTCAATTGTGCTCTATATTTATATGTTTTTAGAAAAGTAAACAATTTTTCAAAAAGCGGTATTAACTGTTGGGCTTAATACCATTTTCCCTGTCTAGGTGCTAATTTATATTTATAAAAGAAGACTTGGGAATTTCGATCTTATACTCTAACATTATTAACAAGTTTTCTACAGCTCTGTATCTGTACCACAATTTGTTATTAGTTTTTCATTATATTGCTTCTTTAACACTACCGTTACTAAATTTTTTCAATTCTGTTCTATATTTATGTTTTTAGAAAAGTTGCACAATTTTTCAAATATTTACTGTTGAGTTTAATACCATTTTGCCTGTCTAGGTGCTGCTTTATGTTTATAAAAGAGGAATTGGGATTTTCGACCTTATACTCTAACATAACCTACAAGTTTTCCTTAGCTCCCCATCTGTACCACAATTTGTTACTAGTTTATCATTATTTTGCTTCTTTAACACTACAGTTACTAAATTTGTTCAATTGTGTTCTATATTTATATGTTTTTAGAAAAGTTACACAATTTTTCAAAAAGCGATATCAACTGTTGAGTTTAATACCATTTTTCCTGTCTAGGTGCTGTTTTATCGCTATAAAAGAGGAATTGGGATTTTCGCCCTTATACTCTAACATAAACTACAAGTTTTCTACAGCTCTGTATCTGTACCACAATTTGTTATTAGTTTTTTATTATTTTGCTTCTTTAACACTACCGTTACTAAATTTGTTCAATTGTGCTCTATATTTATATGTTTTTAGAAAAGTAAACAATTTTTCAAAAAGCGGTATTAACTGTTGGGCTTAATACCATTTTCCCTGTCTAGGTGCTAATTTATATTTATAAAAGAAGACTTGGGAATTTCGATCTTATACTCTAACATTATTAACAAGTTTTCTACAGCTCTGTATCTGTACCACAATTTGTTATTAGTTTTTTATTATTTTGCTTCTTTAACACTACCGTTACTAAATTTGTTCAATTGTGCTCTATATTTATATGTTTTTAGAAAAGTAAACAATTTTTCAAAAAGCGGTATTAACTGTTGGGCTTAATACCATTTTCCCTGTCTAGGTGCTAATTTATATTTATAAAAGAAGACTTGGGAATTTCGATCTTATACTCTAACATTATTAACAAGTTTTCTACAGCTCTGTATCTGTACCACAATTTGTTATTAGTTTTTCATTATATTGCTTCTTTAACACTACCGTTACTAAATTTTTTCAATTGTGTTCTATATTTATATGTTTTTAGAAAAGTTACACAATTTTTCAAAAAGCGGTATTAACTGTTGGGCTTAATACCATTTTCCCTGTCTAGGTGCTAATTTATATTTATAAAAGAAGACTTGGGAATTTCGATCTTATACTCTAACATTATTAACAAGTTTTCTACAGCTCTGTATCTGTACCACAATTTGTTATTAGTTTTTTATTATTTTGCTTCTTTAACACTACCGTTACTAAATTTGTTCAATTGTGCTCTATATTTATATGTTTTTAGAAAAGTAAACAATTTTTCAAAAAGCGGTATTAACTGTTGGGCTTAATACCATTTTCCCTGTCTAGGTGCTAATTTATATTTATAAAAGAAGACTTGGGAATTTCGATCTTATACTCTAACATTATTAACAAGTTTTCTACAGCTCTGTATCTGTACCACAATTTGTTATTAGTTTTTTATTATTTTGCTTCTTTAACACTACCGTTACTAAATTTGTTCAATTGTGTTCTATATTTATATGTTTTTAGAAAAGTTACACAATTTTTCAAAAAGCGATATCAACTGTTGAGTTTAATACCATTTTTCCTGTCTAGGTGCTGCTTTATGTTTATAAAAGAGGAATTGGGATTTTCGACCTTATACTCTAACATAACCTACAAGTTTTCCTTAGCTCCCCATCTGTACCACAATTTGTTACTAGTTTATCATTATTTTGCTTCTTTAACACTACAGTTACTAAATTTGTTCAATTGTGTTCTATATTTATATGTTTTTAGAAAAGTTACACAATTTTTCAAAAAGCGATATCAACTGTTGAGTTTAATACCATTTTTCCTGTCTAGGTGCTGCTTTATGTTTATAAAAGAGGAATTGGGATTTTCGACCTTATACTCTAACATAACCTACAAGTTTTCCTTAGCTCCCCATCTGTACCACAATTTGTTACTAGTTTATCATTATTTTGCTTCTTTAACACTACAGTTACTAAATTTGTTCAATTGTGTTCTATATTTATATGTTTTTAGAAAAGTTACACAATTTTTCAAAAAGCGATATCAACTGTTGAGTTTAATACCATTTTCCCTGTCTAGGTGCTAATTTATATTTATAAAAGAAGACTTGGGAATTTCGATCTTATACTCTAACATTATTAACAAGTTTTCTACAGCTCTGTATCTGTACCACAATTTGTTATTAGTTTTTTATTATTTTGCTTCTTTAACACTACCGTTACTAAATTTGTTCAATTGTGCTCTATATTTATATGTTTTTAGAAAAGTAAACAATTTTTCAAAAAGCGGTATTAACTGTTGGGCTTAATACCATTTTCCCTGTCTAGGTGCTAATTTATATTTATAAAAGAAGACTTGGGAATTTCGATCTTATACTCTAACATTATTAACAAGTTTTCTACAGCTCTGTATCTGTACCACAATTTGTTATTAGTTTTTTATTATTTTGCTTCTTTAACACTACCGTTACTAAATTTGTTCAATTGTGTTCTATATTTATATGTTTTTAGAAAAGTTACACAATTTTTCAAAAAGCGATATCAACTGTTGAGTTTAATACCATTTTTCCTGTCTAGGTGCTGTTTTATGGCTATAAAAGAGGAATTGGGATTTTCGACCTTATACTCTAACATAACCTACAAGTTTTCCTTAGATCCCCATCTGTACCACAATTTGTTACTAGTTTATCATTATTTTGCTTCTTTAACACTACAAGTACTAAATTTGTTCAATTGTGTTCTTTATTTATATGTTTTTAGAAAAGTTACACAATTTTTCAAAAAGCGATATCAACTGTTGAGTTTAATACCATTTTTCCTGTCTAGGTGCTGTTTTATGGCTATAAAAGAGGAATTGGGATTTTCGCCCTTATACTCGTACTCTAACATAAACTACAAGTTTTCCTTAGCTCCCCATTTGTACCACAATTTGTTATTAGTTTTTCATTATATTGCTTCTTTAACACTACCGTTACTAAATTTGTTCAATTGTGTTCTATATTTATGTTTTTAGAAAAGTTGCACAATTTTTCAAAAAGCGATATTAACATCAACATCAACAGTTTAATACCATTTTTCCTGTCTAGGTGCTGTTTTATGGCTATAAAAGAGGAATTGGGATTTTCGACCTTATACTCTAACATAAACTACAAGTTTTCCTTAGCTCCCCATCTGTACCACAATTTGTTATTAGTTTTTCATTATATTGCTTCTTTAACACTACCGTTACTAAATTTGTTCAATTCTGTTCTATATTTATGTTTTTAGAAAATTTGCACAATTTTTCAAATATTTACTGTTGAGTTTAATACCATTTTGCCTGTCTAGGTGCTGTTTTATGGCTATAAAAGAGGAATTGGGATTTTCGACCTTATACTCTAACATAACCTACAAGTTTTCCTTAGCTCCCCATCTGTACCACAATTTGTTACTAGTTTATCATTATTTTGCTTCTTTAACACTACAGTTACTAAATTTGTTCAATTGTGTTCTATATTTATATGTTTTTAGAAAAGTTACACAATTTTTCAAAAAGCGATATCAACTGTTGAGTTTAATACCATTTTTCCTGTCTAGGTACTGTTTTATGGCTATAAAAGAGGAATTGGAATTTTCGCCCTTATACTCTAACATAAACTACAAGTTTTCTATAGCTCCCCATCTGTACCACAATTTGTTATTAGTTTTTCACTATTTTGCTTCTTTAACACTACAGTTACTAAATTTGTTCAATTGTGTTCTATATTTATATGTTTCTAGAAAAGTTACACAATTTTTCAAAAAGCTATATTAACTGTTGAGTTTAATACCATTTTTCCTGTCTAGGTACTGTTTTATGGCTATAAAAGAGGAATTGGAATTTTCGACCTTATACTCTAACATAAACTACAAGTTTTTTATAGCTCTGTATATGTACCACAATTTGTTATTAGTTTTTTATTATTTTGCTTCTTTAACACTACCGTTACTAAATTTGTTCAATTGTGTTCTATATTTATATGTTTTTAGAAAAGTTGCACAATTTTTCCATAAGCGGTATTAACTGTACGGCTTAATACCATTTTCCCTGTCTAGGTGCTAATTTATATTTATAAAAGAAGACTTGGGAATTTCGATCTTATATTCTAATATAATTAACAAGTTTTCTACAGCTCTGTATATGTACCACAATTTGTTATTAGTTTTTTATTATTTTGCTTCTTTAACACTACAGTTACTAAATTTGTTCAATTGTGTTCTATATTTATATGTTTCTAGAAAAGTTACACAATTTTTCAAAAAGCTATATTAACTGTTGAGTTTAATACCATTTTTCCTGTCTAGGTACTGTTTTATGGCTATAAAAGAGGAATTGGAATTTTCGACCTTATACTCTAACATAAACTACAAGTTTTTTATAGCTCTGTATATGTACCACAATTTGTTATTAGTTTTTTATTATTTTGCTTCTTTAACACTACCGTTACTAAATTTGTTCAATTGTGTTCTATATTTATATGTTTTTAGAAAAGTTGCAAAATTTTTCCATAAGCGGTATTAACTGTACGGCTTAATACCATTTTCCCTGTCTAGGTGCTAATTTATATTTATAAAAGAAGACTTGGGAATTTCGATCTTATATTCTAATATAATTAACAAGTTTTCTACAGCTCTGTATATGTACCACAATTTGTTATTAGTTTTTTATTATTTTGCTTCTTCAACACTACCGTTACTAAATTTGTTCAATTGTGTTCTATATTTATATGTTTTTAGAAAAGTTGCACAATTTATCAAAAAACGATATTAACTGTTGAGTTTAATACCATTTTTCCTGTCTAGGTGCTGTTTTATGGCTATAAAAGAGGAATTGGGATTTTCGACCTTATACTCTAACATAAACTTTAAGTTTTCTATAGCTCCCCATCTGTACCACAATTTGTTATTAGTTTTTCATTATTTTGCTTCTTTAACACTACAGTTACGAAATTTGTTCAATTGTGTTCTATATTTATATGTTTTTAGAAAAGTTGCACAATTTATTAAAAAGCGATATTAGCTGTTGAGTTTAATACCATTTTTCCTGTCTAGGTGCTGTTTTATGGCTATAAAAGAGGAATTGGGATTTTTGACCTTATACTCTAACATAAACTACAAGTTTTCCTTAGCTCCCCATCTGTACCACAATTTGTTATTAGTTTTTCACTATTTTGCTTCTTTAGCACTACCGTTACTAAATTTGTTAAACTACAGGTTTTCTAGAGCTCTGTATATGTACCACAATTTGTTATTAGTTTTTCATTATTTTGCTTCTTTAATACTACCGTTACTAAATTTGTTTAATTGTGTTCTACATTTATATTTTTTTAGAAAAGGTACACAATTTTTCCCAATTTTTCCCAATTTTTCCAAACAAATGTCCAATTTGACATTTAGTTGACATGTAGCTATAACTAACAAAAGATGTGATTTTTTGTAGTGATTTGTTGTACATTTAAGATTTATTTATATTTATAATGAAAAATATGGTGTAGATACTAAGTGTAATAGTTTTGTTGTAAAATAAATATATATCTTACAGAAATAAAACATGTAATTGTGAAATTTTGTTAACTTTTTCCTAGTCTTTCCTACTGTCAGTAAAACTTGCTTTTTTTTCAGTGATGGGTATATATAAATTATTGTGACTATATATAGTATATATATATATAATAAATGCTTTGTTTTTGAAATTGTGTTTAATTTTTTTCCTTTTAAAGTTATTTATTTTCAGGTTGATTTGAAAGTAAAATAAAGATAGATTTATAATTGAAGAAAAATATATGCAAAGTGTTACAATTACTCAGAATTGATTATTTTAAAAATACATTAAAAATATCAGTTTTCAACTGTATTTGTGTTTCCAAAAGACATAATTTCAAAAAGATTGTATTTCATAATGTAGTTTCGAAATAATTAGTTCTGAATAAGTGCAACACTTTGCATATATTTTTTTTTTCAATTATTAATCTGCTTTCGTCCTGAGTATACCGTAAAATAAAGTTCTCTTTAAACCTGAATGGAGCCTGGTAGTACCCAAAAATAAAATTTTCTTTGAACCTGTAATGAACCTGGTTATACCGAAATGGGTCTTTTCTAGGTGCATCAGGTCCATAACAGGTTCAACTTTATAAGCGTAAATCTAAAACATTAACCTGAATTGAACTTGAACAACCTTCATAAAGCAGGCCCATCAAGTTCAATTCAGGTTCAATTTTTCGACTCGGGTAACTACAATGAATTCTATCGTTGTGTATGAGATTGTGCTATTTGTATTTCCTCCCCTTGAGCAAGTATCCGTTACAACAGCAGCGTGAGCAAATCAGTTAAGGAGTTTCATTTTAGCAGAGAATCTGTGGAAGATGTTGAGTATGAAGTTGGATTAGTGGACATGCTAACTCCTGAAACTATTGAGCGAATCGAACAATTTTTAGCGACCACTGCCTTCTGCACGCAGAAGTTTTTGAAAATTTAACTGATTTACTGTAACATTTATTAAGAAAAATTACTTTACACTTTTTAAAAAACAAAAATGTTAGGTTTCAAACTATCTAAATGTGACACTTCTTTCTTCATTTTGAGGCTGTACTGTAATTTTTGTTTTACAAAATTCATAAGTTTTTTGGATAGTATTTAAAAGGATCATATGATTATATAATCTGGATAATATACCTAACAAAACGCACATGAAAAAATTATGAGAATTTTTCTTTTTCTTTTTGCCTACGAAATATTTATAAGCATAAGTTCAGAAAATACATACATAAAAATTTTTTATGTATGGAATACATATTTCAAACTATATTAAAGTAATTTTCCTTTTACTCACAAAAAACAATCTCGCAAAAGGTCTCAATGAATAAAACCATTAAGAGCTAGCAATTTCCCTTAAGAATTGGAGGAATTTACAATTTTTTCTCAGGTTCATGTGGTAGAGCACAAAGAAAATCAAGTATTTGGACTATTAATGTTCTGTAGCCTGGAATAAATGAATTTTTGGTCCCAAAAGGCCTATTGCTGACAAAAAGTAAGAGAGATGTGCTACTGTTTTATCGTTATTAGAAATATTCAAGAAAATTTTTATAGATAAAGAAAAAATTGCGTGCTGGTTTTATTGGATGAAATGTAATTTGCTAAGTTCTCTTTATCAGCAAAATTATGAACAATATTTTTCAATTATTTACTTTATGTTGGCTTTTCTATATTATCTTAAGCTAAATGCATTAATATACGTAAGTATGCAGTAGCCTTAAAGATTCCATTTCCTAGTCGTGACAGTCTTCGAAAACTACTATTAACTACTTACAATATTGTTTTAGAATTAAACAAACTTCTTCTGAAATTTTTAGTATTTTATTCTATAAAAATTTTTGATGTAAAAAAATTGTGAAACAAGCTTCAATGGTGGTCCCTTGTGAGAAAATTCAACTGAATAGAGAAAATTTGAGTTTTGGATTAACTTTTTACTGTAAGCGTTATTTTTTGGTTTAATTTTATAAAATTAATATCAAATTTTTGTTCATCAAATATATGATAATATAACAACAAATCAAATAACATTCTATCATTAAACAAAATAAACTACAACTAATAAATCACCAGGAATTCCCAGTAGGAAATCAAGTGAAGTACTGGCCCAGTGAATATAAGGGAGAACATATCCATATAGCTACTCTGAGAATGCAAAAGGAGAAGTGGTCCTGCTTATACACGCTACCTATGTAATGTGACATAGCATGTATATGTGCCGTGAGTATTTTCGTATGTATATCGTCAGGCTATACGCATTTCTAAGTCAAATGTCATTTTAGGACTTACAATTAGAAAAAGTCTGAAGTGGTTATTTTTAAGTGTTTTAATTTATATTGTTTTAATTAATTTAATACAATAAAGTGAAACATAATATTAAAACAACTTTAATTGTGATTAATAAATTTGAAATCTATTAAGTATGCTAATTTAAATGTTATTTGTGAAGTAAAGTGAAATTAAATAAAAGTAAAAATATAACGTAACAACTATGAACTAAAATTATTTATATTTTGTTTATATAATTTAAAACTAAAAAATACCTTATATTGATTTTGTAGTGATATGTGAAATAAAACGTAAGAATTGAAACTTAATCTCTGATATAAGATAACCTAACAACTACAAATTTTTGTGATAAATGATAATATCTATAATTTGCATTATTCGGCAAATTGTAATTAAAAAAATGAATAAATATTTAAATTGAAAAATATTTTATTTTTATATTGCCCTTTCCTTTAATTTATTTTACAGTAAATTTGACAGTGTACCAGTGATATTGGTATACACAAATAATTCCAATAGGAATAGTAATAAAATGGCCATGAAAAATTGCAAACAATTGCCAATTTTTTATTTTTTTTGTTCGTTGATTTTTTATTATCATATGAAAATAGTGAGCTTATAAGAATTTCAAAAACATGAAAATTGATACAATTTACTTTAAAAAAAATTCTGCGAAGATGTAGCTGAAAAGATAACGTAGGTAATGATTTCTTTGGGAAAAATTTATCCGACACAGAAACTGTAGATATGACTTTTATCTTATGCTTGAAATAAAATTCCATATAAAATTTTGTAATTGATTTAAAACCATACAAATATTTAGAAATTTACTTCCCAATTTTTTTTTTGTAATATTTTTTATTATAAGGACGTTTAGTATGAATTAACTGAAGGTGAATTTATTGAAATATATGATTTTATTAAAGGGATCCCAATCATGTTAGTTTCCTTATAAATCATAGTTCTCATTTTTTAGAGAATGATATAACAAAAAAACGAAAACAAAAATTTAAAATAATTTTATATAACTAAGAATAATAATAAAAATAAAAAATAAGAGTAAAAAATAAAAATAAAAAGTAATCCAAGTTCAAGTTCACATGCACTCGAGAAAAAAAAACTTGAAAACACTGTATAAACTGTTTCCTTTGTTTGTTCAGTTTCAAGTTTTACAGGAACTACATTCTATATTATATGGTTAAATTATTTATTATAAGCGAGATTTCACTTCTGATAAAGTAACTTAATTTTTACACAATTTGGATATTTAATTAATTAAATTATATACCACTAACTTAATTAATATTATTTAAACTGAAATTTTAAGCCTTAGCTAATTACTTTGATTTAGGTATTCTTTGACGTCTACTCTCGAAGAGATCTGATCACTAACTCGCATGAAAAGATGTTCATTTTTCCTACTAGGTTGGAGTTCAACCTAGCAAATGCTAGGTATTATATAATGTATATGCAGTATTATTTTCTGTACATGTAACTCATTGATATTTTGATTAACTAGTTCATTACAAATAGGAATGAAATTTCAGAACAAAAAGCAAAGGAAATAAATGTCCATAAAAGATCAGGATACAGAAAATATAAAAGTAAGAGTTACACGAATGATTTCAAAGCTCACTTTTATTTTGAACTAATTTTCCCTTCATTCTCTTTAATGCTCTTTCCCTTCATCTCTTGAATACTCTTGTAATTGAAAAATAGAGCTGAGTCAGGAGTGACTAATAAAACTTTTGAACATTTTTTAACAATATAAAAAAACGAAAATAGCTTAATTGTTAAAAAATAAAAGTTTCACTACATTTATTCAGTTAATCAAACTTCCCTTTTTCCATCAAATCTAAAAAACCCAAAAAAAAAAAATATATTAAAAAATGAAAGTAATAAAATTACTAATCTAATCACAAAACTTTCCCTCTTATTTTTAAAAAAAAAAATGTGCTAAGATGAAAAAGGGAGATTGGATAAGGTTTTTTTTACTTTACGTTTTCAATTCCTTTTAGTCATTTTTTGTCCCAATAGTTTTTTAGATTTTTTTTTGAATTCAAATCCTCTCACGTATGAGACCTATAATTTACCTTAAATCTGTTAATGTGATGGAATTTTCATTTAAGCAAATCGCTTTACTACGAATTGTCATTCGAAAATTTTGTTTTCAGGTTTATTGGTATTTTCTTTTTACTAAGGACAAATTTACTATAAGAATTTAAAAGTTTATTACAAACAACAAGTACATACTCTGAGTTTAGAGTTGAAAACAAAAGTGGTCTAGTATTCCATTGTTCTTTACTCTTTTTCTTATAACATTTTATAGTAAGAAATTGATATTATATTGTAAAAGAAGTAATATATTATTCATCTTTAATAATGTTACGAATTTAAACATAGTAGGCTGATTAAATAGTAGGCTGTGAATCTAGGGTATATATAAGGAGCTGTCACCGTCAGTTGAGTGAGTTCAGTTTTGGGGTTGCAGCTTGAGCTCAGTTGAGTTAGCTAGACTATTTGGAGTTAGCTGGACTATTTGGAGTTAGCTGGACTATTTGCAGTTAGCTAGACTATCTGGAGTTAGCTAGACATTATTCTCGAAAAGGTTTTCTCTTTAAACCTTTTTCAATAAATGCAGTTTTAGAAGGTGTCAAGCCAACAGTAGCAGAATTAGAACGATTTGAAGAGCAGCCAGAAGAAGTTAGAAAATATTTTGAAACTGGAGATCATGGCAAAGTTTTAGCAGGAAGATACGAAGGTGAAACTGGTTTAATTGTTTGTGTTAAACCATCGAGGGTTGTTTTAGTATCTGAGTTGACAATGCATGAGTTAGAAGTACTTCCAAGAGAGTTGCAGCTTTGTTCTGATAAGGCAACAGGAGTTTATTCCGTTGTTCAATCTCAATGGGGTGACCTGGTTCAACTTTATGCACAGGCAGTTAGAATAACTGTATGTTTGGAGCGTGAAAATTTCCAAGAAATGTATGCAGAAGTTGTATTTGATGTGGTAGATAGGATCCAAGAAGAGAGGCAGTGTTACGAATTTAAACATAGTAGGCTGATTAAATAGTAGGCTGTGAATCTAGGGTATATATAAGGAGCTGTCACAGTCAGTTGAGTGAGTTCAGTTTTGGGGTTGCAGCTTGAGCTCAGTTGAGTTAGCTAGACTATTTGGAGTTAGCTGGACTATTTGGAGTTAGCTGGACTATTTGGAGTTAGCTGGACTATTTGGAGTTAGCTGGACTATTTGGAGTTAGCTAGACTATCTGGAATTAGCTAGACTATTTTGAGTTAGCTGGACTATTTTGAGTTAGCTGGACTATTTGTAGTTAGCTAGACTATTTGGAGTTAGCTAGACTATTTGGAGTTAGCTGGACTATTTGGAGTTAGCTAGACTATTTGGAGTTAGCTAGACTATTTGGAGTTAGCTAGACTATTTGGAGTTAGCTAGACTATTTGGAGTTAGCTATTTGGACTTAGTCAGTTGGACTAAGTTGGAGTTTGATTTCTGAATTACACGAGTTAATAATTAGGAGTTTTAAGCATCTCATTGTAAATATATTCCAAATTTAATAATAATAAAGAATTACAACAATAATAATTATCAAAGTCTGCATTAAATCTATTAATTATAATTTCTTTGAAAACAGTCTACCACATTTTCTCCCAATAGAACCTTTCCAGGGAGTCCGGTGAGTTTTGCTTATTTGTTTTTACCATACATTTTTTTTAACCTATTATTATAGATATTAACGTAAAAGTCTTTTACCTAATAAATACACTCTTGAACTAAAAATGGGAAAATTTTTTATTATAATTTTTTTATGGTTTTTCTGTACAAACATTACAGGTTAGTTTAATGCCTTAAAAATCTCCACCGTGGCGGTGATAAGTCGATGACACCTAACATTAAATAAAAAAAACAAAAATACGATCAATTAAAATATTGATTAAAAAAACATGGTGTGATTAAAAAACGGATGTTTTTTTCACAGTTTTTGCAATAAAAAAAATAGTAAAAATCAAAATTTTGCAATGGTTCAGGCTCACATGATTGAATGTGTGGTTGAAATTTCGGTGATCACTCAGGTGGTGATGCAGAAATCATTGCCACCCCCAAAAAAATGACGTTTTCAGTAAAACAGGTTGAAAGTCTTTTTATGGAAACAATTCACAAAATTTTACCTGTACTTACTCTGCAATGCCTGCACTGTACGAAACGCATTCTGCCTCTTCAAAATTTTCATTTTCCTCCACTGTAGCTTTCTTTTGCATTGTTCTGGCATCTTTTGAAGTCTATGACGATTTGCTAAGTACACACGCCTGTCATCACGCTTTCTGGCGATTTTAACGACGCTGGGACCAAGTTTGCTACCTGCGGCGTCCATTATTTTCAATACGGAATCAAATCCTTTACCATAAGTAAATTGATTTTTACTAAATTTACATTTTTTACACGTTCTACCTGGGCGGTAATTTGAGCCTCTGTGATTGTTAAATTCTATATAAAAAGACAAGGAGCTATAGTAGAATGAAAGAGAAAACATTATGTCTAATGACAAAAATAATATATTTTGACTTATCCGATTGTTTTTAAATGTTAACACAACGGAGTTAAACCCTTCATCCAATATAATTTAGGATGTGACCACTATTATAACAGCCTTTGGAATGGATGCTATGCAAAATACAAACAGATCTTCCTTTAACCTGTAATTTTTCAAATTTGCAAGTAAAAGAATAAAACTTGTTTCTTCTGAAAAGTTTATTTAAATTCAAAATTTTAATTTATTAAAAAAAACCCTTTCACATTTGGCAAAATACATAAAATATAAAAATAGATAAAATAAAAAATTACTCCGATTGACTGTTCTACTCAAATGCAATTTTGCGACTTACTTTACATTCTAATTTTAGTGAGACATGCTAATCTAATTATTTTTTATCGCAAAGTCAAATAATAAAAAATTTATATTAAAAAAAACCTTTTATTTGATTTAATTGAAGTTTTCTATCTGTGGCACTTTGCACCTAAGTTGTTTAATTTAATTTCTATGTTAATTAATCGTTAATTACCAATTTGAAGGATTGCAAAACATTCTTGAACACCTTTGGAGCAATATCCCATCACACAGTTTATACCACAAAATTAACACCTTATACATCAGAAAATTTTATATGTATAGCATTCGGATCACTGATTAATATATCAATACTGAGAAACAACTAACTGACCCAGTAGATATATCCACCATATTAAAAGTTTATCACGATACCCCACTGGGAGGCCATGCTGGAATCCATAGAACATACAATAGAATCCATCAGAATTATAAATGGAAAAATATCCAAGGATATATAAAAGACTACATTAAATTCAAAAGAAATAAAATAAACAAACCTCTTATAATGCCCATGATAGTTACAGACACAGCAGAAAGGCCTTTTGACAAAGTCTATCAAGATATTGTATGACCTCACTTTTGAGCAACGATGGTAACAAGTACATACTCACCTATCAAGATGATTTGAATAAAACTCTTGATTGTTTCCCGTTAAGAAACTGCGAAGCTGAAACTGTACACGATTTTTTCTACAAAAACATTATTTTAAAATACTTTGTTATCCGAAAGTAATTAATGACTGACCAAGGCACGGGCTTCACAAGTGAACTAATGACTGTGTACACGTTTTATATTTGGTTTGCTTATTGTAATTGCTATATTAGTGCAACTAAAACAATATTATAAATTAATTTGAAAGATTTTAATACTGTTTATTCTTTTTTCTTTTTTCAAGTATAACTACGTAGCTTCACTTGCACTCAGCTCAAAGCAAAGAAACGGTATAAGCCGCTTCTTTGTTCTTTAACTAGCTAGTATTTAAGGCTTTTATATTTTATACAATTAATTGATGAATTATTTCTTATTACTAGTTGATACTAGTAATGATGATTGAACTATTGCTAATTAGTTTAACTATATAATATCACCAACACAATGATACTTTAATTTTACTTAAAATATTCAATATTAAATATCGATTTATGATACACGACCCCTAACCGGAGGGTTAGGACTGTAAACACAACAAGCATTTTTATATACAAAATAAAAATATACTATTCAAGGTCATAAACCTAAACAAAAAAAAGTAGCCTAATGAACCTCTGTCAAATTATGAAATAATCACTAAATTTAGGATTTAATTATATTTATAGAACATATGCATAAAAAAAATAATAATAGCACCAATTAAGCAGAGAATACAATAGTTTTTAGGTTGTAAGTTATATAAAACAAAAAAAAATATATATTTTTGTTCACAAATTCTTATGTTATCCGGAATTGTAATATAAAAGCTACTAAAGATATACCAGGAATTAGAAAAAAATGGCATGATAGTGTATTAGCATGCAGATCAACATACATAGTAAATCAATAATAATGTACTGAACAAACTATCATTTGTTAGGCCACAAATTTTACCAGCTAAAACAGTTGAAGAATTTGTTGAAAAACATCAGAATTCATGGGAAGAATTGCCAAATATACAATGTTTTTTTTTTGCCTCAAATGATTTCTCATAAGACGGTGGGTAGTTAGATTAAAAGGATCAAGACTAACTGTTGATAATTACGGTGCAGTTCTTGAACCAATTGTATACAAAGATAATACCACTATTAATGAAACCACGAAGTCGTGGAAAAATTCTTTTAACATCAACAAATCCAAGAATACATCCAAAAAGTATATGCAAACTATTTTCATGATCCTCATGTATTATCTGTTTCAGATAAATGGCTCATTACAAACAAAAATATTTCATTATTTAAATTCAACATTAAATCCATATAGTTCACGAGCATGTCCGCGTGAAAATTTTCCTAGTGATGGATTTCGGATGTGTATGGCTCGTCATTATTCACAAACATTTTATCATCCAGTTGGAGCTTATAAAATGGGACCAAAAAAGGATCAAATGTCTGCTGTTAATCATTTAAAAGTCTACGAAATTAATAAATTAAGAATTGCTGAGGCCGATATCATACCAAAAATATGTAGTGGTAATATAAGTGCACCAACATTTATGATCGCTGAAAAAGCTGCCGATATGATCAAAGAAAAATTTTATTTATGAACACATAATAATTATGTAATTGATTTTTGCAAGTTAATTAGCTTAAATGATTTTTATATCAAAATAAAAATAATAAAAAATAAAACAATTTCTTAAAAAGATTTTTTTACTGCTTCTAGTTCTTGTATAATGAATAAAAGAAAAAATTTTTGTAAATTATCTTAAATTATAAGAAATAAAAATAAAATGTCTATTTACAAAAAAAAACAAGTATGTATATATAAAAATAAATAAGTAAATAAGTGTTTTAGTATTAAACTTTTAAAAAAATAAAAAAATTAAAAACAATATTCTTATTGAGGGGGGAGGAATGCTAGGTATTATATTATTAAGAAAATATTATTAAAAATTATTTGTTTAATAAATAATTAATTAATTAATTAAATTAAATTAAAAAGAATCGACCATGTTTGCCAATAGAAATTAAGAAAATCATTAAATATAAAAGGTTCACTAAAATATATAAATTAATAAAATTAATTTTAATACTAATACTAAGTAATTTATACAAAATAACACAGATAGAATCGGCCATATTGTTCATCGGCCAAACAAAATTAATTAAATTAAATATATAGTGTATAATATGTAAAGTTCACGCCCACGAATCATATAACTCAGGCGTGTCAAAGTTATTTATTAATCGGGCCATTTTAGTAAATAGTGAGAATTGAGCGGGCCACATAAAATTTTAAAAATAATATTATTTATCAGGAACTAAAAGACTTAATCAAATTTATTGAGTCAAGCAACTTTATATAATAAAATATTTTATTTTTTTAAAAACTATTTCATGCAACTCATTAGAGATATGTATTCTGATTAAAATACTATTATTTTATTTAACAATTTTGTTTATTTACTTGAAACTAAACATCGTTTTCTTTCTTTAACAAGTTTCTCAATATTTGGATGTAAAGCGTTAGAACATGTAATCTTCATTGTGGCAGATAGATGTTTATCCGTTAGCCTGGATCTATAAGCCGTTTTGTTAAATTTCATGCAAGAAAATAACTGCTCACATAAGTAGGAACTACCAAAGAAACATATAATTTCTGCCGCAAACTTTTTAATACTTGGGTATTTTTCTAACCAGGAATAGAATTGGGGAATTCCTACTTCTCCATATTTGTTTTTAATGATGGAATCATTTTGTAGATCAATCAATTCTAGCTGTATTAACGCTGGTGCCTTAGAAGCTTCAAAAGAAAATGGCGCAACGAAAAGGGAGAAACTTTCTTTTAGTTCGTCGAAATCACCAAAACGTTTATCGAATTCTCTTTTTAAGTCTGCAATTTTGGTAGAATATTGTGAAAACGAACCTATTTGATTTTTCACTTTTCACCCTCACATGTTGGGAAATGTGTCAAGACATTATTTTCCAGATGATCTTGAAACAAACTAAGTTTATTCACAAAACTAGCAATTGTATCATACATGCTTGTTATTAAATTATCTTTGCCTTGCAATGTACAATTAAGATGGTTGAGATGATCTGTAATATCTATTAGAAAAGCTAGATCCTGTATCCACATAGGATCTTTAATATTCGATATGTTTTGGTTGTTCTCATCTTTCATTTCCATAAACAATATGATTTCTTCTAAAAGCAAATAAAATCTTTTTAGAACTTTGTGGCATGACAGCCAACGAACTTCGGTATAATACGGAAGATCTTCAAACTCAGATTCTATTTCTTGAAGAAACAAACTAAATTGCCGGTGATTAAGTGCTCTAGCCCGAATAAAGTTAACTATTTTTGTAACTGTTTTAAGTACTGGATCCATTTTTAAGAATTTCAAACACAGAACTTGTTGGTGTATAAGGCAGTGGAAAGCTTTAATTTTTGGCTTATTCGGGTACAGTTCTTGTAATTTTCTTGACAATCGGGACACAAATCCCTTATTTCCACCTGTCATGGATTGAGCACCATCTGTTGTCACAGAAACAAGTTTGTCAAGAGGAACATTAAATTTTTCCAAAGTGCTCCATACAGCATCAAAAATATCTTCACCAGTTGTAGTTCCAGGAAGAGGGATAATATCCAACAATTCTTCCGTTACCTTCAAATTATTATCACAACCACGGAAAAATACAGCAACTTGTGCAACATCTTTTATGTCTTTGCTTTCATCAATTGCAATTGAAAAAAACTGCACTTCCTTTGATATTTCCTGTAGCTGCAAACTAATGTTATCTGCCATTTCCGTGATCCTCTGTGCCACTGTGTTTCTGGATAGAGAAATCTCTCGAAATGACTGTACCTTTTCTGGACAGACAAGTTCAGCGGCTTTTAACATGCATTCCTTGATTAAAGATCCATCGGTAAATGCTTTTGAATGCTTTGCTAATAAATAGCTTATTTCATAGCTGGCTCTTGTTATTGATTCATTGGATTTCATGAATTTTGTAAGCGCTCCTTGTTGACCAGCTAGTGAACTAAGCATTGTTTTCAACTTTTCTTCCCTTATTTTTCCCTTAAAACAAGAAAATTCTTCTTCATGTTTAGTATTATAATGCCGTTTGATGTTGCATTCCTTAGTAACACTAATTTTCTCATTACAAATTAAACACGAAATTTTATTGTTAACTTCTACACAAAAATAGTTGAGTTTCCACTTTTCTTGAAATTTTCTATTTTCGTCAACAAGCTTTCGTTTTTTATTCATTGCTAAATATGACACTATCTTGAAAAAAAATTACAAAATTCTTTAACGCACCGCTAACGCCGATCAACACAAAAAAACTAATGCGACTGCCTTTTGCTAAAATTAGAAATTTATTGTTGCTGGGCATAAGTGTCGACTATTACTAGTCTCAAGGCTATCAGATATGCACATACTATTTCAGACACGTGCTGCTTCAAAACCACCGAAAATATTTTATAGATATGTACAATAAAGAAAAATTTTTCGTACGAACTTATATCAGTCCTATGAACTTTTTATTTTTTATTTGGATCGAATTTTTTTTTAGTTCTTTCAACATATTTTTTGGTAAGGAGTAAATATTTTTTAATATATTATAATACAATTCCTATTATTAAAATCAGTGCTGTATTCGTTTTTACATTGAATAAATAGGTAGGTACGTAAAACTGAATAAATAGGTAGGTATGTAAAAATGTTTAAAAATTTTCAAAAGGAATGTTTCAGACATAAATCCGATATACAATCATTGCTGATTATACTTGCTAGCATTGCTCTTGGAGGGCCATAAGAAATCTTGAGGCGGGCCGCTAGTTTGACACCCCTGATAACTAATTAATGCAAGTAATAATTTAATTAGGGGAGAGCCCCCCAAGGTGGACACCCCGGGGTTTTTTCTTTGTATTAAGTGATAGCACTTTGCGTTTTATGTTGGTATTACAGTTTGGGAAGACACAGTTTTTGGCTATGTCACGAAGTGACAAGTCGTGTTTGTTTGACCGCTGCACGACACGGCATGCGAAAGTTGCTCCGAAAGTTTTAAATACGCTTCAAATAACTGGGATTATATGATGAAAAACAGTGTTCCCGAAAGGTAAATATCCTTTTGACCCTTCTCACATTTCAAACAAAAATATTCTAAATAGATTTGATATTGCGAGTAGTAAATTTTTTTCGTTTTTGCCAAGGAAAGTGCGATCTGACCCTAAAGTGGACACTTTTTTTACCCTAAGGTGGACACTTTCAGTTTTTATTAAAATTAACTGTCAATGATGCTGGAAATTCAATTCCACCCATATTTTTATTTCCATATAAAAAAATGCAATCGTGTTTTATAGACAATGCAACACCAGGGTCAATCAGATTTGCAAACGGTGGCTGGATGACAAGAAATTTTTGTCAAGTACATGGAACATTTTCTTCAACACTCACACTCTACCCTGAACAACCCGACACTCTTGCTTCTTGATAATCATGTCACATAGGTCTATTGAAGCACTGGACTTAGCTGCTGCAAATGGTGTGCATATGCTAACTTTTCACCGCATTGTTCCCATCGAATGCAACCGCTCGATGTTAGCTCGATGATGTATTTGGTTCACTGAACGCTTGGTATTCCTTTATTTTGCAATAAAATTTTTCTTTTTTTTGAAATTTGCAATTTTGTACTATTTCTAAAATCAATTATAATTTTGGTTATATTGATGACATCAAAATTGTATTTGATGAAAAATTATCTTAATGAGTTAAGGTTTCAGGAAATGTATAATTATACAAGATGTTATGTTGTTTTGTTTCTACGATTGTTTAAAAGATTGGTGTTTGCCTTAGGGGCCTCTATCCTACCAAATTCGTTTATTAATATATTAAAGTACCGGTTGCAAATAACAAATGTAATAAAATTTTAATGCATTTTGAACACATTTTGTATTTCTCTAGCTTTCAATATGACTATTACTGTTAGAAACTTTGTTATATAAAGTATTAAGTGTCAGAATAAAAATAGACTTTAATTGTCTATATACACTTAAACACAAACAACGCGTAGACAATTAAATTTGGCGTAAAAAATGTCAACTATGTGACAATGACGTATACAATGTAGACAATACAATATTTTAGGTTAACTTTATTAATTTAATTGTGGCAAATTTGCATTTGATAAAAAATTTTGAAACATGTCGGGCCGACATAAAAATAAAAGGCTGTAAAGAGCTGGATAAGTAGCATTTTTATGAATTACAAGAGAACTATAATAAAATTCCATGTATCTTTATTAAGTATATATAGTAAATTAGAAATCAAGCTCATGTGAAAGAAATTAGAAGTTATTATACTCGTATTAGTTAAATTGTGAAATTATTATTATTTATAAGTGAAAGTATAAATATAATTATTATAGCCCAAATATTCTTTGGAAAATATTTGTGCCGATGGATCATTTTGCAATTATACTCATATGTTGGTAGTCAATAGGACTCTTTCAACACTTCGCCATAAAAATGTTTGTTTTAAACCATTGGCAAGGCAGCGTCTTTCGGAAATCATCAGAGGGTAGTAAGACAGCTCCACCGAAAAGTTTTTTTATTGCCGTTCAAATCTTGCGTAGTTCTATGTAATGCCTCGAGTGTATGTTTATAAGCATATTCATCCCAGATAAGGAGTTAATTCATAAATTCATTGAACTCATAAGACTACATGCATATCTAAAATTTTTTAAATACTTATCATATGTGTGGCACAAATCATTGGCTTCAATGCATCGTTTATACTATTTTAAAGAGTTTTTAGTGCCAATCATTTAGTTTAGAAATTTTTCTCGGTTGTCAATTCCTATTTCTACTATATGAAGTGTATCAGGTCTGCTATTAGTAGTGCCAGTTTGTCTGCGTAGTCTTTAGCACTTAAGTTATATTTCTTTAGGTTTGATAATAATTGACCTTGCATTCCTTGCTTTGTTTTTGCTAGTTTTATTAGTTGTTTGAATAGTATTTTTCAGCCCTGCAAGGTTATTAGGTATTGCATGGGCTGCTAATCTTATTTTGATTTTTAGCGTTAACCTGGTACACCATATGAAATCTATTAATTTCATTTGCCCCTTTACATTTAGTGTGTCATGATACAAATCAATAATTTGAAACAGTTTTCTAACTGTCTTACTTCTTCATTGAATTGTGGGATGATATCGATAGCTTTTATTAAATCGAAAGTTGTCGTAGCCATGTTCATTGTATTTGGTTGGTTCTGGTGGTGCTACACTCTTCGTATTCAGAATCTGATTATTTGTTCAACGTAGATTCGTTGTAAATCTCCTATTACGTAATGTATTTTAAATTCTAAAAATTTTCTTTAAATAAAAACTCAATAAACAAGGGGTCAAGGCTTAACGTAAAAACTGTAAATAAACAAAAAACACAAAAAAGGATAAAAAACTTCCGTTTTAAAGGTGGAGAAACTTTATTTTATCTTATTAGAAATGAACACAGAGAGGGCTCCTTTTTATAAAAAGGAAAAAAATGACAAAAACAGATAAATTTGTATACTGACTACTTCTTACTTGAATACTCATTCGCAAAATTTCACCGAAAAATCTTCTAACAGTACTTAGATAGTTGATATGCTAACTTTAGTTTATTGTTTTCAGTTTTAGCTTTGGTAAAAAGTTGCTTGGATAAATCTATACTTTTAAGTTACTTAATTCATCATTTGTTGAAGAAAACAACCCACTTATTCATAAGCTTATGCTGGATCAGGTAAAATCAATAATTTTTAAAGTGAAAGAAAATGTTGGTTTAAATAATGCTACTTGTTTCACGAACAACTTTAGGCATGAATCCAGGATTTTTGATTAAACTTGTGGATTTACACAAACGAAAGTCTAATTTCGCTTGTTTAAAAACTGTAATTGTATCATGCAAAAGAAAAAATTTTTTTTAAAAAATTCACTCAATTTTACACTATTTTTTATTTTAATTTTTTTACCACTAATATCATCTTATACTAAAATCATTCTCTTTATGTTTTTCTGATTTACTGTTTTTCCGCTCATTGATTTCTTATACCATTTACACATAATAACTTATAAATGATCCGTTACGACCTTTAATTTTTTCCTTTATACTTTCAAAGTTTTACTTTTTCGCCTTAAAAACCTTATTTATTCAACCCAATGGCTCGAGCAGAGTGAAAAGACTTTTTAAAAGGTTTTTTATGTAAATTAATTTAAGAGAAATAATTTTTGTCATACCCAAACTAATTCAGTTACTCCAGAAGTGTAAGAAAGAGGAGGCGTGTGTGATAAGGTCATTTTTCATACCATATGGTGATGTTGAGTTAGCTCTTCATTACATAAATTCAAGCTTATTTATTTTATGTTTATTGGACGTATGTGACTGAAGGTTAAATAAGCAACATGCACGTTCATGACAAATTTTATAGAAATGTCATATGTTGGAAATTTTCCTTAAAGCAGTATTTCCCTCACAAAACAAAAATAAATTGATTTAAATTTTTTAGTATGATTGCAATAAGAAAGAGATTGAGATATTTATCTCAACTTTTATTGCTTTACCCTTTTGGAATAACAATTTTTTTTCATATGTTCAACGGCTTAGGATATTTTTATCTTAGTATTAAAAATCCTTGACTTATGTTATAATCTTGAAAAACAGTAAAAGTGTATATAATGATTATATCATATAGTGATTATTTTGAAACTATAGAAATTTTCAGAACTTGTCTAGAAGCTAGCATAATGTTTCAATTTTTTAATTTGGGCTTTGATAAATATTTGCCTTGAGGGATGTAGTGGACATGTTATCAGTTTCATATTCCAAAAAGCTGCCAGAATTGGTTATCCAACCTGTGTTTTTCTATGGTTTGAGGTAAATCTTTTCACTATAAGAGTCATTGGACAACAAAGAAAAGTGCATAACTTTTAAAAGTTTTATTTGAATTATGGTGACCCATTTAGAAAAGAAAAAAATTGACTATTTGCATCATTGTAAAATGGTATAATATCTGCACTATGGAAAAGATCTCTCGGTTAAAAAGTCTATAGACTATAGCAGCCAGCCATCATACCAATTACATATTATAATCGTAGAAAGCAAGTCATCTGGCAAGATTTCTTTTATGATTGATATATCAGACATTTGAGTCTGCAAGGACAATATAACAGCATAAACATTGACTGGCAATGACTGGAATAAGTTGGTTTGAAGCTCAACCCTAAGAAATATGAATTATTTACAAACGCAATTAAATATTAGGACATATAATATCTGAAGAATTTATGGAAACTGATCCGGGAAAAGTGGATGCAGTGAGAGACTGGCCAGTTCCTAGGAAAGAAGAGAAGTTCAACAGTTTTCTGGAATTAGTAACTTATTATCGAAACTTTATTAAGAATTTTTCTAAAATTGTTGGGAGCCTGCACAAACTAGCACAGAAAAATTATCATGGTGTATGGGCACCTAAATTCCAAAATCGTTTTGAAGAGATAAAGGATTGTAATGCACCTGTCCTAACCTACTAACGATGTCCCAATTGGCTTGTTTTATATTATAGATAAGAAATATTATTTGTTAAGAATAAATATGAATATTTTATGACAAAATTAAGAACTAGTCTTTGATTGAACCCATTCGAGACGGAACCAATTGATTTCCGAGGCTATAAGACGGCTTGCACACCGTGTGTGCAATAACAGTAATGTAGAATTATAAGTTATTCTTAATAAACTAGTCGTCGAAATATGATTTTTCTTGAATTATTGTAATCTGTAATGTACAGGAAAACAAAATTTGGTATTGGTTTTACTGTGTACCAAAAAATCTAAAAGTTATCTGAAGCTTTTCTTACTTGGGGCATTCTTCTACAAACTGAACAAATTTCGACAAAAATTGACTGAATCATTTTTCATTTGGCCGAATTTTGTTTTTACGGTTTTAGGATTGAAAAAAAAGATATACGTGTTTGAGGTTTTTTTTTTTTATATATTTTAGAAAATGGAGGGGGTGCAATTTTTGAGAATTTCGTGATTGAATTTTTTTTCAAAAAATCAAAATTGAATGAAAATTGCTTAGCTTGAAATTTTTGAAAAGAGATAAGGTCCATACCGGTAAAAGAGCTTATTAGAATTCTCTAGAACTGGGAAGAATAAGCTTGAAGTATCTGGAAAATCTAGAATGTTCCACTAAAAATTGAAAAACAGACTAGAACTACCTGGATTAGATTCAAACTATCTAGAACATTCTGGAATATGTAGAGCATTCTGGAATATTCTGCAAAAGAACAATCTAGAATGTTCCACTAAAAATTGAAAAACAAACTAGAACTACCCGGATTAGATTCAAGCTTGCTAGGCATATCTAGAGCATTCTGGAATATTCGGCAAAAGAACAATCTAAAATGTTCTGGTCTAAATTAGCCTGTATATATAATGGGGATACCGCATGCGAATTTTCAGTAGAAGCGCGCAAATAAGTGAAAAAACAAGTGAATTAAAATTAATTAGTGAAATAGTGTTAGAGTAAATTTACTGTTTCGAAAGAATATTGGGTTTTTTTTTTATATCTTTTCTTGTATTTCTTCTATACTATACTTAGCCCCTAAAATGTCAGATCCTAAGGCAGGAAGCAACCAGTGATAATGAAAGTGATGATTTCATGTTTGCAAGATATAGAAAGAATAAACGAGGTTTTGTTATCATGGATAGTGATAGTGATTTAGAAAATGAGGAAAACATGAATGTGAATATTGAACTATTAGATGATACACAGGATGAAGTTTTTGAAGAAACTGATTGGGACGATTGTACTGACGTTGAAAGTGAAATTGAACAGCATCAAAGTGAGCTTGCTGAAGATACAGAAACGTGGGAAGATGATGGTTCTCTTACAAAAATTCCTTTTATGGGTAAACCAGGTCTTCAAAAGTTACCAAACGGAGGTAGTCCGTACGATTTTTTTGAACTTTTATTTGATAATACCTTCTTTTCTTTGATTGTTAACGAAACAAACAAGTACGGTGAAATGACTTTAAAGGAAAAATGGAAGGACTTAACCATTTCTGAATTCAAGGTGTTTTTAAGTTTATTATTACATATGGGAACAATCAAATGTCCAAGAATTGATAATTATTGGAATAAAAGCGAACAATTTGGTTTTCAGTGTTTTTCCCGACACATGACTAGACAAAGATTTCAAGATGTCTTACGAGCACTTCATTTCTCGTCTGATAATGAAAGTGATCATCGCCTACGGAAAATAATTCCAATTGAAGATTATTTTAATAATAAAATGAAAGAAATATATTATCCTCACAGAGAGTTATCAATAGATGAATCTCTGGTTCCTTGGAGAGGAAGGTTAATATTTAAACAATATATTGCCGGTAAAAGACACAAACATGGTGTAAAGTTATACGTTGTTTGCGAAAGCTCTGGTACCGCATTACGAATAAAAGTGTATACGGGAAGTGGTGACGAAATTAGTGGAAAAGGACATGTAGATAAAGTTGTTGTTTACCTGATGAAAGATTTTCTAAATCAGGGACATTCTGTTTTCTTGGACAATTATGACAGTTCTTTTGGTTACGTTTCAAAACTGCTACAATACAAAAGTTACTGTACAGGAACATTGAGAAAGACAGGGAAAGGACACAACTTGGAAATAATAAAAGAAAAACTGACGAGAAATGAAGTTATTTCTCGGTTCAAAAACAGTGTAATGGTAGGCAAATTTAAAGACAAAAGAGACGTGTTATTCATATCAAGTGAGTACAAGCAACGTTAAAAGAATATGAGAATAAATATAAGCGAAATATTCTGCAACCAATTGCATTGCATTACTACAACAACTATCATATGAGCGGGAGCGATCGCAAAGATCAGATGCTGTCTTACTATTCTTGCTCAAGGAGAACATTTAAATGGTACATCAAATTATGGATCCATTTAGTTGAAACTTTGGTTTTGAATTCCTTCATTTTATACAAGACATACTCACCAACAATAAGAAAATTGAATTTTTACGACTATCGTCTAGAGATTTTAAAATACTTAATTGCAAAACCCCGAGACAGGAGGCCGACAACAGCAGAAACAAATGATCATCTACCTAATATTTTACTAAGAAATAAAAATGGAAAAGTAAACAGAAAGATTTGCCGACGGTGCTACAAAGAAGGAAAATATAAACGTAGTAATTACTCTTGTCCTGCTTGTGTCAGTAATCCTGGATTATGTTTGGGAGAATCAACTAACGTATAATTCCATTACGATGAGTGTACTATTTCCTAAAAATGTATTTTACAAATTATATTTTTTTTTTTACATTACTTTATTATCTTTAGACATTTTTCTAAAAATTTATTCTCGTTTATGTTATTTTTTTCATTATTCAACTTATTTTTTTAAACTTTTTACTACTTTTTAAAAATTTTCTTTGTATTATATTCTGTTCTTTATTATATAATAGCGATTTTATATTATCTAACTCTCTTTGAAATAAATTATTATAAATTTTTTAATGATGTATTTTCATTTGACTTTACATTGCACACATGGTGTTCAATCCGCTCCTCGCAATAAAAATTTTCCGAGGAGCGAGCTGCACACCCGGTGTGCAATGATCTTATTTATGTGAATTCACTTACAAATTGGGCTATTTCTACAGTAAATATGTTTTTTTATTAAAAATGAACTATTTAACTTTATATTTAAAGCAAAAAAAAATTTCGCTCCTGGAGGCGGTGTTCGAAAAAAATCGTCGTCTCGAAATTAAGCTAAAATTAATAAGTGAATATTTTACTTTTTTAATTTATTTCCTTCCAGTTTTCATTAAACTTTGTTTTTTAATAACGTTATGAATAAACTATTTTTAATTTCTACATACAAATAAAAAATAATTTGTATTACAAAGTGTTATGCGAACTTGTTATGTACACGAGTTAAGAGTGGTTAATGTGATTTAAATTAAATCTGTTCTTCAAAACACCCTTTTTTATTTATTGAGCCATTAAATTTATTTATTTATCTTTAATTAACATTACATTTTTAAATTCTTAATCTTACTTAATTCAAGAAAAACTTAAATATAATATATGAAGTTACAATTAGTTATTTAATATTAATTTTGAAAGTTTACATTATTTGTTAGATTTTATTTTCAAATTTTATATAATATCAACTTTGAAAATCTAGATTTATCAATTTAATTTTTATTTACTATTAATTTTTAAAGATACGAAATTATATGATGCTCCCAATGAAACTGTGAGTGTTGAGTTTCTTGGACTGGAAAAGTTGATCACTATTTTTTGCCTATGATTGATTTTGAAATTTTTCCTTAAAAGATATAAAATTATTAAAATGGCTACTATTGTAATTATTGTTATTATTCCAAATGATAGGTGGTGTTATGTAAATCATCTGCCGGAAATGCTGAGGAATATTTATGCGATTGACACTGGAGTCGATCACATAAATATTCCTCTACAATAGCCAGGCCACATGTTTTATTTTTGTTCCGCCCCTGCTGATCCTGAGGGATATTTATGCGATTGACACTGGAGTCAATCACATAAATATTCCTCTACAATAGCCAGGCCACATGTTTTATTTTTGTGCCACCCTGCGGATCTTGTATACAAAAGACCGGCAGTAAATTATGTTCTATTTCTGCTTATGTGATTAGAAACAGTCATATAAGCGGAAAAGATTTTTAAAAACAAACAAAAACCCGGCGATAAATTATTTTTTAGTTCTGCTTATGTGATTGTATTTAGAAACAATCATATAAGCAGAAAATACTTTCTAACATTTTTTCTCACGCGCCACCAAAGGGCATTATTTTTGGCGCCACTAAATCTAAATAAATAGGGTTGAAGTTTAATTTGAGAGTGAGTCGTTTTTTAGGAGCCGGACTTAACAGTCGTTTTTTAAGAGCCGAACTTGGCAGTCGTTTTTTAAGAGCCAAACTTGGCAGTCGTTTTTTGAGAGTCGTGTTAAGGAGTCGTTAATCAGCAGTCGAGTGATCGTGCCTGTCAAATGTGGTGATATAGATTGTTGTGGTGTTTTCATAAAACAAAAGAAATTATATACTTAAATATCTTATTAAAAATTAACTAATTGTGAAATTTGACTTAATAATTCAACGAAAAATAAAAATTAAACTTTTTGCCTCATAAAGAAAAGAATAAATAAGTCAATGTATTTTTTTTTAAAGAAATTTAAAAATTTTAAATTTCGTGAATTTCGTGAATTAAGAAACAAAGGAAAAACCTTTTGCGAAACTATTTAAATTTTGTGAATTAAAAACAAATTGAAAAAACTATTGCGAATTAGTGAGAAACAGTTGAGTTATATAAATATAAAAAAGCGAATTTAATTAAAAGGGTTGCAAAGAAAGATTAAGAAAAAAAAAGGATATGGGAATTTTAAATTTTTAAAAAAGATTACTAAATATATTTTGTACTATTAACTTAGATTGTAGCGAAACTATTTAAATACTGTGAATTAAGACACCTTTTGCGAATTAATCAGAAGCAATTGAGTTATATAAATATAAAAAAGAGAAAGTAATTAAAAGGTTTGCAAAGAAAGAAGAAAAAAAAAGGATATGTGAATTTTAAATTGCAAAAAGATTACTAAATATATTTTGTACTATTAACTTAGATTGTAGCGAAACTATTTAAATATTGTGAATTAAGAAACAATTGAAAAACCTTTTGCGAATTAATCAGAAGATATTGAGTTATATAATATATGTTAATGTAAAACTTTGCAAAATAAAATAATAAAAAAAAACCAAACAAATTAAAATATATGTGCTTTAGCAGGAACTAGTCTACACAAAAAAAAAAAGAATTATATATATATATAACAAAATTGGCGCAGCCGGTAGGATACTGGTCAGCGTAAATAATATTTTTGTATATTGCTGATAAAATCCAGTATCTTACTAAAGAATCAACGTTTCAACCACCGTTGGATCACCAGCCGTATGAACCAGAGCCAACGATCAACAACATCAAATTCAGCAAGAAACAACAGTGACACACCAAACACAGAGGAAACAACAATTCCACCCTCTGCAACAGCATCTAGTTCAACTGCAAGAACCAGTCTCTCACCACGACAACTGAGAAGCGGTACCATACTACCGACCCCAGGTAAATCGATAGAATTAAGTAAAACATTGTATTCATTAGAAAAGAGAGTGAGAGAGAGCCATAATATAAACGTAACTCAAACCGAGATAGTAAGTAAAGAAATAAACAAAACAAAGTTAGTAAGGCTCGCTAAAATAAAAGATTTTTCATTAAGTACTGAAAAATTTAAACAGCAAATTCAAGAGTTCCGAACTCACTCACACTCTCTTGATATAAGATCTAAGATAAGTACACGCAATAGTGATTTAAATTTAAGTAGACAATCAACTTGTATCAGCGATATAAACGACTCCGAATTCGACCTCTCCGGGTATAACATGACTCTTAATACCTCCGAAGCCCCTTCATTAATTAACCCACAAGCTGAGGGATCACACGAAACAAAACTTAAAAGTAAAATGGCTGACAATTACATGAAAGTCGCCAAACTTACTGCCCAACTTGTGCCCATATTTTCTGGTATACACGGCCCTACACTAACTTCCGAATTACAAACCTTTATAGGGTGTTGTAAACGAGTTCAGCAATGCCTTAATAAAGACGAACAGTCAGTGTTCGCTCAAATTATTCCAACAAGATTGCGAGGGGAAGCTTACCAACTTGTAGCCTTTAACCAGCCGGCTACCTTCAAAGATGCAGAACGATTGCTGAATCGAACATATTTGCCTAGGGAAACTTATCAAGAATTAGTAAATTCATTGATTACACTACGACAATTTCCTTTGGAACCGCTTAATTCTTTCGTAACTCGCATAAAACATAAGTTGACATTATGTAAGGAGGCTGCCGAAAGTAAGTATGGTCAGTTGGCAGCCGCAGCCGTAAAACAACAGCTGGAAGATTTTGGTATAAATTCCCTTAAAGGAGGCATAAGTAACCCTCATTTATGCCAATATCTATTGACTATTACAGTTACATCACTTGAAAATTTAATACAAAAAGCACTAGACATGGAACGTTTACAACAAACAATGCTGAACTCACCACTAGCATACCAGTCTCCATCCGCGACAAACCCCCTGATGGCCCAAAATTACGAGCGATTGGGCTCACAAATAAAAAAAAAATGAATTCAAGGGGACGTTCAAAATCTATTTACAACCTCGGTTGATTTATCCCCTAATCCAAATATATTAACTCTCGAAAATAATCATAACTCATATCTAATGAATAAATCTAGTAACCTGAGTCATGAGGGTAAAAACATAAGCTCCTTAACTGCAAACATCACTTGTAGCTTTTGTAAAAAGCGGGGGCATACTTACTCTGACTGTCTTAGGCGCAAAAACACCCCGTTTTGCGACATTTGTAAAAAATATAACCACGACGCTGGCGAATGTCGAAGCCCGCAGTATAATGGCTCAGAAAATAATGTGCAGCACTATAATAGACAAGCGTTTAACCCTAACTCACAGGATAATGTGGCAAGACCATGGTACGGCAATAATAGTCGCCAACGTAGCAATACCCAATTAAAAAATTATTCGCCTTGGCCTCATTATACCAGCAGCAACCCGCAATTTAATAACAATGAAAAGTACAGTCAAGGGAACTCATTAAACCAAAATTATAATACACTTCCGAGCCACTTAAAATACCCCCAACAACAAGACAGCAATAGACCCCCAATAGACAACACTCAAAATGTAGGGAACTCGCAACCACGCGAACGAGCTGTGTATAACATAAACTTAACCTGTGAATTTTTTGGCAGGAACGGGCACTCGGTAAAAGAATGCTCCCAAACGTCGGGACCAACTCCACCGGCCCGACGATAAAAAAAAACAAAAAACATACCACAGACGTTACAGCCTTGCGCCCCGATTGTACACCTACCATTAGACATAACACAAAATAAAATGCCCAACTTTCTGGTGGATACGGGCGCAGAAGTCAGCCTCATTAAACAACGCTCTCTGAAACCAAAGCTAATAATAAACACCAAAAACAACTGCACCCTTCAAACTCCTTTCGGTAAGGGAACAACCCTGGGTAGCTGCATAGGCAACTTTAATTTACCCACTAAAATCCCTTGCAGTTTTCAAGTGGTAAAAGATATGCCGGAGCTCGCAACAGACGGACTATTGGGGAACGACTTTCTGTCAAAAAATTGTATCATAGAAGGTCGCAATAACATCCTACGCTACCCAAGACAGCGCAAGTGACGATTTATTTCTTCAAAATTTCAATACGGAGGTAACCATAAACGATTCAGGTAATAACGAATCGGGTTGCGAAACTCCAAACAAATTTTCAAAGTCACGCTGTCTTCAAAATTTCAATACGGAGGTAACCATAAACGATTCAGGTAATTACGAATCGGGTTGCGAAACTCAAAACAAATTTTCAAAGTCACGCTGTCTTCAAAATTTCAATACGGAGGTAACCATAAACGATTCAGGTAATTACGAATCGGGTTGCGAAACTCCAAACAAATTTTCAAAGTCACGCTGTCTTCAAAATTTCAATACGGAGGTAACCATAAACGATTCAGGTAATTACGAATCGGGTTGCGAAACTCCGAACAAATTTTCAAAGTCACGCTGTCTTCAAAATTTCAATACGGAGGTAACCATAAACGATTCAGGTAATTACGAATCGGGTTGCGAAACTCAAAACAAATTTTCAAAGTCACGCTGTCTTCAAAATTTCAATACGGAGGTAACCATAAACGATTCAGGTAATTACGAATCGGGTTGCGAAACTCCAAACAAATTTTCAAAGTCACGCTGTCTTCAAAATTTCAATACGGAGGTAACCATAAACGATTCAGGTAATTACGAATCGGGTTGCGAAACTCCAAACAAATTTTTAAAGTCACGCTGTCTTCAAAATTTCAATACGGAGGTAACCATAAACGATTCAGGTAATTACGAATCGGGTTGCGAAACTCCAAACAAATTTTCAAAGTCACGCTGTCTTCAAAATTTCAATACGGAGGTAACCATAAACGATTCAGGTAATTACGAATCGGGTTGCGAAGCTCCAAACAAATTTTCAAAGTCACGCTGTTCTCAAAATTTCAATACGGAGGTAACCATAAACGATTCAGGTAATTACGAATCGGGTTGCGAAACTCCAAACAAATTTTCAAATTCACACTGTTCTCAAAATTTCAATACGGAGGTAACCATAAACGATTCAGGTAATTACGAATCGGGTTGCGAAACTCCAAACAAATTTTCAGCTCATATAACTACAAATAACTTCAGAAAAAACAATGCAATCGAGCACCCTTTAATATTAAAAATAAAATTCGATAAACCATGTTGTATCCCCGCACGAACACTAAGCTTCGAAAGGTATTTGATCGATTGAGAGAAAATAATCTCAAACTCCAGTCCGAAAAATGCCAATTTTTAAAAAAAGAGGTGGTATACTTGGGACATATTTGTTCGGAAAATGGAGCTTTACCAGACTCACGAAAAATTGAATGTGTGCAGAATTTCCCCACACCCAAAACCACGAAGCAAGTACAATCATTCTTGGGACTCGCTAATTATTATAGGAAGTTTATCCCCGAATTTTCAAGAAAAGTACGACCCATTACTAACCTTCTTCGGAAGGATACCAAATTTCTCTGGACCCCTAAATGTGAAGAATCGTTTCAAACCATCAAACAATCATTAGTTTCACCCCCTCTTCTTATTTACTCAAATTTTACCAAACCCTTCAACTTGACAACTGATGCTAGCAGCGAAGCATTAGGTGCGGTCCTTTCACAGGGTGAGGTTGGAAAGGACCGGCCAATCGCTTACGCAAGTCGAACTCTTAACAAAGCAGAGTGCAATTATTCAACTATAGAAAAGGAACTACTCGCCATCGTATGGGCGGTGAAAAACTTTCGTTGTTACCTCCGAGGTAGACCTTTCACGGTTTATACCGATCATAAGCCTTTGAAAGGCATTTTTAACGTAAAAGATCCAACTACTCGGTTAGTACGATTCCACCATAAGTTATCAGAACATGACTACAAAATTGAATACAAACCCGGCAAATACAACACAAATGCCGATGCCCTTAGCCGAATAAAAACAGACGAACAAAAAAATCAATACTTTCCTCAAGTCAGCTTATTGAAAGAACAACCGACATTCAATACAAAACCAGTTTTGAACATTATCACACGATCTCAGACAAAACTAAAAGATACTATTCCACCCATTGAAAACCACAAAAAACGTTACAATCCCCCCAATCACCCACCGAGACAGACCAAGTTAAAATAACCGAGACAGGAGTTGACGAACAAAACACAACCAGGGAAAACCCAGAATCTTCACCTCACCAAAAACGAAAACCTGTTGAAGTTATAACCTCCCCCGAAGAGATTAAAATAATACTTAAAGACTATCACGATTCTCTTTTTGGAGGTCACCAGGGAGTCATAAAAACTTTTAAGAGAATTCGTCAAAAATACTGGTGGAAACATATGTTCCGCGATATCAAACTCCATATAAAACAATGTAAAAAATGCCAAACCATGAAGGCTTCCCGCTTAACCCGAATGCCAATGGTCATCACAGATATTGCAAAACAACCATTCGAAAAAATCTACCTGGACATAGTAGGTCCTCTTGAAGAGACTAATTTCGGCAATAAATACATCCTGACTTTTCAGGACAACCTTACAAAATTTGTCGACTGGTATGCCCTCCCAAACGCTGAAGCAGAAACTATAGCCCGGATTTTTTTTGACAAATTATTACCCGATATCGGATTCCCCAGAAAATAGTGACTGATCAAGGGTCTAATTTCTCAAGCGATTTATTTAAAAGTGTATGCAAACTTCTCAAAATCAAAAAACTTCAGACATCCGCTTATCACCCCCAATCGAATGGTGCTCTAGAACGAGCACATAGACCCCTGATTGAATACCTACGCACGATAATAGATCATAACTCTAAAACATGGGATCAATTTCTACGTACGGCAGCCTTTGTGTACAATAACAGTGAACATGAAGGGACGAAACTGACCCCAATGGATTGTTTATATGGCTTCAAGTCGGATGTACCCTCTAATTTAAAACGAGAACCAGAGCCCTTATACAATCACGAAAATTATTATCACCTCTTACGGTATAAATTACAACAGTCCTATAATCTAGCCAGGAAAAATATTCTAGCAAGTAAAAGACGGTCCAAAGAAAATTACGACAAAAATTTGCATCCATCTCATTTTGTTGTAGGTGACAAAGTTCTGCTCAGGAATGAAAGCAGAAAACATAAATTGTCGCAACTATGGGTTGGACCCTATTTAATTGAAGACACCCTAGGGCCAGTAAATTCGATTATAAAAATAGGAAAACGAAGGGTGAATGTCCACAATAATCGCCTCAAACCCTTCTTTGAATAACGACAGCCTCATCATAAAATTTCAACATCATTTTTTTTTTTTTTGATTTTTTTTCTTCGCTCTCTTTCAACTTCAATATTTTTTCCGTCCCCTCTCTCTTTCGAAAATAGATGTATACAAACAATAACACTCTCAACCATATTTGAAAAATCAAAAAGGGATCAAATAACCCCGAGTGGGTGGCAGAGACCATCAATTGTTTCAAACAAATGATTTACCCAAATTTAGAGAGAATCCCTCACTAATCGCAGGGATTCTCTTCCTTGAGGAGGGAAGGTATGTTATGTAAATCATCTGCCGGAAATGCTGAGGAATATTTATGCGATTGACACTGGAGTCGATCACATAAATATTCCTCTACAATAGCCAGGCCACATGTTTTATTTTTGTTCCGCCCCTGCTGATCCTGAGGAATATTTATGCGATTGACACTGGATTCGATCACATAAATATTCCTCTACAATAGCCAGGCCAAATGTTTTATTTTTGTGCCACCCTGCGGATCTTGTATACAAAAGACCGGCAGTAAATTATGTTCTATTTCTGCTTATGTGATTAGAAACAGTCATATAAGCGGAAAAGATTTTTAAAAACAAACAAAAACCCGGCGATAAATTATTTTTTAGTTCTGCTTATGTGATTGTATTTAGAAACAATTATATAAGCAGAAAATACTTTCTAAAATTTTTTCTCACGCGCCACCAAAGGGCATTATTTTTGGCGCCACTAAATCTAAGTAAATAGGGTTGAAGTTTAATTTGAGAGTGAGTCGTTTTTTAGGAGCCGGACTTAACAGTCGTTTTTTAAGAGCCGAACTTGGCAGTCGTTTTTTAAGAGCCGTGTTAAGGAGTCGTTAATCAGCAGTCGAGTGATCGTGCCTGTCAAATGTGGTGATATAGATTGTTGTGGTGTTTTCATAAAACAAAAGAAATTATATACTTAAATATCTTATTAAAAATTAACTAATTGTGAAATTTGACTTAATAATTCAACGAAAAATAAAAATTAAACTTTTTGCCTCACAAAGGAAAGAATAAATAAGTCAATGTATTTTTTTTTAAAGAAATTTAAAAATTTTAAATTTCGTGAATTTCGTGAATTAAGAAACAAAGGAAAAACCTTTTGCGAAACTATTTAAATTTTGTGAATTAAAAACAAATTGAAAAAACTATTGCGAATTAGTGAGAAACAGTTGAGTTATATAAATATAAAAAAGCGAATTTAATTAAAAGGGTTGCAAAGAAAGATTAAGAAAAAAAAAGGATATGGGAATTTTAAATTTTTAAAAAAGATTACTAAATATATTTTGTACTATTAACTTAGATTGTAGCGAAACTATTTAAATACTGTGAATTAAGACACCTTTTGCGAATTAATCAGAAGCAACTGAGTTATATAAATATAAAATAGAGAAAGTAATTAAAAGGTTTGCAAAGAAAGAAGAAAAAAAAAGGATATGTGAATTTTAAATTCTAAAAAGATTACTAAATATATTTTGTACTATTAACTTAGATTGTAGCGAAACTATTTAAATACTGTGAATTAAGAAACAATTGAAAAACCTTTTGCGAATTAATCAGAAGCAATTGAGTTAAATAAATATAAAAAAGAGAAAGTAATTAAAAGGTTTGCAAAGAAAGAAGAAAAAAAAAGGATATGGGAATTTTAAATTTTTAAAAAAGATTGCTAAATATATTTGTACTATTAACTTAGATTGTAGCGAAACTATTTAAATACTGTGAATTAAGACACCTTTTCCGAATTAATCAGAAGCAATTGAGTTATATAAATATAAAAAAGAGAAAGTAATTAAAAGGTTTGCAAAGAAAGAAGAAAAAAAAAGGATATGTGAATTTTAAATTGCAAAAAGATTACTAAATATATTTTGTACTATTAACTTAGATTGTAGCGAAACTATTTAAATATTGTGAATTAAGAAACAATTGAAAAACCTTTTGCGAATTAATCAGAAGCAATTGAGTTATATAATATATGTTAATGTAAAACTTTGCAAAATAAAATAATAAAAAAAAAACCCAACAAATTAAAATATATGTGCTTTAGCAGGAACTAGTCTACACAAAAAAAAAAAGAATTATATATATATATATAACAGTGGTCACATTGATTGGAATGTGATATATGTTTTTCTGCCCCACAAGTTGCTGGCGAATATTTTTTGGAGTCAGTGGCTTATTAGTTACCGACTCTTCCAGTCTAAATTTTGCGTGTTTAAATTAAAATTAGTTTGTCAGTAAATTAAAGTTATTTTGTCAGTTTTTTAGCTCTGTTGTGAATTTATTATGCATATTTTTATAAATATTAATTTTAAAATGTTTCTCAAAAGAAATTACTTCAAAAAGTTAAACATTCAAGGAGCAAATTTTATTATATCCAAATTCAATTATGGCTAACCAACAACAGCCAAAGGCTTCGAATTTGCCGATTGGTGTTGCTGAAACTGAAACAAGCTATGTTCCGCCAATTTTTATTCAATTTCCGGATGGAACATTTCAGCCAGTTAATGCTAGGCCATCACAAATGGGATATAGAAACTGGCCATATGACCCCCAATACGAAACACAATATATACCCAATTATAATGTCAACCCTACGCCACTTCCGTACACTAGTAATTTTTATTCAAATAAGACTCCAAGTCATTACACTCTCAGAATTAGAAAATCAACTTATTAAGTTTTGGGACATGCCAGTTGCTGGAGAAGGGATACAAGACCTTGAAGAGATTATTGTCAAAGCCTCTTTCGTGAAAAACACTTCCGACAACGGATGGGCGTTATGTGGTTCCAATCCCCTTTAAATTGGACCCACCTACTCTTGGACATTCATATCGACGTGCTCTTAAGATTTTTCTTGCTCAAGAGCAACAATGGGAAAATAATCCAGAACTTAAGCTGATGAGTCTAACTTTATGAAGGAGTATATGGAACTCGGGCATATGAGTGAGATTCCATTTGATCATCAACGTAACGAAAACGGAAACGTTTCATATATTCCTTACATGGGAGTTCTTCGAAAGGACGCCATTACTACCAAGCTGTGAATCGTATTTAATGCAAGTTCAAAATCTAACAATAGCGTTAGTCTCAACGATCAAATTAACCCTGGGCCTAAGTTTCAAACACATATTTTTGATATAATCACATGACTACGGCAATTAAGATATATGTATTCAAGTGATATTACCAAAATGTTTTGTCAAATATTATTGCCCGAGAGTGAGGAAAGAAAGCTTACGGTTTTTGATAGATCATCAAAAGATGCCTATTTAACTGAATATCAACTCAATACAGTAACTTATGGGCTTGACTGCAGTCCTTGGCAAAGTATTCGAACCATCCATCAATGTGCGAAAGATAATAAAGTGGACGAGAAAACAGTTCAAATCATTACAGAAGGCTTTTACGTTGATGATTTGATCTACGGTGCTGATTCCACCGAAGAATGTCAAGAGGACATTCAAAAAATAACAAAGACTATGGAAGCTGGTAAGTTTTTGATAACTAAATGGAGAGCCAATCATACAAAAGTTCTCGATAAAGTAGCAAAAAAGGCAAAAATTGATGCTTATATCGATATGACCAAAGAGGAAGGCGCTATAAAAACACTTGGCCTAATATATACTCCATCAAAAGATGCTTTCACTTTTAATGTAAAAAATACGACAAAGTTACATGTACCAAACGAGGATTATTGTCAGCAACTGCCAGTCTTTACGATACCCTTGGATTGTTACTTCCAGTGGTAATGAAAATGAGGATATTAGTGCAGAGACTATGGCAACAAAAGGTTGATTGGGACGATGAAATCGACCCTGGAATTCAGAAAGAGTTTGAGTGACTAATAACTGCTCTACCTTTACTAAATACTGTAAAAATTTCCCGATGGATGGGTTGTTTAACAGATTCTAACGTTGAGCTTATCGGGTTTAGTGATGCGAGTGGTGAAGGTTATGCTGCGGTGAGTGGCACCAGAACACTTAATAACTTTGAGATTCATCTATTTGCTGCCAAGGGAAGAGTGACACCCTTAAAGACAAAAGCTAATCAAGATAGAAAGTTGTGTACGATCCCAAAAATGGAATTGGAGGGAATTCTATTGCTTACTGAACTTTACCAAAGCATTTTGAAGTGCTTTTCTAACTAGAACATTCATTTCACAGCTTATACAGACTCTGAAGTTTCACTAGCATGGTGTAAAGGCAAGGCAAAAAAGGCAAGAAAGATAACCTGAACAGTTCTGTCAAGCGAAGAGTTAGCAAAATACTTAAAATTATTTACCCCGATAATCTACACTACGTAAAATCAAAAGAAAACCCAGCTGATCCTGCGTCACGAGGGTTGACCCTCATCAATTTCTTAATTGCCGAAATCGGAAAATGTGCCCAAATGGTTGATAAGTGGCAATCTTCTAAATACACCTTTTGAAGGGAAAACTACTACAGTTCTGATAATTAAAATTAATGTGCAAAATGAAACATATATTGAAAGATTCTCTTACTTTGCTAAAGTGCTAAAAATCACTGCAATTTGCAAAAGGTTCATTGATAATCTAAAAAGCGCCGTAACATGTATAAAGAAACAAAAATAAAAACGAGTTTTAGTCGGTTAAATTCAGTAAAAGTATTAAACAAGCCATCAGCGACAGAAATTATGGAGGCCAAACTTTTACTGATACGAGTACAACAACAGTTAGAATTTGAAGCAGAGCTTAAATTAATTCTTTCTGGTAAGACTATATCTCGAAAGCATTAGTTGTCGACTCTGGATCCTTAAATTGACAACCAGGGAATTCTTAGAGTAGGGGGGAGATTAGATGCTGCACCTATTCCGCATGAGCAACGACATCCAATTCTGTTGAAAAAGTGTCATTTAGTAGATCGAGGTGCTGGAACAGGAGCAACCTGTTTTGCGAATCCCGTATTTCTTCTGGGTATCATAGGCGTGGTTGGGCCTTTCCGTATGTTATCAAAATTATGTGCATGCTGTTAAAGGTTCTTTTACCTTTAATTTGTCTTTAGATGCACTAGTTATTCAAATACAAAAAAGGTTCAATTGCACAATAATACGTAAAGATATATTTCGTTATTTTTATTAACACACAAAAAAAAAGAACAATTCTTATAATAAATTTACACAAAACTAATTAAACTTAAGTTGAATGATTGTGACCAGGCTTTTAGCCGAGACACCTTGAAGATCTGCTTGAGGCGATTGCACCCCAACAGAATTATAATATAGATTTTGTATGTTGTTGATCATGCGGTCTCTGCCAGAATGACCAGAATGTCGAATCCCTTTCCTTTATATAGACTTTGTGTGAGAACAAATGTTTCTTATCTTGACCAGACGACACACAACTACTTTACTTACGCGACAATTCTTGCTATAATGTTTCCGGGCTAATGTAATTAAAATCAAAAGTAAATTAAACGTAAACACATTGTGCTGATATGACGAGATCGTATTTTATCGCGTAAACAAAACAGTTGTGTGTTTATGCTGTGACAAATATAAAAGACATTGTGATACATTGTATTAAATTACAATATGCCACAATGTAGTTCAAGATATATATATATATAAAATAAACTAAAAGGTAAGGGATTCAACATTCTCGCCCCCTGCTGAATGCATATTCAGTTGATTTTTATACGAGGAATTCTGTTTCGAAACGGGATGACTCGTTTTTATTGGTGGTTGGATCCTGTCTGGCGATTGTGGGCCTTTCATTAGATGATTTTGCACATAGGTGTTGTCGAGCCTTCCAGAATATAAAGGTTATAATTAGTGTTATTAGCGCTAATGATCCATATCCGACTATGAATTGGTGTGTATCATGCACTGTGTATTGTTCCCTTGATTGCGCCTTAAGCTGATCTATACGGTTTTTTAACTTTAGTAGTTCTTCCCTGGTTGAATTATAAGTTGCGTTATCGCTGCCATTATTTTTGTTTTCAACTGCTTGCATTGTATTGAATTCTATCGGTAAGGTCAAGTTGCTCGCAGGTGTAAATGATATTCGACTGTGTGAAGGGTACGTGTTGTGTCCCTGAATAATAAATGCTGATTGTTTAATTAAGCATTTACTATTTAATTCCAGAATTCCTGTTTCGGTCAGTGTAACATGGGTTATGTTGTTTTCACAAATCAGATCCATCGTGGTTGGTGTTGACATAGCGTAGAGCCATTGGTTTGGGCTGCAAAGTTGAACCCAATGGGGTCCATTATTCATTTTGATTGTATTACAGGTGTCTGGGTGTTGAATGTGGTTGAGCAACTCCATTTCGCAGCTGCTTGATGTGGAGCTTCGTCGCAGCACGGCGTGTTTTTGTCGGCAGAGATGATTGCCGTTTGATGCCATCTGGCAGTCATGCAGTTCTTGTGATTTGAGGGGATAGTATTTGTCTCGATACAGGTTGACTAACAAAAATTTTGTCGATGTTTGTAGGGTAAAGAATGAGCCATTACTTAGTACTGGTACTGGTGTAACCTTGTAGAGTTCAAAGTTCTCTGATGACACTAACGGTAACGTGAGTTTGAAGAGAATGCGGTGTTCTAAGATTTTCCCTTCAATACTCATGAGCTTGTAATAATTGAACACGTCTGCTATCTTGAGTGGTAATTGCAAAGTGGTGGGCAACTGTGCCTTTATATAGGTTAATTCTTCCTTCATTTGACTCGGAGTTATTAATTGAGCATTGATTCGACCCTTATGGGTATCTGTCAATACTGACAAAATATCAGTTTGTGCCTTAAATAAACTGGAAGCACTAAGTGACGCCAATATGCTTATCGAGTTCACTATCTGGGCGTATCCTTCTTGTTGAAGTTCAGTGGTAAGCACACTAAGGCGTTGATTGGCTTGCTGGATGTGTGAGTCTAACCTGATAAATTGTTGATGAATCGAGTCTTCTTGTTTTTTTATTATATTAGCTGTCGCATCCATTATAGATGTTTGATTTTGCAATAAATGATAGAGGTGATTGTTGTTGTCATTTATTTCGTCAATTGTTTTGGACATTTTCTCCGCGTATTCCGAGTCAAGGATGCCAAATAACGAACTGGCTATGTTACCGATTATATTTATCGCTCCTCTTTTTCTGCGTGCGTTTAGATTTCTACCTGACAGAAGTAAATGGTTAGCAGCCAACTGATTTTGAATCTGCTTGAAGTGCTGTCCTATTGATGTACATAATTCTTTTTGCGAGAGCTGCTGGCAGGTGTTCATGATTTCGTGTGTGCAGTTCCTCAAGAAGTCATATTCCATCCAGTAAGAATTCATGTCGTAGAAAACAATGAGCTTCCATTCGTTAGAGATGATGCTTGCTAAACCAAGGTTTTCAAAATAGATGCCTGGGTTATTTACAAATGGTTTAACTTTAATTAGATGCGCTGTGCTAAGTGGAATAAGTAGAAATGCTACTAATATTGCCAAAAGTGCTGATCCAATCGATGGTTTCTTCTTTTTTGGTTGGGTGCATTGGTCGTCGAGACTTGAAGCTGTACTAGGCCTTCTGGAGAGGTTAGTTTGACCTTGAGACGTGCATGGTTTTGATTCTGGATGTTCCTCTTCCTTCATGCCCTCGATAGGCAACGGAGCTAATTTATGTATAGGACGCCTAACTATACCCTTCATGGTGCGAACATCAGCCACACGAACCAGCCCATCTTTACCACGTATGACGTTTACGATTCGACCCATGGGCCAACTTAATGATGGAGTGTTTTCTTCATGAATAAGAACCATGTCATTATTTTGGATGTTTTGACACTTTTGTTTCCATTTGTACCTATATTGCAATTGGTGCAAATATTCGGTGCTCCAGCGAGCCCAAAATTGATTCTTAAGTTGGTTTACATGCTTCCATCGACTGATTAGGCTGGTTTTGACAGGAGATGCAATCACGTCTACTGAACTAGTTAAGGGTTCTCCTATGAGAAAGTGTCCTGGAGTGAGTGCGGTCAAATCGTTTGGATCTGATGATGTAGGTGTCAATGGCCGCGAATTCAATATGACTTCAACTTCCGTAACGGCTGTCTCGAGTTCTTCGTATGTGAGCGATGCCTCTGATATGATTCGTTGAAGTAAGTGCTTAGCTGATTTGACGGCGGCCTCCCATAGTCCACCAAAATGTGGAGAACGGGAAGGAATGAACTTGAACTCTATTCCCTTTGTGCTACATTTAGTGATGATTTCGCTCTTGGCCTTGTCAGAGGTTAAGCCTTCACGGAGATCTAGTAGGTTCTTGGCACCTACGAAATTGGTAGCATTATCGCAATATATTGTTTTACAATGTCCTCGCCGCGCAATGAATCTGCGCAATGCAGCTAAGAATGCTTGTGTAGTTAGATCGCTGACTACTTCGAGATGTGTTGCCTTTGTGGCGAAGCAACAGAAAACTGCAATATAGGCCTTTTGTGGTCTCTTCCCACGAAGCTTGTAGTGTATCCATATTGGTCCACAAAAATCAATTCCGGCTATGATAAAAGGCCTGGATGGTTGAACTCGATCGCTTGGTAGATCTGCCATTATTGTGTCAGCAGTTTTGGTTTTATCTTATTGCATTGGATACAGTTATGCACAATTGAGCGTGCCAAGATCTTGCCTTTAATAGGCCAAACAGTTTGTCTGGCTATGGCGAGAAGAGTTTGAACTCCCACGTGTAAGTGCTCCCGATGAATGTCATTCAATAGAGACTTCGTCAAGTGATGATTGTATGGTAGGAGTGCTGGGTGTTTTGCCTCATATGACAATATTGACTCTTGTAGACGGCCACCTACTCGAATGATGCCTTCTGCATCTAAAAAGGGGGTAAGACTGCTGATGCTACTGCTTCTGGCAACTTTCCCAGTTCTCGCTAGATTTTGATAATCTTCCTTAAGTTTTTGTTTTTGCATGATTCTGATTATTGCCTTGAACGATCGATCTAGTTCAAGGACTGTTATCGGAAAATTGCTTGAGTCCTTAGTCTTCCTTGTTTGTGGTGCATTGTTGCGTGCACGCTGAATGAATCTATATACGTAAGCGATAATTCGTTGTGCTTTCTTGAAAGAGTTAAATGACATTACTCCGTCTAACCCAGTTTCCGTTTCTTTTGCTACTAACATAGATGCAGATTTCCGTCTCTCGGTTTTAAATGGCAATGGCCATAGCTTCTCTGAACCGTGTAAAAACCTTGGCCCATAAAACCATGCATGGCAATCCATGAGTTTGGTTAGCATAATTCCTCTGGAAAGCACATCAGCTGGATTATCTTGGGATCCTACATGCCGCCATTGTTTAGGATCTGTTATTTGTTGTATCATTGATATTCTGTTAGCTACAAACATTTGGTATGATGACGATGGTGAGTTTATCCAGTTTAACACAATTTCTGAGTCCGTCCACAGATATATAGGTGTGTTGGTTAACTGTAAGTCTCTTTTTATGCGTCCAGCTAATTCCGCAGCTAATTTGGCTGCGCACAATTCTAAACGTGGTATGGTAGATGTCTTTAATGGTGCTACACGAGACTTTGCACATAATAATCTCACTGTAGTGACCTGTTCCTTGTCTATTGCTCGTATGTATGCTGCTGCACCAAATGCCTTTGCCGATGCATCAGCAAAAAGGTGTAATTGGGTAGTTTTCGGAGTTTTTGATGTAAAAACATGCCTGGGGAATTTAATGTTGTGTAGTTGCTTTAACTCTTGACGGAAATTGCTCCAATAATGATGTAGTTCTTGCCTAAGTGCTGCGTCCCAGTCACATTTTTCAGTCCACAATTGTTGAAGGAAGATTTTTGCGTTGACTACCACTGGAGCCATGATGCCTAAATGATCGAAGAGTCTGGCGATGTCAGAATAGGCGGTTCGTTTTGTGATCTTAGGGCAATCCTTCCAACTGGTTTTAATGCAAAATTTGTCCTCCTTAGGTAACCAAGTCAACCCTACTGTTTTTATATGATCTTCTACCTTATCGCAAAAGTCAAGTTCGATTTCTTGATCGTGTAATGGAATTTTGTGTAAAAGTTGAGGATGATTGGCACACCACTTTCTAAGTTTGAATCCTGCAGATCTTAGAAGTGTTTGCAGTTGTGATTGTATTGCTAAGGTTGTAGTTAACGTATCGGCACCTGTAAGAACGTCGTCCACGTAAAAATCTGATTTCAGCACCTTAGCTGCTTCAGGGTATGTCTGGGTGTTCTTCAGCCAGCGATTGTAAGCATTTTGTAGCTAAGTATGGTGCAGATGTCGTGCCATATGTTAGTGTGGATAACTGATAACATTTAAGCTCATCGTCAGGATTGTCTCTCCACCAGATTAATTGATATTTTTGTTGATTTTGATGAACGAGAACTTGTCTGTACATTTTCTCGATGTCAGCGGTGAAGACAAATTTATGCATGCGGAATCGTAATAAAATAGAAAATATGTCATCTTGGATAGTAGGACCCGTGGCTATTATATCATTTAAGGAGACGTTTGTTGTCGTTTTGGCGGAAGCGTCAAATACCACTCGAAGTTTTGTTGTGCTGCTAGTTGGCTTAAATATGCAATGATGTGGTAAGAAATAGTATGGCTTTTTGATTTCAGAGAGATTAATTTCACTCATGTGATTTAGTTCTCTATATTCATTTATGAATTTCTTGTATTCAATGCTAAGATATTTGTCTTTGGACAGCTTCCGTTCTAATGCCTTAAAGCGCTGCAATGCCACGTCCTTTGATTCGCCCAAGCTTGTAGGCTCCTTGATGAACATTAGCTCTACGATGAATCGTCCATCTACATGTCGCCTCATAGTTCTTTTGAAGTGTATTTCACATTGTTCCTCCGCCATTGTAAGTTTTTTGGTTTGCGAATCCACATTTTCTAAAAGCCACGTTTTTTCGATCTGTGTTTCTAAAAATTCTTCAATAGTATTTATTCCACACGTTGCCATAGAGTGACACTGTGAATTATTCACCTTCCCTGATACAGTCCACCCAAAAACAGTGTTTTGCAATATGGGTAGTGAGTTGCTTAATCTGATTTGCCCTATGGATAAAATGCTGTAGTATAGTTCCGCCCCAATGAGCAAGTCTATTGGTGATGGTTGATGAAATGTTGGGTCAGCGAGTGGTATGTTAGCTGGTATGTGCCAATTTGCTATATTGATTTTAGTTGAAGGTTGTTCTGAGATGATATTTGTCAAGATGAAAGTTTCCAATGACGCTTGGAAACTATTGATGCAGGATCTTATACTAATGTTGACCCTTTTCTGAGTTGTTTGCTTTAAAGTCCCTATACCTTCAATTTTGATATCGCTCTTTGCTGTCTTCAGTCCAAGCTTTCTTGCAATTCGCTCTGTTATGAAATTTATCTGTGACCCAGAATCTAGTATAGCTCGGCATCTGATACTAGTTCCGTCATGTTTTTCTACTTCAACTATTACGGTACCAAGCACAACATAGTTTGCGTTTGCCTCTGATTTGAGGTTGGCAGTAAGTGCGGCCTGCTTATGTCTTGATGTACTGATAGCTGTTTGTGATGCAAGAATCGGTGCACTCTTTACTAAGTCAGATTGCTGCGGTTCGAGGTGTGTTATGTGTAACAGGGTTTCCGCATTTCAGGCACCCCCGGCTTGGGCAGGAAAATAAATTGTGTCCACCTTTGAGGCAGTTTAGGCACAAATTGTGTTTTTTAACTTGTTGAATCCGCTGTGCTGACGACAACTGCAGAAACTTGGGACACATAAATAATTGATGTCCAATGTGACAGATAGGGCAGTAGATTCTGACTGTAGCTGTTAGTGCCTTACGGCTGGTTGATGATTTCTGCTCCACTTTGTGACTGGTGCCGATTGCTTCTAATGATTGAAACCGATATTCCAAGAATCTTAAGAATTCATCAACAGATGGCAATTCCCTTGGTTTCGTCAAAGATTGTTCCCATAATGAATGGGTTGAACGATCTATCTTTTTAACCAGAATATGCATCAATATTGGGTCCCAGTTATCTGTGTTGATCACTGAGTTGCGCAGAGCAAGCAGACATTCCTGCGTGGTATCGTGAAATGAACGAATTGCAGCAGCGGTTTCCATTGCTATTGATGGTTGAGATAGCAGCTTATTGATCAATGCGTTGATTATCAATCTATTGTTCTCATAACGATCGCATAGTATTTTCCAGGCAATATCATAGTTGGCATCAGATGTTGATAAATGTTGTACAAGCTTCTGTGCTTCACCTACAAGACTAGACTTGAGATACCAGAACTTTTCACAACTAGCTATTGATTGATTGTGTACTAATTGTAAATATAAATCACGAAACTGGATCCACTTAACATAATCTCCTTCAAATTTGGGTAAATCTATTGTGGGAAGCTTCATGACTGGTTTAACTGAAGATTGGGATACGAGGGTTTGCTGCTGCCTCGTGTCTGCATTAAGCCCTTGCTGTAATTCCAATAAGGTTTGATGCACTAACTCTTCTAAGTTGAAATAGTCCTCCATAACTGTAAGGAGGCTGTCATTCGAGTTGCTTGATGCATCATTAAATAATTGCTGAATTGTAGTCCAAAGCTGTGTCAGGGAATTGATTTTGATGTCGAAATACACAGGCGATTGAGAGTGTTTGTCGTAGTCTAGTGTCTTGATTTTCTGCCTCAATTGTTGCATCAAAGCTGTAAAGAACTCAAATTTTGTGTCATTGGTTGTACGGTGATGTGGTTGTTCCGTGAAGTCACGCGGCTTAATTGCAGGAGGCTTTGGGGGGTCTGTGGTGGTATCTGTGTTTTTTTCATTTAGTTTAGAAGCGATTAGCTCTTTAATGCTTTCATATCCCTTCGCGAAGTATGGATGGTTACATTCATGACTGTAATTTTGTTGAATCTGGCGATCTACACTGTCGAAATCCTGCCATAACAATTCTAGATTCTTGAGCCGTGACTTCAAGTTCTCTGTTGTTTTCCGCAATGCGGGTTCTTTCTTGAAATTGCTTGCAATGCGCTTTATTTCATTACCTGTTTCCTCTTGCTGGGAGGCTAACTCCTCTAAATTAATGCTCATGTTTGAGTGTGTATGTTAGTTGATTGTAAATTGTAGGTACCACAAATGAATTTGTTTTATTCTTTCTTTAAGTGATTTTATTAATTCACAGATTAATTTAATTTATAACAAAAAAAAATCACGTCGGGGTCACCAAAATGTTAAAGGTTCTTTTACCTTTAATTTGTCTTTAGATGCACTAGTTATTCAAATACAAAAAAGGTTCAATTGCACAATAATACGTAAAGATATATTTCGTTATTTTTATTAACACACAAAAAAAAAGAACAATTCTTATAATAAATTTACACAAAACTAATTAAACTTAAGTTGAATGATTGTGACCAGGCTTTTAGCCGAGACACCTTGAAGATCTGCTTGAGGCGATTGCACCCCAACAGAATTATAATATAGATTTTGTATGTTGTTGATCATGCGGTCTCTGCCAGAATGACCAGAATGTCGAACCCCTTTCCTTTATATAGACTTTGTGTGAGAACAAATGTTTCTTATCTTGACCAGACGACACACAACTACTTTGCTTACGCGACAATTCTTGCTATAATGTTTCCGGGCTAATGTAATTAAAATCAAAAGTAAATTAAACGTAAACACATTGTGCTGATATGACGAGATCGTATTTTATCGCGTAAACAAAACAGTTGTGTGTTTATGCTGTGACAAATATAAAAGACATTGTGATACATTGTATTAAATTACAATATGCCACAATGTAGTTCAAGATATATATATATATAAAATAAACTAAAAGGTAAGGGATTCAACACATGCTGTGCACGAAAATCAACGTTTTGAATTTTAAGACAAAGATGCAATGCTTGTGGTAGATCTATTGGTTCTTTGATGCTTAATAATTTGGGAAGTTCGCCTTTGAGTCCTCTTACGAAGGTATCAAGCGCTTTATCTCAATAAGCTTGTGTCATCATATTCAGCGATTCCTAGCTTAGAACATAATTTATTTAGAATGAGAGACAAATGTTGGTAGCTTCTTGGTAGAATTCTGGGATCGTTGCCCTACCTTGCACTAATGTTGTCATTTCGTATTCTAGTGTTCCTAAATCTCGTTTATCCGCGTAATGTAAATTTAGACATTTAGATATTTTGTCCCAACTCAAAGGAGTATTGTATGACTCAAGAGCAATATCAGCGTGTCCAATGATTTTATTTCGAATGACGCTTAATATTCCAAAGTATTGTTATAGAATTATAGTAGGCTCACAGCAAAGTAGGCTGTGAGCTTACTATATAAAGAGCTGTCACCGAAAAATGGAAGTCAGTTTGGAGTTTCTTACTATTGAGTGAATTAGTTAGAGATAGTATAATTTAAGTAATATTATATTATAATAAATAGGATACAAAATAAATGTTAAAAGATAATAGTTAGATTGTATTTCGAATAACGTTGGGACAAAACGTAACATTGGTGTCAGAAGTGGGATTTATTTCTAATGGAAGCTTTAACAGTTGCGGAGTTAAAAGAAGAATTAAAGAAGAGAGGAAGAGTTACTACAGGAACGAAAGTGCAATTGTTAAGACAGTTAAAGGAAATAATGGAACCACAGGATTTTTTACAGGGCGATGTTGAAAACGAATCAATTAACCAGAATGGTCATAGCTTGGTAACAGTGAGTGACCTAACGTCTCTGCTACAAGCTATGGAGGAAAGAATAAATCAAAGAATATATGGAATTAAAAGACAGATATTTGAAGAAGTTAAAGAGGAAGATCAGGATGAAGCCTTTAAAAGATTGGAGAATGGAGTATGTGAGAATTTAGAAGAAAATCGAATTTTGTTAGAAAGAAGGATTGACCAATCTGAAAGGGATGTGGAAAAAATGACAAATGAAGTTAAACAGAAGATGGAAGTACTGGAGACAAATATGCGACGAATAGAGTTACATGGGGCTGTAACCACAAGAGGTTTCAAGCCACCGATTTTTGATGGAGAGATACCATGGGCTGTATATAAAGTGCAATTCGAAGCAGCAGTCAAATCATCTGGTTTGAATGATAAGGAGAAGGCAACAGCATTAATTCTGGCTTTGAGAGGATCAGCAGCAGAACTATTGCAAACATTACCAATGAAGGACCAAGAAAGTTACGACTTACTTGTCAAGGCTTTGGAATTAAGATATGGTGACCGGCATTTACAGCAGGTATATCGAATGCAGCTTCGTGCTTTGTTTCAAAAGTCTGGACAAAGTTTACAGGAGCTTCAAACAAATGTAGAGCGTTTGACCCGGCTATCATATCTGGAGCATGGGCAAGAATTTCAACAAGAGATTGCAGTAGAAATTTTTGTTAATGCGATTACAGATCGGGACTTACAGCAGGCACTTCGATTAGCAAGCAAGAGAACTACAACTGAAGTATTGGTCTTTGGTTTGGCTTACGAAGCAGCAAAACAGGCATCACGCAAAACAGCTCGAATATATGAGGCTGTTTCTAATAAAGAGTGGATGAGGAATCTTCCTAAAAAAGAAAAGGAAATCATGTGTTGGAGCTGTGGAAAAAAGGGTCATATACAGAAACACTGTAAAGCGGATGAATGGAAGACTTGTAAAGTAAGTGGCAAAGATGCAAGTTGAAAAAAGCAACGAGAGCAGCCGGAAAACTAGTAATCACCAATTTTTGGAGGCGGAAATTGGGGACTGATGCTGACGCCTCAAGAAAAACTGTCAGTATTGCTGGAATACGACAAATAGATGGAAGCTTAGGTGTAAGAGGAAAAATTAATGAAACGAATACTATCATCATAGTGGATACAGGCGCTTCAAAATCCATTCTAAGGTCAAATCTTGTACAAGATGAATGTATAAAAAAAAAAGGAAATTGGGAACTAAGGACCGCAACAGGAGGTTTGGCTAATGTTTATGGGGAAGTTGTACGGAAAATTACGCTGGGTAAATGGCAATTTCTCCAAAGATTTTTGGTAGCAGACATAACAGACAGTTGTATACTTGGTCTCGACTTCATGAAGGCACATGAGGTAAATCTAAACATTAAGGATAGAATCATGCAGTGTGGTATTCATTACTTTCCATTGAGTTTTGGATTGAGCAAATCCGCTGAAGTAAAAGTCATCATGTCTGATGAAGGGGTGCTTAGTAGTCATCAGCATGAACAAGCAAGGAGTCTGGTTGATCATTTTTCTGGAGTGTTCGCAAAAAATGATCTAGATTATGGACGCACAAGTTTGGTGAAACACCAAATTAATACAAACAGTAATGGACCTATTAAGCAAGTATACCGAAGAGTTCCGTTGGCAAAGCAATTGGAGGCTATAAGGATGATTGAGTCAATGCGAGAAGAAGGAATTATTGAAGAATCAAATAGTCCGTGGCGATCGCCAGTAGTGTTAGTAAAGAAAAAGGATGGTAGCGGTCGTTTTTGTGTCGATTATCGAAGACTCAACAATATTACGAAGAGAGATAGCTATCCACTTCCTAGGATTGATGACACCTTGGATACACTTTCAGGGTCTAAGTGGTTTTCAACTTTGGATTTGAAAAGTGGATATTGGCACGTAGAGCTTGCTCAGGAAGATAAAGAAAAAACAGCGTTTTCCATAGGTAATGGGCTTTGGCAATTCAAGGTAATGCCATTTGGATTGTGTAATGCACCTGCAACCTTTGAGAGGTTAATGGAGAATGTTCTGCGAGGATTGATAGGAATCACTTGTCTAGTGTATCTGGATGACATCATTGTAGTAGGAAAATCTTTTGATGAACATGCCAGAAACTTATGTGAGGTATTTAAAAGAATACAACAAGCTGGTTTGAAGCTAAATCCTAAGAAATGTCAATTATTTAGAAAACGCGTTCCATTCTTAGGACATATAATATCTGAAGAAGGTATTGAAACTCATCCAAGAAAAGTGGATGCAGTAAGGGATTGGCCAGTCCCTAGGAATAAAGAAGAGTTGCAGAGTTTTTTGGGATTAGCAACCTATTATCGGAAATTTATAAAAAATTTTTCAGATATTGCTGGGAGCTTGCATCAATTAACAGAGAAAAAGCAATCATTTGTATGGTCACCCATATGCCAAAGTAATTTCGAGAGAATAAAGGAAGAACTTTGTAAAGCACCTATCCTGAGCTATCCAAAACAAGGAACCTCGTTTATATTGGACACTGATGCTAGTAGCACAGGAATTGGTGGTGTCCTGTCACAAAATATAGACGGAAAGGAAAAAGTACTGGCTTATTTTAGCAGAAGATTGTCAAAAGCTGAGAGGAATTATTGTGTTACTCGAAGAGAGTTATTGGCTATAGTCAAGGCTACGGAACATTTTCACAAGTATTTGTATGGACCTAAGTTTTTGTTACGAACAGACCATGCATCGCTGAAATGGTTATTGAATTTCAAGGATCCTGAAGGCCAGATAGCACGCTGGATAGAGCGCTTACAGGAATATGATTTTGAAATTAGCTGTTATAGAATCAAATATAATATAATAAATATATGCATATATATATGTATATATCCGTCACAAGTAAAATAAAAGCAAAATTCCTGACTCCATCCATAAGATGCCAAGTCAGGGTAATCTAAACAAAGTAATAATTTTTAAATAATAATCTTTGAAAAATAAAACCGAATTTCCTGACTCCATCCATAAGATGCCAAGTCAGGGTAATTTAAAAACATATAATTCATATTATTATAAAAACAAACAAATTCTTCGAAAACTATTACTTTTGTTTATGCCTCAAGTGTTGGCTATTCAAATTACACTCGAGACATAAACAAATAAGAAAATAAAACATTATATTTATGATCTCGTCAATAAATGAGATCGTGGGAACACCCACATACAAGAGGGTAGTAATAGAATTTTCTTTTGACAAAAATATTAGTCGGTTACTAGATCTCGATTCGGGAAGTCCTCTCGAAAATTAATTTTTGAATATATTTATATATATAAAGTTAAATAAAATAAAAAGTTTAGATGAATACTGTTTTGTCGAATACAAGTAAAAATAAAAGAAATTAAATAAGTTACTGTTTTATTAAAAATATATAAAGTTAAATAAAAATCAATGTAAAGCTTGAATGAATATCGTTTTGTCGAATATAAGTAAAAATAAAAGAAATTAAACGAGTACTGTTTTATTAAATATATATAAAGTTAAATAAAAATTATAAAGTTTAAATGAATATTGTATTTTTTTGATTATTATAAAATTAAATTTGCTAAATAAAAAAATGAAAACATTGTTTTATTTATCAAACATATAATTGGCGCAGTCGGTAGGATATGTCAAGTGTATTTAACATTTTATTGAATACGCGTACTTTTCATTGTTTTGTGACATAACAACCAAATCAAATCATAGTGCATCAAAAGAAGTGATCAACTGTGACTCATAATTACATCCTCATCAACCATCATCGGTTTGCAGACATTTCTTCCGGAGAACGAAAAGAAATACCAAAACCAAACAGTTTGGAGGAACCTGGACTTCAGAAGATCAACAGAAGTGACCAACCGATAGTCCTCATCAAGAAAACAACAATTCATTAAAGTAAATATCTAGTAATTAGGTACAAATTTCCGCAAAATTTTTTTTTTTTTCTCTCCTCTTTTTTTTCTGTAACGAAAAAGAAATAAAATACAAAAACAAAACTGTAGGTATATATATACCAAATATATTTAAATATTGCTATAAAATTTGATTTATTAGATTAATTAAATTGATTAAATTAAATATTAAACTTAATTAAAATTTAAATACATATATATATATATATATTGCGTAACTAAGAAAATTTTTTAATATTAACTGAAAGAAAATTCCTTTTGCATCATGAAATATTATGAATGACAAAAAAACAGAAATAAATAATATAGAAAACCTTACAGAATTGTTAAATAATATAAGTATATCCGTTGATAAAACTAATAACACTAAAAATTGTGAAGGGATTGGCTCCTTTCAAAAAGTTCACATAAGCTCTACTACACCTCCAAAAAAAATGGCACAACTCGCCTTAACTATTGACCCTCTTAAATACTTAAATAAATTACCCGAATTCACAGGATATTCTGGGGACCTACAAAACTTTATTGGTCTTATAGACAAAGTTCATCCACTGCTTTTGCGATACGATGCACTATCACAAAGCATTTTTTCAGATACCATCAAAGCAAAAATAAAGGGCAAAGCCCGTGAAATAATCGAAATAAACAACCACTTAACATCTTGGCTAGAAATAAAGGAAGTCCTTATTAATAACTTCGGTGACAGTTCTACAATAGAAGAACTTTTCGATCAACTCAGAGGAACTACATTTAAAATCGATTGCATAAGCTTTTATAATGATATTAAAATAACACTTAGAAGATTAAACGTAAAAACCAAACTCTCTTGTGGAGACGACCTAGTAAAGGCACAAGAAACTATCACTAACAATAAATCATCAGCGCTTACCATTTTCAAAAATAAAATTCCAGAACCCATGCGCTCAATCCTCTATTGTAGAAACCCTTTAAGTTTAGAAGCAGCTATGGATATATTGTATGAATCAGGTTATGCATATCAAAACAACAATACACAAAAAATGAGCACCTATAGCCAAAAACTTAATAACAGAACTCCAAATACCAATTTTGTCAAATTTTCAAATGGTAATAATGACAACTTCAACCGCAAAAATGTAGCCAACCGCAAAGCCCAACCTAACTATAATTGGTATAATAACAAATACCCAGAAAATAATTCACTAGGTCATAGAACAGGTAATGAATACAATCAACGCCATAATTCGAACAATAACAAAAATTGGAATGGAGGAAATCAAAACTCATACAACAATAGGTATCAGAATAAGGTACAATTTCAGCGCTATCAGCAACCATTCATGGTTAATAGGGAACAAACCCAAGCCCGATACTTCAACAATAATGATACCAACGACCGCCCACAAAACCAATCTTGGCAAAAAAGATGGACAAACAACTATAGCAATAGCTCACATTTTGGTAACTCGAATGATACACACCAACGAAATAATCAACCTCATCCAGAACCAATGGATGTAAACACTACTGAAATTTTACAGAGTCCTACAACTCAAAATTTTCGTTCGAAAGCCTCGCTTGTCAATTACCCTATATCATAGTTAATAGCAGTACAAAACCACTCAAGTTTATAATAGATACCGGAGCAACGCATTCCATTATTAATCCAAATCTCTGTAGTCCAAAATTAATTCACTCACTTCAACAAAATATCATACTTAAAACATTAAAAGGCGAAATTCAAATTACCCAAAAAGCATTAATTCCTCTATTTCAAGAATTGGGGGACAACAATAAAAAATCTGAGTTCTATATTTACCCTTTTCACGACCAATATGATGGACTAATTGGCAATAACATTTTGATTCCTCTGAAAGCTAAGATTGATTACAAAAACCAGAATAACAGAAGAAAAAACCACAAATATTTTATTTAAAGAAAAGGAAACTAAAGTTAATTATGTTCTCAAAGGTAATGGTTGCATTAATCTTAATATACCAGTACTTCAAAGAAATGGTTTAGCCTTTCTACAGGAACAGAAGTCCGTAGATAAAAAAATAACTATAGCTGAAGGCGTTTATAATGTGCAAAACTATAAAGCTGATGTACAAGTTGAATCAAAAATCAATAGGCCTACGAAATTCACATTCAGACCGTTAGAAACAGTGGTAGTGAAGGAGGACAATTTTAATATAATACAAGAAGAACATATTTCACAAAAAATACGTACAGACCATCTAAACCAAGAGGAAAAACGAAAATTATACAAAGTTATTAAACAATTTAAAGATATATTTTATAAAGAAAACTCTGAATTATCGTTTACCAATGCCATCAAACACCGAATTCGTACTAAAGATGATGTACCAATTCACGTTAAATCGTATAGGTATCCTTACATACATAAGGAAGAAGTTGAAAATCAAATTGCAGAAATGCTGGAAAAAGGTATAATACAACCTAGCAACTCGCCTTATTCAGCACCAGTCTGGATCGTTCCAAAGAAGGAGGACGCCAGCGGTAAACAAAAATGGCGAATCGTTATCGACTACCGTAAACTGAACGATATAACAATCGATGACAAATACCCTATACCAAATATCGACGAAATTCTTAGCAAATTAGGAACTTGTCAGTATTTTACCACCCTCGATCTTGCTAAAGGCTTTCACCAGATTGAAATTGACAAGAGAGACCTCCATAAAACGGCATTTAGTGTAGAAACAGGACACTATGAATTTCTTCGTATGCCCTTTGGCCTAAAAACGGCACCCGCTACATTCCAGCGCCTAATGAATGACATCTTAAGAGACTACATCAATAAAATCTGTCTCGTGTACCTAGATGATATAATTATTTACTCCACATCCTTAGAAGAACATCTAGACTCACTTTGCAAAATTTTTACAAGACTTAGAGAAGTACACCTAGTAGTTCAGCTAGATAAATCTGAATTCCTGAAAAAGGAAACTGAATTTTTAGGGCATATTGTGACCTTAGAAGGCATACGCCCAAACCCCAAGAAAATAAAATGTGTGAAAAATTTTCCTTTACCCAAAACTTGTAAGCAAATCAAGCAATTCCTTGGCCTTACAGGCTATTACAGAAAGTTTATTAAAGATTATTCGAAAATTGCAAAACCTATAACTAAATTTTTGAAGAAAGGTCAAAAAATCAACTTAGGAGACCAACAATATAAAAATAGCTTTGAAATGCTTAAACGATTATTGATCACAGAACCAATACTAACTTATCCAAATTTCGAAAAAGTATTCACACTATCAACTGACGCAAGTCAATTTGCTTTAGGTGCTGTTTTGTCACAAGATGGTCACCCAATTTGCTACGCAAGTCGTACATTAAATGACCATGAACAAAACTACAGTACTATAGAAAAAGAACTACTAGCGATAGTTTGGGCAACAAAATATTTCCGCCCCTACTTATTCTGCAGAAAATTCATTATAGAAACCGATCACAAACCTTTGGAATGGCTGTTCTCTATAAAAGAGCCAAATTCAAAACTGGTACGATGGCGCCTAAAACTATCGGAATTCGACTATAAAATTCAGTATCGTAAAGGAACAAAAAACAAGAATGCAGATGCACTCTCTAGAATTGAAGCCAACTTTTTGCAAAAATCTACAACCCATGAGATACCTGAAAGTAAATCCTCACTCAATGTGTTTAAAACACAACTAGTTGTAAATAGAATAAATTCTGGAACGTTAAGAACCAAAAACCTTAAAATTTTCAATAAAACTAGAAAAATAATTAACGCAAAGGCAATGGACAAGGAAACGGCTATTACCATACTTAAACTGCACACCAAACCAAACTCTTTGAATGCAATTTATGTAGTAGATGAAGAATTTCTTAAAACAATTGAGGAAACTTTTCTTGAATATTTTTCCAATAGTCAATTAAAACTCATCAAATGCAACACATTATTAGAAGATATTATAGACGAAATAAAGTTGGCGGAGCTTATCGAAAAAGAACACTTAAATAACAACCATCGTGGCATCACAGAAGTATATAGTGAAATGAAACTAAAATACTTCCACCCTAAATTACACACAAAAATAACGCAGTTTATTAATAACTGTGAAATTTGCAATGTCGAGAAATATGAAAGAAAACCTATTAGGCAAAAATTTCAGATAACAGAAACCCCTGCTAGACCAAACGAAACTATTCATATAGATGTCTTCTACACATTAGAGAAAAACATCTTCCTGACTTTTATCGACAAATTTAGTAAATATGCACAGGCCATTAAATTAAACGCTAGAACCTGGACAGAATTTAAAAGAGCTATCCTTCAGTATGTATCTACAGTTGGAAAAATTGAAAAATTAATCGCCGATAACGAACTAGGATTGAAGGCACTACCCCTTAGAGAATTCTTGGATAGTGAAAATATTAAAATACACTTTACGTCTAGCAATAACCATACTTCTAACTCGGATATAGAAAGACTCCACAATACTATAAACGAACACTTAAGACTCTTAAGACACGACGACAACATAAACATCGACACAGTCGAGGAAAAAATCTTAAAAATCATATCTTTTTACAATAACTCTATACACTCTACAACAAACAAAAAACCTATGGATTTCATTACCGGTAACGTTAAAAATGAAGAATATGCAGACATCCAGATGAAAATAAAGAACTTAAAAGAAAAACAATTAAATAAAATAAATTTAAATAGAGAGGACGTAAAAATCAAAACAGGAACAAACTATATTAAAGACCCACGTGGAGGAAAAAATCATGCAAAGTTTCGATTGATCAAAGCAGAAAAATTGGATGACAACCACATAATAGACACGAGCAATAATCTGAAATATTACAAATCACACATTAAAAGAGAAAAAAAATTTCAAAACAACGACAACCCTTCTATTAAATTGAAAAACGCTAAAACAAAAAAAAAAACAAAAAATATATAAGAATAAAATAAAAATTATCTCCGTTTCAGAAAGTAATGGCAACGAAAATAATAACTTTGGTCGTCCTAATAACTATTCCCTCGATATCAACTCAAATAATTGAAATCCAGGATATAAGTAATAATAACGGGTACGCTACAATCAAGTTAGAAGATGTAAAAATCATAAAAAAATCAATAAAAATCTTACATTTAATCAATTTAACAGAATACGAAAATGTTAAGAATATAATTTACGAAAATATAAAACTAATAGATGAAAATAGAAATCCCATACAATCTATGTATTCCACACTAACCCACAACTTTAACCAACTAGCAAGGAAAATCAAAATGCTTAAACCACACACTAGGAAAGTAAGAGGATTAATAGATATAGTAGGAACAGGACTAAAATATATTACTGGAGTAATGGACCACAACGATGAGACGGAGATCAAAAACAAGCTCGAAGCACTTTCAACTAATAATAAAAACCTCATTCTAGAAAACAACAAACAAGTACATATAAACAGCGAGATTTCAGACCAAATAAAAAACATAACCAATCAAATAAAAACCCAACAGGACACTATATCGAAATTCCTAAACAAATTCAACACCCAAAATGAAAACAAAATGTCGGAACTAGAAGACGAAATTCGCTATATGCAGCAAGTATATCAAGTCAACTATGACATCAACTTGCTGAAAAACCACATAGATGATATTGAAGACGTTATTTTGTCTAGCAAACTAGGTATACTTTCAAAGGACATATTTTCTTTTCGTAATAATCTGAAATATTACAAATCACACATTAAAAGAGAAAAAAAATTTCAAAACAACGACAACCCTTCTATTAAATTGAAAAACGCTAAAACAAAAAAAAAAAACAAAAAATATATAAGAATAAAATAAAAATTATCTCCGTTTCAGAAAGTAATGGCAACGAAAATAATAACTTTGGTCGTCCTAATAACTATTCCCTCGATATCAACTCAAATAATTGAAATCCAGGATATAAGTAATAATAACGGGTACGCTACAATCAAGTTAGAAGATGTAAAAATCATAAAAAAATCAATAAAAATCTTACATTTAATCAATTTAACAGAATACGAAAATGTTAAGAATATAATTTACGAAAATATAAAACTAATAGATGAAAATAGAAATCCCATACAATCTATGTATTCCACACTAACCCACAACTTTAACCAACTAGCAAGGAAAATCAAAATGCTTAAACCACACACTAGGAAAGTAAGAGGATTAATAGATATAGTAGGAACAGGACTAAAATATATTACTGGAGTAATGGACCACAACGATGAGACGGAGATCAAAAACAAGCTCGAAGCACTTTCAACTAATAATAAAAACCTCATTCTAGAAAACAACAAACAGGTACATATAAACAGCGAGATTTCAGACCAAATAAAAAACATAACCAATCAAATAAAAACCCAACAGGACACTATATCGAAATTCCTAAACAAATTCAACACCCAAAATGAAAACAAAATGTCGGAACTAGAAGACGAAATTCGCTATATGCAGCAAGTATATCAAGTCAACTATGACATCAACTTGCTGAAAAACCACATAGATGATATTGAAGACGTTATTTTGTCTAGCAAACTAGGTATACTTTCAAAGGACATATTAACAGACAAAGAACTAACTTTGGTACCGGATTTAGAAAGCTTTAAAGATATTAAAGTTGCCATAGTATTCCACCAAGAGCAAATTGTAATTATTCTTCTGATACCCATATACAATGAGAAACCCATGTCCAGAATTTTGATAGAGCCAGTCCCAAACCAGGAAAATAATTCTATATTTCTAAGCGAATATTCGGTAATATTAGATAGTAAAAACAATGCTTATAGTAACAAAGTAGAAGGTAACCTTAAGAAGAACCTAAAAAATATCAATGATCAATGCATACTCAATATCTTAAAGTTTAAGGAAGCACATTGTACTATGCAAAAATTCCAAAGAATAGAAGTCAAAGAAATAATTCCGGGAATAATAATTACAAAAAATATTGAAAAAACAAACATTGTGCAAACATGTAATAATTTTCCTATAACAATTCATGGTAGTAATCTAATTAAATACGAAATTGTAAAGTAGAAATAAACAATTGCTCTTTTGAAAACTATTATTCTAAAATAAAAGACATCGTAATTTTACCTCATTTTTTGACCAAAGTCATTGAAAATGGAACTTTAAGTACATTAAAACTAGAAGAAATACATATTAAAGAAATAAACAATAATAGAAAAAGATTAAATGAAATAGAAGCGAAAAAAAAACTCGACTCATGTTATAAGTATCTCTATAAATTTCACTATTTTATTAATTTTAGCAATTTCAAATTAAGAAAATTGTAAAAACAAAAAAACAGAAAATAAATGATAAAAACACCTCGACGGAGTCTCGGACTAACGGGGGGGGTGTTATAGAATCAAATATAATATAATAAATATATGCATATATATATGTATATATCCGTCACAAGTAAAATAAAAGCAAAATTCCTGACTCCATCCATAAGATGCCAAGTCAGGGTAATCTAAACAAAGTAATAATTTTTAAATAATAATCTTTGAAAAATAAAACCGAATTTCCTGACTCCATCCAATTCCTTGGCCTTACAGGCTATTACAGAAAGTTTATTAAAGATTATTCGAAAATTGCAAAACCTATAACTAAATTTTTGAAGAAAGGTCAAAAAATCAACTTAGGAGACCAACAATATAAAAATAGCTTTGAAATGCTTAAACGATTATTGATCACAGAACCAATACTAACTTATCCAAATTTCGAAAAAGTATTCACACTATCAACTGACGCAAGTCAATTTGCTTTAGGTGCTGTTTTGTCACAAGATGGTCACCCAATTTGCTACGCAAGTCGTACATTAAATGACCATGAACAAAACTACAGTACTATAGAAAAAGAACTACTAGCGATAGTTTGGGCAACAAAATATTTCCGCCCCTACTTATTCGGCAGAAAATTCATTATAGAAACCGATCACAAACCTTTGGAATGGCTGTTCTCTATAAAAGAGCCAAATTCAAAACTGGTACGATGGCGCCTAAAACTATCGGAATTCGACTATAAAATTCAGTATCGTAAAGGAACAAAAAACAAGAATGCAGATGCACTCTCTAGAATTGAAGCCAACTTTTTGCAAAAATCTACAACCCATGAGATACCTGAAAGTAAATCCTCACTCAATGTGTTTAAAACACAACTAGTTGTAAATAGAATAAATTCTGGAACGTTAAGAACCAAAAACCTTAAAATTTTCAATAAAACTAGAAAAATAATTAACGCAAAGGCAATGGACAAGGAAACGGCTATTACCATACTTAAACTGCACACCAAACCAAACTCTTCGAATGCAATTTATGTAGTAGATGAAGAATTTCTTAAAACAATTGAGGAAACTTTTCTTGAATATTTTTCCAATAGTCAATTAAAACTCATCAAATGCAACACATTATTAGAAGATATTATAGACGAAATAAAGTTGGCGGAGCTTATCGAAAAAGAACACTTAAATAACAACCATCGTGGCATCACAGAAGTATATAGTGAAATGAAACTAAAATACTTCCACCCTAAATTACACACAAAAATAACGCAGTTTATTAATAACTGTGAAATTTGCAATGTCGAGAAATATGAAAGAAAACCTATTAGGCAAAAATTTCAGATAACAGAAACCCCTGCTAGACCAAACGAAACTATTCATATAGATGTCTTCTACACATTAGAGAAAAACATCTTCCTGACTTTTATCGACAAATTTAGTAAATATGCACAGGCCATTAAATTAAACGCTAGAACCTGGACAGAATTTAAAAGAGCTATCCTTCAGTATGTATCTACAGTTGGAAAAATTGAAAAATTAATCGCCGATAACGAACTAGGATTGAAGGCACTACCCCTTAGAGAATTCTTGGATAGTGAAAATATTAAAATACACTTTACGTCTAGCAATAACCATACTTCTAACTCGGATATAGAAAGACTCCACAATACTATAAACGAACACTTAAGACTCTTAAGACACGACGACAACATAAACATCGACACAGTCGAGGAAAAAATCTTAAAAATCATATCTTTTTACAATAACTCTATACACTCTACAACAAACAAAAAACCTATGGATTTCATTACCGGTAACGTTAAAAATGAAGAATATGCAGACATCCAGATGAAAATAAAGAACTTAAAAGAAAAACAATTAAATAAAATAAATTTAAATAGAGAGGACGTAAAAATCAAAACAGGAACAAACTATATTAAAGACCCACGTGGAGGAAAAAATCATGCAAAGTTTCGATTGATCAAAGCAGAAAAATTGGATGACAACCACATAATAGACACGAGCAATAATCTGAAATATTACAAATCACACATTAAAAGAGAAAAAAAATTTCAAAACAACGACAGCCCTTCTATTAAATTGAAAAACGCTAAAACAAAAAAAAAACAAAAAATATATAAGAATAAAATAAAAATTATCTCCGTTTCAGAAAGTAATGGCAACGAAAATAATAACTTTGGTCGTCCTAATAACTATTCCCTCGATATCAACTCAAATAATTGAAATCCAGGATATAAGTAATAATAACGGGTACGCTACAATCAAGTTAGAAGATGTAAAAATCATAAAAAAATCAATAAAAATCTTACATTTAATCAATTTAACAGAATACGAAAATGTTAAGAATATAATTTACGAAAATATAAAACTAATAGATGAAAATAGAAATCCCATACAATCTATGTATTCCACACTAACCCACAACTTTAACCAACTAGCAAGGAAAATCAAAATGCTTAAACCACACACTAGGAAAGTAAGAGGATTAATAGATATAGTAGGAACAGGACTAAAATATATTACTGGAGTAATGGACCACAACGATGAGACGGAGATCAAAAACAAGCTCGAAGCACTTTCAACTAATAATAAAAACCTCATTCTAGAAAACAACAAACAAGTACATATAAACAGCGAGATTTCAGACCAAATAAAAAACATAACCAATCAAATAAAAACCCAACAGGACACTATATCGAAATTCCTAAACAAATTCAACACCCAAAATGAAAACAAAATGTCGGAACTAGAAGACGAAATTCGCTATATGCAGCAAGTATATCAAGTCAACTATGACATCAACTTGCTGAAAAACCACATAGATGATATTGAAGACGTTATTTTGTCTAGCAAACTAGGTATACTTTCAAAGGACATATTAACAGACAAAGAACTAACTTTGGTACCGGATTTAGAAAGCTTTAAAGATATTAAAGTTGCCATAGTATTCCACCAAGAGCAAATTGTAATTATTCTTCTGATACCCATATACAATGAGAAACCCATGTCCAGAATTTTGATAGAGCCAGTCCCAAACCAGGAAAATAATTCTATATTTCTAAGCGAATATTCGGTAATATTAGATAGTAAAAACAATGCTTATAGTAACAAAGTAGAAGGTAACCTTAAGAAGAACCTAAAAAATATCAATGATCAATGCATACTCAATATCTTAAAGTTTAAGGAAGCACATTGTACTATGCAAAAATTCCAAAGAATAGAAGTCAAAGAAATAATTCCGGGAATAATAATTACAAAAAATATTGAAAAAACAAACATTGTGCAAACATGTAATAATTTTCCTATAACAATTCATGGTAGTAATCTAATTAAATACGAAATTGTAAAGTAGAAATAAACAATTGCTCTTTTGAAAACTATTATTCTAAAATAAAAGACATCGTAATTTTACCTCATTTTTTGACCAAAGTCATTGAAAATGGAACTTTAAGTACATTAAAACTAGAAGAAATACATATTAAAGAAATAAACAATAATAGAAAAAGATTAAATGAAATAGAAGCGAAAAAAAAACTCGACTCATGTTATAAGTATCTCTATAAATTTCACTATTTTATTAATTTTAGCAATTTCAAATTAAGAAAATTGTAAAAACAAAAAAACAGAAAATAAATGATAAAAACACCTCGACGGAGTCTCGGACTATCGGGGGGGGTGTTATAGAATCAAATATAATATAATAAATATATGCATATATATATGTATATATCCGTCACAAGTAAAATAAAAGCAAAATTCCTGACTCCATCCATAAGATGCCAAGTCAGGGTAATCTAAACAAAGTAATAATTTTTAAATAATAATCTTTGAAAAATAAAACCGAATTTCCTGACTCCATCCATAAGATGCCAAGTCAGGGTAATTTAAAAACATATAATTCATATTATTATAAAAACAAACAAATTCTTCGAAAACTATTACTTTTGTTTATGCCTCAAGTGTTGGCTATTCAAATTACACTCGAGACATAAACAAATAAGAAAATAAAACATTATATTTATGATCTCGTCAATAAATGAGATCGTGGGAACACCCACATACAAGAGGGTAGTAATAGAATTTTCTTTTGACAAAAATATTAGTCGGTTACTAGATCTCGATTCGGGAAGTCCTCTCGAAAATTAATTTTTGAATATATAAATATATATAAAGTTAAATAAAATAAAAAGTTTAGATGAATACTGTTTTGTCGAATACAAGTAAAAATAAAAGAAATTAAATAAGTTACTGTTTTATTAAAAATATATAAAGTTAAATAAAAATCAATGTAAAGCTTGAATGAATATCGTTTTGTCGAATATAAGTAAAAATAAAAGAAATTAAACGAGTACTGTTTTATTAAATATATATAAAGTTAAATAAAAATTATAAAGTTTAAATGAATATTGTATTTTTTTGATTATTATAAAATTAAATTTGCTAAATAAAAAAATGAAAACATTGTTTTATTTATCAAACATATAATTATTAGCCACAGAAAAGGAAGCTTACACAAAAATGCTGATGCTTTATCTCGTCGACCATGTAGGATTGACTGTAAATACTGTACCTCAGTAGAAGCTAAAACTCAGAAGCCAGTGTTAAGGATTATGGTAAAAGCTACTGATGACTGGAGTATTGATGAAATCTGTAAGTTACAACAAGAAGACGAAGATGTCTTTAGTCATAGAATGGAAAAAGAAAGGTGAGCGTCCAGATTGGTGTAAAATTTCAAATAGAAGTGAAAATTTGAAAGGTTATTGGGCTCAATGGAAATCAATAGTTATTGAAAATGGGTTACTGAAACGAAAATGGGAAGCAGCTGATGGAAAATTTTTTAAAATGCAGATTTTAGTTCCTAGGGTAAAAGTAGATGATGTTCTTAAAGAGTTGCATGATGGTGTATCAGGAGGACACTTTGGAGAAAACAAGACTCTGGAGAAGGTTCGAGAAAGGTTTTATTGGTTTAAAATGAGAGAAGATGTAGCAGAATGGTGTCAAAAGTGTACACAATGCGCGGCCAGTAAAGGCCCAATGAAGAAACAAAAAGGAGTGTTACAGACTTATGATGTAGGCTGCACATTCGAACGCATAGCAATTGATGTAGTGGGTCCATTTCCAGTTTCAAATCATAGCAACCGTTATGTGATGGTAGTCATTGATTACTTCAGTAAGTGGCCCGAAGCATATGCTATACCAAATCAGGAAACAATAACAATCGTTTAACAACTCGTAACAAATTGGGTCAGTCGATTTGGGGTACCTTGTGAACTTCACTCGGACCAAGGAAAGAATTTCGAATCCGACATTTTCCAAAGCTTATGCAAATTATTGCATATTAAGAAGACAAGGACAACTCCTCTGCATCCACAATCAGATGGTATGGTTGAACGCTTTAATCGAACTCTGCTAGAGCATTTGAAGAAAATGGTGGGTGAACACCAACAAGACTGGGATTCTTACATCCCTCTCTTTCTGATGGCTTATAGATCTGCTATACATTCAACAACAGGCTACTCTCCTGCGAACATTTTATTTGGTAAGGAAATACGGCTGTTTCACTCTCTTTTTTTTCCTTTTTTTTTTTTTTTTGATTTTAGAAGATTCAAGAATTTCGAAATCACGTATCAGGGACTAGGTTACCCGGTTTAATTATATTTTTATTAATCTCCATTGGTTAGAAGATTTAAAAGAAATCAAATTTTTCACTTTTTTTTCTTTTTTTTCCTTTTTTTTTTTTTTTTTTTGATTTTAGAAGATTCAAGAATTTTGAAATCACGTACCTTTAAATCGAGATTACCACTAATTAATTTTAATTTTTATGTAAAAATGGGATTGTAATTTGTAACTTAATGTTTAATTAATAAACTATTCTTTATTTTGAGAATATTTCTTCTTAAAACTAATAAAATTTGTTACTTCTTAGCACTTTCGTTTTTCTTTCAAATTTTTAATTAATTCTCTTAATTCTAATAAAATTATTTATTTATTTTTTTTTTTTTTTGAGCTTTTGAGCTAATAGTAAAAATAAAATTCTTTTACAAACAAACAATCAAAAATTCTCTTAAAAAAAAGAGAAGTTCACAAAAAAAAATTTTATAACACTTTATTTTAATTTTATTTTATTTTATTATTTGAAATAAAATTTTTTTTTATTTTAAAAAATTTAAAACAACTTACAGAAGTGTAACTATGGTTTGGTTAACCATTTTTTTGTTACTGTACAATTAAGTACAATTAATTAATTAATCAATTAAGTACAATTAGCAACAAATTAATTAATATTTTAATATAAAAATGAGCAGTGACTCCTGTCACTGCGAAGATTGAAACTGGAGTGAAGCTCCCAAGATTTATTGAATATCAACATCCGCCACGCGATGGAGAATTTGCTGACGTAAGTATGATAAAAATATTAGCTTGCCACATCCGCCAGACGATAATGAATATGCTGCCGTAAGTGTAATTTTGTTTATGTTAAGTTAGTTCATATGACGATAATGAATATGCTGCGGTAAGTGTAATTTTGTTTATGTTAAGTTAGTTCATATGACGATAATGAATTTGCTGAGGTAAGTGTAGTTTTGTTTATTACAGACGAGTTTAAGAAATTCACATTAACTTATACATTTACCATTTTTTCATATAAAAATACTCAGAACAAATAAAAAAATTTTTAAATTTTAGAAATAGTATATGTAAAAAAATTAAAAGAAAAAAAAAGAAAGCAAAAAAATAAGATAAAGGAATCAGCAAATTATTAACAAAAATAAGTTATGCTTACTCAACCCTTTTTCTTTGTTTCAGGTTTGTTGGGCCCAGCAACCCCTCCAAAAAAAATGATACCCTTAAATTAAACAAAATTTTATTTATTTATTCCACCTCTTCGAAAAGTTACTTCAAGATCTCGTATATTTTCGTTTCCTTTTTTTTTGTTATTATTTTATACCACTAAATACTCAAATTAATATTGCAAATCTATCTTCTTCTAAAATATCAAAAAAAATTTGTTTTTTTCAAATGTATTAAATCTACAATTATTTACTATAAGATTACCAAAATTCCAGCAAAAAAATTAATTAATTTATGTTTCATTCTTAATTCATGTAAAGACATAAAACCCGCATATATGTATTTATTAGTTAAGCCAAGATGCAAGACCTTCAACCAAGATGCAACCTTTGAACTTTAAATATGCAGCCATTTTCCTGTTCATAATATGCAGCCTTTTCTTGTTCGGATCACCTAAATTCCTTATGATTTTAAATTTCACTAAAACTATTGTGAATTCCTAAAATCATTTTATACGATGTTTCATTTTAGTTAATATTGTTTTATTGTATTATTATTGTTTTTTGTCTTACTTGTGTGCGGTTTTATTCATTAAAAAAAATTTCAAAACAGCTTATTTGCTAATTTCAAATTGTAACTATAATATTTATTTTTACTTTATATAAAGTTCTAACACTGACTTTTCTTAACCCAAAAAAAACTTTTGTTTCCGAATTATGTTTATTTTATTTAAGTTGATTTGTTATACTTATTTATGTTAATGTTTCAATAAATTCCTCAACTATGAATTTAACGGGAAATTATAAACTTAATTTTCATTTTTAAACTCCACCCAAATTCTACTCTTTTCCTTTCTTTTTAAAAATTAAAGAAATTGCGTAAGCTCCAAAAAGAATTGCTATTTTCCCACATTACTATTTTTTTGTTTTTTTTCTTTTTTCAATGTTAGATTACCGTTCAAAAAAACTTTAAACTTTCTATTTGAACACTGTGTTAAAGTTTTCCTTATGCAATCACGCAAACAAAAATATAGTTTTTCCCCTCAAAAAAAAAATTTTTTTTTCAATAAAAAAATCTAATAGAAAATATGATTGAAAATATTGTAAACAATGTCATTCATTTTGAAATTTTTAGGTAATCATATTAAACCACTTAAAATAACACAAAATTGGCTCTGCCTCCTTTAATAACCTGACGCCGACTAACTTATCCAAACCACGCTACAACTTTTCTTTCTGCATTTTGTCAACGGGAAAAGATAACAGTCCCGTTGGCAAAATGCAAAATTTATCGCAAACAAGTGGTCAAGCTACTTTACCTTGGCCTCTTGTTTACAGAAAAAAATTTTTTTTTTTGTTTTTTTTAAAAAAAATTCATAGATAAAAAGGACCTAAAAACCAATCTAAATAAAATAAAAAAATATAATGAACTAAATACTATTAAAAGAAACTATCAAATTTTACAAAAAATTTAAATATATATAAATATATATAGATAAAACTGAAGTGAAATATGATATAAAGGCTTAAATACGCAAATTCAAATAAATTAAATCTAATTAATATTTTTTATCTATAAGTATATGAGAAGTAGCAATTATTTTAATTCCATATACTCATTGTTTTTTCTCAAATATGATGTTCCTTATTTATTATAATTAGAAATGTTAAAATTAGTAATGAAACAATAATTGTTTAATGTCCTTTGTATGATATACACCCAGCCTGCGGCCCTAGAGATCCTCCAGCCCGTAAAGGGAGTCACCCACACTTTTTATCACTCGTGCCTATAAGTGCACTTTGTGAGAAGTTCCTCCGATAAACCTTCTGGCCAGGTAGCAATCTTACCGTCCTGGTACGTAGGTTATACGATTGGGCACTCCGGTCGCCGGCTGCGCGTATATTTTTGATGGCTTCTTCACGGAGCAAGAGCATGCGGTCCACCGGTTCTACTTGCACATTATTCTCTCCCTTCAGGTCTTCGAATTTCCGGGGAGTTGATAGGTTGATCCGTGGCTGATCATCGGTTAACCACACATGAGATGGTAGGGGGAATGTCCCATCGTAGAGAGTACGGCACTTCTGAGAGCAAACCCTATATGGCTTATATGTACATCCCACTCCCGGTGGTCTACCTTCAGGTATGCTCTAATGGCCGCTAAGACCGACTTGTTAACCCACTCCGATGCATTGATCTGGGGTGAATAGAAAGCAGTGTGGATGTGAGAGACCCCATATTTCGTGAGGAGTGCGCTGAATTCCTTTGCGCAAAACTGGGGTCCATTGTGCGACAGGATGCTTTCGGGGACTCCGAACGTATGGAAGACCTCACCCTCTAAGTCCACAATGTCGCAACAGTGAATTTCTTCACCGTTCGTAACAAAGGAAGTTTGGTGAGGTGACGACCAGGATCCCTATGTTGCCCCTTTTTTTCCGCGGATAGGGTCCAAGTAGGTCAATATAGAGCCTTTGCCAGGACGAAAAGATTCCTTGGGGTGACCCATGGCGGGGCATAGGATCTGGTTAGGAGCCTTTGTTTCCTTACATACCTCACATAGACGAACTGCTTCTCTGACTTGGCAGTTCATATTTGGCCAGTAGAAAAATTGGCGTATTCAGGCCAACGTCTTTGCGATTCCTCCATGCGAGGCCATGGGAGGATGATGTGCATTGGCTATCAGGCCATCGGTTAGCTCCATCGGAACCCAAAGCTTCCAGGCTGAGTCTTCCTGACAAGGGTCGCCCGAACGTGGCTCTATTTGTCTGTAAACATATCCGTCAGAGACATGCAGATCTGGTAGTTTGGATGAGTTTTCCTGGATCGTTTCCTTCAACTCCTTATATCTCTATTTTATTTTATAATTACAAATTTTTGACTTTAATTAGAATAACTGTATTGTTAAATTCTATTTTATTTTTATTTTATCTAAAAATAAACAATAAGTAAAGGTACAAGTATATACTTTATTTCTACGTAATAAACATTTTTAAGTTTTTGTAACTAATTTTTATACATAATATGTCAAATAAGTAACTTTTCATAGCTTGACATATTATGTACATATCAAAACTACTATGTGTTGTGTATTTAAAATTAAGAAACATTCTAGTTGTTTCCGCCAATTTAAATATTATAATTCCACTAGAGTAGCCTTTGGAAGCTCTGCAACAGTTTTTCTCCATGATCTTTTATAGAATAAGCATGGAAGAAGCTAATAAGTCCTTGTAATCCAGACAAGACTGTGTTCATTAAAGGTAGCAGGTACATTTTTGAGAACAAATAGCATACGGTTGTATTCATAATGCCGTTAAGGGGTCGAGAATGCAGTTTTTTTTGTCTCTTTCTTCCATCTCAATCTGATGAAACTCAGATGCCAGGTCTAACTTTGAAAAATAGACACTATGGCCTAATTGATCGAGTACTTCAGTGATGTCAGGTAATGGATCGGAATCACCTACAGTAACACCATTCAATTTTCGTCAATTACGATACGCCACTTTCGTTCACCTGTTGCATCTGTCTTCTTTGGTACTACCCATAATGGAGAAGACCATGGAGGTTGTGAAGGTTTGATAATATTTTGTTCTAATATTTCATTATCCTGTTTTTTAACTTCTTCTTTATGTACTTCTGGATATCGATATGTTTTGCTAACAACTGGAGCTGAGTTTTGGACATTTATTCTATGTTTTGTAGCTTGCGATGATGTAAAAGTGTCTCTCTTTATATAAAATATGTCTTTGAATCTATTACAAATATTAATCATGCTATCCTTTTCTTCTGAATCTCAAATTGGAATCTAGTCCTAAATTGGAAGAAATTTACCCCATTCTTTGAATCTTAGAATGCTGTGAAATATGAATTTGCTTAGGAGTTTATTGTATTTAGTTTGACCTCAGTTTGACTCCGCACTAGTAATACCATTTGATTAGAATTTTGGGCGTAAAAATGTACCTTGGTGGTCACTTGGCTGTTCGGTTTTATGATTAATTCACAATTGAAATAATTCAAGATTGCGTTTTTTCTTTCTAAGAAATCGTTTCCTAAAATACCGTCATATGAAATATTAAATGGCACAGTAATTATGTGAAATTTGTGTTTTATTATGTGTGTGTGTGTGGTTTGAATTGGATCATCCTTATTCTCGATACCACGCAAATAGAGGATTTTGTCAGTAAAACAAATTAATTTAAGGTCCAAATGATCCCGTTTTATAATTGATACACTTATTCGACAATCAATGAGTCGTTCAGAAGCCAATGTGGATAAGTCCAAAAAATCGAAATTGAGATAATTAATGTTTTTTAATATATTCATTTTTAAAATTCCTGGTATATTATTTTGATCAAAAAAGCATATTAATTTGATCAAAAAAGTGTAGACATTAAAATGAGATATGTTCAAAATGTGTAAATAAAAACATAAGTATTTATCGGGACAGTGGCAGCGTCATAGAAACTTATGGACTTATACCTTTTGGCAAATGAAAAAGTTAAGAAATTTATGTGAAAATTATACAATACCATTTATTGTCATAAGCTTTATATTTACTCATCATAACAAACATTTTCTTTCGAGTTTTCCAAATTTTGATCTGCACGTGTTGTCCTTAATGTCCTGTAAAAGTCCTGTTTTGTTGAAGGTGTCATCCTCGTCAAAATTATATTTGAACATAATGCTGTTTGGATTTGATATTTCTAGTTTTATCCATCGCATATTAAACCAATTTACTTTTTCTGTTGGTAATAGCCAATTCCAATGGTTTTGTGGATAGAAAATCTTGGTGACTCATTTCAACAAGGCTGAAAAGTTTTTTTTTGACTATTTTGAATTATGTGATACCAGTCACTAGGATTATAAATATACTGCTGTTTTTTCGCATGAGATCATATGACTGCAAAATCAGAGTCGTTGGGCAAAAAACTGTGTCCGCTTAGCGAAAATTTTTGCTCAATTTATTCAGCTTTTATGCTTTCACTCTGAAATTAAACCACTAAAAAAATATTTTGCTTATGATGATCATTAAGCTTGTAGAAACTTTTCATCGCCTTCTTTCTTTGAGAAAAGGTTATGTTACTGTTACAAAGCCGTAAGCAATTACAAGGCTTATTCTCAAATTTTTTTGCAGGAATTATACTGTTATTTCTATTTAGGTATTGTTTACCTTATATCCTTTTTCGTTTTTCGGCATTCCGCGACCATTTATCTGGATATTTCGGTTGGTGAATTATTTTCTTTATCTGACGATGTATCAGTATCAATACGATTAACTCTCCTTCAATTAGGATAAAATGGCATATCACTTTAACTTTCACTCATTGTCAATTCTTTTTCCGTTACCCTTACAATAAATTATTATTATTATTTTTCAACCAAAGTTTAGATATTACGGAGTAAAAGAAAGCACGTACATAAAACTCGAAATAAATGACGTTCTTTTCAAATCTTTGTTCTAGAAAGTGGAATTAACAGGTAGTATTTATTATAAATTTATGTTGTTTGATTGTTACTAAAATATATCGAAGGAAGAAGAAAAGTTTTGTTTTTAGTTTAAAGTTGATGTGAGAAAATAATGTAAAGAAGTGGACATAAGTCCATTGAGTATAAACTCATAAGTACATTGAGTATAAACTCAATGGCTTCTGAAATTATTATATTACACATTCAGAGGCTATAAAGAAAAGAGATGTTTGAACTACAAAAAATGAAAAAATGAGTAAATCTTTTTAAAACTAAGAAATATATTATTTATTCTATTAAAATATGTAAAAATCAGAAAAAATGAAAAAATGGACTTATCCACATTGGCTTCTGAGCGGCTCAATTATCAATTTAAATTTCCCAATCTAAGATTCATTACGGGCAATATTGATAAATATACTATTTTCTTGTTTAACAAGGCATTAGATCTGTTCGGCAATTTGTGAAATTCCTCTCGAGACATATCTGCCACTGTCTCGAGATAATGAAAGTTGCCCGAAGTTCTATTATTAGTTGGTTGCATTGGTGTTGAACTTCTTTTATTTTGTTGATTCTGTTCATAATACAATTTTTTTCTACATTCTTTAATGTCGTGTCCAGTATATTTACAAAACTGACAAATTAAGGGTTTGGATTTGTAGTGTTAAATTTTTTTGCAGATAACAAAATATAACCTATTTGCAATTTAATAACAACATATAACATAGATAAAGATGAGCCTTGCAGCAGAACTGGTATAACAAATACGACAATCAAATCTTACGAAAAAGCGGACTTAAAACTACAATATGAAGGGATTAATATAGCCCACGCATTTTATCTCACTAATTCTAATCTACCAATTATAACAGATGGGATTTTAGGTTGAGACTTTCTTATAAAATTTTTGGCAAAGATTGACTACGAGACTTTTACTGTAACACTTCTAAATAAAAATGAAGAAATAACTTCACCCATGAGAGATTACTATAATAAATAAATCACAATTCCAGTGAGATGTGAAATTATACAAATTATGACACTAGATGTTCAAGAATCTTGAATAAAGAAATCACTAAAGGCATGCGTTTAGCAAATTTTATCATACCTGCCAAAGTTATAACCCATGCCAAAATTTTAAATACGCACGACGAAGAAATCACAATGAAAAATTTCACTCCTGAAACACAACCTTTAAGCAATTACAACATTTTCGGACTAAATAAGCCCAAAAGCGAGACACAAATACAAGAAATCAACAAGCAAGTAGAAAAACTAATGAAGGAAGATATTACAGAGCTTTCTCTCAGTTCATACAATTCAACACTTCTAATCGTACCAAAAAAAAATTGTGGTGACGACAAAAAATGGAGATTAGTATTTGATTTCCGTCAGTTAAATAAGAGAATCAAGAACGATAAACTTCCACTGGAAGATGTTTTAGACATGTTAGAAAGGGAAAAATAATTTTCAACGCTTAATAAGAGTTTTCCTTTCATCAAATTGAATTGGAAAAAGATTCAAGACATTGAACAGCTTTTTCCACAAACAAAGGACACTTTCAGTTTAAGAGGTTACCATTCGATTTAAAATTATCGATAAACAGCTTTCAACGTATGCTAAATAAAGCGCTTTCAGGATTGGAGGTCGATGCTTTCTGGGAGGGAGGTAGATGATATCATCGTTTACGGATGTAGCCTCAAACATCACAATAGCAACCTAGAAAGGGTTTTCCAAAGGTTAAAACAGAACAATTTGAAACTAAATCCGTAAAAATGCAAATTCTTGAGCAGAGAAGTAATTTACCTTGGACATTTAATAACAAATATTTGTGAATAACTCCACCCAACGGTCTTCGGCAACAATATTTTGAGTATTCCAGCTTATTATTTTTTCATTTGTAACGTAGTTAGAAAAACCGTTACTTTCTGTACTTCCTCCCACGTAGGTACTTTTTCAAATTTGTCCATTCAAACACATCCAACTCTGCATTGAATTGACACCACTGTTTAAAGTATTCTTTGCTGGTTTTATAAAATTCAGCCGCTGCAGTTTTTACAAGATGAACAATAGCAGGGTCAATTTCTTGTAACTTTTCCATCAGACTACGTACATCATAAGGAAATAAAAGCGAGCTCTCTTTCTGTGCTAAGGTGTCTCGAAGACGATTGATTTCCTTAGCAGATTCTATTGCAGACACGTGTTGTCCTTCAATTTTTAGCACCACTTGATGAAAAGTCGCTGCCTGTGCATTAAAAAATATAGCCATAGCTCAGAATTTTAAATGTTTCTCAATATCGCTTGCACCACCATATCCAACACTAAATTCTGCACGGCACTTATCATACGTAATGTCTGCACCACTCTTTTGTTTTATAAACGGATACTTAGTTTGCAAATGACTATTAAAAGTACACTTGCGCTTAGGCAGCGGCTATTTCTATTCGATGGTGACATTATTCCTAGTCAAAAGTCTAAGAGACATGCACATATCATTTCAGAAACGTGCTGTCTTAAAACAATTTCAAAAAATTCTGAAGAAATATTATTAAAAATTTTTGTTTCTAGTCGACCGCACCACCATTATTCCTAGCCGAAAGTCTAAGAGACATGCACATATCATTTCAGACACGTGCTGTTAAGACAGCACCACGATTGCAAAAAATTCTGAAGAAACATAAATAAACATTTTTGTGCGAACTTTTTATTACATTTTATTTGGGCAGTAGGTATGACACTGTCATTCTTTGCAATCATTTATAGTGCGCGAGATATGTTTTTAACTATTTTGGAATTAATAAAAAAAAATTGATTTTATTGAGTTTCTTTATTTGATACACAATAAGTTTTTAAATTCGTGTTGACGGCTTCAACTCTAGATGGCAACTAACTAATCTTATCAATTATTTTATGTATCTTAAATCTAAGTTCTTTTCTTATCTCTATTACATCCTGTCTGTGTTTATATTAAATTTCTAACGTAAGCAATGTCCATGGAATGTCCGTGGGATATGTTCAATAATCATATTCTCATGAGCATTGTTTATGTTAGAAATATGAAGCTTTTTGCTTCATATACATAACCCGCGCGTCAGTTAAATAACTTAAAAATAAAAGAGATCTATAAATAATGATATATTGAATATTCCTAATTGTTTTGTTAATCTATTTATAAAAGCCGGACATTTTGGTTTTCGCAGGGGACAGCGGGACAGACCACCTGAAAGCGGGACTGTCCCGCCTAAAGCGGGACGTATGGTCACCTTACATATACCTCAAGAAAAGAAATACGAAACACGAAGCACCTTATGAAGGACCCTACAAAATAATTGAAAAACTAAACCCAAATTCAAAAACACACATAAAGGGAAAAGACAAATTAATCCACAATAACAACTAAAATTAGAAAAAAATCTTACTCGAATTAAGGATAAAACTAAACAGTTATAAATAATATACATATATGTTCACAAATCAAAAAAAAAGAAGAATTAGTAACAATACATAAGTCATAAAATGTACTATAAATAATAAAAAATAATTTAATTAATTTTTTAAATCAAATTATTTTAAGCAAGGGGTGAGGGTGTAGTATACCAAAACTCATTTTATTTCTTAATTTTATTAATTTTATTTCTTTCCATTTCCATTCATTTTAAATTTTTGAATTTGGTAATTATAAGAAAAATTGTAATTTAATAAAATTATTTGTATCAAATACTTTTAGATCGTAGTATTTAAGCATGTCAGGAATAGTCCATGTCTAGGCTAATTAAATATCATACTTGTCTTGCGTGATCATATCACGGGAAATAAATATTTTCTCAAAGGCAACAAGATACGAATAACTGAAACTTGTAACTGATTCTTGTTTACTGGTAATCTTGTCTTTTGTTGAGAATTAGACGGTGAACAAAATGGTAATACTAGGAACTCACTACAACAAGGGTATAAAAGTTAAAAATCGATTTAAACAATACATCTGTTCATAAAATAAGTTTAACTGCAAAACAAAAAACAAAAAAACTCCTTGCCCCAATAAAACCGAAGTTATGAAGTTTTGAAACTACTCCAAGCTAAAATCATGCAATTCTAAAAACTTTGATCTCTCTATTTCCTAAATATATATATTTAAAAGAAAATCCTCAAACACATATATCTTTTTTTCAATGTAAAACCCGTAAAGAAAAATTCAATCAAATCAAAAATATATCGATCAAAAGATTTGTAAAAGAATGTCTCATAGGAATGTATGAAAACTAATTAATTATTATTGTATTTTTAAACAAAGGAATCTAATTTTATTTCAATAAGGGAAAGTCGTTATTTTTGTTCCATATCCATTTTATTAAGAAAAACCAGTAATATAAAAAGAAATTTTTTAAAGTATATTCCTACTTGAGATTTTTTGTTCTTTTTTCTCAATTCAGAATTCGTAATTCGTTGCATTCAGTTTTCTGAAGTTTTTCTCTCATATATCATTAAAATTAGTTTATTAAATATAATTAATGAATTAATATTTGAAATAACTGTATTAACATCAATTATCATGCACTCCCAACACAACAAAATTTATTTGAATCTGATTGGATAAATAGAAAAGGGTTAAATTAACGACTGAAAATTTGTAAAAGATATTGGATATTATGAGCTAACGGTAAGAATAATAGTTGAACTAATTGTATTAACATCAATTGTCATGCACTCTCAACACAACAAAATTTATTTGAACTTAATTGGATAAGTAGAAAAGGATTAAATTAACGACTGAAAATTTGTAAAAGATATTGGACATTATGAGCTAACGGTAAGAATAATATTTGAACTAACTCAATTAACATCAACTATTATGCACTCCCAACTCAACAAAATTTAATTGAATTTGATTGGATAAATAGAAAAGGATTAAATTAACGACTGAAAATTTGTAAAAGATATTGGACATTATGAACTAACCGTAAGAATAATATTTTAAATAACTGTATTAACATCAATTGTCATACACTCCTAACACAACAAAATTCATTTGAAATTGATTGGATGAATAGAAAAGATTTTATTAACAATTGAAAGTTTTTGAGCAACCTAATAGTAGGAATATAATAAAACCTTTCTAATATAAACAATAAATTTGAAAATATGATGATAAATACTCCTCACTAGTGATAAATATATGCAAAGTAAAAAACAATCTGAGTTGTTACAAAAGCAAACCCTTTCAAAAGCTATCAAAACATTCTCCAAAATTTTATTGGAAATATTCACTATTTCTTTTTCTTGAAGGCTAATGTTTAATTAAATAATTAAATCTGTTGATCAAAATCATAATTTATATAAGCTAATGATTCGGCTTGTTGCTTCACTATGTGCTACATCACCTTCTATTGTTTTTTTTTTCACTTTTCTCTAATACTTTTGTCCAATTTTTTTTTCTCTGGCACATATTTATATATTAGTGTTTTATTCTCGGAAAATCCAAACAAACAATTTTAAGGTTTTATAATTTGCACGCAAAAAAAATCCAACAAAACACAATTATTAAGTTTTCACTTTCAGCAAACACTTTTTGTCTTTGTTAAATTTAAAAAAAGGCAAAAATTACGCAAAAAAATTAGTTTTAATTTTTTTTTGTTTTATTAATAAATTATTTGTTGTTTGTTTAGAATTCGATCACTGGATCCCTTTTCTTTTGATAGAGATCCTACCGACTGCGCCAGATATGTTTTTAACTATTTTGGAATTAATAAACAAAAATTGATTTTATTGAGTTTCTTTATTTGATACACAATAAGTTTTTAAATTCGTGTTGACGGCTTCAACTCTAGATGCCAACTAACTAATCTTATCAATTATTTTATGTATCTTAAATCTAAGTTCTTTTCTTATCTCTATTACATCCTGTCTGTGTTTATATTAAATTTCTAACGTAAGCAATGTCCATGGAATGTCCGTGGGATATGTTCAATAATCATATTCTCATGAGCATTGTTTATGTTAGAAATATGAAGCTTTTTGCTTCATATACATAACCCGCGCGTCAGTTAAATAACTTAAAAATAAAAGAGATCTATAAATAATGATATATTGAATATTCCTAATTGTTTTGTTAATCTATTTATAAAAGCCGGACATTTTGGTTTTCGCAGGGGACAGCGGGACAGACCACCTGAAAGCGGGACTGTCCCGCCTAAAGCGGGACGTATGGTCACCTTACATATACCTCAAGAAAAGAAATACGAAACACGAAGCACCTTATGAAGGACCCTACAAAATAATTGAAAAACTAAACCCAAATTCAAAAACACACATAAAGGGAAAAGACAAATTAATCCACAATAACAACTAAAATTAGAAAAAAATCTTACTCGAATTAAGGATAAAACTAAACAGTTATAAATAATATACATATATGTTCACAAATCAAAAAAAAAGAAGAATTAGTAACAATACATAAGTCATAAAATGTACTATAAATAATAAAAAATAATTTAATTAATTTTTTAAATCAAATTATTTTAAGCAAGGGGTGAGGGTGTAGTATACCAAAACTCATTTTATTTCTTAATTTTATTAATTTTATTTCTTTCCATTTCCATTCATTTTAAATTTTTGAATTTGGTAATTATAAGAAAAATTGTAATTTAATAAAATTATTTGTATCAAATACTTTTAGATCGTAGTATTTAAGCATGTCAGGAATAGTCCATGTCTAGGCTAATTAAATATCATACTTGTCTTGCGTGATCATATCACGGGAAATAAATATTTTCTCAAAGGCAACAAGATACGAATAACTGAAACTTGTAACTGATTCTTGTTTACTGGTAATCTTGTCTTTTGTTGAGAATTAGACGGTGAACAAAATGGTAATACTAGGAACTCACTACAACAAGGGTATAAAAGTTAAAAATCGATTTAAACAATACATCTGTTCATAAAATAAGTTTAACTGCAAAACAAAAAACAAAAAAACTCCTTGCCCCAATAAAACCGAAGTTATGAAGTTTTGAAACTACTCCAAGCTAAAATCATGCAATTCTAAAAACTTTGATCTCTCTATTTCCTAAATATATATATTTAAAAGAAAATCCTCAAACACATATATCTTTTTTTCAATGTAAAACCCGTAAAGAAAAATTCAATCAAATCAAAAATATATCGATCAAATATATTTGTAAAAGAATGTCTCATAGGAATGTATGAAAACTAATTAATTATTATTGTATTTTTAAACAAAGGAATCTAATTTTATTTCAATAAGGGAAAGTCGTTATTTTTGTTCCATATCCATTTTATTAAGAAAAACCAGTAATATAAAAAGAAATTTTTTAAAGTATATTCCTACTTGAGATTTTTTGTTCTTTTTTCTCAATTCAGAATTCGTAATTCGTTGCATTCAGTTTTCTGAAGTTTTTCTCTCATATATCATTAAAATTAGTTTATTAAATATAATTAATGAATTAATATTTGAAATAACTGTATTAACATCAATTATCATGCACTCCCAACACAACAAAATTTATTTGAATCTGATTGGATAAATAGAAAAGGGTTAAATTAACGACTGAAAATTTGTAAAAGATATTGGATATTATGAGCTAACGGTAAGAATAATAGTTGAACTAATTGTATTAACATCAATTGTCATGCACTCTCAACACAACAAAATTTATTTGAACTTAATTGGATAAGTAGAAAAGGATTAAATTAACGACTGAAAATTTGTAAAAGATATTGGACATTATGAGCTAACGGTAAGAATAATATTTGAACTAACTCAATTAACATCAACTATTATGCACTCCCAACTCAACAAAATTTAATTGAATTTGATTGGATAAATAGAAAAGGATTAAATTAACGACTGAAAATTTGTAAAAGATATTGGACATTATGAACTAACCGTAAGAATAATATTTTAAATAACTGTATTAACATCAATTGTCATACACTCCTAACACAACAAAATTCATTTGAAATTGATTGGATGAATAGAAAAGATTTTATTAACAATTGAAAGTTTTTGAGCAACCTAATAGTAGGAATATAATAAAACCTTTCTAATATAAACAATAAATTTGAAAATATGATGATAAATACTCCTCACTAGTGATAAATATATGCAAAGTAAAAAACAATCTGAGTTGTTACAAAAGCAAACCCTTTCAAAAGCTATCAAAACATTCTCCAAAATTTTATTGGAAATATTCACTATTTCTTTTTCTTGAAGGCTAATGTTTAATTAAATAATTAAATCTGTTGATCAAAATCATAATTTATATAAGCTAATGATTCGGCTTGTTGCTTCACTATGTGCTACATCACCTTCTATTGTTTTTTTTTTCACTTTTCTCTAATACTTTTGTCCAATTTTTTTTTCTCTGGCACATATTTATATATTAGTGTTTTATTCTCGGAAAATCCAAACAAACAATTTTAAGGTTTTATAATTTGCACGCAAAAAAAATCCAACAAAACACAATTATTAAGTTTTCACTTTCAGCAAACACTTTTTGTCTTTGTTAAATTTAAAAAAAGGCAAAAATTACGCAAAAAAATTAGTTTTAATTTTTTTTTGTTTTATTAATAAATTATTTGTTGTTTGTTTAGAATTCGATCACTGGATCCCTTTTCTTTTGATAGAGATCCTACCGACTGCGCCAGATATGTTTTTAACTATTTTGGAATTAATAAACAAAAATTGATTTTATTGAGTTTCTTTATTTGATACACAATAAGTTTTTAAATTCGTGTTGACGGCTTCAACTCTAGATGCCAACTAACTAATCTTATCAATTATTTTATGTATCTTAAATCTAAGTTCTTTTCTTATCTCTATTACATCCTGTCTGTGTTTATATTAAATTTCTAACGTAAGCAATGTCCATGGAATGTCCGTGGGATATGTTCAATAATCATATTCTCATGAGCATTGTTTATGTTAGAAATATGAAGCTTTTTGCTTCATATACATAACCCGCGCGTCAGTTAAATAACTTAAAAATAAAAGAGATCTATAAATAATGATATATTGAATATTCCTAATTGTTTTGTTAATCTATTTATAAAAGCCGGACATTTTGGTTTTCGCAGGGGACAGCGGGACAGACCACCTGAAAGCGGGACTGTCCCGCCTAAAGCGGGACGTATGGTCACCTTACATATACCTCAAGAAAAGAAATACGAAACACGAAGCACCTTATGAAGGACCCTACAAAATAATTGAAAAACTAAACCCAAATTCAAAAACACACATAAAGGGAAAAGACAAATTAATCCACAATAACAACTAAAATTAGAAAAAAATCTTACTCGAATTAAGGATAAAACTAAACAGTTATAAATAATATACATATATGTTCACAAATCAAAAAAAAAGAAGAATTAGTAACAATACATAAGTCATAAAATGTACTATAAATAATAAAAAATAATTTAATTAATTTTTTAAATCAAATTATTTTAAGCAAGGGGTGAGGGTGTAGTATACCAAAACTCATTTTATTTCTTAATTTTATTAATTTTATTTCTTTCCATTTCCATTCATTTTAAATTTTTGAATTTGGTAATTATAAGAAAAATTGTAATTTAATAAAATTATTTGTATCAAATACTTTTAGATCGTAGTATTTAAGCATGTCAGGAATAGTCCATGTCTAGGCTAATTAAATATCATACTTGTCTTGCGTGATCATATCACGGGAAATAAATATTTTCTCAAAGGCAACAAGATACGAATAACTGAAACTTGTAACTGATTCTTGTTTACTGGTAATCTTGTCTTTTGTTGAGAATTAGACGGTGAACAAAATGGTAATACTAGGAACTCACTACAACAAGGGTATAAAAGTTAAAAATCGATTTAAACAATACATCTGTTCATAAAATAAGTTTAACTGCAAAACAAAAAACAAAAAAACTCCTTGCCCCAATAAAACCGAAGTTATGAAGTTTTGAAACTACTCCAAGCTAAAATCATGCAATTCTAAAAACTTTGATCTCTCTATTTCCTAAATATATATATTTAAAAGAAAATCCTCAAACACATATATCTTTTTTTCAATGTAAAACCCGTAAAGAAAAATTCAATCAAATCAAAAATATATCGATCAAAAGATTTGTAAAAGAATGTCTCATAGGAATGTATGAAAACTAATTAATTATTATTGTATTTTTAAACAAAGGAATCTAATTTTATTTCAATAAGGGAAAGTCGTTATTTTTGTTCCATATCCATTTTATTAAGAAAAACCAGTAATATAAAAAGAAATTTTTTAAAGTATATTCCTACTTGAGATTTTTTGTTCTTTTTTCTCAATTCAGAATTCGTAATTCGTTGCATTCAGTTTTCTGAAGTTTTTCTCTCATATATCATTAAAATTAGTTTATTAAATATAATTAATGAATTAATATTTGAAATAACTGTATTAATATCAATTATCATGCACTCCCAACACAACAAAATTTATTTGAATCTGATTGGATAAATAGAAAAGGGTTAAATTAACGACTGAAAATTTGTAAAAGATATTGGATATTATGAGCTAACGGTAAGAATAATAGTTGAACTAATTGTATTAACATCAATTGTCATGCACTCTCAACACAACAAAATTTATTTGAACTTAATTGGATAAGTAGAAAAGGATTAAATTAACGACTGAAAATTTGTAAAAGATATTGGACATTATGAGCTAACGGTAAGAATAATATTTGAACTAACTCAATTAACATCAACTATTATGCACTCCCAACTCAACAAAATTTAATTGAATTTGATTGGATAAATAGAAAAGGATTAAATTAACGACTGAAAATTTGTAAAAGATATTGGACATTATGAACTAACCGTAAGAATAATATTTTAAATAACTGTATTAACATCAATTGTCATACACTCCTAACACAACAAAATTCATTTGAAATTGATTGGATGAATAGAAAAGATTTTATTAACAATTGAAAGTTTTTGAGCAACCTAATAGTAGGAATATAATAAAACCTTTCTAATATAAACAATAAATTTGAAAATATGATGATAAATACTCCTCACTAGTGATAAATATATGCAAAGTAAAAAACAATCTGAGTTGTTACAAAAGCAAACCCTTTCAAAAGCTATCAAAACATTCTCCAAAATTTTATTGGAAATATTCACTATTTCTTTTTCTTGAAGGCTAATGTTTAATTAAATAATTAAATCTGTTGATCAAAATCATAATTTATATAAGCTAATGATTCGGCTTGTTGCTTCACTATGTGCTACATCACCTTCTATTGTTTTTTTTTCACTTTTCTCTAATACTTTTGTCCAATTTTTTTTTCTCTGGCACATATTTATATATTAGTGTTTTATTCTCGGAAAATCCAAACAAACAATTTTAAGGTTTTATAATTTGCACGCAAAAAAAATCCAACAAAACACAATTATTAAGTTTTCACTTTCAGCAAACACTTTTTGTCTTTGTTAAATTTAAAAAAAGGCAAAAATTACGCAAAAAAATTAGTTTTAATTTTTTTTTGTTTTATTAATAAATTATTTGTTGTTTGTTTAGAATTCGATCACTGGATCCCTTTTCTTTTGATAGAGATCCTACCGACTGCGCCAGATATGTTTTTAACTATTTTGGAATTAATAAACAAAAATTGATTTTATTGAGTTTCTTTATTTGATACACAATAAGTTTTTAAATTCGTGTTGACGGCTTCAACTCTAGATGCCAACTAACTAATCTTATCAATTATTTTATGTATCTTAAATCTAAGTTCTTTTCTTATCTCTATTACATCCTGTCTGTGTTTATATTAAATTTCTAACGTAAGCAATGTCCATGGAATGTCCGTGGGATATGTTCAATAATCATATTCTCATGAGCATTGTTTATGTTAGAAATATGAAGCTTTTTGCTTCATATACATAACCCGCGCGTCAGTTAAATAACTTAAAAATAAAAGAGATCTATAAATAATGATATATTGAATATTCCTAATTGTTTTGTTAATCTATTTATAAAAGCCGGACATTTTGGTTTTCGCAGGGGACAGCGGGACAGACCACCTGAAAGCGGGACTGTCCCGCCTAAAGCGGGACGTATGGTCACCTTACATATACCTCAAGAAAAGAAATACGAAACACGAAGCACCTTATGAAGGACCCTACAAAATAATTGAAAAACTAAACCCAAATTCAAAAACACACATAAAGGGAAAAGACAAATTAATCCACAATAACAACTAAAATTAGAAAAAAATCTTACTCGAATTAAGGATAAAACTAAACAGTTATAAATAATATACATATATGTTCACAAATCAAAAAAAAAGAAGAATTAGTAACAATACATAAGTCATAAAATGTACTATAAATAATAAAAAATAATTTAATTAATTTTTTAAATCAAATTATTTTAAGCAAGGGGTGAGGGTGTAGTATACCAAAACTCATTTTATTTCTTAATTTTATTAATTTTATTTCTTTCCATTTCCATTCATTTTAAATTTTTGAATTTGGTAATTATAAGAAAAATTGTAATTTAATAAAATTATTTGTATCAAATACTTTTAGATCGTAGTATTTAAGCATGTCAGGAATAGTCCATGTCTAGGCTAATTAAATATCATACTTGTCTTGCGTGATCATATCACGGGAAATAAATATTTTCTCAAAGGCAACAAGATACGAATAACTGAAACTTGTAACTGATTCTTGTTTACTGGTAATCTTGTCTTTTGTTGAGAATTAGACGGTGAACAAAATGGTAATACTAGGAACTCACTACAACAAGGGTATAAAAGTTAAAAATCGATTTAAACAATACATCTGTTCATAAAATAAGTTTAACTGCAAAACAAAAAACAAAAAAACTCCTTGCCCCAATAAAACCGAAGTTATGAAGTTTTGAAACTACTCCAAGCTAAAATCATGCAATTCTAAAAACTTTGATCTCTCTATTTCCTAAATATATATATTTAAAAGAAAATCCTCAAACACATATATCTTTTTTTCAATGTAAAACCCGTAAAGAAAAATTCAATCAAATCAAAAATATATCGATCAAAAGATTTGTAAAAGAATGTCTCATAGGAATGTATGAAAACTAATTAATTATTATTGCATTTTTAAACAAAGGAATCTAATTTTATTTCAATAAGGGAAAGTCGTTATTTTTGTTCCATATCCATTTTATTAAGAAAAACCAGTAATATAAAAAGAAATTTTTTAAAGTATATTCCTACTTGAGATTTTTTGTTCTTTTTTCTCAATTCAGAATTCGTAATTCGTTGCATTCAGTTTTCTGAAGTTTTTCTCTCATATATCATTAAAATTAGTTTATTAAATATAATTAATGAATTAATATTTGAAATAACTGTATTAACATCAATTATCATGCACTCCCAACACAACAAAATTTATTTGAATCTGATTGGATAAATAGAAAAGGGTTAAATTAACGACTGAAAATTTGTAAAAGATATTGGATATTATGAGCTAACGGTAAGAATAATAGTTGAACTAATTGTATTAACATCAATTGTCATGCACTCTCAACACAACAAAATTTATTTGAACTTAATTGGATAAGTAGAAAAGGATTAAATTAACGACTGAAAATTTGTAAAAGATATTGGACATTATGAGCTAACGGTAAGAATAATATTTGAACTAACTCAATTAACATCAACTATTATGCACTCCCAACTCAACAAAATTTAATTGAATTTGATTGGATAAATAGAAAAGGATTAAATTAACGACTGAAAATTTGTAAAAGATATTGGACATTATGAACTAACCGTAAGAATAATATTTTAAATAACTGTATTAACATCAATTGTCATACACTCCTAACACAACAAAATTCATTTGAAATTGATTGGATGAATAGAAAAGATTTTATTAACAATTGAAAGTTTTTGAGCAACCTAATAGTAGGAATATAATAAAACCTTTCTATTATAAACAATAAATTTGAAAATATGATGATAAATACTCCTCACTAGTGATAAATATATGCAAAGTAAAAAACAATCTGAGTTGTTACAAAAGCAAACCCTTTCAAAAGCTATCAAAACATTCTCCAAAATTTTATTGGAAATATTCACTATTTCTTTTTCTTGAAGGCTAATGTTTAATTAAATAATTAAATCTGTTGATCAAAATCATAATTTATATAAGCTAATGATTCGGCTTGTTGCTTCACTATGTGCTACATCACCTTCTATTGTTTTTTTTTTCACTTTTCTCTAATACTTTTGTCCAATTTTTTTTTCTCTGGCACATATTTATATATTAGTGTTTTATTCTCGGAAAATCCAAACAAACAATTTTAAGGTTTTAAAATGTTCACGGCGCGCTTTTCAGAGTTTCACATACTTAAAAGTATTTAAATACATCAATCAATATGACGGGTTGAGAACTGCTAAAAATGCCTCTTTATCTAACTGTATTAATAACAAATTAGGGGCCATCCATAAATTACGTCACACGTTAAGGGGGGGGGGGGGGGGGGTCGACGAAGTGTGTCAAGGGGTGGTTTGATATGATATTCATGTATTAAAAAATAATTGAAAGTCTGACAAGTTGGTAAGGGGGGGGGGGGGGTCAAAAAATAATGAAATTCGTGTGACGTAATTTATGGATGGCCCCTTAGCTCACTAATATTGTGTATATAAAATTTTTCTGGTGCACATTTCCCAAAAAAAAAAATAATTTCCAACAGTTTACATGTCTCCGTTGAACATAAAAATTATTAATTTTCTTTATTCACGTATTCCTTTAATAACAATTACGTGCTTCAGACAACGCATTGCGACCTTTCTCTTCAATAATAATTAATCTTTTCTAATATCCTACAAAACCATAATTATTTGAGGCGGAAGAGAATTTCTCTTTACCTGATTATCTTCATGACATTTACTGATATTTACTGATGGTAAGTCTGCTTCTTTAGGTGGCTAATTGGTTATTATTCGCCGCCTCTTTTTAATCTGCTTCTGGGTTCGAGTTGAACCTATTTCTCGCTCTAACTCCTCTTCATCTGTTTTGTATTCGATGGCATCCATAGATGTTATGGATGATGCTGAGGACAGAGTTATTCACGGAGGTAGTATTAGCTCCCGTTTCTCTGCTGATGTGATTACATTTGGGTTTGTACCGCTGCTGCTCTTCAGCTCTTCGATTTCTTTGGACATTCTGTGGATTATCTCATGCTGGTTAGCAATTATTTGAACTAGCTCTTCATGTTGTTTACTAGTAACAGGCATGATTACTGCTTTCACACTGACACACTACGCAATTGTAAAATATTATTATAAAAATAATTATTTATTAATAGAGAAAAAAGAAGAAAAAAAAAAGAAAAGTTTGAATTTTATATTCGACTTCACCAGGAATCGAACCTGCACTACTGATTTTCCTAACTTAGCGTCGAGATGTTTATCACTAGACCAATCTCAACGTAGTTTAATAATTATTAGTTTAATGTTATTAACTTAACGAACTTAACTAAAGTGTCATTGCATTCATGCAACGGAACCGCTGTTCCGTTTGTTACCGAGTTAACCGTGTTCACTTGTTTTCATTGTTTGAATGATTATAGATAAAAAATATGTTAAAGAAGTTTTATTTAAACTATGAACAGATTATTTGTGCTTAATGTTATTTTAAAATTTCACATTTTAATCACAAATTTATTATTAAATTGAATTGAAAAATCATTTTAGAAAACTTAAAAACGAGTATTAATTGCAAAGAATTACTACTTAACCTGTCAATAGCACGACTATGACACGACGGAATAGAGTGTAAAAGATTTTTTGTTATCCCATATTTAGCTAACACAAACAAACTGGATGGTTTGCCCACTCGAGAGTATGCCACGTATAATTTTCCGTATGAAAAACATGGTGTACTTAAATCTAAGCAAGAAACAGACTTCGTTTTGCCTTGAGACTTATTGATAGTCATCGCAAATGCAAATCTTATTGGAAATTGAAGACGTTTAAATTAAATTGACACATCTGTTGATACAAGAGGGATCCGTGGTAGTAATATATTTTCATCTCGACCTTTGCCATTTAAAATGATGGCTTCGACTACTTTCATTAAATTTTTAATAAATAATCGCGTGCGGTTGAAAAGCCGTGGTGGTTTAAAATAACGCATCTTTGCGTCTTTTTGACATTATTTTATGATGAAAAAAGTATAATAATGATGTATTTATTGAAATGAAGCTTCTTTATCGACGTATGAGAAGAATTTTATAACAATGTGAAAATAATCGTCACTTTTTTCAGCTGCGTCTACCTTATGCTGGGAGCTGAGGTAAATGTTACCAAGAAAAAAAAACACTTAACTAATAAGCATACAAACTGGGATGAGTTTAGAAAATATCTTGAAAATCAAGTAAACTTGAAAATAAAGCTTAAGAATAAAAGTAACATCGATGAAGCTGTTAAGAAATTTACAGAACAAATAAGAGAGGCAGCAGCAGCAGTCACTCCGGATTTGAAGGCTATAAGATCTCCATTGGGTTTAGCATATACAGAAGACATCAAATTAGGCATACGAGAGAGAAGAAAAGCAAGAAGAATATGGCAAAAAACGCGTGATCCAAAAGAAAAAACCACTTCAAACATGTGAGCAGCTCAGTGAGGAAAATGAAAGGTTCATACAAGGCAGAATGCTATAATAAGTATGTATATGAACTAAGTCCAAATAAAGACACTAATTACTCGATATGGAGAGCGACTAGACATATAAAAAGACCTAGATCAATAGTACCACCATTAAAGGATGGAAATGGAGCCTGGATGCGAAAAAATGAAGATAAGGCTGAGCTGTTTGCTAAATACCTATCAACTGTTTTCAGACCTCTAAACACTGAAACGGATAGAAACATGGTACCAAGACATCGTAAAGAAAACAAAATTAGATTATTCACAGTGCTTGAAGTGGCAAAAGAAATAGATACCTATACCATATACCTATACCAATCCTTCCGATTATGGTTAAGATATTCGAGAAACTATACATAAAAAGATTGGAACCATATGTAAACATACCAGACTTCCAGTTTGGCTTCAGAAGAAAGCATTCTACAATAGAGCAAATACATTGATAGATTGACAGACAACATTGAACAAGCATTTGAAAACAGGAAATTCTGCTCAGCGGTATTTCTAGATGTGTCGCAGGCGTTTGATAGAGTCTGGCACGAAGGTCTAAAATACAAATTGAGCTTGATTAATATCATTAGCCATTATGGTTATAAATGAATCAATAAGCATTGCTAATGAAAAGTTACAAAAGATCTGGACAAAATTAGCTTTTGGACTGATAAGTGGAAAATCAAACTTAATAATTCAAAATCAACGCATGTTATCTTCACGTTACGAAAAAATTATAGGGAATCGAATTTACATATAAAAGGTGAATTGATACCTCATAAGGAGTCCATTAAGTATCTGAAGTTACACATCTGGACTCGAAGTTGAGCTGGAAAACCCACATACTGAAGAAAACCAAGCAAATAGATATGAAACTGTTACAAATGAACTGGCTTATAGGAAAGCACTCTAGAATGAAACTGGCATATAAAAGACTTCTGTATCTAACTATGATAAAGCCTATATGGAATTACGGAATACAATTTTGGTGTTGTTCCTGTAAGTCCAACAGGGACATAATTCAAAGAAAGCAAAATAAGATACTAAGACTTATGGCAAAAGCATACAGATATGTAACAAACAATAAAATTCACAAAGCCCTTCAAATAAGTAGGGTTGACGAGGAAATACAGAGAAGTCAACTGAGGATGAGAAAAGGCTTCATCACCACTCAAATCTAAAGGTATTAAAACTCTTAGACACAACAAACAAAACAAGAAGGCTACTAAGAAGTAAACCTGATAATCTAACCTACTACAGGTACTGATAGTTGGAGGTGATGGGGCATTGGTCCTACACACTGAGCACAGATAAGTCAAGTTAGAATAGAAAAGTACTAATGAATTAATATATAATTAAGATTGTAGTAACAAAACTGTCAAACTAAAAATAAAAAACAAAAAAAAATAAAAAAAAAATAAAAATTGCGTTAAGGGATTGATATTGTTTTTTAGTAAAATTAATATAATTAGTGATATATATAATTTTAAAAAATAAATTAAAATGAATGAAAAATATAAATGTTTGGTATTGTGCTATTTTTTATATTCCATCATCGTTCACAGCGCTCCAAGCCTCTTTCACTTATATATCCTCCCACACTGACAGTAAGATAGTCATTATTTTCTACTAAAATAATAAGAAATAATTTATATTTGGCAAAAAAACGTTTGCTGGGTCAGTTGCTAGTAATTTATATAAGGGAAATAAGTAAATAACTTAATTAAAAATTAAGGATGATAAAAACACATTTATTTAATTTATTATTATAAATTACAAAGGTATTTTTTTGTCTTCTTATATTTTAATTCTAATACTATGTACAGTATTTCACTCCACTGTGTGAATTGTATTAAGTGTGAAAAATGTGAATATTAGGTGTTTATTTTTTTGTATTTTCTCTCCCTTTTCTCTGTAAAATTTCTTGTAAAGCTTTTTTTCCGATGTGATGCATTTTTATTTTCCCATTGGAACTCATAAGTACTCGTTTCTGAACTGGAATGTAAAACGTGATCAATGGACTCAGGTGGCAAAGGGACAGGAAGTCCCGGTCCATGTACTACTAGCCGATCAACTGAAGTAAGGTCAGGATAGACAATTACTTTTTTATTATTCGAGTTATATCCAGCAACATCTATGATGCAAAAATAACAGTCATTTAAATGATTTTTTTGCTCTCTTCATATCATGGATATAGCAAATTTAAAAGCAATCTTCTCTTTCTTAGACCATTTCCTAAGATCTTTAACACAAACATAACACACTTTGTTAGGAGCCCAAGATTTGTCTTGATAACCGATTTCTATACCAAAATAAGCAAAGTACACTTTTTTCCCAAAGTCGGTTATGTTCCTTTGATGTTTTTTAATTGTAGTCACCACATATATAACAGAAATTGTTAGGAGAATTTTTACAACCACGATTAGGCATATTAAAGTCTAAATAAAACGCACATATGTCAAGTACTGCAAAGTAAGTTTATATTAACTGGAAAAAAACAAAAAAGTTTTTTAATACGTAATTTTTTGTCTGCTGCTGCAGTTATATCAATTTTATTTCCGATGAATTACAATTTTTTGTAATTTTTTTTTCTGATCTATAGCTGTTACGGTATTCCCTTGCTGTTAAAGTAAAAGTACAAGTGGGGGTTGGTGCACGAAGCGAGCAGGAGGCTTGCCTCCTAGCTTCGAATAATAACATTTTAGCTTATTCTATATTAAAATGTAAGATATTGGGGGGTGATACGTATTTTTTATTATTATATTCGGATTCAGCACACCAGATAACATAGGAGTAAGCTTAAATTATTGAAAAAGTTTTTTTTCGTCGGCCTGTGTTATTTATTAGACTTCCTCTGACTTCAACATTATCACCAGTATATTCTTTACAAAGCCATTAACAAATTCATTGAATTCTTTTGTAGAATTTTCCGAACACTTGTTTTCTCTCAAACATCTAGCACCTCATGGACCATGCATAAGGTGACCATATATCCCGCTTTAGGCGGGACAGTCCTGCTTTCAGGTGGTCTGTCCCGCTGTCCCCTGTGAAAGCCAAAATGTCCCGCTTTTGTAAATAGACTAACAAAACAATTAGGAATACTCAATGTATCATTATTTATAGATCTCTTTTATTTTTAAATTATTTAACTGACGCGCGCACTAGAAATGATTGCAAAGAATGACAGTGTCATACCTACTGCTCAAATAAAATGTAATAAAATGTTCGCACAAAAATTTTTATTTATGTTTCTTCAGAATTTTTTGAAATTGTTTTAAGACAGCATGTTTCTGAAATGATATGTGCATGTCTCTTAGACTTTTGACTAGGAATAATGTCACCATCGAATAGAAATAAGCCGCTGTAATATTTAGTATTTTTCTTTTAATTTAGTTGATTGGAGTTGGTTATAAGAAACAGACCTGTTTCGCTCAAATTAATAAATAAATCAAAGTTTTTCATATTATTTTTAACCCATATCTATTGACATTAGTAATATGCCTAAGCGCAAGTGTACTTTTAATAGTGATTTGCAAACTAAATACCCGTTTATAAAACAAAAGAGTGGTGCAGACGTTACGTGTGATAAGTGCCGTACAGAATTTAGCGTTGGACGTGGTGGTGCAAGTGATATTGAGAAACATTTAAAATCGGAAAAACACAGGCTTTCCGATCAAGCTTGCTTTTTTCAAAAGAACTGATCTGCCAACTTCAAAAGATATAGCTGCTGCGGAAGGTGCAAGAAAGTCACAGTTTTCGTTCAAATGACTGCGCTTCTAATTTAATTCAATCCTGTTTTGAGCAAAAATTTAGGTGTGCTCGTACAAAATCCCAGGCTAGGTGTTGTCACCTATGTTAATGAATGAGTTGAGAGAGCACCTTCACAAAGCCCGCTGCATAAGTCTACTAACGGATGCTTCAAATCATGGCTCGATAAAATTATTCCCTGTGTTGATTCGCTATTTCTTACTTTATAAAGGCGTGAAAGTTAAGGTTTTGGAGTTTCGAGAGCAGGGTTGTATAACTTCATCAACCAAATATCAAAAGAAACAAAATTAATTGGTATTGATTCTAAAGTAGTCTTATATCCATCTCTCAAATTCGTATCATCATCTATTTCTAAATCCCTCCCTATTAGAATTTCTCCCTTCCCAACCCACCAAAGTTAAACATTTAAGCATTTCACTATGAAATAAGCAAAAATTATGAAAACAGAAGGTCTTATCAATACTAAGTATTTTATATATTGCCTAAGAATTCTGTTCGCTAGGATGATTAAGAAAAAGAAAAATTTTTTTTGTAAACAATTTATTTTTATTTATATGGTTTGATGGGTTTCAATTAGATTGGGATATGTTGAAGTCACACTAAAGTACTATAATACTGTAGGACATACATATATACCTATTTTAAAGAGATCAAAATTTTTATGCTGTTTTTTAACTTTTCAAATTTATTTTTTTTACTTTGAAATGCTGGCATACCCACCAAACTTTTTTCCCAAGAGCTCTCAGCTATGCCTAACAACATATATTTTTTCAGAATTTTAGGATTAGAGGAAGAGTGTGGAAAAAGTTGTCGAGTCCTAAAAAATAAATTTTATTTCATATTCCAGAAAGTAAAAAGTGAGCAGCGCACTTTTACTATATGATTTATAATATTAATATAATAATCGTCACAATATTTTCTTCCATGAAGGGTTTACTGAGTTGCTTAGAGGGTCGTGGAATGAATGAATAATAGCAGTCACACGTGAGCAGCAACCAACAGTTCTGCGACCATTTGGACACTCTGAAAAATATTTTCGATTACCTTGAAAATCTTTATCCTGGAATTACAATGTATGCGAGCTTCTTTTGGAAAAACAACGGGATTGGTTACTTTGCCACAAATAAAACAGCATCTATGAGTAAATATCACACGGTTTATTGAAAGTTCGAAATATTCAGATGTAGATTCTTTTGAATGAAATCTAAAGAATTATTATACTGCTCATGTAAGAGCCCTTCAATGCTAGTAAAAAAGTTCATGAAAACTGCCTAGAATGACTGTTGAATCTATACTAATCGTAGTTTCCGTACCTTTTTTTTAAAAAACTTTTGAACTGCAGTCCCCGCAAACAGAGCTACCACGCAAAATATTAGTAGAAGGCTGAAAAACAAGAAATTTTCTTCACGCTTTCTTAAAACTTTTCTATTCCGGGTATTTTTTAAATAAAACGATTACGCACAGCACATATTAGATGTTTTGAACTTTGCAGAGTTAAAAAGTTATATAGTTTTCGGACGTAACTTGTAGTTTCTGTAAAAGATGAGGCCACACCTATACAGATTGTCTTAAAAGAAAAAATACACCGCTTTGTAACCTACGTAGATTGTATTTCCATGATGCTGGAGAATATCGACGCACTAGATACAATTTCACCCCAAAAATCAGCGATAACTACCCTCAAAACAACGCACCTTCTCACATACAAAAACCTGAATCAATATACAATAAATGAACGAAATCAACAACGTCCCTACAACCCTCAAGATCAAAGTCAGCAATTCTCCAAAAACGGTTTAAGGTATGCCAATCGACTACCGCATAGCGGGAACTACTCCTAGAATATGAATTCTAGAGCATTTAACACAAACAACCCCCTGTGAACCGATATAATGAAACCCAAATATACGAGGAAAGAGAACCTTACAATCGACAACAAAACTCACGACCGACTAATATTCGCCCCAACAACCAAACCAATAATATTTCGAAACTTCAACAAAATAACAAGATATACAACCTGAATATGATGTGCGTTTTTTGTGGCCGACGAGGTCACTCAACTGCAGAGTGCTTCCAAAAGAGAAAATGGGATGCTAAACACCAGGGAAACTCCCCAGTGTCGGGTCCACATACATAGGCCCGACATTAAATAACAAAAGAAATAATGAAAAATATCTCAGACACCCACTTCAAATTTACCCACTGTCAAACTACCCCTAGATATTTCCCAGAATAAAAACCTAAGCCTAGTAGTAGACACAGGGGCTGAGATATCCCTACTAAAATATGAAACACTAAAAGAGGATTCCATAATAAACCACCAGCAGAAATGTACACTGCAAACACCTTTCGGAAAGGACGTCACCTTATGAAGTTGCCAAGGGAATTTTAATTTACAAAATAAACTGCTATATACATTTTATATAATATAGAATATGTCAGAGCTAATTACAGATGGCCTTCTTGGAAACGATTTTCTCTCAAAACATTGCAACATAGCAGGCCAAAAGCAACTCTTACTGATTCCTAGCATGAAAACTAACGTACAAGAATTTTCGGTACCCTTAAGTTCTCCCGGCAACATCTCTCGACGACAGGCAGAAAAAGGTGATCACCTCTCAGAATTAGTGGACTGGAACAGAGTCGAATACGCATCCTGCGATACCTTAGACTGCCTTACAGTGAGAAATGAAGTTAGCCAATAACAATGAAATCAAAATATCTCAGTTGAAAGGCCAAGTAAGCAGTCAATTTCCTATACAAGGGTAACCAATAACGATTCACTCGAAAAAGAATCGTGTTGCGAAACCTCAAAACACTTCTCTTTTTTGAAGAAACTCAACAAAACATTGAAAATTTATTGGAAGATGAATCCCTAATCGAGGGCAAGTTCGAGTAGAGGGAGACCATGGAAAAAAAATATTATACATTGTATGCAGAGCTTAAGCATAAAGCGAAAGTAGGAAATAATTCACAATCAACAACATCAACAGTGGAATGTTTTATTCAATCACAAGCAAAGTTACAGCTGCCATCAATACAGGTGCCGACATTCAACGGTAACTATCAAGATTGGCCATCATTTTATGATATATTTAATACGATGGTATCAGCAGTTAAGGTTAGAACACGATTACCGCCCCCGCCAAATGATTTATTTTTTTTTAGATAAATATCGACCCCCTGATGCCGGGAAAAATATTAAAAAAATTCTAAAATCGTGCGTTCTATGTTTTTTTCGATCTCAAAGTTTGCCCTATTAACCCTATACAATTCAAAAGTTCAACTGTCATATCAATGTACTCTCCTCTGTGTGTGTAGACTTATGTATGGAGACTTTGTTGATTAGACCAAGTGAAAGGCTAAATTTGTTGTGTGTGACAATTGGTATAATAGTATACCAATATTTATTATACTAAAATGTATTATACCAAAATGTGATATTAAAATTAAGTTGAATTTTAATAAATAAAATAGAAAATGGAAAGTTAATTTTTAATTTTTGTAAATTATATTTTGTTATGCGTGAAATAAATGAAGAAATTATAAAATTTCTGAAATTTATTGCATTGAAGTGTATAGACAATTTTATTAGAATATTTGTCAAGCTTTGTATACTACATTAACTAAAAATGTCTATTAATTTGTAGCATTAATTAATAATAATTAAATTGCACGAGATTTAGTTATTTGTCTTTTGATTTAGGTGCGATTAACGCTATATTACAAAAACTAAAATACAACTATGCTTTAAATGCTTTATTTTATTTTTATAATTACATATAAATAAAAAAAATAATTTTATGTATTTCCATTATTTTCTAATATTGTGTTTTGAATAGTGTTTTTTTCCTTATTTCCAAATAAACAAAAAAATTATTTTACTGTATCAAAGCGTTTATAAGCAAAATAATATATACGATAGTAATTTTTTTTGCTTATATATATGGCTCACCAGCTAAATAGCAGAGCCGTCTCCTATATTTTGCTATAAAAGCCAGCAATATATGTATGTCAACCGCTCTGCATGTATTGTGTTAAGATTCTGCGCTCTGTTTTTGTGCACAACTTCACAAATCTACATCGCTTCCTCACCGCTTCCGCACCGCAACCCTGTGAGCCATATATATAAGCAAAAAAAATTGCTATCGTATATATTATTTTGCTAATAAACGCGTTGATACAGTAAAATAATTTTTTTGTTTATTTGGAAATAAGGAAAAAAACACTATTCAAAACACAATATTAGAAAATAATGGAAATACATAAAATTATTTTTTTTATTTATATGTAATTATAAAAATAAAATAAAGCATTTAAAGCATAGTTGTATTTTAGTTTTTGTAATATAGCGTTAATCGCACCTAAATCAAAAGACAAATAACTAAATCTCGTGCAATTTAATTATTATTAATTAATGCTACAAATTAATAGACATTTTTAGTTAATGTAGTATACAAAGCTTGACAAATATTCTAATAAAATTGTCTATACACTTCAATGCAATAAATTTCAGAAATTTTATAATTTCTTCATTTATTTCACGCATAACAAAATATAATTTACAAAAATTAAAAATTAACTTTCCATTTTCTCTTTTATTTATTAAAATTCAACTTAATTTTAATATCACATTTTGGTATAATACATTTTAGTATAATAAATATTGGTATACTATTATACCAATTGTCACACACAACAAATTTAGCCTTTCACTTGGTCTAATCAACAAAGTCTCCATACATAAGTCTACACACACAGAGGAGAGTACATTGATATGACAGTTGAACTTTTGAATTGTATAGGGTTAATAGGGCAAACTTTGAGATCGAAAAAAACAGAACGCACGATTTTAGAATTTTTTTAATATTTTTCCCGGCATCAGGGGGTCGATATTTATCTAAAAAAAATAAATCATTTGGCGGGGGCGGTAATCGTGTTCTAACCGCAGTTAACTGCAATCAAGAAGTTTCAATATTTGAAGATGTTATTGAAGGATGAAGCAACATCAGTACTGAAACATTTAAATATTACTGATGCCAATTATGAAGTTGCATTAAGCATCTTAAAAAGATACGATAAGGTAAACGTCATTTCGAAAATCCATTTACAAGCAATAATGGAAGCTCCTACAGTGGAATATCCATCAGTAGAATCAAAGATTATATAGAGCATGTTTGATGAAAACATGCTAGCGTTAAAGGCAAGAGGTTTATCAACTGAGCATTGGGATTGTTGGTTAAACTTCATTATTGTAAACAAGTTGGATACAGAGTCACAACAACTGTGGAGGAGGCAATGTGCATCTGTATTAAATCCAACTTTTATTAGTTTAATGGATTAGAGAGAGGAACTTTTAAGCTTTCGGGACTGCCAAAGGGCGTGATACCAATGAAGCAAAATATAACATATTCAACAACACAAAAGCCACAAAACTCCCTATTTAATTTGAGATGTATTCACTTAAAAAGGATTATTATGTTTCTAGTTGTCCAGAATATTTAGCGATGACTGTTAAAGATCGTAAAAATTTAGTGGTAGATAGAGGTTTATGATTTAATTGTATTAAAGGTAAACATAGGTTAAAGGAGTGTAATTCGTAAATAAGATGCCGCTTTTGCAACGAAAGGCATCACACTATGCTGCATCCAACAGATCAAAGCGGATTAAAAGGTAATCAATATCATGCATTTGGAAAAACTCAAAATAATAGAAATTTCATCGGCTACAGCCATAAATATTTTACTCACAGTGGTAATAAAGGTGGAAGATGGCATGATCTGACCGTTATTATGCAGAGCTTTGTTAGACAGTAGTTCAGAAGCCACACTAATTTCTGAAAACTGTGTTCAACGTTTAAAATTAAATCGCAAAGCTTCTGTAACTTCAATATCAGGTATAGGTGCAGAAAATGATAAGTATTCCAGAGGTGAAGTTCAATTAACTTTAACATCGAGGTTTAGTAAAGATACAAGTTTTAATACAAGAGCCTACATTTTACCTAAGTTAACACGTCAACTGCCTCCACAAAGGATTCCAGTGTCTACTCTAACAAAGTTCAAGTCATTGTCTAAATTAGCAGATAAACATTTTGATCAACCAGCCAAATTGGATATGATTATTGGTTGTGGTATATTCTTTAATATAATTTCAGATGAAAAATTGTGTTACGAAAATTCATGCTTGAATTTAGCAGGTGAAGTTACTACATCAATAACCAAAAATTGTTTACTTGCAACAATGAGTCTGGAAAATTCACTAAGGCAGTTATAGGAACGTTAGCCAAGTCAGGCACTCACGCCTGGAGAAATGGAATGCAAACACTACTTTGAATAGACCTATAGTCGTGTAGCTAACGGAAGATTTGTATAACGTTTACCGATGTAAAATTCTTTGGACAGATTAGGAGGATCATTAAGGAGGCTTCAAAACATCAAATGACGTTTTATCAAAGACCAAGAATTTGATAGATGTTATTACCAATTTATGGAAGAGTATGTTGCACTTGCAACATATGCAACCAGCTAATACAGATCCCAAGAATTTGTTTACCAAAGAGGACAATAGTCCTCTTATAGTAAATAATAATTTACCTCACCACGATAAAACTTAGAGTAGTTTTTGATGGTTCATGTAAGCCTTCTTTTGATTTCGCACTGAATGATAGACTGCATACAAGACCAAAATTACATAATAACCTTTATGATACTTTATTGAGATTTTGTATAAGGGAGATTGGATATGTGGCCGATATTAAGGAGATGTTTAGGCAGATATTTATCAATGAGAAAGATAGACATTTGCAGAAGATTCTGTGGAGAAGTTCAACGAATGAAGAAGTACAGACTTATGAATTAAATACTGTCACATATGGCGCAGTATGTACACCCTATTTAGCTATTTAAACATTATTATGACTTTGTAAGGATGACACTAATAGATGTTATCGTGAATTGAATTTAATAACTAATCATTTTTATGTAGACGATTTATTAGCGTCAGCTATTTTAGAGCTGATAAGATTATTAGAGCAGGGAAAATTTGAATTAAAAAAATGGGCTTCAAATTCAAAAAAGGTGTTTATAAAGAGCAGAACATTCCTATTGAACATAATGAGAAGTGATTAATGAGAAAGATAGTTGTATTAAAATTCTAGGTTTTAATTGGTATACAAGAGAAGATAAGTTAGCGCTTACATGTCAAGAAACATTAAATTCAACCGAAATGTATACAAAGTGCAAGTTTTTGGCATTATTTGCTAAAAATTTTGATCCAATAGGGTTACTCGCACCAGTAATAATTAAAGCTAAGTTGCTGATACAAGAACTATGGAAAGAAGGGCAAAGCTGGGATACACCATTGTCTTCCAACTCAAACAAAATTTGAACTACTTTATTGTATCAATTTTCAATGTTGGATCAGTTACGTATTGACAGATGGATACGTATAAAAGGCAAATTTAATATGAGAGTTTAATCCTGTGTTGCATCAGATAATTATCAAATTTGATAATTATCTGATGAGCTCAGATGTGTTGTAGAAAAAAGATGATTGTAAAACTTTTTGGTGTACCTTTCAAAAATTGGCGAATATCGCCTTTTTGCTTTATGGCGTAAGCACCTATAAGCTGGTATCACTTATTGCTGTTATGGCGTAAGCGCCTATAAGCATGGATTTATATTCAAAGACAGCTTGACTGCAACTAACTTTTATTCAAAAACTTAATCCTATTTATACAAACAAAAGTCTGAGAAAATTTATTTTCGCAGACAAAAATTAAAAGATAAGCTAAAAACAAAAATGTATCGTACTATATTCTTATTGCTAAATTCTTGAAATATAAGATTTCAAGAATTAAGTCTTTATGAGAATATAATTATTCTCATTCTCATCTTTTGCAAAACTTCTAAAGATATCATATATTTGTATTATGTATGAAATCTTATATTTTAAAAATTTAGCTTTAAGTTTTAATCTACAAAAACTCTTAAGATATCTTATTACATTTTAACTTAGGAATTTTACACAATAAAATATATATTTTTATAAAGTATTTAATTATTGATTATTGATTTTATAAAATTTGTTCATAATGTTCAATATCTTTTACAAATTTTCAATCTTTAATAAAATCCTTTTTTATTTATCCAATCAAATTCAAGTAAATTTCGTTGTATTGGCAGTGCATGACAATTAATGTTAATACAGTTAGTTTAAATAATATTCCTACTGTTAGCTCATAATGTTAAATATCTTTTTGGATTTTTCAAGCGTTAATAAAACCCTTTCTTATTTATCGATCAAGTTCAAATAAATTTCGTTGTGTTGGCCGTGCATGACAATTGATGTTAATACAGTTAGTTCAAATATTATTCTTACGCTTAGCTCATAATGTCCAATATCTTTTTGTAACATTCAAGCGTTAATGAAACCCTTTTTTATTAATCCAATCAAGTTCAAATATATTTCGTTGTGTTGGCAGTGCATGACAATTGATTTTAATACAGTTCGTTCAAATATTATTTTTTAATTTCTTTTTATATTATTGTTTTTTAAAAAAATCTAACTTTACGATTTTAATTGATTATTTAAAATTTTATTAATTTTTTGAAAGTTTAACTTAAAAACTTTGATTAATAATTAAAGGTGTGTTTTTCAATTCTGTCGCTTTCCACCGGCTAAGCCGAAAGTACAAATCTACTACGTTTTTGTACTTCCAGTTGTACTTTGGAAGTGAAACTTGTACATTTAACATCTCGTTCAGGTTATTAAATTTTAAGTTTGAGGTTTAGATATAATTTTATTATTCTTATTCTATGTTAATGTTTAAAAGAATTTGAGATAATAACAATTTCGTAATCTCATCTAGTAAATAATATTTTTATATTATCTTTTGATATGCTTTCCTTAATTTAGAATATGTAAAAAAACGAAAACAGTAAATATAGCAGAAAAGCTTAAAATTGTTATCAAGAGTATTTATTAATTTAAATTTAAATTTTATTTTATTATACTTATTTGCTATTAGAGTTTTTTCAGAATTTCATCTCGTTATTTTTATGTAAAATAAAATCCCGTGTATCTTTCCATCTGAGTGCAGTAATTTCAGCAAAATTTAGCTAACCTATACCATAACATATTGATAAGAACTTTGTACTATAAAAAATCTATAAAAATAATTAACTATTAAGATTTTAACAAATTTTTTGATTACTATATCAATATGTTCAATAAGATAACAAAGAAGTAATGATTTAAATAAAAAAGAAGGTAAATAATTGTGTAAAAATAAATATCCAATAAAAAAATCATTTTTGAAAATATATTAAGTAAGAAATCATATTAAATCTCAGTTTTGGCAACAAATACTACTTTTAATATGACGACACATATAACCACACAATTTAAATTGCCAAATGTCAAATGTACAAGTTTCACTTCCATAAGTACAACTGGAAGTACAAAAACGTAGTAGATTTGTACTTTCGGCTTAGCCGGTGGAAAGCGACAGAATTGAAAAACACACTAAACATGAATGAAATTATAAAAAATAAAGTACTAAAAAAATGAATTTTATAGTGCATCCCGCACCACAATAAAAATAAAAAAAAATTTAATAAAAATTAGAGAAGAAACAGTGAGGAAAATCAATATCAGCCAAAAATATCTTGGAAAGTAGAATTTATCTAGTGGGCAATTTAAAAGATTTAAAGTAAGTGTTTGTAACTTTTTGAAAAAATGGGACAGAAACGATATTCTAACTGGGTTTTAAAAGAATCCGGTCGCAACTTATGTTGAGCAAATAAAAAATTAAACGGTAAAAGAAAACTTAAGATTTAAAAGGTGTGAAAGGCCTATCGTTTAAATTGTGATAGGCTAGAAGGCCAAATGAAAATTTTTAGTAACCAAATTTTTATAGTGTAAGGAAAAAAAATGAAAAAAAAGGAGAATACATATATTGATAATCGTATTTTAGACAAAACAAATATATATCGTGAAAGGTGGGATGCACCGAAGGCCTATTCTAAAATCTCCGGTCTTTCTAGGGTAAGGCGGTAGTTATTTAGGGTTTCAGACGAGGACGTTGGTTCAGTTTTATTAAAAGTATTTGTTATAGGTTTCATCACTTTCTGAGGATTTGTGTGTATGAGTTTTGGACGAGGTATTGAGATTAACGCTGATGGGTGGTTGAGTGCTTCTTCTCTTTGGAAATTTTTTTATAATTTTATAAATGATGAATGCAAAAATACATAGGCAAATAACACTTGTGGTAGATATGGAGAGAGTGGTTAAAAAATGGGTTGTCTTGTTATGGAATGATTTTAATTTATTTTGAATTTCGTCTAAAGTTTGGGTACTCTGATGTATTATTCTGTTCATATCATGCCCTATGATATGTTTAGTGATATGTTTACCTGAGGAAAATATTTGGGTTGAATTATGTCGACCGTAATACCATTAGTTTTTTGATAATAAAGAGTTTTGTCTCCAATTTTTACTTGGCAGACTTCAAGGACTTTTAGTAATCCCTGATCATTCAATTTTAAGGTAATGTAAGAGTTTTTGCAAATTATGGATATAAGGGTTGGTTTGACCATAGAATATAACCTTACGCTTTGTTCTGTCATTTTTAATAATAGATTATTAGTTTTAAAAGGCATTTGTAAGTTTTCTTTAATGGATTGTAAGACATCTTAATAGTGCACTCGTTTGTATTAGCAACTAATATCATAAGTGCTTGAAGAGGTCCTACGTAAGTGGTAAGTGGTATGCATAACGAATGAGCTTTTTCATAAAGGGCATACGGAGATAAGCATACAAAAATTGCCCCCAGAGATATCCGATTGGGATTTTGAGGATATGATTGCATTGTAACAGTACTAAGATCTAAAAATTTTAGACGTCTACGTCTGTAGAACGTCTGTAGAAGACGTTTATTTTGAATTTCACCTAAGGTTTGGGTACTCTGATGTATAATTCTGTTCGTATCATATCCTGATAGTATTTCGACTGGCTTTGCGTCAATGGTAGCGTTTCGAGAAATTAAATTTGAAGGAAGTGATATGTTTACCTGAGGGAAATATTGGGGTTGAATTAGGTCAACCGTGATACCATTATTTTTTTTATAGTATAAAGTTTTGTCTCCAATTTTTACTTGGCAGACTTCGAGCATTTTTAGTAATCCCTGATTGCTCAGTTTTAAAGTGTTGTAGGAGTCTTTGCAAATTATAGATATAGTGGTTGTTGCGATAAAAGCATATAACCAGACGTTTGGTTCAGTCATTTTTAATAGTAAGTTACCAGGCGTTGATTGCAGTTTTAAAGGACACTTGAAGTTTTCATTTAACGGGTTGTAAAATAGCTTAATACTGTATTCATTTGTATGAGCGGCTAATATTATTGGTGCCTGAAGAGGTCCTACGTATGTGGTAAGAGATAAGGTGTGTGTAATTCGTGTGAGACGGCTAGTTTCGGAAGGGTTAAAAAGAATAAAGTTTTGATTTTTTACATCAGTGGCGAGGTTGTTTTGTAGTATATGTGATTTCATAGTTAAAGTCTGTAATATAAAAGGTAAGCAGTTTACACATAACGATTGAGTTTTTACGTAAATCTTTAAGAGTTTTTCCGGAGATAATAGTAATGGATATAATTTATTATTTTTGATAGATAAAATTATGTCTAATAATGTTTTTTGTCTTGATTCCATTTCAATTATTTCGAATATAATGTTTGTTATCATGTCGTGTCTAATTTGAGAAATTTCAAGCTTTCCAGTCACGTTATTTAAATTTGTTTTTTTGAGTTTTAGCTGCTGTTGTCTTTCCATAACTGATGATAGGGGCTTTTGAATCTTATTCAAAGTATTTGTAATTACTGTTATCTGCTGATTTTCTAATTCTGTAAGTTTCTTTTGATTAGTTTTGAGTTCATTTAGTTTGCTGTACACTTCTTGTTCATTATTATTATCCATAGTACCAAATAAGTAATGTAATGCACTGCCCATACCATCAAAGAACAATCTGGTGTATCTTTTATTGTTGTTTAATTCCTGTATAGTTCGAGCACGTTGCTTAATGTGTTCTATTATCGAATGCACATATTTTTTTTGTGTGATACACAGTTCTGATGGGTTTTATTCGCACAATTTTTTAGCCAATGACTCCGTGTATTCAATCAAACTAGTTTGGTTTTGGAACTCTTGGAAATCTATTTCTGTTATGATGCTCCACGCATTGTGGTATAGCCACACATCTCCTAAATGCTCGTAAACAACTCCTGTGGTGTTTAACGGAGTCAGGGTATAAGGGGTTGACCTTATGGTAGTGATACTTTTTAATGTTAAAAATATTATGAACCAAAACATTTTCAGTCTTAAAATTGATTTCCCGGTCAATTAGATCAATCTGTTGATTAAACAATAACGTTTTATTTTAGTCATTAGTTTACCGGTTTCCGTCGAGTGCCGTCTTCGGTTTTAAGAAGAAAAAAAAAATTGCGACAGGCTCAGATTTTTATTTAAAGTCGGGCCGGTGTTAGTGGGCCCGACTCTGGGGAGTGTCTATGCTGTGAAGATTCTCACCTTCGTTTTTGGAAACATTCTATTACTGCGTGACCTTGTCGGCCACAGAAATCACAAGTCTTATTTACGTTGTACACTGTTCTATTATTTGCTTGTTTAGAGGACAGTTGTGGGTTGGTAGTTGTTCGCGTTGAATTTGGTTGGAGCCTAACCCCGTTGAAAATTGGCGGTTCGAATTAGGTTTATTACTGAAAGTATTTTGTGTGGGTGTCCTAGTGTTAAAGTGTTCGTTAGTTTGTCGGACCGGATTGTAGTCATTATTATAATTTAGCTGCCCATTGAAACGTGTGTTAGGAGGAGTCGGTTGTTGATGGGAGCGGTAGAGGCTGTAGTTTCGAGATTGATATTGAGAAGTTATTAGAGGCTGGTTTCTAAATTGTCCGTTTGGAGCTTCTATAAAGCTCGTATTATTAGGGTTAAAAGAGGTACGGTTAAAATTCATTGGGGTATTGTTTGGTCGTAATCTGCGACATTCTCCAGCATCATGATTGTAAGTCCTACAAAGGTTACAACAAGGTGTGTTTAAGCACTTGAGTCGTTCACATAAACATTCCTCAGCATTTCCGCTGAGATAAAAAAAGTTTTGTTGTTTGCAACAAAGTAGAAAACAACAACAAAAAAAAGGTAAGTTTAATGAATTTTATTTAGGGTGATTTTTTATAAATTTCAGGGTAGTTAAAGTGGCGCCAATCGGGGTGGTTTTTATAGTTTTGGAGAGGGTATTTAAAATGCAGTCGGGGCAAACTTGAATGGGCTAAATCGGAGCATTTTTAGATTTTTTCTGTTTTTAGGTAAATACCTTAAAACCGTTAAAAAACGGTTAAATTTTAATTTTTTTTTTGTTTAATTTAAGTGAGTTTAGGCCTGAAAACATGTAGCCATAAAGTAAAATTAGTAAGTTTAGCGATTTAGGGTTCAACAAAGTAATTTTAGGCTGAAAAAATGAGAAAATAATGTAATTTAGGTAAAATTAGAAATTTTTATGTAATTTGGTGTGGTTTTAGCAGAAATTTGGTGTCAAATTGTGTGAAGATTTGTGTAAATGGGTGAAAATGTCGTAGTAATAAGGGATGCCAAAAATGTTTGCACAACAGGCTAAAGGTTGATCCTTTCCGACCTCTCCTTCTGAAAGGACAGCTCCTATGGCCTCACTACTCGCATCTATGGTGAGATTAAAAGGTTTAAAAAAATCGGGGTATATGAAAAGAGGTGGTGAAATTAATGAGCTTTAGATTACTTGAAATGCATTTTCGCAATAAGTTTTCTAGATAAACTTGGAGTCCTTACGAAGTAAATTAGTGATAGGGCGTATAATTTAGTAAAATCGGGAGTAAATTTGCAATAATAGTTAGCAAGGACTAGAAAAGATTCGACTTGTCTGACAGTTTTACGAACCAGTGAATTTTATACGCACTTTATTTTTCTACGGTCAGGTGAGGCCCCTTTTACGGAACATATATGTCCTTTTTAAGCAATTGACATTTTCAGGCTGTAATTTGAGGTTATGATTAATGATTTTCTTAGAGTTATGAACTTTAATTTATTCAAAATGCTTTGAATTCATATCAAATTTAATTTATTTAATTTGTTTAAATGTAAGTATAATTTCCTTAGAGTTATTAATTTATAATTTATTCAAAATGGTTTTATTTTATATCAAATTCAATTTATTTAACTTTTTGTAATATATTTTGGAACCAGTGAATTTAATTTATACAGGGCCGTAGCGTGGGTGTTGTGGGTGGGGGGGGGGGGGGGGGGGTGACGGGTATAAAAAAGCCGACTTACCCAGAAAACTTGATGACTGCATATGTGGCATGTGGGTGGAAATATAGTACTATCAGTGTGTTCAAATTAACTATTATAAAATTTTATTAAAGCAAAACAAAAAATTACTCTAAAGAATTTTTTTAAATAAACAACATTATCACAGCTAAACGATCACAAAAATAATTCTTAAGAAAAGTATTAAGTACACCATGAGCATTGTCTTATCCATAGAATGATAGATGTCAACGTTTAACTCTGCGATGTTTCAATACCGACCATTTCTCAAGGACTTCACGCAGGCCAATTTCGTCAACTTCGAAGAATGAAACAAGATCAACGCATTCAAACGACCATCCCCCATTGTTGTACGTAAATAATTCAAAACTAGTTTTAATTTACTAAATGAGCGCTCACAAGAAGCTGTTATCACTGAAAGAGTCAAAATAAAATAAAGAAGCCTATGCGCCAACGGAATCACCTTAGGGAATTTGACACTATTTTAGAAATATCTCCAAAATTTGTACATTCTGTACTTGAATCCAAAATAATTTCTAATTCAGCAATCAAGCGTTCTGGTTCTTCTGTGAAAAATGTTGGGTCTAATTGCACAATATATTTGATGAATTTAATCGTGACGTTGCTATTGTTAACTGGAAATTTGAAAATTTTTTGAATAGGTACAAACATTGAAAAAGTTTCTTTCATATTGTCGTCAATACAGCTTGTGAGAACTTGCAAGACAGATCTAAATTCCTTGCTATAAACTCGAAATTAATAGCTGTTTCTGGGTATTCATCATACTTTTTGGTGTTCTGGGTATGAGTAATCAAACGAAACTATTATATCTACAAAATTGGAATTCTTGATAAGGACTTATTTTATTATTCTTCATTGTTTAACATTCTTCGAAATTGCTATTGCGATAGTCTCTTCACTTACTCAATAAACTCTTATTTAGTCAGTGTTTTCGTCACAATGATTTATGACTTGAATCACTGTGATTTATAAACTGACTGCAGTGTTCATTATAATAAAAAAACATTATTTTCTGTCATTACTACTTCCTCTTTATTTTGATTCACTTGGTATCATTTAATTAGCACTTTCAACCAAAAATCTATTAGATGTTTTTGAAAGTGCTGACTCATATATTCACAATCGAATGCGAATCATTCTTTATAAAATGTAGTCTCAGAAATTTCATAATTCATAAATCCATGTGAAGTTACCGATTTCATATTTGAACTGCACAATAGAATAACTGAGATTTGCCGATTGCCGATTGCCGACTGTTTTGGGGGGGTGTCACACCCCCCATACCCCCGCTCGATACGCCACTGAATTTATAGTTATTTAATGCATTTGGAACCACTTAATTTAATTTAAGGTTATTTATAAATTTACTTATTTAAAACGCTTTTAATTCATAACTTCTTACTAATATTTTTTAACACAATAATTTGTATTTTTAAATGTAATGTATTTGGAACCACTTAATTAAATTTAATTATTTATAGATTTACTTATTTTAAACACCTTAAAAAAATGTACACACTGTATCCTTCTAATATCAAAATCGACTGACTATTAATAATTTCATCTGCCCTATTTATATGATTTTTAACTTCTCTTGAGAAGTTACTGTAATAGGTCCGAAAATTGAAATCAATAATTTTGTGTTTTCTTTACGTTTCAAGACCTGGAGAATCATTTGCAATCATTTTTAGAGTGATGTCTGTCTGTGTGTGTGTGTGTGTGTACGCATGTATGTAGGGATGTGAGCTTTTTTATGAGATTCGTTTTCTCAAAAACTACTGAACAAAATTACGTGATATATATATCAGTCGACACGCCGTATCATGACTTAGATCTGAAAGGAGTTTGAGCGAAGTCGGTTAAGGTTTTTTATTGATAAAAAACTGACTTTTTTATGTCCGCATAAGTGAGATTCGATTACTAAAGAAATACTCTGGACCAAATTACCTTTTTGACCATATCAATCAATACGCCATATTATGACTTAAATTTGAAAAGAGTCGGAGCAAAATCGGCCCAGCGGTTGGTTTTTTATGAATGTTGGAAAGTTGTTTTTTTTCTTTCTAATTTTGAGCTTCGTTTCAAAGTTACTATAATTTGTCCGAAAATTGAAATAGTTAATTTTTTGTAATACTTTTCAAGATCTGGAGCATCATTTGCAGCCAATTCGAGGTATCGGAACATTAAAAAAATAATTTTTCCTCAAGGGAAGTTGCTTATGCAGTAACTGCTGCTGGACGTATTTTTATTAACTAACTTTCTCATGGTTATTTATGTCTTCTGAGAACAGGTGCAAGTTACATATCAACTTTCACCTCATTCAAAATAATGACGTTTCACATAAATTAAATATTTTATGTTTTCCAGATAAGGAAACATTGCATCTTGACCACCCAAATGGACCAAGTGTCCCTTAAACTCTTTTCTCTACATAAACCAAATGTAACCACTTGTCATTTGGTCACTTTAAACCCTTAAGTACTTAAGATTTCTTGATCATCCAATGTGGACAAAATGTAGCCACTTGACATTTGGTCGCAATTTGGATTTAAATAAACAAACCAAAATATAAATAAAGTGATAAATTAAAGAAAATCAAAATATAAATAAAGTCATAAATTAAAGTCATAAATTAAAAAGTAAAAGGGTCCTGAATATAAATACTTGCTTGAGAAATAAACTTAACTTCCAATCAGAGTTTAAACTAGGTTGTATAAGTTGTGTTGTAAATTCTATAAATTAAATAAGTTTTGTAATTTATTAAGAATTAAATAATTTAAAGAAAATATAAAATATTTTAATAATAAATAAAATTTAACTGGCGCAGTCGGTAGGATCCTTTGTAAAAACAAAAGGATCCAGTGAAACGAATCGTATGTGAAAAATTTTTTTTAATTGTGATAAAAGACATAAAGTCTTCGATTGAAATCAAAACATAACTACTATGGAACAATTAATTGCTCAAGTGACTTTGCTTACCCAAAAATTGGCCCTGCAGGAGGAAAAAATTAATAAAGCCAATCTAACGAAATTTGAACTAAGTGCCGATCAAATCATTCGCAATTTTAGTGAAATTACTGCATTCTCAGGAGACGACTCATATAAGTTAAAGTCGTTTTTGAAGTCTGTTGAAGATGCCGAATCGTTATGCGAAGAAAACAACACCCAATTGAAACAATACTGCTTAAGGAAAACCGTTAATAGCTAAATCGTGGGAAAGGCAAGAAATTTTATTGTGGAAATACCAGAGCATCGAAAAACCTGGACATCAGTAAAAGAAACATTAACGTTGAAATTTTGCCCAAAACAAATCGTTTACCAACTGTTATTTTACGCAAAGGAATTAAAAGACTTATTTAATAGGTTAAGTAGATTAAGTCAGAAGCTACTGAAATCTGTGATTTTGATAATGAAAACGTATACACATACGAATCGATTGGCAAGGAATTAGTGCAAACCCTGAAATTGAAAGTGATTCCTATATTACAAGCTCAGATTAATCAAAACAAAACTTTATTTGAGCTAGATAATTCTCTTTGTCAATCAGAGGCTTACTATAGCAATGAAACGATCAAACATAAATTTCGAATTCACAGGGATCAAAAACTAGAAAACCAACTACTAATAAAACAAAATAAATTTAAGAAATAATTTTTATAATGATACTCAAAGAAATAAATATAACCCATTTCAAATTCACAACTCATCTAATTCTTATAACCAATCGAAACCGAATTTCCACCGAACTAATAACAATTATAACAGAAACTGTGGACAATACAAACAACCAATCTTACACAAAACAGATCAGGATGGTACGCAAATAGGCAAACGCTTGTGGAATTGCACTTTTTAAATTTTTTATAGTTTGGAAGTAAATGGCAGCTTGTAATAACCTCTCAAAACGTATCTTAGTTCTTTGGTTCATTATCTTCCCAAACGAAGAAACTGTAGGTGCAGAAGAAATAAGTGAGCCTCGCAGATCAGGCCTTGCAACTCCTATTATTCTATTATATCTATTTCGTTTTTACGAAAGCTGGATTTGTTCAGGTGGCAGACAGTTAATATTCTACCAAATAACAGAATATAAAAATTTGGCGCTAAAGCAATTAAAATTCATCCAATTGTGCGAGGAATAGCTGCCAGTTTAATTGTTGCTAAATGTCGGGTTCACCACTTGTGGTGACTGTACTGGAAAATGGTTTTCTTCTTATTCTTCTAATGATAATATAAGGCACGTCTTATGCATCCTCACATCAGAAAATTAAAGGCTTTATCCGGTGCACAATATTAATCCAATGTCAGATTCAAAAAAATAGGGGTTTTTTCCGACTGTCGGGGTCACCAATTGTGGTAGAAATAAGTTTGTATTTTTACCACTTATAATTATTATATAATATATAATATATTTTTCTTATTTAATTATTATTATTTTTTAAATATAACTAACACCATAAATTTTAACTATAAAAGTAACAAATTTGACTTAATTTAAAACTTAAAAGTTAAGAATTCTAACTATAAGTAAGTAAACTTTCTTGGCCTCCTTGACTTATTTAGTTTACTGCGCTTTATTTAATTCAGCTTCATACTAACGCCATACAAAGTAGCTTCCGCCACAAATGTAAAAGCTTTATCGCATTTTTCTCGAAACTCTATTTTGGAAATCGGTTGTCAAGATTTCTCGAAAAGTTATGACCCGATCTTCTTCAATATTGCACACTTTTTCTGTCTAGTATTTTCTAGAACTTACGTTTTTTTTCAAGGTTACAAACGGTGAAAATTTTACCCAAAAATGCAAGTTTGAATTTTTTTTCCTTCGTTCAAAACACAGATAGTCCAGTCAAAATAGACGTAAAAAAGGCGAAACTTCGGAATAATTCGCATAGAGATGAAAATTGGCACAGACCTTATTTATGTCAATACAAATAAAGGGTCAAAAGTCCCCATCGATCCCCTGTGTGCAAAAAATTTTATTCAAGGTCAAAGGTCACAAATTTCGGTTTTTTACAATTTTCTCAGAAACAGTAAATTTTATCGTAAAATAGTCTTTACAAAAGTTGTAGATCATAAAATTTTCTACAAAAAATGTACCAATACTTTTTATGTACGAATTACCATTCATGAGATATCGCAGTTTTAAAAGTTAAAAAATTTATATTATACATAATATGCACACATTTCTGCACGACCTACGAGGTAATGTACTAGGCGCATTTTTTTGTTCAGTAAATAATATTTTCAATTTCAATTTGTGGTGTTTGATAATTTTAACAAAATATCTGACAACTGCTTTATTTGTAATAAACCTTTGTAAAAGTCAAGTTGTTGTTTTGATCGTGGAATGAAGACTTTAATTGATGCAAGTGTTGAAAGAAATGAAAATCATTTTGAATATTTGAAAGATATTAATTCTGTAGCAGTCCACGTTCAATGTCGTAAAATGTACACTCGAAAGAGTAGTATCGCTGCAGCTAAAAGAACGCGTGAGACAGAAGAAGCTAGTACATCCACGCGACAAGAATACGAGAAAGTTAAACCGATTTCAATTTTAAGAAATATTGCTTATTTTGTGGCGATGAAGCACATGAAGCAGCTGAAAAAAAAGTGCATAATATTTGTCGTAAAATATATAATGTTTCCACAGTTGAGTTCAAGGATTCTATCCTTAAGGTAGATCGGACTCGCTTTGATGACGCAACAAGAGCTGTTGTTGCCCGCATTGGGTATGTGTTTGATTTAGTTGCTGCTGGAGCTAAGTACCACAGCAACTGCTATAATACGTTTTTGAGGCCCGCTATGGGGCATAAAGTCGGTCGTCCTAAAAATGATTCCGTTACCTTGACGATGGAGCAAATACATACATTGAAAGTAATAATGATTGTCAATTTACATTGGAAGAACTAAAGGACATTGGCAAAAATCAAATGTCATAATGCTCGTTCAGTTGGACTTGCTTCGACTTGACTGGACTAAGATATAACGATCTCCTAACAGAAAATTTTTTTTTTAATTTCAGATGATTCTGTCATGAGATACCCTGACAACGGCAAAACATCCTTTTTTTTAAGAGTCACAGTGAATGGGCTGCCAATGAATGAAATATAAAAAATTTTTCAATTTAAAAAGCGCAAATAATAAATAAAATATGCATTTTTCATATGATAAATCCTTTTAATAAAATATTTCACATAAATATATATATGAAAAAAAAAATTATAAAAATGCATAAGTTTTGAATCGCTTAACCTAGTTATTTTTCTATTAGAATTTTTAGTGAAAGCGGAGTGTAGTTTATTTAAATCAGAGAATGTTTTTTCTAAATCTTCCATTTAATCATTTGTAAATTTTTTTTTTTTTTAATTTTTATGTTTACTACAATCTTAATTTTATTACATTAATTTATTAGTATTGTTGATAATCTTATGTTCAGCGTTGATAATCTTATGCTGGTTACTGATATAATGATTAGTCCCATATTGTTGTTATTGATTGATTCTATATTGTCAAATCATGTGGTTTTTCTCGTTGTAGACGTTGAATTTTTCCAGAAGGATTCGACAATTACTCAGCCTCAGTATTTGGATGGTGTAGTAACCTGCGATGATGCTTAATGTCAAACTCTTGGATTACTTCCTCTACCCACTTGATATTGAAGTCATCGTGTAGCTCCTTATTCGTTACGCAACGATAGAATTTTGCTTTCAGATTATTTTCACAGGAAAGTTCAATTAGGCTCTCTTGTTCTTCTGAACTGAATTTTACAGGAGCTTGAGCGTAAAAAGGCCACTTGTCGATGCTTGGTCAATCCTGCTCGAACTGCTGATTTTATTATGCACTAAAAACCTTTTCATTTGGTAAAATATGAGGAAGTATTGTCTGATTTATTAATGTATTACAATGATAGCTATGTTGTAACGACCTATGATAGAAAAATCAAAACATAATGAAAGCCAAGAGATGTCAAGTTTATTCAGTGGTCAACCGACTTTCAAGTTGTCAGCTTTTAAAAACTAAGGAATGAATAAAATGCCCAGGGCTCCGCGGAGCACACTATGGGAACCCCTGCTCTAAGATGTAAATTCAAAGCACTGTTAGCAAAAGAAGAAAGATGTGAATTTGAAAGCACTAAAAGTCATAATAATAATAATTGCAGCAAGCGCATGGTATTTATTCAGAATTAGGTCGATATAATTATGGGAAATGTAAATTTCGGCTCCCAGAATCAAGCTTATCACTCCTTGTTTGTACCATAATAACCGCAGAGTAACTGTTTAATACAATAGGTGGAGTTATAAAATAAAATTTAATATAATATACTTACTTTTTAAATTATGACGTCAGATACATGAATCTTATCAGCTTCAGAGCTGAACAAATTCTCATAATCAACACTCAGGTGTTGATTATGAGAATTTCGATGTGGTAAGGCTATTTAAAATATTGCTACAAAAGAATTCATAAGTGTGCCTAACTAAACAAGTCTATATAACGGAAAACTATATTTGGATTATAAAAAGCAGCGAAGTCGAATTTTGGGAGTAGAGTAGAGTATAAAAAATTATTGTATTGTATTACCCGAGTCGAAATATTTGATGATGATTTTATACGGTTTAGTCAGAATTGGGTAAGATTTTATACTGAATGTCCTAAACATGTTGAACTTTTCATGTGTCAGAATGATCAGTATGAATTCATTATCAACTTTATTTCTATCTATTTATCTAAACCTTTCAGTATCAATTCATTCAACCAAAAAAAGGGTAAGTGAGATGTTTAGGGACACAAGATAGAAACGAAGTATTTTACATCCTACCCTATAATCCGCTGCTTTAAATTAACCAAAAAAAAAATTATTTAACTTAAAAACAAAAATTGTTGACATAAAAATTAAATTAACAAAACACTTCTACTAACAGGAAAACAACAATTACACAGGGCGACGAAAAAAGTACTTTTAAAAACTTTTTAAACCAATTTACCTCTTTCTTATGTATTTTTTGGTGCTAAGACCATATTTGATATCAGTTTCTTTTTATCACCCACAGATTTCTCACAATATGGCATTAATTGTATATTTTAAGGCATAAGAAAAATTTGGAAAAAAAATTCATTTTATTTTTAATTAAGCGACAATTTTTACTTACAGTAATATTAAATTGGAAAAATGTGAATATTAGGTGTTTATTTTTTTGTATTTTCTCTCCCTTTTCTCTGTAAAATTTCTTGTAAAGCTTTTTTTCCGATGTGATGCATTTTTATTTTCCCATTGGAACTCATAAGTACTCGTTTCTGAACTGGAATGTAAAACGTGATCAATGGACTCAGGTGGCAAAGGGACAGGAAGTCCCGGTCCATGTACTACTGGCCGATCAACTGAAGTAAGGTCAGGATAGACAATTACTTTTTTATTATTCGAGTTATATCCAGCAACATCTATGATGCAAAAATAACAGTCATTTAAATGATTTTTTTGCTCTCTTCATATCATGGATATAGCAAATTTAAAAGCAATCTTCTCTTTCTTAGACCATTTCCTAAGATCTTTAACACAAACATAACACACTTTGTTAGGAGCCCAAGATTTGTCTTGATAACCGATTTCTATACCAAAATAAGCAAAGTACACTTTTTTCCCAAAGTCGGTTATGTTCCTTTGATGTTTTTTAATTGTAAAGTCACCACATATATAACAGAAATTGTTAGGAGAATTTTTACAACCACGATTAGGCATATTAAAGTCTAAATAAAACGCACATATGTCAAGTACTGCAAAGCAAGTTTATATTAACTGGAAAAAAACAAAAAAGTTTTTTAATACGTAATTTTTTGTCTGCTGCTGCTGCTATATCAATTTTATTTCCGATGAATTACAATTTTTTGTAATTTTTTTTTCTGATCTATAGCTGTTACGGTATTCCCTTGCTGTTAAAGTAAAAGTACAAGTGGGGGTTGGTGCGCGAAGCGAGCAGGAGGCTTGCCTCCTAGCTTCGAATAATAACATTTTAACTTATTCTGTATTAAAATGTAAGATATTGGGGGGTGATACGACTTTTTTATTATTATATTCGGATTCAGCACACCAGATAACATAGGAATAGGCTTAAATTATTGAAAAAGTTTTTTTTCGTCGGCCTGTGTTATTATTAATCAATAAGAATCAATTAACAATCTAAACGTTGTTGTAGAATGATGTTTGTTTTTCAGCCATATTATTGTGTCAAACCCAAATTTACTGGAGAAAAGGATGTTATCTCTATATCTTAATGTTAGTTTTGATTTAATTGCTTAATCATCAGGCACATATTCTGTTGACAAGATATTCTTCAGCTCTTGTATAGAAAACTGACAATCATCAATTGTCTTCAATGTATTTATATATTTTTTCCATGTGTGTGATATTTAACACCAAAACTCTGCAGATCCATTATTCCGGCAATTAGTTAATGTATTTCTCTACAGTAATCATCTTTCTTCAAGGCAACAAAGCTAAGTTTGCTTAGTTACTGTTTGCTCAGGATACTTTGGTATCCTGAAAAGTGTCACTTTCAGCGTATGAAATTTGTTTACGTTAATTTTTATTTTTCTTTTTCTTTTTGATTTCATCTGCTTTTGTACTACCAATTAAACAGTTATTTCGCCAGTTCAAATTTGTTGAAATGCTGTTCTGTAATTATTTTTCTTGGTGGGAGCTGAGCAGTAAATTTCATCTTCGGTCCAAAACTGCCAATGGCGAGCAGCCATCAGTGGTCATGGCACCCAAACTACCAAATCGGTGGTGATTGCTTTCTAGTCACCATTTGGAGGTGTAAATTTTTCCACGACCTTGCAGGCAAGTAAATACGACCATTTTGTTTGTTTACAAGTTGCTCGATATGTTATATATATATATTTCTTTTTTTTTTTTGACGTATTGTTATTAAATAAAAACCTTTTTAATATTTATATATTTATTCGTTCTTAAAATTTTAATGTATAATAATTGAGTTTGTCAAATTTGTGTTACACTTTACTTAATATTTTATTGGTTCTTAAAAATATAAACTTCTTTGAATATAGTTCTTTCTCAGAAAAATTTTTCTTTTAATAAATTAGATATTTTTGTTTTTAAAATGTTAATTTACACGAAATGAGTTTTTCAAATTCGTGCTTACATTTGTGCTTAAAAATATAAACTTCTTTGATTAGAATTCTTTCTTAGTAAAAACTTTTTTTTTTTTTAAATAATTAGGTATTTTTGTTCTTAAAATTTTAATTTACACGAGTTGAGTTTTTCTTTATGCTACAATTTGTTTAATATTTTAATTTTAAATTGGTGCTTAGCAATATAAACTTCTTTCTTAGTAAAAACTTTTTTTTATAATTATATATTTTTGGTTCTTAAAATTTTTAATTTACACGAAATGAGTTTTTCAAATTTGTATTACACTATGGTTAATATTTTGTTTTTAAATTTGTGCTTTAAAAAAAAAATGTAAACTTCTTTTAAGGGAATTCTTTCCCAACGAAAACTTTCCTTAAAATTTTAATTCACACGAAATGCGTTTTTCAAATTGGTATTACACTTGGATAGTAATTTAGTTTGATTTAATAATAATTTAATAATATATAACTAATAATAATAATTTGGTTAATAATTTACATTTCTCAAATAGAACTCTAATAAACACCACTATTAGGATGATTATAAAATGACTCCTGATCAACGACTCCTAAAAACGACTGTTAAGTCCGGCTTCTAAAAAACGACTCTCTAACCCGACTGCTCAATAATGACTCCTTAACATGACTCTCAAAAAACGACTGCTCCTCAAATGAAAATTGAACCCTATTTATTTAGATTTAGTGGCGCCAAAAATAATGCCCTTTGGTGGCCACATGGACTTTGGTGGCGCGTGAGAAAAAATTTTAGAAAGTATTTTCTGCTTATATGATTGTTTCTAAATACAATCACATAAGCAGAACTAAAAAATAATTTATCGCCGGGTTTTTGTTTGTTTTTTAAAAATCTTTTCCGCTTATGTGACTGTTTCTAATCACATAAGCAGAAATAGAACATAATTTACTGCCTGTCTTTTGTATTCAAGATCAGCAGGGTGGCACAAAAATAAAACATGTGGCCTGGCTATTGTAGAGGAATATTTATGTGATCGACTCCAGTGTCAATCGCATAAATATTCCTCAGGATCAGCAGGGGCGGAACAAAAATAAAACATGTGGCCTAAATATTCCACATGTGGCATAAATATTCCTCAGCATTTCCGGCCAATGATTTACATAACAGATACCAAATAGTGCTTCATCGGAAAACACGATGTTAGGGAGCTTCCCACTCGCGGTAAACCTTATCAACTGCCTTACCCTTTCCACTATTTGTCAAAGATTCAATTTTGAACTGCAAAAAAAAGAAAAAAAATGTTCCTAACGCTAACAAAAACAAAATTATAAATTTTTTAAAATCGCACAATTCTCTAACGCTAACAAAAACAAAATTATAAATTTTTTAAAATCTCACAATTCTCAAAATTATGATTCTGTAAAAAAATATAAAAATATATATTGGAGAAAAATCTTGTTAACTCTCTAATCGGGGCAAAAATTTTCTGGATTCATTTGTATTTAGCCTTCTCTTGATTTTTGTAACTCATCAAGACATAATAGTCCAGCCAAAATAGACGTAAAAAAGGTGAAACTTCGGAATAATTCGCATAGAGCTGAAAATTGGCACATACCTTATTTATGTCAATACAAATAAAGGGTCAAAAATCCCCATCGATCCCGCTTGTGCAAAAAATTTTATTCAAGGTCAAAGGTCACAAATTTAGGTTTTTTACAATTTTCTCAGAAACAGTAAATTTTATCGTAAAATACTTATTACAAAAGTTGTAGATCATAAAATTCTCTACAAAAAACACCCCAACGCCTTTTTCGTACGAATTACCATTCATGAGATATCGCAGTTTAACTTTATATTATACATAATATGCACACATTTCCGCACTACCTACGAGGTAATGTACTTAACGTCCTTATCCTTAATTCTGACGGTAAAACAGTTTTAGTCTTGCGAAATAATTGGAAAAGGTCCGTCATAAGGACATTTGAAAGCAGCTTTATTAGTGGACCTTACAAAAACATCCGAACTGAGCGCTTTAAAAAAGAAAATTTTACTGTCGGAATGGTCCGAAGCAGGAATAGGTTGAAGGTCTGAAAATAAAGATCGTAATTTGACAATGTAATCCGATTGAGATAACTTATTCAAGGATTCTTTTTGAAGAAAGTCGCCAGGCAATCTTAAAGATTCTCCATAGACTAGCTCTGCTGGAGTAGCACCGAATTCCTCCCTAAATGTTGTTCTAAGGCCTAAAAGTACGAACGGTAATGACTTTGACTAAGCGGGATTATTATAGGTTTTTAACGTAGTTTTTAAAACCCTATGCCAACGTTCGATTAATCCATTTGTCTTAGGGTGATAAGGAGAGGAACGAAGTCTTTTGAAACCTAGTAACCTTGCAAGCTCCTGAAATAGGGTGGAATCAAATTGACGACATTGATCTGTTATAACTTGTTTTGGTACTCCTAAGCGTGCTATCCAGACACGACACAATGCTTCAGCGCAAGACTGAGCCGTGCAATCAACTAAAGGGATTGCCTCAGGCCATCTTGTAAATCTATCTATGATAGTTAAGCAGTAGTGAAAACCTTCAGAAATTGGAAGAGGTCCAATAATGTCAATGTGGATAGTACAAAATCGAAATGAAACTGGTTGGAAGACTTTGTGTGGATTCTTGACATGCCGAGAAATTTTATTCTTTTGGCACGCTAAGCAAGCTCTAGACCAGTTGTTAGAATCTTTATTGATTGCTGGCCAGAAGTATTTCGAAGTTAACATTTTATTTGTAGATCTAATACTTGGATGAGATAAATCATGAACTGACTTAAACACTTCCAATCTAAATTTTTTTGGAATGTAGGGTCGTATAATACCTGTAGACGTTTCACAAAAAATTTGAGCACTTGATTCGAACAGTGGGAACTGAGAAAATTTTAATAACTTATTGTTCTTCAGGTTCTCGAACTCATTATCTGTTTCCTGGGCTTTAGCAATAGCCTCAAAATTTATAGATGGAGTGCATGTGACTGTCTCAACCCGTGATAATGTGTCAGCTACAACGTTGTTTGCGCCTGAGACGTGCTTAATATTGGTCGAAAATTGACCTATTAAATCTAGGTATCGCCACTGCCTAGGAGAGGCTTTGTCAGGTTTTTGATAAAAGGCGAAGGTAAGTGGTTTGTGATCAGTGAATATAGTAAAATCTCGACCCTCGATATAATGTCGAAAATATTTAATTGCCTTATAAATGTAAAAGCTCGCGATCATACGTACTATATTTCATTTGGGCGGAGTTTAGAGAAACAGAGAAACAGAATTCCAAAGAATCTTTTTGTTTCCTTCTTTCTTACTGCCTTTTAAGTATTCATTTAACACCAACTGATGTTGAGCTGCCTGAGGAAGGAAACGGCGATAAAAATTTATCATTCCCAGGAATCGTCGAAGTTCTCTAACTGTTTCAGGTTTTTTAAATTTAATTATAGTCTCTATTCTATCAGAGGAAGGTTTGATACCGTCTGAACTAATAGAATGTCCTAAGAAATTAATAGACCGCTTTAAAAACGCACATTTATATAAATTAATAATTAGTCCGTGCTCTCGAAAACGTTTAAAAACTTGTTCGAGATGATTGAAGTGTTCTTCCTCAGATTTAGAAGCTACTAGTACATCCTCTAAATAAACGAAACAACATGATAAGTTACTAAGAACGCTGTGGATAAACCTTTGAAACGTTTGAGCGGCATTACATAATCCAAAAGTCATTCTTGTAAATTCAAATAGTCCGAAAGGCGTACATATTGCCGTTTTCGGAATGTCTTCTTGATCAATTGGGATTTGGTGATATGCTTTGACCAAATCTATTTTTGAAAATGTAGAGCAATCTTGTAATTGGTGTGCGAAATCATGGATAATAGGGTCGGGTAACGATCAGGAATAGTTATAGAATTAAGGCGTCCATAATTGCCACATGGACGCCACTTACCATTTTTCTTTTTTACTAGATGAAGAGGCGATGACCAAGGGCTGCTTGAAGGTCTGCAAATCCTTAATTTAAGAAGAGTTTCGAATTCTTTTTTGGCAATTAATAATTTATCTGGAGCTAACCTTCGACATTTAGAAGCTATTGGATTTCCTTCAGTAAGAATTTTATGAGATATTGAATGTTTAATAGGCTTATCGAAATTGTTATCAATGGTTATGTCGTACCAACTTTTAAGTAATTTATGGATTCTAGGATCGTAAGAGTTATCAAATAATACAGATACACCAGAGTTAAAACTTGATGTAACTTTGCCACTTGAGCGAATAGTGGTCAATGGATCTATGAGTTGTTTTTTTGAAATATCAATAAGTAAACCGTAATGACCAAGAAAATCGGCACCTAATATTGGTTTAGTTACATCAGCAATAATGAACTTCCATAAAAACTCTCGTCGAAGTCCTAAGTCAAGAGTTAAATACTTATGACCATAAGTATCGATTTTTGATGAGTTAGCAGCTAAAAGTTTGAAACCTGTGGGTGGAAGTCTGTTTGTTGAAGGTGCTGGGACAACCGACACATTTGCTCCGGTATCTATTAAAAAACTAAGTTTTGTACGTTTGTCAAATATGTGTAAACGGCTTGCATGTTTATGTTTATCAGCCACCGTTTGAGCTGATAAACGATTTAGTTTTTTGATTTAGAATCCTTTATTGAAATAAAGGAACATGGCTGAACACATTTTGTAGCCTTATCCGAAAAGTGAGAGTGATACCAACACAGGTCTGATCTATTATTAGAATCCTTGAGGGCATTGGAGCATTAAGACCTGGATCGTGATCTATAATTAGACCTAGAATATCCTTTCTTAACTTTTATTTGTAAATTGTTAAGTTGTCTTTCTAAATTACCTAAGCGTTCCAGAAAAGAACTAGGCTTAGAATTAGTGGTCGGGGTGGAACATGCAAAAACGCTGGGTCTGGTATACACCTCCGCTATTTTATCTGCGCAAACAGACAATTCGCTTAGATTTCCTGGAGTATGGCCGGAATATTTTCATTTAGGCGTTGGAGCCATAATGATTTTAACAGCTCATCTGAGACCCTATCACTTCCCAACTCTCGCATTTCACGCAGTAATTGAGAGGGTTGGCGGTCACCTAAAGTGAGCTCACTTAATAATTGATTTAATTTAGTTACCTCACTAGCGGAAAGCCTTTTGATTAAATTTGTTTTTAAATTATCGTATGGTTCAGTAGTATGGGGGTTTCTAATTATATCACTAACAACTTTTATAACATCACTCTCGAGAGTAGCAAGAACGTGATTAATTTTAGTGTTTTGTGATGTGATACCCGCAAGTCTGAATTGAGCCTCCAGGCAATCAAACCAGAACTGTGGTGTATTCCTCCAAAACGGAGGGGGCTTAACTGAAATGGCGGAAATAGCGTTCTCATTATGATCTCCACTCTGAGAATTCATCGTTAAATATTTTTTAGCGAATTTAAATCTTAAGTAAAGTATAATATAATGTAAAAAAAAACTTAAATTTTTGTTACTCAAAAGTATAAGTTTTCTTGAAAAAGCTGAAAACCTGATTCTTGATTGAATTTTCAGTTGATTCTTGATTGAATTTTCAATTGATTCTTGATTGAATTTTCTTTATTTTGAAGAATTCTTGAAAGAGAATAAATCTTGATTTTTAATTGAGCTGAGTTGAGTTGTGTTGAGTTGAGCTGGGGTTACCAATATGTGTCAACGGTTTTCTTTAGTCGAGATCACCCAATGTATTGAACTTCGTAGTGGTAGCGAAGAAAATTTTAATAGATGGTTGATTCTTCCTAAATTAACCAATTCATCAGCAATACTTAACAATAGCCTTAAAGTTGAAGATTCGCTTCAGTCGGGGGTCACCAATATATTAAGATGACTACACCCGGAATCTAACTTAGTTGTCCTCTTTTTTTCTTCATCGGGGTCACCAATATGTGGTAATGGTTTAAATATTCTACCACAATGAAACTTTAATATCATTTCGCTTCACTAATAAATACTACATTTTTTAAATAAAGATTTAAATTTTTATTAACACTTTTAAGCTGTTTGACATAAATTAAGACATCAACAATTATACATATATTTTTATATTTTAAAACAAGTTTTTAAAAAACTGCTCAACTCACTAACTGAACTTATGTACGTAATATGTCAAACACGTAAACTTTCAACGCCTGCTTGACATATTACGTACATGTCTAAAACTACTACGCTAAAAAAAAATACTTCAAATAATTTAAATAATTTAATCAAATTTAAATTAAATATTTCCGCCACAGGCTCTTTGATAGTATTTCTACACAACTGTAGTCACTACTCAATACGCAGTAAATTGAAATATGATCAGTTTACATAATAATGTCAATGATGTTTAATATCAATATTGTAAACCGGGTACGTTAGTGTCAAACTTGAGGAGCGCGTTCTGTTACACTAAGGATAAATGAATAATATTTTACAGGTTTTTAGTTGACTTAAAAAGACATGTTTTCACCATTACAAATATATTGAGAAAAAAAACTTCTTCGACCCATCCTTATATACTCGTATATACAGAAGGAAGATTTGCTTGAATCATTTGATGGAACTTAAGAAGGGACTTAACTGATAAACATATTTTGTATTTTGCTTTACTTTGATTTTATTACATACCAATTAACATAATTAAAAATTGCTTAATATATTTTGTAGCATTTTGGAAAAAGTCCTGATTTTAGCTGAATTTATGTTAAAGTGAAAGATTTTGTTCCACATTTAAAAGATGATTATGCTAACTAAATCTAAAAATTACAAGGTATTTATAATAATTATATATACATATATTTTTTTAAATTTTGTATATTTTGGCATTTTGATTTTAGTTAAATTTATATAGTAGCTTGGTAGGTGGTTTGGTTTCATTAGGTAAGGGTTTTTATGAATTAAAATAAAACAAATTTTTGCTGTGTTTTTCACAGGTACAGAATATACCAACCTAATAAAACATAAAACATTTGTAAGCTTTAAAAATATTAAATAGTTATCTACTTAACAACAATTTTTAATATCCATTAATGTTTGTTGATAGTTTATTCTAATATTTGGTTATATCTCAACTATATGTCTTTTTATAATTTTTATTAAATATGCGTATTTGATAAAATTGTAGTTTTGCTTTTTGTAAGCGCATAAGATTTCGTTATAATTTTGTAATTAAAAAAAAATATATTACCTAGTCATCATTTTATCATAAAATATCCAAAATATTGTAAGCAATATAATTGAGTGTATACCTTTACGAAATTGTTTTGGGGATGAGTTGAAATTTCCATCACCATGAGCAGCTTCAGCAAGTCCTAATTTAAAAATTTTCAATTTAATTTGATAAAATAGATTTATTGCTTACCACCAAATATATTCAAATGTTTTTCACTTGAAACTTCAATTTCGGGATGGAGTTTAATTTCTGTGAATGAGAAATAGAGTTTTAACTCAAAATTGATAGCTGTTATGAAGAATAGAACTGCTAGCTTTTCATTTCTACTAAGAAATCGTTAAATACTTGATTTGCTTAGAAGGCCATTCTGTTATCATAATCCATATTCAAAAATATTTTCCGTTTTTGAACCTATTGCCTTAGGTTTATCTTGCAGAATCAAAAATCAAGTAATGTTTAAATAATTTTACTATTAAAAAAGTTTCTTGGTTTGAGAGAGAGAGAGAGAAAGAGAGAGATTTTCTATAACGTATATCCATTTTTTTGCAAAATGACACCAATACTACTATAATTTAAGTGTATTTCATGTTTTTATGATGCAATCGATCGAAATTATTTAAGGATAAGTGCATAAAGCAAAGTTTTGCTATGAACTGGACCTTTAATTCGAGGGGATGAATAAAGTAGCTTCATGTGATGAATTTGTTCCCAACAAAAAACAAAGAGTGTGGTAGTATGGTTTAATTGAGTGCTGTTGTCTATTCTCAAAGTTAGCCTTTAAAGAATTTAAATTTAAGAAATTATAACACAGAGCTTGCTCTAGAAAAGTGTTTTTTAATATTGGCTAATAAAAGCTTGCATATGAGTTTGAATTTTAAGTTATAATAATATATAATTTTCCAAGGACAAAATATAATTTTGATTTGAGTGTTACAGCCACCCCATACTGCTCCTTCTACTTTAATTTCCATCTGAAATCAATTTAGTAATAATTTTTATAATAATTTCTACATTGGTTTTATATTTTTTACATTTTCTATTGAAGTAAAACCAAATTAATTTTTCTTCCTTACGTTGTTGCATGAGGACTACAGTTTTTATTTAGTTACGATGTTCTCCCCTTACTAATATGCACAGCCTCCTAGTTACTGATTGTAAAATTTTTTGAGTTTACCGTAAAGTATAAAAGGTACTCTTCTTTTCTATATTTTTAGAAAGCAATTTATGTAATAGGTTTTACATACCGTATAATCTTAGAGTCCCTTCAGCTCTCCCAAGGGAATTTGTGCTAACACAATGATATGTTCCCACATCTGAAGATGAAAATGATCGTACAATCAGTTGCATTGATCCTCTATAGCTAGTTCTTTGTTCTGTAATGCCATATTTCGGGCTGTTGGAAAAATGAAAATAAAAATAACTGAGTTATTTTAATATGTAATGACTGGGAAATTGTATGATCCTTTACGTGCAAAATTTCTTGATAATATTAAAATAAAGACAGTGATAAGCAAATGAAATCTTAAATCAATGAATTTCATTATTTTTTTGTATAAAATACAGTAAAGATAAAGTAGGAAATTTTTAATGGAAAACTCTTTCATATTTTCAACAATTTTCTAAATGCCAAAAAACTCTCATAAATAGTTTAATTTAATCAAGAAATTTACAAGATAAATTATTAGTAATGAATAAAGGAGGTTAAGCAAAAAAACATGGAACTTTTTGATTCTTAATGTTTGTAAATGAATAAAACGAATTCTTGCCTGGAGTTGTGTTTTTAATCCTAAAAACTGATAAAACTAAGTTTGCATGTGAAATTTTTGGGGAGAAAAGTTAAAAATAACAAAAGTATGATAAAACTTATTGCTAGAAAATTTTTTTTTCTTTAGTTAGTCCATAAAAAAATTAATTCCTGATACTTGTGACACACAACAGAAGATGTAAACTTTGATTTTGACTATGGATATTATTCAAAGAGGTTTGCTAACGTGACTTTTTAAATATTATATTTGTGATGTAAGTTAAATCCAAATGCCGTTTTATACTCGTTGTTTGACATTTTGAAATATATTGGGGAGTTTATAGCTAATATGGCTATTTTTTGGGTGATAATAGCCTTCAATTTCGGCAGGATTCTCTGCTTAATAATATAAATGTCGTATTTTAAGTATTTCACACAAAAGGTCTGATTTCTTTTTTTAAAGTTTTGTTTACTACAATCTTAACTTAATTACAATCAATTTATTATTATTATTGACATTATGCTATATTATGAGACTTATGTTATATTGTGAAGCTTCTATAGGTTTATGATCAATTGATCAGTCCCCAAAAGGTAGTTCGTGCGGCTTGATTCATTGGAGCTGCCTGATTTTTTCGGCAGTATCCAACAATTGGATAGCCTCCGTGTTTAAATGGTAGAGTACTCTTTTTTCGTGTTTGGTGGCATAATCTGGCATAATCATAATCTTCCTCAACCCTTTTTATTTTCAGATCTACGTGTAGTTCCTCATCTGTCACATATCGATAAGCATTAGTGATCAAGCATAGGCTTATGTTCTGGCTCTTTTGGATGATAGCTCAGTTCTATTTGCGAGCACATCCCCATAGTTGAATTCCATAAGTCCATATAGGTTTTATTATTGACAGGTATATCATTCTTCTACATCTAAGACACAATTTGGAGTACAAATCATTGCATTGTGATATCAATAGCCCAATAAGTTCAACAAATCAATTGTTGGGAGCTCTTTTGTTGAAAATCAGTCCCTACCACTTCTATGAAAATTTGATAGTAATTTTTTACTACTAAAATGGTTATAATAGCAAAATAACTAACTTCATTATTGGTTGCCAATGGCGTAACAATAGAATTAACAAGTGTTTGTTTATGGTCCTTCTAAGTGCGAAATGAAATCACATAAAATGGTATTTGACCAAAGCGTTTAGTTAAAAAATTCTTCTGTCTCAGAAATTGATAACAGTAAATTGAACTTTGTACAAAAATTCCTTTATAAAACATAAGCCTTATGGGACAACCGGAACACTTTTTGACCATCACACCCTTCTGTTTTGGCAGATTTTATATGAGTATTACATTGAAAAAAAGGTATACGCCTTTTAAGGTTTCTTTTTTTGTTTATATATTAGAAAATGTAGGGGTTCATAGTTTCGAGAACTGCGTGATTTTGGCTTGAAGAATAGTCTTAAAAAATTCATACCTTCGGTTTTATTAGCGTTACGAACTTTTTGTTTTTTATGGTTTACAGTTAAAATGTTTTTTCTTTACAAAAAATTATCTTTTTAATAAAATTTTTAAAAAAATTTTTATTGACACAAGCCAATATTGTTTTTGACTGTTATAACCGCATCGTAGCAATTTTTTAATATTACCATTGTATTCACCCTCTGATTCTCAACAAAAAGCTTTTTTTTAATTAAGGGAGAAACTATTTCCAATATTTAAAAAAAATTAATTTTTTGAGTGCGCCACCTCATTTTGGGTTCTATTGTATGCGTGTTTTCTTATCACACATTGTTTTCCTTTCTATATTTTTCATTTTAATTTGTATATTGAAATAAGTGCAAAGCAGTATTTTAACTTCTTTTTATACAAAAAATGGAGCTATAAATAAATAAGTACGACATAAAATTAAACAAAGAATGGTTTCTAGTGAAATCCGCTAGGCCCAGCAAAGAAAAGACAAACACTATTAATATAATTAAATTTATTCAAATAAATCGATATATCAATAAAAAAGAACTTTCGGGCAATATTTAGGAAGTTCATTAATGTAATAATTATTTGATTATATGAATAACTATTTGGTTAAAAGTTAATAAAAACATTGTTATTAATGAAGAAAATTTTCAAATTTATTAATTAAAGATTTAGTTATTATATAATGACAAAAACTTTGTTCTTAAAAGAGGAGAGAGTCGAACAGTTGACAAAAGCTTGGTATACTTAATACATATGTTATAGGCTTACCGAAACATAAAATTCATTGTAACGCATCCTTGCGTAACGCTTAAATTAAACTACCGCTTGGAAATGCAGAGTGCGCTTATTAACATTTCAGTTCAAAATAGAATTAATAGCGTTAATTGTGAAATCATAATAATGCTCTAATGCTACAATTCTGAGCAAACATAAGTACATATAGTTTTGCATGAGGAATTAATGCTAGGAGGTTATGGTAGAAAAGTTTAAAAAAATGATAGACTTGAAGGCAATAGTAAATAATATCCGCCAATACCAAACAGTTGGTATCAGTGAGTTTATTAACAAATCGAAGTGCCAAAAAATATTGGGCATTCCACGATATAGAAACGATCAATTTGCCACACTAAGAGCTTCTGTACCAGGGAACCGAGATGTGTCATTTCGATCAGGATCATAATTACAAAAAATGTAAGAAACAACAAGACAGCACACCAACTTGTGCACTGTGTTCAGAAATGTGTCATACAGCAATCTATGAACAATGCCCCGTATACTAAGCGACAACAAAAAGTCTAAAACAAAACAACAGCGGTACAACACTTACAGGCAAAGCTTATTAAGTCACAGTCATCCACTGAACTACAAACAGCAGGTATTCTCTTTATTTATATTGAATCGGCAAACGTTTCCGTAGGACAAATAATAAAACGAATAAAAGAATAAAACCTAAGCAAAAACGTTAATATATGATTTACAATAATATAAACTAAAAAAAAACAATTTTTTACCCATCTAACAACATCTCAGATCTTTGCTGACCCACTTCAATTCCAGTTTCACTAATACTAGTAAATCTATTCGGTGTTATTCTACCTCCTTTAAGCCAATATGAAACAGGAGCTGGAGATGCTTCTACTTGACATTCTAACTGCACATCTGAGCCAAGTGGAGCTCCTAATAATTGGCTTGATGCACGCACCATTGGAGCAACTATATTAATCCAAAGAGATCAAAAGCATGAAGTCAGTGTTCAACATTAATTTGGTATTTAAGTAGTTAAAGCATAGTTAAATAGGCTTTCTGTTTATCTAATTAACATTTTAAGCTCATAAATAAAACTTACAATGCACACTAAGAGAAACTCTCTTAGAAACGGCAAATGAAACATCATTTGATGCAATACATAAGTATACTCCCATTTGTCTCCTTTCCATTCTTGCTAGCCGTAAAGATGTTCCATTGTATGACTCAACTGTAAATATAGGAAAATAAGGTAGATAAAATATCAATACTAACGTAAGAGTATTTAAAGTCAAATTGAATCGGGTTTAGCCTGCTAAATGGATTCTATAAAAAATAAGAATTTTTCTGAATAGCATAACCTAGATGTTTTTCATGTTAGTCCTTACTTCTTTTTCTAAGATATCTAAAGGAGACTTTAAAATGATTGCAAAGCTCACCGACAAGAAATAGATTCAATTCCTTTCATGTATAATTTGACCAGTTGAAGATTACATAAAGAGAGTTTATATAAAAATAATTACATAACAAAAATTATTATAGCCATTCTTTTGTAATTTTCTATTACTTTTTATTACTTTAACAAAAAAAATTATAAATGATCCATTGATAGCTATCAACTATCAACTATAGTTAATTGAATTTAGATATATGGCAATAAAATTTTGTAATTTTCGGAAGCTATATAAATTAAAAGAAAATTGATTTGAGTTTCAAAAGTGTGAGTCAGTTTTATGGTGTATCTAGCAAGTAAAATAAAAAAATTTTTTTATCAAATCTTTCAGATCAAACGTCCACTTTAAACAGAAATTTATGAATAAGTTATTGATTTTCGCAAGAATTGAACTCGCATGCTTCACTTTTACGTTAAAAACACTGCAATCCATGCATTTTAACGTATGAGCTACTGCCTGTTAATTTCAATTTTCATTACAAACTGCTAAAAATCTATTGAAAATTATTTGATAATCGAATATTTGACAATATTCGATTCGACCGCATAAAAGTTCTACACTTGTTATATATATATATTTCTTTTTTTTTTGACGTATTGTAATTAAATAAAAACCTTTTTAATATTTATATATTTATTCGTTCTTAAAATTTTAATGTATAATAATTGAGTTTGTCACTTTACTTAATATTTTATTGTTAAATTGGTTCTTAAAAATATAAACTTCTTTGAATATAGTTCTTTCTCAGAAAAATGTTTCTTTTAATAATTATATATTTTTGTTTTTAAAATGTTAATTTACACGAAATGAGTTTTTCAAATTCGTGCTTACATTTGTGCTTAAAAATATAAACTTCTTTGATTAAAATTTTTAATTTACACGAAATGAGTTTTTCAAATTTGTATTACACTTTGGTTAATATTTTGTTTTTAAATTTGTGCTTTAAAAAAAAAAATGTAAACTTCTTTTAAGGGAATTCTTTCCCAACGAAAACTTTCCTTAAAATTTTAATTCACACGAAATGCGTTTTTCAAATTGGTATTACACTTGGATAATAATTTAATTTGCTTTAATAATAATTTATAATATGTAATTAATAATAATAATTTGGTTAATAATTTACATTTCTCAAATAGAATTCTAAAGAACACCACTATTAGGATCATTCTAAAACGACTCCTGATCAACCACTCCTAAAAACGACTCTTAAGTCCGGCTCCTAAAAAACGACTGACTCTCAAATTAAACTTCAACCCTATTTATTTGGATTTAGTGGCGCCAAAAATAATGCCCTTTGGTGGCGCATGAGAAAAATTTTTAGAAAGTATTTTCTGCTTATATGATTGTTTCTAATTACAATCACATAAGCAGAACTAAAAAATAATTTATCGCCGGGTTTTCGTTTGTTTTTAAAAATCTTTTCCGCTTATATGACTGTTTCTAATCACATAAGCAGAAATAGAACATAATTTACTGCCGGTCTTTTGTATACAAGATCAGTAGGGTGGCACAAAAATAAAACATGTGGCCTGGCTATTGTAGAGGAATATTTATGTGATCGACTTCAGTGTCAATGGCATAAATATTCCTCAGGATCAGCAGGGGCGGAACAAAAATAAAACATGTGGCCTGGCTATTGTAGAGGAATATTTATGTGATCGACTCCAGTGTCAATCGCATAAATATTCCTCAGCATTTCCGGCAGATGATTTACATAACATACCTTCCCTCCTCAAGGAAGAGAATCCCTGCGATTAGTGAGGGATTCTCTCTAAATTTGGGTAAATAGTTTGTTTGAAACAATTGATGGTGTCTGCCACCCACTCGGGGTTATTTGATCCCCTTTTGATTTTTCAAATATGGTTGAGAGTGTTATTGTTTGTATACATCTATTTTCGAAAGAGAGAGGGGACGGAAAAAATATTGATGTTGAAAGAGAGCGAAGAAAAAAATCAAAAAAAAAAAAATGATGATGTTGAAATTTTCACCCTGTGAAAGGACCGACCCTAATGCTTCGCTGCTAGCATCAGTTGTCAAGTTGAAGGGTTTCGTAAAATCTGGGTAAATAAGAAGAGGGGGTGAAACTAATGATTGTTTGATGGTTTGAAACGATTCTTCACATTTAGGGGTCCAGAAAAATTTGGTATCCTTTCGAAGAAGGTTAGTAATGGGTCGTACTTTTCTTGAAAATTCGGGGATAAACTTCCTATAATAATTAGCGAGTCCCAGGAATGATTGTACTTGCTTCGTGGTTTTGGGTGTGGGGAAATTCTGCACACATTCAATTTTTCGTGAGTCTGGTAAAGCTCCATTTTCCGAACAAATATGTCCCAAGTATACCACCTCTTTTTTTAAAAATTAGCATTTTTCGGCCTGGAGTTTGAGATTATTTTCTCTCAATCGATCAAATACCTTTCGAAGCTTAGTGTTGTGATCTTCAAGGTTTTTGCCGTAGATCACTATATCATCAAGGTAAACAAAACACTCCAGCCCCTGGAGGCCTGTAAGAACATAGTTCATTAGGCGTTGAAACGTGGCTGGAGCTCCCTTCAGACCGAATGGCATGCGTTGGAATTCGTAGTGGCCATAGTTGGTACTAAATGTCGTTTTATCTCGATCCTTTGGGTTTACTAACACTTGGTGGTAGCCACTTGCTAAATCGAGAGTCGTGAAGTAGCGTGCATGCCCCAGTTGATCTAATATATCTTCTATCCGAGGCAGGGGGTAGGCATCACCTATTGTTTTTTCGTTCAATTTCCTAAAATCAACTACCACCCGCCATTTTTTCTCACCATTTGGTCCAGCCTTTTTTGGGACTACTAATAAGGGAGAATTCCAGGGGCTTTTACTTGGCAATACGATGCCATCATTTAGCATTTCGGTGAGTTGTTCATTTATAATCTCCTTTTGTGACTCTGGGAGTCTATACATTTTCTGATTAATGGGTGCCTGGTCTTGTATTAGCGGAATTTCGTGGGTTATTGCATTAGTACAGGATAGTCTGTCTCCTTTCAAATGGAAAATATCGTTGTATTCGTGACAAAGGGTGGTTATACACCTTTTCTCTTCGGTACTCAAGTTTTCATTTAAATTTAACTCTTCAATTAATTGGGTGTTTCGTGTGTCACAAGACAGGTCATTTGGGTGAATGTAAGCTAAAAAGGTCGTGTTTTTTGTTTCACAGGGGTTTGTATGTTGGGTTTGTTTATTTAAGTTTTTAGACGTAGTTAAATTTTTTGCTATGGGGGCATTTGGTGATGATTTTTGAAACTTATTTTTTGCGTGATTAGTAGGGGGTTTGCTATTGTGTTTAAAAAGGTTCATATTTGTATTATTCCTATAGTAGTTTACGCTGCTTAGCTCATCGGTTGTGTGAGTTAAATCTTTATTCATTAGTTTGACAATGTCATAATGTTCAAAAGAGGTGATTTTTAGTTTTATTTCGTCGAGAGTTAGAGGTTTTATCGTTGTATTGAGTATTCCGATCTTAGTGGATTCATTCCCTTTGGGTAGGAAACTATTTGCGAGAAATATACCTTCTTCCAACTGCTCAGCTAAGCAAAATTTATCTTCTGCCAGATTAATATGAACTGGAATAAATCCTTGCGTTCGTGTGGGGATACAACATGGTTTATCGAATTTTATTTTTAATATTAAAGGGTGTGGGATTGCATTGTTTTTTCTGAAGTTATTATTATTTATTCTGAAGTTATTATGTATTATATGAGCTGAAAATTTGTTTGGAGTTTCGCAACCCGATTCGTAATTACCTGAATCGTTTATGGTTACCTCTGTATTGAAATTTTGAGGACAGCGTGAATTTGAAAATTTGTTTGGAGTTTCCCAACCCGATTCGTAATTACCTGAATCGTTTATGGTTACCTCCGTATTGAAATTTTGAAGACAGCGTGACTTTGAAAATTTGTTTGGAATTTCGCAACCCGATTCGTTATTACCTGAATCGCTTATGGTTACCTCCGTATTGAAATTTTGAAGAAATAAATCGTCACTTGCGCTGTCTTGGGTGTTAACATGGTCTCGTTGTCTTTGTCTAATTAAATCAAGCTCTTTTAGCGGAAACTTTAACTCCTTTAGATTATTTTTAGTACGAGGAAAGCGTAGGATGTTATTGGGTTCTTCTATGATACAATTTTTTGACAGAAAGTCGTTCCCCAATAGTCCATCTGTTGTGAGCTCCGGCATATCTTTTACTACTTGAAAACTGCAAGGGATTTTAGTGGGTAAATTAAAGTTGCCTATGAAGCTACCCAGGGTTGTTCCCTTACCGAAAGGAGTTTGAAGGGTGCAGTTGTTTTTGGTGTTTATTATTAGCTTTGGTTTCAGAGAGCGTTGTTTAATGAGGCTAACTTCTGCGCCCGTATCCACCAGAAAGTTGGGCATTTTATTTTGCGTTATGTCTAATGGTAGGTGTACAATCGGGGCGCAAGGCTGTAACGTCTGTGGTATGTTTTTTGTTTTTTTATTTATCGTCGGGCCGGTGGAGTTGGTCCCGGCGTTTGGGAGTTTCCCTGAGGAATGGCTTCCCACTTCCTTTTTTGGTAGCATTCTTTTACGGAGTGCCCTTTCCTGCCAAAAAAACCAAAGGTTAAGTTTATGTTATACACAGCTCGTTCGCGTGGTTGCGAGTTCCCTACATTTTGAGTGGTGTCTATTGGGGGTCTATTGCTGTCTTGTTGTTGGGGGTATTTTAAGTGGCTCGGAAGTGTATTATAATTTTGGTTTAATGAGTTCCCTTGACTTTACTTTTCATTGCTGTTAAATTGTAGGTTGCTGCTGGGATAATGAGGCCAAGACGGATAATTTTTAATTGGTTATTGTTACGTTGATGACTATTATTGCCGTACCATGGTCGTGCCACATTATCCTGTGAGTTAGGGTTAAATGCTTGTCTATTATAGTGCTGCACATTACTTGCTGAGACATTATACTGCGGGCTTCGACATTCGCCAGCGTCGTGGTTATATTCTTTACAAATGTCCCAAAACGGGATGTTTTTGCGCCTAAGACAGTCAGAGTAAGTATGCCCCCGCTTTTTACAAAAGCTACAAGTGATGTTTGCAGTTAAGTAGCTTATGTTTTTACCCTCATGACTCAGGTTACTAGATTTATTCATTAGATATGAGTTGTGATTATTTTCGAGAGTTAATATATTTGGATTAGGGGATAAATCAACCGAGGTTGTAAATAGATTTTGAACGTCCCCATCGTATCCATTTTTTTTTATTTGTGAGCCCAATGTCAACTTAAGTTTTATGCGAGTTACGAAAGAATTAAGCGATTTCAAAGGAAATTGTCGTAATGTAATCAATGAATTAACTAATTCTTGATAAGTTTCCCTAGGCAAATATGTTCGATTCAGCAATCGTTCTGCATCTTCGAAGGTAGCCGGCTGGTTAAAGGCTACAAGTTGGTAAACTTCCCCTCGCAATCTTGTTGGAAAAATTTGAGCGAACACTGACTGTTCGTCTTCATTAAGGCATTGCTGAACTCGTTTACAACACCCTATAAAAGTTTGTAATTCGGAAGTTAGTGTAGGGCCGTGTATACCCGAAAATATGGGCACAGGTTGGGCAGTAAGTTTGGCGACTTTCATGTAATTGTCAGCCATTTTACTTTTAAGTTTTGTTTCGTGTGATCCCTCACCTTGTGGGTTAAATAATGAAGGGGCTTCGGAGGTATTAAGAGTCGTGTTATACCCGGAGAGGTCGAAATCGGGGTCGTTTATATCGCTGATACAAGTTGATTGTCTACTTAAATTTAAATCACTATTGCGTGTAGATAATAAAAGATATTAAAATCAATGAACGTGGAACTATATTAAATTTCAGCAATACTAGTGAAGGATACGTTAAAACACTTGGCTTAGCATGGAAACCAATTCAAGATTGCTTTAAATTTGCAACGAAAAGGCCTATTCAGGAAAAAATTCTTCCATTGCACAAGAACTAATAAGATCAAAATTGTGGTTTAGTGGCCCAAATTTCCTTCATCAAGTAGAGGATTGCTGGCCAGCTGTAGAGTTTGAGTTTAAAAAATTACCAGAAGAAGAGAAAAAAGCAAAAATCATACTCAATTATGTTCATTATCATGCTCAATGATCACACAAAAATTCATTTGAAAGATTGCAACGAGTTGTTGCAAGGATAGTTGGTGGATGTAGATTATTTAAAGAGTTGAATAAATGTAAAAGGAAGTCTGTTAAGGTCAACAAGGAATATAGATCAACAGTCGTATTATCAGTTAAGAATTTAGAGGAGGCTTTAAGGATGATTGTTTCTTTTACTCAGCGTGCAAAGTTTCATGAAGAGATAATCGATCTAGAAAAGACTAAAATGGTAAAGGCAACAAGCAAACTTCTGTCATTAGTTCCATTTTTAGACAACCATGGATTAATAAGAGTTGGAGGATGGTTAGAAGCTGCGGAAGTTAACTATGATTCAGAGCATCCTTGGCTTCTGCCAAATAACCATATATATTCAAAACTATTAATGAACCAATTGCACAAGCAGTATTTTCATGCAGGTGCACAAGCTCTTTTAGCATTATCACGACGAAGGTTCTGGATTATTCAAAGAAGAAATTTAGCTCGATCTGTGGCACACTTGTGTTACTTGTGTAAGGGCAAGACCACAATTGGTGAAACAGCTAATGGGTAGTTTACCAAAATCAAGAGTTCTACCCGGAAGAGCATTTTTGACGACAGGAATGGATTTCTGTGGTCCGATTTGGACACATTTCAAAGTGACGAATAAGAAACCACAAAAAACCTACATAGCAGTATTTGTCTGCTTTATAACTAAGGCAGTTCACTTAGAAGTTGTTTCAGATATGACGGACAGATTCATTAATAGGAGCACTTAAGCGATTTATGGGACGTAGAGGATACTGCAAGGAGATCTTTTGCGATAATGCAACCAACTTTGTAGTTGCACATAATAAATTAAAGGAGTTAGAGGGGGTTTTATTGAGTAAAGTATCGCAAGAAAAAATTGCAAATGGTTGTGCACAGCACTGTACGCAAATCAACTTTATACTACCTCAATCACCTCATTTTGGTGGTTTATGGGAAGCTGCTGTAAAGTCATTTAAGACATTGTTTCTTAAAACTTTTGTATCTTCAGCATTAACATATGAAGAGTTGTGCACAGCGACAATAGAGATAGAGGCTATGTTGAATTCACGACCATTGACACCAATGTCGTCTGATCCAAATGATTTATCAGCATTAACTCCAGGACACTTTTTAATTGGTAAGCCATTGACTATGTTGCCAGAAAAACAAGGAAACAATTTAAGTTCCTGTAGCAGATGGAAATTAGTTAATAGCATGCGATTGGAGTTTTGGCGTATATGGTCAGTAGAGTATCTGTGTGAATTACAAGTACGGAATAAATGGGCTAAAAACCAGGAAAATATAAAATTAAATTCTATGGTTGTTATAAAAGATCCTCACACTGCACCTTTAAAATGGCCTGTAGGTCGAATTGTGAAAGTTATTACAGGTGCTGATGGACTAGTTCGAGTAGTAGAAATAATGACAGCATCCGGAGTGTTTAAGCGGGCAATACATAATATTTGTGTATTACCAATTGAAACAGAAGAAATGATAAAAAGGAAATCATGTGAATCACAGGAGGTAACAAAAAAAAGGAATAGGCTAAAATAAGATTGAAGTAGAAACTTCAAGGGGGTAGAGTATGTTTAATACATTAAACATAAGTCAAATTTAAATTATTAAACTTAGTTAGCATGGCTCAACCATAGTTGGCCATGACTTTTGTATATAAGGCAGAAATTTGTCAAATAAAATTAGTTAAGTACTTTTTGTTTAAATGAATAAAGTGTTTTGTGTTTTAATACGAAATCTTGTAATTATTTGGTGTAAACGAGATTGAATTGAGGAAACCTAATTCAATCTTGCTGTTAAAATCAACTAAAGGTATTAAGTATTTTGAAGTTCTAAGCAAGGTTGAATTTAGGAAACCTAATTCCTCCTTGCTGACGAACAGTAACCGATAACGATACACTCGAAAGTGAATCGGGTTGCGAAACCTCAAAACATTTTTCTTTTGGTCAAATACCACCAAACTGCAATGCGAGGGTAACCGATAATGATTCACTCGAAAGTGAATTGGGTTGCGAAACTTCAAAATTCAAAACGGTAAATCAAGACTGTGAAATATCAGGAAGTCCAATCAGACAGCCGATTGTACTTACGTGTTTCCCACAATTTTATCGGTAAGCTTGGATAAACACCATAATGTCCTCGCACGGACACAAGGGATAATACCTTTCAAAACCAACTTACAAGAAGATATGTTCTGTTTATCTGAAGAGATAAGCGAAGGAATATTCTTGGCAAATAGTTTACTCTACAAAGGAAACCAAATCGCAAATATTGGAATCATAAATACCACGCTAAAACCCCTACACCTTTACGAACTTAAACTCAAATTATCTCCTTTAAAGGATTATGAAATTGTTTCTTTAAAAGATACAGAAGCTCAACTACATTTAGCGCATAATAATAATTCCAACAACCCATTCGCAAATGGGAATAATCTGAAAAAATCATCTTTAAATTTGAACTCACTAAACGACGACGGCGAACAAAACTCCCAGAACACGGGTAGTAATATTAGGAAGAAATAAACACAGAACTAGAGAAACTGGGACATGGGGTCAAACAAATAACTAATATATGCAAAACTATCATAAATGAAAAAAAGCAAAAAGAGAAAATACAGTTCCCACTGTTTACAATAGAAATTACAATTAACAATTAACCAAAAGGAAAGCAATATAGACCTTTTCAAAATAACAAACCTGGCACACTGCAAAGTAACGATAGAAGCGCCAAAAAAAGTGAGAGGCTTCCCTTAATGCACAAACTGCCAACAACTAGGGCACACCAAAAGCCTCTGGAATAGAGAACCAAGCTGTGTCAAATGTGCATTAAATCACCACTACGAAGAATGTAAAAAACACCCGGACAGCACTATGTGCACACTGTCTAAAAAAGGGACGCACAGCTAATTACAAAGGAATACTGCACATCTTGCATACTGCACCAAGCAAAACTCAAAAGCCTTAAAATAAATAAAACATCAATGGTGCAAAGACTACAGGAATATAACACGAAATCAAAAACACAATGGCTACTTTAATACCAAACATATCGTACACTCAAGTGACCATGTTACTTACAATATTATTACCCGAATATTATTACAGAAAATACAAATGTTAACGAATCTAGAGACAATGAAACTGTCTCAATACTCACTCAGACAAATACAAGACACATTAGCCCAATTAACCTGCAAAGTGGAAAACTTGGAGCTCAAAACAAAACCCATGCAAAGTCAAACATAAAAGAATAAAACAATATAGTGAAAAACAACAATGAACTCGAAAGAGCCTGACTTGGTGATTTGGAGATTGATCAATGGGTCATAAGCCTGTTATATTTTTTATAGCAAGGGTTGTCTTTTGTCAGGTGATGAAAATGATAGTATACGTTACTGGACCTTTTGATTAAATTATACAATGTTTTCTGTTTTTGACTGAGAATAGCTATCAAAGTTCTGGCCAGGATCGGCCAGTCTTAATTGCTTTCGTAGTATCTCAGCTCTTATGGTCCAACAGTTAAAGTTCTGGCCAGTATCGGCCGGTCTTAACTGTTTCCGTAGTAACTGATAAGAGAAATTAACAAACAAGAAGGCTTTGAACTAAACAAGTCCCTTTTGTTTTTACACTTTAAAAATATTCTAACTCTTTTATTTTTAAAAAAAAATTCTAAGTCGCTCAATAAAAAAAATTATTCAAAATATAAGTCAAAAATTACAACACACTAAAAATGTTTCTGAGTTATTTATTATTTTATCACATTTATTCCACGTTTATTCACAAGTACGTAATTCTAAGTTTAGTTTATAAGTACATAATTCAAGAAATTTTAGTTTAGTTTATTTTTTAATTATAACAAGATCAACTCTGCTTTTACAAGCAGAGTCTCGGCCGGTCTTACAGCAGCGGTTCCACCTTTGAAAATTTTAATTACACTCCACTATTCTAAAAAAAAGTACTTTCTTTTATAGTACCTTTCTATCATGCAATTTTTTTGATATTCTACAATGCAATATGGTTTTGTGCTACAATTGCAAAACAATATTGCTCTTTTTATTTTTTTTTGTATTTAATAATAATTTTTCTGAACTATGCAATTTTCTTTTAGTTCATGGGACTTTGTACCTTGTAAATCTTTATACTTAACCCTAGACTCAAACCTAAATTAAACCAAAGCTTTCAATAGATCTTAAGTCTAGACAAAATCCTAATTATATAATTTACGAACTAATTATTTTTATGTAGGCACATGAACCAATTTTAAATTTTAGTTTTAATATTTATTTATTCATTTGACTTAATATTGAAAATTTCCCATTACTTACTATTTAATATGTAATTTTCCCTTTTTAATTATTTATTATTATTATTATTATTATTTTAAACAACTACAATCAAGCTTAAGCTATTTATTTATACAAAAAAGACTATATTTATTTATTTTTATTTTAATACGCATAAAATCTGCTTTGACGTTCCGTACACGGTACGTAAAAATGGATCCATTTCCGAATCGATACCACATATGATCCATGTACGGATCCTGATACGGACTTTTCACGGTCCATTTGCGTACGTCATACTGTCCGTAATGTTTGCACCCACTCGAATTATTTAAACCAGTGCAATTAAATTTCCCACTAAAATGTATAGCTTTTTTTTCAAACGTAAATCAGGAAAAACTAATGGAGGGGTTTGAACCCGCTGAACCGCCCCTTATATACGCCCTTGACCATTGAATACGAAATTCACGCCCATTAGTATAGGTACATAAAATTATTATGTATATAAGTTATATTAAATTAGTATACACCCAGCGGTTAATTTACTCTTAAATCACGAATGCGTGTTTTTGAGAAGCCATAAATGGAAGTGATGTTCGTGATACACAAGCCTTAGAAAAGTTTCCAAATTTTATTCAACTTATAATTTTTGTTAAGTTCATTTTAGTTGTGTTGTGTAATAACACAACACGGAATATCGTGTAGATTAAATATACATGTATATTATACAGTTATATACATATATATATAGTTATATGCTTACCTCGTGTAAAGCAACAAGTATACATATATGTATATTTTTATTATATTGTTGAAGTGTCTAGAGTCCAGTCAAAATAGACGTAAAAGAGGCGAAACTTCGGAATAATTTGCATAGAGCTGAAAATTAGCACAGACCTTATTTATGTTAATACAAATAAAGGGTCAAAAGTCCCCATCGATCCCGCTTGTGCAAAAAATTTTATTCAAGGTCAAAGGTAAAAAATCTCGGTTTTTTACAATTTTCTCAGAAACAGTAAATTTTATCGTAAAATAGTTATTACAAAAGTTGTAGATCATAAAATTCTCTACAAAAATACACCAACACCTTTTTCGTACGATTTACCATTCATGAGATATCGCAGTTTTAAAAGTTAAAAAATTTATACTATACATAATCTGCACACATTTCTGCACGACCTACGAGGTAATGTACTAGGCGCATTTTTTTGTTCAATAATATTTTCAATTTCAATTTGTGGTGTTTGATAATTTTAACAAAATATCTGACAACTGCTTTATTTGTAATAAACCTTTGTAAAAATCAAGTTGTTGTTTTGATCGTGGAATGAAGACTTTAATTGATGCAAGTGTTGAAAGAAATGAAAATCATTTTGAATATTTGAAAGATATTATTTCTGTAGCAGTCCACGTTCAGTGTCGTAAAATGTACACTCGAAAGAGTAGTATCGCTGCAGCTAAAAGAACGCGTGAGACAGAAGAAGCTAGTACATCCACGACAAGTCCACCGCGTACTAGAATACGAGAAAGTGAAACCGATTTCAATTTTAAGAAATATTGCTTATTTTGTGGCGATGAAACAGATGAAGCAGCTGAAAAAAAGAAAGTGCATAATATTTGTCGTAAAATATATAATGTTTCCACAATTGAGTTCAAGGATTCCATCCTTAAGGTAGCTCGGACTCGCTTTGATGACGCAACAAGAGCTATTTTGTCCCGCATTGGGTATGTGTTTGATTTAGTTGCTGCTGGAGTACCACAGCAACTGCTATAATACGTTTTTGAGGCCCGCTACGGGGCATAAAGTCGGTCGTCCTGAAAATGATTCCGTTACCTTGACGATGGAGCAAATATTTACATACATTGAAAGTAATGATGATTGTCAATTTACATTGGAAGAATTAAAGGACATTGGCAAAAATCAAAGGTCATAATGCTCGTTCAGTTGGACTTGCTTCGATAACTGGTCTAACATTTAATAATATTAAATTAAAACGGGCTGATAAAGTACTCCCTATTTTGAGTACAAGTAGCGTCATAAAAGTACATAATGAAAAGGTGACTATAGACTCTGTACTATTATTTCAAGGTATGAGCAGTACCAAGACATTTAAAGATGAACTTGAAAAATTCTTCGAATATGAATTAGCTCCTTACCCATTATCACTTTTCGACGCAATAGGATGCGTAAAACTATGAAGTCAGCTCTTTATAATTGCTTTGAATGTGTAAACATTCAAATTCTGTATTCAAACACAAATGCTATCTACATCATCGATGGAGGATATTTACTACACCGTGTTGTATGGGATCGAGATGAAACCTTTCATAATATTTTTGAAAAGTATATCCAATAGTACGATTGTATTTGATGGTTATACTGATCATAAGAAAAATATTAAAGCTGCAGAATAAAGCCGTCAAGTTCAAGTATAGCTAGGCAATGAACTGGACACAGAAGCATGGGGCTGGAAATTGAAAGATTATTTATTGGAGCCAATTCAAACCCTACTCCCGCCTGCTCCAGAAAAACTACTCAATACTATTTTTTGTAACTACAAGACGGATTGTAATAAGAATTGTGGTTGTCAGGAAGTGGTATTATTTTGTTCGCCAGTGTGTATCAATTGTCAGGGTCAGATTTGTACCAATATTGACTCAACTACATCAGATGACAATACTTATGACATAAATGAAGATAAAACTGATACATCACTTTTCTTAGAACAGTGTATGGAAATTCTGCAAGGAGAAGAAAATGTAAGTGAAGATGAAGAAATAGTTGTTGAAGTCGACTTATTTACAATAAAAACATTAAAAAAAATAACCCTTGCCACTTTATTTTTCACTAATTCTCTTTATTCTGCTCTTTATTCATCGCAATAATCCGTTGATTATGCCTACTGGGGAAACCACGTTTAAAAAAATGCGCCTAGTATACTACCTCATAGGTGGTGTGAAAATGTGGGCACCCACTTAGTGCGTATATCTCAGCGGGTAATTTTTTTGACGTCAAAATGACGTATAAATGAATTTCACGCTTCAATATCCACATATGAGTTGAATGTCTATTTTCACTGGACTACTAGTGTTTTCAGAATTTTATGTTTTAAATGATTATTTTAATTTGCGAGGGAATTTTAAATTTGATTATTAAAATGCATTTCACTTTTTTAAAATTTCTAATAATAAATTTCAAAGGAAAATGGAAAACGCCCACAAGAAGATTAGTTTGCAAAAACAAACTAAATTTCCAAGAAAGAAGGTAAGTTGTCATAAATATTTACAAATTGAAGATATTATTTATTGTGTGTTAGGGATTATTAGTTTGGAATTTCAGGAATTTTTTTAAAGTAGTATCCTTCAAAAAATAATTATGCTAACCCCTGCCTAAAATAGTTTATCTTAATATCTTGAGGGTAGATAAGAAAATTTATTTTAATTTGTTACGGTTAGTTAGTTGGTTGATCGAACAGAACAGTGTTTTTTAAAAACAAATTTTAATTTTAACTTTTTACAAGTGAATTAAGGACTTTTTTTTTTTTTTTTTTTATTAAAACAATTGTAGTTTGGATATGTAACAAAGTGACTTAAGAAAATTTATTTTTTGTGTTTCTTTGACAAAAACTCTAACTGTCATTTTGAATTAAGGAGGAAAAGATATAAAGAACCAAAAAAATCAAGTGGGTTAATATTTAAATTTATTTAATCGAACAGAACAGTTATGTCATGTACAAGTGGTCGTTAAGATTTGACGATAGAGCGAAATCATCAAAAGCGATGCGAACCTTGGTGGTTGAGCTGTCTTTGAACACAGCATGATGCAGTATACAATAATTTTTATCAAAAGAGCCCCATTCTAGTATATTCATTAATACAAACCTTATACTAAGTATTAAGGACTTGAACGCAAAGGAGATGGTTTTCTAGATTGTAGAATCTACGAAGGGCCATTAAGGGTGGATTGCCTATATCAAGGATCTGATTTTTCAAAAAAAGGCAAACGTACTTCAGAGCGTCCATTAGCTAAAAGTAAAAGAGTTTGGTTATAGAAATCTTCACATTCTTGCTCATTTTGTGTTAATTTTGAGATCTCAAATATCGTTAAAGCAGTCTTCAGTTTTATTGGATATATGTACTGGTATTGAAATTACCATCATGTTGAGGTATTGTGTGTACTACGAAAAAGGATCCAGCCTACCACACTACTCTGTGCTATAGGTGTGCTAGCTGGCCCTTTGCGCATTCCTTCTAGTATAATGTTACTATAAACATCTGATAGAGGTTGTGATTTTTTTTACACACAATACAGACAGTGGCAGAATAAATGTTGTCATGTTTATTGACGTCATGTGTCTTAGCAGTGGGGATAGATTCAAGGATTCTAAATCATAGTTCCATGAATATCTTAAATTTTTCGAGGGTGTCTCTTTTCACCATTGAGTATGGATTCCCACAATGTTTGCGTTTCAGAGTGTAACTTTGTGAAATAAAGTCAATTAAAATAGGGTCCCATCCTTTTGTGGACAATCCTTCTCTAACTAACAATCCTTTTCTAACCCTGATATACATCCCATTATAACGTCTAATCATTTTTTTAAAGTTTTTGCGTTTTCGGATAATATCACTGTTTAGTTACAGAGAATTTTCAATTGCTCCTTTACTAACACCCTAGATTTATGGTATCGTTGAAGAAGAACCTTCCATGCAACTTCATAATTTAAGTCAGAAATTTTATAGTGTTTCAAAAGTTGTTGCGGTTTTCCAGAGATACTCGATTTTAGGTATTGCAATTTTTAAATTATCGTGAACCAATTGTTGAATTATCGTGAACCAAAGCTGTAGGTTGTAGGTTGTTATTAACTACTTTTGTCTCTGAAGAGGATTTCGCAAGGGGATCATTAGGCTAGTCAAAATTAAGCAGGTCTCTTAAAGTTGCTACATACTGAAAATATCTCTCTTCTTGAGAAGAATATTGATTATTTCCCAAATATTGATGTGCTGCGTGTTTTTCAGAGGTTAATTTTAACAAAAAAATTTCAACTTAACAATGTTTTGAAGAGTATTCTTCCCGTAAGTTCCCTACGGCACTCAAACGTGCCTCTGCTAAGGATCTTGTTCGTTTTACTAATAGGCTTTTTTTAAAATTGATAACTGATATGTTAATCAAATTAGCATGTGTGGTTTGTTTACTTATAAGTTCACTTAATGACATATTTTTAAGCTTTCTTCCTTCCGTTTTCAAAACAATGACACTTCACCAATCAATCACGTATTCGGCTCAAAGGACCAAATATTGGAGACTCAAAATAGAATTTTGGTTTATTGTATTGGCACTGTTCAAAAAGAATGAAACATGAGCTTGATTCGTGAAAATTTTCAGAATGAAGCACGGATCTCATCTAACCATGTGTGTTGATAAAAAATAAAGAAAAGAGAAAAATGGTACTTACCTGACCATGTGTTTTAAGCGAGGCTCATTATATTTAGTTTCACTTTCTTGTCACCAAATCTATTACTCACAGATAGAGGGGGCACTCAGATCAGTGCTGTGAGTTGAAGTTAAGGCTTCAGATCAATACTTGATAAAAAAAAGACACTCAAATCAATGCTCTCAAGCTAAAGGTGAAGTTGCGAGCAATGTTCAATATATTTATTTTCAATTCATTGTCATAATAGTGTATTACTCACTGTTAAAAACGGTGCTCAGATCAATGCTCTGAGTTAAGGGAAAGATCAGATCAATACTCTTATTTAAGGTTTTTGTCTAATGAGGTCAAAAAACCCAGTGAGTGTATGTAGATCAGCAAGTACCTGTCTTAAAATAATAGGAACGCATAGCGATACATTATTGTCATTTTTCTGTGTCCATATACTCAACACTACAACCAATTAAAATAGTAATATAAGCTTACATTTAATAACTTACCCCTCAAAACTGGATGATGCATGCCCCGCCTCCGAAGAACGGGTTCTCAAGTATTCTGGTCGCTAGTGTTGTTTGATAATATAGTTTATAAATGTCAATATATAAGTTTCTATAGAAGTAGAATAATAATAAAATTTTGTTGTTCGATGCCGAACAGACTGTAAACAACTTCTATTTGTAACTAAGAATTAACTTCTTTTGTTTTTTAAAAACATCCTCATTGGGATATGGCTAGTACAATCTTAATTATATTAATTTATTACTAATGTGCAGAATGGCTTTACCAATATTCAGCTAAAATTAATGTTTAACATAATTCAAATAAAAAAAAAACTGCTAAAAACCTTATATTTATAGTAAATAATAGTATTAAATAAATACAAAGAAGTTTTTTTTAGAGCTTTATTCACAATATATAAATTCACTCAATTTAAATTATTTACTTAAAATTACACAAATTTAATATAAATAACACACAAATATCACCACATAACCACAATCACAGCAAAATTAGTCTTAAGTCCTCAATTAGCAAGTTAAGCGGGTTTAAAGTGACAGATGACGTTTAGCGAGGCTGAAGTGCGTACGGTGAAACCGGGCGTAAGTATTTTCAATTAATTTTAATTAATTAAAAAAGACATCACATTTTTGTAAAACAAACAGAGATCTGTCACTTTAAGCTTTCAATGAGAGAATATATTTCAATACACGAGAAATTTTCCCTCTCTCTTCAAGGTTTACTAAAATTCACCTTTTTCAAGTTGAAAGGAGAATTAAAGTATACGAAAGAATACCAAAGTATAACAAAGTTAGCCAAACTGAAAAGTAAGATTAACCTCCTTTCAGCCTCCTTAACCTCCAAGATGTGAAAAGTTTGGACTTAGGATGTAAAAGGGGATGAAAAGAGGTTTAAAGTAGACCAAATTAATCAAAAGTAGTCCAAAGTTCACATTTTTAAGGTAAAAGAGCATTAAAGGAGACTAAAAATTTTTTACTCGGGTAAGCTTTTAATTTTTTTTTAAGCTTTGGCAAACCAAACCAAAATATTCAAACCTTTAATCAAGTTAATGTATCTTGTTATTTTTTTATTTCTGCAATCTGATTCAACAGCTAGAAGTTTTAATGTAATATTGCGTTATCTTACTATGTTACGACTCTCTCGACTCAAAAAATTCCTGCAAAAGCAGAACCCTGATTGCGAGCATTCTGCATTCCAATGCAATCGATCACAAACTTAAACTTATGTTTAATAAGTTGCTATTTTCATCAAGCTTCGTCATCTTTGGCAGCCAACTGCTTAATGGCTATATACATTCTACGTGGACTTCATTTATAAAAAGTGGACTTAGTAAGTTTAGGTTCAAATTAAGTAAGGATGTGTTTTTTACAAAATAATTAGATTTTCAATTTTGTATCACAAAAGTTAAGAGATTAGGGAAGTCGAAAGACAGTAACTATTGAATTAAATACAATTTATTAATTTTTACCGAGCTTTTCAAATCATGTTATAAGTTAAATACGAATTATTATATTTCATTATGAAAACGGTAATTATTTTAAAGGAATTGTATTATACTAAAATTAAAGAGTTAGCCGTAAAGTATTTCGGGAAGCTTGACAAGCTCCTGTCAATAAGTGATTATAATTGGGACTGGACAATAACTGTAGATTTTTCACCTAAGCAGTTCGTGATTTTTTAAATTAGATCTCAATAGCTCATTCAAAAGAAGATGAGAATCTGGTCACAAGATTTCAGTATATTCGTGCTGAGAGCATAGAATGGGTTAAATTTTTTGAAACAATTTTAAAATTTAAAGAGTGTCAAGTTTAAAGTTAGGTCCTAAGATTTTACGGTTTTGGTATCCAGAGCTAGGAACAAGTTAATTTTTTGTACCGTTTTTCTCAAATAACCGATTGTCATAAACTTATGACATCAATTGTTGAATCTTCATAGTTCATTCGAAAATAAGTGAAAATTTGGTCATAGTAATTACTATGGATTAATTATTTGGACGAAAATTTTTTGTATTCACAAGGACTTAAAAAATCAATTACAATCTTCAAATGCAAATGCAAGGTAAATAAAGTCTACAATATTAGAAAAAATTAAACTAAATCTTTAAATACCCTTTACTGTTTCTCGAATTCCTGGCCGCCTGAGGAGAATAACGTCACCATCCTCTCGTCGCCATATAACCTTTGGTGCTGGATTTCCTGTTGCTCTGCAAGTTAATGTTGCATCTTCTCCTTCATGAACAGCTAAATCTGTAGATGAGTCCTCATTTATGATATCAGGGGGAACTAGAAAATAAATATCAATGGAAAATAAAAATTGGTTTTACTTCACTGGCTTGCTGTTATTTTTAACTATTTTCTAATTGTTTTCAAAAGATATTTTTCAAGTATTGTTTATTCAAAGTTTTCGTAAAAATTAGACAGATTTTATAAAAACAATACTATACAGTAATTAAGTCAGACTTTTCTAGAATGTGGTGGAGACAAGTTGTCTTATTGACATTTGGCTCTCAATTTTATGCCGCTAAGTCTTTGACATCATACACATAGTTTAAGCTCAGATAGATAATATTTATGCCATCACGTGGTGATTAAATTTGACTTATTTCATTTCATCTCTGTTTGTGTTACACTACCAAAATTATCTTTTCGTGTTGTTAAACATTTTAAATGCTCCTAATAATATCGCACATCAAATCTATCATGTTTTGTTGCTCTAACTAATTAACCTGGTGTATTATAATGGGATTGTTCTTTTCTAGCATTTATGCTACTAATCCTCTTGAATCATATTTATATTGACCTTTACCAAATTTAACAACACGATCCATAGAATTATATGTCATTGGAATTGTATTACCACGATATGTTAAAGATAAAGGATTTCCATTATCATCATAATGGAAACCCTATGGTTCTTGTGCTTCAAGAAAAGCTAATTGACCATCACAATCCCAGGTATAATTTTTAACATTTGTATATGTATTAACTCCAACATTTCTAGTGTATATTCTAGTTTGTGTAATTCTTCTGTGGATACCATGAGAAAACTCCATACGGAATACATCCATACGTTGAATTGATACTGATAATTTTGATTCTAAAAGTCTTTGATCAATTGTCCTTGTAAAACTCGCAGTATCATCAAATACTTTTGTTTGATTTGTTTTTGTATGTATTATTTTAAATTTTCCAATTTGATTTAGATTACCGGTTCTTTGATCATATGAAAATATTTGTGTTTGTAAATTTTGAATTGTATTTATACGAAAACTTGTATCATAATCATATGTACATTTTCCATTAATCCGGGTTTTTTGGCAGTATAATCAATCCTTTCTTTAGTCAATAAGCCACCAGTTTATTTGAAATCCCGACGATATTCAAGTTCACGTTATGAATGTGATACTTGGCATACCTGTTATATCATTATAATTTAATTCACATTTACCATCACTATGTATTATTTCTCTAATTTGTCCAGCTGGAGTATATCTATATATAACTCTAGCACCATCACCACAAAATATATTGTTTTTAATATAGCACCAGTATGTGAATAATGTTGTAAATATGATTTTGTACTACCCGGTGGCGTATATGTTATTCCAATAAAACCAATTGATGTTTGCATACTAAAAGAATGTGCTGTATCACTATGTAATAAAACATGTGGATTTCTAACCACACCAATTAAATTATATACAGAATACATTTTATTTGTAATACCATAGCCCATAGTGTTAGACTTTGATGTGACCCGAGTTTAATTTCCTTACAAAAATTTGTATTGAAGTTTGTAATGTATTATACTTTTAATTTTATCTAGTTAAGACTTGAAGTCAATAACTAATTTGGAGGTATTAGGGATTTTGTTTGTGTTTATCTTCTTATCACCCAAAATTTCGTCAAAAAGCATGATTTTTTAATTAAAATTAGGTTTCATGATTATATGCATTGACATGAAAACCTTAAATAACTTAAAGGTATTGATATTGACACTAAAGGCTATTATTCCTTTTTATAAGTACACAACATTGCATTATTAGTTCCAATAGTTCAAAAGATTTTTATAGTAAGAAAAACCTTCCAGCTATTCAGTAAATACAAGGGATAACAAAATTTTAAGAAACATTTAGCTCTGGGGTCTTAATTTTAATTAATGGAGAAATACAACATATAGTCAAAATTGTACAAAAAATTTAACCAAGGACATCTATTTAATTAAATGTTATTTTTTGACTGACATTTTTAAAGTTTACCAAAAAAAAAGTTTAAGAAAAATAAAATACTTGTTGGAAATTTATAATTTTCGATAGGATTAAAAAATATCCTTTACATGTCATTTTTGGATTTTTGTTTTAGTTGTTCAATGAAATACTTGTTGGAAATTTATAATTTTCGATAGGATTAAAAAGTATCCTTTACATGCCATTTTTGGATTTTTGTATTAATTGTTATAAATATCAAATGGTTAAAATAATTAGTTTTAAATTTTCCCTTACACTGAAAGAAAAAAGTTGGGTTTTCAAGTAAATGCATTTACTTGGTGTTTTGGTTACGGAAATTAAGGAAATAATTCTTGAGTCAATAACTTAAATACTCAATTCAAGTAAATTTGTGTATTGGTTCGAATAAAAGTTCCTTAAGACTTTATTTACTTTGGGAAAGTATTTTTTTTTATAGTCCAATGACAAAAAAACTTGAATTAAGTATTATATTTACTTGATTTCAATATTTATACAACAAGAGTATATAGTCTAATAACTCGATACTTGTTTTTAGTAAATAAATACTCTAAATATCTTTACTAAACTACGAAATAATTTTTTACTTCAATGAAGTAATTATTATCATGGTCTGATAAAATGATGGCTTAAAAGTTTACCTTTTTAGTGACACTTGATTGAAGTGTGGTGATATTCAGAGTTTTGTTATATCATTATTTTTTAGCTGAGGTGTGGGTACATTTATATATACATAACGTTTTAGTGGTGTTGAGTGCGGTGTTTTTCATATGGGAAAATTAAACTTCATATAATTCACGCCTTTGCAATAAAAGAAGGATATAAATACTTTTGAATTTTTCCAAAAACTTTAAGCTACATATATCATGTATTTTATGTATTTTAAGAATTTCAGGAATTTTAGGAATTTTAGGAATTTTAGGAATGGTTGGAGTAAGTATTTTTTCTTTTGTTTACTTCATTGTTTGTTGTTTATTGTCTGTTTGTTTGGTTGTATGTCGATGGAAATAATTTAGTTTCAAAATTTTATACTCCTTTCAGCATTAATAGAAATACTTGTTTTAACAAAATATTTAATTCCCCCTTGAGAAAAAAAGCTTCAATCAATGTCTTTAAAATCATGATTCAAATCTCAAACGTACTTGCATAAACTAAATATTCCCACGATGATAATACATTTCTTACTTTGAATCAAAGCTATATTTTCTTGAATTAAAACATGCATAATTTAGTGTAAGACGTTATTTGCTTGAGCTTAATATTTTCGGTTGTTCGATATGGAGAAAAGAAAACTTGAAACAAGAATTCAGCAGTGTCTTAAGGTAAGTAAATCACATACTCAACAATCAAAAATATCTACTTGCCACCATGTTGAGAACATATTTACTTGAACTAAGTAATTATTTTTTTACCATCCCAATTTATTTTTTTCAGTGTAGACTTTGTGATATTATAGATTTAAATCTTTAAGTATTGTAAAAATTAATTCTAAGAAAAATATAAGAGATACTAGAAATTTTAAAAAACAGGAACTTTTTATGAACAAATTTCCCTTCTCTTTATTTATTTAAATAATTTTTCTTGTGCCATCTGTAACCCTGACTGAAGCGATCATGAATGAATGTTAGAGTATGTAGTTAATTACTAAATAATTTTCTCATAGGTCGTTATAAAGTTTTCAAAAGTTTGTTTATCCATTGGAAGGCATAAAGTTTTTGCTAAGATTAACTAGCTAGGTGGATAGACGGAGGCAAAGGTTCCAGCTAGGCTCCTAGTGGCAGAGAGGAGGGCCATCTTCACTTACCCAGTGTACACCGGCTCTCTAGGGTGTCTGAGGTGCAATCGCCAACACTCAGGTCAGGTCAGGTCTGGTGTCAAAGGGGGCATCATCAGCCGTGAGTCCTGCACCGTGGTACCTCCCCAACCCATGACCCCGTGTCCCACACCACATACGTTCTGCACATAGCAAAAATATCTCTCGTTCTTCTCACTAGATACTCACTTTGTTCTTTTTTACCTGCATTAATTTCACCATTGTTACTCACAAAATATTACGCATAGAAATTACTCATAGAAAACACTTTCAGTTGACGAACAAGGCAGTCTCGGGGACGCACCAGCAACCATCAAAAAGGAAATGGCATAGATTATAAAAATAAAAATATAGCTCTGTTTGTCAATTAAATAAAAAGATTGTTATGTTTCGAGTTAACATTCTTTACATATCAGAAGTACCATCGACCCGAGGCTGTTTTTAATTAAGAATTAAGAGTTATGGGGCATAAAGCAGGAAAAATGCACACTCTCAATCCACGCGGCTTCCTCTTTTTAATTGCCTCTTGTTTGTTATTTCACTTTCTTTCTTGTCGAAAGACAACTTGATATCCGCTTGCTTTTGCTGTTGGCACACCTGATTTTGCCATTAGCTAAAGGCCCAATACTCGTATCTCTCATTCACACAAACCTGAAGGCTTAACCTATCATGTATACCTACACTAATAGAAAAATATTGTACCACAAATCAATAAATTAGGACATAGTTTGCTCTATTACTCTTGCGAATTCGCATAAAAATTTTACATTTATCAAGTAAGAATAATAATAAGCCCTCATTTTTCATTTTTTTTCTTGCACTGAAGTGCTTTCTGAAGTTTAATACTTTTAATAAACGGAACTCTTCGAGAAAAAGGTTCGGAAAATAATACAATTTCACCATTGGAAAGGTATTTAGTCAAAACTTTCAAATGCTTTTATTTAAACAGTAAATAAGAAAATAATTTTTTTAGAACTTTTACATGGTATACGTTTTGACATGAAAGATATTTCGATATTTCAACTAAATATTCTGAAACAATATTCTTGCTGTATTAAAAGAGAAAAATTCAAAACCTTTTTTAGTTTTTGAGTATAATGAACTCCTAAGAAAATATAGAAATAGCAGCTGTTTATATAAATATGTTAAAATATTTATTTTCATTCTTTCTTTTTTTTAATAATGCAATTAGTTAAACTAAATATTTTTGTTGACTACAAATATATTTTCTTTCAACATTATATAGAGACATACCTTGAACATCAATGCATCCAACTTCTTTCTTCATGGGGCTAGTATTTATTTGACAGACATAGCAACCACGGTCAGATTCTCTTAATTGTCGTATTCGTAGACTCCATGTATGCATATCCTCATGTACAACACTTATTCGAGCATTATGGGTAACAACGCGTCCTTGTAGTGCTAGGACAGTCTGATCGGATGCACGTAACCATCCCACCTAGAAAAATTTAAACTTTGTGAGCTTAAATTTAATAGTAAAAATATTAACAGCTCAAAAAGAATTGAATATACCCAAACTTATCGACTGTTTTGAAACTCAGATATGTTATAATGCATCGAAAAAGGTATTTTCATTCATTTAGAGTGAATTTGAGTAGAATAAACCACCCTTGAAATCACGCGAAAAAATTAGCCCTCTATAATATTGGATATTTTACAATGCATATACAGATATATTCAATATCTTGAATAAGGTGTAGTTCACCGTCTGATAATTTTTTTTCAAAAATCAAAAAACACATCTTTTTTATTTTTTTAATATATATCCAAATATCCAAATTTGCAAAAATCTGAAAACGTATAATAGGTCAAAAAATTATGAATTTTCCACATGAAAATTAAAGAAATACATTTCATTCAACTTAACGATGAATACTTTTTTTCTTTAATACATCTTTGCAAATTTAACTGTTAAATAAAAGGAACATACTTCCCCCCTAAATGTTATCAAAAATATATAGAGCGCATGTTGTCTACTATTAAAGTACTATAAAAGTATAAAACTATACTACTATAAAAGTAAGCATTGAAAATTAGAAACTCATTTAGGAAGCTAAAAAATAAAAATTCAAGTGATCAATTTAACGCAACTGTTCTTTAATGTATTTAACGAATGATGGTAATACTACTTACCTTGTATTTACCAAGATTTCTAACTGCACAACTTAATACTGCCTCTCGTCCTGCTGGATATGTGACATTATTTATAATACCTGAAAATTCTGGTTCAACCTCATTTATCTGAAGATTAACATCTGAAAATAAATAAATAGAATAATACACTACTTAAACTGAACTAGACAATCTACTTAATTCTACTAAAAATTATCTTGTTAGTGGATTTAGATCATCTTCTAGCTTTGTATTAAGTTATAAGGAAAAGAAGAATGTGAAAGTATTAGTTTAGATTGTAAACTAACTTTCTGCATTTTAGCGCAAAATTTTAGCATATTGTCCAACATTTTTATTCCAAAATTGCTTATCAGAACTTCTACAATTGTGACCAGTATAAAAGAAAGTCAGATTTTGAAAAAAGCAATGAACTCACATACTTTTTTAAGGTATAATCAACTCATGACAGATAACACGATTTTAGTCCTACTTTTGGATCAATATTTTTTTATGCCTGTCATTATAAATAAAAATATTTTTCTTTTGAGCAAAACAGTTTCAGCTAGTACTTTTCTTTGCATGACACTCGCCTTATATGGTGTGAGCCCTTAATATATTTATGAGGTGTTATAGCAAGGGATCAATAAACAAAACTCTGAAATTTTATAACTGATCAAAAGATCAGCCATCAAACCTTTACTAGCACACAGACCAAGGGATCAGTCATCAAAGCTTTTTATCAACAAACTGATCAAGGTATTAGTTTACAACAACAGCATCTTTAGGACCTGCAACTAAAACAATACTAGGATCAATACCATCTTCAACTCTTGCAACCAATTCAGCAACTCATCACCTTAAATAAAGGGAAGACTATCGAACAAACTTCGTATCTTGGATAAATCGACATTTAGTGACATCAGTGCTTTCGTCAAGACAAAGCGATATAAAAGAAGAAGAGCTGATGTCAATTTTTTGTTGATCTGTTACATTTTCGGCCAGTTTTAAGATTCTTCCTTTCATTGAGTTTCTGGAAAAAGGAGTATATTTGATGCGCTGGATTATCTTATCTTTATCATCGAAATCATCAAAAAGAGAAAGCGCTCATGCTAACCAGACTTCCCTCAAAAACTCTCCCTTTTGAGGTTTACTATGCCAAGCAATGACATTTGCAGCCGCGTAACTTGCCACTCTCGTTTGACAATTTTTGCGAACATATTTAATCATAGATGTTGACTGTTTATTTCTGTCTTTCAATGCAATTGTAATTAATTCTTTTTGCTCTGGTTCGCTTTTTTGACTAAAGATAATTGGGGGATAGTTGGCAAAAGGCAATGAAAACCGAATTTGATTCATTAGAGGAAAATCAGACTTGGTCATTGGTTAAACTAGCTCCAAATCAGAACGTGAATGTAATAGATAATAAATGGGTTTTTTAAATTAAAAGAGATGAAAATGGAAATCTCAAGGAATACAAGGCGCGTCTAGTAGTGCGAGGTTTTTCTCAAGTTAAGAATTTTGATTATAACGAAACATATGCAACAGTTACTAAACTGTCATTATTTAGAACACTCTCAGCAATCGCTAATCAATATCAACTGTATATTCATCAAACGGATGTTAAGAGTGCAGTCCTAAATGGTGAGCTAAAAGAAAATATCTACATAAAGAAACCGAAAGAGTTTGAGGCGAAAGATAAGACATTAGTGTGTAAAATTCAAAAATCAATCTATGGTTTGAAACAGGCTTCAAGATGCTGGAATGAGCGGTTTTACAATTTTGTCACAAGAACATTAAAATTTAATATATCTGAAGCAGATTATTGTCTTTAAGTAAGAAAGGATTCAAATTTTATACTTCTTCTGTTGTTGTACGTCGACAATTTAATCTTGATATCTGAGAAGTTTCAAGGAATGGACATAATCAAGGGACGTTTGACACAGGAATTTGAAATGAAAGATTTAAAAGAAATTAAATTTTTCTTGGATATAAAAGTTGATTTCGATTTTGGAAAAGGAATATTAAAGTTAAGCAAAAAACAGTATATTCTGAAAATGTTGAAGAGATTCAACATGACCAATTGCAAAAAATCGAATACTCCGATGGCAAGAGGCTTAAAGTTGAAAGCAGGAATTGCTAGACAAATGACACAAAACCCTTATAGGGAACTGATAGGTTGTCTAATGTACGCTATGCTTAGTACAAGACCTGATTTGTGTGCCGCCGTGAATTACTGCAGCCAATTCCAAAACAACGCGCAAACTGAACTTTGGACTTATTTCAAGCGTGTTTTAAGATATATAAAGGGAACTATTGATGCCAGACTAATTTTTAAACGTAATGCTAAGGATATAGATTAAATTGGTTATGCTGATTCTGATTGGGAAAATGATCCTATTGATAGAAGGTCTATATCTGGATATGTATTCAAGTTATTTGGATATACTATTCCATGGGCAACAAGAAAACAATCCTGTGTTACACTTTCGTCAACTGAGGCGGAGTATGTTGCCCAACGGAGGCATCACGAGAAGCATTATGGTTGGAACAATTAATAAAGGAAGCGACAATTTGCAATTTCCCTTCAGTTGTTATTTTTGAGGACAATCAAGGCTGTATATAACTGACAAAGGACCAGCTGATCATAGACGGATGAAACACGTAGATGTAAAGTTTCATTTCATCAGGAAACTTGTTCAAGAAGGAAGAGTTACAATAAAATATATATGCACTGATGAACAATTAGCAGATATAATGACCAAGGGTTTGGGAAAGCATCAATTTGAAAAGCTGCGAAAACTATTGGGAGTTGACATTGAGGGGGGGTGTTGATTTTATGCATATATACCAATGGTCAACTACAATAGGTTTTATGTCTACGATGAACTGAATCTAGCTTCACTTCATCGCATGACACTTACTTTGAATGTCGCCATCTTTTACTTCACTACACAGTAGTTAGTTTACTATTAAATAAAGTATTATATTTTTTTAATTATTTTGTTTACTAAAACATAAATCCACATAACTTAGCAATAACCATAATAACAATAAAACTACATTCACGAATACATAGAAGAGGAACAACTACGCAGCAACCACAGAAGAGTATAAGTAATAATAAGAGTAATAAGGGACTCCAAACTAAATATTACAACCCAAAACTAAAAATAAGAGTTATACAGTTATTAACAATTGCAACATATGCAATTTAGAAAAATACGATAGCAACCCTATAAAATTAATATACCAAACTACATAAACACCGCTGGAACCTCTTGAATCAGTATACATAGACGTTTACTACAGCCCCAACAAAACATTATTCCTCATCTAAGATAAGTTCACAAAACATGCTCAGGCAATCAAAATTAACAGTAGATCATGGTTCGCATTTAAACGAGCCCTTCTCCAATATATCTCTCTTTCGAGAAAAATGAAACCAATAACGGTAGATAACGAATTAGGGTTCAAATCACAACCAATTAAAGAACTCTTTAGTGATCAAGACATCAAAATACATTATATATCCAACAATAATCACACATCTAAAGCCGATATTGAAAGGCTACATAATACCATAAATGAACATTTGAGACTTTTTCGACATGACGAAAATAAAGATGTTGACACAATCGAATAAAAAATACTGAAAATTATAAACTTTTACAGTGTGGCGAAAGTCATTTATTTAAATTTTAATCCAGTAGTTTTTGTCTTTATATGAAAAGTCAATCAAGCTTTGAAAACTTACTTATTTGACTTTTCATTATAATTATTGAGAATATAATTTTTTTGAATTGATGTAAGTTTGTTTTGAGTAAATAAAAATATTTTTTTTATATAGTTAAATATTAGAAAGCTCTCATATTTGATGTAATTGTTTAATTGTTTATTGCTGTCTAATTACAAAGTGTTGTTAATAAAATGAGATAAAATATTACAAAGTGTTACAATTATTTAACTATATTTGGTGACCCCGACAAAAAAGAAAATACGAAAAGAAGTATGAAAAAACCGACAGCAAGTAAGAGTTTTGAATGGTCACAACTTTAATTGGTGACCGCCACAGCAGAACATGTTTGGCGTAGTCACACTTTAATTGGTGACTCTGAAAAGAAACACCTCGACCTCGACTTCATAATTGTTACAAGTGCAATTAATAGTTCGCGGGACCAAGCCCTAGTTGTGAGGCTGCAACAGACGTGACTATTTTATTTGGAAATTACAGCTTCAAAGAAGAAACAAAACATTGAAGATAATTATCAAGTATTTTTAATTTTCACTAATTTTTAATAATTAAATTTTTATTAAATTGAATTTTCATTATTTTTAAATTTAACTTATTGTTGAAATATTAGTAAAATAGTAAATTATATTTTGTGAAAATGACTTCCGCTAGTGGTCATCTATTTCAGCTGTTGCTATTAAACCCCCTCCGTTTTGGTTAAACGCGCCACAATTATGGTTCGATCGCTTGGAAGCTCAATTTGAACTTTCCGGTATCACCGTACAAAGGGCCAAATTTAATCATGTTCTTTCGGTTCTGGATAGTGATATAATAAGAGTTATAAGTGATATCATTAGGTGATCGACAACCATCACAGTTATTACGCGAAATGCGAGAGCTAGGAGGTAATAGAATCTCAGATGAGATATTTAAGTCGTTATGGCTTTAGCGGTTACCGGAAAATATGCAGGCTATACTTGCCTGCAATCCTGGAAACTTAAGCGAATTAGCCGGTAGCGCTGACAAAATAGCTGAAGTATACAACAAACCAAGTATTTTTACATGTACAGCTTCGAATGTTAATTCATTGACTAATTCTATCATTGAACGATTGGACAATTTAGCAAAACAATTTAATGAATTACAAATAAAAGTCAATTCTAAAAATTGGAGATATTCAAAATCTAATTCTAGATCACGATCTAGATCTAAACATTCCATTAATCATAGAGATAGTAGAGGCTTATGTTGGTATCACTTCCAATTTTCAGATAAGGCTGTTAAATGTATTCAGCCATGTTCATTTACCTCAACAAAAAACTAAATCCTTCATCATCTCGAACGGCGGATGATAAAAAAAACGTAACTAGCCATTTAACTATACTCGATAAGTCTTGTGGTTTTAATTTTTTAGTAGATACTGGTGCAGATGTTTCTGTTATACCTTCTCCTTCAACTGGTAAGCTTCCGCCATCAGGTTTTAAACTTATTGCTGCAAATTCTACTAAAATTGACACTTATGGACGTAGAACCTTAACACTCGAATTGGGACTTCTTTGTACATTTTCTTGGAACTTTATTATAGCTGATGTAGTTAAACCTATCTTGGGTGCTGATTTTCTTTGTCATTATGGCATACTAGTTAATTTAGCTGAAAAATCACATGTAGATCCTTTGACTTCTATTAAGTCAGTTTGTAGGATGTCCAAAAGTGTTTACACTGGCTTATCTGTGCTCTTCGATAGCTCTTACGATTCTCGTACCCATGAGCTACTTAAAACATGGAGTGATATAACCACCGATATTAGTACAGCTACTTCGGTAAAACATTCAATCACTCACAAGATTATTACTTCAGGCAATCCAATTGTGTCTAAAGTACGATATTTGTCTCCTGAAAAATTAATGGCCGCTAAAAAAGAGTTTGATATTTTGATTAAAGCGGGTATTTGTAGGCCATCAAAAAGTCCATGGTCTTCTTCACTACATTTAGTAAAAAAGAAAAATGGAGATTGGCGACTTTGTGGTGACTACAGAAGGCTTAATTCAGTTACCATTCCTGACCGCTATCCAATTCCATTAATTTATGATTTTGCCCATCTTTTACAGAATTGTAATATATTTTCAAAACTAGACTTGACCAAGGCTTACCATCAAATACAAATAGATCCCGAAGATATTCCGAAAACGGCTATATGCACTCCATTCGGACTCTTCGCTTCGCTGCACAGTTTTTTCAGCGATTCATTCATTGGGTGCTTTCAGGTCTTTCATTTTACTTCATTTATTTAGATGACGTTTTGATCGCATCACATTCAGAAGAAGAGCATTTAAATCACATCGAACAAATCTTTCAACGTTTTAGAGAACATGGTTTAGTTATAAACGTTGACAAATGTGAATTCTTTAAGGCAAGCTTAAATTTTTTAGGTCATCATATTACTTCTGAAGGTATTACACCTTCACCTGAAAGAATAGCGGCAATTACAAATTTTCAAAGACCTAATACAGTTAAAGAATTACGACGATTTCTAGGGATGATAAATTTTTATCGTAGATTTCTCCCTAATGCAGCACAACATCAATTACTACTCAATAGTTTTTTAAAAGGAAACAAAAAGGATGGAAATAGGAAAATTTTATGGGATACTGATTCTTTAAATGCTTTCGACTTAGTTAAAAATCAACTATCAAAGGCAACTTTGCTAGCTTTTCCTAATTCATCTGCTAAATTAGCCCTTTCTGTAGATGCTTCGAGTACTGCTATAGGGGCTGTATTAAAACAAAAAGTTAATCAGTCATGGCAACCTTTAGGATTCTATTCTATTAAATTAAACTCTGCACAGCGAAATTATAGTACTTACGACAGAGAACTTCTTGCAATATACAAATCAATCAAATACTTCCGTTATTACATATATTGAAGGTCAAGACTTTGCCATCTTTGCCTTTAATTTTTGCTTTTAGACAGAAGCCTGAAAAAGCTTCGCCTAGGCAGTGGTGACATTTGGATTTCATAAGTCAGTTCTCCACCGATATTAGGCACATCTCTGGTGCTGATAACGTAGTGGCTGATACTTTTTCACGCATTAACGAGATTGAATGTTCTTCAACTTTGGACTTCGAATTAATTTCAAAAGCTCAACAGACTTATAGTGTTTTGTTAGATTTACTTAAAAATAGCCAGTATAAATTTACTAAAGCACCTGTGGTCGGATCTAATTTAGAGATCTTTTGCGAGACGTCAATTAAACGTGTAAGACCATATATTCCTAACGATTTCCGTTATCAAGTTTTCAAATCTGTTCATGATTTGGCCCATCCTGGTGTAAGGACGACAAACAAAATGTTAACTAAAAATTTTTTTTGGGCTAGTATGAATAAAGATTGCAATAATTGGTCACGAGCTTGTTTGGCGTGTCAAAGAAATAAAATATCACGCCATGTTAAAACTCCTTTAGGTGTTTTCGAACCAGTATCTTCTCGATTTCACACGATACACATTGATTTTATAGGACCACTTCCTATATCACAAAATTATCGTTATTGTCTCACTATAATAGATAGATTCACTAAATGGCCCGAAGCATTTCTTATGACTAACTGTTCCGCGGAATCGTGCGCTAAAATATTATGTCATGAGTGGGTACCACGTTTTGGAGTTCCCAGAATTATTGTTACCGATCAAGGTAGACAATTTGAATCTTGTCTTTTTAAAGAGATGTCAAAACTTTTAGGTATTAAACGCAATCGCACAACTCCCTATCATCCTCAATCAAATGAATTGATTGAACGTTGGCATCGTACCTTTAAAACCACCTTGCTAAATTACGGAAATCAATCTTGGTCTACAGTGCTACCTTTTGTTCTTCTGGGACTAAGAACGGTTTTAAAAGATGAATTCCAAGCAACTCCATCAGAGTTAGTGTACGGTGAATCATTAAGATTACCTGGGTATTTCCTCGAAGAATCACAAACATTCATTCACCAATCCTAATTCATAAAGGATTTACGTAATACTTTTGACCAAATCCGTCCAGTAATTACCTCAAATCATTCCAATAATATCTTCTTTAAGTTTAAAGAACTAGATTCTTGTTCAAGTGTTTTTGTTAGGGTACCAAACAAATTGACACTTCAGAGCCCTTACGAAGCCCCTTACCCGGTTATAACAAGACACCAAAAATATTTTACGTTAAAGATTAATAACAAAGATGTTAAGGTTTCTTTAGATCGTCTTAAGCCGTGTTTTACTGTACAAGAGCAATCGATATCTAAAGTTATAAACGTTACTAAGCAACAAACCCCCAAGAAAGCTGAAAAAAAAGTTCGATTTAATCTTTCAACACAGAACGAATCATAATTATCTGTCGTCAGATCTTTGATCTGTCTGGTGGGGGAGTAATTGGGCGAAAGTCATTTATTTAAATTTTAATCCAGTAGTTTTTGTCTTTATATGAAAAGTCAAGCAAGCTTTGAAAACTTACTTATTTGACTTTTCATTATAATTATTGAAAATATAATTTTTTTGAATTGATGTAAGTTTGTTTTGAGTAAATAAAAATATTTTTTTTATATAGTTAAATATTAGAAAGCTCTCATATTTGATGTAATTGTTTAATTGTTTATTGCTGCCTAATTACAAAGTGTTGTTAATAAAATGAGATAAAATATTACAAAGTGTTACAATTATTTAACTATAACAGCAACACTATTCACTCCACAAGGTACAAAAAACCTATAGATTTCATTAACGGTAAAATTAAAACGGACGAATCCGAAAAGATACGAGAATAGTTACAAAATCTCAAGAAAAAATATGGCACAAAATTGAATCACAACAGGAAGAGTTAGAACCAAGCCCAAATTACTTAAAACATACACGAGGAAGCAAAAATCACGCAAATGTCATGAAATGTTATGAATGGAATAGAATACAACTTAAAATTAGCAGAAATACTATCAAAGAGCCATCATTTTTAGATATTGCTGCGCTTGTGTCTCAAAAAGTTGAAGATGTTTGGAGAAAATCATCCCTTCCTACAGTTTCACACACAGGAGTCATTCAGCTATTAAAGGTTTATCATTTTAAAACTTCATCGAATCTTTAAAAAGCTTATCTGCTGATCAGAAAAATAGTTTTATACAGAAGAGCAGAGTTCTATTCGACATTTTCTCATGTAATTCAATTTTGTTGTTGTTCAAAAAAAAACAAGGTATTAAAAGAAGAGCAAGACATTTTGCTTGACCAAAGACAAGGAAAGAAGATGCGGTTTGGTGGAATAGACCGCACTCTTACAAGAAAACACGAGCCTCGTCACGAGGCTCTTACACGAGCCTCTAGACAAAAAAATGGAATTTGAGCATTAACCAAAATCAAGAGGAGGGTAATACTCAACAGCAGGAGTTGGTGTTATCATCGAGTGAGTCTGAAAGCAGTGTTTCTTCACATAATAGGCTAAACAAAATTAGTAAAAATTTTGCCTACGCTGTCAAGAACTTGTGACCGCAATGGTATATCTGACAGACCAGCAGCAGCAATTATGTCTTCAGTATTTCACGATATATCTTCAGATATTGAAGTGGTTAATAAAGCAAAAATACGCCGGGAAAGGAAAAAAGAACTCAATGGATTATATAAACAACAAACACAGCTTCATTTGCCTGCTTTATACTTTGATGGCCGAAAAGATAATACACTAAATATTGTAACGAAAGGAGCAAAAAGGTCCAGGCAAATAGTGATTGAGGAACATATATCTCTCGTTAAAGAGCCAGATTTAATTTATATTGGTTACGCTTCGCCAAATCAAGGCACTGCCAAAAGTATTACACCATAGATTAATGTGCTTCTTTTTAACAAATATCAAACTAGATGATTTGACGGTTGTAGGTTGTAGCGGTATGGTAACTAAAACAGGAAAATTCAACGGAGTGCTTAGACTCTTTGAGGTAAGGCTTCAACGTCCGATACAGTGGATTATCTGTATGCTACATTTAAACGAATTGCCTTTGCGACACCTATTTAACAAATTAGATGGTGTTACCATAGGCCCATTCTCACATGCTGGCCCTATTGAGCCCATAGACTGGCAACAAAAATTTTTCGATCGGCCAATTCTTCGAGATATCACTAATCAAGAAATAAACGAGAGAATAAAGTCTGGGTTCAACAAAAATTTAATTTTTTTAAAGCTACCATGTCATACGCAAGCAGTGGAATATTTTGTATGGAAGCATCTATGGCCTTTAGCGATAAGAAATTCAGAGAAGGTTGAATACAAGAGAAACTTGCATTAAGAAAGCTTATGCCCCGATTTGAGAGTAAAAGAGATTTGTGGTTAAAACATAATAAGTTCGATTTGTTTTTTACAGTATATTAATGTTTTCTATTACCAACTTTTTAATTTTATTTTGATTATTCGTGCATTTTATATAATATTTTTTATTTTCTGTTAATAAATAATTATTTTTTAATAAAATATGTAGGAAATTTTGAATCACATGCGCGGGCTAAAGATCTAATATCGTTTAACTTTTTATAGCTAATTATTGTTTATTTAGACCTAACACAACAAATATTACTATTAAAATATGTTCAAATAACTTTTATTTTTTCCCATACATTAGTGACCCACCTTAATATATATATATTATATATTTATTTATTGTACAAATTTATTTATTATTTTAAAAATTTTATTAATTCCTCGTTTTTGATGAATTTGAACTGCTTCTCCACGAATTTCAAAAAGCTGTCCTTTTTTTCTTTCTTCTTATTTCTTTATTTATTTTCCCTGACTGTCGTTTTCCATTGGGTCGGTTTTGCAGGGTCATCATGTAATAATCCTTTTCTAGGTGCCTGAAAAAGCCGTCGTATGTCGATGAGGTCAAAGTAGACGGTAGAATTACTGCTCATATTTAATAGCATTAATGATTTTATTAAAAGAATTTTGGTATGGTCATAAGCGACCAACTAAACACCTGATAGCCACAAGGCCTGGCTTAAAGAAAAAGATTTTTTTTTTTTTTTTTTTTGTTACTACAATCTTAATTATATATTAATTCATTAGTACCTTTGACTTATTCTAACTTGACTTAGTATTATCTGTGCTCAGTGTGTAGGACCAATGCCCCATCACCTCCAACTATCAGTACCTGTAGTAGGTTAGATAGATCATCAGGTTTACTTCTTAGTAGCCTTCTTGTTTTGTTTGTTGTGTCTTAAGGGTTTTAATACCTCTAGATTTGAGTGGTGATGAAGCCTTTTCTCATGCTCAGTTGCACTTCTCTGTATTTCCTCGTCAACCCTACTTATTTGAAGGTCTTTGTGAATTTCATTGTTTGTTACATATCTGTATGCTTTTGTCATAAGTCTTAGTATCTTATTTTGCTTTCTTTGAATTATGTCCCTATTGAACTTACAGGAACAACCCCACAATTGCAACCCGTAAGTCCATATAGGCTTTATCATAGTTAGATACAGAAGTCTTTTATATGCCAGTTTCATTCTAGAGTGCTTTCCTATGAGCCAGTTCATTTGTAACAGTTTCATATCTATTTGCTTGGTTTTCTTCAGTATGTGGGTTTTCCAGCTCAACTTCAAGTCCAGATGTAACCCAAGATACTTAATGGACTCCTTATGAGGTATCAATTCACCTTTTATATGTAAATTCGATTCCCTATAATTTTTTCGTAACGAGAAGATAACATGCGTTGATTTTGAATTATTAAGTTTGATTTTCCACTTATCAGTCAAAGAGCTAATTTTGTCCAGATCTTTTTGTAACTTTTCATTAGCAATGCTTATTGATTCATTTATAACCATAATGGCTGTGTCATCAGCGTACATGCCTATTATGGAGCCTTTGGAGACCGGTATATCTGTGCCATCAAGTATAGCATCGGCCCGAGCACACTTTCTTGTGGTACTCCAGCCAGTATTGGATAAGACTTTGTCAGAGTTTCTTCGAGAGACACCATGAAGGTTCTTTCTTCTAAGTAGGATTCGAGAAGCTCACAATGATTACGTGGTAATATCAAGCTCAGTTTGTATTTTAGACCTTCGTGCCAGCGTGGTATTTCTAGATTACCACTGAGCAGAATTTCCTGTTTTCAAATGCTTGTTCAATGTTGTCTGTCAATCTATGTATTTGCTCTATTGTATAATGCTTTCTTCTGAAGCCAAGCTGGAAGTCTGGTATGTTTACATACATATGGTTCCAATCTTTTTATGTATAGTTTCTCGAATATCTTAGCCATAATCGGAAGGATTGATATAGGTCTTTACGAAGACACATCATCCCCTGCCTTATCAGGTTTTTAATCATAATTATAAGTGCTTTTTTGAAGTCTTTGGAATATATTTCTTCTTTAGACAAGCATTTAGTATGAATGTTAGTAGGTATATTGCTTTTGGTGGAAGTTCTTTGAGTATTGCAGGAGTTATTTGATCTATACCCGTTGCTTTTTTGTTATTCAGTTTATCTATTTCTTTTGCCACTTCAAGCACTGTGAATAATCTAATTTTGTTTTCTTTACGATGTCTTGGTACCATGTTTCTATCTGTTTCAGTGTTTAGAGGTCTGAAAACAGTTGATAGGTATTTACTAAACAGCTCAGCCTTATCTTCATTTTTTCGCATCCAGGCTCCATTTCCATCCTTTAATGGTGGTACTATTGATGTAGGTCTTTTTATATGTCTAGTCGCTCTCCATATCGAGTAATTAGTGTCTTTATTTGGACTTAGTTCATATACATACATACTTATTATAGCATTCTGCCTTGTATGAACCTATCATTTTCCTCACTGAGTTACTCACATGGTTGAAGTGGTTTTTGTCTTTTGGATCACGCGTTTTTTGCCATATTCTTCTTGCTTTTCTTCTCTCTCGTATGCCTAATTTGATGTCTTCTGTATATGCTAATCCCAATGGAGATCTTATAGCCTTCAATTCCGGAGTGACTGCTACTGCTGCCTCTCTTATTTGTTCTGTAAATTTCTTAACAGCTTCATCGATGTTACTTTTATTCTTAAGCTTTATTTTCAAGTTTACTTGATTTTCAAGATATTTTCTAAACTCATCCCAGCTTGTATGCTTATTAGTTAAGTGTTTTTTTTCTTAGTAACATTTACCTCAGCTCCCAGCATAAGGTAGACCGGAGAGTGGTCTGACGTCATGTCATATATATCTTTTATTGTCATGTACCCAAGGGAAATACCCTTGGTTATGAAGAAATCCAGCAGATCTGGTTGTAAATAAAAAGATGGATTGTTCCCGAATCGTTCTTTATATAATGTTACACCAGCTCAAACCAAATGGAGCTATTTACAACTACTGACTGCTTACTACTAATTACAATATTTTTAGTAATTTATTAATTGATAATTACTGCTGAGATAGTAATTCAGTAATGGGTAATTACTACTGAGATGGTAATTCCCATGCTAATGCTATATAGTGATTACCTCGCTTTAAGGGAAGAATTTACTATGTTACCGAATCAATGATTCGGCTAGCTCATCCCATATAAAATATATGGATACCACGATTTGTGAGTAAAATATTCAACATGTTCAATATTTGTGACCATAAGTTTTTTTGCAGAGGTCCATACCCCTGAGGACCTGCACGATTTTGCAGGTGTCGTTGGCAGTCATACCGAGCTGGCTATTGCGGTAGAATTAGAGGGGTGGTTCTTGCCAACGACACGCTGAGCCAAGTTCTTGCTACTTGGAAGGGAATTTCCAAAGAAAAGAGTGCTAGGCTCGAATAAGAAGGGGCTGCATACCACAGAAACAGAAGAGAAAAATACTAAAATGAGTGAGAAAAAAGAACCCGATACAAAGGAGTCAAGCCCCTTTGCTCGCACATCCTATGATTGGGCTGGCTGACCTGAAAAAAAAATAAAAACAAGGAAAACGGGATTAGGACATCTTAAGGTGAAGAAATTATTTGTTCAGTTAAACTTTATTTATTTACTTAATATAGCAATATACATATTTTAATTATGATAAAGAACTATATTCATCAAATTCCGCAAAATTAATGTAAATAGAAAAAAAAAATATACCCCAACAAAAAACCCAAAAGACTACTTTTAACTAAATTCTAAAACACAAGGAAAAATCAAAAAAAAAACTAATGAGCTTTAATAATTTTGATTTTATAAACCATACTAAACTTTGTACCAAAAAAAAACTTCAATCTTAACCACAAAATATTTTCACTTAATTTAGAAAAAAAACTAATACTAAAAGGCAATCACAATAACCTTAAAACTATTTAAATACTAAGGAAATTTTAGAAAATTATTAAATAAACCATACAAAAAAAATTAATCAAGTACAAAAATTATTGAAAACTATTCCTATAACTTCCCAGTAGGAAATTTGGCGATGACATCCTTTAAGCAGGGCAAGGCGATCATCCCTTTGCCCTGCTTAGAGCAGACCGAGGCGATGTGGTGTTTGCTTAAATATAAGATACACTGTGTTTTACAGAGCGTTTATATGTGCCATGAGTAATTTTCGTATGTATAGTCAGGGCATACGCATATCTAAGCCTAATGTCATTTTAGGACTTAGAAAAAGTCTGAAGTGAGTTATTTTTAAGTGTTTTAATTTATATTATTTTAATTAATTTAATAAAATAAAGTGAAACATAATATTAAAAAAACTTTAACTGTGATTAATAGATTTTAAATCTATTAAGTATGCTAATTTTAATGTCATTGTGAAGTGAACTGAAATTAAAAAAAACTTAATAATAAATTGAACTGCTCATATGTATATAACCTTACAACTAAGAATTTTTAGTGTTATTATATATGATATTATCTATAAAGAGTTGAATTGCATTGTTGTAATTTATTTTATAATTATTGTATAACTGTTACTAAAAAATGAATAAATGTTTAAATTTAAAAATAAATTCTTTCTATTTTCATATTGCCCTTTCCTTTAAATTTATTTTACAGCAAATTTGACCGTGTACCAGATGATATTGGTATACAGAAATAATTTCCAATAGGAATAATAAGAAATATTCAAGAGCATACAAATGCAATACATACACATATTTAATACGTTTGTGTTGTCACTCATGCTTCCCTAGGACATCCTATGTTAAAAATTACATGTAGAAGAATGGCAGGGAGAGTTAAAAACGATGTACTGCCACCTACTCTGGCGATGCTCGTGGCAGCCCATAAGCGATGTTCACCTTTCCTACTGGGATACTGTATAATGAATTTCAGCTGGAAAAAATTAGAGCCAAATCATTGATTCGGTAACATAGTGAATTATCCCCTTATACCCATTCTCCACCGAAGCTTACACCGTAGGCACACAGACGCTAATGCCCATACTTTTATTATTAATGACAATATTTCTCTGTGTGTCTACAATATTTACGGCATAACGTACCAAAAATATAACGTTCACGAACGCAATATTATGAAGTTTAGCTTTAAAATGATCACATGGCAACCCTAAAGGCGAAAATTTTCTTTTCGCCGTAGCAATTTGACAACTGAATCATAACAATAGATTTGATTTAATTTTGAAAAAGATATAATAGGCATCATATTATAATAGGCATTTTAAATAATAATTTCAGTTTTAATTTAAAATGTTCGTATTTTTACGAAAGTTTTTCTTATTAATTTTATGAATTATTATAATTTATTTGTTAACAGTCAAAAAAAATTATTTAATAAAATCAGAATTTTTAAATTTAAAAGCTATATTAAATCGAAGTCTGCAAAAGAAAGCACAATCATATATAAATTTGTTGCTAATGCAAATTTCAAACTGTTTTGAAAAAAAAAATACTTTTAGCTTAAGTAAATTAATTGCACATAATAATTAAGTAAATATAAAATTTTATCTATGCAAATAATTCTCTTAAAAAACTACTAAAATAAACAAATTACAAAGAAAAAAAAGGTATACTTTTCAAGCATTTCAGCAAGTTTGAGGATAAAATTAAAACCAAAAGTTGATATGGATGTATTTTAGGGAATACAAGTTTTTCTTTATTTTCGTCAATCCCCTAGTCTATAATTTTAACTAAGATTAACAATATTGTCCTAGAATCCCTTTATTTTTCAAGAAAATTATATTTGTTGGCCTGTTTTTAACAAAAAAGAAAAACTTTGCCACTTTTAAGAATTTTTATATGTATTAAAAATTTTTTAAGAATTAAAACTGATCTTTATTTAAAATTTCTGGGATAAATTTCCAAGCCAAAATATTATTTATCACCAAAAATTAATTTAAAAACAAATTTTGTACTATCAAAACTTAAATGACATTTCTGACAGACGATCAGCTGTTCCTGTGTGCCTCCGAAATATAACGTTTCAAAATATTGTCATTAGAGGCAAAATATGATAATTAAAAGTATCATCATTAGCGTCTGTGTGCCTACCATGTTAGAGGCAAAATATGTCCATTCAAAGTATGGCCATTAGCGTCTGTGTGCCTACGGTGTTAAACTCATTATTACAATACAACGACGGATAGCCTTTTGATTTCAACAACAGCGGAAGGAAAGAAACGCAATCCCATAGGCGAACTCAGTCCTATGCACCACTTCCAGAATCCACTCCAGACTTGACCGAAAAAGACTATCCGAAAATTAGCTGAATCAAATTCAAGATGGTCACCTAATATAATACCGGTCATGCCATTTTTATTTGTTCGTAGCAAACTCTGTGCCAATTAATATAATTTCGATGAATTGTTAGTCTGAATTAGATGTTATTTTATATTAATTTAATTTAATTTTTCACTATTTAAAATAATTTAAAACTTACCAATCTGATCCTATTATCTTGAAAGTTTGTAGTATACTGATACAAATATTTAAATTTAAACTTAAGTAATTTAAATATTAAAATAAAAAACTATAAAATATTACAATTTGTGAACGAATGTGGAAATTAAATATATAATCCACATTATGTTCTAAGATCCATAAATATTATAAATAGCTTTTCTGAAGATTTAAGTAAATAAAAGTTCATTATAATTTTATAGCAGTTTCGAAAGGTTTGGATCTTGGAATCAATTTGCTAATTATATGTTATAATAACAATTGATAGCAATTGAATGTTTTCCCACGAAGCTTGATCGGTATAGTAAAGTTACTGCAAGCTTTCTGTTACAATTTCGTGGGAAAGAATTCAATTGTTGCCTTTGAACAGTTTGAAATTATTGTGTAGCAGATGTTCAAATATAAAATTGAAAATGTTCAAATTCAAATTTTATTATAGGATGAAGATTGCAACCACTAGATAATAGTATATAAACATTGCATTTTTGGTAGAGCAATCAATCTTATTTTTGCACTTTCTGCGATAGCCTGTATTCGGCAAAGCAGTAATTTAGCCAAGTTTGGCATTTTCAGCCTTAATCGGCATTTTGAATAAACTGTATCATTTAATTAATAATTCGTGTTTCAATTATTAATTGAAATAGCTTAGGCATATTTTGCCATTTTTTTACTCTGCCTTCTAGGGCAAGATTTTACAAATTAATTAGACAATTATTGCCATTTAAAATGCTGCCTTCAAGAGCAATAGAGCGAATAAAAAGAATAATCATTTACAAACCTTACATGGCAACCCTGCAGACATCGAATATGCCATCTTCGACATTATGATCAAAACCAACAAAACACACTCCAACTGGACAAAAACTGTGTCATTTCCTGACGGAAAAGGATAAGATAGGTTTAAAGCTACCGATGGCTTTAATAAACGAACTAGAAAATAGCCCGAAAGCTAGACCACGGCCTATTTGTATTGAAGAATATAGGCCATGACAAGCTAAAAGAACATCATCAACATCATCATCACCAAAACCAACATCATCGCTAACAACTGCACCAAAAAAGTAGAGAGGAAGAAAATTAGTGAAAATACGCAAAGTGCTAGGAGAGTTACATCGAATTCTAGCCCTAACTACAGACAGAAATTTGAGGGCAACATTCATCGCAAAAATTAGACAATTAGAATTAAGTAGAACTAAGCACAAAAATAGACCAAAAAATTAAATAAATAAAAATTGTAAATTAAAATGTATAAAAATTAAATGAACTAAAATTAAAACTTAAAATTTTTATATTTTTAAATTTGTCTTTTCCCTTTTACGAAACTTGGTTCAATTTCCTTTCCTCTATTCAATTCAAGAAGAAAGCACACAAACAAAAAATAAAATTTTTGTTATATGAAGGACATAAACAAAACTTGAGACGATCTTGAGAAATTATAATCAACCTTTAAAAAAACCCCAATAGGAAATTTACCGCAAAAAGTATATTAAAGAAGAAAGTTCATCTCAAACAACTAAACGTAAGATTCAGAGAGCTAGTCCAAAAAAGCAGAAATAGAAGAAACAATCCAAATCTTCTAACATAATTATACTAAAATTCATAGCATAATTGATAAATATATTAAAGACTATATGCCAGAGGACGGCTCTGAACCTGAATACGAAGAAGCAACGAACAGGATAAACAATATGACTACGACCAATTTTGCTAGCCGCCATCAAAATAATACCTCAGTTATTGAGATCCTCGTGAAACAGAGAACTTTTTTATAAATTACCGAATTATATTATGAACCATTGAACGAAGAAGGTAAATCTAAACTGATTGACTTTATATGGTGTGCTAAAATCGCTACAAAAAGCAAAAATAGATTAGTGGCTCACACAGCACCAAATAATCTAGTAGAGCTTAGAAATTTAATACAAACAACTTTTAAGTTAAATAAGACTTCCCACAGAATACATGGACAGCTATTGTAACGGACCCTGTTCGTGTTTTTTTTTGTTTTTGAATGTAGCAAGAATATTTTTGCATGGGAGCAACTTGTTTGTTTCAAAAATGCATTTTTGTCAACAGGACTCTTATCTGTATCCCGCTGGCAGAAAGAAATTGACAAGTTGAGTCAGTCAGTGATTAGATTTTGTGTAAATTCTTGTTCAGACCAGAGCGTATTGCCATCGCTCGACGCCTGAGGTCATAAAACGGGTCATGCATTTTCTGTAGCGCTGAACTGGAAAGTCTAGGTCACGAAGTAAAGCAAATAACGAACATATTTAAATACATAACCAATGAAATGAATAAGAGAAAAAAAATAGAATTCCCACTGCTCGCAGTTGAAATTAAACAAAAGGAAAACAATACTGTAGTATATAAAATCTCAAATATTGCCCACTGTAAGGTAAAAATTGAAGCGCCCAAAAAAGTGCACGAACTGCCAACAGCTTGGACACACAAAAAGCTTTTGTAAAAGAGAACTGTGGTGCGTGAAATGCGCACAGAATCACCATTACAAAAACTGTAACAAATTACCAGACACCATACCTACTTGCGCGTTATGCCAAGAAAAAGGTCATACAGCTAATTATAAGGGATGCTCAGTATATCAAGCAAAAATTAAAAACACAAAACTTAACAGAACAACAGCGGTAGACAGGATACAAGCATACCAAGGTTAAACTAATCCTTCTAAGTCAACTTTAATTACAAACGTAACCTATGCCATGGCAACCAAATTAAATGTGGTTGAAACAGATGCCTAGAAATCGAACTCCAAGGTAGCTGCTAAACCAACTGAACCCAATGTAAATGATATAATCACATTGCTAAAGCAAATACAAGAATCAATAACACAACTAACCTGCAGAGTGGACAAGCTTGAATCTAATAATCCACAACAACGACAAACAACAAAAATAAAGCTATCAAGGGAAAAAAACAAAAATGAACTCGTCACCTGGAATGCAAATGGGCTCAATGAAAGAGCCCTTGAACTGGAAAACTACATACTCACCAACTACATTGACATAGCACTTATATCGGAAACGCATTTTACAAGCAAAAACCATATTAAAATGAAAGGGTTTCAAGTATACTGGACTAATCACCCTAGCGGAAGAGCGAGAGGTGGCACAGCTGTTTTAGTTAAAAACAACATTAAGCACTATCAGCAAACAGACATTAAAGAAAACCATATTCAAGCCACGATCATAGCTATCGAAAACAATAATGTGAAAATAAACGTGGCGGCGGCATACTGTCCAACAAAACATAAACCTACCAAGCAACAATTCGAAGAAATAATAAATAAACTAGGTCCAAAATTTATAATGGGAGGTGATTATAATATAAAACACACAGCTTGGGGCTCAAGGCTCATAGCTCCAGGAAAAGGGAACAAATTACTAAGGGTTATAAGAGAAAATAATTGTGAGTTCCACTCTTCTCGCAATCCTACATTTGGCAAGTTACCAGACCTTTTAGACTTCTATATAACCAAAGGGATTTCACCTTGTTATATAGAAGTGAAAGACGTCTACGATCTCTCATCAGACCATACTCCAGTCTCCCTAACACTGGGAGAAAAATAAACATAAATAAGCGGAAAACAAATCTAACTAACAATCGCACAAAGTGGAACGAATTTAGAAATTACCTCGGAGACAAATTAATCACTAATGTAAAACTGAAAAATAGAGTAGACCTAGAGAACCAATCAAAGATTTTCATTGAACAAATCAGAGCAGCTGCTACAGTAGCCACTCCAAAGTTAAAAGAAATAGGATCTCCATCTGGTTTATCCTACACTCAAGAAATTAAAAAAGGCACACAAGAAAGAAAGAAGAGCAAGAAGAAAATGGCATAACACAAGAAACCCATCTGACAAAAACATCTTTAACCATGCGAGTAATGAAGTTAGGAAAATGATCCAATCATATAAAACTAAATGCTTCAACAAATATTTAAAAGAACTAAGTCCAGAAAAGAACTCTGACTATTCTCTATGGAAGGCAACGAGAAGCATCCAACGTCCATATACCAGAGTAACTCCTTTGAGAGACGAACGACTAATATGGGCACGTAAAACCGATGACAAGGCGGAACTATTTGCTAAATATTTATCAACTGTCTTCGAACCGCTCAACATAAAATCTAAAGTTAATGTAGCTCCATGCTACCACAAGGAAAGAAATATGAAAAAGTTCACAGTGAAAGAAGTAGCGAAGGAAAAAGACAACCTCAGTCAAAGAAAAGCATCAGGGGTGGACCAACTAACTCCAATCATCTTTAAAGAGCTGCCACCTAAAGCAATTTACATGCTTACTTATATATACAACCCCTGCTTAAGGATAAGGTATATTCCGGAAAGCTTCAAAATAGCACAAGTAATTATGCTCATTAAACCCGACAAACCTGAAGAGGAGGTGACTTCTTACAGGCCCATTTCAATATTACCTATAATTGCAAAATTATTCGAGAAACTTCTAATTAAACGCTTAAAACCTCTTTTAAGCATACCGGATCACCAGTTTGGTTTCAGGAGTAAACACTCTACTATTGATCAAGTCCATAGAATCGTAGACAAGATAGAACAAGCTTTTGAAGATAAAAAATACTGCTCAGCGGTATTCCTCGACGTGTCTCAAGCGTTCGATAGAGTCTGGCACGAGGGGCTAAAATATAAAATGAGTGTAGTCTTACCTTCCAATTACTGCAAGTTACTCGAATCATACTTAAATGATAGGAAATTTATGGTATCTCTGGAGTCAAGACTTTATCCAATAAAGGCGGGTGTACCCCAGGGAAGCGTTCTGGGACCATTACTTTATCTAATATACACAGATGACATACCCACTTCAAAAGACACATTTATAGGTACATTCGCAGACGACATTGCCATCATGTCTATAGATAAGTCGCAATGTATAGCCAACCAAAAACTACAAAAAGCTCTAGATAAAATCAGCAACTGGACTGATGACTGGAAGATTAAGCTGAACAAATCCAAATCTACGCACGTAACTTTTACGCTACGTAGAAAGGACGCAAACATGAACGTTTATCTTAAAGCAGATAGTATACCTCAGGCGGAAACATTTAAATACCTGGGCCTACACCTGGACTCCAAGCTGAATTGGAAACATCATATACGTAAAAAAGTCAAGCAGATTAATCTGCAAATGCTGAAAATGAACTGGCTTATTGGTAAACACTCTAAGATGAATCTAAGTTACAAAAGACTGTTATACTTGGTAATAATCAAACCCATCTGGACGTATGGGTTTGAGGCTCTGACCTTACGGTAGTTTTTTGAGTCAGGCCCGAATTTAGCATTTTTAAAACTTAATTTATTACAAGTATGGTTGAAAGTAATGATAAAATAGAAGTGTTAAACATTAATCGATAGAAAATACAAGCGAGTGATTTTATAGAATTTGTTTTTGTATATATAAACATTTTTTTATACAAACATTTTGTATCCACAAACTTTAGTTTATGTAGTGCATTCTTTAATTTGAAAGAAATAATAAATTAGAGAAAATTGGAAAACGGTAGTCTTCATAAGTTTATTTATGACGTTTATCTATTTTGTACTTAAGTGAGATTCAGGAGGAGAATTGTAGCAGTATGATTTTGTGTAAAGTATGAAAAAAAATAAATTGTTTTAAAACTTGAAAGCAGTGGAATCCAGGAGTTTTGTATAGAGTATTTTACCACTCTTTTTCACCAGAGTGCCCCGTGCACGTGTCTTTAATTAAATTTTATATACTTTTTTTAAAGGGTAAAGAAACTAACTAAAATTTTAATTAACATAATGCCAAGGCTCTACCTTAAAATCTGATTCATATTACGATAATGTAAGACCATCTGCTCTTGTACTATAATACAAAAAATATTCATGTCATATAAGTTAATTTAACTTACCTGATAAAATTTGTGCCAAAGTATCTGTTGTCTTTAAAAAGATACCAAAAAGAAGCAATATTACTGTTAGTAATTCCATTTTGTGTATAAATTAAAAGTTTTTAATAATTTTTTGTTTTAATTGTTGTAAAAATTTTAGAATTTTTGACCTAGATATGGTTTTAATTCGTAAGAATTTGATGAAAATGCAATTATCGTTCTTAAAATAATTGAATGCCTTTTTGTCAATTTGGTTTTTTCTTTTTGTCCTAAAAAGGTATAATATTTTATTCAAGGACTTGACGACTTGTATTAATAGCACAGTTTAAAACTAAGTTTGTTGTTTTTTTATTGCTTATGTTGCTCTTATACGCTGTCAGTCTTGCATTGCCAGTCCACAGATATACCAAATGCTTTATATGCTCAGTATTTTCAATAAGACTTGTGCTGTAAGAAAAGAAGAAAAAGTTCTTAAAAAAATTTAATTTAGAATGAGAAATCTTAATGTCAAATATCTGGACACATTGTAGCCCTATAGGGTGCACGAAGCAGAACAAAAAAAAATTTATTACGAAACTTCTCACGCTCTAATACATAGAACTAAAGTATCTGAAAATACTCTCTAATGTTCTATATATGTATATATACATATAAGCTCCTTGTGAGAGTACTTAAGTCTGTACTGCCTTTTATTTCTATGTAATGGTAAAACAAAATATAAATAAAAACTTTGTTTGTTTACTCCTTCGTCCTATGCCTGGGACTCACTAGCGCTTAGCGGCACAAAATTTAGTGCTAAATGCTAATGAGTCCATTAGTCTTCACTGATGTTCCACTCCAATGGTATATAAAAAAACTCTCCATTTTTACTGTGCTAAGTCGTATCCACACGCTGAGCGCTAGTAAATCCCAGGCATTAAAAGACGAACTTACAAGATAACTAGAAAGCTAATTTTCGGTTTCTTAAGACTGACTTTCAAATTAAATATTCCACTAATTCTACATTTTTGATTTGCTTCAAATCCTAAAAATAAAAAAAGGTTTGCTTAGTTCAGAGGATTTTTGAGATACGAATTTAAGAAAAAAATAAACTAAGACATTTTAAAAATATGTAAATAAGGCCAACATCTTTTTTGTTTTAAGATTCAATATTGCTGGAATAATTTTTAAAAGTTTTTAAAAAGTTTTATTTTCTAAAAATTTGTTTCGGTAGACTGTAATATCCTTCTCAAAAAGAAAGAGAGGGTAATGAGCAAATAAACTGTTGTATCTATATATATATACATATATTTTCAGTAACAAAAAGTTTGTGAGTTATTTAAATTAGATCATCAAGATGGCACTATTTTTGTGAAAAATTTATGAGTGAAAAAGACCGAGTATTATGTTGCTTCTAAACAGTGCCGGATTATCTTTTTACAAGGGCTAAAAATACTATAAATGGAAAATAATTAAACATAGTAGTTTTAAATTTAGTTTTTATAATTAATATTAAATCCCAAGTTACTCTCTCTTTTCGAATTTCAGTCAATATCACATAGCTAGAAGTGTCAAACCAAATTTTGGGAAGTCATTATATTGAGATTTGAGTCGCTCACAATCAGAAGCCAATGTGGATAAGCCCATTTTTTCATATTTTCTGATTTTTGCAAATTTTAATAGAATAAATAATATATTTCTTAGTCTTAAAAGGATTTACTTATATTTTCATTTTTGTAGGTCAAAAAACTATTTTTTTAATAGCCTCTGCATGTGTTATGTGTTATGAATGCATTTAAGAAACATTAATTTTCTCAATTTTGATTTTTGGACTTATCCACATTATCTTCTGAGTGACTCATTTATACATAATTAAATAGTTCTAGAGGATGCTTTGAAGATGATGTAGTTTTAATTATCTGCCACTTATTAAAATTGGATTATTTTGATAAAATATCACTTTTCCTATATGGAGCTAATTATTTGAGCGTAAATAAAAATTTGAATTTTTATAGCTACTAAGTAATATTCCTCCTTTCTCAGAGTAGCCAAGTAACACACAGTTCCAAAAGCTGCCTTGGATATTGACATGCTTTTGTTAGCTGCAAGCAAACGTGGCATTGACTTGAGAGCAGGAAAATATTCTTACGTCATGTGAGAACAGAATTTATACTTTGAAAAATGAAATGAAAAATTCATTCTCATATCTTTGTGTCATGGCTACAATCTCCCTGAGGTTTACAGTTTATTTATTTCTCAAAGACAATTAATAAAAGATAAAATTCCTCTATTTTATATATTTTAAAATAGTATTCTCGATTTCTCTTATTGAAAGAAACTTCAAGTTAATTAAATTTTTAAATAAAATTAGCATTTTCCAGATTTATAAGGAATTAGTGTTTTCTAATTCTTAATAATTAACATTTTTTTGTGACTTACTGTAACAAGTAAAATGATCTTGTTGTGTTCGATCAGTCAAACCAAAAACTAAATCAAGTAATTTGTGATTATTGCAATCTGAATAATACGTAATAGGCTCCATAGAACAGTTAGCAGCCTCTTCATGGGTTATTGAGAAGGTAGTTAAAAAATTAAGAAACAATTCCAAGCTTAGAAAAACGTTGAGAAAATTTTAAAATAATTAAAGGCAGTATTTGATTAGAATATGGTGATGATCCAATGAGTAACGAAGGGTTAAGAGATCTTAAATGTTATTTGTTAAATAGAATATAATATGGAATAAATAACCAGATACCCTTATTATATTGCAACAACAAATTATTCAAAATATTATAGTACCCAACATAAGCCAACCAACTACAGAAGAATAATTAAATAAATTAACAATTAAATAAATTGTTTTGTAAGGTTGAATTCGACAGGTTGAATATTGAAAAGGTAAGCATTTATTTATTTATAGTATTATTTTGCTACTATGGTGATTTTTTTCAGCGTTATTTATGAAAAATTATTAAGACTACCAAATTTAAAACTATCAAAGTTTTATGCAAAGTACTTCTAGTGGAAGCAGTCTCACCAACTATTTACACAAATAGCTTAGAGCAAAAACTTAGCGAACGCATAAAAACTTTGGTATTTGGGACTATTATTAGGGATGAGCAGAAGAATTGATCAGGCACTATCCCATCACTACTGGTAATAACATAATTTTATGAAATTCTATTAATAGATAAATTTGAAAGTATCAGTCAATTTTATCAATACTTTGATAGACAATTTAATGGCACAGTCCACATTATTGTCAAGATCCTCTTCTAGACTGAAAGTATTGCATGATACTAAAAAAGAATGCTTACTCATAGTGGGTTCAGAGGGCACTAACAACCAAAACTCACAGCGATTCTCTGAGTTTTGTATGGAAAAATGACAAATTCATGACTGTGAGAATCTTCGTTCCCGAACGTTGATTTTGTGAGTTATAGCAGTTTACTCATGGCAGCACTAATAGGAATTGTGACTATTGAAACATCGATAATTGAGGATGACAATTTTGACAATTAAATAAATTGTTTTTTAAGGTTAAATTCGACAGGTTGAATATTGAAAAGGTAAGCATTTATTTATTTATTGTATTATTTTGCTACTATGGTTATTTTTTTCAGCGTGATTTATGAAAAAAAGGATTAGGAAAGTTATTCCACCAAAAAGGTAAGCATTTATTTAAGTGATTATATTATTTTGATAATATTGTGTTTGTTTTCAGATTTTAAAAATAAGATATAATGAGTGGAAATGTAGAAAAAGAAAAAACAAATAATTTCAATAAAGTAAAAGTATTAATATCATTATTATTATCAGCTGGACATTATTCAGTCAAAAATGGTTATGATGATTTTAAAATATTAGAAGCAAGAAATCGTATTCGAGGAAGAATAATTATACTTGATTAAGGAGATAATAAAAAATGTTAATTTTTTTTTAATGGTTTTTAAAGTAAATTTTATTTAAAACCGGCAAAGGTCTTGTAAAGTGTTTAGAAAAGAGGCTAGTTAGCTGTAATCAAAATTCAATGAATCTTAAGGAGAAGAATTACAATGAATATTTTACTAATGAGAATTAAGCAAGAAACATTCATAATTACACTTAATATACCTGTAACATATTGAATCAGATTGATTTTTTGACATAAGATTTTATAATTCTTAGCCATAATTATGTGTAATTATAATTCTTTTTATTTCATATATGTTATCATTTATTGAAAAAGAAAGTTGTTGGGTGTATTTATTGAGTAGGGATTGAGTAAGGATTTATGCTTACCTGCTCAACGCGTTCCAGCGTTGAGTAAAACACTAAAGAAAAAAAAATTAATTTAATTTTTTTAATTAATTTAATTTTTTTTTTTATATATTTTTGTCTGATAAATTACGCTATACTGCACTATGAGAGGGCTAATTCTCAAGTCATAACCCTGAGAATTGGAGGAGTCTCAAGTCAAAACCCTGAGATTAAGTCTTAGGATAATCTCAGGTCAGAACCCAGAGATTATAGTTTAAAGAAATATCAGGTCAAAACCCTGATAGTGTAGTTAGAAAAATTCTTACGTCAGATCCCTGAGAATTAATAGTTTTGAAAGATATCAGGTCAAAACCCTGATATTATAGTTAGAGGAGTTCTCAAGTAAAAGCCCTGAGAACTAAAAAAAACTCAGGTCAAAACCCTGAGTTTGGAGGCGAAAAAGAAATAAAAATTTGAAATAATAATATCAGGTCAGAACCCTGATATTATAATTAGGAAAATTCTCAAGTCAAAGCCCTGAGAATTTGAAGGAAAACTCAGGTCAAAACCCTGAATTTATAGGCGGAAAAGGAATATGTGAATATTTGGATATTTAAAGCACTAAAATTTTAACACACTCTTTATGAAAGCAAAAGGCAAAACTAACTATCTTGCAGCAAGTGCATGATATTTATTCTAACATAACTGGATCGATGTGAACTGTAAATTTCCATTCCCACGATCGAGCTTATCAATCTTTCTCTGTACCGTAATAACCCCATGGCAACTGATTAATACAGTAGGCGGAGTTATTTGTACACTAATACAAAATAATAGAATTACCAATCCCAAATAAAGTCAACTATATACTTACTTGTTTGGGTTATGACGTCATATAAAGTTGATTTAATGCTTATGGTTTCGATGTGGTAACACTTTATTAAATGCTACTACACTGCTAAGTTATTAACAAAATATTTTTTTAAAAATAAAATTTTCAAGAAAACTGCTACAATTTGATTTGGTTCCGAACAAAAGTCTTACGAAAAAGTTGATTGTTTAAAAGTCTTTTAATTTAACTAGTTTCGGTAGTAAAAATGTTAAAAGAGCATATATAAATTTTGCTTATATTTTTTAAGACAACAAAAAAACTTCTAAAGTATTTAATTTCATATTCAAAAATGCTGTTATTTGACAGAAGCAAGTTTTGATAGTTTCATATTAATTATTATGTAAAGAGTTTTAATATGTTTGGGCATTGCGACAAATTCCAAGAGTAAATTCCTCTTCCTCAATCAACTGCCGGGTCTGAATCAGCATGCCTGATGACGATGTTTTTTAAGACGTTGATCTCCTTAGTAGTTCCTTTGAATCTGGTGGTGTTGATTCTTCCTTTGACTTTTATCCTCGTATGATTTATGTTGGATGATGTTTCCTCACTATCGGAAATTTCAATAGTGGCGTTGGAATTGTTCAGTGTCATTATATTCACACCTCTGGTCACTGTGGCCATTGGAGTTGTAGTGATGGATGATGTTAAGAATAACCGCTCGATATTCCGACCCGGCGTTGGTGGCCGATCAGAAGTTTCAGGTGTTGACATTTCTGAACACAATAATAAATCAAACTAAGTTTAGGTTTAGAAAATGGTTTAAATACCTGATATTGAGATGTTAATAAACACACAAGAATAAGAAAAAAAAAAGAAAAAGAAAATTTTTATATATTTGAAATTCACTTCAGTCACTTTAGACGCTTTTAAAGATTGACTAATTAATGTTTTTTGGAAACCATCTATTTATAGAAAAAAGGGTAAACGGTACATTTGAGGAAGTTTCTAATTTTAAAAAATCCCTTTAACAGCTAAAAGTTTTCTGTGAACATATACCAAATATATAATATATATAATATAGACCAAATTTGGTAAAACTGCAGTGGGTCGCAGGTATTTAGAATAGATCAAATTTGATAAGGCTGCAGTGGGTCGCAGTTATTTGGTATAAACAAAATTTGGTAAAACTGCAGTGGGTCGCAGCTATGTAGAATACACCAAATTTGATAAGACTGCAGTAGGTCGCAGTTATAGCTCAAATTGAGTTGTAATATTGTACAGCTAGGACTGTGGAGCATTTTTCCAGACAGGAGGAAGTTCGAAAGAAACAGTGGATAAGGAAGTCATTTAACCAAATTACAAATGAAAAAACAAATTATATAAAACGCTTACAAACAAAACAAGTACTTAAATTACAAATTATTTAAATAAAATAAAAGAGTATACTTGTTAAAAGATGTAATAGTTGAAAGTTGATTGTTGCGAATCGATGTATTAAACTTCGTAATGGTACTGAAGAGATTTGTATAGATGCTTGATTTCTATAGTATTGATGCGGAAATAGTCCGAATCCAAATTAATTCTTAAATTTTCGAATTCATCAGCAATACTCAATAAAAATTTTCAACGATGTTTCGTTGTCGGGTTCACCTGTGTCGCATCCAGTGGTCTTCTTTATTGGGGTCACCAATTGTAGTAAAAATAATAAATATTTCACTACTATTTTTATTTTATAATTTACAGTTAATAATTAATATTACAATATTAACTTAAGCAATGACACGTCCAGTGCAGCCTCACACTGGAGTATAGGCTTGGTCCACGTGTCATTAAAATACAATGTTTTATGCTTAAAAAAAAAAATAACTCACTGACTATTGTACGTAATATGTCAAGCAAGTAAATTTTCAAAGCCTGCTAGACATATTACGTACCTCTTAAAAAACTACTGCGTTTTATATAATTTATTATATTAAATAAAATAAAATAACTATCGCCACAATTGTAACAAAATCTTAAAGAGTAAGTTAAAATTCTTATTAAACGGGAAAATGTTGAAAATTTAAGAAAAATGTTATCAATAACTTCGGTAGAAAGAAAATTCAAAGTGAGTCTTTTTTGTTCTTCATCGACAGAAGTAGCGTGGATTTGATTGCTCCTAATCCATTGAGATTCAGACTTGTTTAGCCATGATGGTCCATGCCACCATAGGGGTAGATTGACTAATGTGGAGGGCTCGATTCCTCGTGAGTTATAATCAGCAGGATTATCTTTAGATCGAACGTAATTCCAGGCTTCTATAGGTATGGATTCTTGTAGACTTGCTATACGGTTGCCAACGTATATTTTATATTTTCTGGGGTCACTTTTAACCCAGGTTAAGGTAATAGTAGAATCTGTCCATGCATAAACTGGAACGTTTTTTAGCTCTAAATCATTCCGGGTTTGAACAATTAACATAGACAGCAGAGCAGCTCCATTGAGCTCTAGACGGGGTAACGTGACTGGCTTGGTCAGGGCGACCTTGCTTTTAGCGGTAACAAGGTTTACATGAATTTCCCCGCATTCATCTATAACACGTATATAAACAGCCGCAGAGTATGCTTGTATAGAAGCATCAGAAAATCCATGTAGTGAAAACATATTAGATTGTAGTTTTTGACCATTATGAAGCTGGTCGTTCAGATTTTTGCCATTAGAAGAAATAGCGGAAGCATCGAAAACGATGCGGAGCTTAGTAGTAGTACTGTCCTTAAAGACAGCATGATGCGGTATGTAATAGCACTTATTTGCTGGTACCATTTCAGTTACCTCTTCCATGTGTCCCAATTTTAAATATTCGTCGATGCAAGCCTTATATTCATTATTAAGGGCAGGATCGTGTTGTAAGCGCTTTTCTAAACTAAGAAACTTTCGTAGGGCCATGAAGTATGAGTTTCCAAGGTCTGATTGTTCGTTATTTAGAAAAGGAAGGCGTACTTCAAAACGTCCGTCATTTTGACGCCTGTAGGTGCATTTATAAAATTCTTCGCATTCTTGCTCTGATTTTGTTAATTTTGGTGAGCTAGGTATATTCTCTATTTCCCAAAATCGGCGTAAAAGTGTATCTAGACTACATTCGTTTTGAGGTATTAGATTCGTTGGTTATGATATTACTTTTGTTGATGAAGAATTTTCAGTTTTGAGCTACAGGTGTACCAGCTGGACCCTTGCGGATCCCATCTAGGTTGATGCTGCCATATGCATCTGCTCCTAATAGTAGGTCAACCTTGCCTGGTTGATGGAAATTGGGATCTGCTAACTGAAGGTTTGGAAATACGTCAATTTGTGACGGTTGATAATATGCGGTGGCGCGAGATCTGTGATAGTTAGAATCACCATTGTTTGAAGATGGATTTTATTAATTGCAGCATAGCGGGATTGTAGCAATAATGATATTTATGTTTAACATGTGTTGCTTTGGAATTATTGACACCTGTTATCTGCATTGATAATTTATATTTTTTGAGCTTGAGTTTAGCTGCAGCGGCTGCGGTAATAAAGGAAACTTGAGAGCCAGAGTCAATGAGTGCTCTCAATGTAAATGTTTCCCCTGATGTGGAATGCACGTCAACTAATGCCGTACCTAACAAAGCTTGTCGATTGAAAGAGTTGTAGAGAGATTGTAAAGTTTTTCCAGATTACTTTACAGTTGAGGATTGCTTGTTAGGTTGTGGTTCATTAAGGCCTTCAGGGCCATTTGATTTAACAGGATGCATCAAAACATCCTTGTTAAAATTATATTTTTGATGCAAGAGTGAATGATGAAGCTTCTCGCAGTGAAAACAACGTCCTTTACTGATGCACTGTGGTGTAAAGTGTCAATTCGATAAGCAATTGAAACATAGACGTTTGGATTTGACGAATTGGATTCTTGACTCAATATCATAGTTTTTAAACTTAGGACATTGATATATGTTGTGATCTTGCATACACACTATACACAAGGGAGCAAAGTAACTATTATGAGTATGCAATTGCGCTTTTCGAGGTTCATGGGGTCTTGAATCAGATGACTTGGATATTGAAATAGATTCAAGTGTTCTAAAACGATATTCTAAGAATTACTTAAACTGTTCAAATGTTGGTAATTCACTTTTGCCTTTAAGCTCAGCTTCCCATAAGTATTGTGTTTCGCGGGATAATTTTTGTGAAATGAAAAGAAGTCCAAGAATCATATGAACCTGTAAATTTAGGAATGGCTATCTTTGGTAACTGTAAATTACTTGTAGGTAGTCCTGAACTTAAGTTAAGATTAAAAGAGGGTTTAGTGCTCTGATCATAATTAATTAAATTTTTCAACGTGGCCACATATTCGAAATATTTTTCTTCTTACTCGGAATATTGATCCTTAGCAAAGTATTCATATTTATTTAATTCTTCGGTGGATATTTGTGAAGCAGAAAGTTCAATTTCACAATGAATCTCGGAATAGGATTCCCATACTTTTTCTACAGCGGATAATCGGGCTTCTGCTAAAGATCTAGTTCATTTTTGAATTGCGGTTTTTTTAAAATTGACGATGGATTTATTAATAAGGTTTGAAAAAACTGTTTGTTTGTCGATAAGCGCGTTAATACGCATTTTGTTGAAATTTATTGTAAACTAACCTTATAAGCCAACCACACAATCCGGCTTCAAAGACCAAAATGTTGGGTGTATTTTAGAAACACAACACACTTTTAAAATTAAGAAGGGATCGTTTTTATGAGCTTAATTTATTAAGGATGGGTTTTGAATATTAAATAATACCTCATTAACACTTTGAAAATTTATTTTATTAAAACAAGGAAAGAAAATTCTAATTTGATGATTTTATTTTATATATTAAATTGAGTAAGGATTTATACTTACCTGCTTAACGCGTTCCAGCGTTGAGTAAAACACTAAAGAAAAAAAAATTAATTAAATTTTTTTTTTTTTATATATTTTTGTCTGATAAATTACGCTATACTGCACTATGAGAGGGCTAATTCTCAAGTCATAGCCCTGAGAATTGTAGGAGTCTCAAGTCAAAACCCTGAGATTAAGTTTTAGGATAATCTCAAGTCAGAACCCAGAGATTATAGTTTAAAGAAATATCAGGTCAAAACCCTGATATTGTAGTTAGAAAAATTCTCAAGTCAGATCCCTGAGAATTAATAGTTTAGAAAGATATCAGGTCAAAACCCTGATATTATAGTTAGAGGAGTTCTCAAGTAAAAGCCCTGAGAACTAAAAAACACTCAGGTCAAAACCCTGAGTTTGGAGGTGAAAAAGAAATAAAATTTTGAAATAATAATATCAGGTCAGAACCCTGATATTATAATTAGGAAAATTCTCAAGTCAAAGCCCTGAGAATTTGAAGGAAAACTCAGGTCAAAACTCTGAATTTATAGGCGGAAAAGGAATATTTGAATATTTGGATATTTAAAGCACTAAAATTTTAACACACTCTTTATGAAAGCAAAAGGCAAAACTAACTAGCTTGCAGCAAGCGTATGATATTTATTCTAACACAACTGGATCGATGTGAACTGTAAATTTCAATTCCCACGATCGAGCTTATCAATCTTTCTCTGTACCGTAATAACCCCATAGCAACTGATTAATACAGTAGGCGGAGTTATTTGTACACTAATACAAAATAATAGAATTACCAATCCCAAATAAAGTCAACTATATACTTACTTATTTGGGTTATGACGTCATATAAAGTTGATTTCATGCTTATAGTTTCGATGTGGTAACACTTTATTAAATGCTACTACACTGCTAAGTTATTAAGAAAATATTTTTTTAAAAATAAAATTTTCAAGAAAACTGCTACAATTTGATTTGGTTCCGAACAAAAGTTTTTACATTATTCTACCCTTACGAAAAAGTTGATTGTTTAAAAGTCTTTTAATTTAACTAGTTTCGGTAGTAAAAATGTTAAAAGAGCATATATAAATTTGCTTATATTTTTTAAGACAACAAAAAAACTTCTAAAGTATTTAATTTCATATTTAAAAATGCTGTTATTTGACAGAAGCAAGTTTTGATAGTTTCATATTAATTATTATGTAAAGAGTTTTAATATGTTTGGGCATTGCGACAAATTCCAAGAGTAAATTCCTCTTCCTCAAACAACTGTTCTGCTTTTAGTCCAGCTGGACTCTGTCGTAACTTATATTTCGATCTTTTAAAACACGGCATAAAGTCCTCTTCCCTATATTAAATAAGCTTACAGTCCTCTTGTATTCTCCAGATGTTGCGAGGACATGCAACTCTTTTGTCGAGTGGTATGACCTTACGCCAATCAGTGTCCTTTTTTACAGCGTGGAAAAATTTTCCACTATACTATAAAATGTGCTTCTATTGCACCGAAAGCAATTTTTAAACTTTTTGAGTAAAAAGGGGCACTTCAACTTCCCAAAATTTTGAGTTTTCAACCTTAAACGAATTCTTTATTCATAAATTGTTATTTTTTAATTAAAAAACTTTCACATGACCATGATCTCCGACTTTTTAAATATAAGAAAGTTGAGTTATGCAAATTATTTAATAATTCCATAGCATTCTGCACTCTCTGCAAATGAATTCTCTATTATAACCTTTAACAACTTAGCCTGTTGTTCAAGGACTAAAAGAATGCCACGTAATATTCCCTTATTTTCGTCAGATAATTCTTTTGCTATATTCATATTTAAATCGCTTTAATTAATTTTAGTTAAATCATTCAGAAAAATATTCACTTATAATGACATTTAAAGACAGTGGAGCTTTGGAGATATGAAACGTTAACTAACAGCATTGGCACTGTGAAAACACCATTTTTTTTATATGAACACAATCGCTGTGAGTTTCTGCTGTGAGTTGGCCTGTCTGAACCCACTATAAGCTTAGAAAATGTAGTATAAACTATAGTAGAGATTCAAGATCTGACTTTGATACTTTGATAATAAAAGCTGGTTGCTTTAATTCATCGCGTTACATGAACAAAGCTTCCAAACAACTCGCATTTCACAATCAGTGAAGATTTATCGAAATTCTTAGAAAACAGGTTTCAGTCACCAGCAGTATTAGGAAAACAATCAAAAAAACAAAAAAATACACTCAAAGCATATGCATTAATAGTACACAAGAATTATAATATTCAATTTTCTCTGGGTAAAAACTCATATACGATAGAGTATACTTAGTCGATATGGGTAAATTAATCGATTCCTATTAATGAATGTGTTCAGAGTGCAAGCTTACTGCGACTGGCTGGAAAGATTATTAAAGCTGATTGAGATGGCTGAAGATTATTAGCTTATTCCGTACTGGTGGTCTGCTGGAATCAGCCTGAGTAGACTCATGAAACGTTGTCTTTATTTACTGCTTGGTGGGCTCAAATTAGAATTCGATGCGTTTTTGCATTATTTAATGTACCAAAATATTTTTTTTATTTGAATTTAATTTTAAGTACATATAAATTTGATTGTTATTTTAAACTTTATGACCATTACAACCTAGTTTGTTTTTGGATTGGGGTTTTTTGCTGAATTAAGTTTTGAATTAATATTTATTTAAAATATTTTTGTTTTGAAACTTAACAGCTATAGCAATATACTAAACATAGTGAAATCTCAGTGCTAAAAAATTCAACTCGGGAGCTGGTTTTTTGTTTTTATTAGCTTTTTGTAGAATTATACTTTTTTATTATTGTTTATAGTTCAGTAAGACAAGAGAGGATACAAAAAGTCTCTGCGTGTTGACTGTATGCGAATTTACAATATTTTGTTTCAAGATTATTAAGTGTAATTGTTTTTCTTGATCATTCACTTAAACATATACAATTAAATCTTATGCCTGAGTTTTTTAAAAACTTTTATGTATGAAAATTACCACAAACGACTGTATAAAAATTCTTTTTTTAAATCTATGCTGTTAAATCTATTTTTCTTATATAAAATATATAGACAAATACAAGGATTAAGGTTAATGTGTTTTTCTTTTATTGCTCCTTTTGCTAAAGCATGATCTAACTGAAAAGACTACTTCATTTTATTTTTATATATGTATATATATGAATATGTATTGTATATATACATATATACAGGGTGTCCCAAGATTGGTAACAAACGCTTAGGGTAGAAAGTAAATAAAATTTCATCGACAAAAAACACAAAAGTGGGGTTCTAACTTTTTTTGTTTTCGAGTTACAGCCTTTTGAATTTTTCAGGCTTCGTCTTTACCCCCCCGTACTCGATCACTTATAAATTTTGAATCTATGTAATAACGAGTAAAAAAAAAATACTTTTTCATAGCTCGCGATGTTGTTTTATTACTAAAAAAGCGAAAATTTAAAAATAATAACAAATAAATAAATAAAAACTTTTTACATTGTAATGGCCTAACTGTTTTCCATAGTGCAATAAAAATAAGTATTTTCTTTATTTTTTCCCTTATTATTTTGAAGAAAGTTTAAAAAATATAATGAATTCTTAACCTGAGATAGTTCAAAAAACCAATCAGTTAATCATCTATCATAGCTGCAAAAGGACTACATTGATGGAAAATTGGTGCTAAAATCTTGAAGGCCGAATAGCATGTGGATTTTCTTTAGTCCATTTATGCAAAAGAAGCCTCATCCGTCCTGACCCAACTAGATCAGGAGATTTAAACATATCAAATCACATAAATTGACGTTAAATATACAAGAAAATGCACACGAGTTTTGTAGATTTGTTTAGGTTTAAACAAAAAAACACTTTTATTAAATTAATTATTTATTTATTGATTAAAACCACAAAAAAAAACACAATTAACTATTTAAAATATATAAAATTATATAAAAACATTTATCCCTTTTCTTTTTACTATTTTAAAATTATTTTTTGCTTTTGAAATAATATAATTAATGGAACCTTCTGGTTCGAGTTTGGTCTTAAGACTGACTTTAATTTGCATTGCAATCTATGTAATTAAACACTGTTAAACAGTTATTCTGTTTATGAAGCACTTCTGATGAGAAAATTCTTAAGAATTTTGTTTGCATCAGAAACACCTCACAAACAGAAAGATTAGACTTCCGTTGGAATTTAGTCCAACGGAAAAGGTAATCGAATTACATCGAATCACGTTTCGCTTGATAAATATTACATGAGTTAATTATGTTAAGATTTTAGTCGGCGTCAGCTTGGCTGTAAGCCGGCACCTTTAGTTGCAACCAAATATTAAAGCGGGGTATTCACTATATTTCCGAATCAATGATTCGGCTCTTAGTTCAAAATAACTATTATAATAATTGTTACAATTAAAATTATTAAACTTCCATATATATATTTTGTTTTTTTTTTCATATTTAATTTCTATAATTTCATTTGTATTTTGTATTTGTTCTAATATTATACCATCAAACTTAAGGTTTTTGTTCAAATCATTAAATTTTTCAATATAATTTGGAAGAACAAAACTTTGTCGAAATTCTTTATAGTTATTTTCTATAGTTATATTATTTATTTTTATTGAACAGTTACTAAAATTTATTAGGTAGTTTCCGTCAATCAATAACTTGCGATCATCACAAGTACTGGAAAAGTTTACATTTTTTTGATTTTTCAATAATACAATTCCTTTACTTATTTCGATTATTTCTGATACATTATTAAATATTTTTAAGCATGTTCTTTTCACAATACAAATATTTGAAGTTTTTAAAGTCTTTTTCCAATACATAATCAAAAATTTTCTTATTATATTGTACAATTTCTTGAGGATTAAGAATTAAGAACTAAGGATTCGTATTATCTGGCATAGGATATAATAATATTTTTTCTAAAGCTAATGTGTTTTTAGGTATTCTAATTACAAATATAATGTTCTCATTGTTGTCTATAATAATTCCTAATCTTATGTTTTGTAATTTATTAAAGTCAATATTATATTCTGTTATTTCTTCCTCTGTCAATATGTTAGTATGTATAAGGTCCTAGTCTTGCTGTTGCTATATTGTCCTGAATATGTTCAATGTTGCCCTGTAAAACTTTCAGTCGTAGTACGAAGTCTGTATAGATCATGTGTTTTTGAAGATTTTTACTAATTCCTTCGATTTGAAGGATACCGTTTTGGATTATTTCTTTAAGTTTAGAAAATGAGTCATTGAAACTTTTGTTGATTTTTATTTGTACGTTTACATTTTGGATTATGTTGTGGTTATTTGTGTCGATTACTTTGAGATGACCTTCGATTTCTTCTCTATCAGAGTCATCCATGGTTCCCCAAAGCCATTTTTGCATGTTACCTACAAAATTAAAAAGACCTCGCTTTTCTCTGTGTTTGATAATTGTCGAAATTTTGCTTTTGATTCGTTTGAATTGTAATTGTAAAATTATTTCTTGTTCTCCTAAATCAGCTTGTTTAATATTGTTTTCCAATGTATCAATTATATTTTTGATTTCTTTGAGGTTAATTATGTGAAATATAGTGTCATAATCTACTACAATATTCACTTTGCTTAGTTTAATTTCTGTATATCCTATCTTTGTTTCAACTTTTTCAATTATAAGATGAGTGTTAGTTATTCCCATCACAGTCATCAATATTAATGTTATCGGGATCCACCTGACCTGAAAATTTGGTTTTTCTTTTAATGTTCGCAGTGTGTACATTTTCTAATTTATTCTTAATAAATTTGGGTTGTTCTTTGTGTCTTAAACTTTTATAATTCTCTATATAACCTACTGATCTAGTTTCAATATAGTTTTCCCTATTTTCGTTACGTTTATTTATATATCTAAGTTTTTCCTTTTTTATATTATTAAAAATAGTAGTTTTGTTACATTTCCCTTCTTGAATATTGATAGGTTTCCCTTTTGTGGTTGAGTGGTAACTATTATTGTACCATTCAATTGCTTTGTACATTTTATCTTTAATTACTAATTTTTTATCTTCGATACCTAGAAGTTCTATTCCTTCCCTTTTTAAGTAATCCTTTATATTTATGCTTCTAAATTTATTATCTGTTATAAGTTTTTTAAAATGACCCCTTTGAGATTTATAGTTTCTTATTTTTTCGATTATGGTTTGATTATTCCTGTCTTCAAGGCAGAAGGCTGTAGCGAATTTTGAAAATCGGTCGAGAAACGTTAAAAATTGGTTTTGGAGTTTGTGTAAATGTCCATATGTACAATTTGTTTGATATCTGTTGGGATTTCGGTTATTTTGAACTTTTCTTTAATAGGGTTTCTGTCATATTTAACGCGGTTACAAACATCGCAATTGTTAATATATTTTTGTACAAAAATTTTAAGGTTAGGATAATATATAAGCTTCTTTAAGCCGTCATAGTTTTCATTAATTCCAGTATGACCGGTTTCAAATTTGTGATATCTTTGTATATGTTTGTAAGTTTCATTTTCATTGTTCATGATACGAACATGATACGAACATCTAAAAAATTTCACGTTTGTGCCGTCAAACAATTCTATAATTTTCTGTTGTAAAATATTATATTCTATATCCGTAAGTTCTGTATAAATTCCTACTTTTCCCGACTTAATATATCTTCTCAAGATATTAGATAAGTTATTTTTAAACCCTGATGAATCTTTTGATTTCCATGTATGATTTCACATTCTTTTTTTTTATTATTCGTTAAAATAATAATCTGAGTTTTAAAACAATTAACCACAGTTTCTAGTATTACAATATGATTATTTAAGTTTTCTGCTTGTGAGTGTATTGTATCAGCAATAGCCTCGACATTATTTTGAATAGAGATTTGATTATTCTTCAGAACTATCGATCTCTTCGTTTACTTCATCAAGGACATTTATTTCATTCGTTTCGTTATTGATTCTGCTGAGAAAATCAGCTACTTTATTCTCTTTACCCTTGATATACTCAATATTAATATTATATTCTCCTAATTACAGTAGCCATCTATATAGCCGAGGATTTACATCAGTTAGGTGTGGTCCTTGTCGTAACTATTTGGTGTTTAACATCAGTTGTGCTACTGAGGTAATCTCCTTCTTTAAAAAAGAGGTCCTCATAAGTATCTAATAAATTTTTTAAATATTTGTTTTCCTCATTATTGAGGTGACCGAATAAATTTTCGAATTCTTTATACTTGACAGTAGAGGGTTCTAATTGATGAATTTCAATAGAATCATAGGGACTTTTATTTATAAATTTTATTTTATTATCATTTATTTTCAACGTTTCATTTTTCATATCGATTATAGCACCTAAAGGTCTCAATAGATTTTGTCCCAATATGGCGTCGAAACATTTATTTTTGAATTTAGTTAGCTTCCAAATCATATCAGCATCTTCCCTGAATTCAGAAGGTAAGCTTGTCTTTATTTCTTTGTTAACAATGGTAAAGGTATTGAGTGTGCTAAATTTAACTGGGCTTTTTAAGGTAATTCTCTTGTAATGTTGTAATTTGTGTTCGTTCAATAATGATATTGAAGAACCTGTATCTATAAGGCATTTTATTTTATTTTTGTCCACAGTTAGTTCGACTATTGGTAGGTATATTTTTGAGGCATTAATTGAAAATTTATCTCATGTTGTACATGTTCTACTTTCATTGGCTGGGGTATATTTTGTGGTTGTTGTCTAGTGAAGCTAGTATAGTTCTGTCTTGTCTGTCTTGAGTTTTGTCCTAAATTGTAGTTGTTTTGTTGTTTATGTTGTCCAAAATTAGGATTAAAATTATTTGTTTTTTAAAAATTTTGCTGATTGAATTGAGAAGAATAAGTATTAGAATTATTTGATCTAGCAAAATGTGACTTATTATAATTATGATTTCGTGAATTGTGAGAAAAGTCATTATTATAATTATTTAATTTAACAAAAAGTGGTTTATTACAATTATTTAATTTTTCCCTTATCATACCTAAACTTTCTAGTAAAGTATAAGCTTCTCTTAAATTCTTAATATTTCTGTTTAAAATAATAGAAGCTAAATTGGAATCAATATTGTTTAAGAATGTTCTTAATATTACCGCTTCATTTGTTTCAGGATTAAATTTTTGAGGCTTTTCGGCATCATATTCGTACTTCTCGTTTAAGGCGGACAAAATATTTCTTAAAGTTAAATAGTATTCTCTTACCTGAAAGTTTTTTGTTGATAATATTTGATGATATAATTGATGGTAAGTTTTCTTTACACCGAAGTTTTGTACCAAAGAAGATTTGATTCTTCCCATGTGGTTGATGCTCCTAATTTTCTAATGACTAATGACCCTTGAATTTTATTGATGATTATTCGGTTGTACGAGTAAATGTACTGTTTGGCTGCTGGGTTACTGCCCAGTAATGGTAAGATTGTGTCAACTTCCATCAGAAATGATGTTAGGGCGTAGTTTCCATCTCCTCGGAATCCGTTGATCCGCTGTGCATCCTTCATTAGATCGTCCAGCGTTATGGTCAATTGAGATTGTGCTGATGTGGTTGCCATTTCACAATTTTTTAAAATTTCAGCTTTTTTATAAAACACTGTTCTTTCACTTTTTTGATCTTTAGTTTTTGGCATATGTTAATTTTTTAATTGTTTGTTAAAATATTTTTTTTTGTAAGATTATTTAACGATTTTACAAGAAGTTTTAAGTTTTACTTGTTACATTATTATTATTATTATTTTTTTTTTTTTTTTATATAAAAATCCACAATACAATAGGAAAAATAGTTATTTATTTTAGTTAAAAGATAATTTATTTTTAAATGATAAATCACAAATGATAAAACACAAATATGTTGCTGTTTGGTGATTTAAATTCACTCAAACTTTAGCTCCACACGAAATTTGAAAAAAAAATTTTTTTTTTATATTAATTTCATTTTAGTAAAAAAAAATACTTTTTGTTTTTTTTGATTTTATATTTATTTCACTTTAGTAAAATAATATTTTTGGAAAAAATTTGATTTTATTATATTAATTTCACTTTAGTAAAAAAAATATTTTTTGTTGTTTTTAGATCACTGGATTCCTATCTTTTGAAAGGAATTTTGCCGACTGCTCCAGTTTTGTAGATTTGTTTAGGTTTAAACAAAAAAAACACTTTTATTAAATTAATTTTTTATTTATTGATTAAAACCACAAAAAAAAACACAATTAACTATTTAAAATATCTAAAATTATATAAAAACATTTATCCCTTTTCTTTTTACTATTTTAAAATTATTTTTTGCTTTTGAAATAATATAATTAATGGAACCTTCTGGTTCGAGTTTCGTCTTAAGACTGACTTTAATTTGTATTGCAATCTATGTAATTAAACACTCCTTAGTTCCATAGATTGTATGAGAAAGTTATTCTCTTTATGAAGCACTTCTGATGAGAAAATTCTTAAGAATTTTGTTTGCATCAGAAACACCTCACAAACAGAAAGATTAGACTTCCGTTGGAATTTAGTCCAACGGAAAAGGTAATCGAATTACATCGAATCACGTTTCGCTTGATAAATATTACATGAGTTAATTATTTTAAGATTTTAGTCGGCGTCAGCTCGGCTGTAAGCCAGCACTCTGCAGGCACCTTTAGTTGCAACCAAATATTAAAGCGGGGTATTCACTATATTTCCGAATCAATGATTCGGCTCTTAGTTCCCATTTAAAGTATATGGAAAGCACGAATAAGAGATAAAATATCCAACATGTTGAATATTTTACTCACATATGATTCAGTCATATACTTTATGTGGGCTGAGAGAGCCGAATCATTGATTCATATTTATAGTGAATACTTTGCTTAAGAATATACAAAAAAATGAAAATCACACCACGATTTTAGACATTTTAAAGCGGGGTATTCGATAACATTATCGAATCAATGATTTGGCTCTCATTTTTGCCAGGTGAAATTCATTTTACAGTATCATGCACAATTTTTGTTCTTGGGTGTGTGAGAGTTTTGTTCCCGTATAATTTGTTGTTGCCTTAGAATCAATTTGACATTTTCGTATGATGAAACATCCATCTGCACTACACAAAGGCAAAGTTAAAATGAAATTTTTGTTTATATGTGTTAGTGCCCTAACACCACTTCAGAATTTAACCAAAATATCCAACATCTTGGATATTTTCTGTCTTATTCATGCTTTCAAGATATTTTATATGGGAACTAAGAGCCGAATCATTGATTGATTTGGATTTATAGTGAATACCCCGCTTAACAATTTAAATATCAAACAAGGAATAGTTTGCCTGCAAGTAATAACAATAAATATGTTTTTCTCGAAACAGAAGAATGATTTTAGATTACAAAGGAAAATCTGTTCAATGCACAGTTCTTCTTTGATTCAGCATTTCAGTTCAATTTTATAAAAGAGAGATTTCGTTGTAAGTTACGATTTTATAATACCCAGGATAATATAAATATATCGGAGAATCCAAACTTAAACTATATAAGAAACTAAACGTAACATTCAGCTCTAAAATCAAATTATTAAAAAAATCACAGCGCAACAGCTATATCAGTTTATCGGTATCAAAACTTTTATTAGACGGGACAATGTCCAAATCGAGATCCATTATTCAAGCAAGAGTAATATATGCTCTTAAAAGAATATGTTGAGTTAGGACATATGCGTGAAATTAAAGCTAATCAAATATTGCTTTCTTCTACATCATTAGCTAGCAAGTAAAATGGTGAAACTGAGAGTTGTATTTAATGTATTTGATCATTAATCAACCATAGTAAAATGTATATATGCAAAATAATTAGTTTTCGAATATTAAATTATAATTTGTGTTGTAGTCTTTGATGTATTTTCATGTATTTTCATCATTACCTTTAGCCCGAGTCGGCAAGTAATTATGATAGATATAAAACAATAAATTTTTTTAATCTACGCCCCAGCTGGCATAATAAAAATTTATTAAATACATTTTATTTAAATTTAAACTCTAGTTTTGCCTTACGAGGCAATTTTTTTTTGTATTTATATATACTAGGTACTAGTGGGCTCCGATTCTTACTACGAAAATGTCAGTTTCTATCAAAAATTTTAAAGAAAAGAAATTCAATTTTATGTCAATACACAGCACAATTATAGGTTTATTAATTATATTATTAATCACGTATACCTACCCATTATTACGTGTATTACCATTAATCGTGTATTACCCATTAATCGTAATAAAAAAAATATTTGGCATATAAATCGAAATAAAAACTATCCTATATCCTATTCACGATTAAGCTAAGCACAAAATATAAACTTTTATCTCTATTAGTCCAGTAGTTTTTTAATTCGTTGCAGTAAAACATCGGGACACGTGATTTTTTTATATATAGATACGTGAATATATTTTGCATTAATCATGGCAGATAAGCCTTTTGCATTGCTGCAATAAATTGATGATAACTTTATAACCTACTATTTGTTGTTTTGTTTTAATAATTACATTATATTCTTGATGCTGCAGACATGCAGTTGCAAATTTTAACTTGGGTATGCAAATAATTACTGACAATGAATAATTATTCGATATAAATGGAGGTTTAAGGAAATAAATTCTTAGTAATTTGAATGTCAATATTTGCTTTCGTACATTCCTTGTTTAGGAGAAAATGTATTTATTTTAAGATTTTGTGATCGCATAATAATGTTAATATGAAAACCATTCTCTATTTTTCTTATAAAAGGAAACTTCAATACAATTAGAATTACCATTAATTTGAAAAATTAACATAAAAATTAGTTTAATTTATAAAAATAATAATAATGAAAAAATTAAGAAAAATGGGGTGATTCAGAATTTCAGCCCCACAGTACGACTTCATAATCTTTTCCTGAACTATTTCTCTTTATAACGGAAAGGCAATATTTCAGTTAGTAGGTAGTAAATTCTCTACACTCAATTGCCTTTTTTATTAAAAATCAGAATTAAGGCCCCTGCTTTTAAAGAATTCGATTTATCCATAGAAAATAACAAAAACTAGAGCAAATATGTCAGAGCTGTAGCTGGGACATGGTATTCTACGATTCAATTTACTTCATTTTCCCCTTTAAACTTTGGACATGCTCTTTAAATTAGTTGTGAATTTTATTGCGTAAGATTCATTAGGTTTCGTTTAACTTCAGTTTATTGGCATCTAACTAATAGAAACTTAAGCTGCCAAATGACAATTTTCGGAGATGTGACTAATCTTCTAACAATAAGAATGAGCTGCTTACTTGGAATATTATATCAACTCTTCCTTTTTTATTCCTTTTTTTTCTATATATATGTATATCTATAAATAAAAAATTTCTATAAATATATTTATCTTTAAAATCTAAAGTTTTTTAAATGAGATCTGAGCTGATATTTAGACAAACACAGCGCTTAATCATCAACACTTGCTTTCTAGGAAGCACAGCATCATTGTTCTTTTGATGTCTCAAAACTAGCGAAACATTGAACAAAGAAATTTAAGGATGATAGTATTTCTTTAATACATCAAAATTAGATGTACAACAATAATTTTTGTCAACATTATAGGCATAAAAAATAAATTAGAAAGATTTCTACTTCTTCAAAATTCTAAAACCACACATTTTGCATGAAGCTAACACACCTTGTTATCAGTATCTAAAAATATCTGTTTAATATATTTTTTAAATTACACATTTTTAGGCAAGCACATGAGAGTTGAAGTTAAATAAGTCAAAACTTTGATTAAATAAGTAAAGTTTTTTCCAAATAGCACATATTTTTGATTTTATTCCATTTTAATATTTAGAATAATTTATTTTTAGTCTTAAAATAGCCAATAATTAAAGCATTTGTATCATATCTCTTTCCCTGGAATGCTATTTAAAAATCTGTAAATAGTATATAGATCCTGTGAAAGTTAGTAAAAGAATAGAATTTACTGGCAAAGTGGAAATACCTTTCCTCATCTATTTCAACGCTTTTCTAATATATCTTTACTTATCTTATCTTTACTTATCTTATCTTTACTTTATCTTTGTAATATTTATTTATGTCTTTAAATAGTTTTTAGTTTCAGCAATAATTTCTCTACTTGAGCCAAATCTCTTTTTCATTAGCATCTTTTTATGTTAATAGTCGTTGGAAGCTAAGCTTAGCAAAGGCAATGGATGTGAAAGTGAATAAAAGCTTAGTTCATGTAGCTAGAACTCTTCTGCAACAATTTTTATATTGCCTTCGTAAAACAGTAGTTTTTTGTCCTTCTTATGAGGCTATTTTTTGAGCAATCTCTTATTTTAACAAAACACAATTTTTTAAATGTCCTTAATATTTTATCCTTTTTCAAAGTTTTCGATGAATAAAAACCTATAAGCATCCTTAATTACAGGGGTCAGGCTTTATTCTTAGAACCTATTTACCCATATTAATCTCACTAATAGCTTTTAGCATACAATTTCTTTTTCGGATTTCTTTCATTGCCTGTTTTTTCATGCGATATTTGAGTACTAATGGCAAGAAAATTTAAAATTTTTGTGTAGTAGTTCTTTAAGGATATTTACAAATGCTGATTAACGAATGAAATATATGAGCAATCATGGAAGATTTATGCTATTTATGGCTCTTACAAAATGAATCATAAACTTCCTAAAATTATTTTTCTACTCCAAATAAGCTTATTAACTATACAAAAGCACTAAAAACACACAGTGAAATTTGCTTTTCAATATAAGCATTTTGAATAATTCTTAAAAATTCTAACAAACCTATTAGACTAACTATTATTTCAGCTGGAACATAATCCTCTTTCAATTATTCCCAAAAGTGTCCTAATCTTTTAACTCTCACCACTTCAACTCCTCTACAATATTAAATGTAGTAGCTTGTTGATATATTGATCACAGAACTTTTCACAAGAACCGAAACAAAATCTTTCGATTTTGCATAATTTCATTATTAGCATACGATCTAGAAAATCAGTTATAATTAATTTAGTTAAACATTAACTTCTTGTAATCAATACAAAGTTTAGAGAGTTGAGTTATCATTTAACATAAAATAATGTGTAATGCTATAAAAAACAAAACAAAATACTTCTTTTTCGTTCTTTTAAGTTCAGTGGCAAAATTGTAGTTTAGTACTTAAAATTTCCGAAAAAAAATTTTTGATAAATTGGATTGTAATTTATGAAATCCCAAAAAATTAAAAATAGCAAAATACCACACCACAGAACATCACTGCTTGTAAACTAAATACTGTTTGTTTTATCCTAGAAACATATCCTTTTTACTATACCCCGATTTTAATGCAAGGAAACGAATGTCTTCTTTTCATTTTATCTGTAGCTGCGTATACCGTGTAGCAAAAAGAATCATGCGCAGATATAATTTGAGTGCACGTTTAGAATTGAAATTCTCTTCCCCTGGTGAGATATAATTTACTTAAATTCCACATTCCACAGCTAAAATTGCTATACAATAAAATGGCATTTTTAATTTCTTCATATAAAGATTGTTATATTATTTTAAGATGACTTCATTTATTACAAAGGAATCTATTTAACTAAAGTTTGATTAAATTTTCAATTGTTGAAACCTAACGCTGACGTTAACTAATTAGCGCTAAGCCCACTAATTTCTACTTATTAATTATTATATTCCTACTATTAGGTTGCTCAAAAACCTTCAATTGTTAATAAAATCTTTTCTATTCATCCAATCAAGTTGAAATAAATTTTTTTGTGTTGGGAGTGCATGACCATTGATGTTTATACAGTTTCTTAAAATATTATTCTTACGGTTAGCTTATGAGCTAACCATTATGGTCCAATATCTTTTACAAATTTTCAGTCGTTAATTTAACCATTTTTTATTTATCCAAACAAGTTCAAATAAATTTCGTTGTGTTGGAAGTGCATGACAATTGATGTTAATACAATTAGTTCAAATATTATTCTTACTGTTAGCTCATAATGTCCAATATCTTTTACAAATTTTCAGTCGTTAATTTAACCATTTTTTATTTATCCAAACAAGTTCAAATAAATTTCGTTGTGTTGGAAGTGCATGACAATTGATGTTAATACAATTAGTTCAAATATTATTCTTACTGTTAGCTCATAATGTCCAATATCTTTTACAAATTTTCAGTCGTTAATTTAACCCTTTTTTATTTATCCAATCAAATTCAAATAAATTTTGTTACATTGGGAGTGCATGACAGTTGATGTTGATACAGTTATTTCAAATATTATTTTTACGGTTAGCTCATAATGTCCAATATCTTTTTGGAACTTTTCATCGTTAATTTAACCCTTTTCTATTTATCCAATCCAGTTCAAATGAATTTTGTTGTGTTGGGAGTGCATGACAATTGATGGTAATACAGTTAGTTCAAATATTATTTTTACCGTTAGCTAATAATGTCCAATATCTTTTACAAATTTTCAGTCGTTAAAAAACCCTTTTCAAATCATCCAATCAAGTTCAAATAAATTTTGTTGTGTTGGGAGTGCATTGTTATATATATATATATATATATTTTTTTTTTTGGACGTATTGTAATTAAATAAAAACCTTTTTAATATTTATATATTTATTCGTTCTTAAAATTTTAATGTATAATAATTGAGTTTGTCAAATTTGTGTTACACTTTACTTAATATTTTATTGTTAAATTGGTTCTTAAAAATATAAACTTCTTTGAATATAGTTCTTTCTCAGAAAAATGTTTCTTTTAATAATTATATATTTTTGTTTTTAAAATGTTAATTTACACGAAATGAGTTTTTCAAATTCGTGCTTACATTTGTGCTTAAAAATATAAACTTCTTTGATTAGAATTCTTTCTTCGTAAAAACTTTTTTTTTAAATAATTAGGTATTTTTGTTCTTAAAATTTTAATTTACACGAGTTGAGTTTTTCAAATTTATGCTACAATTTGTTTAATATTTTAATTTTAAATTGGTGCTTAACAATATAAACTTCTTTCTTAGTAAAAACTTTTTTTATAATTATATATTTTTGGTTCTTAAAATTTTTAATTTACACGAAATGAGTTTTTCAAATTTGTATTACACTTTGGTTAATATTTTGTTTTTAAATTTGTGCTTTAAAAAAAAAATGTAAACTTCTTTTAAGGGAATTCTTTCCCAACGAAAACTTTCCTTAAAATTTTAATTCACACGAAATGCGTTTTTCAAATTGGTATTACACTTGGATAATAATTTAATTTGCTTTAATAATAATTTATAATATGTAATTAATAATAATAATTTGGTTAATAATTTACATTTCTCAAATAGAATTCTAAAGAACACCACTATTAGGATCATTCTAAAACGACTCCTGATCAACCACTCCTAAAAACGACTCTTAAGTCCGGCTCCTAAAAAACGACTGACTCTCAAATTAAACTTCAACCCTATTTATTTGGATTTAGTGGCGCCAAAAATAATGCCCTTTGGTGGCCACATTGACTTTGGTGGCGCATGAGAAAAATTTTTAGAAAGTATTTTCTGCTTATATGATTGTTTCTAATTACAATCACATAAGCAGAACTAAAAAATAATTTATCGCCGGGTTTTCGTTTGTTTTTAAAAATCTTTTCCGCTTATATGACTGTTTCTAATCACATAAGCAGAAATAGAACATAATTTACTGCCGGTCTTTTGTATACAAGATCAGTAGGGTGGCACAAAAATAAAACATGTGGCCTGGCTATTGTAGAGGAATATTTATGTGATCGACTTCAGTGTCAATGGCATAAATATTCCTCAGGATCAGCAGGGGCGGAACAAAAATAAAACATGTGGCCTGGCTATTGTAGAGGAATATTTATGTGATCGACTCCAGTGTCAATCGCATAAATATTCCTCAGCATTTCCGGCAGATGATTTACATAACATACCTTCCCTCCTCAAGGAAGAGAATCCCTGCGATTAGTGAGGGATTCTCTCTAAATTTGGGTAAATAGTTTGTTTGAAACAATTGATGGTGTCTGCCACCCACTCGGGGTTATTTGATCCCCTTTTGATTTTTCAAATATGGTTGAGAGTGTTATTGTTTGTATACATCTATTTTCGAAAGAGAGAGGGGACGGAAAAAATATTGATGTTGAAAGAGAGCGAAGAAAAAAATCAAAAAAAAAAAAATGATGATGTTGAAATTTTCACCCTGTGAAAGGACCGACCCTAATGCTTCGCTGCTAGCATCAGTTGTCAAGTTGAAGGGTTTCGTAAAATCTGGGTAAATAAGAAGAGGGGGTGAAACTAATGATTGTTTGATGGTTTGAAACGATTCTTCACATTTAGGGGTCCAGAAAAATTTGGTATCCTTTCGAAGAAGGTTAGTAATGGGTCGTACTTTTCTTGAAAATTCGGGGATAAACTTCCTATAATAATTAGCGAGTCCCAGGAATGATTGTACTTGCTTCGTGGTTTTGGGTGTGGGGAAATTCTGCACACATTCAATTTTTCGTGAGTCTGGTAAAGCTCCATTTTCCGAACAAATATGTCCCAAGTATACCACCTCTTTTTTTAAAAATTAGCATTTTTCGGCCTGGAGTTTGAGATTATTTTCTCTCAATCGATCAAATACCTTTCGAAGCTTAGTGTTGTGATCTTCAAGGTTTTTGCCGTAGATCACTATATCATCAAGGTAAACAAAACACTCCAGCCCCTGGAGGCCTGTAAGAACTTAGTCCATTAGGCGTTGAAACGTGGCTGGAGCTCCCTTCAGACCGAATGGCATGCGTTGGAATTCGTAGTGGTCATAGTTGGTACTAAATGCCTTTTTATCTCGATCCTTTGGGTTTACTAACACTTGGTGGTAGCCACTTGCTAAATCGAGAGTCGTAAAGTAGCGTGCATGCCCCAGTTGAACTAATATATCTTCTATCCGAGGCAGGGGGTAGGCATCACCTATTGTTTTTTCGTTCAATTTCCTAAAATCAACTACCAGCCGCCATTTTTTCTCACCATTTGGTCCAGTCCTTTTTGGGACTACTAATAAGGGAGAATTCCAGGGGCTTTTACTTGGCAATACGATGCCATCATTTAGCATTTCGGTGAGTTGGTCATTTATAATCTCCTTTTGTGACTCTGGGAGTCTATACATTTTCTGATTAATGGGTGCCTGGTCTTGTATTAGCAGAATTTCGTGGGTTATTGCATTAGTACAGGATAGTCTGTCTCCTTTCAAGTGGAAAATATCGTTGTATTCGTGACAAAGGGTGGTTATACACCTTTTCTCTTCGGTACTCAAGTTTTCACTTAAATTTAATTCTTCAATTAATTGGGTGTTTCGTGTGTCACAAGACAGGTCATTTGGGTGAATGTATGATAAAAAGGTCGTGTTTTTTGTTTCACAGGGGTTTGTATGTTGGGTTTGTTTATTTAAGTTTTTAGACGTAGTTAAATTTTTTGCTATGGGGGCATTTGGTGATGATTTTTGAAACTTATTTTTTGCGTGATTAGTAGGGGGTTTGCTATTGTGTTTAAAAAGGTTCATATTTGTATTATTCCTATAGTATTTTACGCTGCTTATCTCATCGGTCGTGTGAGTTAAATCTTTATTCATTAGTTTTACAATGTCATAATGTTCAAAAGAGGTGATTTTTAGTTTTATTTCGTTGAGAGTTAGAGGTTTTATCGTTGTATTGAGTATTCCGATCTTAGTGGATTGATTCCCTTTGGGTAGGAAACTATTTGCGAGAAATATACCTTCTTCCAATTGCTCAGCTAAGCAAAATTTATCTTCTGCCAGATTAATATGAACTGGAATAAATCCTTGCGTTCGTGCGGGGATACAACATGGTTTATCGAATTTTATTTTTAATATTAAAGGGTGTTCGATTGCATTGTTTTTTCTTATTTGTTATTTGTTATTTGTAGTTATATGAGCTGAAAATTTGTTTGGAGTTTCGCAACCCGATTCGTAATTACCTGAATCGTTTATGGTTACCTCCGTATTGAAATTTTGAGGACAGCGTGAATTTGAAAATTTGTTTGGAGTTTCCCAGCCCGATCCGTTATTACCTGAATCGTTTATGGTTACCTCCGTATTGAAATTTTGAAGACAGCGTGACTTTGAAAATTTGTTTGGAGTTTCGCAACCCGATTCGTAATTACCTGAATCGTTTATGGTTACCTCCGTATTGAAATTTTGAAGACAGCGTGACTTTGAAAATTTGTTTGGAGTTTCGCAACCCGATTCGTAATTACCTGAATCGTTGATCGTTACCTCCGTATTGAAATTTTGAAGACAGCGTGACTTTGAAAATTTGTTTGGAGTTTCGCAACCCGATTCGTAATTACCTGAATCGTTTATGGTTACCTCCGTATTGAAATTTTGAGAACAGCGTGACTTTGAAAATTTGTTTGGAGTTTCGCAACCCGATTCGTAATTACCTGAATCGTTTATGGCTACCTCCGTATTGAAATTTTGAAGACAGCGAGAATTTGAAAATTTGTTTGGAGCTTCGCAACCCGATTCGTTATTACCTGAATCGTTTATGGTTACCTCCGTATTGAAATTTTGAAGACAGCGTGACTTTGAAAATTTGTTTGGAGTTTCGCAACCCGATTCGTAATTACCTGAATCGTTTATAGTTACCTCCGTATTGAAATTTTGAAGACAGCGTGACTTTGAAAATTTGTTTGGAGTTTCGCAACCCGATTCGTTGCGATTCGTCCGATTATATTTTGAAGAAATAAATCGTCACTTCCGCTGTCTTGGGTGTTAACATGGTCTCGTTGTCTTTGTCTAATTAAATCAAGCTTTTTTAGCGGAAATTTTAGCTCCTTTAGATTATTTTTAGTACGAGGAAAGCGTAGGATGTTATTGGGGCCTTCTATGATACAATTTTTTGACAGAAAGTCGTTCCCCAATAGTCCATCTGTTGTGAGCTCCGGCATATCTTTTACTACTTGAAAACTGCAAGGGATTTTAGTGGGTAAATTAAAGTTGCCTATGAAGCTACCCAGGGTTGTTCCCTTACCGAAAGGAGTATGAAGGGTGCAGTTGGTTTTGGTGTTTATTATTAGCTTTGGTTTCAGAGAGCGTTGTTTAATGAGGCTAACTTCTGCGCCCGTATCCACCAGAAAGTTGGGCATTTTATTTTGTGTTATGTCTAATGGTAGGTGTACAATCGGGGCGCAAGGCTGTAACGTCTGTGGTATGTTTTTTGTTTTTTTATTTATCGTCGGGCCGGTGGAGTTGGTCCCGACGTTTGGAAGTTTCCCTGAGGAATGGCTTCCCACTTCCCACGGGGTGTTTTTGCGCCTAAGACAGTCAGAGTAAGTATGCCCCCGCTTTTTACAAAAGCTACAAGTGATGTTTGCAGTTAAGGAGCTTATGTTTTTACCCTCATGACTCAGGTTACTAGATTTATTCATTAGATATGAGTTATGATTATTTTCGAGAGTTAATATATTTGGATTAGGGGATAAATCAACCGAGGTTGTAAATAGATTTTGAACGTCCCCATCGTATCCATTTTTTTTTATTTGTGAGCCCAATCGCTCGTAATTTTGGGCCATCAGGGGGTTTGTCGCCGATGGAGACTGGTATGCTAGTGGTGAGTTCAGCGTCGTTTGTTGTAAACGTTCCATGTCTAGTGCTTTTTGTATTAAATTATCAAGTGATGTATCTGTAATAGTCAATAGATATTGGCATAAATGAGGGTTACTTATGCCTCCTTTAAGGGAATTTATACCAAAATCTTCCAGCTGCGGCTGTCACCTGACCATACTTACTTTTGGCAGCCTCCTTACATAATGTCAACTTAAGTTTTATGCGAGTTACGAAAGAATTAAGCGGTTCCAAAGGAAATTGTCGTAATGTAATCAATGAATTTACTAATTCTTGATAGGTTTCCCTAGGCAAATATGTTCGATTCAGCAATCGTTCTGCATCTTTGAAGGTAGCCGGCTGGTTAAAGGCTACAAGTTGGTAAACTTCCCTTCGCAATCTTGTTGGAAAAATTTGAGCGAACACTGACTGTTCGTCTTCATTAAGGCGTTGCTGAACTCGTTTACAACACCCTATAAAAGTTTGTAATCCGGAAGTTAGTGTAGGGCCGTGTATACCCGAAAATATGGGCACAAGTTGGGCAGTAAGTTTGGCGACTTTCATGTAATTGTCAGCCATTTTACTTTTAAGTTTTGTTTCGTGTGATCCCTCACCTTGTGGGTTAATTAATGAAGGGGCTTTGGAGGTATTAAGAGTCGTGTTATACCCGGAGAGGTCGAAATCGGAGTCGTTTATATCGCTGTTACAAGTTGATTGTCTACTTAAATTTAAATCACTATTGCGTGTACTTATCTTAGATCTTATATCAAGAGAGTGTGAGTGAGTTCGGAACTCTTGAGTTTGCTGTTTAAATTTTTTAGTACTTAATGAAAAATCTTTTATTTTAGCGAGCCTTACTAACTTTGTTTTGTTTATTTCTTTACTTACTATCTCGGTTTGAGTTACGTTTATATTATGGCTCTCTCTCACTCTCTTTTCTAATGAATACAATGTTTTACTTAATTTCATCGATTTACCTGGGGTCGGTAGTATGGTACCGCTTCTCAGTTGTCGTGGTGAGAGACTGGTTCTTGCAGTTGAACTAGATGCTGTTGCAGAGGGTGGAATTGTTGTGTCCTCTGTGTTTGGTGTGTCACCGTTGTTTCTTGCTGAATTTGATGATGTTGATCGTTGGCTCTGGTTCATACGGCTGGTGATCCAGTGGTGGTTGAAACGTTGATTCTTTAGTAAGATACTGGATTTTATCAGCAATATACAAAAATATTATTTACGCTGACCAGTATCCTACCGGCTGCGCCAATTTTGTTATATATATATATTTCTTTTTTTTTGACGTATTGTAATTAAATAAAAACCTTTTTAATATTTATATATTTATACGTTCTTAAAATTTTAATGTATAATAATTGAGTTTGTCAAATTTGTGTTACACTTTACTTAATATTTTATTGTTAAATTGGTTCTTAAAAATATAAACTTCTTTGAATATAGTTCTTTCTCAGAAAAATTTTTCTTTTAATAATTATATACTTTTGTTTTTAAAATGTTAATTTACACGAAATGAGTTTTTCAAATTTGTGCTTAAAAATATAAACTTCTTTGATTAGAATTCTTTCTTTGTAAAAACTCTTTTTTTAAATAATTAGGTATTTTTGTTCTTAAAATTTTAATTTACACGAGTTGAGTTTTTCAAATTTATGCTACAATTTGTTTAATATTTTAATTTTAAATTGGTGCTTAGCAATATAAACTTCTTTCTTAGTAAAAACTTTTTTTATAATTATATATTTTTGGTTCTTAAAATTTTTAATTTACACGAAATGAGTTTTTCAAATTTGTATTACACTTTGGTTAATATTTTGTTTTTAAATTTGTGCTTTAAACAAAAAAAATGTAAACTTCTTTTAAGGGAATTCTTTCCCAACGAAAACTTTCCTTAAAATTTTAATTCACACGAAATGCGTTTTTCAAATTGGTATTACACTTGGATAATAATTTAATTTGTTTTAATAATAATTTAATAATATGTAATTAATTATAATAATTTGGTTAATAATTTACATTTCTCAAATAGAATTCTAAAGAACACCACTATTAGGATGATTCTAAAACGACTCCTGATCAACGACTCCTAAAAACGACTCTTAAGTCCGGCTCCTAAAAAACGACTGACTCTCAAATTAAACTTCAACCCTATTTATTTGGATTTAAAGGCGCCAAAAATAATGCCCTTTGGTGGCCACATGGACTTTGGTGGCGCATGAGAAAAATTTTTAGAAAGTATTTTCTGCTTATATGATTGTTTCTAATTACAATCACATAAGCAGAACTAAAAAATAATTTATCGCCGGATTTTCGTTTGTTTTTAAAAATCTTTTCCGCTTATATGACTGTTTCTAATCACATAAGCAGAAATAGAACATAATTTACTGCCGGTCTTTTGTATACAAGATCAGCAGGGTGGCACAAAAATAAAACATGTGGCCTGGCTATTGTAGAGGAATATTTATGTGATCAACTTCAGTGTCAATCGCATAAATATTCCTCAGGATCAGCAGGGGCAGAACAAAAATAAAACATGTGGCCTGGCTATTGTAGAGGAATATTTATGTGATCGACTCCAGTGTCAATCGCATAAATATTCCTCAGCATTTCCGGCAGATGATTTACATAACAGCATGACAATTGATGTTAATACAGTTAGTTCAAATATTAATTCATTAATTATATTTAATAAACTAATTTTAATTTGATATGAGAGAAAAACTTCAGAAAACTGAATGCAACGAATTACGAATTCTGAATTCAGACAAAACAATCGCAAGTAGGAATATACTTTAAAAAATTTCTTTTTATATTACTTGTTTTCTGTTCAAAAAAGATCAAAGAAAATTTGTTTGTCTAATATCTCACATGTTTGTAAGTGATAATTCTTAAGTTGTTATGGCGTTTTACAGATGGAATTGTTTTCCTTTACTTGCTGTCATGAGTACAAGAGCGTAAGTTAACTGTATTTGATTTTAGCAAAATTCTTAACTTTTAACGTGCCAAGTCATCCAATACACCAATACGCCTATGCTTTAAACTACATTCAGAGTTAAACTGGTTTTAAGCACGTTTAGCACACTGCAATAAGGCTTCTAATAGTTAAATCAATTGACGGTTATTTCTCCAATTATGACCATGGACATTTGTTATTGCTATAAAATTGATTGGGTAGGCGTTTGACGTTTTAATTAGGCTGGGTGCCTTGGAAATAGTTATGCAAAACGTGTCAGGCTGCAAAAATCCATGAAAAGCTCATGTCAAAAGTTTGAGAGTTCCCGTGGACCTCTGCACAATTTTTTTTTTTTTTGTTGGACTCATGTCCAATTTTAATTAATTAAAACTTATTAAAAGGATATTTATTTCTAGCTAATTAATAATTTTATTTAATAATATATACAGACTTATTAAGGTGTTCAAAAAACCCTAATGTTAGATAAAACAAGTAGAATTTTCCGGTATAGAATAACTTGTATGATTACAGATGACGGTCTGCAGAGTAATTCACTTAATAATAACCAGGGCACTACTTCAATGTGTAAAATTGGCATATCAGAAAATCTGCATTACATTAAGGCTTTTGAGTTTTTTTGTCATTTCTTCAGAGTTCACGATGAATTAATAAAAACTTATAAGTGAAGTATCTTTGCGTTTTTATTGAATTGATTTGTAGAACTAAATTTTTTGTGATTTCAGCATGATTTCAATTTTTGGCACCATTTCTCACCTAATATTTTTATCACAATTTAAATTCCAATACAACTTTTAAAAATATAAACTTATATGTTAAACTATCATATTATTATATAGCGCCTCAAACTAATTAAACTGAAACCAAAACATTATTAAAATTGACTACTTCCTAAAATTTATCAAAAACTTAAATGTCAAAAGTCTAGTAGCCCTTTAGAGAAACGATTAAAGGTAAATTCAAGAGTTAATGTATGTCGCATTTTAAACCTTTTTTAAGTAAGGCTGCGTTCACAGTGAAAGCTGGCGCTGGCGCTGGTGCTGGTTGCGAGAAATATGGCTAAAGGCAAATCAAAGCAACCAGCTTAATGTGTTCAGAGTAAAAGCTGGCTGACAAGCTGGTTTGAGCTGATGCCATGCTTTGAAGATGCTTCGTATAGCTTGTATACGAAACATTTTCATGTGACATCATATAGCGGAGCTAGTTCAAAATTTGTATATAGCAACAAGAGGAAAGATGGAAGCCATTTTATTAACTTTTTGTTTTAATTCAATTAATTAATATTTTTTTTAGATTAGATAGTGTTTATAATAGATAATGATTTTTAATTATATTTAAATTAAAATAATTACTATATAAGCTGATAAAATTGTAGTTATTAGAATAATTATTATATTTAAATTATGATAAATTTCATGTTAATATATCTAAAAAATTCTTATTTCAGGTAATATATTGTGAAGTAGACTGCAGAAATCTGATAAAAACTTTTACTCCTTCAAATGTCTAGACTTATGCCCATATAAACAATATAATTTGCTTCCAGGTACTAATATAATACTAAAATCCTGAAATACATGTTTTGAAAACTCCTTCCATAAAACATATGAATTTTCATAAAGGTTACAAAATCTTTTATAAATATTTTCTAAGAATATTAGAAATAAAACTATGCATCCTATATGTAAATATAATCCTTTCAAGGTAAAAACTTGAAGGAATTTTTTTCTTGGAAATATAAAACAATTTTGGGATAATTTCAAATAAAATTTAACCAATGCATATTAATTTCAGCAACAAAATATATGTATACATGACGTTTACCAGCTGAAACAATATGATAATCCTTCCCCTTCTTTCTTTCATTTTAATGTTGTTGTACACAAATTTATCGCTTATAAACAAGCTCAAGCTCAGCTACCAGCTGCCACTATGAATAAGTTTTTCTGCAACAATCTCGCAACCAGCACCAGCGCCAGCTTTCACTGTGAACGCAGCCTAAGGCCGTGTACATACTCGCGGCTGGTTGCTGGCTGGTACTTGTTGCAAAACATTTTAATGTTAAAAGTTGTAGCTGGGGTAGTTTGTAAGCATTATTTTGTATATAGCAACAAACCAAATGTCTTGAGAAAAAAGGGGAAAGATAATAATTACAATTTTATCAGCTGATATAGTAATTATTTTACTTATGAATATAAAAATTATTATTTATAATCAATAATTTCAAACTAAATCAAATTATTTATTAATTAAATTGAAACAAAAAAATAATAAAATGGCTGTCATCTTTCTTCTTCTTTCCATTGAGAAATGAATTGACATTTAATAGGTTGCTATATACAAATTAATGTTTACAAACTAGCCCCGCTACTAGTTTGTGACATTAAAATGTTTGGCAACAAGTACAAGCCAGCAACCAGCCGCGGGTATGTACGCGGCTTAAGTTAAACATCTTAATGATAACATTTTTTCAGCCATTAAAGAATAAATAATTAATTTCTGTTACAGTTATTCTATAAATTTGTTCAAATCATAATAAAAATCTAGTTAATCTACTACAGTATTCCTGCTATGGAGTTATCTGAACGTTGTTATTTTAATTTTATAATCTGCGCTAAACGAGAACTGTTGTCGCTGACACAAGCCCAGTACTACAAATATAAATTATAAATCAGCTGTATTTGAAATGCCAAATTCTGTGTACCTATAAACTTAAATTTAGCTTTCTCGAAAAAACCACGTCATCGTGACTTCTGATTGGCTGAGACAAAAGAACTAGGTTAAAAGAAACTGGTTATTTTTCTGTGTGACTAGGGTGTTAACCGTAAGTACAAGTTTTTGATTGCAGCTAGTCACCGAAACAAGTGGCAGTTGTTGTTAAGTCTTTGCAAAGACAAGTCAAAATAATCTTAGTTTACAAAAATTAAAATATGTATTATAGTTGAATTTAAAAAATATATACACATTGTTCTTATAATTGAATAAATTAGAAAAAATTAATAAATATAAAAATAAAAGTAGTTTGTTGTGATTGAACCAAAATCAAAATACAATGAAAAAGCTCATTGTATCCAACATTGGCGACCGTGACCGGACGTTAGGTCTACTAGTTTCGTTGTTTAAAGGCCTAACGGTGTTCACAAATGGAAAAACAGTTTTATTTACAAAATTAATGGACATATGGAGGTTTTCTTAGTTTTTTGTTAATATTAGTAACAAAAATTTGTTATTTGCAAACATTTGGTGACAAAACAGTTAGGTCTATTAGTTTCTTTGTTAAAAGGCCTAACGGTATACACAAGTGGAAAAAAAAGTTTGATTTACAAATTAATGGACACATGGGATTACTTTTTTGTTTTTGTTAATACTACTATCTGAATTTTGTTGTTTTTGAATCATAAACATACAGTGTTTCATAATATTGAACATTAAAATAATTAATAAACATATTGATTTGCTTAAAATATTCTTTAAGCTAATGTTAAATTAATTTAAATTCCATTAATTAATTTAAAATTTCTTAATTTAGTATGATCAAACAATTTGGGCATAAAAATTAGATTATTTTAGAAATTATCGTTGCAATTGGTGAATTTTGCAGTCGTTACCACAAATTTTACTATCGATAAACAAGAGAGTAAATTTTTATCAACAAACTTTAGAGTTTTACTACAAATTGAACTATAGTTAGTCAATTAGTGTCACTTACAAATAAAATACAAAAACTGGTTACAAAGATTTATTTATTTTTTATCTATAAACAATTTACTAAAATATAGAATGCACAACTGATGATATCATAATTGATTTCTTGGTTTATTGAAGAATTAGCAAAGATAATATAAAAGGACGTCACTATTTTGAGGGACGTAATTAACATTTTGTGTTTCGTGAATAATGGAACAATTAGAGGAGTTTAAGTCGCAAAAAGTGACGGTAAGGCGATCCATTACTAACCTGAAGAATTATGTTGTCAGTAAAGCCGATTCATTGAATAGTAATGAACTTCAATGTAGACTGGAAATCTTAGAATCCTATTGGAAGCTGTTATTAACACATCAAAATGCTATGGAAGGATTGGCGCCTACTGATACAGCAATAGCCACCACAAGAGGCGAACTAGAAGACCTCTACTGTGAAACCAAAGTAAAAATATTATCTTTATTGCTGAAAACTCGCACCAGTACATCAGACCTAAATACTACAACAGTTGTTATACCAATGAATAAGGCGAAACTTCCACCATGGAAGTTACCACAATTTACGGAAAGTATTCCGATTTCCCTAATTTTATATCAATCTTTAATAAGCTGGTGAATGATGATCCAGAAAAATCGCTGACTGAAAAGTACAGCCACTTAAAAAATGTTCTATCTGGTGCAGCTCTTCAAACAATCGAATCGCTTGGAAAATCATCCGATAACTATGTGGAAGCACTGCAAAGTCTAAAGGAAAGATATGATAACAAACATTTAATTTTCGAGGAACATATGGCCGAGATCTTTGAAATGCCTAGAGCCTAGAATAACAAAATCCAATGCTATACAACTGCGAAAGTTAGTTGATGGAATTAGTTCACATTTATGTGCTTTGCGATTACTTGGTAGTGACGAGGATATAACTAATTCAATGGTCATTCATATTGTAATGTCTAAATTAGATTCGGATACCCAAATAAAATGGGAAGAAGGTGTTTACTATAATTGCTTACCCAGTTGGGATGAATGTAAAAAAATCTTAAGTCGAAGATGTCAGTTTCTCGAATCTAGAGAACATAAGGCTGCTGGTAACCATCATGAACAGCAGTCCAAACGCAATTATTCAAATCCTAATAGAAGGAAAATGTCGTTAAAGATAACAACTAGTCATAACAACTAATGTAGTCATTTGACCATTTGTTTAGGTACTGCTTGATTACACTAATGGAATAGGGGATGCTGGGTTGTGGGCCTATATAGCAACTGCTCGAGCCCATCCTTGCCAGTCTATCTGCCTTTTCGTTACCTACAATTCCCTCGTGGCCAAAAGTCCACAGTAGGGTAGCTGTGTTTCTTTCCGCCAAGCTCTGAAGACTCTTGTAACAGCTCCAAACCACCTTTGATGTGAATTTTGGTGCTGCTAAGCCTTTTAATGCTGCTTGGCTATCCGAAACAATATATATATGAGCCTTTCTAAAGCCTCTTTGTGTACACTGGATCACAGCGGCCTCAATAGCAACAGTTTCAGCTTGAAAGATTACCTAGAGCCATGAAGCTCTTGTAGCCCGGACCATTAATCCCTGCTCCTGTGCCGGAGTCCATTTTGGATCCATCAGTGTACCAAACTGAGGCATGCCGCGGAATATCCTTCAGCATGTCCTCGACAATATCTCTGGATCCCACTTGGACCTTAAACTTTCGTTTACAGTCCGTTTTCCGGTCCATGTGGTCTAGCATTTGAGTTACTTGACTGGGAATACCAATCTTTACCGGTATGCTGGCAAATTTCCTATTGTTAGGACCAGTACGTCCCGAAGCTGTCATAATTGCTGCCGTTTTCCATGCCACCTGCTTCAAATAAATGTGCAGTGGGTGAAGGCATAGGATCTTTTCAAGTGTAGCCGTGGGTGCGGATTTCATAGCACCCGTTGCACACAAGCAAGCAGTTCTTTGTAATTTTGACAGCATTCGTTGTGTTTGTTTATCCTCCGTCTTGTACCACCAAGCCACTACCCCATAAGAGAGTATGGGTCTTATGACTGCTTGGTATATCCAGAGAGCCATACTAATAAAAGAAAATCCAATGCCAATTACTACAGAGCAGTGTGAAAATCTACAAAAGGGGCTTTCTCAGCAAAATTTTCCAAGGGCATCTCTATGTTCATCCAGTGAGAGAATATCAGAATCCCATAATCACGTATTTCTGGGAAGGGCTATAATAAAAATAAAGGATAGATCTGATTGCTATCATACTGCCCGTGTCTTGTTGGATTCAGGCTCTCAGCAAAACTTTATTACTGAGGACTTAGCGCAAAGACTCCATCTCAAACAAAAGACCATAAACTCTGACATAAATGGAATGGGTGACATACGACCAATATTCAATACATACAGAAATAAAATCGCGACTAAATGAATATGAATGTGAAATAAATATGTGGATTCTTCCGTCAATCACTAGTAGTTAACCAGAAAGAAAAATAAATATACACGATTCCTAACAATATCAAACTTGCAGATCCAAGCTTCAACCTTCCTCAATTAGTGGACTTGTTGATTGGTGCAGACAAGTTCCTTCAGCTTCTCTGCGTAGGGCAGGTAAAATAAGGCCCAAATTTACCTGTATTACAAAAAACTCTTTTTGGAAAATTCAATTCAACAATTTCCAAGCTTTGTTGTAATCTAGTCACCCCTGAGAGTTGCGCTTTAGAAAACACGTCATTAACTCACCTGGTTGAAAGATTTTGGGAAATTGAAAATACAGATAAGAAATTAGTTGCTTACAGCGAAGAAGAACAGAAATGTGAAAACATTACCGAAACAAAGGAAGGACGCCTAGTCATAGCTTACCCATTCAAAGGTTCACCAGAAGATTTGGGAAATTCTTACGAAATGGCAAAGTGCCGATTTCTAACATTAGAGAAAAGGTTCAAGAAATCACCAGAACTGAAATTTGAATATAAGTAATTTCTACAAGAATACTTGAACTTAGATCACATGGAGCCTATTAAACCTTCTACAATCCCTAGATTACACTATTACATACCACATCATTGCATCGTCAAACCAAACAGCACTTCAGCGAAGTTACGGGTTGTTTTCGATGCTTCAAGTCAAACGTCATCATCTGCCTCTTTAAATGACATTCTTATGGTGGAACCAACTGTTCAGAATGACCTGTTCTCAATATTGATTAGATTTAGGGTAAAAAAAGTGTCCACTTTAGGGTCAGAACGCACTTTCCTTGGCAAAAACGTAAAAAATTTACTACTCGCAATATTAAGCAAATCTATTTAGAATATGTTTGTTTGAAATGTAAGAAGGGTCAAAAAGATATTTACCTTTTCGGGAACACTGTTTTTCATCATATAATTCCAGTTATTTGAAGCATCTTTAAAACTTTCGGAGCAACTTTCTCATGCCGTGTCGTGCAGCGGTAAAACAAACAAAACTTGTCACTTCATGACATAACCAAAAACTGTGTCGTCCCAAACTGTAATACCAACATAAAGCGCAAAGTGCTGCTACTCAATACAAAAAAAAACCGAGGTGTCCACCTTGGGTGCCTCTTCGGGAAGAGTAGAAATTTATTCCCAAAGTTGGAAAAATAATCCAACTTATTATTTTATTCAATCTTTAATGTTTTGTTTATGAAGTTACATCGAATGCTTAAAAAGAAAAATTTTATTATTTACTGCAAAAATAAAAATTTTTGCAGTACCTATTGACAGCAGCTGTCCCGCTGATAGTAGCTACGGCGCTGAACTGACTGTGTGTGTGACTGTGAACACTATGTGGGTCACAAACATGTGTCTGTATTTCTTTTAACCTTCATAAATATGAATTGATATCGTTTGTGCACAAATTTTAATAAAAACTGAAAGTGTCCACCTTAGGGTAAAAAAAGTGTCCACTTTAGGGTCAGAACGCGCTTTCGTTGGCAAAAAACGTAAAAAATTTACTACTCGCAATATTAAGCAAATCTATTTAGAATATGTTTGTTTGAAATGTAAGAAGGGTCAAAAAGATATTTACCTTTTCGGGAACACTGTTTTTAATCATATAATTCCAGTTATTTGAAGCATCTTAAAAACTTTCGGAGCAACTTTCTCATACCGTGTCGTGCAGCGGTAAAACAAACAAAACTTGTCACTTCATGACATAACCAAAAACTGTGTCTTCCCAAACTGTAATACCAACATAAAGCGCAAAGTGCTGCTACTCAATACAAAAAAAAACCCGAGGTGTCCACCTTGGGTGCCTCTTCGGGGAGAGTAGAAATTTATTCCCAAAGTTGGAAAAATAATCCAAAATGTCATGTTTTTATTATTTTATTCAATCTTTAATGTTTTGTATTTGAAGTTACATCGAATGCTTAAAAAGAAAAATTTTATTACAAAAGCTGAAAAATAAAAATTTTTGTAGTACCTATTGACAGCAGCTGCCCCGCTGACAGTAGCTACGGCGCTGAACTGACTGTGTGTGTGACTGTGAACACTGTGTGGGTCACTAACATGTGTCTGTATTTGTTTTAACCTTCATAAATATGAATTGATATCGTTTGTGCACAAATTTTAATAAAAACTGAAAGTGTCCACCTTAGGGTAAAAAAAGTGTCGACTTTAGGGTCAGAACGCACTTTCCTTGGCAAAAAAGTAAAAAATTTACTACTCGCAATATTAAGCAAATCTATTTAGAATAAGTTTGTTTGAAATGTAAGAAGGGTCAAAAGGATATTTACCTTTTCGGAAACACTGTTTTTCATCATATAATTCCAGTTATTTGAAGCGTCTTTAAAACTTTCGGAGCAACTTTCTCATGCCGTGTCGTGCAGCGGTCAAACAAACAAAACTTGTCACTTCGTGACATAACCAAACACTGTGTCTTCCCAAACTGTAATACCAACGTAAAGCGCAAAGTGCTGCTACTCAATACAAAAAAAAACCCGAGGTGTCCACCTTGGGGTGATGTCCACCTTGGGTGCCTCTTCGGGGAGAGTAGAAATTTATTCCCAAAGTTGGGAAAATAATCCAAAATTTCATGTTTTTATTATTTTATTCAATCTTTAATGTTTTGTATTTGAAGTTACATCGAATACTTAAAAAGAAAAATTTTATTACAAAAGCTGAAAAATAAAAATTTTTGCAGTACCTATTGACAGCAGCTGTCCCGCTGATAGTAGCTACGGCGCTGAACTGACTGTGTGTGTGACTGTGAACACTGTGTGGGTCACAAACATGTGTCTGATTTTCTTTTAACCTTCATAAATATGAATTGATATCGTTTGTGCACAAATTTTAATAAAAACTGAAAGTGTCCACCTTAGGGTAAAAAAAGTGTCCACTTTAGGGTCAGAACGCGCTTTCGTTGGCAAAAAACGTAAAAAATTTACTACTCGCAATATTAAGCAAATCTATTTAAAATATGTTTGTTTGAAATGTAAGAAGGGTCAAAAAGATATTTACCTTTTCGGGAACACTCTTTTTCATCATATAATTCCAGTTATTTGAAGCATCTTTAAAACTTTCGGAGCAACTCTCTCATGCCGTGTCGTGCAGCGGTAAAACAAACAAAACTTGTCACTTCATGACATAACCAAAAACTGTGTCTTCCCAAACTGTAATACCAACATAAAGCGCAAAGTGCTGCTACTCAATACAAAAAAAAACCCGAGGTGTCCACCTTGGGGGGATGTCCACCTTGAGTGCCTCTTCGGGGAGAGTAGAAATTTATTCCCAAAGTTGGAAAAATAATCCAAAATGTCATGTTTTTATTATTTTATTCAATCTTTAATGTTTTGTATTTGAAGTTACATCGAATGCTTAAAAAGAAAAATTTTATTACAAAAGCTGAAAAATAAAAAATTTTTGTAGTACCTATTGACAGCAGCTGCCCCGCTGACAGTAGCTACGGCGCTGAACTGACTGTGTGTGTGACTGTGAACACTGTGTGGGTCACAAACATGTGTCTGTATTTGTTTTAACCTTCATAAATATGAATTGATATCGTTTGTGCACAAATTTTAATAAAAACTGAAAGTGTCCACCTTAGGGTAAAAAAAGTGTCCACTTTAGGGTCAGAACGCACTTATCTTGGCAAAAAAGTAAAAAATTTACTACTCGCAATATTAAGCAAATCTATTTAGAATAAGTTTGTTTGAAATGTAAGAAGGGTCAAAAGGATATTTACCTTTTCGGAAACACTGTTTTTCATCATATAATTCCAGTTATTTGAAGCGTCTTTAAAACTTTCGGAGCAACTTTCTCATGCCGTGTCGTGCAGCGGTCAAACAAACAAAACTTGTCACTTCGTGACATAACCAAACACTGTGTCTTCCCAAACTGTAATACCAACGTAAAGCGCAAAGTGCTGCTACTCAATACAAAAAAACCCGAGGTGTCCACCTTGGGTGCCTCTCCGGGGAGAGTACCCCAAGGTGGACACCAATCTTTTAAACAATCGTAGAAAGAAAACAACATAACATATCTTATATAATTATACATTTCCTGAAACCTTAACTCATTAAGATAATTTTTCATCAAATAATATTTTGATATCATCAATATAACCAAAATTATAATTGATTTTGAAAATAGTACAAAATTGCGACTTTCAAAAAAGGTCCCCCAAGGTGGACACCTTTGAGAAATTTATTCCCAAAGTTGGAAAAATAATCCAAAATGTCATATTTTTATTCAAAGGATAATCCAGCGGATTACAATTCAAGGGGAATACAACCATCTTTACTCAAAGATTTACAACTTTGGTGGAAAGGACCATCATGGTTAACTAAGCAAAAAGACCAATGGCCAACTCCACTTATTCTTACGTCTAATTTAGTTAAGGAAGAAGAAAAGCGTGTTACCTGTACTTTGCTACCACATTTTGCTACCACACAGTCTATCTCTTTTAATTATTCGCCATATTCATGATCAAATATTGCATGGTGGAGTTGAACTTATACTTGCCGCCATTCGAAATGAATATTGGATAATACAAGGAAGACAAAGTGTACGCAATGTTATACGTAAATGTATCACTTGTTTCAAGGAGAAACCACTTAACGCGCAACAATTAATGGGAAACCTACCCCCGCATCGTATAAGACCTGCTCGCCAATTTTCGCATACTGGTATAGATTATGCTGGACCCATAAGTCTTAGGATGTCAAAACATAGAGATAACCGATCATATAAAGGATATATATGCTTATTTGTATGCATGGTTACTAAGGCCATTCACTTAGAACTTGTCTCTGACCTAACTACCAACTCTTTTCTTGCTGCTTTTAGACGGTTTACTAGTAGAAGAGGATTATGCAGTGATATTTATTGAGACAATGGAACCAACTTTGTTGGAGCAAAACGAACAATAGACACGGAGCTAAGGGAAATTATTAAGCTAGCTGAATTCTATGCAGCCGAAAGAGTTGCAAATGAAGGCATTAAGTGGCATTTTAATCCACCATCTGCTCCACATTTTGGTGGACAATGGAGGCCGGAGTAAAATCAGTAAAATACCATTTAAAAAGAATAATAGGAAATGCATTTTTAACCTTTGACGAGCTATCAACTGTATTAACTCAAATTGAAGCATGCTTTAATTCAAGACCCCTTTGCAGGCTTTCCGATGATTCTAACGATGATCATATTCTAACACCTGCTCATTTTCTGATTGGCACCTCTTTAAAGGCCTTACCTGAAAGACCACAACTCGTAAATAGTCATCCCATAACCGATTAAATTTTATTCAACAATTAATGTACCATTTTTGGAATCGATGGTCTAAGGAATATCTAAATCAACTTCAAACTAGGCACAAATGGCAAAATCTTAAAATTGGAAATATTGTCTTAATTAAGGAAGACAATTCTCCCTTATGTAAATGGCATTTAGGGAAAATAGCTCAAATTCACAAGGGACCTGATGAACTGGTTCGAGTAGTAACAGTTCAAGCATCCACAACTATTATTACAAGACCTATACACAAATTATGCCCATTACCAATTATTGATAACATTTCAGAAGTCTAATAGCGTGTTGCAATTTTTACTTCTTTCTAACATTTTTCATATAGTAATATTAAAAATTATCGTTTTCTATTTGACAATAGCCAATCCAGTTCTTTTCAATCCACATGTTTATCAGTTATCAGGCGCCTTAAATATTTAAATCAATTCTAAACTACCGTTAAAACTCAAATATAAAAGGCATTGATTTTAATGCTATTATCAATCAGTTTTGCAATTTCAAACCGAGTAGTTATAAATTTATTTCAATTCAATTCAATTTGGATATGGAAAACATTCAACATTCTCAAGGTAATAGATCGATTACCATCCTTTTATCGTTTGTGCACAAATTTTAATAAAAATTCATATAATATTCTATTTTTTAGACAAAATGCCATCTAATAAAAAAAAGTATAATTTGGAGCTATTTTAAAACTAAGGGTAACAAAAACAAAGAAGCAATTTGCAGATTTTGCAATGAACTTCTTAAAACCTCTGGTAATACATCTAATCTACGAGGTCATTTAGAGAAGGTACACCCAAATGTTGTTCAGGAGCTTGTAGTACAGGAAACAGTCAAAGAAAAAAAGAAAGATGACGAACAAATCAGGGAAAGCCAAAATCATGTTTATGCTACAGTCAGCTCTTCTGATTGCAATTCAGCAGTTATAATCCAGGATAATCAACCAAAACAAAAAGCTCAACAACAACAACAGCAAACTCTCAGTGAGCTGTTTTCTAATATTAGTAGCATAACAAATACTGAAGGTACAAACAATAGAAAAATCACTGAAGCGATCGTAAATTTCATTATAATGGATCATAAGCCATTTTCCATTGTGGAGGGGAACGGATTTAAGCAACTAATGAAAGAAATTGTGCCTTTGTACCAAACTCCTTCAAGAGAAACATTAAAAGCACGAGTAGATGATAAATACCAGGTTTTATCAGAATCATTTAAAAATTACATAAAAGGAGCAGTGAATTACTGTTTCACATATGACATTTGGACTGAAACTATGCAAAATAAGTCATTTGTTGGAGTCACCATCCATTTCTTAGAAAAGTGTAAGCTTACTAACGCAACTTTGGGGGTTTTTGAATTGTTTGAAAGACATACAGCAGATTATGTACAACACAGGCTTACAAAGATCTTAGAAGAATGGAATATTTCAACTGATAAAATCACTGCTGTAATTACTGACAATGATAGCACGCTTATGAAAGTAAATAGAGATATGTTTGGGGAAGAAAGAATAATACCATGCTTCGCTCACACAGTGAATTTAGTTGTCATCAGTTCGTTAGACAAAGCTAAAACTGCATCTAATATTATAAGTAAAGTACGAGAAGTTGAAAAATTTATTAAACGCAGTGTTAATGCAAGTGATGAATTGCGTAAAAAGCAAAGAGACATTGGTACAAAGGAAGGGATGACAAAAAAGGTAATTCTTGACGTACGCACTCGTTGGAACTCAACGTACTATATGTTGGAACGCTTCATAGAGCTAATTTCAATCATTGGTTGCATATTATTAAGCCGCTCTGATGCTCCACCAATAATAATTTCTTGCGAAGTAGGCTGTCTGCGAGAAATAATCCAAATTTTAGAACCTTTTGAAAGGTTGACTCTAGAAATTTCCGGAGAGAATTATTTAACTATAAGCACTTGTTAGCTGTTTACGAGTAATGTTAGAAAACTTTTCACCAACATTTGAAAGTTGTGTTGTATTAAAAGAAGAAATTCTAAAAGTGGTCTCCAAGCGATTTGAAAAACTAGAGCATTGTTCGTCCTTGGCTATTGCAACAGCCTTGGACCCGCGTTTCAAGTAGATTCATTTTAAAATTTCAACCGCTAAAGATATAGTCATGAATTATATTAACAAGTGTGTAGCAAATATGCAAGCGACAGCTTCACTAACTGAGTCTTCTGAAGAATCAGAAAAGGATGAAAAAAATGAACGCAAACATGATATATGGAAATACCACAAAGAACTAACTCATGATAATATAAAAAAGAAAACGACAACCAAAACAAAAGCAAAATCAGAGTTGCACTTTTTTTTGTGATGCAGTATCGTTCATAAAAACATCGATGTTAGAACATCGATATTTTCAAAAGTAGAACATCGATGTTGAAAATATCGATGTTTATGAACGATACATCGATACATCGATACATACCGTAAAAAATGCAAAAAATATAGCTAACGTAATTTTTAAAATAAAGCTCAATACAATTTTAAATTTTATCTTTTATTTTTCATTATAGAATTTAAAAATAATAATTTTGATAGCCTACTACCTAGTAGACGGTTTCTTTCTTTCGTTAAACTAGCTCCTGCTTTGGAGAACAACCTCTCACTTGGCACTGAAGCTGCCACGATTGGTAAATATTTCATAGCCAGCTTATACAAATTTGGGAACAGGGTTTTCATGTCATCCCATAAAAAAAAAAAAAAAATAAAGTTAATAAGAATTTAACCAACTATGTTTTATTAATTTACATAATGCCTCCAAAACTAGGGGCTAAGCTCATGTGATCTAATTAACGTATCTGAACTGACGGATACACAGTGAATTATCCTAACAGTATATATAAATAAATATGTAAAAAGAGAAAAAAAAACCAAGAAAAAAAAAGAAAGAGGAAAAAATGCCATTTTGCACGGCTTGCAAAAGCATATTTTCACTAAAGTAAATAAACCTCGGTGAAAATATGCTTGCATTGGTTTTTTTTCTCAAAAGAAAGAAGAAAAGTTGCAATCAATAAATGAGTTTTGACTTTTTTTCCACTTATTAACGAAAAATAAAATCGCTTATAAGACCGGCCGAATTCGGCCAAGACTTTACCTAAAGCGATCGGTTTAAAAGAAAAAGAACATAGAATAATAATTAAAATAAAATTAGTGAAACTAAAAGAGTTTTCATTATAGAACTTAGAATGATTTTATAAATTTAATAAAACGCAAAAGAACTTAGAATAATAGTTTAAATTAATGAAACTAAAAGAGTTTTTATTATAGAGCTTATACCCGTTCTTAACAGGCGAACTACACACTTCCCAACTACACAGAAAGCCACTTTTGTATGAGCGAACTGAGAACATAAGTGGTTGGAGCTGTGTAGTAACTACAGCCTTTTAAAGTCTCTAGTCACAGAAAATTGACGTCTATTGTGAATTTTTTCTTATTGAATCCTCCTGTTTTGTGTATCTCAGCTCGGTTTACTTCACTTATATTCATTATTTAACTTTATAAAACAATTTACATGAATAAAGTTAAAAACTCTTAGCTTTTCTTTAATTTTTTTAGTTAAAACACTTTTTAAAAATAGTCTCACACGAGACTATTGCCAAAAGGAGAAAAAAATAACAAGTTTAAAATGCAGGACAACTGATCTTTACCTTATTTCAAATTAAAATATTCAAAATAGATTTGTCTATTTTAAAAAAAAAAAGAAAATAATAAATGCAATCATGCAAAAGAATTAAATTTTTTCCTGATTCCATCCTTCCTAATCTTCATAGTTCAACTGGAGTTAAGTGTTTAAAAAAAAAGAAGTGAGAGAGAGTATGTAAGTTTGCCCTTTCCCATTCACGAGGTACCTCTACTACATAGCATTTTGGCGCAGCCAGTAGGATCTTACACGATAAGAACATCCTTTATTTGTCGCAATATCTAAAGGCGGTTGTCGGAACGTAAGATCGATGAATATTGAGCTACGAAAATAAAGATATTACTAGTTCGTAGAAACCCTGACATTAATGTCCTTCCATGACTCCCAAGGAAGTGAGGAAAACCTTTCCATAACCCCAATAATTCGAGAAAAAGCATTACTACCCCTAACTCCAGGACTACAAGAGTTTTTTGAGCTAATCGACTCATTTTCAATTGAAGATACAAGCCCTCCACAAGAAAGAACCCAAGAACCTGACAAGCAGTCACGACTCAGAAAATTTAAACAAATCTTGGCGCCCAAAAAGCAACAGGCCAGCGCGGTTAAAAGCGCCATATTGTCAAGCTCAACAGCGAAAATATATGATATCCCTTCAATCCAAACTGGTCTCCTGTGGTCTGGCAAACCTTTTAAAAGGCGATCACATTCATTATCGGGATTTGACAGCAACAACACTACGGACATTCTCCTAAATACTACCCTTAATAAGCCCGTAACAACCACAAACGCCACAATGTCATTGGATATTAGCAAAATCATCACGTTAGTTTGCTCGGGCATCCCCCTTTTAACTGGAGAAAGCGAGCCGAACCTTATAAACGAAATAAACTCATTTTTTAAATGTTGCTTTCACACCATGGCTTGCCTGTCTCCGGATGAAACAAAAATATTCCTACAATTTTTACCCATACGATTCCGCGACAAGGCATCTGTCGCCTTAGAAGGAGAATATAAGGATATTATGGGGAAGATTACTTCCAAATTAGATTTAAATAGTTATCAATTATTGTGATAACTTATATCAATGATATTATTTCCATTTTAATTGAAACAATATTAAAAACTTTATAACACTTTTAAATCTTTATTCATCATTTTATTATTATATACGTTATTTAAAAGAAACTTCTAATATTCAAACTGTAAACTATATAACTAGCAACTTAATAACTAAAACTTTTCAATATGTCAAATAGGTAAATTTTCTTAGCCTACTTGACCTATTGAGCTTGCTCCGATTTATTTCATTTCTTCATCCATAAAATACCTTCTAATTAAAATAACAATTTAAATTAATGACTTCCGCTACATTACTCCCCCACCAGATGGATCTAAGATCCAACGATATACATTTTAAATGTAGGGTTCACCGCTTTTACATTAGAAAACAAACTTTTTTAACTTTGTTCTTGTCGGTTTTATTTTGGACGAATTTATTATGACTAGTTAATGAATTCGGAAATGTAAAATAAGGTTTAAGTCTTTCTAGTGAAATTTTAGTCTCTTTTCCTTTAATATTAAGGATATAATAAAAACGGTGTCTAGAAATGACAGGAAAGGGTCCATCATAAGGGCACTGTAAGCTACTTCTGTTTTGAACTCTCACAAAAACATGTGAACAGTCCTCGAGTTCCTTAAATATAAAAAACTTGTTTGACGAATGGTTTGACGGTTTCACAGGGCGAACCTCTGAGAAATAATCTTGCAATTTCTGCAAAAACTCTTCTTGTGAAATATTTTTTGGTTTTTCTTGCAAGAAATCTTCAGGTAATCTAATTGAATCGCCATAGACTAGTTGTGCGGGGGAAGCTTTTAAGTCTTCTCTATAAATTGTTCTCAAACCCAAAAGCACAAAGGGTAGAACCTTTGACCATGAGCTAGAATTATACGTTAAAATGGCGGTTTTAAACGTCCTATGCCAACGTTCAAGCAATCCGTTAGCTTGCGGATGATACGCAGTAGTGCGATTTCTTTGAAACCCAAGCATTTTTGTTAACTCTCTGAATAAGTTGGCCTCAAACTGTCTACCCTGGTCAGTTATTATAGTTTTCGGTACCCCAAAACATGATATCCAAACTCGGCATAATGCCTCGGCACACGTTTCTGCTTTAATATCACTTAGAGGAATGGCTTCTGGCCACCGTGTAAATCTATCAATAATTGTGAGGCAATATCTAAAGTTTTGCGACAACGGTAAAGGACCAATGATATCCATATGTATGGTGTCAAAACGAGCAGAAACTTGTTCAAATGTACCTGTAGTGTTCTTGATATGTCGCGAAATTTTGCTTTTTTGGCATGCCAGACAAGACCGAGCCCATTTGTTACAATCGCTATTAATAGATGGCCAAAGAAATTTCTTGGTCATCATTTTCCTAGTTGCTCTTACACCAGGGTGTGCCAAATCATGTACTGTTTTAAAAACCTGAGTACGATATTCCGAAGGAATATATGGCCTATTGATACCTGTCGATGTCTCACAAAAAATGTTCAAATCCGACCCAATGATTGGAAATTTTGAAAACTTTAAGGATTTATTATTTAATATTACTTTAAATTCGCTTTCCAATAAACGTTTTCAGAGCCGGAGATATGTTTGATGTCCGTCGAAAATTGACCAATAAAATCTAAATGTCTCAGTTGTCGGGGTGAGGCTTTTTCAGGCTTTTGTCTAAAAGCGAACACCAAAGGCTTATGATCAGTATAAATAGTGAAAATTTGTCCTTCAAGAAGGTATCTGAAATATTTAATACTTTTGTATATTGCCAAAAGTTCGCGATCGTATGTACTGTATTTTGCCTCCGCTTGGTTGAGTTTAACTGAGTAGAAGCCTAAAGGTTGCCAAGAATTATTGATTTGCTGTTGCACTACAGCCCCAATAGCAGAATTTGAAGCGTCAACAAAGAGTGCTATTTTAGCAGTAGGATTATGGAAAGCTAATAATGTTGCTTCTGACAGTTCATTTTTAACTTTCTCAAAAGCATCAGTTGCAACTTGGTTCCATAAAATTCTTTTGTTTCCATCTTTTTTTGAACCAGTTAAAAAGGTATTTAAAATTAATTGGTGTTCTGCTGCTTTTGGTATGAAAAGACGATAAAAGTTAACCATACCAAGAAAGCGCCGAAGTTCTTTAATGGACTCAGGGCGTTGACAATTACGAATTGCTTCGACCTTATCAGGAGATGGTCTGATACCATCTGAACTGATAAAATGTCCTAAAAAATTAATATTTGTTTTAAGAAAACAACATTTATTTAAATTAATAACCAAACCATTTTCTTTTAATTTTTGAAAAACAAGCTTCAAGTGATGGATGTGTTCGTTTTCGGACTTTGAAGCAACTAATATATCGTCCAAATAAACGAAACAAAATGGTAAGTCTTGAAAAACCCAATTAATAAACCTTTGAAATGATTGTGCCGCATTACAAAGCCCAAAGGTCATACGTGTGAACTCGAAGAGTCCGAACGGAGTACAGATAGCTGTTTTCGGAACATCTTCAGGTTCAATTGGAATATGATGATAAGCCTTTGTCAAGTCGAGCTTTGTAAAATATTTTACAATCTTGAAGATTTTGAGCGAAATCATGGATATGTGGGATCGGATATCGATCAGGAACCGTTGAAGCATTTAAACGTCTATAGTCTCCACAAGGCCGCCAATCACCACTTTTCTTTTTGACGAGGTGTAGAGGCGAAGACCAATTACTATTAGATGGACGGCAAATACCTTGGTTGAGAAGAAAATCAAATTCTTTTTTTGGCAATCAAAAGTTTGTCGGCGGAAAGTTTACGTACTTTGGAAACCACTGGGTTACCTTTTGTAATTAGACGATGTGTAATATTATGTTTAACTGGCAAAGAGAAGGATGATTCCAGAGTTATAACGTAAAACTCTTTGAGTAAATTTTGAACGCGGGCGTCCAAATTGTTATCAAATACTAACGATAAATAAGTGTTAGGAGTCCTAGAAACTCTGCAAATTGCATTTAATGATGTTAAAGGATCAACGATCAATTTGTTAGCTAAATCTATTAATAGCCCGTAATGAGATAAAAAATCTGCACCGATGATAGGTTTGATAACATCCGCAATTATAAAACTCCACGAAAAGTTTCTTTGAAGTCCTAAATCAAGGGTTAAGATCCTCCGACCAAAAGTATTAATTGTGGAAGAGTTAGCTGCAGAAAGCTTGAAACCTGTTGGAGGGGGTTTACCTGTAGAAGGTGCCGGAATTACCGATACATCAGCTCCTGTGTCAATTAAGAAAATACGTCCAGTAGATTTATCAAAAATGTTTAAGCGGTTAGAAAAATTGCCTGTATCAACCACCGCTTGAGCTGGTAGGCAGCTTAGTTTTTTGATTTATTAAAATAAGCGCAGGGTTGAACACACTTTGTGGCTTTTTCTCCAAAATGAAAATGATACCAACAAAGTTTCGACTGGTTGTTATCTTGACTACGTCTCCTATAATTTTTAGATCTGGAACGAGATCTCAAATTCGATCTTGAGAAAATACCCTCCAATCTATTTACTTTAATAAGAAGTTCATTAAGTTGATTAGAGAGGTTGTCTAAAGAGTTTGTATTTGGTTTCGAAAAACTTTGTTTATAAGGAGTTGTTAGAGAAAAGACGTTGGGTTTATTATATACTTCAAAAATTTTATCCGCACAATTAGCTAATTCGCTTAAGTTACCTGGATTACAAGCTAGAATAGCTTGCATATTTTCAGGCAATCTTTGAAGCCATAACGAGCGAAATAAATTATCGGATACCCTATCGCCACCTAATTCACGCATCTCCCTTAACAATTGAGATGGTTGACGATCCCCTAATTTTAACTCACTTAGTAAACAATTTAATTTAGTCTCTTCACTAGCAGACAATCTTTTAATCAAGTTTGTTTTTAATGTGTCGTATGGTTGATTGGGACAAGGATTTCTAATGATATCACTGACTATTTTTATAATTTCATCGTCCAGTACCGACAAAACATAATTAAATTTAGTTTTTTGTACAACAATTCCGGCAAGCTCAAACTGAGTTTCTAGACGATCGAACCAAAACTGTGATGCGTTTTTCCATAGCGGAGGGAGTTTAATGGAGGCGGCAGATATGTTAGGAGTTGTATCACCGATAGGAGAAGTCATAATTTAAATTATTATATACAAATTTTAAAAAAATAAATTTTATATTAAATATTAAAATACCAAAAAAATCTTTTTGAAATTCCAGTGAGTACCTTCTCCCTTTTTAGAATTTTCTTTCTTGAAGCTGAAGCGTTTCTTTTGATAAACAGGAGCGTTTCTTTTGAAAAACAGGAGTGTTTCTTTTGATAAACAGGAGCGTTTCTTTTGATAAACAGGAGCGTTTCTTTTGAAAAACAGGAGCGTTTCTTTTGATAAACAGGAGCGTTTCTTTTGAAAAAGAGGAGTGTTTCTTTTGAACTTTCAAATTTTTCTAATTTAAATTATTTATTAATAATTTGTTACAATTTAATTAATTATTAAATTATTTTATTTGAATTAATTATTATTATAGTTTTGTTCTATATTCGGGGTCACCAATATGGGGAAGATTACTTCCACATTAGATTTAAATAGTTATCAATTATTGTGATAACTTATATCAATGATATTATTTCCATTTTAATTGAAACAATATTAAAAACTTTATAACACTTTTAAATCTTTATTCATCATTTTATTATTATATACGTTATTTAAAAGAAACTTCTAATATTCAAACTGTAAACTATATAACCAGCAACTTAATAACTAAAACTTTTCAATATGTCAAATAGGTAAATTTTCTTAGCCTACTTAACCTATTGAGCTTGCTACGATTTATTTCATTTCTTCATCCATAAAATACCTTCTAATTAAAATAATAATTTAAATTAATGACTTCCGCTACATTACTCCCCCACCAGATGGATCTAAGATCCAACGATATACATTTTAAATGTAGGGTTCACCGCTTTTACATTAGAAAACAAACTTTTTTAACTTTGTTCTTGTCGGTTTTATTTTGGACGAATTTATTATGACTAGTTAATGAATTCGGAAATGTAAAATAAGGTTTAAGTCTTTCTAGTGAAATTTTAGTCTCTTTTCCTTTAATATTAAGGATATAATAAAAACGGTGTCTAGAAATGACAGGAAAGGGTCCATCATAAGGGCACTGTAAGCTACTTCTGTTTTGAACTCTCACAAAAACATGTGAACAGTCCTCGAGTTCCTTAAATATAAAAAACTTGTTTGACGAATGGTTTGACGGTTTCACAGGGCGAACCTCTGAGAAATAATCTTGCAATTTCTGCAAAAACTCTTCTTGTGAAATATTTTTTTGATTTTTCTTGCAAGAAATCTTCAGGTAATCTAATTGAATCGCCATAGACTAGTTGTGCGGGGGAAGCTTTTAAGTCTTCTCTATAAATTGTTCTCAAACTTCCGCTACAATATAAAGGAATTAAAAACTTTAGTAAGAACTAAATTAATAAACACGAAGCCTTACCTCATCCTCGTCAACGAAATACGAGTGTTACGACAAGTACCTGGAGAAAGCCTGGTATTATTTGGCAAAAGGGTAAAAGACCTTTACAGGGAATGCTGTTTAAGCAACCAGGAGAGACTTAGTGGGGAAGCGGCCCTAGCAATTGAGGCTGACCTGGAAGAAACTGCAACCTATACCTTCAAAATAGGGATAATAAATTCCAATCACAAATTATTTCTTCTTCAAAGCGAAGACAAACAATTGTCTGCCTTGTTAGAAAAAGCAAAGAAGCTTGAAGAAGCCGAACATCTAATGATGATGAACCCGCCACAAATATCTTCCTATCAACCCCCCACAAACATTCAATACAATAATCAACCTTAACCCAAGGGACCCCCATTTCTACCTACAGGGAACCCAAATCACAATAAACCTCAACCCAAATCACCATAAACCTCAACCCAACCAATTTTACCCAAAAACTCAACCAAATCAATTCTACCCCAATCCACCTCAATTCTCGCAAAACAGACACAGACTTCAGAGAAACTCTCCAATATAATGCGGTTTTTGTAACCACATTTGCGCAGATTGTAGAATGCGTAAAAATATGCCATTTTGCACAAAATGTAAAGTCTGCGGACACCATATACAAAACTGACCGATTCCAGGACCCCAGAAAACCCCCCCGATCCAAGTACACACCCACATCAACCACGATGTGATTTCTGTCAAAGGCCCGGACATAACATACAAGCGTGCCGAACCAAAAAACAATGGGAATCGAGAGCTGAATCTAAGCCAATCCCACAAGAAACAATCGGATCACGATTGGACAACTAAAGCAGGGCTGCCATCTAACACCAAAAGCAACCCCCAGATGTCAGCCCGAACTGCCTAGAATATGCACAGCCCAGCTACCAATAGATAAAGTGAAAGGAGGAAAAGCCGATTTGATAATCGACACCGGTGAAGAAGTTAGCTTCCTAAAAAGCAACGTTATAAAACCCACAATCCCACTCACCGAAGATGTAACGACAATTACCACAGCCTTCGGGATCGGATCTACGCAAGGAAAATGCACTGGTAAAATACTAACGGAACCTCCCCTGCCATGCAATTTCCACGTTCTGAACGAAAAAATAAATATAACAGAGGACGGCATACTATGCTCCGATTTCCTGAAGGAGAATTGCAATATAGAAGGACTCAGACAAATATTAACTTTTCCTCGCAAGGAAAAAACCGAGGCCTTCAAAGATCCAATCTCCTTCTCGGAAGAATCATTGAATATCTTTTCTATACTACCTCCATTATGAGATGATGAATAAAAACTTTTCACAATATTTGTTTGACTTTTTCTCAATTTGCAAAGTGGTTCGAAATTCCCCATGATTTTTTAAAATGTTGAAATCGTATATTTTTGAATAAGCACCTAAAGTTTTGAACCGAATTAAAATTTTAAATTTCTGCTGCCATTAAAAACTAGTGTTTTGATTCTAAATCAGCCTCCGTTTTTAAGGTTTTCAAAAATGTTGACTTTTAGGTGAGTTATGAGTCAAAAAGAAAGTGTGGTTCGACATTCCCCACTTTCCCCTACAGAAAAATGTAAGTAAATTTTAGTAGTATAGACCCTAAGGTGAGTGAATAGGTGAATGGGCCTTTAGGCATTGGTACGTCAGTAAGAAAGAATCTAGTACGATAAGTTCCGCTGGAAAAGGAAAAGTGTGATGTGGCAGATAGCTGTCAAAAAAAATATATAGAAAACGACACACGTGAACAAGCAGCAGCATTTTGTAAGTGGAGATAACAAAAAAGGAAGAAGCTAAATACCGATTATAGCAAAAAGAAGGATCAACATCAGGCGTGGTAAAAGTAAATAGACGAGAGCAAAAAAAAAGGGAAAAGAGTAAGTGAAAGCAAAATCATGGAGTCAGGTGAGTTAACCCCTGTGAATGATTTTAAGGTGCAAGTGTGAGTGACTTGTGTGGGCCCAAGTGTTACTAGGGGTGGCCGGAGATGCGTGTCTGGGGGTGGAGTAACCCTCTCAGGCTAACCGGATAAACGTAGGTGCGTGTGTTCCCTCCTACGTTATCCTGGACGCATTTGTGCTGCGTGCGTGAGTTGTGGTGATCCCAACACGCCGAACGCAGGCAAGGCCACAAGGGGGATGATGATCCTCCCCGCCGCCAGTACCTGAGGGTGCCCTCACTCATGTTTTGGTATGGTGTGTCATCCACCCTAATAATTTCTTTGTTTCTTTCCAGTAGATGGCGGACTGAGTAATCTTGGGGTTCCCAGCCCCCTATCTACCAGTTCAATGACTATATCAACCAGAAGGCCAACGAACCACTAAAATAGATACTAATGTCAAAAATTATATTAATCAATAAATGGCACACCTCTCATTACAATAAATAATAAACGTATTAAATGTAGCAATTCAGAGTTTGTTTTAATATTATTTATTACAAAAAGAAGAAGAATTTATATGTCCCCTGTGGAGATTCATCCACTGACAGTAAACGCAGCCCGCTGAATCAAACACAGACCACGACTGACACCCTAATTGACAACCAACTAACCTTACTTGATCACCACGATGTCGAGAGCTTCAACAATGGTGACCCCGGCAAAAAAGAAAAAATTTTTTTAACATGATAATTTAACTAGTTAATTAATAAAACATTTTTCTTTTTGTGCATTTGTTATAAACACAAAGTGAAATACATACTTTTTTGGTTAACTAATTGACAGAGTGAAATTATGAATAAGTGAAATTATCTATTTGTATCTATCTGTAGCAATTCAGAGTTTGTTTTAATATTATTTATTACAATTCAGAAGTGAGATAAACCCGAGATTGCTCACCAGCCAATCAAAAGGGGGCACGATAACAACGACTCAACGTTTATGTAAACTAAGTTTCTAATTCTTTTCTTTTGTTTTTCGTTTTCAGGAGACGTTAAACTGACACCGAAACCAAAATGGGCCGCGCTTCAAAAAAAGAGCGCAAAAGAACAAGGAGTCCATCTAATGACGGGGGGTCTAATAATTCTAAACGAATACCGCATTCAACAGCTAACTCGCTTGATGAGTTCACAAAGGTAATAACGAAGGTATTAAAACATAGCGAGAGCCAGCAGCAAGGCAGCGGCTTCAAGGGTGATACAGTACCCCTATTCGATCCTGAAGACAGGAGCCAAACGTCAGGTGCCTGGTGCAGTAAAGTCGATGAACTGAGAGAAGTCTTTAGATGGAGCGAAGAAGCTATGATTTACTTCGCCCTAGCCAAACCTAGCCGAAACCTGGTATAGAGGTTAAAATATTCATGGCGGGAGTGGAAAGCGAAGATACAGGAGAACTTCCCACCCCACACTGATTTCTACGAATCCCTAGTGAAAATGATAGATCGACGAAAGAAATCTAACGAAACCTATGAGAGATACTTCCACGAGAAAAGGGTGTTACTAAATGCTTGTGAAATCGGAGGAGAGAAAGCGGTCTCATGTCTTATCGTAGGACTGAATGACAGAGTGTTAAAGACAGGAGCTAAAGCAGCAAGGTACAACACACCAGAAAAATTATATCATTACCTCCGCGATGTCAATGAGGATTATCCATCGATGCACCAGATTTTGCATACAAAAGGAAATATAAACAAACAGCATGTAAGAGAGAGAAGAGTTCAGCTTCGAAGATTGCCGGTTGGAACGAATGCAACGACCGCCTGTTTTAAATGTGGCAAACAGGGACATTTTGCAAACCAGTGCCGATCGTCTTCCAACCAATTTAAAAGATGTCAACACTGTAGAAGTGACCAACATGAGGATAGTAAATGCCCGAAACTAACCCGGGATCAGGTAGTGGCCGTAGTACAAACTACAGCTACGGATAAAATGAACCAAAAATATTTTAAAAATGTTAAAGTCAACGGAATACCTACTAGAGCTTACGTGGATTTTGGAAGCTCATGCACGTTAATGACTCAGGCAGAAGCAAAGGGATTACAACTAAATATTGACGAATCAACCAAAACTAGGCTATATGGTTATGGGAAAGGAATGGTGACTAGCCAAGGCATTACGAAGGTGATAATTGAATTAGATGAAATCAAAACAGACCTCGATATTATAGTGGTGGCTGACGATCAACAAGAAATACCAATCATTGTCGGAAGGACCCTTACAGAACCTACACAAGTAACAGTAGTAAAAACGGCTAAGATGCTACAGTTCCCAAACAACGCTAATCACGAATTCGCGATATATCCTGAAACAAACCCAGGAGACATTAAGGTGATCCTATGGGAAGCGAAAACAAAAATAATTCCACCGCAACACACAGCAATAGTAAAAGTAATGACGGATCAGAACAGCGGGAACATTTTTATTGAGTCTTCATTAGACCAAAAGAAGGAAACGAGTCTTGCCTACCTCGATCACTTACCAACGTTAAGAACGACAAAACAAGCTGTTTACCCTTAGTGAACCTGTCGCAGTATGACCTAATAATCAAGAAGAATAAAGTGGTAGCACGAGGATGGCCTTGTAAGAAAGAGAAAGAACCGAAAGAAATAGTGGGAGACATCAATAGTAAAAATATACCCACCATAAATCCAGAAAATGTAATAGTCAGCGAGGTAACTGAGGACGTCAGAAATCAAGTACTAGCGACCCTAAAAGAATTTAGGGATTGTATTGCGTTATCAACCAACGAATTGGGTTGTGCTAAGTCAGCACAAATAAAAATACAGCTGAAAGAAGATAAACCATTCGCATTTCGACCTTGTCGAATGGCTGTAAAGGAACAAGAAATTGTAGCCAAAATTTTTAAAGACCTCTTGTCAAGCAACATCATTCGACCCTCAGATTCTAATTATACTTCACCGATTGTACTAGTCCGAAAAAGGAACGGAGAAACAAGACTCTGTATTGATTATCGGAAACTGAATTCCTTAACCATTAGTGACAATCATCCATTACCCAGAATTGATGACCAGATTGACAGGCTGCAAGGCGGAGTGTATTTTACTAGTTTAGATATGAAAAGTGGATACTACCAAATACCTCTAGAGGAAGAGTCAAAACACTATACAGCGTTCGTGACCCCAGCAGGTCAATACGAGTTTGAAAGGATGCCATTTGGCTTAACCAATGCCCCACGGACCTTCCAGGGATATATAAGCAGAATCCTCTCACCGATCCAGAATATAGCTGCTGTGTACATGGATGACGTACTACTTCATGCAAGAACAACAGAGAAGGCCTTAGAAGGACTAAAGAAAACGCTGCAGATATTCCGTAACGAACACATAACGCTTAACTTAAAAAAATGTTCTTTCTTAATGACTTCCGTTAATTTTTTGGGATTCGAATGCTCTGAGGGGAGGGTGAAACCAGGACAAGATAAAATTATAGCAGTGAAAAATTTTCCGAAACCAACGACCATACGCCATATAAGGCAATTCCTGGGGTTAACAGGATATTTTCGGCACTTTGTCAGAAACTATGCCATAATAGCAAGACCGCTGACTAGCTTGCTGCAGAAGGAGAGAAAATGGGAATGGACCAGCAGGGAAGAAAGCGCGTTTGAACAACTGAAAAATAACTTAATCCAGCGACCAGTATTAGCACTATTTGATCCGGAAGGCGACACAGAAGTTCATACGGATGCAAGTGCCAAAGGAATAGCGGGAATCCTAATGCAGCATCAGAAGGAGGGAAAATTGCACCCCGTAGCTTATTACAGCCGACAAACATCAAATGCAGAGAACAAATGCCATTCCTACGAGCTGGAGACCTTGGCGGTTGTGGACACGCTGCAGAAGTTTCGTGCCTATCTACTCGGATGCAACTTCACGGTTATTACCGATTGCAATTCATTGAAAGCTACGAGTAACAAGAAACCCCTCATCCCAAGGATTGTCCGTTGGTGGCTCCAGTTACAGGAGTATACCTTCGAAGTAAAATACCGACCGGGAAACCGCATGCAGCATGTCGACGCTTTAAGTCGAAATCCGATCAAGACAATTAACTATGAAAGCGTCCTACGGATAACTCAGGACGATTGGGTCCTGTCAGGCCAGTTGACAGATACAAAAATTAGAGAAATACACAACGTGCTATCCCATCTACCTAAATCAGAATACGAAAGGAACATTCATGACAACTATAAGCTGCAGGACGGCAGGATATACAGGAAGACAAAAGAAGGAATACAGTGGGTCGTACCCAAGGGTATGCGAAGACAGGTAGTGCAGGCCGCACATGATGAACTGGGCCATTTCTCAACCGAGAAAACCCTTCGACGATTGTGCGAATATTATTGGTTCCCGCAGATGCATGGGTATGTGGAAAAATACTTGGCAACCTGCATCAGATGTCTTTATAATAAGCGGAAGGCAGGAAAGAAAGAAGGATACCTACACCCAATACCGAAACCAGAGGAACCAATGAGTGTGATTCATATTGATCACCTGGGACCATTCCCGAAAAGCAAACGAGGAAACTCGTATATAATAGCCATGGACGACGCATTCACAAAATTTCTTTTCATACGCGCAGTCAAAACAACCCAAACAAAACCAGTTGTCGAATGTTGCAAGGACATCCTTAGAGTGTATGGCGCTCCGAAAATAATAATATCGGACAGAGGAAGTGCATTCACCTCTGCGTACTTCTATAAGTTCTGCAAACAGAACGGAATTAAACACATAAAGAATGCTGTAGCCACCCCGAGAGCCAATGGACAAGTCGAAAGGCTGAACCGTTCCATACTGACCGTGATGATGACCTCAATTTAGGACGAGACAACTTGGGACCAGACCGTGAAGCAAACCCAGTTTGCCATTAATAACGTAGTCAACAAAAGCACTGGTAAAACCCCGAGTGAATTACTGTATGGATTCAGACCAAGAAAGGGAAATGATGCTATTCTAACCAATGAAATAGCAGTGACCTCGAAAATGGTACAAGACCTAGCTACTCAGCGAAGAGATGCCACGGAAAACATCAAGCAAGCACAACGAACTCAGCAGGTAAACTTCAACGCCCGGCATAAGTCGCCTAAGAAATATTATAAGGGAGATCTGGTACTCATCGAAAAGGTCGAGGTGGCGCCCCATACGAGCCGAAGCTGTTGGCCCCTTTTAGTGGGCCGTTTGTGGTGAAGGAGAGTTTACCTAATGATAGGTATGTAATAGGTGACATGGATGGTACGCATCGGACCTCCCGACAAAAGGGATACCAGCAAGTGGTCGCGGTCGATAAAATCAAGCCCTTCGAGTATCAAACCGGACTCTCGGACGACGAGGAAGAGAGTGGTGATGACTCGGGACGAGTCATATGCAGGATGGCTGAACTGTAAGTAAATTTTAGTAGTATAGACCCTAAGGTGAGTGAATGGGTGAATGGGCCTTTAGGCATTGGTACTTCAGTAGGAAAGAATCTAGTACGATAAGTTCCGCTGGAGAAGGAAAAGTGTGATGTGGCAGATAGCTGTCAAAAAAAATATATAGAAAACGACACACGTGAACAAGCAGCAGCATTTTGCAAGTAGAGATAACAAAAAAGGAAGAAACTAAATACCGATTATAGCAAAAAGAAGGATCAACATCAGGCGTGGTAAAAGTAAATAGACGAGAGCAAAAAAAAAGGGAAAAGAGTAAGTGAAAGCAAAATCATGGAGTCAGGTGAGTTAACCCCTGTGAATGATTTTAAGGTGCAAGTGTGAGTGACTTGTGTGGGCCCAAGTGTTACTAGGGGTGGCCGGAGATGCGTGTCTGGGGGTGGAGTAACCCTCTCAGGCTAGCCGGATAAACGTAGGTGCGTGTGTTCCCTCCTACGTTATCCTGGACGCATTTGTGCTGCGTGCGTGAGCTGTGGTGATCCCAACACACGAACGCAGGCAAGGCCACAAGGGGGATGGTGATCCTCCCCGCCGCCAGTACCTGAGGGTACCCTCACTCATGTTTTCGTATGGTGTGTCATCCACCCTAATAATTTCTTTGTTTACTTTCCAGTAGATGGCGGACTGAGTAATCTCGGGGTTTCCGGCCCCCTATCTACCAGTTCAATGACTATATCAACCAGAAGGCCAACAAACCACTAAAATAGATACTAATGTCAAAAATTGTATTAATCAATAAATGGCACACCTCTCATCACAATAAATCATAAACGTATTAAATGTAGCAATTCAGAGTTTGTTTTAATATTATTTATTACAAAAAGAAGAAGAATTCATTTGTCCCCTGTGGAGATTCATCCACTGACAGTAAACGCAGCCCGCTGAATCAAACACAGCCTACGACTGACAGCCTAATTGACAACCAACTAACCTTACTTGATCACCACGATGTCGAGAGCTTCAACAATGGTGACCCGGCAAAAAAATTTTTTTAACATGATAGTTTAACTAGTTAACTAATAAAACATTTTTCTTTTTGTGCATTTGTTATAAACACAAAGTGAAATACATACTTTTTTGGTTAACTAATTGACAGAGTGAAATTATGAATAAGTGAAATTATCATCATAACTGTAAATAAATAAAACAAAAAACTTTTTTGTGCATTTTACAAAAGGGATAAGTGAAATGCATGCCCTTTTAAATATGAGAGTAAAAACAAAAAAAACATTTAATGATTTTCATATATTCATATTCATATAATACACATATTCATAAGAAATATATTTTTAGATAATGATACATTATGATAATGATTCCATCTCGGCGATTACAAATCGCTGGACAATGTTGGTTTCATCAACGTTTCGGTGATCAAGCAAGAAAATGTGCCCAACCCTGCACCTACACACTGCCACCAAAGAACTAAATGGATCTACGTCGATAGCGGCATCGAACGTAGCACAACCATCACGCCGCCTCTTCATTTTTGACAACACAACCAACCTAGAATTTCTAATTGACACAGGCGCAGCTGTTTCTGTCATTCCAAAAAGCAAATTTCCATCATTCAAAACTCAACAACATTATAAGCTAATCACAGCAAGTGGTTCCCCCATCAACACTTTCGGCACAAAACAACTCACCGTAGATTTAAATCTACGTCGCAAATTTGATCACACTTTCATGGTAGCAGCCGTCGATCATGCTGTTTTGGGAGCCGATTTTCTCTACAAATACAACCTCTCAGTGAACATGAGAGATAGAAAATTAAAACACGAATCAAATTCACCTTGTGTCAATTGCATAGCACGTTCAACCAACCCAAGTTCGCAAAAGCCACACATCTGTAACGATCAATATGGTCAAATACTAGAACAGTATCCAGCTCTCAAAGCTCCTCCCGATTTCACGGCAAAAGTCAGCCACAACACAGTTCACCGCATAATTAAAAATCCAATGAATCCTCGAAATTAGGACAGCATACGTTTTCTACTGACGTTTCTCATTTCGTATAGTATTTGAGACATATCGACATCCAAGACAGTCCCTTATATACTTCTATGCGTAAAACTCACTAACTTTGCTAGTCCACAATTTGAACGTTGGCAGGTTATGTTACGTTTGCAGTATTATGAATTAAAACCAAGTAAATATTTTATGCAATTTCTTTTATTTTTTATTTAATAAAAAGTTTTAAATTTCACAATTTGAATATAAACAAAAATTTTATTCATCGGGTTTGCAACTTTGGAAACGACCACCTGCTCACATTCTTTCAAAGCCAGCTTCTGCATCATAATTTCTACAGAATGAAAAAAGAAGAAAAAATAAAAGAAAAAAATGAGTTTACGTTTCAATAAAATTATAATCTTTTAAAAATTTTTTATACATAAGAATTCTGCATATCGTTTTTTTTTTATTTTGGGAATTTCTTTACTCACTGGCTTTTTTTGATATTTTTAACAAGATATGGTGACCAACGAAAATTTTGCTAAAGTTACCTGAACAAACTTACCCACTAGGGCTTTGTGCCGCTCTGTGCTTATTTTTCCATTTATTAAAGCTATTTTAGATTTGCCACTTCCGTTGAAAGCTGCCCATATTCATTACAGAGCCTCCTTCTAAATGAATCGTTTTTTATTTTCTCAAATCATGCCAATAGTGTTTCAAACCATCGGGACCATCAAGATTTTTATTTTCGTCACTATAAAGGCTCTTGACCACAATAAATTTTGTTAAGTACATTTTCATCTGAATTGCAACCGAGCCAAGATATGGTGATTTTTTTTTGGAACTCGATAAATTTTAAATTTTTGTGTAATTCAGCAGTTTTCCAATCAGATGCGAACTGCCAAAGAAAAATATATTAATGAGACAAAATACTCCAACTCTTCTTTGGAATGGGCATTATGTACGATGATAACAAATAAAATTATCACGCTCTGAACACACTTTTATGTCAAAAGACTTTAATTTTGATAAATTCTGTTTAATATTTCTGCGCATAGTAAATTCTGTGTTTTCAAAGTAAGGTGAAACTTAAACTACAGTCATTTATTGAATTTTAGAAAAATACAATACAGAACCGAAAATTTCTGATGATACACACGGTGTATCCTTTGCTTATTAGGTAAATGATACACAGTGCGTCATGGGTCCCGAAAGTATTAACCTTTCCTCCTTAAAGCTGCTTTTTTGAGTTTAACAAGCATCCTTTTAGTTTTTGAAAGAATTTCAGCCTTTTCTAGTAAATGTCAGACAAAAAGAAAATACGAGTCTCTTAGTTTTTAATAAAGTTTAGCATATTTAAAATACAAGAAAATCAAAGTTTCCTTATTTAAAGTGGCGCAATTCAGCCTAATTTTTCAATTGCATCTATACCACGATAATTGTGCCACACCACAGCATGGAAATCAAGAAGTTGTATTTTGGTTCATATACAGAATTAAAGATTAGTTTAGTATTTTCTGAAGATTAAACTCTCCCACCCACCAAATAAACGCATTCGTTTATATTTTATTTGATTTTATTTACATACATATTCTTAAATATTTATAAATATGCATATATATATAAACGTATAGTATATGTATAAAAAGTTTCACACTTAAAAACATTTCAAAATTTTGCCAAAATTTGATTATTTGTGATTTTAACATACCAACATAAAACTAAACATAAGTTAATAACATAAAATATGCTCATATAAAAACACTAAATCCAGTTCAGTGCACTAAGTGCTCACTGTCTAATAGCAGTAATGCCATGCAATTTTTTACCAGGCTGCGTTTACTTTGATACACTTTTTTACTTTTTATACCACTTATTACTTTTTATAACTTTTATACACTCTAAGTAAATAAAAGAAAAATAAATTTAAAATTTAAAGAAAAAGAAGTGAAAAATAACATGGCAGCAGTCAATAATGATTATATGCAGAAAGTCATAAAATCTCAACAGGAGGTGATAGAAAAGTTGACCCAAAAAGTTAAAGAATTGGAAGATAAACTCAATCCAAGTCTGAGAGAACTCAAGACTCCTCTGCAACTACTTTTAGCTCCATCTTCAGATCTGCCGAACACCACAGAATACTCAACAGATGAAGAGCAATTAGAAAAAGATTTATCGAATGTCCGTCAAAATAAAAAAAGAAGGCATACCAAAACAAAATCTTCACCGGAAAATTCACAAATAAAACCAATAAAAACAACCAACATCCAAACAGTGGAAGAGCCAGCAGCAATAAAACCAGTCCCTTTACCACCACCTATATATATGTATGTCTGATTTCAACACATTCAGGAACAAACTAATATCAATAAGCAAGAAAACAATACAGTTCAGAGCAATAAGTAATTACAACTTAAGAATAACCATCGCTAACGCCGATGACTACAGAAAAACAAAATCCTTACAAGAGGCAATGAAAAGTGTTGAACAAATACAATTCCATACATATCAAATGAAAGAAGATCGAACTTACAAAATCGTCATCAGAGGATTGCCATGTAGCATCCATCATGAAGAAATTAAAGCCGATCTTGAGAATCTCTTGAGAAACATTGCAAAGTAACTATAGAGCCACCAAGAAAAATAACAAGTATTTCTCGATGTACAAACTGCCAGCAGCTCGGGCATACCAAAAGCTTCTGTAAAAGGGAGCCAAGATGTGTTAAATGTGCCCAAAATCGTCACTACAAAGACTGTAAAAAAAAAATTAGAAAGTCCACCAATATGTATACGGTGCAGTGAAACAGGTCACACCGCAAATTATAAAGGATGCCCTGCCTATCAAGCTAAAATAAAGAATTACAAAACAAGTAAAACAACAGTGACGCAACGACTGCAGACCGCGATGATATCAGCTACCACACAAGTCATAACAAGCATATCCTATGCACAAGCAACAAAAGGTCAAGCATCAGTAATACATGAAACTTCCACTAACGACAAGGGCAACATTCCAAGCAGCGAGGCACATAGCAAAGATATCTTAGCGATACTTGAGCAAATTCAAAACTCATTGAAAGAATTAACCTGCAGAGTGGAAAAACTTGAACGTAAAACCATTCCACTGTAAAATACAAAGAAAAATAAGGAAATTAACTCAAGTTCAAAGAAAACAAAATGAACTCGACAAAAATAATGACTTGGGATTCGAATGGGCTGCATGCACGAGCCCAAGAACTAGAGCAATACCTCCACTCAAACAACATCGATGTAGGGCTTATCTCAGAAACACATTTCACAAACAAAAATTACATTAAGATCAAAGGCTATCAAGCATACTGGACAACCCATCCCAGTGAAAGAGCTATGGTGGCCCTGCAGTAATTATAAAAGAAAACATTTTTTTTTTTTTTTTAAACATTCCATTACTTACTACAATCTTAATCTTAATTAATTTATTAGTATTATTGATATTAGCTATATGTTACTTAAGTTATTGTTAAGTGTGGGAGTTCTGTCCAGTGATCAGTTCCCTATGATATTGTTACGTTTTATATATATGTTAATTCATGTGGCTTGATGCGCTGAAGTCTTCTCCGTTGTCCAGTTATATCAAGTAATTTAATTGCTTCTATGTTGGTGTGATATAGAAGCCGTGTCTCATGTCTGGTCGCATATTCGTGAATGACCTCTTCAACCCATTTAATTTTTAGGTCGTGATGGAGTTCTTTGTTCGTCATAAATCTGTACGCGTTCGTAATCAATCTCAAGAACTTATTTTGGCATTTTTGGATGATTTCCCTGTTTGATTTGCGTGTACATCCCCATATCTGAATACCGTAAGTCCAGATTGGTTTAATTATAGACAGGTATAACAGCCTTTTGTTTTTTAGTTCAAGTTGAGAATGCTTCCCAATTAGCCAGTATAATTTGCTTGTTTGTTGTTTAATCTGTTTTGCTTTCTGCCTCACGTGGTGCTTCCAGTTAAGTTTAGAGTCTAGGTGGAGGCCCAAGTATCTAGCTGATTCAGCTTGGAGGACACGTTCACCGTCAAGATATATGTTGACGTTATTATTTTTTCTCTTCAGTGTGTATGTCACTTGGACTGATTTGGTTCTGTTGAGCTTAATTTTCCAATCATTGGTCAAAAGAAAACATAAAACATCAACAACACACATCAATGCGAAAAAATTACATACAAGTCTCAACTATCACAAATCAATGCAACAACAACAACTCAGACCTAAATCTAGCGGCTGCTTGCTGCCCACCAAAGTACGTACCAACGAAGCAGCAGTTTCAACTCATCTTCAAACAGCTTGGACCAAAGTTTATAATGGGAGGTGACTTCAACATTAAACATACAGCTTGGGGGTCAAGACTCATATCGCCAGGCAAAGGCAATGAACTCTTAAGAGCAATTCAAGAAAATGATTGCAATTATCAAACAACGAATAAACCAACATACTGGCCCTCAGATCCAGATAAGATACCAGACCTACTAGACTTCTTCATTACAAAAGGAGTCCCTTCGAACTACATGAAAACAAACGACAGCTATGATCTGAGCTCAGACCACACTCCAGCGCTGCTAACTATAGAAGCAAAGGTAATGCCAAAAAATAAGAAGAAAAACTTAACAAACAAATATACAGACTGGGAGTTATTCAGAGAAAATCTAGAACAACATATCGATCTAAAAATAAAACTTAAGAGCAAGAACGACTTAGAGAATCAATCTAAAGCAATCATTGAATTAATTAGAAAGGCAGAAATCCTAGCCATGCACCAACCAAAAAATGATACCAACTAGGCAGGCCTTACCTACACGGCGGACATAAGAGAGTGCATTAAAGAAAGAAGAAAAGCGCGCAGGAACTGGCATTCCTCCAGAAATCCAGTAGACAAAAACAAATTCAATAGCATTAGCAATAAAGTCAACACCTTGATAAAAATATACAAAACAGAAAGTTTCAACAAATTCATGAGCGAAATAGGCCCAGAAAAAGACAAAGGATATACATTATGGAAGGCAACACGTAAATTTAAACGTCCACAACAAAGAATACCGCCACTACGAAACCAACAAGGTAAATGGGTACTCAAAGAGGAAGAAAAAGCCGAACTGTTTGCTCAATACTTAGCAACAGTCTTCAAGCCACATGATATTCAATCCGGAATAAAAACCAGTCCAAATTACCAACAGTATAAAGAAATAAAAAAGATCACTGCCACTGAAGTAGCGCTTGAGATAGACAAAAACTTGAACATTAAAAAATCTCCTCGGGTGGACCAAATTACACCTAGAGTTCTAAAAGAACTGCCGGCAAAGCAGTTAAGTTGCTTACATACCTGTATAACGCCTGCATAAGACATCAGTATGTACCAGAAAGCTTTAAAACTGCACAGATAATTATGATTAAAAAACCAGGTAAACCGGCTGAAGAAACCTCCTCATACAGACCGATATCACTGCTGTCAACAGTCGCAAAGATATTCGAAAAACTTCTACTAAAACGACTAAAGCCACTTATAAAAATTCCTGACTTTCAATACGGATTCAGAAACAACCACTCCACAATAGACCAGGTACACAGAAGAACAAGTAAAATATAACAGGCCTTCGAAGAAAAGAAATACTGTTGCGCGGTATTCTTAGATGTAGCTCAGGCATTCGACAGAGTTTGGTATAAAGGGCTCATATATAAAATGAGCATGCAGCTACCTCAAAATCACTGCAAACTGATGGAATCATACTTAACAAATCGAAAATTCAGAGTACAATATGAAGACGCTAAGTCTAACTTCTATCCAGTGCAGGCAGGAATCCCACAAGGTAGTGTGCTGGAACCACTGCTATACCTGATATACCTCTGATATACCTACAACAGAAGACACATGCATCGGCACATTTGCTGATGACACAGTAATAATATCAAGTGATAAAACACAAAAAAAAGCTGTGGAAAAAATTCAGACTACACTATTTCAAGTCAGCAAATCAAGATCAAGAAGATCAAACTCAATAGAACCAAATCAACTTACGTAACATAAACGATGAGGAAAAAAGTAAACAACTTGCATACATATATCAAAGGTCTACATCTAGATTCCAAATTAAATTGGAAATTTCATGTGCGACAGAAAGCCAAACAAATCAAAGAAATAATAAGGAAGTACTACTGATTAATTTGATACAAATCGCAACTGAATCTAAGGAACAAAAGATTAATATATATGACAATTATAAAGCCAATCTGGACACACGGAATACAACTATGGGGATGTATGCATGAATGCAACATAAAAAACATTCAAACTTGTCAAAATAAGATCCTACGACTAATAACTAACTCATACCAATACGTGACAAACAAAGAGATACATGAAGATCTAAAAATAAAATGGGTAAAAGAAGTCATCCAAGAACACGCTGCCAAACATGAAAAAAGACTCCATCATCACCCTAACATAGAAGCTGTACTACTGCTGAACACAACAAGCCAGACAAGACGGCTTCACCGCAAGAAACCGCATGACTCAACATAGTAATGCTAACACTTATAGGGAACAGATCACTGGATCTTCACTCCCGCACACGTCACACACACTTAGTTAATAGTACTAATAAATTAATTGTAAATAGATTAAGATTGTAGTAAACAAACACTGAATAAAAAAAAAAATTGAATTTTTTTTTACCATAAGATTGAATGACATAAAATTGTTTTGAGATGTCTTAATCCACCTATATCCTTGACCTTTTCTTTGGTTTTTTTAAATTTTTTTTCAGGTGGTGTCGGCCCCACCATCTAATGTACGGCCTAAAGAGCTTCTCTCTTTAGTTGAGAGGGATGCAGCAATGGCCCATTCCCTCATTGATATCTTTGCTTCTTTTTGAGTAGTCTCTCCCCCTGGACGCGTTTTTTTTGTGACCCATGTGCTGCATAATGCAGCATTACCTTTTGCGAGATATGTTTCCAAGTTGCTGTGACAAGACCCTACTTTATGCTCTACCACTATAGCCACGCCTAGCAAGCTCACAACCAAGTCACAGCCAAAGCAACTGGTGAATTGGGCATGTCATAGGGGTGTGTATTTTTTCAAAAGTGTATTTGTTTATTACAATTTGACAATTTTTAAATTTTGTTAAATTATAGGCAGCTATTTTCAATTTAAGTTTATGCAGTTTTGCTTTATACGAGTATATGGTTTATCGATATTTTTAGTTATAATTAAACCAAGTGCAATTTCTTTTATTTCTGTAACTGTATACCTACCCGTTACACAATTTGCTTCTTTAAAATTTATAGTATTATTAATGTATTTATCTTCAATTGTTATTAGGTCTTTCTTAAACTTGTCTTTTACCCTAGTTTTATAGATATTATTCATGCTATAAATTACGATTAAGAGTTCCAAATTAAGTTCAAGTTGCGTGCTTAAGAAGTATGGTCTTTCGAATTCATAATTCTCCCTTGAGCTGATTTAGTAATGTACCTCGGAAGACCAAATCAGCAAGATTTTATTTGCTGCTGACATAATTCAATGTCTTACCTTGTGTCAATTCTAAAATAGCGAAGAAACGATTGAGAAACGAAGTATACATCCTTTTGGAAGAGAAAAAACATATATTGTCAAATTCATTCTGTAATGAACTTTGGCTCGGAAAACTCAGTAACATGGTTGATATCTTTGAAAAACTTAATGATCTGAACTTGAGTTTGCAGGAAAAGAACACAAACATGTTTATATTGAGCAATAAAATTGAGGCTTTTAAGAACAAACTGATACAAAGTAGGCAAAGTACATTAAACAAAAACAATATAGAAATGTTCCCGTGCTTTTCTGACTTCATTAAAGAAAATAATATAGATTTTTTGTTATTTAAAGAATTAATTTCCCGTCATATGATGAAAATGGGAGAAAAATTTTTAAAAAATTTCCAGCTAATACATCGGGTTGGATCTCCAATCCATTCTAATTCGATATTTTTGATTCCAATATTTCTCTGAATGAAAAAGAACAGTTAATTGATATTTCAAGTGAGGAAGCACTACGCAGTTCAAGTCTCTACCATGCTAAAAATTCTGGCTATCCATTGGAAGCGAATATACCAATTTGAAAAAAATAGCAATAAATAATTTAATTCAATTTGCATCAACTTACCTTTGTGAAACAGGCTTTTCAAAATTAGTTGCAATCAAAACAAAATATCGCTCTCGATTGGATCCGCAGAGTGACCTACGGCTGGCGATTCGAATATACATCCGAATATAGAAGAAGTCATGAGCAATTTACAATCGCATACCTCGCGTTAATAAAATAATTATTTTATAACATTGATTCCCAAACGGTGGTTCAACTGATAAAAAACGTATAGCTAATTTATTAGTGAAAGAGAATTTTACAAGAATGTTGAATGAATAAAATGTTGAAGAATGGGTCTAGCATTATTAAACAATCAAAGCAGTGGATTAAAGTCAGCAGCTTTGCAACAAAAAAAAGGCAAAGTCCTTTTGATTTACAAGTCATGGCCAGTGACTTTTGGGTAGCCAAAAAAATTGATTACCTTAAAAAGATAGTCCACATAAGAGAAGAACTCATTGAAGACTTCTTGATTAACTTAACGAAAAGGCTAGTTTGCCTGGTTTGAGAGGCATATTTTACCATAAAAATACATCACAAATGTGGTTTTTCAATAAAAAAAATTGAAAATTTAATTTACAAAATGTAAGAGCATCCACATCATTTACGTGCATCAGCTATGCTTGGATCGAATTCAGGGTTTCAAAAAAGAGTTAAGAGTTAATTTGCCCTTGGTACTTAAACACTCCCAGAGCCTTTGCGAGAAGTACTAAAATCTTTAATTAACATCGTTAATTATATTGAATCTAGTGCTCTTATTACATGTCTGTTCAAAGAACTCTGCAAAGACATGAATTCTGAACATGAAACTCTTTTATACTACACTGCTGGTTGTTAACGTTTCCTTTGGTTATCCAAACTAACTAACTAATGAAGATTGGATTCAAAGAGTTGCTTTTTTATCAGATATCTTCAGTCAGTTAAACCACTCAAATTTGAAGCTCCAGATATTCTGAATAACTTCGTTTCTAAGCTTAAAAATTGGAGACTTCAAGGAAATTTTGCACTGCTTAAACACCTTTGCACTTAAATTGAAGAATCAGAAAACTACATAGCGGGAAATCTTAAAGAAGAAATTTAAAATCACATTCAATTCCTTGAAAAAGAAATAAAAAATTATTTCCCAGAGCTGTTTGAGCAAGAAACTAAACTAGTAAAGAACCTATTTCAGTCTTTATTGGTTGTAGCTGACGTTCCAGATGCAATTCAAGATGAGTTTTAAGATCTTCGGAATGATTCAGCAGCTAAAGATTTATTTCAAGAAAAGCCGCTGGCTGAATTTTGGTGTGCTCTGCATCGCTCTTATCCTAAGACCTATCTGAGACCCTACTTCCAAAGGCAATACCAAAATCAGCCACATCCAAGACCTATGCAGCAAACATTCTCGAAGGTAATATCACGTCCAGAATCAATGGACATCGATAGGCGTATGCATTCAAAGCAACTGAATTATGCCACCAGGCCACAAAACCGGCAATTCATGCAGAAGCGATACCATTCGGGTAATTCTCAACAAGTTAATTCTCCTAATAAATATCAAAGGATCTATCATACCAATATTGACAAAACCCAAAATGAGAAATCAATAAAAGCAAACGATGAACATTATAATGACATTGGAAATAATTCCAGCCCATCGTTCGATAATTATCTCGATACTTATATAACACCTTCCTTTGGCTCAACCGAAAATCTTGATGACATTCATTTTTTAGGATAAAGCGATCTTCACTTCTATACTTCGAATTTACCAACCGAAGTGGAGAGATTTTACAATTTTAAATAGATACTGGCTCAAATAAGAATTACGTTAAGCCAAAGCATATTAAAAACCCAATACAAAATGATAAACCTTCTGTTGCAAGTTTGGTAGGAGGAAATATTAAAATAACCCATCATGCGTATTGTTTAACTTTGAGGTTTATTAACCGTGGACTTTGCTCCCACGGTTAATCAACCTCATTTAAGAAGTCAGCAAAATTTTGTTAGTTTGCTTACATTGTTGCACACAAGACGCAATGTAAGCAAACTAACAAGAAATTAGTTTTTGCCACCGGATGCCACTTGGGTGGCTCAGCATATTTGGCTGGGCATAAAAATTTTTAATAATTTGGTAGAGGCTACAGTCCACAAGTAGAGCTAGGACAACGAAGTTGTCAATTTAATTAATTTATTATGTACTTATAAATCAATCATAAAAATAATACAGTTTTAGTGTTTTTAATTGTACTAAAAGTTAAACAAGTGGTCCTTCGAGCAAAGATTTGCATTATTTTAGTAAGCGTGACGCGTTTGGTTTTTTTTTGTTTTCTGATTTGTGTTAAGTTAAACCATGTTTAATAAAAAAAAAAAAAAAAGTGTACTAAAATCTCATTTTTTTAAAAAACCAACCATTTAAACCACGTTTAATTAAAAAAGTTTACTATAAGCTCATTTTTAAAATAAAAATCCTCTAAACATTTTTATTATTTAAGTCGATTGTTCATTTTAGTTTCAATCTTTTACTATTATATTTTATTTAAAATTGGTCAAAAAACATAAACAATTATAAAATAAAGATAATATTTGAAAATATGTTAAAAGTCTAGTTGTTTTTTTTTTTAAATTCTTCTTAATAATTCTTAATAACTAATAGTAATTCTTTTTGATTGTAAAAAAAAAAAAAAACATTTTACAAGTGAAAGTGGGAAATCAAGGAAAACAGGAAAACTCAAAAGTCACGTTGCTGAATTGTGCATCATCTAGTATAAATAAGGTATATATTTTCAATTTCAGTTATTATTAGAAAATATTACCTTAACACAATCCAAGTTGGTTTTTGTAAGCCGTTTTTAAATAAAACGCAGTCTACGTTGGTTTTTGTAAGCCGTTTTTAGTCAAAACGCAGTCTACGTTTGCTGTTGTAAGCCGTTTTTAAATAAAACGCAGTCTACGTTTGCTTTTGTAAGCCGTTTTTAGATAAAACGCAGTCTACGTTTGCTTTTGTAAGCCGTTTTTAGTCAAAACGCAGTCTACGTTTGCTGTTGTAAGCCGTTTTTAGATAAAACGCAGTCTACGTTGGCTATTGTAAGCCGTTTTTAGATAAAACGCAGTCTACGTTGGCTATTGTAAGCCGTTTTTAGATAAAACGCAGTTGTAAGCCGTTTTTAGATAAAACGCAGTCTACGTTTGCTATTGTAAGCCGTTTTTAGATAAAACGCAGTCTACGTTGCATTTGTAAGCCGTTTTTAGTCAAAACGCAGTCTACGTTTGCTGTTGTAAGCCGTTTTTAGATAAAACGCAGTCTACGTTGCATTTGTAAGCCGTTTTTAGTCAAAACGCAGTCTACGTTTGCTGTTGTAAGCCGTTTTTAAATAAAACGCAGTCTACGTTGGTTTTTGTAAGCCGTTTTTGAATAAACGCTTTCTACGTTTGCTGTTGTAAGCCGTTTTTAGATAAGACGCAGTCTACGTTGGTTTTTGTAAGCCGTTTTTAGTCAAAACGCAGTCTACGTTTGCTGTTGTAAGCCGTTTTTAAATAAAACGCAGTCTACGTTGGTTTTTGTAAGCCGTTTTTAGATAAAACGCAGTCTACGTTTGCTTTTGTAAGCCGTTTTTAGTCAAAACGCAGTTGTAAGCCGTTTTTAGATAAAACGCAGTCTACGTTTGCTATTGTAAGCCGTTTTTAGATAAAACGCAGTCTACGTTGGTTTTTGTAAGCCGTTTTTAGTCAAAACGCAGTCTACGTTTGCTGTTGTAAGCCGTTTTTAGATAAAACGCAGTCTACGTTGGTTTTTGTAAGCCGTTTTTAGTCAAAACGCAGTCTACGTTTGCTGTTGTAAGCCGTTTTTAGATAAAACGCAGTCTACGTTGGTTTTTGTAAGCCGTTTTTAGTCAAAAGGCAGTCTACGTTTGCTGTTGTAAGCCGTTTTTAAATAAAACGCAGTCTACGTTGGTTTTTTCTACGTTTGCTGTTGTAAGCCGTTTTTAGATAAAACGCAGTCTACGTTGGTTTTTGTAAGCCGTTTTTAGTCAAAACGCAGTCTACGTTTGCTGTTGTAAGCCGTTTTTAAATAAAACGCAGTCTACGTTTGCTGTTGTAAGCCGTTTTTAGATAAAACGCAGTCTACGTTGGTTTTTGTAAGCCGTTTTTAGTCAAAACGCAGTCTACGTTTGCTGTTGTAAGCCGTTTTTAGATAAAACGCAGTCTACGTTGGTTTTTGTAAGCCGTTTTTAAATAAAACGCAGTCTACGTTGGTTTTTGTAAGCCGTTTTTGAATAAACGCTTTCTACGTTTGCTGTTGTAAGCCGTTTTTAGATAAGACGCAGTCTACGTTGGTTTTTGTAAGCCGTTTTTAGTCAAAACGCAGTCTACGTTTGCTGTTGTAAGCCGTTTTTAAATAAAACGCAGTCTACGTTGGTTTTTGTAAGCCGTTTTTAGATAAAACGCAGTCTACGTTTGCTTTTGTAAGCCGTTTTTAGTCAAAACGCAGTTGTAAGCCGTTTTTAGATAAAACGCAGTCTACGTTTGCTATTGTAAGCCGTTTTTAGATAAAACGCAGTCTACGTTGGTTTTTGTAAGCCGTTTTTAGTCAAAACGCAGTCTACGTTTGCTGTTGTAAGCCGTTTTTAGATAAAACGCAGTCTACGTTGCATTTGTAAGCCGTTTTTAGTCAAAACGCAGTCTACGTTTGCTGTTGTAAGCCGTTTTTAAATAAAACGCAGTCTACGTTGGTTTTTGTAAGCCGTTTTTGAATAAACGCTTTCTACGTTTGCTGTTGTAAGCCGTTTTTAGATAAGACGCAGTCTACGTTGGTTTTTGTAAGCCGTTTTTAGTCAAAACGCAGTCTACGTTTGCTGTTGTAAGCCGTTTTTAAATAAAACGCAGTCTACGTTGGTTTTTGTAAGCCGTTTTTAGATAAAACGCAGTCTACGTTTGCTTTTGTAAGCCGTTTTTAGTCAAAACGCAGTTGTAAGCCGTTTTTAGATAAAACGCAGTCTACGTTTGCTATTGTAAGCCGTTTTTAGATAAAACGCAGTCTACGTTGGTTTTTGTAAGCCGTTTTTAGTCAAAACGCAGTCTACGTTTGCTGTTGTAAGCCGTTTTTAGATAAAACGCAGTCTACGTTGGTTTTTGTAAGCCGTTTTTAGTCAAAACGCAGTCTACGTTTGCTGTTGTAAGCCGTTTTTAGATAAAACGCAGTCTACGTTGGTTTTTGTAAGCCGTTTTTAGTCAAAAGGCAGTCTACGTTTGCTGTTGTAAGCCGTTTTTAAATAAAACGCAGTCTACGTTGGTTTTTTCTACGTTTGCTGTTGTAAGCCGTTTTTAGATAAAACGCAGTCTACGTTGGTTTTTGTAAGCCGTTTTTAGTCAAAACGCAGTCTACGTTTGCTGTTGTAAGCCGTTTTTAAATAAAACGCAGTCTACGTTTGCTGTTGTAAGCCGTTTTTAGATAAAACGCAGTCTACGTTGGTTTTTGTAAGCCGTTTTTAGTCAAAACGCAGTCTACGTTTGCTGTTGTAAGCCGTTTTTAGATAAAACGCAGTCTACGTTGGTTTTTGTAAGCCGTTTTTAAATAAAACGCAGTCTACGTTGGTTTTTGTAAGCCGTTTTTGAATAAACGCTTTCTACGTTTGCTGTTGTAAGCCGTTTTTAGATAAGACGCAGTCTACGTTGGTTTTTGTAAGCCGTTTTTAGTCAAAACGCAGTCTACGTTTGCTGTTGTAAGCCGTTTTTAAATAAAACGCAGTCTACGTTGGTTTTTGTAAGCCGTTTTTAGATAAAACGCAGTCTACGTTTGCTTTTGTAAGCCGTTTTTAGTCAAAACGCAGTTGTAAGCCGTTTTTAGATAAAACGCAGTCTACGTTTGCTATTGTAAGCCGTTTTTAGATAAAACGCAGTCTACGTTGGTTTTTGTAAGCCGTTTTTAGTCAAAACGCAGTCTACGTTTGCTGTTGTAAGCCGTTTTTAGATAAAACGCAGTCTACGTTGGTTTTTGTAAGCCGTTTTTAGTCAAAACGCAGTCTACGTTTGCTGTTGTAAGCCGTTTTTAGTCAAAACGCCTTCTACGTTTGCTATTGTAAGCCGTTTTTAGATAAAACGCAGTCTACGTTGGTTTTTGTAAGCCGTTTTTGAATAAACGCTTTCTACGTTTGCTGTTGTAAGCCGTTTTTAGATAAAACGCAGTCTACGTTGGGTTTTGTAAGCCGTTTCTTGGAAAACGCAGTCTACGTTTGCTGTTGTAAGCCGTTTTTAGATAAAACGCCTTCTACGTTTGCTTTTGTAAGACGTTTTTTGATAAACGCAATCCCTTTGCTTAAATATGGCTGACCCGAAAGATACCCTTAAATCACTACGTGAAGTCGTGGATTTATTAGCAACAAACTTCACAAATGTCAAGAAATTAAGTACACAAAAAAGAAGCATAGAAAGATTGTCACAGTGCTTAGACAATCTAAAATTATGGGAACATCAAATTCTCAACTATTATAAGGAATTATCCAAGGCAGATATTGATTTAACACTTGCTGATGACTTACTAAGCACGGGTAATGAGGTTATATATCAAACAAGAACCTTCATTTTTAAAATTTCTCCGGAACTCAAGGCAATACATGTAAACAAACGCGAGGATAAGCCCGCTTTGGATATACCTAAAATTACTCGTCCCTCTACCAGTGGACAAGCTGAATACGATCCTCCAAGTAATCCCGAACAAAATACAATTTCAAGTGAAGAAGGAATTCAAGATCTTAACATCCAGGTGGCGGGAATAAATCCACAAACAGACATACCATCTATGGCTGAGGGCAGAAATCATGAAACGCACCACCATACTAATTCATTAGATTTAGACCAGCGTCATGCGCTGAATGTGACAGCCCCCCAACCACCGCTGGTAACACCCCCTCAGTCAATTGTAAACGGATTTGAATCCAACCCGGGCCAACCAATTTTTATACAACTGCCTAACGGAAACCTCCAACCTGTTACCATAATGCAATCATTCACATCGAAACAAGCCTCTCACTTGGATACTCCACAAGAAAAGCAAAGCTTCAATATACCAGTTATCAATGATGCAGGTACAAGCCCGGCAAATAAATTAAATTATGAAAAAGGGCAATCAAATTCAAACCAACCGTATGACACCAATTTTGCTCTCATTCGCGCTTTAGAAGCGATTGCCGATAAAAACAGTGATCAAGCGTTAAGTCGCGCTAGAGCACCCGAAGTAAAAATACCAAACTTCAGTGGAGACATCATTGAGTATGAGCATTTTAAATCTATTTTCAATTCCATTATGGAGAGAAGCCGCCTTGGAATCATTGATCGTTTTCACATCTTAACTGAAAAATTAACCGGCGTAGCTAAGAAAACTATTTCATCTCTCATGGTCGTCGAGCAAAATTACGACATCGCATGGGCTCTTTTAGATGATCGGTTTAAAAACCCAAAACAATTTCTTGAGGCGTGTATCCAAACACTCTGCTATGACGCTAAAATTATACCACGTGATCGGGATTCCATACTGCAATATCTTTGTGATATTCAAGGTATAAACGCAAATTTAGAAAGGGAGAAAATCACACTTGCGAATTTAGTAACTATGATTTGTGTTCATCGCCTGCCGGAACCACATAAAAGTCGTCTAATTGATTCTCTCCAGAATAAAACTAGTATACCTACATTTACTCAACTTACTAGCTTTTTGAGCAATGAGTACAACAATACTCCTAAATCTATTCTTAATGAGCCTCACGTGGTAACAATAAAAGGAAAGGCTAATCAAAATACAACTCGGGTACACGCAACTTCACTCTCTAAGGAGAATAAAATCAGATGCTTAATATGTGAAAATAACACACATCAAATATTAGAGTGTGATAAATTCAAAAATTCGTCAGACCGGTTAGGATTACTTCGACGTTACAAGGTATGTTTTTACTGCGTGAAACATAAATTTAGTTCAATCAAACCTCGATGCCGCTCACGTGAATATTTAATATGTAAAGTGCCGGGATGTAAGGAACACCACATAACAGAGATGCATAAAGCCTTAACAACTGATATCAACAAACAACGATTTACGAGCATACACTTAACAAATAATCCAACTACTAATTCATCATCGGTTATTATGCCCACCGCAATTATTGAAATCAAAACAAAAGAGGGAGAATTGATACCTGTACGATGTTTAATTGACCAATGCAGCCAGGCAAACTATGTATCCGAATACCTTGTACAAAAACTACACCTTCCAAAGAGAAGAATTCGACTACAAACGATGGGTATAGACGGCATTAGTGGCCATGTGCGAGCACAAGCAACTCTAGAAATCAATTTAAACCCTTCAAATGAAACTACCGTCAAGATAACAGCACTGATAGTCAAAAGTATAACTTCTCGAAGTGCCGTTTCTGGAACCTTTTCCGGGACCAAGGATGGCAGGAGACTAGCTGACCCTCAGTTTTATAAATCTGCACAAATACCCATGTTATTAGGTTCTGGTATATTACCAGAATTATTTGAAGAAGGAGTAGAAAAGGTAGATGGCTTGCTTCTACAAAATACAAAACTTGGATGGATCATTTCCGGACCAGTCACACAAAACATTTGTCCAGTTGTATCCACTCATGTAACACTAGCCGAGCTGGAAAAACAATTAATAGACTTCTGGGACATGCCAGTCTCTAGAGAAGAACAAGAACAACTAGATGATGAATTTTGCGAAAGCCTTTTTATGGAAAAACATTTTAGAGACGAAAGTGGCCGATACGTTGTGCCGATACCATTTAAAAAGGATCCTCCCACTCTAGGGGACTCGTACAACAATGCATTCAGATATTTTTTAACACAGGAAAAAAGGTGGGAAAGGAATCAAGAACTTAAGCAAATGAGTGATGACTTCATGAAAGAGTATATAGACTTGGGACACATGACTGAGATTGCTTTAAACCAACAAGGTAACAGAACAGGGGAAGTATATTACATTCCTTATATGGGTATTCTGCGGCAAGATGCTATCACCACAAAATTACGCAATGTATTCAATGCCAGTGCAAAAACTACGTCTGGGGTAAGCTTAAACGACCAAATTCATGCTGGTCCAAAACTTCAAACTCACATATTTGATGTAATCACTCGCATGCGACAGTTTAAATATATCTACTCTAGTGACATTACTAAAATGTTTCGACAAATTCTACTGAATAAAAACGATTGCTGCAAATTAAGGATTTTATGGCGACCAAGCCGAAACGCCCAATTAAGTGAATACCAATTGAATACCGTCACATATGGTTGTGATTGCAGCCCATGGCAAAGCATACGAACATTACACCAATGCGCTATTGATAACGCTCCAGACGAAAAAACCGTTCATATAATCAAAAAAGGATTTTATGTGGATGATTTACTTTATGGAGCGCACTCAATTGAAGAATGCCAGGAAGAAATTGAGAAGATTACCAGAACATTGCGGGCCGGTAAATTTATGCTTACAAAATGGATGGCAAATGACCCTCGCGTCTTAGAGAAAATACCTCCTGAAGATAAAATAGATTCTTATATAATACTAGGTGGGGACAACCTCACTGTAAAAACACTAGGACTGATTTATATACCTTCAAAGGATGTTTTTACGTTTAATGTCAAAGAGCATCAAACTACTGTATTTACCAAACGAGAAATATTATCTACCACTGCGAGCTTATATGATCCTTTGGGATGGCTTCTTCCTGTAGTCATGAAGCTAAGAATAATTGTGCAAAATTTATGGAAGCAAAACATGGACTGGGATGATAATATTGACTGCAATTCTAAAAAAGAATTTATGAGCTGTGTTTCATCGTTACAGCTTTTGAAAAAGGTTGAAATTGTGCGATGGATGCAATTTACCAAGGACTCGGAATTAGAGCTGGTAGGTTTCAGTGATGCCAGTGGGGAAGGATATGCCGCCGTCATCTATAGCCGCATAAAAGTTAATAATAAAATTGAGCTTCAACTAATTGCTGCAAAAGGAAGAGTTACCCCTTTGAAAACTAAGACTAATTTGGAAAGTAAGCTATGCACTATTCCCAAGATGGAACTAGAAGGAATTTTACTACTAACTCAACTATATCAAAGCGTAAAAAATTGCTTCTCTGACCTAGCAGTTCGCTTTACCGCATATACGGATTCTGAAGTTGCACTGGCATGGTGCAGAAATAAGAAAGAAACTATAAATAAATCAGTAAAACGAAGGGTAATTAAAATACTGAAGGTAATACAACCAGAAAATTTACACTATGTAAAGTCTGTTGACAATCCTGCTGATCCTGCTACAAGAGGGTTAACTCCTCATCAATTTCTTCAATGCCAACTATGGTTTAATGGACCACCTTGGATGAAAAATGAACACTTACCTCTTACCCCTTTTATAGAAAAAACAACTGTTCTATTTAATGATAATCAAGAATTTGATAACACACTTGTACAGAAATATTCAAGTTTGACCAAATTGTTACGAATAAGCGCGTTCTGCAGACGATATATTCAAAATCTGAAAGCGGCTGTTAAAACCTCAAGACAAAAAGGAAACAATAAATGGTCTAAGGCAGCCCCATTAAACATAACATTCACAGCATTGTCTGCCAAAGAAATCCAAGATGCAAAAATTGGTCTAATTAGAACACAGCAGAAATTAGTTTTTAAGGGTGAGCTCAAGATAATTCGGAGCAGGAAAGCCTTACCAGATAAACATTGGTTGGCTTCGTTAGATCCTTTTTTAGATGAACACGAGATTCTTCGGGTTGGTGGACGATTAGAAGCAGCCGATATTCCTTTAGCCCAACGACATCCAATTTTGCTAACCAAGTGTCATTTAGTTGATCTTATTATAAGAAGTACTCATGAAGAGCATGGTCATAGTGGAATTGGCCTCACAGAAAGACTTATTCGTTCAGAATATTGGATACCAAAATTAAAAAGTCGAATTAAAAAGTGGATTCGTATATGTATTACTTGCATCAGGTGGCAAGCCCGTCCTATACAGCCTAAAATGTCCAATCTGCCAGCCGAAAGAATAAATTTTTCACCCAGTTTTAGTCACATCGCTGTCGATTTAGCTGGACCTTTTAATGTAAAACCTAGTCTTCTCAAGTTTGATAGGTCCATAAAAGTATGGGTGGCAGTATTCTCCTGTTTATCATCTAAGGCAGTACATTTGGAGCTAGTGTCAGATCTAAGTACTGATAATTTTTTGGCTGCCTTTTCAAGGTTTACAAGTCGGCGAGGAGTACCTAAGAGTGTCCAAAGTGACAATGGTACAAATTTTATTGGGGCGAAACATCGAATTCATGACGCTTGGGAAAAAATTAAAGGGGAATGTAAAGGTCGACAAGCAGTTCAGCAAATAACATGGCATCTTACTCCGGCGTACAGTCCCAATTTCAACGGCTTATGTGAAGCAGCAGTCAAAACAATGAAGTATTTCATTAGACGAATGGATACTGTAAGTAAAATAACAATGGAAGAGTTTAATACATTGCTCTGTCGTATTGAAGGATTCATGAACAGTAGGCCATTGTATCCAGGACCTCAACATCCATCTGAAGCCCCAGCTTTAACACCTTTCGAACTGATCACTCAACGGCAAATGAAAAATATTTCAACAGATATAATGCCAACACAAGCTGGACCTGTAACGAAACGATGGCTTCAGGTACATGACATCCAGCAACAAATATGGAAACGATACCAGCAGGAATATCTATATTGGCTTCAAAAGAGGTATAGGTGGAAACAGAACAACAGGAAAATTCATGTAGGAGATGTTGTCCTAATAAAAGATCCAAATTCTAAGCCAAATGAATGGAAAATGGGGAAAGTGATTAAATGTTACCCAGACGTAACAAACATAACACGAAGAGTTGATATCAAAACCATAAATCATGATACCATTCATCGTGCTACAAACTCATTAGTCCCTTTAGTGATGGAAGAAAAGGAGTACCTGCATGTTGAAGAACCAAAAGCAGTTTCACCATCCATACCACCTATTTCTGAGACGACAAAAACAAGCGGAAAGCAAACAACTCAGACTTTGAGAAGGAGCAACCGACTCAAGCAAAGAACTAATGCCCTACTAACAACGCTTTTTTGCTTCATGATAATTTTGCCGAATCTAACATCAGGGTTCCGCTTTTATAAGATTGATTCAGGGATTCACATATTTACCGATCGAAACATATCACTTCTCAAATCCGAACTTAAATTCTCAGTGACAACGCAACTCAACTTAACCCGTGATATAGAAATTATCGACACTCAAATTGAAGACTTTCGTAAATTTTGCAGTACCATTCACCTAAACCAAGAATCTTCTCTAAATAAACATTGCAACACCATTGAAGAAAGTATAAGAGCAACATCAGCCAATGTCAAGACAAAACTATTGTCTTCATATAGGAAGACCAAGCGCGCGGAGCGTATGGCTCCCCTAGTGTCGACATTAATCAAATATTCTCCACATATTCTCATGGCCGGAGGTCTTATATTTCAAACCGTTCAGCTTCATCAACTAGAACAGGATATGAGAACTGCTCGAAATAAAATAACCAAAATTGGACAAATCATCTTTAATCTAACTAACTTAGAACATCGAGAGGTAGAATTACACATTGATGATCTATACAAACAACAACAATTATTAAATTTGGAGCAGCAAATTATTGATTATGGGTCTAATATCCAACTTTTAATTACTTCAGTTCTAAACGTACATCAGAACATTATAAATATACGACCAGTAAGCGAGCTTCTGCAATTTATTCAAAACTACAGTACGCAAGGCAAACTACCGTCCGTTTCCAACCCTGAGGACTGGTTTCTATTTAACAAAGCAGCTAAAACAATTAAAAATGACTTCGTTGTTGTAACATTTACCATTCCTATAATTCACACTGCAACATATACTGAGTATACTATTGTCAGTACACCTGATAATGATGGGCAGTATATCATACTAGAGAATGGCAAAAATATACAGAGCATAATTGTAGATAATGAAAATAAAACACAAATCGTACCTATTCAAGACACTAACCCTTCTTACCAGGATATATTGGAGACGTGGCATCATAACCCTTTACACTCATGTACAGCAGCCATACTAAAATCAAATATATCATTTATAAGAACAAATTGTTCAACACGTGTTAAAAAAGCGAACGATGGAGTGTACCCTTTTGGAAGAAACTTAGTGCTGGTTTTAAATATACTCAAGAAAAAATTAATTGCAGAATGTGATAACAGTACTCCTCAGGACGTGGTCGCAACTGCAACAATTGTTTCGTTGACCACCTGCTCCATTGTAAACGAGAAGCATGAAGTACTAATCGATAAACAAAGTTCTACGAACTATACTGTTAGTTTTAATGTATCATCCATTGCAAGTTTTGCGGACCTGTCACCGCCTCAAATTTTGATAGAATCTCCGACAACAGATGTTCAAATCGCAACATTACAAAAAATTATGAAAGACGAATTGGAGTCATGGAACGACGCGGATACTTGGATGCCTAGTTCTTGGATAATTATGATCGCAATTGTATGTGCAGTATGCTTGCTTATAATTTGCATTATCTTCATAAAATGTCGACACTCACGTCTGCTAGAAAGGGCAGCACGGAATTCAGAGCTAACAGCTATGGATGCTAAGCCGCATTTATGGACTACTGACTACGTCAGCAAAAGAAGAAAAGCGCTTGGGGACAGAGTTTCTGCATTTAACGAAGATCTTTAAAAAAATACTTAACGCAATTACTACAGTACAATTTATCAACATTTTATTTTAATTTTATCCAATTGTAAGCATATTTTAATAATTTTTTTTTTTAATTAAAATCACCAGTATTTCTTATGTTCCAAATTCAAACATTAAATTCTTGTGGACTTGTTATAATTACAATTTTATATAGAAAAAATAAATGTAGAATTCTACTTGTTACCATCAAATTTCTAGATAATTTTCTATTTTGTTATATTCAAAGCTTTCTGCCAAATTATTTATTTCACATTTTGTTAAATTTTAGTTAGCAAAAATTTTATACGTAGTTAAAGTAAATTTTCTTTAAAGCCTAATATAATATTTAATCCAAAAAAAAAAAATTATACAAGATTTCAAAAAAAAATAATATGTGTATCAACTAAAATATAAGCAATTATAAATATTTGTCATAATTTGATGGTATACCAATTAAATCTTAAGTTCAACATAAAAATTAAATTAAAAACATGTCAGTTATTTGTATTTAATCAAATTGTATATGTCAGAGCTAAATTACCATTGCAAATAAAATTATGATTACTTTTTTTCGCCGGGAGTTTGTTTAACTTTGAGGTTTATTAACCGTGGACTTTGCTCCCACGGTTAATCAACCTCATTTAAGAAGTCAGCAAAATTTTGTTAGTTTGCTTACATTGTTGCACACAAGACGCAATGTAAGCAAACTAACAAGAAATTAGTTTTTGCCACCGGATGCCACTTGGGTGGCTCAGCATATTTGGCTGGGCATAAAAATTTTTAATAATTTGGTAGAGGCTACAGTCCACAAGTAGAGCTAGGACAACGAAGTTGTCAATTTAATTAATTTATTATGTACTTATAAATCAATCATAAAAATAATACAGTTTTAGTGTTTTTAATTGTACTAAAAGTTAAACACGTATATTAAAATTTTAGGCAATCAAGTTAAACCAATTAAATCCTTTATTTTGCCTAGTCTATTATCTTTCAACGGGATAGTGGGGAACGACACTCTAAGGGAATTAAAAGCCATAATTCATACAGGGAAAGGATATATGGAAATCGAACCCAATATCAAAATTCCATTAAGGCAACAATCTTTTGAAACCATTAACAACATTTTAAGTAACCTACGCCTATAGCATTTAACACCAAATCAAAAATTTAGATTAAAAAATATTTTTAAGGAATGCCCCAATCTCTTTTCTGATCCTAGCAAGAAACTTACTTACGTTACTGTAAAGGGTGAAATACGCACAGTCACGGATGCACCTATTTATTCGAGACCTTACCCATACCCAGTGGCCATAAAAGACGAGGTAGAAAGACAAGTCGAAGAAATTATACAGAGAAGGAATAATTAGACATTCCAAATCCCCATATAATACCCCAGTCTGGATCGTACCCAAAAAGTTAGAATCACCTGATAAAAAAAGCAATACCGTATGGTCATAGACTACAAGAAACTTAATTCTGTCACGATTCCGGATAAATATCCAATACCTGAGATGAACGAGGTTCTTGCAAACCTATGCAAAAATGAATACTTCGCCGTCAACGTCTTAAAAAGTGGTTTCCATCAGATACCTCAAAGAGCGGGACATAGAAAAAACGGCTTTCTTCATTAGTAATGGAAAGTACGAATTAGTTCGCTTAGCCTTCGGATTAAAGAGCGCTCCTTCAATTTTCCAAAGGACCTTAGATGACATCACCTTAGATGGCACATTGGGAAAAAATGTTATGTCTATATTGGCAATATTATAATATTCGGCAAGAATGAAATCGAATTCTTCCAAAATTTGCAAATGGTATTCAATACTCTAGAAAGCGCAAATGTAAAAATACAACTAAGTAAATTCAAATTTCCTCACCACAAAGTAGAGTTTTAGGGCTACATTGTAGAGAAAAATGGAATTAGACCAAACCCAGAAAAGGTTCCATCAATAATTGATCTTCAACCTCCAAAAATCTCAAGGTTGTTGTCGGGATGTCAGGATTTTATTGGCGCTTCATAAAAGACTATGCTAAGCTAGCCAAACCTCTAACGTCTCTTTTACGAGGAGAAAAGGGACGTGCTTCTAAAAAAACCTCTAAGAATAAAATCATCCATCTTGATAATACTGCACTAAATGCTTTCAATAAATTAAAAAACTCGCTTGTCTCTAAAGAAATATTACTCAGTACTGATAAAGATTTTGAACTGACAACCGTGCTTCAAACGTTGCTATTGGAGCTGTTCTTTCTCAAGACGGGAAAACTATTACCTTTATGTCCAGAGCTGTATCTAAAGCTGAGGAAAATTACTCTACTAATGAAAGAAAATGTAGCCATAATATGGGCATGGAAGTCATTAATAAATTACCTTTACGGCTCCAAAAAGGTTAAAATCAATACAGATCATCAACCACTTACTCGCGCCCTTTGTAACAAAAATACAAATAGTAAAATAAAACAATTGAAGGCAATTCTCGAAGAATACAATTACGAATTAAAATATAAACCCGGAAAATCTAATGTAGTAGCAGATTCTCTCTCTAGACTACTTCCAAATCCTGAACTAAGCTCATCACATGACTTAATACCAACTGTTGAGGCTCCCATAAATATTTTTCGCAATCAAATTATTTTCAAAACGGAACCAGAAAATAGCTACGAGATGAAACCTCTCTTTGATAACCTACACATTAGACATACCATCGTAAGACCTAAGTTTAACAAACCCGGCATAATAGAAATTTTCAAAAAGGTTAAAATCCATACAGATCATCAACCACTTACTCGCGCCCTGAACTGAACTGATTTCAAATATTACAGAAATATTACTTTCCCAAGATGAACTCGCAAATTTCCAATATGATTAAGACTTGTTCAATTTGTAAGGAGAATAAATACGAAAGGCATCCAACCATCAGAAACTTAATATCATACCTCTCCGGAATTACCCCGAATTATAGTTTCGTTTTTGTTTGTTGTTGTAAGTATTTGGGAAAATTTGTTTTTTTGTACAATTTAGTTTTATTAAATTTTTTTATTGGAAACAAGAAAAAAAATAATTATCAAAAAAAATAATAATAAAGTTTGGTATATAGTTAGTTTCCCCTTTTAGTATTTAGATCTGTACATTATATTTCAATTTAATTTTTTTTAATTTTTTTGTAAAATTTGATAAGTTTTCTTTTGATAGTCTTTAGATTTTTTTTATTATATTTTATCTTTAGATTTTTATTCATGTCCTCTTTTATATATTTTTTTAGTATGAATCCATTTTCTGATTTTTACAATTTGTTAAATAGAATAAAGGCAGACATGAAAAAAAAAATCTGTATTATCTGTAAATTAATGAATATTATGATGATGCAATAAAAATTATTTTTTTGTTTTAAGATGTCCTAATCCCCCTTCCTACACAGTTTTGTTTATTTTCAGGTCAGCCGGCCCAATCATGAGATGGGTGATCAAAGGGGCTTCACTCCTTTACATCAAGTCCTTGTCTTTTTTCCGCTTATTTAGTTATTTTTCTCTTTCTGCGGTGTGAAACCCCCTTTAATTTAGAGCCACGCGCTCTGTCTTCGAAATTTTTCACTTTCAAGTAGCGATATTTGGTCCAGTGTGTCATTGGCAAGAACCCACCCCATTACTCTTCCGCAATAGCCGGCTAGCAAGCTCGCTACGACCGCCACACAAACGACACCTGATAAATCGTGCCTATGTTTGGTCCTCAGAGGTATGGACCCCTGCATAAAAACATATGGTCATGTAACATGTGCTTCAAAAGCAGTAGGTTTAAGGGTTGGATTAATTCCATTTTGAAATGTTGTTAACGCTAAGCTATCATTCAACTTGTTGATGGTTTCTTTACTTGTTACCCCCAACTCATTAATTTGAAGGGTGTTGAGTTCAGAAATTAATGTGGTATTTTGTCAGAAAAATCTTTTATACTTGAATTATGTTGTTTGAGTGTTAATAGCTGTGAATGTATTCCTTGTGAAATTTTTGTCGATTTAAATTTTGATTATATTGATTTTTTTGTTTCTTCAAAGGAGGTTGGTGCTATAGTCACTGCTAATCTTTCTTTTGGTTTTTCGTTTATTTTGGTTACCAAATAAAGTCTATTAGTTTTCTCTTTTCTTCTTCATTTAAGGTTTCGTTGTATAACTCTGTGAGCTTCAGAAATCTATCAATTTCCGTTGATTCACCATTAAACTGGGGTATTATCTATAAAGCTGTTAATAGTTCGAAATTTGATGTTGCCATGTTTACTATTTTAGGTGATTTTACTTCGGTTAATTCTTCTTCTCCAAATCTCCTTGTAGAATTGAACCGTTGTAAAGTTATTTTATTTGACTTTCAACTGTATTGTAAGCTTTATTATTATAAAATTATAAAATTATTGTACTAAAATTATCTTTTATCTCCTTGAGTTTATCTTTGTCTATGGATCTATCTGTTTCTAATAATTTTCTTACTTCTGAAGACTTAACTTTTAATTCTTTTAATTTACTATTTTTGCACATTCTTCGCAGAGAATGTTCTTGATGAGTTTTTTAAAATTGTAAATCCAATTTTATTTATTTGTTTGATAGGCTGTAGCAATTCTTTCATCCAATTCAACCCTATATATTCTTGCAGAAGAATAGCATGAACACCATTTCATGAGAAAAGAAAAATTTTGATTTAAAATGAAAAAGACAAGTACACTAAAATCAATCAAAAATTCTTTTTCAAACTTCAATTCTTATTTTATTTTATAATATATATTATATTATTATATTATATTATATATATATATATATGTTATATTATATTATATTATATTATATTATATATATATATATATATATATACTAGTGGTCTCCACCCCCTGCTCGCTTCGCTCTCCAAACCCCGCTTCAGTATTTTATTTTGATTTAACCTTTTTATGCCCTTGCCCACATATGTGAACATTTGGTTCTTACAGTTATAGTAACTGTCAAAAACTAATAGTAAAAAAGGAATAAAAATTTAATAACATTTATTAAACACAGAGTGCCTGAATAAGAAAAGTAAACATTTTTATTTGCGTACATTGATAATCTTAAAATTGAAATGAATTAAGTCATTTTGTTTATTTCCATAACAAAAAATTGTCCCTGAAGAGTTTAACTGAAGTAGAAAAAAAAAAAAAATATAAGAATAAAAAGAGAAAATTTGTGTTTCTTACCATCATCTATCTTAATATTTGAAGGCTTGCTCTTATACTATATTTTTGACTACTTTCCCTTTCAAGGTACATTCAATTTTTATTCCTTCTCTACTTCTACACCTCGACAGAGCTACGTACAATTGACCATGAGTAAATATTGTATGCACTAAATGTACAAATAAACCAATTTTATAAAAACTTTGACCCTGTAATTTATTTATTGTCAGCGAAAATGCTAAAATGACTGGAAACTGTCATCTTTTCAATATGAACTGCATATCTATTTTGCCTTTTGTATCTAAAGTTATTCTAGGAATATAAACTATATCACCTTTTTTATTGCCAGTTAATATTTCACAACTTAATATATTTTTCGTTATTTTTGATGACTACTAATCTTGTTCCATTGCACAATCCAAAGCCTATGCATTAATTTCTTATTAGTAGCATTACTATACATCCAGGCTTAAGCTTTAGTTCTGCTGGTGGCAAACCAGACGGTGTCAATGACAATAGATATTCCGGTGGATATTGTAGAATAATATTCTCTAGAACGGTTTCGTCTACCTACCCATTATAACGTGTATTACCATTAATAGTGTATTGCCCATTAATCGTAATGGAAAAATATTTGACGGATAAATTCAAATAAAAACTATCCTATATCCTATTCGCGATTAAGCTAAGCACAAAATATAAAATTTTATTTCTATTACTCCAGTAGTTTTTCAATGCATTGCAGTCAAACATCCGGACACGTGATTTTTATATATATATCGTAATAAAAAAATATTTGACGGATAAATCAAAATAAAAACTATCTTTTGATAGGATAAAGATATCTGAATTTTTAGTAAGTCCTATTTTCGCTTTGTCATTAAATCAACCAAATACATCTGAAAGCTACATAAGGCTTGGTTTTTGTGCTCTTATAGAGAAGTCAAAAAGATATCTAAAATACATCTGAATACTGCGGTCAAACGATATCTAAATTAGGTCTGAGTTCTGAGGTCAAAAAAATGACTGTTATGTTCAGCTTTGCCGAAATCAATGAAAATTGCCAAACATATAAACATCTAAAACTGCAAACACCTATCTACAATATTCAAAGATCCGTAAAGAAATATCTACATAGAAGTAAATGCCATGCTCTTATAGTCCGAGTAAAAAATAGAGAAGAGGAAAAAAACCTCCCCAGATATTTCTCAACGGGTACTTCTGTCGGATTCCTGCAAAAAATAAAATACATAAAATTTATATACACTTACCTATGTCCGAGATATAAACTAAAGCTTTTGAAAAAATTCAAAAGTATTTATATCCTTTTTTCATTGCAAAATCGCGAATTTATATTTGCTCAGTTTAATTTGCCCAAGTAAAAAACAAGATGTACTTGGCCTCTTACGCAAGAGAACGACTTGACGTCATTACGTCATTACAAAAGATGTCCTTAGAATGAGCACTTTTAGATATCCTTAAGAATTGTGTGCTGTTTGGGAACACATCATCCCAATTAAATTTTGATTTCCATAATTTTTGAATGAAGATTTTACTGGTAACTAACACTGTTCACAAGCCCAATAGGATAAAATAATTGAACCATATCTGTTAGGATACGTACCGTTTTTCGTAAGCTCAGATACGGTAATTGGATTTGCATGAGCCTTTAGTTTTAAGGAAATATTTAATTAAATGAAAAGGCGTGTGATACGCCTTTACGAATTATTTCGGTTAAACACAATTCTTCTGTAATCAGTGTTGACGGCTTCAACTCTAGATGCCAACCGCCCAATCTTATTATTAATTTTATGTATCTTTAATCTTAAGTATCTTAAATCTTTTCTTATCTATCTTACATCCTGTCTGTGTTATTATTAAATTTCTAACGTAAGCAATGTCCATGGAATGTCCATGGGATATGTTTAATAATCATATTCCCATGAGCATTGTTTACGTTAGAAATATGAAGCTTTTTGTTTCGTATACATAACCCCTCCTTAGCGATATTTAAAACTCTCCTGAGTTTTTTTTTTTGCTATTACATGATTATTTTTTAATTCAATTTTTATTTTTTTACTTTTTCGCCAATAAATCAAAACAATTAAACAAATTATTGCAAAAATTATTAACAAACCGTTGATTCCATAGGACAAGTTTTTATGAAATTTCAATTCGTTTATTTCTTTGATATTGTCAAAATGCTTAGTCACTAAATCAAAACTTACGCTTTTTACAAATGTTTGGTTAAATTCATTACTAGGAAAAAAATATTTGTCTTCTACAGTTTTTTCATTATTAAAAAACACTTCTTGATACATTTTTAGTTCACAATTATTGAATGTAATTAAACAATTTTTATTTAAGGTAATCTGTCTATGGTCACAATTTTGTATTAATTTTTCATTTCTTATATTTTTATTAAAAGTGTACTGTCATCTAGGACTTCGATTTTAGTTTTATTATTGTAAACTAGCTTACATGATTTACTTAGAATACAATGGTTACTTGTTACCAAATCTCTTAATACAACATTTTCCTTTTAAGTAAATATCTTACCTTCTATTCCTATAACATATTCATTGCTACTTTCTACTTCGAAATTGTCCTTATTAGGTATTGGTGTTATTAATTTAAGATCTGTTTTAACATAATTTTTAGGTATTTTAATGGCTATGATTAAAAATTGATTTTACACATTCTTCCAGTGTTAATATACTAGGATGCATTAAAGTGTGTTTAGCTGCAGCAGTGGTTCATTCTATCCTCGAAATATTTTAATTTAATCATCTGGTCCAAATAAAGCGAGTGTCTTAAAAGTGAATTTGATTTGTTAACAGTCTCATCCAGAGTTTTTAATACTTTTTCTCTATCTTCTTCAATAGCGTTTTTTAAGGTACTCATGGTTTCGTTTAAATATTTATTCATTTGTACTTGTTTATTTATGGTATCTATGGCGTTATGATTGTCTCTTCAATTATTTTTAAGTGTTCCATTATTTCCGTTTGATCTTCATTACTCATAGTACCAAACAACCAACTTTGTGCATTTCCTACAATATTTAGTTAACCTCTTTCCTTCGATTATAATTGGGCGTAATAGATCTAATTTTGGCTCTTATTTGGTTAATTTGTAACTTAAGTAGGTTTTAATTTTCTACATCCATTATTACTAAATTTGCTTCAATTTTATTGAGAACATCATTCATCCTAACAGGATCAATTACATGTAGAACTGTATTTGTTTAGTTTACAAATTCTACTTCTCACAGTTTTATCTGGATGTATCCTCCTTCTTCCTGTATTGGGTTTACTTTTAGTGTGCCTTCCATCGTTGAAAACATCGATGTTAAAATTAGAATGATGCAGAGGCCCTGAAAATTTTAACGGTCTTTTAATATTTGAAGAATGGACATTTTGCAGATTATTAAATCTGAAATACGGTTGATCTTTATGTCTCAATCGCTTATAGTTTCTACTATGCCCTTGTGATCTGGGCTTCTCATAATTTTCTCTATTTAGGTTTCTTTTGTTTGTTGTTTGGAATTTTGAATTTTGTAATCTTTTTTGAAGATCCACAACTTCTATCTTTTCATTTGCTTCTATAGGACTAAATTTTATTGTTGAATGATATCGATTGTTGTAATTTGCTATTACCAAATGTATCTGCATTTCCACTGAAAGTTCCTTATCCTCAAGTCCTGTTATTTTCTCCAACATAGTTAAGTGTATCCCCTCAATATCAGCACTCCTGTATAATTATTTGATTTTGTTAAGTGTACTTTCACATTTTCCTTATTTAGATATTCTATCAATTGCTCTGCTCTAAGTTCATTGTCCATTATGAGCTTATTAGGTTTGCCGAATTTTGAGAAATGTTCCATTACAATTGTTTTCTTCGCTCTCCAATTTCGATCTGTAATTTTATAAGCTGAAAATTTTGTTAATTTGTCTGTCATCGTGACAAAAGCTTGTTTTTTAAAATGAAAGATATCCAAATGGATAATGTCATTTTTGCTCTTTGGAGTTTCACTGAAAAGAAATTTTGGCTTTATTGGTTTTCTATCGTATTTAATTTCCCTACATTTATCGCAATTATTTATTATGAGCTGTATATGTTCTCGCAGTTTCAGTTTATCTTTTAAATTATAGTAACATTCATTGATGCCATTGTGCATGGATTGCTTGATATGGTTACCCTATAGCTGTTTGTGTAATACGTTTTCCTCCTTTATTTCTCTTGCTCTTTTTGTGCTTCCAACAAATTTTATTTTACTATTATTGGCATTCATTGATACTAAGATTAATTGAATTTTATTTTAGTCTGTGTCAGCCACTTCCGAATAGATCCCTATATATCCTCTCTCTAAAGTGTTTCGGAATTTTTCTTTTATAACGCTCTCTTCTTCTATAGGGTTTATCACTATTATTCTTCTATTATGTAATACAGTTATTTCATTCTTAGGATCATATGGTTATACAACTGTTTTGTATTTATTAAGGATTTCTTTCTTTATTTTTATATGTATTTGCCCTTGACTGTCTACGGAATGTATTGTGTCTGATAGTTCTAAATTTGATTCATTATCTTTTTCTGCATTATTCAGTCTGCTTAAATAGCCAGCTACTTTGTTCTCTTTTCTTTGTAGATACTGTATCTCAAATTATACTCCTGAAGTTTTAGTATCCATCTTTGATGACGTTGAGAGAAATCTTTTCCTTTATATTTGTTGTTCATGTATTTAATGGGTACATGATCAGTTACTACTTTAAATTTGTTCCCATACAAATATGGTCGAAAGTAATTTATAGCATAAGCTACTGCTAAGAACTCTTGTCAGTAGTACTATAATTCTGTTCGTGGTTATTTAAAGTCCTCGAGACATAACATACTGGATGGCCCATTTGGAATAACACTGCTCCAATGGCATGATCACTCGCATCTGTGGTTACAAACAAATGGTTTGTCATATTCTGGTTATTTCAAAATTGGATGAGAGATGATAATTCCTTTCAAATTTTTGAAAGCTGTTAAATATTGTGGGTCATTTATATTTATCTTGTTTTTTTTTCAAGTATTTTATTAATGGGTATGCGATTTTTGATTTATGAATTTTCGATAATACCCCGTTACGCCCAAGAATCCCTTTAATTGCTTTTCTGTTTTTTGTACTGCAATTTGTTGAATAATTTTGATTTTTTCTGGATTCGGTTTTATTCCTTCGTTTGTAAGGATGTGTTCTGTATCTTTCTTCATGAAGCTACATTTGTCCGTTTGAATTTTCAAATTATTTCCTTGTAATTTCGCAAATATTTTACACAATGATTTCTCATGTTGTTCCAGAGTTGTTGAGAAAATTAATCATCTAAGTATACAACACATATTTGATTTATATAGTCCCGGAGAATATCATTCATTAAACGTTGGAAGGTGGCAGGGGCATTCTTTAACCCAAAGGATACTCTTTTTCCTTTTTCTTTGGCATAACAAAGATGGGTGAACTATATCTGCACTTACTTTTCCTAATTATTTCTTGTTCTTCCATTTCTAGCTTTAGTTTACGAATCTCTCTTTCATGCTGTGGGGGTAACCGATATAGTTTCGAGTTTACTTGCTCGTTCGTTGTGGTTTTAATTTCATGAACAACTGAACTAGTACTCGTTAACCGATCACCTGCTTTATACAGAAGTTTACTGTATTTTTTTAATATTCTAATTAAGAAGTTTCTTTCTTTTTCATTTAAACCCTCTAATTGAAGATGTTGCACTTCACTTACTTCCAATACATTAATCTCTTGATATAAAGATTTTGATAAAAATGGGAAATTCACTTCATTATTTAGGGTTACTTCCTGTTTTTTTAAGCAAATAGACTTAACATTTTTACTGATCCAATCCATACCTTGTTAGGGTATGGGTTTTTTAAGCAAATAGACTTAACATTTTTACTGATCCAATCCATACCTTGTTAGGGTTTTTCTGGTTGCATTGCTATCCACTTAAATCTAGCGTTATCTATACATTTAAATTCTATTGGGCACAAAGTTGCCACTATTTTATTGGGTTTAGATACTTTGCCTTGTATTGTTTTTATTACTGTTAATGATTGATTGACTATTGTAAAAACTGATGCAGGAATTTTATTTTCATTCAAGATACTAATTGTAGAACCAGTATCTAAGAGTGTCATATACTTTCTATTTCTATCGCTAATTTAATAAAAATTTTACTTTGGTCCGACACTAATTTATAAAAAAAATATTTTAATCGGATTCTGAATCATCTTTGTCGGTAATACATATTATCTATTTCCATTGGCTGTTAGCGTTGTCTACTTTGTCGAGTTCTCTGAGAAAAGTTATTTTGTGGACTATTGTAGTTATTATTATTCTGCCTATGACTATTATTTCTTCTCCAGCCACCATTATTATTATTATTACGAAAATTGTTTTGATGGTAGTCATTTTCATGCACTTCATTGGAATTATTCTTATGGAATGATACATAGCCTGCTTTTTTCTCAATATTTTTTATTTAATAGACTAACATTTAAATTATAATGGTCTTGACCAATAAAACTGTTAGTTATGTCTCTTACTTCCGCTAAATTCCTTCTTTGCATAATTAAATGGGCTAATGATCCCGAAACTAATTTCTTAACTCTTTGAATGAGCATTCCACTAAATATATCAATGATTTTAGTACCTTCTTCATCAAAGGTGGTGTATTCCGTTATATCTTGCATTAAACATCCAATTTTATTATCTAACAATAAGTCAGAAATACTACTCACCCTTAAAGATCCTATTTCTTTAGTGATAGTTAATTGATCTTTGTGTGCTCTATAGTGTTTTTTTAATGTCAGCTTACATTCACTCCAGTTGGTTGGCGGATTTGCATTTGGTAAAATTTAGCTCCTCTCTGAATTTTACTGTTGTAGATTACCTGGCAGACAGCATTTACTTCATCCCTATTTTCCTGAATTATTTTATCCACTGGGTCAATAAATGATGGTAATGTTCTGGCTCTCCTTCATATGGCTTCAAGTACTGTATTTTTTTTTCTATAGTTGACCTCCGGCTTTGAGTCTGATTATTTCGAGCCGCAATCTGAGTTAGCGCTATGAAACACTCGCTAATTTGATTAAAAATTTCTATTTCTGCCATCCTTCATTTTTTGTCAAATAGCCTATTTTGCTTTTGGTATCTTAATATTTACCACTTAATATTATTATTATATGATATAATATATTTTTAATTATTAATAATTTTATTTTATTATATAATCCCTTTTTTTTAATTAATTTTATTGTTTAAATAATACATTTTAGTTTTATAAAATATATATTTTTGATGTTTCTAATTTAGACAGAAAGACTTACTGATTGAACTGTACGTAACATGTCAAACAAATAAACTTTCAGAGCTTGCTTGACATATTACGTATTTGTCAAAACTACTGCGTTTTGTTTGTATTCAAATTAAATTTAATTTTTTAAATATATAAATTCGTGTCATATCGCCACAGATGGACGGAAGATCCAACGAAACAAGAAAAGAGTAGAATAAGAATCTTGAACAATATCAGCATTAAGTAGTCCTTGATAACCAAAAGTCGCCACCTATCATCTTACCTTAAGATGGAGAGGTGAAAACAAAATGTCGTAAGAATGCAGTGGATCGCTATTTTTTTGCTTTTATTTGAATGAAGTACTGCAGTGAGTCTCAGTAAATTGTTATCTCCTAGAATGCGGACAGATGCTGTCATGTATAGTGCCTTTGAAATCATCCTATATGAAAGGAATTCTACAGTATGTCGTAGCCTAATATTCCCTTAAACCATATGAAATGCTACAGTAAGTCGTAGCTTTTTTCTTATATTTGAGGCGGTGATAGACTGCAGTGAGTCGCAGCTGATTGAAATCACCTTAAATATTTTGAGGCTCGCAAATAACCATGTGCAGAACCTGCGTTTACTTAACTTTAAAACTGCGCAAAATATATGCAGATATAATTTAGTAAAGATACTATGCATATATGTATTGCTACAATAAAATAAAAGTATAAATAATAAAAAAAATGCTTTCATTTTAGGTTATGAATTGCATCGCTGATAATACGAATAATATTTTAGATAACACGTAATCCAATTTTTGGCAAGTTATTCTTGCTAGGTTTTCTTTTAAAAATGGTGGAAGTTTGATAGAACTGGAGCGATCGAAATAACTGAATCTCCCGCGTTATTATTCATTGTATACGAACAAAACGCTTACAATACTTAAATTATCAAATAAATAAATAAATATGTATATATATTTTGATAATTATAATTTTTATTAATTTAACTTTTTGTCTGTTGCCGCGAGTTTTGTGTTTGATAATGTTTACTTATGACTTGTTATTGTCAAATATACCCTTAAAATTTTTTGTGCAGCTCGAGTTACTTTTTTTTTTATTGTTTTCATTTAAGCGTATATATTAATCGATAACAGGCTTATTTTACTGTGTTAAGATTACTATCTGAAATTTTTGCGTCATGAGTAGTTCAAGGAGACGTTGTTTAAACAATTCAGATCATTTTTGCTATATATGTGGTGAATATGTGCTTAAGAATTGTAGAAAAGTTATATCAGAGTTGGTGAAAAATACCTATTTTGAGTATTTTGGGATGTCTTCAGATAAAAATGAGCAGTATTGGGCTCCCAATTGTGTCTGTAAATCGTGTATGGAATATATAGATTATGGAAAAGTGGTAAAAGAAGTGCCTTTAAATTTGAAACACCGACTATTTGGCGGGAGCCGCAAAATCATCTCGAAGACTCTTATTTTTGTAGAGTAACCGTTAACGGTTTAAACACTAAAAATCGAGCTAAATGGCAGTACCCAAGTACTAATTGTGTTCAACGTCCAATGCAGCGTTCATCTGACTCTTTAATGCCTAAAACCATATCTGAACAACACATTGAAAGGTCAAGCTCATCACAAAATGATGCTGATTTTGAAGGTATGTCAAATGAGCCAAAATGCTTTTCCCAGCATGACTTAGATGATCTTGTAAGAGATTTCAATCTTTCTAAACAAGCTTCAAAATTGTTAGCATCAAGACTGAAAGAAAAAAACACAAAGTTTCCCTGTTTTATATGTCTTTAGGACAGTAGAGCTAAACAAGAGCATTGGGTAAGAAGAAACTGGCCTTTGAGAGAAAATATGGAGCCCGAAAAGCAAAATATAGTCCAGAATTTATTAGTAGCTCGTGACAAAATTATCCTTCCACCATTACATATAAAACTGGGCATCATGAAACAGTTTGTTAAATCACTAGATAAAGACGGAAACTGCTTTTCTTACATTTGCCAGAAATTTCCTCAGCTCACTATGGAAAAAAATAAAGTCGATATTTTTGATGGCTCCCAAATTAGAAAACTTACGAAAGATACTCAATTTATAAATTCTATGATTGAGTTAGAACTAAAGGCTTGGACAGCGTTCGTCACTGTGATGCAGAATTTTCTTGGAAATAAAAAATCTGAAGATTTTATTGAACTTGTAGAAGAACTTCTGCTACAATTAAAAAATATGGGATGCAATATGAGCATAAGACTCCACTTCCAGCATAGTCACCTGGACAGGTTTCCGGAAAATCTAGGAGATATGAGCGAAGAGCAAGGAGAGCGTATGCATCAGGACTTACGCGTCATTGAAGAGCGTTATCAGGGTTTCTGGGATACGAATATGATGTCTGACTATTGTTGGTCTCTGATACGTCGTTTTCCAAGGTCTACACATCAGAGAAGAGCTTTAAAATGAAGTTTTATAGAACTCAATGATTAATTACTTTTTTTAGTAAAGTTTTTCTTAGTAGATACATGTTTTTTTCTGTTTTAAACCTGCATAGCTGAAACTCAGAAACTAGAGCTGATGAAAATTTTCTAATAATATTTTTGAAAACAGCGTATCATACGTAGTCAGCAACAGTTAAAATTTCTTCGGCAACAGATGTACTGTAAACTAGTGTTATTTTTAAATTATAATTTTTCTAAATAATTTTGACTCGCTCAGTGCAGCCTCACACTGAGAATCAAGGCTTTCTCCCGTGCCAAAATATTTTAACTAAAATAAGTGCTTACTTGACCTTTTTCTTAAAATTGTTCAAATTTGAAATTTAGCTCTTATGTAAGTCCTGAAATGTTAAAATTATTTAAGTCTTGATTGCCTGCTGTAACCGGGTCACCAATTGTTGTGGTGACTACACCGGGAATTGAGCTTGGTTGTTTTCTGTCGGGGTCGCAAATTGCAACCGATTTTTCGATGATAATTTGTTCTTCGGGGTCACCAAGTGTGGTATCTTAATATTTACCACTTAATATTATTATTATATGATATATATATTTTTAATTTATTAATAATTTTATTTTATTATAATAATCCTTTTTTTTAATTAATTTTATTGTTTGAATAATACATTTTAGTTTTATAAAATATATATTTTTGATGTTTCTAATTTAGACAGAAAGACTTACTGATTGAACTGTACGTAACATGTCAAACAAGCAAACTTTCAGAGCTTGCTTGACATATTACGTATTTGTCAAAACTACTGCGTTTTTTTTTGTATTTAAGTTAAATTTAATTTTTTAAGTAAAAATTCATGCCATTGTTATATTATTGTTTTATTTTATTTAAAACATGTAATAACTTTATGAATATTAAAGGATTCGATACAATTTTTTTTTGTTTTGATTTTATAATAGGTAAATATTTATTACGTAGATAAAAATACAGTTTTAGTAAAAATGTTCCAGATAATTTTTAATTATTGAAACTTAAAATTAAAACTTAAATACTTAAACACTTAATTCACTAAACAAAAATATTATATCTTAAAAATGTTCCTAATGTTTTTCTTTTTTTATTTTGTATTTCATTAAACATAATTAATAATTAATTAAGCCTTAAAAATATTCCTTATGTTTTTTTTTATTTTATTTTATAACACTTAAATATTTAAACACTTAATTCACTAAACATAGTTAATATGTCTTAAAAATATTCCTAATGTTTTTGTTTATTTTATTTTATAAAACTTAAATATTCAAACACAATAAACAAAAACCCAAACTTTTCTAAAGAATCTTTTAATTTAATAAGACTTAAGCATCTATCACGGGTTAATTAAGATGTTTCGGTTAAACTCTATTTTTTCTTCTTTTTAAACAACAATTTAATTTTATAAAATTTTAAAAATTATTATACTAATTTGTGGTTTTTAGCGGACCAAGGTAAGCGCCTTGGGTTACGGTCTTGTCTCTACTGACTCAAAAAACACTTTCTTTCCTTTTAATTTTAAATCAATCTGAAAAATGTTCGCATGGTCAGCTGTTTTTGCAAAGAAAAGGTAATTAAAATACTCTAAGCTTTTGCTTATATGCTTGACTCAAATGTCAATCACATAAGCAAAAGCCCAGCAGCAAAATTTGCATGTGCTCTAATTATTATGAAGGAATGTTTCATTCAGGTAATTCCTTGTAATTCCTTGTAAAATTTAATTTATTTACATTTCTTAAAATAATAGTTTTTTCTTTATTTCTTTATTTAGTTTATATAATTCCCAGTAAAATTTAAATTTTTTACATTTATTAAAATAATAGTTTTTTTTTATTTATTTATTTAGTTTATATAATTCCCAGTAAAATTTAAATTTTTTATATTTATTAGAATAATAGTTTTTTCTTTATTTATTTATTTAGTTTATATAATTCCCAGTAAAATTTAAATTTTTTACATTTCTTAAAAAACATAGTTTTTTCTTTATTTCTTTATTTAGTTTATATAATTCCCAGTAAAATTTAAATTTTTTACATTTATTAAAATAATAGTTTTTTCTTTATTTATTTATTTAGTTTATTAATTCCCAGTAAAATTTAAATTTTTTACATTTATTAAAATAATAGTTTTTGCTTTATTTATTTATTTAGTTTATATAATTCCCAGTAAAATTTAAATTTTTTACATTTCTTAAAAAACATAGTTTTTTCTTTATTTCTTTATTTAGTTTATATAATTCCCAGTAAAATTTAAATTTTTTACATTTATTAAAATAATAGTTTTTTCTTTATTTATTTATTTAGTTTATATAATTCCCAGTAAAAGTAAAATTTTTTACAAAAAAATATTTTTTTAATTAAAGTTTTTTTTTGTTTCAAAAAGCAAAACTGATTCTTTTACCCAGCGTAATGGGAGATTACGTTTGAATTAGTGATTAGTGATATTTTTTATTTTGGAAGAAAAAGGGACTTATTAATACTATTATATTGATTTTACTAACATTAGCGTATGCTATTATCTGTTTAGACTAACTGCAATGATGTGGGTTTATAAGGTGTGGTAAGCATTTTTATGTTCAACTTGTTGTAGTTTAACATGAATTTCCCCCAGTGTGTGAGTACCTTCATGTATTAGTTTATTAGTGTCAGCCCCCGATTACTATCCTTTAAGGTGTTTGATTTATTGGTAGCTAGTAAATTATAGTTAATATGGGGTGGTAAATTTAAACTGGGAAAGTAATTCGGTTGGACTACCTCGAGTAAAGTTCCAGATTTCTGTTGAAAAGATAATATTTTATCTCCTATATGGACCTATCATGGTTCTGGGATGTGCAGTAACCCCTGTTTTACTAATTTTAGAGTGTTAAATGAATTTTTACATACCATGTGTACTATTGTAATGTTATGTCTTGCGATCTATGAAACTCTGAGGAGAAATATTCTTTTCTTTTTATTTTATTTCTTGCCCGAGAAGGCTAATAAAGTATAATGACAGAAATGCCGAATTTTACATATTTTATTATTAATATTAATTAATTAAATAGCCCAAGACGGCTTAAATGAAATGGCAAAATTTTCCGAATTTAAAATTAAAGATTTTAATTTAAATAATAAAAAAACTTTATTATTAATTAAAAATAATTTAACTTGCCGAATTTCAGGCACTTACCTTAAAATACTGCCGACGCAGGCGAAATCAAAGCGTGAATGCAATTGATTTTTACAAAGAATTATAAGCTCTATTTATACTAATATTTTTAATGAAATATTCTTTGTTAAAAGAATATTCCCATGCAATTCAAATTTCAACCGCAAAAACCTGCCGTTTCCAATCTAGTAAACAAAAGCTATTACATATATATATATATATATCCAATATATTCTTTGTTCAAAAGAATATTTACACAGTTTCAAATACCAACGGCAAAAGCTTGCCGCCTTATTCTGGTTAACAATAGCTATTTAACATATATATATAAGTTAAACTATTTATTAGTTAATAATTTTATATTAGCTTATTCACACGAAAACTCAACTTTATCACACCAAAATACAACTTTATATAACTCAAAAAACTAAAAACTAACTCAAAACAAAATTTTACTGTCAACGTCACTTTTCATGGCTTACTGCCTTTGTATCATAACTTCTTAACTCCACCCCTTTCAAAAAATTCACGTCTCGTGAAGTCAACAAAAGAAAAACAATATTAATTTCTAATTTATCACGTATCAAAACACTTTTATTGTATTCTTTTTGTAGATTTTCTTAATCAATATCATGTTCATTATGTTTAAGAACACTATTATTCACTACCTTGGCGGAAAGTTCATTATTCAATTCAGTGGTTGTTGGTTGGTTTTGTAATACATTATTTTTAATTTCTTCAATATTATTCGTATTTGGAACTTCTTCTAAAACACTCTCATTTTGAATTAAACTATTATTCATATTGATTGAATTTGAACAAATTTTTTCTTCAACACTTGCATTTTCAATCAAGCGAATTTTTCCACGTTCTTTTGATGGGCATGCTTATTTCTGTGCCTAGATTTTTTATTTTCACTTTAAGGGATTTCCACTTATTTGTGATCATTTGTATTTGTTGTGGTCATCGTTCTGGCATTCATTTGTCCTTGAAGCTTTGCAAGTGCTTCTTTTAAATCAGCGCAACTCTTAGCCATGGTTTCAATTTTAGCCGAATTTGCATTTGGTCGTGCTACTTCTTTAAGTAATTCTACATCGTCTTCAACTACAGGTAAAGGTGGACGTTCTATATTATTTTCCTTTAAAAGTTGATAAAGGATTTTTCTTTCAAGTTCTAAGTAATTTTTGTAGTTGTTGTACTTGTTTTGGACATTTACCAGTATAATCCTCTCTTCCTTGCTTTTCGGCTGCAAGTAGAATTAATTTAGCGTTGCTTTCTTCCCATTTCCGCTTCCATTCTAAACCATCTTTTTCAAGAGGTTTCATCTTTGTGGATATGTTTCAAAAGCGCCATGATTCTTTTCTAACAAATTTCTAAAGTCTGAATATTTTTCAGCATAAAAATTTAGCTGCTCTTTCATGACTTCCTCACAGTGCCGCATTTCTTCAATTGACTTTTTTGATGTTAAGAGTTCAACAAGAATTTTTTTTTATCCCTTAATAATATTTCTTTTTCTGCAACAGCTTCCATTTGAGCTTTTGCTAGTTTTGCTTCGTTCAGTAGGGTCTCTACAAGCACTTTTTCATTACTATTCTCAATTTGCTTTTCCTTTGCTATTTTAATTTTTTCGCAATAGAAATATTATCTTCTCTTAACTTAATGTTTTCTTTATTATTTTTGCTTAAGGTTTGATTATTTTCATTGATTGCAACTTGAAATCTTGCTTGATTCTCTTTTCGAATTTCCTCAGCTTGTTTAATCTTCGTCATACTTTCATTTTTTACAGATTTTATTAATTTTTGTTGCTCTCGGCAAACTTGTTCTATTAAGTCTCCGACTTGCATTGGACCGAAAAGCTTCTTAAATTTATGGATTAAATCTTCGACTAGCTTGTCTTTTTCTGCAGACAAGTGATTACCTCCAATGTCAATATTACCAACCTGTGTGGTTACTTTTTCTTCAATTGGAATTTTTATATTAGGAGTGATTGTTAATAATTTTTTTCCTCTGTCAATCACTGCGTCAAGCTCTATTAAGTTATCATCACCAATGATTCCATCAAACGTTGATAACCCAGGAAGGATAAAAAAATCTGTTTCAATATTATTTCCTACACTTTGAAAAAATTTTCCACTAGTTTTCTTACTTATTTTGATAGCTCCATTTACTGTTTTTATTATAAAAGGCTTTTTTAAGAGCTTGGATCCTGGTGATAATTTTATGTTAATATAATTTTTGTTTGATCCCGTGTCAATCAAAAATTTTAAAAGCTTTTGATCCCAATCTTCTTCATTTGCGAAAGACAGCATGTATTCATTCAATGCTCTATGGTTTTTTTCTATAGATCCAAGAGTTTCGTGATGAAATGCAGTAGCTGTTAAGTGTTGAATATTTAAAAGTTTGCATATATTATGAAATACTTTGTTAATGAACTCGGTCCCTTGATCTGTTTTAATACTTTTGAAGGATCCATATTTTAGTATGAATTTTTGTACTAATGTTTTTGCTAAAATGCTTGCTTCCTTTGTCTCCATTGGAAATGTTTCTATATATTTTGTTAAATCGCATTGCAAAGTTAAAATATATAAATCCATTCGAAAATCTTAAAGTTCCAACAGTGTCTACGGAAATCGTTTCAAAGCTGTTCGTGGGAGTTTCTGTAATTGTTAGGGGTTCCTTTGTATATTTGGTTATTTTATTTCTTGCACATTTTTCACAACAATTTATGTATTTTTTGACCATCTTGCTCATATTTTTACAAATATAGTTTTGTTTAAGTTTGTTTATACATCTCTTTATACCTATAAGTCCTGCTACTGGTTTTGAATGGTATTCTTCTATTAATTATTCATTTCTTTAATGTCAGTGATTATTTTAGGTGGTTTATACATTATTATTTTTAAATTTTGATTTATTATTTTGTTATTATTGCGTCTCGAGACTATATTATTTTGCAGCTGATTATATAATTTTTTAAGTTTATTAACGTCGACATATTTAAATAATTCATCCTCATAGGATAATGCTAGTTCTTTAGTATTGTTGTCTGCCATTTTTCGGATTACCTTCTCCAGGTAGTTATCTAAACAAACTTCTAGATTATCACTAAACTTAATTATAACATCCTTTTGAATTGATATACCATCTTTACTTTTATTGCTGCTATATTCTTTATAATAATTATTTGTTGGTGTTTTTTCATTATTTTGGAAAATTAGTCGCTTTACGTTTGTTATGTCAGCCACAGAAGTGCTATCCCAAACCCAAAGTTGATCAGACTTTGAATGGCTTATTGGTTTAAGTTTCCTATTCTGATTTTCATTTTCTTCCATTGTTTTCTTCATATTTCTGGTTAGGACATTTATTTCTTTTGGAATTAATGACTTTAGTTATTCCATATCTTTACTAATTCTTGAAAGTGCATCTGCATTTGTATTCATTTTACCTTGCTTGAATATTATGTCGAAGTCATGATCTATTAAATCCATTCTTATTCTTGTTGGTTTGGATAAGGGGTTTCTATGCGTGAAAAGATTAACTAGTGGTCTGTGGTCTGTCACTACTGTGAATTTTCTGCCATATAGATAGGGTCTAAAATAATTTATGCCCCAATGAATTCCTAGTAATTCCTTTTCAATTATAGGCTTATTTTTTTCATGTTTGTTTAAAGTTTTGCTCGCATAGCATATTTGATGTTCATCTTTTCCTTCCCCTTGGGACAGTATTGCTCCCAGTGCATAATTTGATGCATCTGTTGTTAGAACGAATTTTTTATTGTAATCAGGATACTTCAAATTGGTGGTTCTATTAGTTTATTTTTTAATGTTTCAAACGCTGTAGCGCATTCCTTAGACCACTCAAATAAAGTATTTTCCTTTAACAGCCCATTCAGTGGTCTTGCAATTTCTGCAAAATTTGGAATAAAGCGTCTGTAGTAATTGCAAAATGCTACGAACCTTCTGACTTCATCTGCGTTTTTTGGTATTGGATATTTTAGTATGTGTAAATGTTTATTTTGATCCGTTTTTACTCCGTTGGATGTAATTTCATGACCTAAGTATATTACTTCTGTGCTTAGGAATTTGCATTCTCTGGATTTAGTTTTAAGTTGTATTTTTGTAGCCTTTGGAATACTTTTTCCAAGCTACTATTGTGATGTTGTAAACTACGTCCATATACAATAATGTCATCAACATATAAAAATGCACTCGCATCTAATTCGGCTAATGCAATGGACAACATTCGTTGAAAACTATTTATTGAAATTTTCAGTCCAAAGGGTAATGTTTTGAACTGAAAATGTCCTGTATTTATCGAGAATGCTGTTAAATGACGGGATTGTTTTTCAAGCCCTATTTGGTGAAATGAACTGGTCATATCCAACGTAGAAAAATATCTGGCTCTTCCTAGCATATCTAGCACATCATCTAGTCTTGTTAGTGGAAATCGATCACTCATAATTTTTTTATTGAGTTGTCGAAAATCTACGACTAATCTCAATTTTTTGTTATCACTAGTACTTTTTTTGAGTACTATCAAAAGTGGTGAGTTATACGCACTTATTGATGGTTCTATTATATCGTTTTCTTTCATTTCTTCCACTTGCTTGTTTATTTCATCAGCTTGTGTTTGTGGTAGACGATAGTTTTTAATGTATACCGGATATTTATCGCTTAATGTAATAGATTGTTTGTAAAAATTATTGGTTGACAGCGTTTCATTTTCCAGATGAAAAATATCTTGCTATTTCTTGCATATTTCTAATATGCTTTGCTTTGCTTTATTGTCTAAACCAGCTAGATTTAAACATATTAGCAGTGTATTTGTTCTTGTTATATTGCTTCTAAAAGTCCTAGCTTGTAAAATGTGGTAGTCTTTTAATAGTCTTACTTTTTGACAAAAGTTTTTTATAATTTTTGTCTCATTGGATTTATTTAATATTTTGATGTGTGCAATTCCATTGTATGGAATTATAGTATTTGCTATATATACTCCATCCATAATTTCCTCATTAAGGACAACACTGTCTTCTTTAAGATTAACTGCTATTGATTGTAATATCTCACACCTGGCTGGTATTTCCATAGTTTTATTGAACTGATTTCTCATTGGTAAAGTGCATTCTTCACCCATAATTGTTAATTGTATCATAAATGTTTCGTTATCTATTTTTGCTAAAAATTTTATGAGAAAATCAAGTCCTATTATCCCATCTGTTACTATTGGTAATTCTGATTTTATCAAGTGAAAAGGATGACTAAAATTAGTTCCTTCATAATGCAGTTCTAGGTTTGCTTTCCCTAGTGAATTTATTGTTGTTTTAGTGATGCCTGATATTTGACACGGCTCATTGATGTTTGTGTAATAGTTTGTTGTGAATTCTGCTTTGCAGATAGAAATGTCTGCACCTGTATCTATTAGGAAAGTTAGTTTCCTTTGGGACTTCTTTTCAATCAAAATGGCGTAATTCGTTGCATTTTGATTATAATGTAAAATTTTTAGTTTTGTTTTCTGCCGGGACTGTAGCTGTTGCTGGTATCCTTTCGAAAATTTGTATTTGCATAAATTCTTTGATTTCTATTTTGGTTATAGGATATTTTATTATTATTATTATAATTATTATTATTATTATTATTATAGGGAACATAATTTCTTTTATTATCGTAATTATTTTTGTATCTATTGTTATTATATTTATTATTATTATTATAATTATTTTTGAAATGTTGATTGTAATTATTGTAGTGTTTTTTTTGTTTGTTGTTGTAAGTATATTGGAAAATATGTTGTTCATTGCTTATTGGTTTTTCAATCTGCTCAGCTATAATCGTCGCTTCAGCGAACGTTTTGCATTGTGCTGCAAAAACAGTAGGTTTAAGGGTTGGATTTATTCCATTTTGAAATGTTGTTAGCGCTAAGCTATCATTTAATTTGCTAATTGTTTCTCTACTTGTTAACCCCAGCTCATTAATTTGAAGGGTGTTGAGATCAGAAATTAATGTGGCAATTTTGTCAGAAAAATCTTTTACACTTGAATTATGTTGTTTGAGTGTTAATAGCTGTGAATGTATTCCTTGTGAAGTTCTTTTCGATTTAAACTTTGATTGTAGTGCATTTTTCAGTTCTTCAAAGCAGGTTGATGTTATAGTCACTGCTAATCTTGCTTTTGGTTTTTCGTTTATTTTGGTGTACCAAATAAAGTCTATTAGTTTTCTCTTTTCTTCTTCATTTAAGGTTTCGTTGTATAACTCTGTGAGCTTCAGAAATCTATCAATTTCCGTTGATTCACCATTAAACTGGGGTATTATCTTTAAAGCTGTTAATAGTTCGAAATTTGATGTTGCCATGTTTACTATTTTAGGTGATTTTACTTCGGTAAATTCTTCTTCTGGATCTGAGTCCAAATCTCCTTGTAGAATTGAATTGTTTTAAAGTTGTTTTATTTGACTTTCAACAGTATTGTAAGCTTTATAATAGCTTGTATTAAAACTATCTAGTATCTCCTTGAGTTTATCTTTGTCTATAGATCTATCTGTTTCTAATAATTTTCTTACTTCAGAAGACTTAACTTTTAATTCTTTTAGTTTACTATTTTTGTACAGTAGATTTTTCGCAGAGAATGTTCTTGATGGGTTTTTTAATATTGTTGATCCTACTTTATGTACTTCTTTAGTAATCTCTTGCAATTTTTCCATCAAATTCAACCATATATTTTATTTTTTTTAAAAGGGAGCATGAGCGTTTTTTTTTTAAAAGATAGCAACAACAAAAAATTCAAATTGTTTTTAAAAGTGAAAAAGACAAGTATACATTTAAAAAAAATTTTCTTTTTATTTCAGTTAAACTTCTCTTTTTGTACATTTTCATTTTCATTTTGTATAGAATAATTTTTATGAAAATTTTCGTATCTTAAAAACAAAAATAACAAAACTATCAGTTCTAATTTCCAATTGTTATCAAAGATTTTACCGAAAATAATTTTTACACTTTATACTTTACAGAGAAAACTTTTGACTCGAATGAGTTTTTATTCAGTAAACATTTTACATTAACATAATTGTTATATTTTATAATTTATAATAAGTAATTTTTAATTTTTCTTTTTCTTTTGCTTACACAAATGCGAAAACTTTTCATAAAACAATCTTACACTTTTTAATTTTACTTTTTCTTTTGCTTTCACAAATACGAAAACTTTTCATAAAACAATCTTACACTTTTTAATTTTATAATCCTTTTTGTTTTTTTTTTTTTAAACAATTTTTGGTTATTATTATATATATTGTTATATCTTTTCTTGATATTTATTTACAATAAAACATTAATTAAACCATTAAACATTAGAAACTTTATATAAACAATAATTAACTTTTCTACATTAGAACCGCTCATTCTGAAAACCGAACTCAACTGACTCTGTTCATGACAGCTCCTCTCTTTTATACAAAGTAAACTCCTCGCCTACTTAGGTATCGGCCTACTAATTTGCTAATATATTACACTGCTCCCTTCCTTCAAATTTGATCGTCCCGATCAACGTCCTTCAATGTCTATAGTTGGTTGAATTTTCTCCCAAGTATGGCGCTAGTCTGTCTACGTGTACCACCTTCATCTTCGTCCTTGGGGTTCGCTGAATCCTATATACTACATCATTTAGCTGTGCTATTATTTTGTAAGGACCCTCCCAATTCTGCATTAGCTTAGGTGATTTACCTTTTTTCCGCTGTGGGTTATATAACCATACCTTATCTGATTCTGCGAATCCCATTACATTGCTCTTGAGGTCATACCTTGTTTTCATTCTATCCGTAGCCATCTGAATTCTTGTCCTTGCTAACTGATGAATATCTACTAATTTTTTACGGAGGTTTTCTACATACCCAGGCAAAGCTTCGTGCTTCTTAGGCGGAATACCAAATTTAATTTCGCTCGGCAATCGTATTTCCTTGCCAAACAACATATTAGCTGGTGAGTATCCAGTTGTTGAATGCACAGCAGATCTGTAAGCCATCAAAAATAGGGGAATGTAAGAATCCCAATCTTGTTGATGTTCGCCAACCATTTTTTTTAAATGCTCTAGTAGAGTTCTATTGAAACGTTTGACCATTCCGTCCGACTGTGGATGCAACGGGGTTGTCCTTGTCTTCTTAATGTGTAATAACTGGCATGTACTTTGGAAAATTTCCGATTCAAAATTCCTTCCTTGGTCCGAATGTAGCTCACAAGGTACCCCAAATCGGCTTACCCAATTTGTTATTAGTTGATCAACAATTGTCCTAGTTTCCTGATTTGGTATAGCGTATGCTTCAGGCCATTTAGTGAAGTAATCGATGACCACCATCACATAACGGTTGTTGTTATTGGAAACTGGAAATGGACCTGCTATATCAATCGTTATGCTTTCGAACGGGCATCCTACATTATAGATCTGTAAGGCTCCTATTTGTTTTTTCTTCGGGCCCTTACTAGCTGCACATTGTGCACATTTTCGGCACCATTCAGCTATATCTTCTCTCATATTAAGCCAATAAAACCTTTCCCTGATCTTCGCTAGAGTCTTATTTTCTCCCAAGTGTCCTCCTGAAACTCCATCATGCATTTCTTTGAGAACATCTCCTACCATTATCCTAGGAATTATTATTTGCAGTATATGGAATGCTCCGCTCGCCGCTTCCCATTTACGTTTCAGTACTCCATTTTCAATGAGTATTGATTTCCATTGTGCCCAATAACCTTTCAAAATTTCACTCTTATCCGAAATTTCATGCCACTCTGGGCGAACCCCTTCTTCTTACCACTGAATTATTAAGCCAATATCTTCGTCCTCTCGTTGCAATTCACAAAAATCTTTATTCCAGCCGTCAATGTCATTTATCATAATCCTTAACAGTGATTCCTTAGTTTTAGTTTCCTTTGAAGTACAATATTTGCAGTCTATCCTGCAAGGTCGACGAGATAGAGAATCAGCGTTTTTATGCATACTACCTTTTCTGTGGGTAATTTCAAAATCATATCTCTATCCACCGTGCTATCTGGTCTTCAGGATCCTTAAAATTCAACAACCATTTTAAAGATGCATGATCTGTTCGTAACATAAATTTAAGTCCAAACAAGTATATGTGGAAATGTTTCGTAGCCTTGATTATGGCCAGTAATTCCCTTCGAGTAACACAATAGTTTCTCTCGGCTTTAGACAACCGTTTGCTAAAATAAGCTAATACTTTTTCTTTTCCATTAATGTTTTGTGACAGAACAGCACCAATCCCATTGTTACTAGCATCCGTGTCTAATATAAACGATGTACCTTGTTTTGGAACCGAGCTCGTTCTGAAAACCGAACTCAACTGACTCTGTTCATGACAGCTCCTCTCTTTTATACCAAGTAAACTCCTCGCCTACTTAGGTATCGGCCTACTAATTTGCTAATATATTACAATATATATATTTGCCTTGTAGGGCAATACAAATAGTGGCTAAATAAGCCAAGATTTTATGTTGTTAAAAAAGAACACCAAAATTCTTACCTGGCGTGATCAAGATTTTTATTCGACACTAGCTAATTCTTAATTTGGAATGTTTCTTATATACTAATAGTTTTTAGTTGATATGCAAAATTTTGCAATCTGGCTAAAAAAAAAATCAATAATTATTTTAAAAAAAATTTTTTTCTTTTATTTTGTTTACCTATAAAATTTAATAGTAAAATATTACTTACAAAAAAAAATTCTAGGTATGCATTTTGCATTGACCCAGTAATCGATTTTTTGTTTGTTTTTGCAATTGGTTAATTTAATTTGAAATGATAGGTAATCAAAATAAATATTTCTTTTATTGTTTTGTTATATTATTTTTAAATTATAAAAATTAGAGATAGAAAATTCACTTTACTGAAAATATTAAATTTATATAAAAAAACAGGACCAAATTGACTGGAATTTTAATGTAGTTTTTGTTTTTATTTTTTTTTTTAGGAAATTTATATCTTCATTAAATTTGGAGTTATATTTCCGGATTAAATATAAATTAAAATTGTTTATAAGCACACAACGAATTGGAATGTATGTTCATAAAGCTAAAACCTTTAAACTAATAGAAATTGCCCTTATAAATAAGAATTTAGAATAATATTGCAATTATGTATACCACATTCATTTGGTTCAATTTTATTTAATTATTTTACTATTATGGATATTTATAAGTCAAAGGATAGAAATTAATTTTAATAATCCCTATAGCAATTTAATCTTTTAGTTCTTAATTAGAATTTAACCCTAAGATCATCTTATTCACTATTATTATTATTATTATTATTATTTTTTTTTTTTTTTTTTGTATATTAAATTTGTAAAAAAAATTCTATTTAGTTAGATATAGTACTACTAGTACGAGAGCTAGCGACGTGACGAAAAAGTCTATTTTAGTATAGCTGAATTCTTTATATATTTTCCATTCATAAGTTGTAGAGAGATAGGATAGGTCTGGCAGTTGGGTGCCGTTGCGTTTACCTGTGAGCATTCTCTATATACAGTTAAAAATTATGAATTTTAAAATCATTTTAAGATAAAAAATTTTTTTCATATTCTTGTATATGCTTTTAGCAATTACTTATTCATTTGCCAGACAGTTTCACAGTTGCCAATGTTATGACAGACGAAATTTGAACAGTTGAAAAAAAAAAAAAAATTAATCATTTTAGTATGGCTGAAATTTTAATATGTTATAGTTACAGCATTAATTAATAACATATTAATTTGCCAGACAAAAATTCGGTTGCTAAGTAGTAGCCAGACCGATTTTTCTTTCCATAAACGTACGTGGGCTAGAGGAGCGCGGTGGCATTTCGGCGTGAGTGCGTTTATATTTTGGAATATAATACCTACAGTGTCATGTAGCGTTTCTTTACCTTTTATTGTATCAACAAATCTGTCAAAATTGTCAAACGCAACGCTGGTATATTATAACGGACTGCGTATTATGTCTGGAGGACAAATTTGTGTACTAGCAACAGATGAAATAGTAGCTTCAGTCTCGAACTTTTCCAAAGTATTATAATTACAGCAATGTCCAAGTCTGTTTAAAATATTAATGATTTTCCTACTATTTGTGAGACTTTTTAAGGTCATACCTAAAGTGACAATTTTATTTTTTTGTCAAAGCGGGACGCTGTAGGAAATTTCAAAAATCAAGGCTATTTTTCAAAAAAATTATAATGCTATTTATTCAATCACAAAGAGAAGTTAACTGAATTACATTAATACGTTACTTGATATAATCCTACACGTTAGATTGCAGTTTTAGAAGTATTTGTTTTATATTTGTCGGCGGAGCAAATCAGTTTCAAAATATGAGGTCTAGTTTTTAAATAAGAATGGAACTCATTGCATGATGTGTTGATGTTAGTCTTGACCGTTAAAATTGCTTTCAAAACTGCAACACTTAGCTGTGATTTTTCACTTGTCCATGCTTTATTCATTAGAGAAAAAACTCTTTCAGCAGGTGCATTACTTCCTGGCAGACATAAAGCGTATTCAATAATTACACAAAAATTTCCGCAGTTCAGATTTTTATCACGGAAATATGTGAATAACTCCACCCAACGGTCTTCGGCAACAATATTTTGAGTATTCCAGCTTATAATTTTTTCATTTGTAACGTAGTTAGAAATGAGTGAATACTCGTCGAACACTTCCGTATCTTGATTGCTGCTAAGAAATCCTTGCTTAATCAGCAAATCCGTTACTTTCTGTACTTCCTCCCACGTAGGTACTTTTTTCAAATTTGTCCTTTCAAACACATCTAACTCTGCATTGAACTGACACCACTGTTCTAAGTATTCTTTGCTGGTTTTATAAAATTCAGCCGCTGCCTTTTTTACAAGCTGAACAATAGCAGGGTCAGTTTCTTGTAACTTCTCCATCAGACTACGTACATCATAAGGAAGGAAAAGCGAGCTCTCTTTCTGTGCTAAGTTGTCTCGAAGACGATTGATTTCCTTAGCAGATTGTATTGCAGACACGTATTGTCCTTCAATTTTTAGCACCACTTGATGAAAAGTCGCTGCCTGTGCATTTAAAAAATATAGCCATAGCTCAGAACAGGGATTTTCGAAAAATGTTTTCAAAATATTTGGGAATTTATCGATGCTCAGAAAATAATGTTTCAAAGGCTGGAGCATTTTCATAATTCTTGTAAGTGCAGGCATTAGCGCGAGCCACCTCGCTTTACTATAGCTTAGCAATTTCTGATACTCTGTGTCAGTAGAATCACAGAACTCTTTCAAAGCTTCCGTTCGAACGCTATAAATGTAAAAAAATGAATAAATTCTCACAACGATACATTCAAAGTCAATTGGAAGACAATCTGATGCTGTTTTGATCACGTTATGAACTATGTGAGCTCCACATCCGATCCCAATAAGTTGTCTCTTGAGTAATATGTTCAATTTAGCGAAAACATTATTACTTCCTTTTCTATTCTTTCCTCCAAAATTGCTGTTCGTATTATCTCCACAAAATGCCACTATTTTTTATTTAAATCGTTGCAAGATAAAATCTCTTTCAAATCATTGACAATGATATCCGATGTTTCACCTGGCTGCTCTCGAAACTCCAAAACCTTGACTTTCACGCCTTTATAAGGTAAGAAATAGCGAATCAACACAGGGAATAATTTTATCGAGCCGTGATTTGAAGCATCCGTTAGTAGACTCATGCAGCGGGCTTTGTGAAGGTGCTCTTTCAACTCATCCATTAACATAGGTGCTAACACATTTACAACAATAGCCTGGGATTTTGTACGAGCACACCTAAATTTTTGCTCAAAACAGGATTGAATTAAATTAGAAGCGCAGTCATTTAAACGAAAACTGTGACTTTCTTGCACCGTGTGATATGCCCACGCACCTTCTGCAGCAGCTATATCTAAAGCTTTTGAAGTTGGCAGATCAGTTCTTTTGAAAAAAGCAAGCATTGATGAACTTGAAGCAGCAGCTTGATCGGAAAGCCTGTGTTTTTCCGATTTTAAATGTTTCTCAATATCACTTGCACCACCATGTCTAACACTAAATTCTGCATGGCACTTATAACACGTAACGTCTGCACCACTCTTTTGTTTTATAAACGGATACTTAGTTTGCAAATCACTATTAAAAGTACACTTGCGCTTAGCCATATTAATAATGTCAATAGATATGAGTTAAAAATAATATGAAAAACTTTGATTTATTTATTAATTTGAGCAAAACACGTCTGTTTATAATAACCAACTCCAATCAACTAAATTAAAAGAAAAATACTAAATAGTACCGCGGCTTATTTCTATTCGACGGCGACATTATTCCTAGTCAAAAGTCTAAGAGACATGCACATATCATTTCAGACACGTGCTGTCTTAAAACGATTGCAAAAAATTCTGAAGAAACATAAATAAAATTTTTTGTGCGAGCTTTTTATTAAATTTTATTTGGGCAGTAGGTATGACACTGTCATGCTTTGCAATCATTTCTAGTGTGCGCGTCAGTTAAATAATTTAAAAATAAAAGAGATCTATAAATAATGATATATTGAGTATTCCTAATTGTTTTGTTAGTCTATTTACAAAAGCGGGACATTTTTGCTTTCACAGGGGACAGCGGGACAGACCACCTGAAAGCGGGACTGTCCCGCCTAAAGCGGGACGTATGGTCACCCTAGTCATACCAAGAGTGATTTGTTTTGATGGTTTCACAGTACCATGGCTGACACAAAAAATAGCATCTGAAGCTAGTGAATTGGTCAATCTCCCACAGTTACCACTATTTTTTCGACGAATATCTTTGCCTCCAATTAAAACTTTATAAAACCTTTCTAATTTGTCAAGTATAGAACATTCACCATTAATTAAGTCTTGTGTTGGTAATTTTAATATATCAATGTTTAAAATTAATTTACGTAAAATCAAAGCTGCTTTATCAGTTACATCATTTTCTTCTAGATCTACTATATCGTTATCTTCAATTATATTACAATCAGCATAAATGATACATTTACGTTTATTTTTAATATAATTTTAATGTTTTTTTGAAAATGTTTTACTATTTTACTTTCAAGGACATGAATGGTTATGCTATTGGATTCTCGTGAGAATGTTTCCTTCAGTTCATTTTCCAAGTTAATATTGTAAAAATCGTAGAGAGATGATAATAATAATAAGTTTTTTTTTTGAATAACCTCAGTGTCAATTTGAGATATGATGTGCGAGAAAATTTGTTTGTGAACGTCTCTATTAATATGCCAGGAAGTTCGTGAATTATTTGCAATCATTTTGTTATAAGTATTTAAATAGATTAATTTACATGAATGATGATAAAATACGCTCTCACAAGCGGATTTTATATGATTAATTTTATTTAATAGCTTAACGTCGTTTAATACTGTCATCCACTCCGTGATTTTTTTATAAATTTTTTCGTCTTTTGAGGAATGCAAAAATTGCTGTTTTCCTTTAATTTGTTTTCGGAATTTTTCGCAATAGAAACAAGCAGTTTTGTCATTATTACTTACTTCGGTAGCACTACCTTCAAGCACTGAATTAACAGACTCAATAGCAACATTAATGTCATCAATACTTGAGTTATTGTTATTAATCACTGAATTGTCCACTTCGACTACAGATGCTACATCATTTAAAACAGAGTCATACCCATTGATTAAAGAACTCGACGTTTAAGGTGAATCACTAGGTGTATTAGGAACATTATCCATTGACGAAGGTGTAGATATGCTAATATGACGATATTTTTCCATCAAGGATGTAAAAGCGCTGTAGCATTTTCTATGATAACCATCAGTAATTGCTAAAAGCATATACACGAATATGAAAAAAAAATTTTTTATCTTAAAATGATTTTAAATTCATAATTTTTAACTGTATATAGAGAATGCGCACAGGAAAACGTAACGACTCCCAACTGCCAGACCTATCCTATTTCTCTTCAACTTATGAATGGAAAAATATATAAAGAATTCAGCTATACTAAAATGACTTGTTGAAAACGTCGCTAGCTCTTAGACTATACGTTGTTTAAGTTAAATTCTATTTATTTATATGAATTAAAAATAAGCCTTCTATAACTTAAAAAAAAAAGTTTTTGGAAAAAGTTAATATTTTGCGGTGTACCATCGCCTAGTGTGCCAAGTAATGGTTAAATTTTAGAATATATTTTAAAGAATATAAAATATCTTTTGCGTAATTTTTATTTTGCAAGGTACAAAACCATTTTATTGCTAAATAATAATAATAAATTGACAAATTTTATAAAACTCATCTGACCTTCCCGCATTAAACTCAAATTGCTTCATTTTTCCCTATAAAAAGAAAAAATAATTCCACCCGGCTATGATAATAAAAAAAAATTTCAAATTATAATATGGAAAATCTTAATTAAAATGATGGTTTATTAATTAAAGAGTCTAGTTAAAGGATCTATATCACATTGCAAAAGTAAATAAAATTTTGATTTTTTAGCATTATTAAATTTGTAATTAAAAGTTTCCCTTTAAGATATTGGAAAGCTTTTTATAGATATAGGGCACAAATTTCATTAAATGGTAGCTAAAGATTTTATATGATTAAGAAAAGCTTGACAATTGAATTTTCCACCCTTAAAACAATAAAAATATATTGCTTTAAATAGAATTAAAAGAGAAAAAAAACTAACAAGTTATACCAGTGTAGTGGAGATCTTATAATTTTGAAACTGGCAATTAACACACTTTTTATGATTTCTAATTAGATTCTGCCGACCTTAAAAAAAATGCTTACCTCTTGAAATTTGCGGTTATTTTATTTGTGTAGTACAAAAAAACAAACATTAAACATATATATAAACCTAGATATAAACCTCAGATATTACTTAATTCCATATTACCTAAAAAAAAATTTCTAGGTATGCATTTTGCATTGACTCAGTAAAAATTTGTTTTATTATTATATATGTATATATTTTTTTTGTTTAACTAGAATTTTAAATGATATATCAAATATTAAATATGCTTCAGTACATACTACTGAGTGAGTGGAATAAAGAGCAAAGAGCCGGTGCTAATGATGGCCCTTTGTAGAGGCTCATGGGTTCGAATCGACTTTATTCTTTGACACCCCCTTTTTTTTTTTTTAAATATACTATAGTATATATTTTAATTTATAATTTGAATTGAATTTAATTTTATTACCTATTTTCTGGATTCATTTTTGTTTTGTTTCTTACTATTTTCAGTATTCTTTTGGTATCTGATTTTTTTTTTGTGACTATCAAAAGGTTCTAAGTGATGCTGTTCAGATTTTTACGCGAAAAGATCGAGTTTTTCGGGGTTTTTCAATGTGTTTTTCATCTGAGTTGAACGGTTTTTCATCTAATTGTAAGTTGAACGGTTTTTCTTGTACTTCCGAAAATATTGTGTTTGGTGCAGGTGTTATCGATTGTAGAGGCTCTTCGGATGTTTGTATTCTCAGAATAGATGTCCTTTTTTTGTAGTATTTGATCCCTGTTATTGTTAATATTAGTAGCAGTGCCAGGGTGGATATTAATGCAACACTATTCAATGTACTGTGTTTAGTTTGGAGCTCTAAATTGCGGTTTAGCTCTGTCTGGACTAAAGTATTTGAGAATTCATCCCAAGTTTTACTATTAGCCTTAAGAATTTCACTGTATTCCTTTCCTCCTGTTATTTTTATTTCTCCAGGTGCGTCTATTATCCTTTGTTTTTGTTGTATGTGAATGGGTTGGACGTTTTTGGGGAAATACGTGTATGGGATGTATATTGGAGTTTTCATTTCCAGGGTTTCTTCGTAGGGTATCTCGTGAAATTTAATAGTGAAAATGCATGGTTGTGTCAACGAGAGAATACCAGTCCGTTTTAAACTAAGGAGTTGAACCTGATTTTTACATTGCACTTGTAATTGTTTTTCGTCCTTTAATTGGAGTAACCAGGTGTTTTTTCTGGTCATTTTGGTGAATATGTCAGGTCTTTGATTAACTATACGATGTTTGCAAATGGAATCACTGTTCAATAGGGTGACGATACAATTATCCGGGTTAAGACCTATGTAATGGAATTCACATATGTATTCTATTTTTTTTTAAACTTTTTTATATATATTCATTCTCTTTTATTTTACATAAAAATATAATTAATTAATAAGTAATTAAAATGTATGTTAATATAGTTCATTAACTTTAAGTCATAATGTTCTACATTATGAAATTGCTAATACTACAATTTCATAATGTCGAGCATTGGCATAGGAATTACTGTCTCAGCAGTAATTACCCATCAATGAACTATTAGCATGGGAATTTGCGATCTCATGCAATAAATCTCATGCTATATGATTAGTATAAATATTGTTATAGAAGGTAGTCAATTAGTCATTAGTTATTAGAAGCTCCATTAAGTTAGAGCTTAAGTTAATTAAAGCTCCATTTAGTTTGAGCTTAACAGTAAAAATATAGCTCCATTTAGATTGAGCTTATGTAAAAAAAAGATAATTAATAAATTTTCTTGTAAAAGGGAAATCATCTTTTCTTTCTTTAAGCTAGGCCTTGTGGCCATCAGGTAAATATGTTGGCCTCTCTGGCCCTACCAAATTTTATCTAAACCTTTAATTATTGATATTTAACATGAACAGTAGTGCGACCTTTTACTTTGTCTGTATCGACACACGTCGGCCTGCTCAGGTCTCTAAGAAAGGATTATTACATGGCGACCCTGCAACCCGAACCATATAGAAGATGGCAGCAAAAAAGAAGGCAAGCCAAAGCATTCAAAAGGGAAAGAAGGCTGAAGAAAATACTCGACGAATTTTTTAAAATCGTGGATGAGCAGTTAAGTGTCTTCACGGACGAAGAATTATTAGAATTAGAACAATGATGAAAAATTAAAAATCAAATAAAAATATCATTATAAAAAAAAAATAATAATAATAATCTGTATTTTCAAAAATATATTAAATGTATCAATAAAATAAAATAGAATTACAGAATTGTCTTTACCATTTATTAATAATAGCAATTTACAATGGGTAGTACTAATAATAAGGAAGAAATAGTCATAGCTCAAAATTCAAGCACAAATTTCCAACTCCATACATCTTCGTCACTACTTACAGCTGCTTTTATTATAATAATTATAAGAGTGATATATTACATCCATCGGTATTTAATGAAAAGAATCAATAAAGAAGTACAACGAGTGGTTGGAGCGAATCCATGAATCATTTAAATACATACATATGGAAAATTTAAGTAATCTCATTGAAGAATTAATTAAATTAAGATCGACATTCACAAAAAACCCCTCAAGGCAATTCTCCGCAAAAACTATTTTGAATAAAAGTACACAATTAAAGGACATCAAAAATAAATACCACACTTACACAAAACAATTCGAAACAAATAAATCCATTAACAAAAAAGATCTAGAAGAACTAGTAAGCAAATTTAATGATATCCATGTCAAAACTACCTATATACTCGATAAATACATAAAGGAAATCTATAATGAATCCTTGAATCAAAATTCTGACTCTGATTACGAAGACTCCCAAATCAGCACACCTAAGAAAAACAATATAAAAATGACGACCTTTGATTTATTATCAGCAATAAAAATAATACCGCAGTTTAACGGTGAAACAAAAGAAATAGAGAACTTCCTAAAAATAACAGATTATATCATGAATTGCTTAATGATGAAGGAATAAGAAAGTTAATTGATTTCATCTGGTCTTCAAGGATTAGCTCGAAAGCTAAAATTCGATTAGCAATATACAATACACCAACTTCATTTACTGAACTTTCAGATAGAATAAAAACAACATTCAAATCAACAAAAACAAGTCAATCAATACATACACAACTATCTACAATGAAGCAGAATAACTTAGGGGTAAAGGATTTCGCAGACAAAATAACAACATTGATTGCCGATCTAAACACACTACAGATCACTGAACTTGGAATAAAAAGCAAAGAAATAATCAGTAAAATCAATGACAAAGTAGCATTAACAACCTTCCAAAACGGGATAGATGGAAATTTAAAATCCACAATTTTTCCCGCCAAATGCTAAAATTTTACAGAAGCAATATCACTTGCGGAAGAAATAGAGCAACCTATCCAAAATAATCAAATTTATCATTACGGATTCAATAGAAAAAGAAATAGAAAATATAAATTCAATAACTATAGCTCCAGGAATAATTTCAATAACTCTGATAAGAAATCAAACAATAATTTTACCTATAATAAATATGGAAATAATAATAACAATAACAGATTCAATACCTTTCGTAATAACCAAAATAGAAATTTTCGACGGGAGGCAAACAACAATTTCAGCCCCGGTATGAGAAAAAACTAAAAATATTTCACTATAATATACATACCACTAATTTCATCACACTAAAAGATAACAAATCAAACCATAACTTTTCATTTTTAATTGATACCGGAGCAGATATTTCAATATGCAAAACTGAGCTCACTCCTAAATACGACATCGATAATGACAATAGGTGCAACATATGTGGTATATCAAATAATACAATTCGCTCACTAGGTACAACAAATCTAGAATTGGAATATGAAGGAAACAATATCAATCACACTTTTCACGTAGTAAGTCCAACTTTACCATTAATAACAGACGGCATAATAGGAAGAGATTTTCTGACAAAATTCTTAGCGAAAATTGACTACGAAACTTTTACTATTACATTAACTACAAATAACGGTGATTTAATACTACCTATGAACGACAAATTCTCGAAAAACATTACCATACCACCTAGATGTGAAGTCATGCATTCAATATCACATATTATTGAAGAAGATAGTATTATACTAAATCAAGAAATAGAAAAAGGTGTCTACATAGCAAATACGATAATACCAGCAACTGGAATTAAGCATATAAAAATCTTAAACACAAACGAATATAGTGTAAAACTAAAAAATTTCAACCCCAAAACAAAACCCCTTAATGAATACCATATACTTAAAATACAAACAAAAAGCACACCATCCAGAACAAAAGAACTTATAAGCCGATTAAAATTAAACGGTCTGGATAAAAATACACAGGAAACCATAATAAAAATATGTACCAAATATCAAATGATATTTCACCTTGAAAATGAACCTCTAACAACGAACAACTTCTATAAACAATCCATCAAATTGGAAGACAGCTCACCTGTTTATATTAAAAATTATCGGTTACCTCAATCACAACTAGAGGAAATTAACAAACAAGTTGAGAAATTACAAAAAGAAGACATTATAGAACCATCCATAAGTCCTTATAACGCACCCTTATTAATAGTTCCCAAAAAAAGCAACACAGATGAAAAAAAAAATGGCGATTAGTAGTTGACTATCGTCAACTGAATAAAAAAATCATGAATGATAAATTTCCACTGACTCGCCTAGAAGATATTCTTGACATGCTAGGAAGAGCTAAATACTTTTTAACCCTAGACATGACTAGGTCCTTCCATCAAATTGAACTAAAAAAGGATTCCCGAAATATCACAGCCTTTTCAACAAATAAAGGACACTTCCAATTCAAGAGGCTACCATTTGGATTGAAAATATCAACTAACAGCTTCCAAAGGATGCTAACCATTGCATTAACAGGTCTAGATGCAAATGCTTTTTTATATGTTGATGACATCATAGTATTTGGATGCAGCATAAAACATCACAATGAAAATTTAGAAAAGATATTCAAAAGACTGCAACAGTACAATCTAAAACTTAATCCATTAAAGTGCAACTTTCTATGCAAAGAAGTAGTTTATCTAGGACACTTAATATCAGAAAACGGAATTAAACCAGACCCCAATAAACACAAGCATATAATAGACTATCCAATACCTAAAGATGCAGATGAAGTAAGAAGATTTGTAGCATTCTGCAACTACTACAGACGATTTATTAAAAACTTTGCAGAAATAGCGAAACCTTTAAATGGATTACCAAATAAAAACATCATATTCAATTGGACCAAAGATTGTTCTGATGCATTTCAATTATTAAAAAAGAAATTAATCTCACCCCCCATTTTGAGTTATCCAGATTTTACAAAAAAAATTTTTCTTACCACTGATGCATCTAACTACGCACTAGGAGCAGTTCTATCCCAAGGAGAAGGAAAAGAAGAACATCCATTATGCTATGCTAGTAGAACACTCAATAAGCATGAATTAAACAAACCAATAATAGAAAAGGAATTATTGGGAATACATTGGGCAATCAATTTTTTTAGACCTTATTTATATGGACAAAATTTCACAGTAATAACGGACCACCGTCCTCTAGTTCACCTATTTACACACAAAAACCCATCATCAAAACTAACAAGGATGCGATTAGACTTAATGGATTACAATTTCGAGATAAAGTTCAAACAAGGAAAGATGAACACTAATGCAGATGCACTTTCGAGAATAAACATAAACATGGAAAAATTGAAAGCATTAATTCCCAAGTAAATATGTGTCGTTACAAGATCAATGAAGACAAACAAAGAAAATCGGAATAAAGATGTTGAACCAGTTAATCATACAAAGTCTGATCAACTTTGGATTTGGGACAGCACCTCTACATCCGACATTAGAAACGTAAAGCGGTTAATTTTTCAAAATAATGAATGTATGCATACATATAAAAATAATATAAAAATAAAGAAAGGATGCCATGGTATTAGTGATAATCCAGAAGTACAGCTTAGGCAACTCTCCGGAGAAACTAATACAAGAAATGGATTCAAATACAAAAAGAAAAGAAGCTATAGCAAAATAAATAACAATAAAATCATCATAGAAAAGGACATTATTATCTTTTTTAACAATAAACTAGAAGATCATTTAGGTGACTATCTGGAGACGTTACTAAAAGAAATGATGAAAAATAACATCAATGAGCTAGCACTATCCTACGATGATATAATATTCAAATACATTGAAATTAATAAATTCAAAAGAATATATAATGATACAGTCTTAAGACAAAATTATAAAAATAATAATATATTAAAAATCATACTCTATAAACCGCCTAAAAAAATTACGGATCCGGAAGAAATGCGCAACTTAATCATAAAACATCATTCTACACCAATTGGAGGACACATAGGAATTAAACGATGCATTAATAAACTAAAACAGAAATTCGTCTGGAAAAATATGAACAAAATGGTAAAGACATATATAAACAACTGTGAAAAATGTGCTAAAAACAAAATAATTAGACACACAAAAGAACCCTTAACAATAACTGATACACCTCAACAAAGTTTTGAAAAAGTATCAATAGACACCGTAGGACCACTTCGAATATCAAATGGATACAGATATATTCTAACAATACAATGTGAACTGACAAAGTACATTGAGGCTTTCCCAATAGAAACTAAGGAAGCACATGTAGTAGCTAAAGCAATAGTGGAAAAATTCATACTGAAATATGGCTCATTTAATATAATAAAAACAGATAAAGGAACAGAATTTGTAAATGAATTATTCAAAAAAGTGTGCAAACTACTCAATATAGAACACATAACATCAACACCATTCCATCATGAGACACTAGGATCTATTGAGAGAAATCACAGAGTCCTTAATGAGTACATCTTATCGTTTACAGAAGAAAATAACTGGGATATATGGATTCCTTACTATGTACATTGCTATAATTCTACACCACACACCGACACAAACTACACGCCATTTGAACTGATATTTGGAAAACTACCAAATACTTCGTACAAAAACACATTCAACAATAATAATATACTGTATAACATTGAAGACTATGCTACAGAAGTTAAATTACGGCTCAAAAGAGCACTTATTTTGAACAAAAGTACTTAATATTGTTTAACATTAAACTTGTGTAGAAAGCGTAATAAATAATTGTGACTGTAATTTTTGTTATAAATCTGAGAAAAGTTAGAAATTAAGAAAAAACTCGTCCAAAATTGATAACATTGACTTACACAATTGCAATTTTAAAAGAAAAATGACGAGTATGGGGAAGCTGTTCTTAAATCAAAACTGGATAAACAAAAAGGTTTAAGAGGTTTATTGTTATTCGAAGAATGGCTTAAGCCGGTTATTGTGGACATTTACCCGGCGTTTACCTATTTTTATAATTGAAAAAGAAAGTTAATTGATTTCATCTGGTCTTCAAGGATTAGCTCGAAAGCTAAAATTCGATTAGCAATATACAATACACCAACTTCATTTACTGAACTTTCAGATAGAATAAAAACAACATTCAAATCAACAAAAACAAGTCAATCAATACATACACAACTATCTACAATGAAGCAGAATAACTTAGGGGTAAAGGATTTCGCAGACAAAATAACAACATTGATTGCCGATCTAAACACACTACAGATCACTGAACTTGGAATAAAAAGCAAAGAAATAATCAGTAAAATCAATGACAAAGTAGCATTAACAACCTTCCAAAACGGGATAGATGGAAATTTAAAACCCACAATTTTTGCCGCCAAATGCTAAAATTTTACAGAAGCAATATCACTTGCGGAAGAAATAGAGCAACCTATCCAAAATAATCAAATTTATCATTACGGATTCAATAGAAAAAGAAATAGAAAATATAAATTCAATAACTATAGCTCCAGGAATAATTTCAATAACTCTGATAAGAAATCAAACAATAATTTTACCTATAATAAATATGGAAATAATAATAACAATAACAGATTCAATACCTTTCGTAATAACCAAAATAGAAATTTTCGACGGGAGGCAAACAACAATTTCAGCCCCGGTATGAGAAAAAACTAAAAATATTTCACTATAATATACATACCACTAATTTCATCACACTAAAAGATAACAAATCAAACCATAACTTTTCATTTTTAATTGATACCGGAGCAGATATTTCAATATGCAAAACTGAGCTCACTCCTAAATACGACATCGATAATGACAATAGGTGCAACATATCTGGTATATCAAATAATACAATTCGCTCACTAGGTACAACAAATCTAGAATTGGAATATGAAGGAAACAATATCAATCACACTTTTCACGTAGTAAGTCCAACTTTACCATTAATAACAGACGGCATAATAGGAAGAGATTTTCTGACAAAATTCTTAGCGAAAATTGACTACGAAACTTTTACTATTACATTAACTACAAATAACGGTGATTTAATACTACCTATGAACGACAAATTCTCGAAAAACATTACCATACCACCTAGATGTGAAGTCATGCATTCAATATCACATATTATTGAAGAAGATAGTATTATACTAAATCAAGAAATAGAAAAAGGTGTCTACATAGCAAATACGATAATACCAGCAACTGGAATTAAGCATATAAAAATCTTAAACACAAACGAATATAGTGTAAAACTAAAAAATTTCAACCCCAAAACAAAACCCCTTAATGAATACCATATACTTAAAATACAAACAAAAAGCACACCATCCAGAACAAAAGAACTTATAAGCCGATTAAAATTAAACGGTCTGGATAAAAATACACAGGAAACCATAATCAAAATATGTACCAAATATCAAATGATATTTCACCTTGAAAATGAACCTCTAACAACGAACAACTTCTATAAACAATCCATCAAATTGGAAGACAGCTCACCTGTTTATATTAAAAATTATCGGTTACCTCAATCACAACTAGAGGAAATTAACAAACAAGTTGAGAAATTACAAAAAAAAGACATTATAGAACCATCCATGTCCTTATAACGCACCCTTATTAATAGTTCCCAAAAAAAGCAACACAGATGAAAAAAAAATGGCGATTAGTAGTTGACTATTGTCAACTGAATAAAAAAATCATGAATGATAAATTCTCACTTTCCCACAAATTCGCCTAGAAGATATTCTTGACATGCTAGGAAGAGCTAAATACTTCTCAACCCTAGACAAGACTAGCTCCTGGGATTCCCGAAATATCACAGCCTTTTCAACAAATAAAGGACACTTCCAATTCAAGAGGCTACCATTTGGATTGAAAATATCAACTAACAGCTTCCAAAGGATGCTAACCATTGCATTAACAGGTCTAGATGCAAATGCTTTTTTATATGTTGATGACATCATAGTATTTGGATGCAGCATAAAACATCACAATGAAAATTTAGAAAAGATATTCAAAAGACTGCAACAGTACAATCTAAAACTTAATCCATTAAAGTGCAACTTTCTATGCAAAGAAGTAGTTTATGTAGGACACTTAATATCAGAAAACGGAATTAAACCAGACCCCAATAAACACAAGCATATAATAGACTATCCAATACCTAAAGATGCAGATGAAGTAAGAAGATTTGTAGCATTCTGCAACTACTACAGACGATTTATTAAAAACTTTGCAGAAATAGCGAAACCTTTAAATGGATTACTAAAGAAAAACATCATATTCAATTGGACCAAAGATTGTTCTGATGCATTTCAATTATTAAAAAAGAAATTAATCTCACCCCCCATTTTGAGTTATCCAGATTTTACAAAAAAAATTTTTCTTACCACTGATGCATCTAACTACGCACTAGGAGCAGTTCTATCCCAAGGAGAAGGAAAAGAAGAACATCCATTATGCTATGCTAGTAGAACACTCAATAAGCATGAATTAAACAAACCAATAATAGAAAAGGAATTATTGGGAATACATTGGGCAATCAATTTTTTTAGACCTTATTTATATGGACAAAATTTCACAGTAATAACGGACCACCGTCCTCTAGTTCACCTATTTACACACAAAAACCCATCATCAAAACTAACAAGGATGCGATTAGACTTAATGGATTACAATTTCGAGATAAAGTTCAAACAAGGAAAGATGAACACTAATGCAGATGCACTTTCGAGAATAAACATAAACATGGAAAAATTGAAAGCATTAATTCCCAAGCAAATATGTGTCGTTACAAGATCAATGAAGACAAACAAAGAAAATCGGAATAAAGATGTTGAACCAGTTAATCATACAAAGTCTGATCAACTTTGGATTTGGGACAGCACCTCTACATCCGACATTAGAAACGTAAAGCGGTTAATTTTTCAAAATAATGAATGTATGCATACATATAAAAATAATATAAAAATAAAGAAAGGATTCCATGGTATTAGTAATAATCCAGAAGTACAGCTTAGGCAACTCTCCGGAGAAACTAATACAAGAAATGGATTCAAATACAAAAAGAAAAGAAGCTATAGCAAAATAAATAACAATAAAATCATCATAGAAAAGGACATTATTATCTTTTTTAACAATAAACTAGAAGATCATTTAGGTGACTATCTGGAGACGTTACTAAAAGAAATGATGAAAAATAACATCAATGAGCTAGCACTATCCTACGATGATATAATATTCAAATACATTGAAATTAATAAATTCAAAAGAATATATAATGATACAGTCTTAAGACAAAATTATAAAAATAATAATATATTAAAAATCATACTCTATAAACCGCCTAAAAATATTACGGATCCGGAAGAAATGCGCAACTTAATCATAAAACATCATTCTACACCAATTGGAGGACACATAGGAATTAAACGATGCATTAATAAACTAAAACAGAAATTCGTCTGGAAAAATATGAACAAAATGGTAAAGACATATATAAACAACTGTGAAAAATGTGCTAAAAACAAAATAATTAGACACACAAAAGAACCCTTAACAATAACTGATACACCTCAACAAAGTTTTGAAAAAGTATCAATAGACACCGTAGGACCACTTCGAATATCAAATGGATACAGATATATTCTAACAATACAATGTGAACTGACAAAGTACATTGAGGCTTTCCCAATAGAAACTAAGGAAGCACATGTAGTAGCTAAAGCAATAGTGGAAAAATTCATACTGAAATATGGCTCATTTAATATAATAAAAACAGATAAAGGAACAGAATTTGTAAATGAATTATTCAAAAAAGTGTGCAAACTACTCAATATAGAACACATAACATCAACACCATTCCATCATGAGACACTAGGATCTATTGAGAGAAATCACAGAGTCCTTAATGAGTACATCTTATCGTTTACAGAAGAAAATAACTGGGATATATGGATTCCTTACTATGTACATTGCTATAATTCTACACCACACACCGACACAAACTACACGCCATTTGAACTGATATTTGGAAAACTACCAAATACTTCGTACAAAAACACATTCAACAATAATAATATACTGTATAACATTGAAGACTATGCTACAGAAGTTTAATTACGGCTCAAAAGAGCACTTATTTTGAACAAAAGTACTTAATATTGTTTAACATTAAACTTGTGTAGAAAGCGTAACAAATAATTGTGACTGTAATTTTTGTTATAAATCTGAGAAAAGTTAGAAATTAAGAAAAAACTCGTCCAAAATTGATAACATTGACTTACACAATTGCAATTTTAAAAGAAAAATGACGAGTATGGGGAAGCTGTTCTTAAATCAAAACTGGATAAACAAAAAGGTTTAAGAGGTTTATTGTTATTCGAAGAATGGCTTAAGCCGGTTATTGTGGACATTTACCCGGCGTTTACCTATTTTTATAATTGAAAAAGAAAGTTAATTGATTTCATCTGGTCTTCAAGGATTAGCTCGAAAGCTAAAATTCGATTAGCAATATACAATACACCAACTTCATTTACTGAACTTTCAGATAGAATAAAAACAACATTCAAATCAACAAAAACAAGTCAATCAATACATACACAACTATCTACAATGAAGCAGAATAACTTAGGGGTAAAGGATTTCGCAGACAAAATAACAACATTGATTGCCGATCTAAACACACTACAGATCACTGAACTTGGAATAAAAAGCAAAGAAATAATCAGTAAAATCAATGACAAAGTAGCATTAACAACCTTCCAAAACGGGATAGATGGAAATTTAAAACCCACAATTTTTGCCGCCAAATGCTAAAATTTTACAGAAGCAATATCACTTGCGGAAGAAATAGAGCAACCTATCCAAAATAATCAAATTTATCATTACGGATTCAATAGAAAAAGAAATAGAAAATATAAATTCAATAACTATAGCTCCAGGAATAATTTCAATAACTCTGATAAGAAATCAAACAATAATTTTACCTATAATAAATATGGAAATAATAATAACAATAACAGATTCAATACCTTTCGTAATAACCAAAATAGAAATTTTCGACGGGAGGCAAACAACAATTTCAGCCCCGGTATGAGAAAAAACTAAAAATATTTCACTATAATATACATACCACTAATTTCATCACACTAAAAGATAACAAATCAAACCATAACTTTTCATTTTTAATTGATACCGGAGCAGATATTTCAATATGCAAAACTGAGCTCACTCCTAAATACGACATCGATAATGACAATAGGTGCAACATATCTGGTATATCAAATAATACAATTCGCTCACTAGGTACAACAAATCTAGAATTGGAATATGAAGGAAACAATATCAATCACACTTTTCACGTAGTAAGTCCAACTTTACCATTAATAACAGACGGCATAATAGGAAGAGATTTTCTGACAAAATTCTTAGCGAAAATTGACTACGAAACTTTTACTATTACATTAACTACAAATAACGGTGATTTAATACTACCTATGAACGACAAATTCTCGAAAAACATTACCATACCACCTAGATGTGAAGTCATGCATTCAATATCACATATTATTGAAGAAGATAGTATTATACTAAATCAAGAAATAGAAAAAGGTGTCTACATAGCAAATACGATAATACCAGCAACTGGAATTAAGCATATAAAAATCTTAAACACAAACGAATATAGTGTAAAACTAAAAAATTTCAACCCCAAAACAAAACCCCTTAATGAATACCATATACTTAAAATACAAACAAAAAGCACACCATCCAGAACAAAAGAACTTATAAGCCGATTAAAATTAAACGGTCTGGATAAAAATACACAGGAAACCATAATCAAAATATGTACCAAATATCAAATGATATTTCACCTTGAAAATGAACCTCTAACAACGAACAACTTCTATAAACAATCCATCAAATTGGAAGACAGCTCACCTGTTTATATTAAAAATTATCGGTTACCTCAATCACAACTAGAGGAAATTAACAAACAAGTTGAGAAATTACAAAAAAAAGACATTATAGAACCATCCATGTCCTTATAACGCACCCTTATTAATAGTTCCCAAAAAAAGCAACACAGATGAAAAAAAAATGGCGATTAGTAGTTGACTATCGTCAACTGAATAAAAAAATCATGAATGATAAATTCCCACTGACTCGCCTAGAAGATATTCTTGACATGCTAGGAAGAGCTAAATACTTCTCAACCCTAGACAAGACTAGCTCCTGGGATTCCCGAAATATCACAGCCTTTTCAACAAATAAAGGACACTTCCAATTCAAGAGGCTACCATTTGGATTGAAAATATCAACTAACAGCTTCCAAAGGATGCTAACCATTGCATTAACAGGTCTAGATGCAAATGCTTTTTTATATGTTGATGACATCATAGTATTTGGATGCAGCATAAAACATCACAATGAAAATTTAGAAAAGATATTCAAAAGACTGCAACAGTACAATCTAAAACTTAATCCATTAAAGTGCAACTTTCTATGCAAAGAAGTAGTTTATGTAGGACACTTAATATCAGAAAACGGAATTAAACCAGACCCCAATAAACACAAGCATATAATAGACTATCCAATACCTAAAGATGCAGATGAAGTAAGAAGATTTGTAGCATTCTGCAACTACTACAGACGATTTATTAAAAACTTTGCAGAAATAGCGAAACCTTTAAATGGATTACTAAAGAAAAACATCATATTCAATTGGACCAAAGATTGTTCTGATGCATTTCAATTATTAAAAAAGAAATTAATCTCACCCCCCATTTTGAGTTATCCAGATTTTACAAAAAAAATTTTTCTTACCACTGATGCATCTAACTACGCACTAGGAGCAGTTCTATCCCAAGGAGAAGGAAAAGAAGAACATCCATTATGCTATGCTAGTAGAACACTCAATAAGCATGAATTAAACAAACCAATAATAGAAAAGGAATTATTGGGAATACATTGGGCAATCAATTTTTTTAGACCTTATTTATATGGACAAAATTTCACAGTAATAACGGACCACCGTCCTCTAGTTCACCTATTTACACACAAAAACCCATCATCAAAACTAACAAGGATGCGATTAGACTTAATGGATTACAATTTCGAGATAAAGTTCAAACAAGGAAAGATGAACACTAATGCAGATGCACTTTCGAGAATAAACATAAACATGGAAAAATTGAAAGCATTAATTCCCAAGCAAATATGTGTCGTTACAAGATCAATGAAGACAAACAAAGAAAATCGGAATAAAGATGTTGAACCAGTTAATCATACAAAGTCTGATCAACTTTGGATTTGGGACAGCACCTCTACATCCGACATTAGAAACGTAAAGCGGTTAATTTTTCAAAATAATGAATGTATGCATACATATAAAAATAATATAAAAATAAAGAAAGGATTCCATGGTATTAGTAATAATCCAGAAGTGCAGCTTAGGCAACTCTCCGGAGAAACTAATACAAGAAATGGATTCAAATACAAAAAGAAAAGAAGCTATAGCAAAATAAATAACAATAAAATCATCATAGAAAAGGACATTATTATCTTTTTTAACAATAAACTAGAAGATCATTTAGGTGACTATCTGGAGACGTTACTAAAAGAAATGATGAAAAATAACATCAATGAGCTAGCACTATCCTACGATGATATAATATTCAAATACATTGAAATTAATAAATTCAAAAGAATATATAATGATACAGTCTTAAGACAAAATTATAAAAATAATAATATATTAAAAATCATACTCTATAAACCGCCTAAAAATATTACGGATCCGGAAGAAATGCGCAACTTAATCATAAAACATCATTCTACACCAATTGGAGGACACATAGGAATTAAACGATGCATTAATAAACTAAAACAGAAATTCGTCTGGAAAAATATGAACAAAATGGTAAAGACATATATAAACAACTGTGAAAAATGTGCTAAAAACAAAATAATTAGACACACAAAAGAACCCTTAACAATAACTGATACACCTCAACAAAGTTTTGAAAAAGTATCAATAGACACCGTAGGACCACTTCGAATATCAAATGGATACAGATATATTCTAACAATACAATGTGAACTGACAAAGTACATTGAGGCTTTCCCAATAGAAACTAAGGAAGCACATGTAGTAGCTAAAGCTATAGTGGAAAAATTCATACTGAAATATGGCTCATTTAATATAATAAAAACAGATAAAGGAACAGAATTTGTAAATGAATTATTCAAAAAAGTGTGCAAACTACTCAATATAGAACACATAACATCAACACCATTCCATCATGAGACACTAGGATCTATTGAGAGAAATCACAGAGTCCTTAATGAGTACTTCTTATCGTTTACAGAAGAAAATAACTGGGATATATGGATTCCTTACTATGTACATTGCTATAATTCTACACCACACACCGACACAAACTACACGCCATTTGAACTGATATTTGGAAAACTACCAAATACTTCGTACAAAAACACATTCAACAATAATAATATACTGTATAACATTGAAGACTATGCTACAGAAGTTTAATTACGGCTCAAAAGAGCACTTATTTTGAACAAAAGTACTTAATATTGTTTAACATTAAACTTGTGTAGAAAGCGTAACAAATAATTGTGACTGTAATTTTTGTTATAAATCTGAGAAAAGTTAGAAATTAAGAAAAAACTCGTCCAAAATTGATAACATTGACTTACACAATTGCAATTTTAAAAGAAAAATGACGAGTATGGGGAAGCTGTTCTTAAATCAAAACTGGATAAACAAAAAGGTTTAAGAGGTTTATTGTTATTCGAAGAATGGCTTAAGCCGGTTATTGTGGACATTTACCCGGCGTTTACCTATTTTTATAATTGAAAAAGAAAGTTAATTGATTTCATCTGGTCTTCAAGGATTAGCTCGAAAGCTAAAATTCGATTAGCAATATACAATACACCAACTTCATTTACTGAACTTTCAGATAGAATAAAAACAACATTCAAATCAACAAAAACAAGTCAATCAATACATACACAACTATCTACAATGAAGCAGAATAACTTAGGGGTAAAGGATTTCGCAGACAAAATAACAACATTGATTGCCGATCTAAACACACTACAGATCACTGAACTTGGAATAAAAAGCAAAGAAATAATCAGTAAAATCAATGACAAAGTAGCATTAACAACCTTCCAAAACGGGATAGATGGAAATTTAAAACCCACAATTTTTGCCGCCAAATGCTAAAATTTTACAGAAGCAATATCACTTGCGGAAGAAATAGAGCAACCTATCCAAAATAATCAAATTTATCATTACGGATTCAATAGAAAAAGAAATAGAAAATATAAATTCAATAACTATAGCTCCAGGAATAATTTCAATAACTCTGATAAGAAATCAAACAATAATTTTACCTATAATAAATATGGAAATAATAATAACAATAACAGATTCAATACCTTTCGTAATAACCAAAATAGAAATTTTCGACGGGAGGCAAACAACAATTTCAGCCCCGGTATGAGAAAAAACTAAAAATATTTCACTATAATATACATACCACTAATTTCATCACACTAAAAGATAACAAATCAAACCATAACTTTTCATTTTGAATTGATACCGGAGCAGATATTTCAATATGCAAAACTGAGCTCACTCCTAAATACGACATCGATAATGACAATAGGTGCAACATATCTGGTTTATCAAATAATACAATTCGCTCACTAGGTACAACAAATCTAGAATTGGAATATGAAGGAAACAATATCAATCACACTTTTCACGTAGTAAGTCCAACTTTACCATTAATAACAGACGGCATAATAGGAAGAGATTTTCTGACAAAATTCTTAGCGAAAATTGACTACGAAACTTTTACTATTACATTAACTACAAATAACGGTGATTTAATACTACCTATGAACGACAAATTCTCGAAAAACATTACCATACCACCTAGATGTGAAGTCATGCATTCAATATCACATATTATTGAAGAAGATAGTATTATACTAAATCAAGAAATAGAAAAAGGTGTCTACATAGCAAATACGATAATACCAGCAACTGGAATTAAGCATATAAAAATCTTAAACACAAACGAATATAGTGTAAAACTAAAAAATTTCAACCCCAAAACAAAACCCCTTAATGAATACCATATACTTAAAATACAAACAAAAAGCACACCATCCAGAACAAAAGAACTTATAAGCCGATTAAAATTAAACGGTCTGGATAAAAATACACAGGAAACCATAATCAAAATATGTACCAAATATCAAATGATATTTCACCTTGAAAATGAACCTCTAACAACGAACAACTTCTATAAACAATCCATCAAATTGGAAGACAGCTCACCTGTTTATATTAAAAATTATCGGTTACCTCAATCACAACTAGAGGAAATTAACAAACAAGTTGAGAAATTACAAAAAAAAGACATTATAGAACCATCCATGTCCTTATAACGCACCCTTATTAATAGTTCCCAAAAAAAGCAACACAGATGAAAAAAAAATGGCGATTAGTAGTTGACTATCGTCAACTGAATAAAAAAATCATGAATGATAAATTCCCACTGACTCGCCTAGAAGATATTCTTGACATGCTAGGAAGAGCTAAATACTTCTCAACCCTAGACAAGACTAGCTCCTGGGATTCCCGAAATATCACAGCCTTTTCACAGGTTTTCTTCTACTATAGTTCGGAGGTACTCAATTAGTGGGGGATGTACACGCTCTAGGGCACCGTTGGATTGAGGGTGGTAGGCTGTTTTTGTTAATTTTTTAATTCGTAAGAGTTTACAGACCCTTTTAAATAGATTACTCACAAAATTGGCTCTTTGGTCGGTAACAATCTGCTTAGGGATGCAGTATCTAGTTACAATCTGTTCAAAGAATACTTGGGCAATTGTTTGTGCTTCAGTATTTGAAATAGCATACCAGTCTACAAATTTCGTTAGATTATCTTGAAAGGTTAGTATGTACTTATTGCCGTTATGAGTTTCCTCTAGGGGTCCCACAACATCTAAATAAATCTTATCGAATGGTCTTTGGGCTATGTCGGTAATCATCATAGGCATACGGGTGTGGCGGCTTGCTTTCATAGTTTGGCATTTTTTGCATTGTTTGATATATTGTTTAATGTCTCGGAACATTTGTTTCCACCAATATTTCCGACGAATTCTTTTATAGGTTTTAATAACTCCCTGATGTCCACCGAACAGGGTGTTATGATAGTCGTTTAAAATAATTTTTACTTCTTCAGGGGTGTTGAATTTTTCTGTTTTGCTCCATTTTTGGTGGAGGTTAGAACTGGGCGTTTCAGAACTATCCTCTGAATCTGAATTCTGTTCCGTTTCTGGGTCCATTATCTTCTTTTCAATGTCATTTTTAACATGTTTTAGATCTTTCTGTTCTTGTAGCGCCTTAGAGCGCGTTATTACATTACATGATTTGGTGTTTGATGTTTCGGTATTATTGTCAAATGAATAGGTTATTGTTGATTCGTTTAGTTTTAAAGGATTTGATAAAAGTTGGTCACTTACATTTGAGTGTGGTAATGGTATTCTGCTAAGGGTATCAGCGTTGGTGTTATATTTCCCTGGCTTGTACTCGATTTTGTAATCATATTCTGACAGCTTATGGTGGAATCGAACAAGCCGGGTAGTTGGATCTTTTACATTAAAAACACTCTTTAGGGGTTTATGGTCTGTATAGACAGTAAAAGCTTGGCCTTGCAGGTAACAACGGAAGTTCTTAACGACCCATACAATGGCAAGCAGTTCCTTTCGTTGGGTGTTTGCGTTGTTTTTGGTTTGAATTTGAGGGTTTTTGGTACTAACTGTTGTACTATCTCTTTTATCGTTTGTATAAGTGGCTAATGGTATCATATTGTATTCATCTAGTAGAAGTAATTTTAGAGTTAATTCTTTTATAGTAATTGAAATCAAATAAGTATTAATTATCCCTATATGGGCTGTTTTGTTTCCTTTATCTATTAAACTATTTGCCAGAAAGACACCTTCAGATATCTCTTTCGATAAACTTATCATATTTTTTTTGAAATGTCTTTTTAATTGGTATAATATCCTGCATCCATGCGAGGATGACATATGGTTTTTCTAAAGTAATTTGTAAAGTTAGTGGTTGATTTTTTTCATTACTTGTAGTAAACTTATGGCAAATTGATTTCAGTGGGTTATTATTTACCGTTAACTGGGAGTCTCTAACTTCTTCCAGGTCTTTATGCGGACTATTAACTTCATTAGTTGGAGTTTGAAAGTGATTATTATTACAATTCGCATAAATTGCCGCTGAAAGATCCACTAAACTTGTTAAATTTTTTTCTATCATTTGGTTTTGATGGGCTGTACTAACATCCACTTTTAGGGAAACTGTGAAATCAGATAAGCTGCCATTTTCCATGCGAGGAAAATGCAGGCGTCTTTCCGGACCCTCTATATTACAATATTTCGATAAAAAATCATTTCCCAAAATACCATCCGTAGTAAGGTTGTTGATATTTTCTACTACTTGAAAAGTACAAGGAAGTCTGGTTGAAAAATAAAAGTTGCCTTGGAAAGTTCCTAAAGTATCACCTTTTCCAAAAGGTGTTTGTATGGTACATTTTGTACGGGTATTAATCGGAATATTATTACGTATGATTCCACGCTTCAACACACTCACTTCCGCCCCTGTATCTATAATTAGGTTAAAAAATCTATTCTGTGCTATGTCTAGTGGGAGCATTACTGTAGGAATCTTCGTCAGAGAAAATCGGGCACTACTTCTTCCATTGAGTATCTATTTATTGTCGGGTCGGTGGTGTTGGACCCGATATTTGGGAGTTTCCCTGATTTCTGGAATCCCCTTTTTTCTTTTGAAAGCATTCGTTGATGCTATGACCTCGTCGGCCGCAAAAATTACATTCCACTTTCAGATTGTACTCTGCTGGATGATTTGATTGTCTTAATCTATTTAGTGGTGGATGGTTGTTCGAGTGATTTACCATTTCGCTTTCTTTCAAGTATTGCTGTGTTATTAAAGGTCCTTGTGGTATTTGGTTTGGACTTAGTTTTTGGGGCCAATTCATGCGAGTTTCGTGTTTTGCATAGAAGCTCGTGTTGTTCTGTGAAGGTACGTTATTTTTCAAATATTGGTTGTTGTTGAAATGAGAATATCTGAATAGGGGATTTTAATTAAATCGAATGCTATTATCCTTCTTTAATTGAAGCGGTTCACGATAACGTTGACAATGCATCGTGGTTATAAATTTTGCATATATTACAAAAAGGAGTACTTTTTCGTTTGAGACAGTCCGCATATGTGTGCCCCGTATTCTGCAAAAACTACAGGTACTCTGGCAGAGGTAGAGTTTTTATTTTCAGATATTTGTTTAACAGAAATAGGTATGTTAGAGTGATTGGCCTGTGTTTCATCATACTTGTTGTTTAAGGCTATTGAATTTGGTGGGAGACCTTGATTGGGTATCATAGTGTAGTTTGTATCCAAAATATTTGTACTTACCGTTTTCAACATCTGGTGTGCCTGGGATTGATTGTCAAAAGATATTGACATAAATGAGGGTTGCTAACGCCTCCTTTTAAGGAGTTTATGGCAAAGTCTTCTAATTGTATGTTGACGGTTTGGGCCGCTACCACTCTGTACTTACCTTCGGCTGCCTCCTTACACAATGCAGTTGTTGTTTTATTCAAGTAATGAATGAGTTTAATTGTTCAAGTGGGTACTGGCTCAAAGTTATAAGGGCATTTGCCAAGTCTTGGTAAGCTTCCCTTGGTAGGTAAGTTCTATTCAACAGTGCTTCCACGTCTTCGAAAGTGGCAGGCTGATTATAGGAGCCTAATTGGTATGCTTCTCCTCGCAATCTAGTTGGGAAAATTTGGATGAATGCTTGTTTTTCCGGTTCCGTTAGGCATTGCATAACCTTTTTGCAACATCCTATAAACGTCTACAGGTCTGAAGTTAAGGTGGGGCTAGTTACTCCGGAAAAATTTGGCACTAATTGGGTGGTTATTTTTGCTACTTTAATGTAATTGTCTGTCATATTTATTTTCAAGTAAGGTTGAGGCTTGGGGTGTAAGAATGTCTCGCTAGAGCTATCAAGAGTAGCGTTTAACCATGCCAAATTAAAATCGCTATCGTCAATAAAAGAATCAGTCTTACCAGGATGTGTGCTTATATATGTATTGTTATGTTTTGTACTTAAACTAGTATTTAAATTAAGAGAGTACGATTGATTGCGAAACTATATCTTCTCTAAATAGGGCTGTTTCTATATTTAATTCATGTATGAAATCTTTACGTTCATTTCTGGTTTTTTCTAATTCCCTGTCTAATAGTTTACATTGAAGAATACCAAAGTTCTCACTCTCTCGTATTCTTTTTTCGAAAAAGTATAAAAATTTAATTAAATCTACTTTTTCACCTGTTGGAATGAGGATTGTTCCACTTCTTTGGTGTCGTGTAGAGATGGTCTCTGCAAGTAACGTTGGGCTGGTTGTTGGTGATGAAGTTGATAATGGTGTGGTTGATGCCCTGGTTGATGTTTCTGATGAATTATTGGTGTTATTCTCTGGTTCAGTGCAATTTATACGTTGCATAAAGTGAGATTCAGGATTTATTTGCAAATTACCAAAAAAAAACTCTTTTTGAAGCAAATCTGAATCCTAACGGCTGCGCCAATTGTTATATGGTTTTTTTATCACTTTTATTTAAAACATGTAATAACTGTATGAATATTAAAGGATTCGATATAATTTTTTTTTTGTTTCGATTTTATAAGACGTAAATATTTATTACATAGATAAAAATAAAATTTTAGTAAAAATGTTCCAGATAATTTTTAATTATTAAAACTTAAAATTAAAACTTAAATACTTAAACACTTAATTCACTAAGCAAAAATATTATGTCTTATAAATGTTCCTAATGTTTTTCTTTTTTTTATTTTGTAAAACTTAAATATTTAAACACTTAATTCACTAAACATAATTATTATGTCTTAAAAATATTCCTAATGTTTTATTTTTATTTTATTTTATAACACTTAAATATTTAAACACTTAATTCACTAAACATGGTAATTATGTCTTAAAAATATTCCTAATGTTTTTGTTTATTTTATTTTATAAAACTTAAATATTCAAACACAATAAACAAAAACACAAACTTTTCTAAAGAATCTTTTAATTTAATAAGACTTAAGCATCTATCACGGGCTAATTAAGATGTTTTGGTTAAACTCTATTTTTTCTTCTTTTTTCTTTTTAAACAACAATTTAATTTTATATAATTTTAAAAATTATTATACTAATTTGTGGTTTTTAGCGGACCAAGGTAAGCGCCTTGGGTTACGGTCTTGTCTCTACTGACTCAAAAAACACTTTCTTTCCTTTTAAATTTAAATCAATCTGAAAAATGTTCGCATGGTCAGCTGTTTTTGCTGACCATGCATGAACTTTTCTCATATGCCCCTATACTCGTACATGGCCAATGGACCTTGGCCTGACCAAAAACAAGGAAAAGGTAATTAAAATACTGTAAACTTTTGCTTATATGCTTGACTCAAATGTCAATCACATAAGCAAAAGCCAAGCAGCAAAATTTTCATGTGCTCTAATTATTATGAAGGAATGTTTATGTGAACGATACTTGAGCCGTTCACATAAACATTCCTCAGCATTTCCGCCGATATAAAAATTGTTTGCAACAAAGTTGCCGATATCAACAAAAATAGGTAAGTTTATTAAATTTTATTTGGGTTATTCTCTTTTATTGGTTTTTGGGGTAATTAAAAGGATGAAAGTCGCTAAAATTATTAACGTTTTTAATTTTTATGTAAGATAATTCAAAATTAGGGAGAAACAAATTTGAACGCTAAAAATCCGAGTATTTTTAGATTTTTTATGTTTTTTAGAACTATTTTCCATCAATTTATTGAAATATATATAAAATGTGTTAAAATTGATGTAAAAATAGGTAGATTAGTTGAAAATAGGTGAATTAAAATATACTCGGTTAAAAACGCGTAGATTACTATAAGTTAATTAGTACAAAGAGTCTAATTGATGCTAGAAATATGGATAAATTATAAATTAGAGGACCTGTAGGTAGGACCTGTATACCTGTAGGTATACGCGGAAGATTTACATAACACCATGTCGCCACATGTTTATCACGACGGTCAATAACTTTTGTAGAATTAACTTGCAAAAAAAATCCAATAAAACACAATTATTAAGTTTTCATATTCAACAAACAGCTTTTGTTTTTGTTAAATTTGAAAAGGCAAAAATTACACAAAAAATTACTTTTAGTTTTTTTTGTTTTATTAATTAAATCTTTGTTTGTTTGTTTAGAATTCGATCACTGGATCTCTTTTCTTTTGATAGGGATCCTACCGACTGCGCCAGATAAGTTTTTAACAATTTTAGTATAAGTAAAACAAAAATTACATTTATTGAGTTTCTCTATTGATTATTTGGTTAAAATACACAATTCTTCTGAAATCAGTGTTGACGGCTTCAACTCTAGATGCCAACTGCCCAATCTTATTATTAATTTTATGTATCTTAAATCTTAAGTCTAAGTTCTTTTCTTATCTATTTTACATCCTGTCTGTGTTAATATTAAATTTCTAACGTAAGCAATGTCCATGGAATGTCCATGGGATATGTTTAATAATTATATTACCATGAGCATTGTTTACGTTAGAAATATGAAGCTTTTTGCTTCGTTTACATAACCCGCGTCTCCAGCGCTAAGATAAATCACTAAAAATAGTTTATATTTGAATTTACTGTTACAATTGTTGCTCTTTAGAATCAGGATAAATTTCAGATCGATACTCTGAATTTAGGATTTAATTTTGGTCGATACCCAAAATTAATTGGAACAAAGGAATTCAGATCGATACTCTGCAAGGTAATAACTTGGAATGAATGTGATGTAGCAAGTGCTAGCTATACAAAGAAGATTAGCGGGATTATGAAAACTGTATTTTTCAGTTTACACAACTGGGCTATTGTTGTTTATTCTTTGTATTACCAAATAAGATACTAGCTGTAAATTACTTGTACATTGTACTTACTGGATACAAACCTGTTTGGTGACTTCTCCTCTGATGGGCGTGTACCTAAATATGACAGTCCGGATAAAAAGCTCATCTGATAATGCAGTTCTGCGCACAATATTGCACTCTATTCGTAACAGTTAAAATAAAATAAAAAAAAATGAAAAAATAAATAAATTTAAAATTGTTCGGTTCCGAACAATATCTGATAAGATTGTACGTTTTGGTACGTTCTTAATGAAACCATTATTGAAAATAAATCAGTTATAGGACGCCATATTATACCAAGTGTTTTCAACTATTCGTCTTCCAATTCGGACAAGTCAAATGTGACTTCCAAGTCTTCCTTGGGTAAATTTTGTATTAAAACTGGATGGTTTTCACACCATTTATGCAAATAAAAGCCTCCTAATTTAAGCATTTAAATCAATTTTTTTGTACATTTTTTGCTTTTTCAAGGCTATTGCTACCAGTAACGACATCATCAACATAAAAGTCTCCTATTATTGAAGCTGTTAATGGGTAATTGTTCCCTTACCTTTTCTACCAATTTCCGTATGCATTTAATGACCAGATATGGAGCTGACTTTTTGTTAGTACTATAGGTTACGGTATTCAATTGAAAATATTGAATGGTTTCTGACGGATGCCTTCTCCAGATTATCATTTGCATACTACTATCGTCCTCATCGACTAAAATTTGTCTATACATTTTGCTAATATCTCCAGCAAATACATATTTCATGGTTATAAAACATAATAAACTCAATGGTTTCCTGAATTTCAGGTCCATTAACCATTAAATCATTCAGTGACAGAGAATTCGATGTTTTAGCTGATGCATCAAAGACAACTCTTGGCTTAATGGTTCTGCTTGAAGATTTGAGAGGGAGGATGTGTATAGGGATGAGGAAGAAAGCAGTATGGTCTTTGCAATTCAGTCAATTGAAATTCACGCATGTGTCCTAAATTTAGATATTTTTGGGGAAATTCATTATATTATTCCTTTAGTGAAGGATCGCATTTTCCACTTTACTCTTAACATTTGCTTGAATGCAATATCTTTTAGATTCACCGATAAGATTAGTGTCCCCAAATATTGGTAAATATACAACAAATCTTCCGGTTCAATCTCTAGTTGTTGCTGATTGAAAAAAATCTTCGAATTTTTTATCCACTACTCTTCTTACTGGGAAATCTTCTATTTTCTAAAATTTCTGAAGCTGTTGTTCTAATTGTATATTTGTAATACTGCAAAACGGCTCTTTATAACCCGTATCCGATACTTGCCCTAAAATTATCTATCCCATTTTGCAGCATTGGTAGTACTTCATTTAATTTCAGTTGGCCATTCCTAATAATTTCTCCATATAATCTAGCACCCAGCAAAATGTCAATTTTCTTATTATTAAATTCTGGATCTGCTAAATTTAATTCTTTTGATAAATTCCTATTTTCTGTATTGAAATATTGTTGCGGTTGTTGTGCCGCAATTTCTTTAATAGTGTATACTTCCAGTTGCCTCGAAAAACTGTTGGAACTCAGGGTCATATTCAATTTATTGTTAAGCTTTATTCTTGATTCTCCAATGCCAAATATATTAAAGGATACTTGAATATTATCCAATTGTAATTTTCGCCATAGTCTTTTGGTAATGAAGTTGAGTTGGGAGCCTGAACCCAAAGCCATTCTGCATGATACTGGCTTGCCTTCATTGTTCAATATTTGTCCGATTGCAGTTCCTAACAGAATGTACCTATTTTTGTTTCCCCTTGCTGGAGATGTTAAATTAGTGGCCGGTATAATTCATCTTGCATGTCGATGTGTATCTTTGCTATTGTGAAGAAGAAATTGAATATTTATATTTTTAAATAGACTATTTTTATTTTTCATGGACTAATTTATGTTTATATTTTTTATTGACTATTTTAAACACTTGCCGAGAGAATTTAATTCAATATCACCGAAGCTTCACTTGCTTGGACCCTAAGCTTTCTGTACACTCTGTGAAAATTTGAGTCACTCAGAAGCCAATGTGGATTAGTCCATTTTTTCATATTTTCTGATTTTTGCAAATTTGAATAGAATAAATAATATATTTCCTGGTCTTAAAAGGATTTACTCATACTTTCATTTTTTGTAGGTCAAAAAACCCTTTTTTTAATAGCCTCTGCATGTGCTATGTATTATGAATGCATCCCTCAGTTTGGATTTATTGGACTTATCCACATTGGCTTCTGAACGACTCAAATATTACTCAAGTAAACCTACATCGGCATTACTAAGGTAATATTGATTTAAATAGTTACCATCATAGGAAATTTTTTAGTTTTTTCATAGTAAAGGAATATTTTTAATATTATTTTTTTTTAATTTAAAAATAATTCTGCACTATTTGCCTTATACATTTCATTGGATAATTGGGCATTTATATTCGGCATATATTGTCTTAAAGATTATATTGCCTTGTTGGGCATAAAATTCATATAAATAAAATTAATATCATGGAGTTTTTAGCAACACCAAAAAGAATGAAACATTACAATTATATAAAATTCGCTTTCATAATGAATAACAAATATTGAAAATATTAAATTTTTCTCAGAAATTTCACTTTCTCCAATATTGTGCCAGTTTATGAATTTGTTCCACAAGAGCTGGCATTACTGCAGATATTGATATATCTAATAACCCTTGTAAATGTTGAACTGCCTCTTCATCAGTTAAGCTTAATTGTAAATTATCTTCCACTTTTTTAACTGCTTTATCCGGTTCCAAAGCTATATCTGGGACGGAAGCATCAACCATCAGTGAAAATAAATTGAGCATTACATTAGCATGTCTACGTAAATGTAAAAATGCTGTGTAGCATTGTTTACGGAATTCAGAATGATGTTCTGACATTACACCACCCATAGCTTCTACCATTTCTTTACTTAGTTTCATAGGAGGTGGCATTGGCTTTGGATCTCTTCCTAATATATATCCGAAATCTATGTGAAACAAGTTTCCACTACTTGTGAGAAGGAGATTATCTAAATGGCGATCGCCAACACCTTAAAAATTATTAAATGTATTACAAATGTTTCAATGTAAAAAAAATTCGCTTACCTAGGAGGTAAGTTATAACACAATATCCTGCACAACTCTTTATATACGTGTCCATTGTTTCAGGAGATATTCCATAGTGACCTGCTTCGCATGGATTGTGTTTGCGAAAGTAATTATGTATACTACCTTCCTTAGCAAGAACATCAGCAACAGTGAATGAATCAATATATTGAAGGAAACCATGCTTCGAGCTAGTAGCTAAGACTTTATAAGGTGTTAACTTCAAATCTAAATTTTCTCTTCTAAGCAATTTATCCATTAAAGTTATCATTTGCAGTATTAGTTGGTCTTGGCGTAAATCATCTCCGTGCTTAAATATTGCTACGTATTCTTGAGCGGAGTTAGTTGTAATAAAAGTTAATCTGAAAGGTTAAAGGAAATATTTATAGCAAATATTGAGTATTTTCAAACTTTTTGTGAAGAATGAAAACAGTCAAAAACAACACACTAACGTATACGCTTTTCCCAAAAAAACAATAAAACTTTATGCAATTAAATGCAATTGATCTACAAATTTTTATTTATAACTTCCTGACGACCACGGCATGAGAGGTATATGTGAATATTTGAAGGTTGTGTCACGTACAAAATCTAAGGTAAAATTTCTTTAATATGTTATTTCTTTTGATAAGAACTAACGTAAAACATCGCAAAAGAATATTTAAATATATTTTAAAGGAACTAATGGAACATTTAACAAAAATACTTACTTAGCTGGCATCAATGCACTTTTAAAAAGTGATATTTTATGAGGCACAATTCCACATATATATATATTAGGATCCAAAGGAAACGGCATTGGATCAAAGGTCAAAAAATTGGTCTTGCTATGCTCACTATCAAGTAAAAGCTGCTTTAATTTTTCTGTTTTTTTGCTTCTATTTCCAGCCTCTTTAGCTACTTTTTTTACCAACTTAACAAGATCATCAATAAAGCGTTGCTCTCTACCCAAATACTGACGAAAAGTTCGCAATTCACTATTCCCTACAATTAAAATGTAAAAAGTTAAAAATAAAAATGTAATTGATTTTTTTATTAACAACCGCACCAGTTTCTAATTTTCGAAGAAGAACTTTCAAAACCATCATATATATATTACGTACACGTTCATCCTGTTTCCTAACAGATTCCTGGTCCTCAATTTCAATAGATAAATACCAATAGAGATAATTGGCCAGTGTTGGATTTTTGATAGCACGTTGAATTAAAAATGTGGTCAAATTTAACTGATTTGGTGAATTTTCCACTGTCAGTACATTTGACGTTGGAGAATTTCGCGGACTTATGGTATTACGGCTTGCAATTGAAGAAATTTGTATAGACAATGATTTCAAGGCTGTATCACTTTGAACTGATTGAGTTATCGTATTAGCTACAAAAAAGACAAAAATCGTTCAATAAAATTTTTTATCTCAATAAAAACGAAAGAAAAGATTATGCTGCAATATACCACAAAAAAGATTATGCTGCAATTGTGGTATATCGGATTAAATAGGAAACTTTAAATATATATAAAAATTTAAAAAATATCATTTATTTATTTTATGCATTGTTTTAGAATTCTAATACTGAAATTATTCGGTAGTCTAATTATATTAAGCTTCTTTCGACTACAATATTATTTTGCTTTAAACACATTTCAATGTATTATTTTTATTGGTTGATAGTTGATAATTCAAGCGCTTAATTTAGCTATTTTTATTTATTTCTTGATTGTAACGGTCTAATAATACTGTAATAATATTCATGTTATTCCTTTTAATTTTTTAGGCAGCCGGTAAATGCAATGCTTAGAAAAAAGGCAAAAGCAATGTCTTTCTCAGAGAGTTTTTATCTTTTTTTGAAATTTTTAAATATAAACTACAATTTACAGCTTCAAAAAGTTCCTTGTTTGATTTGTGTTCCTATTTAATGTGGAAACGAACAGATATCGCATATAAAATAAAACCACTACAAAAAAACTAAAAGATTAGGTTTATTCCATGAAAATTTTTTATATATTATAATTTCAGTGAGTTATTGTTTCTTTTTCGTTGTCTCTTTTGTAAATTTGAAACTTTGCTACTATAAAACAAACAAGTGAAAATTTTTTTAAACTTATAATTAGATTTGTAAAGAATTTAATATTTTAGCGATAGTAAATTTTGAAAGACTAATTAAATTAAATGATTTGATTAGTTGAAGTATATATACTTGAACGCAAAAAGTTCCCATTCCTTTTATTTAACTTGCTTTTTGTCTGTTAGTATCATTCAAACTCATTTTTAATGCAATTAATAACTTGCAAAGAATCTGAATTTTCACAAGGATACTTGAAACAATAAAATAAAAATGTATTCTGATTTCGTTAAAATACTGGGTGAAAGAGTTATGGCTTGGCCCATAAATCTTTCACTTGAAAATTTCCTACAACTTTAAATTTTCTGGCTTTCTGGACATTTTCAAAAAAATAGATTTATTCGATTAACATGACTAGTTACAAGGTTGTAGGAAGTAATTAGTTAGCCCCAATGAATTTTTGAGCTTTAAGGTAAGCTGATAAATTTGTTTTATCAATTCTTGAAGCTAAGAATATTTTATTTAATTTATATAAATTATTTATATAAAGAATAAGTATATACTTATTCTACCAATTAAAATTAAATGAACGTAAATTTATCCCCAATACACTAATGAATTTGTTACTAGAAAAAATTAAACGCAACGAAAATAGAACAACTTTAACAATTCCTAAGAAAAGATTACGTTACCGTTAAAAACCACAATATGACTTTTTGCTGTGACTTGGAAAATATTATAATCATATAACAATACATATTTGTCATACTTGTATACTCATTTAACTTCAAAACTGAGTTTTGATCGAAAATACAGTCATCCAGTGAATTCATTATCTCTTTCTCTGACAAAATTTGTTTGTAATATTCAATTATATCGTCAAAGTTTTCGTATTTTAATGCTTGGACCAACTGCAGCAAATAAAGTAAAAGATCTTCATCAGGTGCTTGTTTAAGTCTACTTATTGCATATCGTCTGACTTCAGAACACGAAAACGTTGGACCTAAAAGCTCAAGAGCATCTTCTACATCCATTGGTGCCCATTGTGCAAGAAGACTTAAAGCTTGCCGTACTTCAGTCAATGTTTCCCAATTAATGCATTTTAAAAACTTTGATAAAGCTTTTTTATGACTACTTAAATAGAATCTGTATTTCCATATATGATCCTGTTCTTCACTGTTTAATTGATATGTAGGTGGGTAACGGTAAACTATTGCATGTAAAGTATCGCGAATGCTGTAATAAAGGAAATATATTATCTTCATTATGTTACTAGTATTTCTAACCTAGCTGTTGGTTTTGCATCTCTGTCTGAAATTCCAGAACGCGTCGAACGAGCTAAACGGTGATGTTTCCTTTCCACTAAATTTTCCTACGAATAAAATAATTCAGCTTTAACACTCGTAATAATAAAAGAAAGTAAAATACTTTTTGGAATCTCATAAATAGAAAGTAAATGATATCAAGAATAGCAAAAATGTTGTGTGCTATTCAAAAGTAAAAAACGAATGGAATTTCAATTAAAGTGGGGATAGATATAACATTTTCTTAAATCAAAAGATTGTCGGAATAAAAGAAACTAGTTAATATAAAAACAAATTTTTTAAAGTATATTCCTACTTATATTTCTCATTCATTCCCATTCAGTGAGTTTCTTTTTCCTTTTTCTGAATTCAGAATCCGTCTCATTCTGTTTTCTGAAGTTTTTCATTAATATAAAACTAAAAATTAGTTTATTAAATATAATTAATGAATTAATATTTGAACTAACTGTATTAACATCAATTGTCATGCACTCCCAACACAACAAAATTTATTAGAATTTGATTGGATAAATAAAAAAGGGTTAAATTAACGACTGACAATTTGTAAAAGATATTGGACATTATGAGCTAACAGTAAGAATAATATTGGAACTAATTGACATGCACTGCCAACCTAACAAAATTTATTTGAGCTTGATTGGATGAATAGAAAAGATTTTATTAACAATTTAAGATTTTTACATACTTTTTGCAAGCTAATATAGGGTGGGCCATCTAGAGTTTTAAATTTGAACTATCTATATTTTGACCTTGGAAAAGTCAAATACCATTTTGAAAGTGACAGATATTCAGTAAAAAGTCTAAAATTTACGAAATGGGTCGCTATTCGCTAGAAGGATACTGGGAAATATTGAAAACTTTCTTCCAAAGTGATGAGTCTTCAACCAAAACTGAGAAATTTGACAAAAAAAATGGACAGAAAAAAAGTGCCATCAGTTCAATTTGTGCAACAAGCAGAATTGTCGCATTTGGGGCACAGAAAACCCGCACGTAATTGTCGAGAAGCCAATGCACTCAAAACGAGTTACTGTATGGTGCGGATTTTGGTCTGGAGGAATCATCGGCCCATTTTTCTTCGAAAATGAAGAAGGAGCCGCCGTAAACATCAATGGTGAACGATATCGCGCAATGTTATCCGAATTTTTCTTCGAGCAAATTGAAGTGGAAGACTTGGACAACATTTGGTTCCAGCAGGATGGTGCTACGTGCCATACAACAACCACTACAATCAATCTTTTGCGCCCTATCTTCGAAAATCGCATAATCAGCAAAAGAGGTGATGTGAATTGGCCTCCCAGAAGCTGCGATTTAACGCCGTTAGACTATTTTCTTTGGGGAGCTGTTAAAGATAAATGTTACGCAAACCATCCAGAAATAATTGAAGATCTAAAGTACGAGATTAAAGCTGCTGTTCTGCCATAAGGCCTGAAACCATCGAGAAAGTACTCCAAAATTGGGTGGATAGGATGAGCTACTGTAAACTCAGCCGTGGTGGTCATTTGTCCGAAATTGTTTTCCTCAAATAAATTTAATAAAACAAACTTTCAAATAAATGTTCAACCTTTGAAAAATATCAAGCCGTTTTTTTTTTATTGACTTTTTAAATTTAAAATTTTATATGGCCCACCCTATAGTAGGAATATAAAAGTTTAATGAGTTTTTTTGAGTTTTTTTCATTCAAACCAGAGAAAAATTTTATTTTATGCATATTTCTATTCAGGTCGCAGATAACAAAAATTTAAAATATGCCCTTGAAACCCAACGGAAGAAATAAAAACTTTGTTATTGTGATAGTATATGGTCATTTCTACGACATTCCCTTCAAAAAATAATGTAGAGAAATGTAAACATTTTATAATTAAAAAATTATTTAAACTAAAATACAAAAATGCACATGCAGTTGGACATAATATTTTTTTATATTTTAGCTCTTTTTATGAAGATGTATGTGTTGCTTAAGTTCTGAAGTATATAATATAGGGTATCTACCCTGCAGGAAATTTCCCCTCAATCACGAATGCGTTCTATATATCACGTATAAAGCATGTGTAAAATGTATGGCGCGATAAGTCAAAAATATTAAATAAAATATAATATAATAAATAAAATATAATAAAATATGATTAAGAAAAATAAATATATTTATATAAAAAAATATGAGTTTCCTTTACCCTATTCCAGTGGTGCGTAAACTATTTTCACTGGCAACCCCCTTTTTCGTGTAAAATTTTATCGCGACCCCTAGGTGGACATTGATTTTTTTTAAATCTTCAATGCAGCTAAACTAAAATTCATTTTGCTATTTTGGGTTATAATAACGATTATTTAGAGTTTTGAATAAAATATCTTAATCTTATAAAATTATAATTTTATTAATGCGAAGTATGCGATTGTAAACTGCTCATGATTTCTTCTATATTCGGATGTATATTGGAAATCGCCAGCCGTAGGTCATTCTCCGATTCTCCGATTGTATGTGCTTTCATATTTTTTCCAATTAAATAAGAAACTTCTAAGGATGCCTGAAAAGCTTTATCAGGCACTGTTGTGTATTTTTTCCATAAAAATTTGTGGGTTTTCGCACTTTCCGCTCGTTTTTTGAAAAAACTTTCAGGCTTCTTTGAAAATTCGCTGTTTAGTTTGCAAATGCCGCTTTAGTTTGGCAAATTTCATACTCTCATTTGCCAGTTTATTCCAGCAAATAACACACAATGGGCCCTCTTCACCATAACAAAGCAAAATTATTATTAGATGGGTTTTAATTATTTTTTGCAAGCTTCAAAACATCTGTATATGAGTTGTTTTTAAAGTAGACCGAATTCATTTATTTTAAAATAGTTCATAGTTTTTTTAACTATTCAGAGAATTCAAACGAAAGCAAAAGAATTAGCTAATTATTCAATGAGTTCAATTGATTACCTGATTCCTTCAATGTCTTTACAAATCCGAACTGTAAGCCGGACTATAAGCATTATTAGTGTATAAAAATAAGTATTCAATTTTCGATAGTTGATCGATAAATGCATCACTGCTTCTGTTGGCTTACAGATTGCTATTAGATACTGATATACCAAATTTCTGTCGTAAAAATTCAAGTTCTATTTTTATAATATTCATTTCAGTTAGTGTAAGAAAAAATATATATATATCATTTTTTATATGCATAAACCGAGAATATATAACACGGATATGCACGCACACATTTAAAAACGGATACGTTCCGTTTCTGCGCTTATTTGTATCTAACATTTCACTGGTGTACGGAATCTATGGAATAACATTGATGCGTGCCAGCTTGCCTTCCACGCGGAACGTATCGACCGAATTTTTCCCGCTGGGCTTTATATGTATAAACCGAGAATATATAACACGGATATGCACGCACACATTTAAAAACGAATACGTTCCGTTTCTGCGCTTATTTGTATCTAACATTTCACTGGTGTACGGAATCTATGGAATAACATTGATGCGTGCCAGCTTGCCTTCCACGCGGAACGTATGGACCGAATTTTTCCCGCTGGGCTTTATATGTATAAACCGAGAATATATAACACGGATATGCACGCACACATTTAAAAACGAATACGTTCCGTTTCTGCGCTTATTTGTATCTAACATTTCACTGGTGTACGGAATCTATGGAATAACATTGATGCGTGCCAACTTGCCTTCCACGCGGAACGTATCGACCGAATTTTTCCCGCTGGGCTTTATATGTATAAACCGGGAATATATAACACGGATATGCACGCACACATTTAAAAACGGACACGTTCCGTTTCTGCGCTTATTTGTATCTAACATTTCACTGGTGCACGGAATCTATAGAATAACATTGATGCCTGCTAACTTGCCTTCCACGCGGAACGTATCGACCGAATTTTTCCCGCTGGGTAATACTAGTTTAATAAAAAAAATTTTTTAACTTCAATTAAATTATAATAAATATTTTTAATTTCACTTAATTAAATTAAATAAAAATTAAATTATTTAATTTAATTATTACTAATAAAATTTATTTACATAGTTTGTATAAACGCAATTGCTGGCACAAATTTTATCTATATTTAATAGTTTAACTAAATATATATATTAATACATTATATCCTCCTTCAATATATCGTGTATATATCGATAAAAATTCTGCACTGTTATTTCAAGGGTTGATCTCAAATTGATATCCATTGCCCCAAACTCACAACAACTTTATCTTTAATCCAAAAATATAATACTAATGAATTTAATGTATTAACATTTTCCCATTTAGCAATGCATTGGCTATTACTTCCCTTTCAAAAGTATCCTGTTAAAAATAAATCAGCTTATGTATTTGCGCGAGAGAAATGTCAAAAGTTTCATATAAGCTTTTGAAGATGATGGTCCACAGATCATACATTACATAACTACAACGGCGAAGAAAAATAATCCTGAAGCAAAAAAAAATTTAAACTAAAAGCATCCGCTTCTTAAAGAAGATAATTTTTTTAAAAAATTAATAAAAACTCACGAAATTAAAGAGATGCTAATAATTTACGCCTCACCGCTACATTTACCTATATTTTGGTGATACTAACAATCTACAACTTAAGGTCTAGATTTCTATGATTTCAACAATCTGGTATGATGATTAAATATTGGCCCACCCAATAAATTTAATTTTTTCTTATAAGTGTCAAAATAACAAATTTCTCTCTTTTGACCACTCAAATATGCCTCCACATCGTTGTTTTTAAGTGTTCTTTTGTTATTTTCTAATGGCCCAAACACAATTAACGCGGTCTGCGGCGTTTGGAACGCATTTTCATTCCGAATTCCGAAATTCAGCTATATAAATTCTTATAGCTGTGACAGCTGTCACCGATGCCGCTTCCGCAAACCGCGTGCATTGTGTTTGGGCCTTAAGGTGGAAACACAACCCAGCGGGAAATCTGGAATCAGAAGCTAAAAAAATGACAGATGAATCGCTTCATACTTGATTCTTCAGAATGAAGCCGTAAGCAATTCGTGTATTTTATACATTTTATTACAGTATAACGCATAGAAGTTTCATATGTATTAGTTAAAATGGCAGATTGATTTTTATTATACTTTTGTTAAGTCATGCGGGTACAAATGAAGAAATGTAATTTTTAGTTTTTGGTTTAAATATGTTTTTAATTCTTTTAAAAAACAAGTAAAACGTTTTATAATGTAACTATGTTTTATTTGATGTTAAATTTAGTCAATTTGTAATTAAAATAATAGTTAAATAAGTTATTATGTACTTTTTTAGTATAAGTCTTGTAGAAAAGTTAAGATTTATTAAATAAATTGTTCAAATGTGAATATTGTTGAATAAATAAAATATATAATTATAAACTGTGTTTAATTTATTCTATTTGTAATTATTTTATTAATTAAATATTTATTTTCAGCCTTATACTTACGTGAAAGAAGGATGGGTATGTAACACATGCTGGTCATATAGCATATGCTGTTTCATCACTATGTGTTATATATCCATCCCTCTTTTACTAATGAAAATATAAAATATAACACTTTGTAAGAGTATAACAACTCATATATAAGGGGTACAATACTAACTCAGTTTTCTTACATGTGTTAGTAAGTGATTCCCACTGCGATCATACTTTGGTTAAAATTTGAAATGATAAGATGAAAAGAGAATCGATTCATAGCTTCCCACGGATTGATTGCGAATGCATTGAGAATCAGTCTTTTTCCCGCTGGGAATGAACGCGGCGCGCAAGTGTAACGCGTTTTCATTCAGAATTACGAAATTCAGCTATATAAGATCCCATAGCTGTGACAGCTGTCACCGCTTGCGCGCCGCGAACCGCGTTCATTGTGTTTGGACCTTTAGGCTACGGTCCATATGGCAGCGAATTTTCCCATATCTATGGGATTGATCGACATTTATCGCAGATTGTCAAAGTAATTTATATCGTTTTTTTTTTCATGCGTTTATAAATTGTTGGGTAAAATATATATTTTTTATGAAAAATATAAATTAAGGTTTTTACCAATTTTTAAAATGAGAACCTTACTATACAATAGAATATTTTATTTTAATTATAATAAGCTTAAGTATATACAAAATAAAAACAAATAATAAAAATAAGTAATATATGATTATTACCTAATAAATAAATTAGCATATTTATATTAAATATTTTACTTATAATTAAAAATACTCTATTGTATTTCATTTTAAAAATTGGTAAAAACCTTACTTCATATTTTCCATAAAAAATATATATTTTACACAACAATTTGTAAAAGCATGAAAAAAAAACGATATAATAATTACTTTGACAGCCTGCAATAAATGTCGATCAATCCCATCGATTTGGGAAAATTCGCTAGTCGCTGGAATTCGCTGCCATGTGGACCGTAGCCTTAAGGGATATAAATTAAAATTTTAGAATTTTTTAATTACTTTTTATGAATTTAGGAGTTGTGAAATTTAGAAAAGAGTCAATCGTACATCGTACACTTTTTATGAACAAGCGACTTTGTGATGTACATTCAAAGCTATAAAATATTAGCGAATGAGGAGATAGCAAAATTTATATATAGAAATACTCAAAATAAAATTCAATTATTTCCCTTTCGTATTTCTTAAGCTGCGTAGTTTATATACATTTCACATATTAGTAGCAGTTTTTGCGTCTAGTATTATAATGCATTGAGTAAAATTGTTCATTAAAAATGTGCTAACCTGTAGTGTTTCCGCATCTGGAACAATTACTAACTTTGGCTTTGACGAAAATGCGTACTTTTTGTCACCTTCTGGTTCATAATAAAGTATAAAATACTAAAAATTATATTTTTATAAATTTTTTAAGGAATAGTTTAATTAATTTACCGATTTATCTGCGATTGAAATGATGGGGAACTCTACCATTAAGTACAAGCAATCAGATAACCTTTTCTCTTTCTCATTTATCAACTCAATTTCTCTGAATGTAAGACGATCAAGCCAATCAATTTTGTGTATCTGTCCGTTTCTGTGTTTTTTAGCTAGTTTTCCTAACTTTTGCATTTGAGAATTATTAGATTCCTTTCCTTTACCAGAAGTTTTAGAAGGAAAATGTTCATCCCCTTCAAAGTCAATCCACACACGAAGATCAAACATACCTTGTCGAAATAATCCATTTTTACTAAATAAGGAAATCGATGTTCCTCCTATTACAGATGTTTTTCCAGCTCCCTTACAGTCAAAAATAGTAAGTGTTAAAATAGACGTTCTAGGTATCTCAGAGTACTGAAGTGGTAGATAAATCCACTCGTTCCAGCTCCAGCGTGTGGTAAATGCTTTATACGATGTTGTCACAGGAATACCATAAGGTAAATTTCTATTGAATACTTGTAATTTAACAAAAAACGAAGGACATTTTTCCGAATATATTCCTGAAAAACGCCAAATGGGATCTTCAAGAACTTGATCATATATTGGTTTCTGCTTTTCGCCTTCAAGTGTTCCTCTACAAAATATTACAAAAATTATGAGATGTTTCCATTTTTTAAACTTACATTTTAATTTTGATTCTTTGTTCTAATGACGAGCTGTAAACATAACGGAATGCATTATCCGGAACATCTATTTTATTTCTTACCGCCATAATTTTAAATAAGAACAAAAACACTGCCAGTTAAAACGCTTTCCAAAAGCCTATTTCAATCTTGGTACTTTTCATTTTTATTAATCTGTGTCCGATTTGAATGGAATGAGAGTTGTAACTTTTCCTGTAGTAAAAGGAGTAATATTTTACAAAATATACAAAATGAAAGTTCTTATACACTACTATTTACAATATCATGAACTGTTTTAAAGTAAGCAATTAAAATATCCCTGAAGAAAAAATGTATTGGTACTGAGTAAATTTTATAGATAATGATAGCACTGTTCTTAATCTTCTTCTTCTTAAGTCTTTTCGTAAACGCAAATAGGGTGTGTTTCACAAATCTATGGCAAGATTACAGTTTTACGGGTGGTTTGACTCACTACTAATATCATTCAGTTCAGCTCTTCCCCAGTAGGAAATGTTATGCTCTACATGGTCCTCTGTTGGATATCTCAACAGAGCTAATGAGTACTCTAACTTTCCATCATATCGTGTCTCTTTTTTACAAGAGCAGTCCCCCTTTTAGAGGTGTGACACATATATGCACACAAAATTTAGCAGTGAATTTAAGCGTATATATGAATTGGTATACACGAAATGCGCATGCCTAATCTTTAGCGTTACCAGCTTAAAATTAAGGAAAATCTTTTTGGATGGTGTTGACATATTAAAATTATCTAAAATTTTTTATTTTTAAATATATTTATTTCAAATTTTTATATGAACATTTTTTTATAAAGTATAAATTAAATTTATCTGATATTCTTTTTATAGCTGCAACTTTTAGCCATCAAGCACTTTTGTTAAATTCGAAGTTTTTCTTTCACCGCTTCCTTAGGTCTTTTGTCACTGTGAAAAAAATTGCTATTATTATAATTTTGCTTTGAAATTGCTTGAAAGAATATTAAATATTTTATCATTTTTGAAAGACCTTAAAAACTTACTATCTTCATGTAAGAAAAAATATACAAAGTGTTTAATATTAATAAAAAGGCAGAGGTCTTCAAAATAAAGCTGTTATTCAAAAAAAAAGTTAAATCAATTATTCCAATGTTAGGGATACAGTTTAAGAATTTATGAAAAAATGTTTTAATAAGTATTTCAAAATTTTAATTAAAAATTTCTTCATAGCTCAAATAATTTGATAAAAAATACGCTTATTTTATATATCTAAACAAAATTTCACAGTCAATGAGTTAGAGTAAAAATAATAATTTGTATTGTGGAATAAATAAATTTATTGATTTGAAATTTATTTTTAAATTTTGCTTTTTTCAGGTATTAAAAATATGTTTACCATCTCAAATTTCAACCCCAATATCTTTTATATGACCAGTTAAAATTTTAGGAATTTCTTTAATTACCAGAAAAAAAAGAAATAATTCCTTACAGGTATATATCTCATTAGGTTATACTAAATGCTAGTTTTAGTATCACGAGAAAAAAGTAGTTTACACAAATAATTTTCGTTTTAAGAAATTATTTTGTCCTTGGTACTCCTCATTTTTCAAAATTTATTACTTTTTATGACGGATTAACATATCACAATATTCTACTTAACTTAACTTATAGAACTTAAGCTATATTTAAATATGTAATTAATTTTTTAGAATACATTAAATTTTACTTACAAAATCGTAGTTTTTAATGCATCTAAAATGTCATTAATTTCTGCAAATCGTTTATTTAGACGTTCTCTATTCTCTTTCAAGTTTAACATTAATTCCTTTAATTTTTCAAATTCCAGTAGAATTGTCAATATTTGATTTTCTGTTTGTGTCAAGATCGCTTTTTTGACTCTCAACTGTACTAATTAATTTCATACGGTGATCATTTGCTTTTTTAAATTCTACTTTCATTTTCCAATGAAATATAATATTTCCATAAATTAAGTTTCTTTTCATATTTAACATCATTTGCTTTTCCTGTGGCTAGATTTTTACCCTAAAAACAATAAAAATTTTACTAACTGTTCACCATTTTATCTAAAAAATTTGATTTAAATTAGTTTTGTTGTAAATTTTATTTTTACAAAATATAAATTAATCTAAATTTTACTTAAAAATATTCAATTCAATTTTGAAGCTATAATATAAACAATAAAAGTTATAATTAATGTCAAAGTTAAACTTAATTTTTTGCTAATCAAATCTGTTGCATCCATTCATCCCTGATCAAATTTTTGCACACGATATATTGTTGATCGATATTTTTTAAAATCTTATTTTACAATTGCTAGATTAAAAAACAACAGCTTAAAATTATATAATTTTAAATAAATAAGGCCGTAAATTAAATTGAAGTTTTCATATTTTGACAGTTGTCATACACCTTGTGTGTATTGATCAGGGCACGTATATACGAGGGTATTCACGTATGATATTTCGATATCTGTATAGAAAATGAAACCCATACATTCATAACTTGCTCATACATTCCCTCATTGGAAAGCATAAAATCTGAGGCTCATTGCTTACTCTTTTGAGAGGCGCCTAACCAAATTTCCTACTGGGTCCTCATTTCTGCCAATTCATTCATTAACTCTTAGAAGGCTTAAAAATTATTTATATAATTGCTCTAAAATAATTTTTTGACATAAATATCACTCTAATTGATTCTATTTCCACGCTAGTTTGAAACTTACAATTTAAAAGAAAGACAAGAGTTCCCTAGCATATATGTTTTTAAAATTGGCACGGTTTCCATTAGTAGGGGCACTTTAATATGTACTTTTTCCGATTAAGTCCGACACCCAGATATCGGAAAAAATAGTAAAAAAATTTAAAAAGTTGTCTTAATATGATTTTTCGATCTTTAAAGTTTACACTAAAACCTCTTTAAAATCGCCATATTGGAACTGCCACAATATAAAAATCTTCTTCTTCTTCCCATCAAAGTTGTCATCACTAATTCATTTGTCAATGAAGGCTAGTAGTTTAGACCTAAATTAAAGGCTACGTTAATTAATGAATTAAATTTTTTCTTGGTTGGTCTAAATAATGTTATTATTCTATTTATTTATAAATATATGTATTATTTAATTAGAAAAACTATTATCTACTCGTCAGTGTACTAAACTGGAATATAGAAGACGAGAACTTTTACCTGATCTGACAATTTGATGTTTATATATTTTAAGGTGTCATAATCAATCATAATTTAAGAAGAAAACATATCAATTATTATGGAAACTAAAAATTTCTTTTGTTTTTATTTAAAGAATTATTGCTCACCAATTGTATGCTGGGGTTTTTTGCATAAATTCCTTGTAATTTTATTGGAGCCCAAAAACTCGCAAAAATATTTCATAAGGATAAAATAGAGCTTACATTACCCAGTGCTACATATTTATTTTATATAAAAAATATTAACTATCAGTTTCTTTTTATTTTACTTATTATTTAATTTTCAAATACGTTGATGTACCAATCAGGTTGGAGTGTAAGATTTATATGTTCTTGTGAATCAATTGTAAAAAAAACAATTATAAACTTTTAATTTATTATATTTATTGTTAAATCATACAATTAAACAAAACCTTAATCTTCAATACAATTCACACAAAATCACAAATCACAATTTTTTACTTTGTGAGCTGATAACTACAAGCTCATGATTACAACTGATGAATACAATTGATAACTAACAACTTACAACTTACAACTGATAACTTACAACTTACAACTCCTGATTACAACTTTCAACTGTCCATTTTGGTTTCTTAACCCTATTTATATCCAGGCCTTTTGTTTATTTTATTTTATAATTTATTACCAAAATCCTTTAATGATATTTTTCAATTTTTACTCTTTTAAAATTTTGTTTATTTTAACTTTAATTTTTCATTCCCATATTTTGTTTATTAGTTTGAAATTCCATATCAGTTTTAAGTTAGTTTAGTTTATTTAATTTGAAATACTTAGATTTTAGTTTGTTGAATCAATTAGTAATCTAAGTATGTACTTCTAATTTCTTATTTATTGGGACTTATTAATTTTTGTTTACGTTCTCAGGATAATAAATTATAGATTTATTATTGTTTATCTTTTCTTTAAAAAACGTTTGTTTACGTTCTCAGGATAATAAATTATAGATTTATTATTGCTTATCTTTTCTTTACAAAACGAATTTAGAGCTATTTAGTTTTTGAGGGTAATAAATTATACATTTAAGCATTTCGGGTGATACAAAGTAATACGATGTATTACTTTGTATGAAAATTATAATTTCTACAGGATATTGATATTGATGTTACCACCTGTAGGTTTACCTATAACATGTAAGCTCTATTTTACCCTTATTAAATATTTTTACGAGTTTTTGGGTTCCAATAAAATTACAAGGAATTTATGCAAAAAGCCACAGCATACAATTGGTGAGCAATAATTCGGTAAATAAAAACAAAAGAAATATTTAGTTTCCATAATAATTGATACCAATAAAAATGTTTTCTTCTTAAATTATGATTGATTATGACACCTTAAAATATATAAACATCAAATTGTCAGATCAGGTAAAAGTTCTCGTCTTCTATATTCCAGTTTAGTACACTGACGAATAGATAATAGTTTTTCTAATTAAATAATACATATATTTATAAATAAATAGAATAATAACATTATTTAGACCAAACAAGAAAAAATTTAATTCATTAATTAACGTAGCCTTTAATTTAAGTCTAAACTACTAGCCTTCATTGACAAATGAATTAGTGATGACAACTTTGATGGGAAGAAGAAGAAGATTTTTATATTGTGGCAGTTCCAATATGGCAATTTTAAAGAGGTTTTAGTGTAAACTTTAAAGATCGAAAAATCATATTAAGACAACTTTTTAAATTTTTTTACTATTTTTTCCGATATCTGGGTGTCGGACTTAATCGGAAAAAATACATATTAAAGTGCCCCTACTAATGGAAACCTCCCCTTAAAATTTAAAAAATGCTACGAAATCTTCTGAATTTAGAGGAATAGGCGGTTTACACCGGCAACTAAACCATAGTGTGGTTTCGGAAGAGGATTTACACCGGCGCGGCTTAGTACGGAAATTATGAGTGTGTTTTTTTAATCAAATCAATTTGAGTTATTTTAACTGAAGGAAGTGTTCATAAACTAAACGAAAATTAGGCCAAATGTCAAGTTAGCTGCCAATTTTTGTTTCGTTAAAATTTTTGTTTACAATTATTATTTACAATTTGTATTTAATGCTGGAAATAAAATATAATTAAAAATCAAAATTAAATAAAATAATTGTCTGTTCAGGAGGTAATGATTCTTTTTTTTATTTTAAATATTGTACATGTATTTCTTTTATAGACAACATCTATGACGGGAAATGGAGCTCTGGGGACATTAAATGGCTTATGATACACTGGTTCTTGACAACGTTGTCTTTTGGGTCAAGTGCTGAATTACAGGCAAAGGGTAGGTGCGATAAGTAAAACGTGTTATCATTTGGGACAAGCATGAGACAGATTGTGATACTAATTCAATTAAAGCTTATCATATCTGTCATTTTATTATTTGGGTTAAGTTAGGTTAGGTTAAATTCTTGTGTGCAAAAGAACATATATGAAATGAAATGAGATGGTAGGATGGTTTAGTTTAGGTTAAAATTCATCTGGACCAGAAGAAATGGCACATTGGGTAGATATGAGAGATACGGCTAAAGGTGAATTATTAGCAAGATGGCATATTTTAATGAACTCCTGATTCGAATGATTAGGTCTTTCACCCCGACGAGTTAGCAATCCAAGTTTATTAAGAAATTTAAAAGAAAAGAAAAAACTTAAAATAAAACGCAGCGGTTCAATAGCTGTGGATATGTTAGAGCAAGGGTTTGAGCTTTATTTTGTCTTAAGTGAAATCTTTACTTTTTTGATATTAGATTAAATATATCAAGTCCAAGTATGGTCATATGAATTTCTTAAGCGTACAAAAAACTATTTGAAATTTCTTCTATGAGGAAGTCGTAAGTTTTTTGAAAAATATTTTCCTCTTTCTGATATTAAATATATGTGCATGTATTTAAAAGAATAAAAAAAAATTTGTTTGGAACTTAACCACATTATATTAAATTGTATCAAATCAGAAAGCTTTTTAAAAGTTAGTAAATTTAATAATTAAATACGTGTATTTTATAACTGAAAAAATGTTTAAAGCAATTGGATCAAATGCTTAAAAAAATTTTCCTGTGTATTTAAAAATAATACTTGAAAAATGAAGGTAAACATTTTGCAATTATTTTAATCTATTAAATAAATATAATAAATCTCTTAGAATATTCAACTTAATTTAAAAAAGACCAAAACCTATTCTTAAAAATAATTCAATATTTACAATTTAAATATATTTACTAAACAAGGTTTTACATATGTATCAGGTGTCTTATTTAGTGTTAAATTTCTAAAATGGCTCCCTTTAACAATTTCGACATTTAATCTACCAGTGGTCTCATTATATGCTAAACCAATAAGTAATTCTGGTACGCGACCATGTTGTATAGATGTTGTGGATCCTGTACTATCAGAACGTGTGAGACTCATTAAATCAATCGATGAACCAATTATCTATTTAAAATTTTATAAAATTATAATTCATTTTCATAATCTTATTTTGATTACCGATGAATTTAGTCCGTGGCTCTAAGGGTAGCCATAAATTTGTCTCCAATTCAAGATCTATTGTTGCAAAACTTTTCGCATTCTTTCACATCCATATACTCTAATTCTTAAGCCCAGATTATTTACAATTTCAGCATTAATTCGATGTATTAAAAAACTTTCCATAAATTGGGGATTTTCACTAGAATGAAGTTTTATTTTATGTTTTTGTTTTTTTATCGGAAGCATAAGCAAACGCACCTTTAAATACAAAAATTATATGAAAAATATAGATAAATTTTATTTACAAAACCAAAAGACATACCGACCGACATATATTGATTAATTCCAAATTACAAGTGAAAATATGATTAGTTAACTACCCAGCGGGAAAAAGATTGATTCTCAATGCATTCGCAATCCATCCCTGGGAAGCTATGAATCGATTCTCTTTTCATCATCATTGCAAATTTTAACCAAAGCATGATTGCAGTGGGAATCCCTTACTAACACATGTAAGAAAATTGAGTTAGTATTGTACCCCTTATATATGAGCTGTTATACTCTTAAAAAGTGTTATATTTTATATTTTCATTAGTAAAAGAAGGATGGATATGTAACACATAGTGATGAAACAGCATATGCTATATGACCAGCATGTGTCCATGTGACCAGCACCTTCTTTCACGTAAGTATAAGTCTGAAAATAAATAATTAATAAAATAATTACAAATGGAATAAATTAAACACAGTTTATAATTATATATTTTGTTTATTCAACAATATTCACATTTGAACAATTTATTTAATAAAACTTAACTTTACTACAAGACTTATACTAAAAAAGTACATAATAACTTATTTAACTATTATTTTAATTACAAATTGACTAAACTTAAATTAAATTTAACATCAAATGAAACATAGTTACATTATAAAACGTTTTACTTGTTTTTTAAAAGAATTAAAAACATATTTAAACCAAAAACTAAAAATTACATTTCCTCATTTGCACCCGCATGACTTAACAAAAGTATAATAAAAATCAATCTGCATTTTAACTAATACATATGAAACTTCTATGCGTTATACTGTAATAAAATGTATAAAATACACGAATTGCTTACGGCTTCATTCTGTAGAATCAAATATGAAGCGATTCATTTGTCATTCTTTTAGCTTCTGATTCCAGATTCCAGATTCCAGTGCTTAACGACTTCATGTTATCAAAAATTTTTTAATAAATTCAACTTTTTATAAAAGTCAAAATTTAATAGTGAACAAAGGGAACTGTCAAATAATAATTTACGCATACAAAAAAGATGCCCTATACGGATATTCCGTGAATAATGCGCATGCCTTTGCTGAATTGATGCATTGGGACCCATGTCCCAAAAGACAACGTTGTCAAGACTACCAGTGTATCATAGGTCATTAGACAATGCCCTTTTTATTTCAATTTTACAGCCGGTTTTTGCTTTGAAAATTTGGAGTTTTGGAATTTTTGGACCTATTATTATTATAAATAATATAAATATAAATAATCTATATAATTAAACGGCAAGCACTGAATTTTGTCCACCTTTTTTCTCGGTTAATATACACAAAAGTATGATAACAGTTATATATTTAGGTAGGCCTTGATATAGAGATGTGCAGAATACCAATTTAATTCACTTAATTATAAGTAAAAATATAAAATATATTTTCTTTAATTTTGACAGTCCTTACTTAACGAATTCTTACTGAGGGGCTAGAGGAAAATTTAATCTCATAGCAATGAAATGTTACTAACTTCATTGCTAATCGAAAGCGCTTGACTGACGTACAATGAGATTTTAATTATTTCAAAGTTTTACGATAAAAATATTTGATATTTAATTCCAGGTGTTTAATTTTAGGAATTTTAATTACAATTTAATTTTAGGTGTTTAATTTTAAGTGTGTTAATTACAATTTAGGTGTTTAATTTTAGGTGTATTAATTAAAATGCCTAAGCGCAGAATTTTGACAGATAGAGTAGAAAGAAATCGCGATAAAAATAGAAGTAAAATTAATCGTAGTAAACCTATCGGTAATCCATTAAATGAAATAAATACTTTTGGTCTGAAATGTTCATATAAATGTGCGTTAAATCCCGTTCCGCCATATTTTGAATCCTCACATCTTGGAGAAACGAATCAGCTTTGTGCATTATGTGGAGCAAAACATTTCAAATCGGAAATTACTAATCGCGATAAAATCAATAAATCACAAGGGCAAACATTCCAAAATGTAGCAGTTCTTCTTCGAGAGTCCGTATTTTCCCATGGTCAACTGTATTTGGTGGATTACGATTTTATATCACGGACTCATCAGAACAGGGACATCTATATAATGATAATCGAACTTATACAAGGAATATTGTGTATAGAGAAGTCATTGATTCGTAATTTATAGTGATTTGAAACTTAGAATATTATTAATATTAGAGACTTATTGAAACTCTCAAAAAAATCTTTTAATTTGGTTAAATATGTTATAAACTAAAATATAAATTAAATATTAGTAGCGAAAATGTAAAATCATGTTAAGAGCTAATAAAAGTTGGTTTTTTGGCTAAACGCTTTTTCCAACTTAGATGAATGTGTTTTATTTTTCAAATGTTTATGTTACTTTTGGTTTCAACAAATATGCAGAAATCAATTGGACTATCGATGTTAGATTCAACAAGATAATTAAAAAATCATAAGTCTACAAAGGAAGTAATTTCTAGGAACTCCCGTAATTTTAAAATGCAGGAAAGTTGCTCTCGAATTTCGAGATCTGGGCCTTACTAGTATAAATAAAAATACGTCCGGCAGCAGGTACCGCACAAGCAACTTCTCTTGAGAAAAAAATTTTTTTTTAATGTTCCGATACCTCGAATATTAAACGACATTTCAAAAGTCATTTGAAACTTGGCATATTCCTGAATATTTATTGAAACTTCCACATTTCGCTACCTAGAGGACGGGATCATAAAACTTTTACTGGATAATTACGGTTAAATGTGTATCTATCTCCTTTTCTGCAGTCGAATCGAAATCAATACGCTTTTAAACCACCATCTGCCCCTCAATACTTAAAATTACTCTCACACGCATACATACACTGACATACATCACTCCAAAATAGGCTGTAAATGATGCTCCAGGTTTTGAAACGTAAAGAAATTACAAAAAACTAACTATTTCGATTTTTGGACTAATTATCATAACTTTGAAGCGAAGGTCAAAAGTGAAGAAAAAAACAACAACTTTTCAACATTACACAATATTTTATAATTATCTACTTAAAACCCAGCTTAAAACTAAAATTCATCCAATTTGAAGAATTTTTACAAAAAAAAAAAGAAAAAAAATTACGTCATATTGGGTCCGCCGAATTATAAAAAATTCATAAAAGATTCAAAATCAGCACTTTCGAAAACCCCCGTGTACCCCTCGATAGTTAGAATATGATGGTTACATAAAAATTTTTGTTCCATGCTTGAGAACGTTAGTTTTTTATTCACAAAAAACGAACCGCTGGACCGACTTCGCTCAAACTCCTTTCAGATCTAAGTCATGATGTGGCCTATCGATCGATATCGATTGATATATCAAAAATTTGGTCCAGTAATTTTTGAGAAAACGAATCTCATAAAAAAGCTCACGGTCTCCAGACCTTGAAATGTAAAGAAAACACAAAATTATTGATTTCGATTTTCGGACCTAATATAGTAACTTCCCAAGAGAAGTTAAAAAACTGTTTTACTGTACACTTTAAATTTTTTATAAAAGTGTTCTATTATATATAGAAGAATAAATTTCTTTTAATCTATCTTTTGGTACAAATAATAGTGAAATTCTGTTATTAAAAAAGTGAACAATATTAAAGCTGCAGCGGAACTGCAAATATCTGCAGGCTTATTACTTTTAGCGGCTCTCATTGTGAAGAAAAAAAAGAAGACAAGATCTTGCTGGGTTTAAGAGTGGCGTAAGAATAAATCTAAAGAAATTACGATATTTTTGAAATTTCATCATCTGCACTTGAAACTTATGACCCAGGTAATAGTCTGCAAATTTCTCATTATTAATTTCTCATAATTAATTTCTCAAAAATAAATAATTTTGAAAACAATCTTGCACCAAAATATGGGAAATTTTTAAAATGAGAGTCCTTTTACAGGTAACATCCATGACTATGTATCGAAAATAGAATTTTATGACGATAATCCGTCATAAAAAGGAATAAATTTTGGGAAAAGAGGAGTGCCAAGGACAAAAACATTCAACTCTATGACAGTTAGAGCATAAACTAGTAAAGAAAGGCTGAATAAAAGGAATCATTTTATAAATACAACGGTTTACAAGAAAAAATATACAAAAGAATTCGAATGAAAAATAAGAAAGTGTTTTTTTTATATTTTGTCGGAATGATGTTTTGAATTTTGTGTTAAAAATAGGAATTCTTGGAAAATTCGCTCGAACGTTGTAAAGCAACATCCAACATCCCTAAAAATTAGCTTTTCGCCTGCTTTGAAAAAATAATAAATAAAATCTCCAATGCATATTTAAATTGAAAATTGCAGTTATTGCAAACTAAGTTACAAGTTTGTTACCTAGTTCAAGTTTTATAGGAAAAAAGGTTAAAGTAAATTAAAATGAGTGAGGGTAGAATTTATAAATCTGAAGTTCAAAGAAGTTTTCTTTTTTTAAGATAGAGATTGAGTAATATCTGTAATAGATTAATAATATGTAAGAATACTTGGTAGGTTAAGCCTTTAGTTTTGCGTGAATGGCAGGCGTGAGTGTTAGGCCTTAGGGTTTAAAAAGAAAGCAGGTCTACCAATATAAAAATTATAATAGAGGACATGTGGAAAAAGTGACAGGAGGTGACGACTAGAAAAATAATAAGTGCATAACAAAATAAATCCGGACGAATCAGCGGGAAAAAGAAGATATAAAAAGGTTAAGAGCAGATTGGAAACTGCGTAAGTAGTTAGGACTGGTTCTACAGGTAATATTCTGTTAGTGTGTACGGGGTGAAATGAGTTAGGCTATTTCTTGTGATGAATGGTGAAAACGTGGTGTGGTATACGGGGCCACAGGTCGGGGTGGTGCCGCGGTGCAAAGCTGAAGGTTGGTGCCTCCACCTTACGATACCAGTTGACCTGAGTGTCGGTGCCCCACCTCAGATAACTTGGAAGGCTACTGCACCCTGGCTAAATGATGATGGTGTTCCTCACGACCACTGGGTTCCACCTGTGCCTCCGACAACCCATCCAATTATCTAAGTGCTAACAGAAAACCTGTGTTTAGTGATTATGCATTGAAATCTCTTTCAGGTGACGTAATGGACAGCCACAGGGAAACCCAGCCAACTGGCAACACATAGGAAAAAGGGAAATATCATAAAGTGGATATAAACATCAGCTTATTTGTTTTCTCTGATGATTATTAAAGCTACTATTACACCAGCACAGTTTCTTTTTTTTTTATTTGATTGTTTGTTAAATTGCATAGATTTAAATATATTACTTTTACATATCAGAAGTGGGATACACCTGAGGCTGTTCATTGCGTTAGGACAACTACACTACCATAGTGCCACCATTATACTATTAATAACATTGTATTTCGTTTTTACTGTTTACTTTTAGTGTCTCATTATAAGAAAGTTGCAAACAGACTAGTTGCCTAAAGTTATGGGTGGAAAAGCACGAAAAACTCAAAAAAAACATTACAAGTATGTTTCATCAGACGATGAAAGCGAGTATGAGCAGCACAGAAGAACAAGAAGACGATCAGACGCAACCTCAAAGTCAATAGATGAATTTACAAATGCTGTTACTGCTCTATTGGAGCGAAATACTGGTCATCAACAGAATGGCATGTTTAAGGGGGTTACAGTGCCCGTTTTTAATCCCGAAGACAGAGAACAGTCATCCACAACTTGGTGTAAGAAAATAGACGAGCTGAAAGAAGTGTTTAAATGGAGCGAGGAAGCCACTATTTACTTCGCGCTAGGGAAATTGCGGGGCCTAGCAGAAACGTGGTATAAAGGCCAAAGAACCTTAAAGTATTCCTGGATGGAATGGAAAGAAAAGCTGCAGGACGCTTTCCCTCCACGAACTGATTTTCATGAGTTATTGTTAAAAATGATAGAACGGCGTAAGCGGCCCAATGAGAGCTACGAAATGTACTATCACGAGAAAACAGTACTACTGACAGCCTGTGAAATTACAGGAGCAAAAGCTGTTTCTTGTATAATTGGAGGTATAAATGATAAAATCATCAAAACAGGGGCGAAGGCCGGAGGTTATAGAACACCGGAAAAGTTATATCGTTACCTAAGGGATGTAAATGACGAGCACCCATCACCTTACCAGGTGCAACGCATTAAAGATAATTCTAAAAGACATTATACAACTTACAATAAAGCAAGAACTGAGAAGGAATCGTTAGTACGGAAACTCACATGTTTCAAGTGTGGACAACAAGGGCACTTCGCCAACAAATGCCAAATGTCAAGCAGTGTATCAGCGAGATGTACTCATTGCAGAAGTCAGCAACACAATGTGAACAGCTGCCCAAGGAAAAAGAATGATGAACAAGTAAACACAATAGCGGGACTAGAGATCACTAATTTGGACGTCAGCAATCAAAAGTTCTACAAAAATATTGAAATAAACAAAATATGCTCAAGTGCTTACATCGATTTTGGTAGCTCCTGTTCAATCCTTACTAAAAGAGAAGCAGGTCGAATAGGTGTGGAAATAAATGGTGCTGACAAAACCACATTATACGGTTATGGGAATGGAGTGGTGATAAGTGAAGGCTCTGCCACAATCCGAGTCAAAATCGATTATATTTCAGCAACCATCAAAGTTCACATAGTAGCAAATGATCAACAAAATATACCAATAATCATTGGCAGGAATTTTACAGAACTACCACAAGTAATTGTTATCAAAACAAATGACAAGTTGCAATTCTTGGAAAATCAAGACAACATATGGGCCATGTTTCCTAATGTAGAAGAAGACCTCAAGAAAGTAATTTTGCGAGCGGCCAGCACTACACTGATACCCCCACAGCACTTAGGAATAATAAGGTTAATTGCTGATCAAAGTAGCGGAGATGTGTATATCAGACCGTCATTACGTTACCCAGAAGACAAAGAAGCGTGTATACCTCGATCAATAGTCAGCATCAGAAATAATATAGCAGTATTACCACTACTGAATACATCAAATCAAGACCTGGTCATTAAACAAAACAAAGTGGTAGCGCGGGGCTGGCCATGCGTAGAAACAATTGAACGGATTGGTAAAATAGAGAGTGATAAGAGTAATGCAAAGATAGATCTTAAGATAGAAGATGTTAATATCGGGGATGTCGACGAACAATATAAAGTAAAGCTGCTGACACTCCTCAAGGAATATCGAGATTGTATCGCAATGAATATCAGTGAGATAGGCTGTGCAAAATCAATAAATATGAAGATAGAGCTGCAAGACGCCAAACCATTTACGTTTCGCCCATATAGGATGGCAAATAAGGAACAAGAAGTAGTTGCCGATATCGTCAATGATTTATTGATCAACAAAATTATTAAAGAATCAGATTCTAGTTATGCATCCCCTATCGTGCTGGTAAAAAAGAAAAATGGAGATTCGAGGTTGTGCATCGATTTCAGGAAATTAAATTCAATGACCATTAAGGACAACTATCCACTTCCCCGTATAGATGATCAAATTGATAGATTACAAGGCGCAAAATACTTTACGAGCTTAGATCTAAGATCGGGATACTATCAAATTCCAATGGCAGAAAAATCAAAACAGTACACAGCATTCGTAACAACGGAAGGCCAATATGAATTTGAGCGCATGCCTTTTGGATTGACAAATGCGCCACGGATCTTTCAAAGATTCATGAATAAAATCCTCTCACCAATTAAAGAAATCGCAGCAGTATATTTGGATGACGTTTTACTCCATGCACGAACTATTGCTGAAGCCATGGAGGGACTCCGAAAGACTTTAACAATTTTCCGGAACGAAGGGATCACTTTGAACCTAAAGAAGTGTTCGTTCTTAATATCAACAGTGACGTTTCTAGGATTCGAATGCTCAGAAGGCTGTATAAAACCCGGACGAAATAAAATTGAAGCAGTCAAACAATTTCCGAAGCCGAAAACAGTACATAATGTACGACAGTTCCTGGGATTGACGGGCTATTTCCGACACTTTATACAAAACTATGCTGAAGTAGCAAAACCATTAACGGAGTTGCTCCGCAAAAACACCCGATGGGAATGGACAGAAACAGAAAATAAAGCGTTCGAGCTGCTGAAAGACAAACTGATAGAAAGACCGATTTTAGCTATCTTCGACCCGAAGGGTAACATAGAAGTACACACAGATGCCAGTTCAATAGGCGTAGCTGGAATTCTGATGCAATACCAGACCGACGAGCGATTACATCCTGTAGCTTATTATAGCAGGCAAACGACACCAGCAGAAATGAAATACCATTCGTATGAATTAGAAACGCTGGCTGTGGTCGAAACAGTGAAAAAGTTCCGTGTCTACCTGTTGGGAAATAATTTTAATATCGTCACGGACTGCAATGCGTTAAAAGCGAGCTGTGAGAAGAGATATTTAATTCCAAGGATCGCGAGATGGTGGTTGCAGCTGCAGGAATTTACCTTCATAGTCAAACACCGGCCAGGGAGCCGTATGAAGCATGTTGATGCATTAAGTCGGAATCCGTATGATAACAGTAGTGGAGAAATGATATTCCAAATAAGGCAGGACGACTGGATTTTAACAGGGCAGTTAACCGATGAAAAAGTTAAGACGATATATAAAATTCTAACACGACCTGCAATAACCGAATATGAAAAAGACATCCATAAAAATTACAGTTTGGAAAACGGCAGGGTTTATAAAGTAACCTCACGAGGCAAGCAGTGGCTGGTACCAAAGGGAATGCGAAGTCAGGTTGTACGTGCGGCCCATGACGATCTGGGGCACTTCTCAACAGAAAAGACTCTCAAGCGACTAAACGAACACTATTGGTTTCCCAACATGAGGAAATACGTAGACAGATATTTATCTACTTGCATTAGATGTCTATACAACAAGAGGACAGGAGGGAAACCCGAGGGCTACCTACACCCTATACCGAAGCCAGAAGAGCCTATGCATACCGTACATATAGACCATTTAGGGCCGTTCCCTAAGAGCAAGAGGGGGAATAGTTATATCATTGCAATTATCGACGCATTTACGAAATTCCTTTTTATCCGAGCCGTAAGAACAACGAAAGCAAATTCAGTTATTGAGTTCTGCAAAGATATATTTGCAGTTTATGGGACCCCACGAATATTGGTCTCTGACCAAGGCAGTGCATTTACATCAAAAGGGTTTAAGTGCTTTTGTGAGCAGAATGGAATAAAACACGTTCAAAACGCCGTCGCCACCCCGAGAGCGAATGGTCAAATAGAGAGATTGAATCGTTCAATCCTGATGGCATTAATGACTTCAACCTTAGAGGAGGAACTCTGGGACAAACAGGTGAAACAGACACAGTATGCAATTAACAACGTTGTGAATAGCAGTACGGGCAAGACCCCAAGTGAACTTCTATTGGGATACAGGCCAAGGGGCGGTGCTGACGCCGTGCTGACAGACGAGACTACGCTCACGTCTAAAATGGTTGCCGACTTGGTGACACAACGGGAACAGGCTAAAGAGAGGAACAAGAAAGCACAGGAAGTACAGAAACGATATTTCGACAAAGGTCGAAAGAAACCTAAGCGGTACCAGGAGGGTGACCTGGTGCTAGTAAAAAAATATGAACCAGCTCCATATACGAGCCGCAAACTTCGTGCACCCTACAGCGGCCCCTTTGTGGTCAAGAAGGCATTGCCAAACGACCGGTATGAGGTGCAGGATATTGTGGGGACTCAGCGGACGACCAGAAACGACCATTACCAGCAAGTAATAGCAGTTGACAAGATGAAGCCGTTCAGCAGTCGTACTGACTCGACAGATGACTCGAGTGGTTGTGAACTGGAAGAGGAGCAACAGATGGCAGATGATCAACTCGGGACGAGTTGTTCGAAGGATGGCCGAATGTAAGTATACTTGGTAGGTTAAGCCTTTAGTTTTGCGTGAATGGCAGGCGTGAGTGTTAGGCCTTAGGGTTTAAAAAGAAAGCAGGTCTACCAATATAAAAATTATAATAGAGGACATGTGGAAAAAGTGACAGGAGGTGACGACTAGAAAAATAATAAGTGCATAACAAAATAAATCCGGACGAATCAGCGGGAAAAAGAAGATATAAAAAGGTTAAGAGCAGATTGGAAACTGCGTAAGTAGTTAGGACTGGTTCTACAGGTAATATTCTGTTAGTGTGTACGGGGTGAAATGAGTTAGGCTATTTCTTGTGATGAATGGTGAAAACGTGGTGTGGTATACGGGGCCACAGGTCGGGGTGGTGCCGCGGTGCAAAGCTGAAGGTTGGTGCCTCCACCTTACGATACCAGTTGACCTGAGTGTCGGTGCCCCACCTCAGATAACTTGGAAGGCTACTGCACCCTGGCTAAATGATGATGGTGTTCCTCACGACCACTGGGTTCCACCTGTGCCTCCGACAACCCATCCAATTATCTAAGTGCTAACAGAAAACCTGTGTTTAGTGATTATGCATTGAAATCTCTTTCAGGTGACGTAATGGACAGCCACAGGGAAACCCAGCCAACTGGCAACACATAGGAAAAAGGGAAATATCATAAAGTGGATATAAACATCAGCTTATTTGTTTTCTCTGATGATTATTAAAGCTACTATTACACCAGCACAGTTTCTTTTTTTTTTATTTGATTGTTTGTTAAATTGCATAGATTTAAATATATTACTTTTACAAATATAATAATTAAAAGCAGATAAGGATTTGTTCAGCGTGTAAAAGTTACTTTATCCTACCTAATATTATTTAAAATAATTTAATCTGGAAGCGTTTTATTAAAAATAAAAGTGACATTAACTTTTTGCACGTCACAGTTTCAAAAAATGTGTAGTTGTTCAGTGTGATTCTAAAATTTTACTTAACGTAGTCATATTTTCTAAGTACGAACTAATAGACCATGTTGATATGCTCTGCTACTGGAAAATATAGAATATGTACAAATTTGTGGGATAGTTTTAGACATTACCTACAATTTAATTTTGTTCTGCTATATGAATAGGAGTAATTTTGATATGAGTCGAGCTGATCAAATCGCCAAAACTCTTCCATTTCCTTTGGAATCACAAAAAATCATGGATAAATGAGGATAAAAAAGCTGTGTATATTATTTGGTATTAACACTTCGTCAAATGGTAGCCTAATAGGTGGTTTCCACTTCCAAATATGGAATTGAATTTAAACTAACAATGAATCATTTTTTGAGTATCAAGGTCCCTAACTTTTTTTATAAATAAATCATATGAAATAACAAAAAAATTAGTAAAGAATAACTGCTGACAAATATTTCAATTATGATAAGTTTATTTATTAAGTTTTGATTTAGCTACTAACTGAATAATTTAATGAAAGAATGCAGAGAAGTAGAAAATCCAAGACACGTACATATATATATATATATATAAAAGTAAACAATCTATAACAATTTTTTAAGTGCTGTTATTTTAAATTAGAAAACGATTCCAGTCAGGAGTTCTGCTAATATTTATGAGTTACTCTAAGTTAAGGTGCTATTACACCTTCATATAAATATGATAAGTAGTGACATTTGAAATATGATACATATAACATTCTGAAAAAAATTTTTCAGAAAAGCTATTACACTATATCATATATATGAAACATATTTATAGGGGAAAAAGCCTTCTCATATAAGTTTTTATCATATATATGAGAGTAAAACTTGCCTATCACACCTATATGAGAGTGACAATATGATAAGGTTGAAATGTCAAAAGTGATCATATATGTTTTGTAGTGCAGTTTTTTGATATTTTATTTTTTTGATAATTTATAAATGGAAAATATAATATTGATCCTTTGTATGTCGCGGTTTTATTTGATTAAAAAAAAACCTATTTGTAGAAGAAAAAAAAGATCGGCTTGGGTTCACGACTGGCTGAAGAAGAGAAAAGAAAAAGGATGCTCGGAAAATTTGTTGAAAGAGCTTCATCTTCAATTACCAGAGCTATATACAAATTTTTTAAGAATGTTGAGGAACAATTTTGATATTATTCTTGATTTTGTGAGGCCTTTCATTCAAAAAGAGGATACCTATTTTCGGGAAGCTATTTCACCACGGGAAAGATTAATGGTTACATTAAGATATTTAGCAACTGGTGATAGTTTCCAATCTCTGTCATATTTGTTTAGAATATCTCAACCATGCATTTCCAAAATTGTCCCGCAATTTTTGTTTCATTAAAAGATCAACATTTAAAGGTTTTATTTAGAATTAATTTATTTTTATATAGAATTTTATGTAGTTTTTTTGAAATTGTTTTATTTAATTAGTTTCCATCATCAGAAGAGGAATGGCAAAATATTTCTAAAAATTTTCATACCCGTTGGAATTTTCCTCAATGTCTCGGCGCCATTGATGGAAAACATATTACTATTAAATCACCAGCTCATTCAGGAAGTTCGTATTTTAATAACCAAAAATTTTCACAGCATTGTTCTATTGGGAGTTGGTGATGCCAATTACCGATTACTATACGTTGATGTTGGTTCAAATGGACGAAATTCCGATGGTGGAGTTTTCGCTCGTTGCTCTCTTGCTCAACATTTGGAAAAGAACTTGCTGCAAATTCCATCACCGAATTTTTTACCCAACAGCCAACTAAAGGTTGCATATTTTCACCCTTTTTTTCGATCTGATTGTTTGATAACATTTATTCTATTTTACTAGGTTCCATATTGTTTCATTGGCGATGATGCTTTCGCCCTTGGCCAAAACATGATGAAACCATTCCGTCAGCGCCAATTAAATTTTATGCAACGTGTTTTCACTTATCGTTTAAGTCGTGCACGTCGAAAAACAATTAAATAAAATCCACCGAACAATCTAAAAATTTTCATCTATTAAAACAATCACACCTTTGACCAATTATTAAATAATTTACTCTTAATTTAATTATTAATATAGTTAATAATAATTAAAATCTAAATATATTGATTTTAAAAATAATATTCACTATACTTACTAATTCTCGTAATTTCCTCTAAAAATCGGTTCAAACTTACACGCTTAACGGTTAAATGAAAATGAATTCTGATCCGTATTGCTATGTTAAATATATTTTCAATATACCTACCAATCCTGGAATAAGCTATGTACCATTATAATTGTCCCTGAAAAAATATACTAATCCCCTAAATAATTTGAAGTTACAAAAAGTAGGAGTATCCTGAAAAGGTTATATTAATTTGTTCAAGGTAATAATTTAAAATAGAAAATTTTTTTCCTTGAAAACTTAATCTTACCATAAATGCCTTAAATGCCTTTTTCTTCTGAAAAATAAATTAAATTCCTATTAAAAATAAATATTTTAAAATAATTCCATTTAAATATATGATATATAGTTACATATAAAATTCTAGAAATTTTGTATGATAATATGACTCAAAACTAACATATGTATATGACGACGGCAATATTTTCCTATTACACTGTACCATATATATGATAGAAAATTAAATGAAAACCGGTCTCATATATATGCCGTCATACAGATTTTAACATATAGATATGGCTATCACACTTGTATGATACATCGAATGTGACATTTCGTCCATATTTATATGAAGGTGTAATAGCACCTTTAAGGACTAAGATGCAATATCAACAATAACAGATTTATTGCTCTCTTCTACTGAAGAGCTATTTCGGTATTATTTGCAATAGCTGAAAGGCTAATTCTATGTTTCGAAGCAGAAATTGTCAAATCCTCTTCGATTGGAGCATAGCGCAGCCAAACAGTAGGATAAATGCTTCTCCTAATCTATAGCAGAGTGTACTCTGTGGTGGTAATGCGGCAACAAAGTAAAATATTATTAAAAAACTAAAACTTGATGGATAATCCTTTTGTTAAGCTTTAGTTTACCAAGCATCTTTACGATTCTTTTGACAAATAGAAATTTTTTAACCTGTTTATTAAATTTGATTGATGTATTAAAAAACGACAAGAGTTCAGTGAAATTTTAAGTAAGATATTTAGCAACTGATTCACTGATATGCAGAGAATCGTATAGCTGAAAGTCAATATTTAAAAAGCTACCCAAAATATACTATACTTTTAATTTGACCAAGTTCAATGCATTCATTTTCCGGTACGGTAATACATATGTAAATCCTTAATAGGTGGTAACTCCTCAAGTAATAGTTCACCATTTGCACGAATATGACTAAGTTTCTTTTATTTTTTGTTTCTTCTGTATCCTCATCTTCTAGTTCATCATTTGAACCTGCATTATCAAGCATATTTACTAATTCTACTATTCTCTTTACAATATCTGAATGTAGGGAACTTTCTGATTTTAAGATTATTATAAAAAAAAATTGTTATTTTTATAAACGCAATGTACATATATTATTTGAATTTAATTAAGCGTTTTTAAAATCATTAAAAACTATCAGCTAAATCATTTGCGATACAATTTTAATATGTAGTTTTTCTTATATACTTAAACAAATGAATTTTAGGAAATTAGATATTACCACGTATTAATATAGTTCATATCATTGGCAGTTTAGAATATTAAATTAAATTAAAAAAAACTAGATAAAATCGTCAAAATATTTAAATGTTAACAATTGGATGTGGCATTTCTTTAGGTGGTTTGCCATTTGAGAGCAACCAAATTATTCCACTATTTGCTTCTTTGATGGACATCATTATTTTAGCGATATTGTCCATTCTAGAAATAAAAATTTTGCTCTTTTTTGTGAATATTATTTATCTTGGTGGAATTAATCCTTTCATATCTAATGGCCATGCTGTTTCGTGTAATGGTGATTTGAATGTTTCCCGAGGTCCAACACAAACAGCAATTACTTTTACAGCCGTATTTTTAAAATGATATGCATCCTATATATACATTAAAAACTTTTAGCTTTTTAAATCAATTTTACTTTTTTATAATTAGTTTTACTAAAGTTTTACAATACAAACTTTTTTTAAAACTTTTGTGAGATATCTAAGTTTGAAAATTTAATTGTCAAATCTAAGAAAACTACAACTATATCGATTTTATAAAAATAGCAATATGTTCTTTTGCACACAAGAATTTAACCTAACCTAACTTAATCCAAATAATAAAATGACAGATAACAAGCTTTAATTGTGTTAGTATCACAATCCTAAAGGCCCAAACACAATGAACGCGGTTCGCGGCGCGCAAGCGGTGACAGCTGTCACAGCTATGGGATCTTATATAGCTGAATTTCGTAATTCTGAATGAAAACGCGTTCCACTTGCGCGCCGCGTTCATTGTGTTTGGGTCTTAAAGGCCCAAACACAATGAACGCGGTTTGCGGCGCGCAAGTGGTGACAGCTGTCACAGCTATGGGATCCCCGTAGGAAATTAGGAGAGCAATCTTGAGCTGGAGTATACAATCTATGTAACCAGCATGCCTCCAAAGTCAGGCAACGAGGAGTAAATTGAAGCTTTTACTCATTTATATATGGGCTCTTTTTAATGGTGTGAATCAAAGTATATCCGTGAATATACTACGTTTGGTAGTGTTTGTTTAAAAGCATATAATTTTTGACATTTCGGAAAGTATAGGCATGTGATGTGTTACAAAATAAAAATTAAATATATATAATTAAATAAATATATTAAATATATCTATTTTTGCTTAATTTAATATAATATAATAATTGTTAATATATGATTTATGTAATCTTTGATAAAAATATAGTTAAATAACTTGTGATTTTATATAGGTTAAGTCTTGCATTAAATTTAAGTTTTTACTATAATTAAACTGTTCAATTGTATTAATAGTGAGGAATAAATAAAATATTTAGTTAAATAACTTTGTTTAATTTATTCCATTTTTAATTATTTTATTAATTCTATATTAATTTTCAGACTTACCCTTTGGTGAGAGAAGGATGGACATATAACACATGATCATATACCATATGCTGTTTCATCACTATATGTGTTATATGTCCGTCTTTCTTTTACTAATATTTCAAAGAACTTTTAAATTAAAAAGCTTAATTATTCCCCTACAAAAATTCTACGCACACATATGCATCGTTAAGTTTGCATGTGTATTATTACTCCAAAAAGTAGACATGTGTTCTAGAAATGTATATGAAGTGTCATAGGGAAAGGCAAGTAATCCCAGACTCAATGCATACATAGCAAAACTACTCCTGCTATACTCGCATTTCCTACTGGGATCTTATATAGCTGAATTTCGCAATTCTGAATGAAAACGCGTTCCACTTGCGCGCCGCGTTCATTGTGTTTGCACCTTAATGCTTGGGATCATTACCTAATATTACCAGCTCGATAATAAATCATTCCACACTAAAAAAAAATCAAAAAGGGAAGATCTGCATAGGGAAAGACTAGCGGAACATCGGAGAATAAATGACATTTTCGATAAGCTTGTCAATGTTTTAAGAGATTTGAACAAATGAAGTATGTTTTAAATAGAAATTTAGTGTGAATGTGCTTAATGTAAATATTTATGAAGAAAACAAATCTTATGTTATCAATGTACCTCTAAGTTTTAATATTTTTTATTGCAAATTTATACCATGAATAAGAAATAAAAGACTATTTTTTAAAATTGTTTTTTATTTAGTAATATAATTAGTAAACAGTATTGGTGTATTCGCACCACTGAATAAGAAAATACCATTGATAAGTATCTTGCGCAAGGATTTGTCTAATGAATTTTAAGATGTAGACATCAAATTTTCTGATAATTCATTTTGTATCGTGGAAGTAATTGATTGGAGTGAAAAGACATACGTGGGGAAGTTTAAGGGAATAATTAAGGAAAAAATTTATTTTAATTAATATAATGGATAGATATCCATCAGAATAATTTAGTTATATAACAAAATTTGGCAAAAATGTAAAAAAGTATTAATAAGATGCTATAATTCCATATGAGTCTAGTATATCTATTATTTAATGATATCATTTTTTCTATAAATTATAAATAATAATATAAAATATATTAATTAGTCTTTTATTAAATCTTTATATAAAAGTATAATATGTAGTATATATGATTAAATAGGAAATGTATAAATATTAAGTTTAATTTTAACTTTTATTGATATTGATTCACTAAAAAGCCAACAATGCTCAACGCTATAGTTTCTTTGTATTGTTGTCATATCACTGGTGTCAATTGAAAAGGCATCTTCATCTTTGAGGCAAATATCATGCAGGATACAGCCTACTATTATAAAGAGAGGGATTAAACTTGGTGTTCTTGTGTCGAGTTTTCGAAACCTACGGAACCGTCCTTTAAGTAATGCAAATGCCCTTTCAATTGAGGAGTGCATCTTTGAATGTTTTTTATTAAAAACTTTTTGATGATGATTTAAATTTCCATAATTTTTGAATGGTGTAATGAGATGCATTTTTTACCATATGCAAGGTCACCTAGAATTTAAGGAAACGTAAAGCGGTTAATTTTTCAAAATAATGAATGTATGCATACATATAAAAATAATATAAAAATAAAGAAAGGATTCCATGGTATTAGTAATAATCCAGAAGTGCAGCTTAGGCAACTCTCCGGAGAAACTAATACAAGAAATGGATTCAAATACAAAAAGAAAAGAAGCTATAGCAAAATAAATAACAATAAAATCATCATAGAAAAGGACATTATTATCTTTTTTAACAATAAACTAGAAGATCATTTAGGTGACTATCTGGAGACGTTACTAAAAGAAATGATGAAAAATAACATCAATGAGCTAGCACTATCCTACGATGATATAATATTCAAATACATTGAAATTAATAAATTCAAAAGAATATATAATGATACAGTCTTAAGACAAAATTATAAAAATAATAATATATTAAAAATCATACTCTATAAACCGCCTAAAAAAATTACGGATCCGGAAGAAATGCGCAACTTAATCATAAAACATCATTCTACACCAATTGGAGGACACATAGGAATTAAACGATGCATTAATAAACTAAAACAGAAATTCGTCTGGAAAAATATGAACAAAATGGTAAAGACATATATAAACAACTGTGAAAAATGTGCTAAAAACAAAATAATTAGACACACAAAAGAACCCTTAACAATAACTGATACACCTCAACAAAGTTTTGAAAAAGTATCAATAGACACCGTAGGACCACTTCGAATATCAAATGGATACAGATATATTCTAACAATACAATGTGAACTGACAAAGTACATTGAGGCTTTCCCAATAGAAACTAAGGAAGCACATGTAGTAGCTAAAGCAATAGTGGAAAAATTCATACTGAAATATGGCTCATTTAATATAATAAAAACAGATAAAGGAACAGAATTTGTAAATGAATTATTCAAAAAAGTGTGCAAACTACTCAATATAGAACACATAACATCAACACCATTCCATCATGAGACACTAGGATCTATTGAGAGAAATCACAGAGTCCTTAATGAGTACATCTTATCGTTTACAGAAGAAAATAACTGGGATATATGGATTCCTTACTATGTACATTGCTATAATTCTACACCACACACCGACACAAACTACACGCCATTTGAACTGATATTTGGAAAACTACCAAATACTTCGTACAAAAACACATTCAACAATAATAATATACTGTATAACATTGAAGACTATGCTACAGAAGTTTAATTACGGCTCAAAAGAGCACTTATTTTGAACAAAAGTACTTAATATTGTTTAACATTAAACTTGTGTAGAAAGCGTAACAAATAATTGTGACTGTAATTTTTGTTATAAATCTGAGAAAAGTTAGAAATTAAGAAAAAACTCGTCCAAAATTGATAACATTGACTTACACAATTGCAATTTTAAAAGAAAAATGACGAGTATGGGGAAGCTGTTCTTAAATCAAAACTGGATAAACAAAAAGGTTTAAGAGGTTTATTGTTATTCGAAGAATGGCTTAAGCCGGTTATTGTGGACATTTACCCGGCGTTTACCTATTTTTATAATTGAAAAAGAAAGTTAATTGATTTCATCTGGTCTTCAAGGATTAGCTCGAAAGCTAAAATTCGATTAGCAATATACAATACACCAACTTCATTTACTGAACTTTCAGATAGAATAAAAACAACATTCAAATCAACAAAAACAAGTCAATCAATACATACACAACTATCTACAATGAAGCAGAATAACTTAGGGGTAAAGGATTTCGCAGACAAAATAACAACATTGATTGCCGATCTAAACACACTACAGATCACTGAACTTGGAATAAAAAGCAAAGAAATAATCAGTAAAATCAATGACAAAGTAGCATTAACAACCTTCCAAAACGGGATAGATGGAAATTTAAAACCCACAATTTTTGCCGCCAAATGCTAAAATTTTACAGAAGCAATATCACTTGCGGAAGAAATAGAGCAACCTATCCAAAATAATCAAATTTATCATTACGGATTCAATAGAAAAAGAAATAGAAAATATAAATTCAATAACTATAGCTCCAGGAATAATTTCAATAACTCTGATAAGAAATCAAACAATAATTTTACCTATAATAAATATGGAAATAATAATAACAATAACAGATTCAATACCTTTCGTAATAACCAAAATAGAAATTTTCGACGGGAGGCAAACAACAATTTCAGCCCCGGTATGAGAAAAAACTAAAAATATTTCACTATAATATACATACCACTAATTTCATCACACTAAAAGATAACAAATCAAACCATAACTTTTCATTTTTAATTGATACCGGAGCAGATATTTCAATATGCAAAACTGAGCTCACTCCTAAATACGACATCGATAATGACAATAGGTGCAACATATCTGGTATATCAAATAATACAATTCGCTCACTAGGTACAACAAATCTAGAATTGGAATATGAAGGAAACAATATCAATCACACTTTTCACGTAGTAAGTCCAACTTTACCATTAATAACAGACGGCATAATAGGAAGAGATTTTCTGACAAAATTCTTAGCGAAAATTGACTACGAAACTTTTACTATTACATTAACTACAAATAACGGTGATTTAATACTACCTATGAACGACAAATTCTCGAAAAACATTACCATACCACCTAGATGTGAAGTCATGCATTCAATATCACATATTATTGAAGAAGATAGTATTATACTAAATCAAGAAATAGAAAAAGGTGTCTACATAGCAAATACGATAATACCAGCAACTGGAATTAAGCATATAAAAATCTTAAACACAAACGAATATAGTGTAAAACTAAAAAATTTCAACCCCAAAACAAAACCCCTTAATGAATACCATATACTTAAAATACAAACAAAAAGCACACCATCCAGAACAAAAGAACTTATAAGCCGATTAAAATTAAACGGTCTGGATAAAAATACACAGGAAACCATAATCAAAATATGTACCAAATATCAAATGATATTTCACCTTGAAAATGAACCTCTAACAACGAACAACTTCTATAAACAATCCATCAAATTGGAAGACAGCTCACCTGTTTATATTAAAAATTATCGGTTACCTCAATCACAACTAGAGGAAATTAACAAACAAGTTGAGAAATTACAAAAAAAAGACATTATAGAACCATCCATGTCCTTATAACGCACCCTTATTAATAGTTCCCAAAAAAAGCAACACAGATGAAAAAAAAATGGCGATTAGTAGTTGACTATCGTCAACTGAATAAAAAAATCATGAATGATAAATTCCCACTGACTCGCCTAGAAGATATTCTTGACATGCTAGGAAGAGCTAAATACTTCTCAACCCTAGACAAGACTAGCTCCTGGGATTCCCGAAATATCACAGCCTTTTCAACAAATAAAGGACACTTCCAATTCAAGAGGCTACCATTTGGATTGAAAATATCAACTAACAGCTTCCAAAGGATGCTAACCATTGCATTAACAGGTCTAGATGCAAATGCTTTTTTATATGTTGATGACATCATAGTATTTGGATGCAGCATAAAACATCACAATGAAAATTTAGAAAAGATATTCAAAAGACTGCAACAGTACAATCTAAAACTTAATCCATTAAAGTGCAACTTTCTATGCAAAGAAGTAGTTTATGTAGGACACTTAATATCAGAAAACGGAATTAAACCAGACCCCAATAAACACAAGCATATAATAGACTATCCAATACCTAAAGATGCAGATGAAGTAAGAAGATTTGTAGCATTCTGCAACTACTACAGACGATTTATTAAAAACTTTGCAGAAATAGCGAAACCTTTAAATGGATTACTAAAGAAAAACATCATATTCAATTGGACCAAAGATTGTTCTGATGCATTTCAATTATTAAAAAAGAAATTAATCTCACCCCCCATTTTGAGTTATCCAGATTTTACAAAAAAAATTTTTCTTACCACTGATGCATCTAACTACGCACTAGGAGCAGTTCTATCCCAAGGAGAAGGAAAAGAAGAACATCCATTATGCTATGCTAGTAGAACACTCAATAAGCATGAATTAAACAAACCAATAATAGAAAAGGAATTATTGGGAATACATTGGGCAATCAATTTTTTTAGACCTTATTTATATGGACAAAATTTCACAGTAATAACGGACCACCGTCCTCTAGTTCACCTATTTACACACAAAAACCCATCATCAAAACTAACAAGGATGCGATTAGACTTAATGGATTACAATTTCGAGATAAAGTTCAAACAAGGAAAGATGAACACTAATGCAGATGCACTTTCGAGAATAAACATAAACATGGAAAAATTGAAAGCATTAATTCCCAAGCAAATATGTGTCGTTACAAGATCAATGAAGACAAACAAAGAAAATCGGAATAAAGATGTTGAACCAGTTAATCATACAAAGTCTGATCAACTTTGGATTTGGGACAGCACCTCTACATCCGACATTAGAAACGTAAAGCGGTTAATTTTTCAAAATAATGAATGTATGCATACATATAAAAATAATATAAAAATAAAGAAAGGATTCCATGGTATTAGTAATAATCCAGAAGTGCAGCTTAGGCAACTCTCCGGAGAAACTAATACAAGAAATGGATTCAAATACAAAAAGAAAAGAAGCTATAGCAAAATAAATAACAATAAAATCATCATAGAAAAGGACATTATTATCTTTTTTAACAATAAACTAGAAGATCATTTAGGTGACTATCTGGAGACGTTACTAAAAGAAATGATGAAAAATAACATCAATGAGCTAGCACTATCCTACGATGATATAATATTCAAATACATTGAAATTAATAAATTCAAAAGAATATATAATGATACAGTCTTAAGACAAAATTATAAAAATAATAATATATTAAAAATCATACTCTATAAACCGCCTAAAAATATTACGGATCCGGAAGAAATGCGCAACTTAATCATAAAACATCATTCTACACCAATTGGAGGACACATAGGAATTAAACGATGCATTAATAAACTAAAACAGAAATTCGTCTGGAAAAATATGAACAAAATGGTAAAGACATATATAAACAACTGTGAAAAATGTGCTAAAAACAAAATAATTAGACACACAAAAGAACCCTTAACAATAACTGATACACCTCAACAAAGTTTTGAAAAAGTATCAATAGACACCGTAGGACCACTTCGAATATCAAATGGATACAGATATATTCTAACAATACAATGTGAACTGACAAAGTACATTGAGGCTTTCCCAATAGAAACTAAGGAAGCACATGTAGTAGCTAAAGCTATAGTGGAAAAATTCATACTGAAATATGGCTCATTTAATATAATAAAAACAGATAAAGGAACAGAATTTGTAAATGAATTATTCAAAAAAGTGTGCAAACTACTCAATATAGAACACATAACATCAACACCATTCCATCATGAGACACTAGGATCTATTGAGAGAAATCACAGAGTCCTTAATGAGTACTTCTTATCGTTTACAGAAGAAAATAACTGGGATATATGGATTCCTTACTATGTACATTGCTATAATTCTACACCACACACCGACACAAACTACACGCCATTTGAACTGATATTTGGAAAACTACCAAATACTTCGTACAAAAACACATTCAACAATAATAATATACTGTATAACATTGAAGACTATGCTACAGAAGTTTAATTACGGCTCAAAAGAGCACTTATTTTGAACAAAAGTACTTAATATTGTTTAACATTAAACTTGTGTAGAAAGCGTAACAAATAATTGTGACTGTAATTTTTGTTATAAATCTGAGAAAAGTTAGAAATTAAGAAAAAACTCGTCCAAAATTGATAACATTGACTTACACAATTGCAATTTTAAAAGAAAAATGACGAGTATGGGGAAGCTGTTCTTAAATCAAAACTGGATAAACAAAAAGGTTTAAGAGGTTTATTGTTATTCGAAGAATGGCTTAAGCCGGTTATTGTGGACATTTACCCGGCGTTTACCTATTTTTATAATTGAAAAAGAAAGTTAATTGATTTCATCTGGTCTTCAAGGATTAGCTCGAAAGCTAAAATTCGATTAGCAATATACAATACACCAACTTCATTTACTGAACTTTCAGATAGAATAAAAACAACATTCAAATCAACAAAAACAAGTCAATCAATACATACACAACTATCTACAATGAAGCAGAATAACTTAGGGGTAAAGGATTTCGCAGACAAAATAACAACATTGATTGCCGATCTAAACACACTACAGATCACTGAACTTGGAATAAAAAGCAAAGAAATAATCAGTAAAATCAATGACAAAGTAGCATTAACAACCTTCCAAAACGGGATAGATGGAAATTTAAAACCCACAATTTTTGCCGCCAAATGCTAAAATTTTACAGAAGCAATATCACTTGCGGAAGAAATAGAGCAACCTATCCAAAATAATCAAATTTATCATTACGGATTCAATAGAAAAAGAAATAGAAAATATAAATTCAATAACTATAGCTCCAGGAATAATTTCAATAACTCTGATAAGAAATCAAACAATAATTTTACCTATAATAAATATGGAAATAATAATAACAATAACAGATTCAATACCTTTCGTAATAACCAAAATAGAAATTTTCGACGGGAGGCAAACAACAATTTCAGCCCCGGTATGAGAAAAAACTAAAAATATTTCACTATAATATACATACCACTAATTTCATCACACTAAAAGATAACAAATCAAACCATAACTTTTCATTTTGAATTGATACCGGAGCAGATATTTCAATATGCAAAACTGAGCTCACTCCTAAATACGACATCGATAATGACAATAGGTGCAACATATCTGGTTTATCAAATAATACAATTCGCTCACTAGGTACAACAAATCTAGAATTGGAATATGAAGGAAACAATATCAATCACACTTTTCACGTAGTAAGTCCAACTTTACCATTAATAACAGACGGCATAATAGGAAGAGATTTTCTGACAAAATTCTTAGCGAAAATTGACTACGAAACTTTTACTATTACATTAACTACAAATAACGGTGATTTAATACTACCTATGAACGACAAATTCTCGAAAAACATTACCATACCACCTAGATGTGAAGTCATGCATTCAATATCACATATTATTGAAGAAGATAGTATTATACTAAATCAAGAAATAGAAAAAGGTGTCTACATAGCAAATACGATAATACCAGCAACTGGAATTAAGCATATAAAAATCTTAAACACAAACGAATATAGTGTAAAACTAAAAAATTTCAACCCCAAAACAAAACCCCTTAATGAATACCATATACTTAAAATACAAACAAAAAGCACACCATCCAGAACAAAAGAACTTATAAGCCGATTAAAATTAAACGGTCTGGATAAAAATACACAGGAAACCATAATCAAAATATGTACCAAATATCAAATGATATTTCACCTTGAAAATGAACCTCTAACAACGAACAACTTCTATAAACAATCCATCAAATTGGAAGACAGCTCACCTGTTTATATTAAAAATTATCGGTTACCTCAATCACAACTAGAGGAAATTAACAAACAAGTTGAGAAATTACAAAAAAAAGACATTATAGAACCATCCATGTCCTTATAACGCACCCTTATTAATAGTTCCCAAAAAAAGCAACACAGATGAAAAAAAAATGGCGATTAGTAGTTGACTATCGTCAACTGAATAAAAAAATCATGAATGATAAATTCCCACTGACTCGCCTAGAAGATATTCTTGACATGCTAGGAAGAGCTAAATACTTCTCAACCCTAGACAAGACTAGCTCCTGGGATTCCCGAAATATCACAGCCTTTTCACAGGTTTTCTTCTACTATAGTTCGGAGGTACTCAATTAGTGGGGGATGTACACGCTCTAGGGCACCGTTGGATTGAGGGTGGTAGGCTGTTTTTGTTAATTTTTTAATTCGTAAGAGTTTACAGACCCTTTTAAATAGATTACTCACAAAATTGGCTCTTTGGTCGGTAACAATCTGCTTAGGGATGCAGTATCTAGTTACAATCTGTTCAAAGAATACTTGGGCAATTGTTTGTGCTTCAGTATTTGAAATAGCATACCAGTCTACAAATTTCGTTAGATTATCTTGAAAGGTTAGTATGTACTTATTGCCGTTATGAGTTTCCTCTAGGGGTCCCACAACATCTAAATAAATCTTATCGAATGGTCTTTGGGCTATGTCGGTAATCATCATAGGCATACGGGTGTGGCGGCTTGCTTTCATAGTTTGGCATTTTTTGCATTGTTTGATATATTGTTTAATGTCTCGGAACATTTGTTTCCACCAATATTTCCGACGAATTCTTTTATAGGTTTTAATAACTCCCTGATGTCCACCGAACAGGGTGTTATGATAGTCGTTTAAAATAATTTTTACTTCTTCAGGGGTGTTGAATTTTTCTGTTTTGCTCCATTTTTGGTGGAGGTTAGAACTGGGCGTTTCAGAACTATCCTCTGAATCTGAATTCTGTTCCGTTTCTGGGTCCATTATCTTCTTTTCAATGTCATTTTTAACATGTTTTAGATCTTTCTGTTCTTGTAGCGCCTTAGAGCGCGTTATTACATTACATGATTTGGTGTTTGATGTTTCGGTATTATTGTCAAATGAATAGGTTATTGTTGATTCGTTTAGTTTTAAAGGATTTGATAAAAGTTGGTCACTTACATTTGAGTGTGGTAATGGTATTCTGCTAAGGGTATCAGCGTTGGTGTTATATTTCCCTGGCTTGTACTCGATTTTGTAATCATATTCTGACAGCTTATGGTGGAATCGAACAAGCCGGGTAGTTGGATCTTTTACATTAAAAACACTCTTTAGGGGTTTATGGTCTGTATAGACAGTAAAAGCTTGGCCTTGCAGGTAACAACGGAAGTTCTTAACGACCCATACAATGGCAAGCAGTTCCTTTCGTTGGGTGTTTGCGTTGTTTTTGGTTTGAATTTGAGGGTTTTTGGTACTAACTGTTGTACTATCTCTTTTATCGTTTGTATAAGTGGCTAATGGTATCATATTGTATTCATCTAGTAGAAGTAATTTTAGAGTTAATTCTTTTATAGTAATTGAAATCAAATAAGTATTAATTATCCCTATATGGGCTGTTTTGTTTCCTTTATCTATTAAACTATTTGCCAGAAAGACACCTTCAGATATCTCTTTCGATAAACTTATCATATTTTTTTTGAAATGTCTTTTTAATTGGTATAATATCCTGCATCCATGCGAGGATGACATATGGTTTTTCTAAAGTAATTTGTAAAGTTAGTGGTTGATTTTTTTCATTACTTGTAGTAAACTTATGGCAAATTGATTTCAGTGGGTTATTATTTACCGTTAACTGGGAGTCTCTAACTTCTTCCAGGTCTTTATGCGGACTATTAACTTCATTAGTTGGAGTTTGAAAGTGATTATTATTACAATTCGCATAAATTGCCGCTGAAAGATCCACTAAACTTGTTAAATTTTTTTCTATCATTTGGTTTTGATGGGCTGTACTAACATCCACTTTTAGGGAAACTGTGAAATCAGATAAGCTGCCATTTTCCATGCGAGGAAAATGCAGGCGTCTTTCCGGACCCTCTATATTACAATATTTCGATAAAAAATCATTTCCCAAAATACCATCCGTAGTAAGGTTGTTGATATTTTCTACTACTTGAAAAGTACAAGGAAGTCTGGTTGAAAAATAAAAGTTGCCTTGGAAAGTTCCTAAAGTATCACCTTTTCCAAAAGGTGTTTGTATGGTACATTTTGTACGGGTATTAATCGGAATATTATTACGTATGATTCCACGCTTCAACACACTCACTTCCGCCCCTGTATCTATAATTAGGTTAAAAAATCTATTCTGTGCTATGTCTAGTGGGAGCATTACTGTAGGAATCTTCGTCAGAGAAAATCGGGCACTACTTCTTCCATTGAGTATCTATTTATTGTCGGGTCGGTGGTGTTGGACCCGATATTTGGGAGTTTCCCTGATTTCTGGAATCCCCTTTTTTCTTTTGAAAGCATTCGTTGATGCTATGACCTCGTCGGCCGCAAAAATTACATTCCACTTTCAGATTGTACTCTGCTGGATGATTTGATTGTCTTAATCTATTTAGTGGTGGATGGTTGTTCGAGTGATTTACCATTTCGCTTTCTTTCAAGTATTGCTGTGTTATTAAAGGTCCTTGTGGTATTTGGTTTGGACTTAGTTTTTGGGGCCAATTCATGCGAGTTTCGTGTTTTGCATAGAAGCTCGTGTTGTTCTGTGAAGGTACGTTATTTTTCAAATATTGGTTGTTGTTGAAATGAGAATATCTGAATAGGGGATTTTAATTAAATCGAATGCTATTATCCTTCTTTAATTGAAGCGGTTCACGATAACGTTGACAATGCATCGTGGTTATAAATTTTGCATATATTACAAAAAGGAGTACTTTTTCGTTTGAGACAGTCCGCATATGTGTGCCCCGTATTCTGCAAAAACTACAGGTACTCTGGCAGAGGTAGAGTTTTTATTTTCAGATATTTGTTTAACAGAAATAGGTATGTTAGAGTGATTGGCCTGTGTTTCATCATACTTGTTGTTTAAGGCTATTGAATTTGGTGGGAGACCTTGATTGGGTATCATAGTGTAGTTTGTATCCAAAATATTTGTACTTACCGTTTTCAACATCTGGTGTGCCTGGGATTGATTGTCAAAAGATATTGACATAAATGAGGGTTGCTAACGCCTCCTTTTAAGGAGTTTATGGCAAAGTCTTCTAATTGTATGTTGACGGTTTGGGCCGCTACCACTCTGTACTTACCTTCGGCTGCCTCCTTACACAATGCAGTTGTTGTTTTATTCAAGTAATGAATGAGTTTAATTGTTCAAGTGGGTACTGGCTCAAAGTTATAAGGGCATTTGCCAAGTCTTGGTAAGCTTCCCTTGGTAGGTAAGTTCTATTCAACAGTGCTTCCACGTCTTCGAAAGTGGCAGGCTGATTATAGGAGCCTAATTGGTATGCTTCTCCTCGCAATCTAGTTGGGAAAATTTGGATGAATGCTTGTTTTTCCGGTTCCGTTAGGCATTGCATAACCTTTTTGCAACATCCTATAAACGTCTACAGGTCTGAAGTTAAGGTGGGGCTAGTTACTCCGGAAAAATTTGGCACTAATTGGGTGGTTATTTTTGCTACTTTAATGTAATTGTCTGTCATATTTATTTTCAAGTAAGGTTGAGGCTTGGGGTGTAAGAATGTCTCGCTAGAGCTATCAAGAGTAGCGTTTAACCATGCCAAATTAAAATCGCTATCGTCAATAAAAGAATCAGTCTTACCAGGATGTGTGCTTATATATGTATTGTTATGTTTTGTACTTAAACTAGTATTTAAATTAAGAGAGTACGATTGATTGCGAAACTATATCTTCTCTAAATAGGGCTGTTTCTATATTTAATTCATGTATGAAATCTTTACGTTCATTTCTGGTTTTTTCTAATTCCCTGTCTAATAGTTTACATTGAAGAATACCAAAGTTCTCACTCTCTCGTATTCTTTTTTCGAAAAAGTATAAAAATTTAATTAAATCTACTTTTTCACCTGTTGGAATGAGGATTGTTCCACTTCTTTGGTGTCGTGTAGAGATGGTCTCTGCAAGTAACGTTGGGCTGGTTGTTGGTGATGAAGTTGATAATGGTGTGGTTGATGCCCTGGTTGATGTTTCTGATGAATTATTGGTGTTATTCTCTGGTTCAGTGCAATTTATACGTTGCATAAAGTGAGATTCAGGATTTATTTGCAAATTACCAAAAAAAAACTCTTTTTGAAGCAAATCTGAATCCTAACGGCTGCGCCAATTGTTATATGGTTTTTTTATCACTTTTATTTAAAACATGTAATAACTGTATGAATATTAAAGGATTCGATATAATTTTTTTTTTGTTTCGATTTTATAAGACGTAAATATTTATTACATAGATAAAAATAAAATTTTAGTAAAAATGTTCCAGATAATTTTTAATTATTAAAACTTAAAATTAAAACTTAAATACTTAAACACTTAATTCACTAAGCAAAAATATTATGTCTTATAAATGTTCCTAATGTTTTTCTTTTTTTTATTTTGTAAAACTTAAATATTTAAACACTTAATTCACTAAACATAATTATTATGTCTTAAAAATATTCCTAATGTTTTATTTTTATTTTATTTTATAACACTTAAATATTTAAACACTTAATTCACTAAACATGGTAATTATGTCTTAAAAATATTCCTAATGTTTTTGTTTATTTTATTTTATAAAACTTAAATATTCAAACACAATAAACAAAAACACAAACTTTTCTAAAGAATCTTTTAATTTAATAAGACTTAAGCATCTATCACGGGCTAATTAAGATGTTTTGGTTAAACTCTATTTTTTCTTCTTTTTTCTTTTTAAACAACAATTTAATTTTATATAATTTTAAAAATTATTATACTAATTTGTGGTTTTTAGCGGACCAAGGTAAGCGCCTTGGGTTACGGTCTTGTCTCTACTGACTCAAAAAACACTTTCTTTCCTTTTAAATTTAAATCAATCTGAAAAATGTTCGCATGGTCAGCTGTTTTTGCTGACCATGCATGAACTTTTCTCATATGCCCCTATACTCGTACATGGCCAATGGACCTTGGCCTGACCAAAAACAAGGAAAAGGTAATTAAAATACTGTAAACTTTTGCTTATATGCTTGACTCAAATGTCAATCACATAAGCAAAAGCCAAGCAGCAAAATTTTCATGTGCTCTAATTATTATGAAGGAATGTTTATGTGAACGATACTTGAGCCGTTCACATAAACATTCCTCAGCATTTCCGCCGATATAAAAATTGTTTGCAACAAAGTTGCCGATATCAACAAAAATAGGTAAGTTTATTAAATTTTATTTGGGTTATTCTCTTTTATTGGTTTTTGGGGTAATTAAAAGGATGAAAGTCGCTAAAATTATTAACGTTTTTAATTTTTATGTAAGATAATTCAAAATTAGGGAGAAACAAATTTGAACGCTAAAAATCCGAGTATTTTTAGATTTTTTATGTTTTTTAGAACTATTTTCCATCAATTTATTGAAATATATATAAAATGTGTTAAAATTGATGTAAAAATAGGTAGATTAGTTGAAAATAGGTGAATTAAAATATACTCGGTTAAAAACGCGTAGATTACTATAAGTTAATTAGTACAAAGAGTCTAATTGATGCTAGAAATATGGATAAATTATAAATTAGAGGACCTGTAGGTAGGACCTGTATACCTGTAGGTATACGCGGAAGATTTACATAACACCATGTCGCCACATGTTTATCACGACGGTCAATAACTTTTGTAGAATTAACTTGCAAAAAAAATCCAATAAAACACAATTATTAAGTTTTCATATTCAACAAACAGCTTTTGTTTTTGTTAAATTTGAAAAGGCAAAAATTACACAAAAAATTACTTTTAGTTTTTTTTGTTTTATTAATTAAATCTTTGTTTGTTTGTTTAGAATTCGATCACTGGATCTCTTTTCTTTTGATAGGGATCCTACCGACTGCGCCAGATAAGTTTTTAACAATTTTAGTATAAGTAAAACAAAAATTACATTTATTGAGTTTCTCTATTGATTATTTGGTTAAAATACACAATTCTTCTGAAATCAGTGTTGACGGCTTCAACTCTAGATGCCAACTGCCCAATCTTATTATTAATTTTATGTATCTTAAATCTTAAGTCTAAGTTCTTTTCTTATCTATTTTACATCCTGTCTGTGTTAATATTAAATTTCTAACGTAAGCAATGTCCATGGAATGTCCATGGGATATGTTTAATAATTATATTACCATGAGCATTGTTTACGTTAGAAATATGAAGCTTTTTGCTTCGTTTACATAACCCGCGTCTCCAGCGCTAAGATAAATCACTAAAAATAGTTTATATTTGAATTTACTGTTACAATTGTTGCTCTTTAGAATCAGGATAAATTTCAGATCGATACTCTGAATTTAGGATTTAATTTTGGTCGATACCCAAAATTAATTGGAACAAAGGAATTCAGATCGATACTCTGCAAGGTAATAACTTGGAATGAATGTGATGTAGCAAGTGCTAGCTATACAAAGAAGATTAGCGGGATTATGAAAACTGTATTTTTCAGTTTACACAACTGGGCTATTGTTGTTTATTCTTTGTATTACCAAATAAGATACTAGCTGTAAATTACTTGTACATTGTACTTACTGGATACAAACCTGTTTGGTGACTTCTCCTCTGATGGGCGTGTACCTAAATATGACAGTCCGGATAAAAAGCTCATCTGATAATGCAGTTCTGCGCACAATATTGCACTCTATTCGTAACAGTTAAAATAAAATAAAAAAAAATGAAAAAATAAATAAATTTAAAATTGTTCGGTTCCGAACAATATCTGATAAGATTGTACGTTTTGGTACGTTCTTAATGAAACCATTATTGAAAATAAATCAGTTATAGGACGCCATATTATACCAAGTGTTTTCAACTATTCGTCTTCCAATTCGGACAAGTCAAATGTGACTTCCAAGTCTTCCTTGGGTAAATTTTGTATTAAAACTGGATGGTTTTCACACCATTTATGCAAATAAAAGCCTCCTAATTTAAGCATTTAAATCAATTTTTTTGTACATTTTTTGCTTTTTCAAGGCTATTGCTACCAGTAACGACATCATCAACATAAAAGTCTCCTATTATTGAAGCTGTTAATGGGTAATTGTTCCCTTACCTTTTCTACCAATTTCCGTATGCATTTAATGACCAGATATGGAGCTGACTTTTTGTTAGTACTATAGGTTACGGTATTCAATTGAAAATATTGAATGGTTTCTGACGGATGCCTTCTCCAGATTATCATTTGCATACTACTATCGTCCTCATCGACTAAAATTTGTCTATACATTTTGCTAATATCTCCAGCAAATACATATTTCATGGTTATAAAACATAATAAACTCAATGGTTTCCTGAATTTCAGGTCCATTAACCATTAAATCATTCAGTGACAGAGAATTCGATGTTTTAGCTGATGCATCAAAGACAACTCTTGGCTTAATGGTTCTGCTTGAAGATTTGAGAGGGAGGATGTGTATAGGGATGAGGAAGAAAGCAGTATGGTCTTTGCAATTCAGTCAATTGAAATTCACGCATGTGTCCTAAATTTAGATATTTTTGGGGAAATTCATTATATTATTCCTTTAGTGAAGGATCGCATTTTCCACTTTACTCTTAACATTTGCTTGAATGCAATATCTTTTAGATTCACCGATAAGATTAGTGTCCCCAAATATTGGTAAATATACAACAAATCTTCCGGTTCAATCTCTAGTTGTTGCTGATTGAAAAAAATCTTCGAATTTTTTATCCACTACTCTTCTTACTGGGAAATCTTCTATTTTCTAAAATTTCTGAAGCTGTTGTTCTAATTGTATATTTGTAATACTGCAAAACGGCTCTTTATAACCCGTATCCGATACTTGCCCTAAAATTATCTATCCCATTTTGCAGCATTGGTAGTACTTCATTTAATTTCAGTTGGCCATTCCTAATAATTTCTCCATATAATCTAGCACCCAGCAAAATGTCAATTTTCTTATTATTAAATTCTGGATCTGCTAAATTTAATTCTTTTGATAAATTCCTATTTTCTGTATTGAAATATTGTTGCGGTTGTTGTGCCGCAATTTCTTTAATAGTGTATACTTCCAGTTGCCTCGAAAAACTGTTGGAACTCAGGGTCATATTCAATTTATTGTTAAGCTTTATTCTTGATTCTCCAATGCCAAATATATTAAAGGATACTTGAATATTATCCAATTGTAATTTTCGCCATAGTCTTTTGGTAATGAAGTTGAGTTGGGAGCCTGAACCCAAAGCCATTCTGCATGATACTGGCTTGCCTTCATTGTTCAATATTTGTCCGATTGCAGTTCCTAACAGAATGTACCTATTTTTGTTTCCCCTTGCTGGAGATGTTAAATTAGTGGCCGGTATAATTCATCTTGCATGTCGATGTGTATCTTTGCTATTGTGAAGAAGAAATTGAATATTTATATTTTTAAATAGACTATTTTTATTTTTCATGGACTAATTTATGTTTATATTTTTTATTGACTATTTTAAACACTTGCCGAGAGAATTTAATTCAATATCACCGAAGCTTCACTTGCTTGGACCCTAAGCTTTCTGTACACTCTGTGAAAATTTGAGTCACTCAGAAGCCAATGTGGATTAGTCCATTTTTTCATATTTTCTGATTTTTGCAAATTTGAATAGAATAAATAATATATTTCCTGGTCTTAAAAGGATTTACTCATACTTTCATTTTTTGTAGGTCAAAAAACCCTTTTTTTAATAGCCTCTGCATGTGCTATGTATTATGAATGCATCCCTCAGTTTGGATTTATTGGACTTATCCACATTGGCTTCTGAACGACTCAAATATTACTCAAGTAAACCTACATCGGCATTACTAAGGTAATATTGATTTAAATAGTTACCATCATAGGAAATTTTTTAGTTTTTTCATAGTAAAGGAATATTTTTAATATTATTTTTTTTTAATTTAAAAATAATTCTGCACTATTTGCCTTATACATTTCATTGGATAATTGGGCATTTATATTCGGCATATATTGTCTTAAAGATTATATTGCCTTGTTGGGCATAAAATTCATATAAATAAAATTAATATCATGGAGTTTTTAGCAACACCAAAAAGAATGAAACATTACAATTATATAAAATTCGCTTTCATAATGAATAACAAATATTGAAAATATTAAATTTTTCTCAGAAATTTCACTTTCTCCAATATTGTGCCAGTTTATGAATTTGTTCCACAAGAGCTGGCATTACTGCAGATATTGATATATCTAATAACCCTTGTAAATGTTGAACTGCCTCTTCATCAGTTAAGCTTAATTGTAAATTATCTTCCACTTTTTTAACTGCTTTATCCGGTTCCAAAGCTATATCTGGGACGGAAGCATCAACCATCAGTGAAAATAAATTGAGCATTACATTAGCATGTCTACGTAAATGTAAAAATGCTGTGTAGCATTGTTTACGGAATTCAGAATGATGTTCTGACATTACACCACCCATAGCTTCTACCATTTCTTTACTTAGTTTCATAGGAGGTGGCATTGGCTTTGGATCTCTTCCTAATATATATCCGAAATCTATGTGAAACAAGTTTCCACTACTTGTGAGAAGGAGATTATCTAAATGGCGATCGCCAACACCTTAAAAATTATTAAATGTATTACAAATGTTTCAATGTAAAAAAAATTCGCTTACCTAGGAGGTAAGTTATAACACAATATCCTGCACAACTCTTTATATACGTGTCCATTGTTTCAGGAGATATTCCATAGTGACCTGCTTCGCATGGATTGTGTTTGCGAAAGTAATTATGTATACTACCTTCCTTAGCAAGAACATCAGCAACAGTGAATGAATCAATATATTGAAGGAAACCATGCTTCGAGCTAGTAGCTAAGACTTTATAAGGTGTTAACTTCAAATCTAAATTTTCTCTTCTAAGCAATTTATCCATTAAAGTTATCATTTGCAGTATTAGTTGGTCTTGGCGTAAATCATCTCCGTGCTTAAATATTGCTACGTATTCTTGAGCGGAGTTAGTTGTAATAAAAGTTAATCTGAAAGGTTAAAGGAAATATTTATAGCAAATATTGAGTATTTTCAAACTTTTTGTGAAGAATGAAAACAGTCAAAAACAACACACTAACGTATACGCTTTTCCCAAAAAAACAATAAAACTTTATGCAATTAAATGCAATTGATCTACAAATTTTTATTTATAACTTCCTGACGACCACGGCATGAGAGGTATATGTGAATATTTGAAGGTTGTGTCACGTACAAAATCTAAGGTAAAATTTCTTTAATATGTTATTTCTTTTGATAAGAACTAACGTAAAACATCGCAAAAGAATATTTAAATATATTTTAAAGGAACTAATGGAACATTTAACAAAAATACTTACTTAGCTGGCATCAATGCACTTTTAAAAAGTGATATTTTATGAGGCACAATTCCACATATATATATATTAGGATCCAAAGGAAACGGCATTGGATCAAAGGTCAAAAAATTGGTCTTGCTATGCTCACTATCAAGTAAAAGCTGCTTTAATTTTTCTGTTTTTTTGCTTCTATTTCCAGCCTCTTTAGCTACTTTTTTTACCAACTTAACAAGATCATCAATAAAGCGTTGCTCTCTACCCAAATACTGACGAAAAGTTCGCAATTCACTATTCCCTACAATTAAAATGTAAAAAGTTAAAAATAAAAATGTAATTGATTTTTTTATTAACAACCGCACCAGTTTCTAATTTTCGAAGAAGAACTTTCAAAACCATCATATATATATTACGTACACGTTCATCCTGTTTCCTAACAGATTCCTGGTCCTCAATTTCAATAGATAAATACCAATAGAGATAATTGGCCAGTGTTGGATTTTTGATAGCACGTTGAATTAAAAATGTGGTCAAATTTAACTGATTTGGTGAATTTTCCACTGTCAGTACATTTGACGTTGGAGAATTTCGCGGACTTATGGTATTACGGCTTGCAATTGAAGAAATTTGTATAGACAATGATTTCAAGGCTGTATCACTTTGAACTGATTGAGTTATCGTATTAGCTACAAAAAAGACAAAAATCGTTCAATAAAATTTTTTATCTCAATAAAAACGAAAGAAAAGATTATGCTGCAATATACCACAAAAAAGATTATGCTGCAATTGTGGTATATCGGATTAAATAGGAAACTTTAAATATATATAAAAATTTAAAAAATATCATTTATTTATTTTATGCATTGTTTTAGAATTCTAATACTGAAATTATTCGGTAGTCTAATTATATTAAGCTTCTTTCGACTACAATATTATTTTGCTTTAAACACATTTCAATGTATTATTTTTATTGGTTGATAGTTGATAATTCAAGCGCTTAATTTAGCTATTTTTATTTATTTCTTGATTGTAACGGTCTAATAATACTGTAATAATATTCATGTTATTCCTTTTAATTTTTTAGGCAGCCGGTAAATGCAATGCTTAGAAAAAAGGCAAAAGCAATGTCTTTCTCAGAGAGTTTTTATCTTTTTTTGAAATTTTTAAATATAAACTACAATTTACAGCTTCAAAAAGTTCCTTGTTTGATTTGTGTTCCTATTTAATGTGGAAACGAACAGATATCGCATATAAAATAAAACCACTACAAAAAAACTAAAAGATTAGGTTTATTCCATGAAAATTTTTTATATATTATAATTTCAGTGAGTTATTGTTTCTTTTTCGTTGTCTCTTTTGTAAATTTGAAACTTTGCTACTATAAAACAAACAAGTGAAAATTTTTTTAAACTTATAATTAGATTTGTAAAGAATTTAATATTTTAGCGATAGTAAATTTTGAAAGACTAATTAAATTAAATGATTTGATTAGTTGAAGTATATATACTTGAACGCAAAAAGTTCCCATTCCTTTTATTTAACTTGCTTTTTGTCTGTTAGTATCATTCAAACTCATTTTTAATGCAATTAATAACTTGCAAAGAATCTGAATTTTCACAAGGATACTTGAAACAATAAAATAAAAATGTATTCTGATTTCGTTAAAATACTGGGTGAAAGAGTTATGGCTTGGCCCATAAATCTTTCACTTGAAAATTTCCTACAACTTTAAATTTTCTGGCTTTCTGGACATTTTCAAAAAAATAGATTTATTCGATTAACATGACTAGTTACAAGGTTGTAGGAAGTAATTAGTTAGCCCCAATGAATTTTTGAGCTTTAAGGTAAGCTGATAAATTTGTTTTATCAATTCTTGAAGCTAAGAATATTTTATTTAATTTATATAAATTATTTATATAAAGAATAAGTATATACTTATTCTACCAATTAAAATTAAATGAACGTAAATTTATCCCCAATACACTAATGAATTTGTTACTAGAAAAAATTAAACGCAACGAAAATAGAACAACTTTAACAATTCCTAAGAAAAGATTACGTTACCGTTAAAAACCACAATATGACTTTTTGCTGTGACTTGGAAAATATTATAATCATATAACAATACATATTTGTCATACTTGTATACTCATTTAACTTCAAAACTGAGTTTTGATCGAAAATACAGTCATCCAGTGAATTCATTATCTCTTTCTCTGACAAAATTTGTTTGTAATATTCAATTATATCGTCAAAGTTTTCGTATTTTAATGCTTGGACCAACTGCAGCAAATAAAGTAAAAGATCTTCATCAGGTGCTTGTTTAAGTCTACTTATTGCATATCGTCTGACTTCAGAACACGAAAACGTTGGACCTAAAAGCTCAAGAGCATCTTCTACATCCATTGGTGCCCATTGTGCAAGAAGACTTAAAGCTTGCCGTACTTCAGTCAATGTTTCCCAATTAATGCATTTTAAAAACTTTGATAAAGCTTTTTTATGACTACTTAAATAGAATCTGTATTTCCATATATGATCCTGTTCTTCACTGTTTAATTGATATGTAGGTGGGTAACGGTAAACTATTGCATGTAAAGTATCGCGAATGCTGTAATAAAGGAAATATATTATCTTCATTATGTTACTAGTATTTCTAACCTAGCTGTTGGTTTTGCATCTCTGTCTGAAATTCCAGAACGCGTCGAACGAGCTAAACGGTGATGTTTCCTTTCCACTAAATTTTCCTACGAATAAAATAATTCAGCTTTAACACTCGTAATAATAAAAGAAAGTAAAATACTTTTTGGAATCTCATAAATAGAAAGTAAATGATATCAAGAATAGCAAAAATGTTGTGTGCTATTCAAAAGTAAAAAACGAATGGAATTTCAATTAAAGTGGGGATAGATATAACATTTTCTTAAATCAAAAGATTGTCGGAATAAAAGAAACTAGTTAATATAAAAACAAATTTTTTAAAGTATATTCCTACTTATATTTCTCATTCATTCCCATTCAGTGAGTTTCTTTTTCCTTTTTCTGAATTCAGAATCCGTCTCATTCTGTTTTCTGAAGTTTTTCATTAATATAAAACTAAAAATTAGTTTATTAAATATAATTAATGAATTAATATTTGAACTAACTGTATTAACATCAATTGTCATGCACTCCCAACACAACAAAATTTATTAGAATTTGATTGGATAAATAAAAAAGGGTTAAATTAACGACTGACAATTTGTAAAAGATATTGGACATTATGAGCTAACAGTAAGAATAATATTGGAACTAATTGACATGCACTGCCAACCTAACAAAATTTATTTGAGCTTGATTGGATGAATAGAAAAGATTTTATTAACAATTTAAGATTTTTACATACTTTTTGCAAGCTAATATAGGGTGGGCCATCTAGAGTTTTAAATTTGAACTATCTATATTTTGACCTTGGAAAAGTCAAATACCATTTTGAAAGTGACAGATATTCAGTAAAAAGTCTAAAATTTACGAAATGGGTCGCTATTCGCTAGAAGGATACTGGGAAATATTGAAAACTTTCTTCCAAAGTGATGAGTCTTCAACCAAAACTGAGAAATTTGACAAAAAAAATGGACAGAAAAAAAGTGCCATCAGTTCAATTTGTGCAACAAGCAGAATTGTCGCATTTGGGGCACAGAAAACCCGCACGTAATTGTCGAGAAGCCAATGCACTCAAAACGAGTTACTGTATGGTGCGGATTTTGGTCTGGAGGAATCATCGGCCCATTTTTCTTCGAAAATGAAGAAGGAGCCGCCGTAAACATCAATGGTGAACGATATCGCGCAATGTTATCCGAATTTTTCTTCGAGCAAATTGAAGTGGAAGACTTGGACAACATTTGGTTCCAGCAGGATGGTGCTACGTGCCATACAACAACCACTACAATCAATCTTTTGCGCCCTATCTTCGAAAATCGCATAATCAGCAAAAGAGGTGATGTGAATTGGCCTCCCAGAAGCTGCGATTTAACGCCGTTAGACTATTTTCTTTGGGGAGCTGTTAAAGATAAATGTTACGCAAACCATCCAGAAATAATTGAAGATCTAAAGTACGAGATTAAAGCTGCTGTTCTGCCATAAGGCCTGAAACCATCGAGAAAGTACTCCAAAATTGGGTGGATAGGATGAGCTACTGTAAACTCAGCCGTGGTGGTCATTTGTCCGAAATTGTTTTCCTCAAATAAATTTAATAAAACAAACTTTCAAATAAATGTTCAACCTTTGAAAAATATCAAGCCGTTTTTTTTTTATTGACTTTTTAAATTTAAAATTTTATATGGCCCACCCTATAGTAGGAATATAAAAGTTTAATGAGTTTTTTTGAGTTTTTTTCATTCAAACCAGAGAAAAATTTTATTTTATGCATATTTCTATTCAGGTCGCAGATAACAAAAATTTAAAATATGCCCTTGAAACCCAACGGAAGAAATAAAAACTTTGTTATTGTGATAGTATATGGTCATTTCTACGACATTCCCTTCAAAAAATAATGTAGAGAAATGTAAACATTTTATAATTAAAAAATTATTTAAACTAAAATACAAAAATGCACATGCAGTTGGACATAATATTTTTTTATATTTTAGCTCTTTTTATGAAGATGTATGTGTTGCTTAAGTTCTGAAGTATATAATATAGGGTATCTACCCTGCAGGAAATTTCCCCTCAATCACGAATGCGTTCTATATATCACGTATAAAGCATGTGTAAAATGTATGGCGCGATAAGTCAAAAATATTAAATAAAATATAATATAATAAATAAAATATAATAAAATATGATTAAGAAAAATAAATATATTTATATAAAAAAATATGAGTTTCCTTTACCCTATTCCAGTGGTGCGTAAACTATTTTCACTGGCAACCCCCTTTTTCGTGTAAAATTTTATCGCGACCCCTAGGTGGACATTGATTTTTTTTAAATCTTCAATGCAGCTAAACTAAAATTCATTTTGCTATTTTGGGTTATAATAACGATTATTTAGAGTTTTGAATAAAATATCTTAATCTTATAAAATTATAATTTTATTAATGCGAAGTATGCGATTGTAAACTGCTCATGATTTCTTCTATATTCGGATGTATATTGGAAATCGCCAGCCGTAGGTCATTCTCCGATTCTCCGATTGTATGTGCTTTCATATTTTTTCCAATTAAATAAGAAACTTCTAAGGATGCCTGAAAAGCTTTATCAGGCACTGTTGTGTATTTTTTCCATAAAAATTTGTGGGTTTTCGCACTTTCCGCTCGTTTTTTGAAAAAACTTTCAGGCTTCTTTGAAAATTCGCTGTTTAGTTTGCAAATGCCGCTTTAGTTTGGCAAATTTCATACTCTCATTTGCCAGTTTATTCCAGCAAATAACACACAATGGGCCCTCTTCACCATAACAAAGCAAAATTATTATTAGATGGGTTTTAATTATTTTTTGCAAGCTTCAAAACATCTGTATATGAGTTGTTTTTAAAGTAGACCGAATTCATTTATTTTAAAATAGTTCATAGTTTTTTTAACTATTCAGAGAATTCAAACGAAAGCAAAAGAATTAGCTAATTATTCAATGAGTTCAATTGATTACCTGATTCCTTCAATGTCTTTACAAATCCGAACTGTAAGCCGGACTATAAGCATTATTAGTGTATAAAAATAAGTATTCAATTTTCGATAGTTGATCGATAAATGCATCACTGCTTCTGTTGGCTTACAGATTGCTATTAGATACTGATATACCAAATTTCTGTCGTAAAAATTCAAGTTCTATTTTTATAATATTCATTTCAGTTAGTGTAAGAAAAAATATATATATATCATTTTTTATATGCATAAACCGAGAATATATAACACGGATATGCACGCACACATTTAAAAACGGATACGTTCCGTTTCTGCGCTTATTTGTATCTAACATTTCACTGGTGTACGGAATCTATGGAATAACATTGATGCGTGCCAGCTTGCCTTCCACGCGGAACGTATCGACCGAATTTTTCCCGCTGGGCTTTATATGTATAAACCGAGAATATATAACACGGATATGCACGCACACATTTAAAAACGAATACGTTCCGTTTCTGCGCTTATTTGTATCTAACATTTCACTGGTGTACGGAATCTATGGAATAACATTGATGCGTGCCAGCTTGCCTTCCACGCGGAACGTATGGACCGAATTTTTCCCGCTGGGCTTTATATGTATAAACCGAGAATATATAACACGGATATGCACGCACACATTTAAAAACGAATACGTTCCGTTTCTGCGCTTATTTGTATCTAACATTTCACTGGTGTACGGAATCTATGGAATAACATTGATGCGTGCCAACTTGCCTTCCACGCGGAACGTATCGACCGAATTTTTCCCGCTGGGCTTTATATGTATAAACCGGGAATATATAACACGGATATGCACGCACACATTTAAAAACGGACACGTTCCGTTTCTGCGCTTATTTGTATCTAACATTTCACTGGTGCACGGAATCTATAGAATAACATTGATGCCTGCTAACTTGCCTTCCACGCGGAACGTATCGACCGAATTTTTCCCGCTGGGTAATACTAGTTTAATAAAAAAAATTTTTTAACTTCAATTAAATTATAATAAATATTTTTAATTTCACTTAATTAAATTAAATAAAAATTAAATTATTTAATTTAATTATTACTAATAAAATTTATTTACATAGTTTGTATAAACGCAATTGCTGGCACAAATTTTATCTATATTTAATAGTTTAACTAAATATATATATTAATACATTATATCCTCCTTCAATATATCGTGTATATATCGATAAAAATTCTGCACTGTTATTTCAAGGGTTGATCTCAAATTGATATCCATTGCCCCAAACTCACAACAACTTTATCTTTAATCCAAAAATATAATACTAATGAATTTAATGTATTAACATTTTCCCATTTAGCAATGCATTGGCTATTACTTCCCTTTCAAAAGTATCCTGTTAAAAATAAATCAGCTTATGTATTTGCGCGAGAGAAATGTCAAAAGTTTCATATAAGCTTTTGAAGATGATGGTCCACAGATCATACATTACATAACTACAACGGCGAAGAAAAATAATCCTGAAGCAAAAAAAAATTTAAACTAAAAGCATCCGCTTCTTAAAGAAGATAATTTTTTTAAAAAATTAATAAAAACTCACGAAATTAAAGAGATGCTAATAATTTACGCCTCACCGCTACATTTACCTATATTTTGGTGATACTAACAATCTACAACTTAAGGTCTAGATTTCTATGATTTCAACAATCTGGTATGATGATTAAATATTGGCCCACCCAATAAATTTAATTTTTTCTTATAAGTGTCAAAATAACAAATTTCTCTCTTTTGACCACTCAAATATGCCTCCACATCGTTGTTTTTAAGTGTTCTTTTGTTATTTTCTAATGGCCCAAACACAATTAACGCGGTCTGCGGCGTTTGGAACGCATTTTCATTCCGAATTCCGAAATTCAGCTATATAAATTCTTATAGCTGTGACAGCTGTCACCGATGCCGCTTCCGCAAACCGCGTGCATTGTGTTTGGGCCTTAAGGTGGAAACACAACCCAGCGGGAAATCTGGAATCAGAAGCTAAAAAAATGACAGATGAATCGCTTCATACTTGATTCTTCAGAATGAAGCCGTAAGCAATTCGTGTATTTTATACATTTTATTACAGTATAACGCATAGAAGTTTCATATGTATTAGTTAAAATGGCAGATTGATTTTTATTATACTTTTGTTAAGTCATGCGGGTACAAATGAAGAAATGTAATTTTTAGTTTTTGGTTTAAATATGTTTTTAATTCTTTTAAAAAACAAGTAAAACGTTTTATAATGTAACTATGTTTTATTTGATGTTAAATTTAGTCAATTTGTAATTAAAATAATAGTTAAATAAGTTATTATGTACTTTTTTAGTATAAGTCTTGTAGAAAAGTTAAGATTTATTAAATAAATTGTTCAAATGTGAATATTGTTGAATAAATAAAATATATAATTATAAACTGTGTTTAATTTATTCTATTTGTAATTATTTTATTAATTAAATATTTATTTTCAGCCTTATACTTACGTGAAAGAAGGATGGGTATGTAACACATGCTGGTCATATAGCATATGCTGTTTCATCACTATGTGTTATATATCCATCCCTCTTTTACTAATGAAAATATAAAATATAACACTTTGTAAGAGTATAACAACTCATATATAAGGGGTACAATACTAACTCAGTTTTCTTACATGTGTTAGTAAGTGATTCCCACTGCGATCATACTTTGGTTAAAATTTGAAATGATAAGATGAAAAGAGAATCGATTCATAGCTTCCCACGGATTGATTGCGAATGCATTGAGAATCAGTCTTTTTCCCGCTGGGAATGAACGCGGCGCGCAAGTGTAACGCGTTTTCATTCAGAATTACGAAATTCAGCTATATAAGATCCCATAGCTGTGACAGCTGTCACCGCTTGCGCGCCGCGAACCGCGTTCATTGTGTTTGGACCTTTAGGCTACGGTCCATATGGCAGCGAATTTTCCCATATCTATGGGATTGATCGACATTTATCGCAGATTGTCAAAGTAATTTATATCGTTTTTTTTTTCATGCGTTTATAAATTGTTGGGTAAAATATATATTTTTTATGAAAAATATAAATTAAGGTTTTTACCAATTTTTAAAATGAGAACCTTACTATACAATAGAATATTTTATTTTAATTATAATAAGCTTAAGTATATACAAAATAAAAACAAATAATAAAAATAAGTAATATATGATTATTACCTAATAAATAAATTAGCATATTTATATTAAATATTTTACTTATAATTAAAAATACTCTATTGTATTTCATTTTAAAAATTGGTAAAAACCTTACTTCATATTTTCCATAAAAAATATATATTTTACACAACAATTTGTAAAAGCATGAAAAAAAAACGATATAATAATTACTTTGACAGCCTGCAATAAATGTCGATCAATCCCATCGATTTGGGAAAATTCGCTAGTCGCTGGAATTCGCTGCCATGTGGACCGTAGCCTTAAGGGATATAAATTAAAATTTTAGAATTTTTTAATTACTTTTTATGAATTTAGGAGTTGTGAAATTTAGAAAAGAGTCAATCGTACATCGTACACTTTTTATGAACAAGCGACTTTGTGATGTACATTCAAAGCTATAAAATATTAGCGAATGAGGAGATAGCAAAATTTATATATAGAAATACTCAAAATAAAATTCAATTATTTCCCTTTCGTATTTCTTAAGCTGCGTAGTTTATATACATTTCACATATTAGTAGCAGTTTTTGCGTCTAGTATTATAATGCATTGAGTAAAATTGTTCATTAAAAATGTGCTAACCTGTAGTGTTTCCGCATCTGGAACAATTACTAACTTTGGCTTTGACGAAAATGCGTACTTTTTGTCACCTTCTGGTTCATAATAAAGTATAAAATACTAAAAATTATATTTTTATAAATTTTTTAAGGAATAGTTTAATTAATTTACCGATTTATCTGCGATTGAAATGATGGGGAACTCTACCATTAAGTACAAGCAATCAGATAACCTTTTCTCTTTCTCATTTATCAACTCAATTTCTCTGAATGTAAGACGATCAAGCCAATCAATTTTGTGTATCTGTCCGTTTCTGTGTTTTTTAGCTAGTTTTCCTAACTTTTGCATTTGAGAATTATTAGATTCCTTTCCTTTACCAGAAGTTTTAGAAGGAAAATGTTCATCCCCTTCAAAGTCAATCCACACACGAAGATCAAACATACCTTGTCGAAATAATCCATTTTTACTAAATAAGGAAATCGATGTTCCTCCTATTACAGATGTTTTTCCAGCTCCCTTACAGTCAAAAATAGTAAGTGTTAAAATAGACGTTCTAGGTATCTCAGAGTACTGAAGTGGTAGATAAATCCACTCGTTCCAGCTCCAGCGTGTGGTAAATGCTTTATACGATGTTGTCACAGGAATACCATAAGGTAAATTTCTATTGAATACTTGTAATTTAACAAAAAACGAAGGACATTTTTCCGAATATATTCCTGAAAAACGCCAAATGGGATCTTCAAGAACTTGATCATATATTGGTTTCTGCTTTTCGCCTTCAAGTGTTCCTCTACAAAATATTACAAAAATTATGAGATGTTTCCATTTTTTAAACTTACATTTTAATTTTGATTCTTTGTTCTAATGACGAGCTGTAAACATAACGGAATGCATTATCCGGAACATCTATTTTATTTCTTACCGCCATAATTTTAAATAAGAACAAAAACACTGCCAGTTAAAACGCTTTCCAAAAGCCTATTTCAATCTTGGTACTTTTCATTTTTATTAATCTGTGTCCGATTTGAATGGAATGAGAGTTGTAACTTTTCCTGTAGTAAAAGGAGTAATATTTTACAAAATATACAAAATGAAAGTTCTTATACACTACTATTTACAATATCATGAACTGTTTTAAAGTAAGCAATTAAAATATCCCTGAAGAAAAAATGTATTGGTACTGAGTAAATTTTATAGATAATGATAGCACTGTTCTTAATCTTCTTCTTCTTAAGTCTTTTCGTAAACGCAAATAGGGTGTGTTTCACAAATCTATGGCAAGATTACAGTTTTACGGGTGGTTTGACTCACTACTAATATCATTCAGTTCAGCTCTTCCCCAGTAGGAAATGTTATGCTCTACATGGTCCTCTGTTGGATATCTCAACAGAGCTAATGAGTACTCTAACTTTCCATCATATCGTGTCTCTTTTTTACAAGAGCAGTCCCCCTTTTAGAGGTGTGACACATATATGCACACAAAATTTAGCAGTGAATTTAAGCGTATATATGAATTGGTATACACGAAATGCGCATGCCTAATCTTTAGCGTTACCAGCTTAAAATTAAGGAAAATCTTTTTGGATGGTGTTGACATATTAAAATTATCTAAAATTTTTTATTTTTAAATATATTTATTTCAAATTTTTATATGAACATTTTTTTATAAAGTATAAATTAAATTTATCTGATATTCTTTTTATAGCTGCAACTTTTAGCCATCAAGCACTTTTGTTAAATTCGAAGTTTTTCTTTCACCGCTTCCTTAGGTCTTTTGTCACTGTGAAAAAAATTGCTATTATTATAATTTTGCTTTGAAATTGCTTGAAAGAATATTAAATATTTTATCATTTTTGAAAGACCTTAAAAACTTACTATCTTCATGTAAGAAAAAATATACAAAGTGTTTAATATTAATAAAAAGGCAGAGGTCTTCAAAATAAAGCTGTTATTCAAAAAAAAAGTTAAATCAATTATTCCAATGTTAGGGATACAGTTTAAGAATTTATGAAAAAATGTTTTAATAAGTATTTCAAAATTTTAATTAAAAATTTCTTCATAGCTCAAATAATTTGATAAAAAATACGCTTATTTTATATATCTAAACAAAATTTCACAGTCAATGAGTTAGAGTAAAAATAATAATTTGTATTGTGGAATAAATAAATTTATTGATTTGAAATTTATTTTTAAATTTTGCTTTTTTCAGGTATTAAAAATATGTTTACCATCTCAAATTTCAACCCCAATATCTTTTATATGACCAGTTAAAATTTTAGGAATTTCTTTAATTACCAGAAAAAAAAGAAATAATTCCTTACAGGTATATATCTCATTAGGTTATACTAAATGCTAGTTTTAGTATCACGAGAAAAAAGTAGTTTACACAAATAATTTTCGTTTTAAGAAATTATTTTGTCCTTGGTACTCCTCATTTTTCAAAATTTATTACTTTTTATGACGGATTAACATATCACAATATTCTACTTAACTTAACTTATAGAACTTAAGCTATATTTAAATATGTAATTAATTTTTTAGAATACATTAAATTTTACTTACAAAATCGTAGTTTTTAATGCATCTAAAATGTCATTAATTTCTGCAAATCGTTTATTTAGACGTTCTCTATTCTCTTTCAAGTTTAACATTAATTCCTTTAATTTTTCAAATTCCAGTAGAATTGTCAATATTTGATTTTCTGTTTGTGTCAAGATCGCTTTTTTGACTCTCAACTGTACTAATTAATTTCATACGGTGATCATTTGCTTTTTTAAATTCTACTTTCATTTTCCAATGAAATATAATATTTCCATAAATTAAGTTTCTTTTCATATTTAACATCATTTGCTTTTCCTGTGGCTAGATTTTTACCCTAAAAACAATAAAAATTTTACTAACTGTTCACCATTTTATCTAAAAAATTTGATTTAAATTAGTTTTGTTGTAAATTTTATTTTTACAAAATATAAATTAATCTAAATTTTACTTAAAAATATTCAATTCAATTTTGAAGCTATAATATAAACAATAAAAGTTATAATTAATGTCAAAGTTAAACTTAATTTTTTGCTAATCAAATCTGTTGCATCCATTCATCCCTGATCAAATTTTTGCACACGATATATTGTTGATCGATATTTTTTAAAATCTTATTTTACAATTGCTAGATTAAAAAACAACAGCTTAAAATTATATAATTTTAAATAAATAAGGCCGTAAATTAAATTGAAGTTTTCATATTTTGACAGTTGTCATACACCTTGTGTGTATTGATCAGGGCACGTATATACGAGGGTATTCACGTATGATATTTCGATATCTGTATAGAAAATGAAACCCATACATTCATAACTTGCTCATACATTCCCTCATTGGAAAGCATAAAATCTGAGGCTCATTGCTTACTCTTTTGAGAGGCGCCTAACCAAATTTCCTACTGGGTCCTCATTTCTGCCAATTCATTCATTAACTCTTAGAAGGCTTAAAAATTATTTATATAATTGCTCTAAAATAATTTTTTGACATAAATATCACTCTAATTGATTCTATTTCCACGCTAGTTTGAAACTTACAATTTAAAAGAAAGACAAGAGTTCCCTAGCATATATGTTTTTAAAATTGGCACGGTTTCCATTAGTAGGGGCACTTTAATATGTACTTTTTCCGATTAAGTCCGACACCCAGATATCGGAAAAAATAGTAAAAAAATTTAAAAAGTTGTCTTAATATGATTTTTCGATCTTTAAAGTTTACACTAAAACCTCTTTAAAATCGCCATATTGGAACTGCCACAATATAAAAATCTTCTTCTTCTTCCCATCAAAGTTGTCATCACTAATTCATTTGTCAATGAAGGCTAGTAGTTTAGACCTAAATTAAAGGCTACGTTAATTAATGAATTAAATTTTTTCTTGGTTGGTCTAAATAATGTTATTATTCTATTTATTTATAAATATATGTATTATTTAATTAGAAAAACTATTATCTACTCGTCAGTGTACTAAACTGGAATATAGAAGACGAGAACTTTTACCTGATCTGACAATTTGATGTTTATATATTTTAAGGTGTCATAATCAATCATAATTTAAGAAGAAAACATATCAATTATTATGGAAACTAAAAATTTCTTTTGTTTTTATTTAAAGAATTATTGCTCACCAATTGTATGCTGGGGTTTTTTGCATAAATTCCTTGTAATTTTATTGGAGCCCAAAAACTCGCAAAAATATTTCATAAGGATAAAATAGAGCTTACATTACCCAGTGCTACATATTTATTTTATATAAAAAATATTAACTATCAGTTTCTTTTTATTTTACTTATTATTTAATTTTCAAATACGTTGATGTACCAATCAGGTTGGAGTGTAAGATTTATATGTTCTTGTGAATCAATTGTAAAAAAAACAATTATAAACTTTTAATTTATTATATTTATTGTTAAATCATACAATTAAACAAAACCTTAATCTTCAATACAATTCACACAAAATCACAAATCACAATTTTTTACTTTGTGAGCTGATAACTACAAGCTCATGATTACAACTGATGAATACAATTGATAACTAACAACTTACAACTTACAACTGATAACTTACAACTTACAACTCCTGATTACAACTTTCAACTGTCCATTTTGGTTTCTTAACCCTATTTATATCCAGGCCTTTTGTTTATTTTATTTTATAATTTATTACCAAAATCCTTTAATGATATTTTTCAATTTTTACTCTTTTAAAATTTTGTTTATTTTAACTTTAATTTTTCATTCCCATATTTTGTTTATTAGTTTGAAATTCCATATCAGTTTTAAGTTAGTTTAGTTTATTTAATTTGAAATACTTAGATTTTAGTTTGTTGAATCAATTAGTAATCTAAGTATGTACTTCTAATTTCTTATTTATTGGGACTTATTAATTTTTGTTTACGTTCTCAGGATAATAAATTATAGATTTATTATTGTTTATCTTTTCTTTAAAAAACGTTTGTTTACGTTCTCAGGATAATAAATTATAGATTTATTATTGCTTATCTTTTCTTTACAAAACGAATTTAGAGCTATTTAGTTTTTGAGGGTAATAAATTATACATTTAAGCATTTCGGGTGATACAAAGTAATACGATGTATTACTTTGTATGAAAATTATAATTTCTACAGGATATTGATATTGATGTTACCACCTGTAGGTTTACCTATAACATGTAAGCTCTATTTTACCCTTATTAAATATTTTTACGAGTTTTTGGGTTCCAATAAAATTACAAGGAATTTATGCAAAAAGCCACAGCATACAATTGGTGAGCAATAATTCGGTAAATAAAAACAAAAGAAATATTTAGTTTCCATAATAATTGATACCAATAAAAATGTTTTCTTCTTAAATTATGATTGATTATGACACCTTAAAATATATAAACATCAAATTGTCAGATCAGGTAAAAGTTCTCGTCTTCTATATTCCAGTTTAGTACACTGACGAATAGATAATAGTTTTTCTAATTAAATAATACATATATTTATAAATAAATAGAATAATAACATTATTTAGACCAAACAAGAAAAAATTTAATTCATTAATTAACGTAGCCTTTAATTTAAGTCTAAACTACTAGCCTTCATTGACAAATGAATTAGTGATGACAACTTTGATGGGAAGAAGAAGAAGATTTTTATATTGTGGCAGTTCCAATATGGCAATTTTAAAGAGGTTTTAGTGTAAACTTTAAAGATCGAAAAATCATATTAAGACAACTTTTTAAATTTTTTTACTATTTTTTCCGATATCTGGGTGTCGGACTTAATCGGAAAAAATACATATTAAAGTGCCCCTACTAATGGAAACCTCCCCTTAAAATTTAAAAAATGCTACGAAATCTTCTGAATTTAGAGGAATAGGCGGTTTACACCGGCAACTAAACCATAGTGTGGTTTCGGAAGAGGATTTACACCGGCGCGGCTTAGTACGGAAATTATGAGTGTGTTTTTTTAATCAAATCAATTTGAGTTATTTTAACTGAAGGAAGTGTTCATAAACTAAACGAAAATTAGGCCAAATGTCAAGTTAGCTGCCAATTTTTGTTTCGTTAAAATTTTTGTTTACAATTATTATTTACAATTTGTATTTAATGCTGGAAATAAAATATAATTAAAAATCAAAATTAAATAAAATAATTGTCTGTTCAGGAGGTAATGATTCTTTTTTTTATTTTAAATATTGTACATGTATTTCTTTTATAGACAACATCTATGACGGGAAATGGAGCTCTGGGGACATTAAATGGCTTATGATACACTGGTTCTTGACAACGTTGTCTTTTGGGTCAAGTGCTGAATTACAGGCAAAGGGTAGGTGCGATAAGTAAAACGTGTTATCATTTGGGACAAGCATGAGACAGATTGTGATACTAATTCAATTAAAGCTTATCATATCTGTCATTTTATTATTTGGGTTAAGTTAGGTTAGGTTAAATTCTTGTGTGCAAAAGAACATATATGAAATGAAATGAGATGGTAGGATGGTTTAGTTTAGGTTAAAATTCATCTGGACCAGAAGAAATGGCACATTGGGTAGATATGAGAGATACGGCTAAAGGTGAATTATTAGCAAGATGGCATATTTTAATGAACTCCTGATTCGAATGATTAGGTCTTTCACCCCGACGAGTTAGCAATCCAAGTTTATTAAGAAATTTAAAAGAAAAGAAAAAACTTAAAATAAAACGCAGCGGTTCAATAGCTGTGGATATGTTAGAGCAAGGGTTTGAGCTTTATTTTGTCTTAAGTGAAATCTTTACTTTTTTGATATTAGATTAAATATATCAAGTCCAAGTATGGTCATATGAATTTCTTAAGCGTACAAAAAACTATTTGAAATTTCTTCTATGAGGAAGTCGTAAGTTTTTTGAAAAATATTTTCCTCTTTCTGATATTAAATATATGTGCATGTATTTAAAAGAATAAAAAAAAATTTGTTTGGAACTTAACCACATTATATTAAATTGTATCAAATCAGAAAGCTTTTTAAAAGTTAGTAAATTTAATAATTAAATACGTGTATTTTATAACTGAAAAAATGTTTAAAGCAATTGGATCAAATGCTTAAAAAAATTTTCCTGTGTATTTAAAAATAATACTTGAAAAATGAAGGTAAACATTTTGCAATTATTTTAATCTATTAAATAAATATAATAAATCTCTTAGAATATTCAACTTAATTTAAAAAAGACCAAAACCTATTCTTAAAAATAATTCAATATTTACAATTTAAATATATTTACTAAACAAGGTTTTACATATGTATCAGGTGTCTTATTTAGTGTTAAATTTCTAAAATGGCTCCCTTTAACAATTTCGACATTTAATCTACCAGTGGTCTCATTATATGCTAAACCAATAAGTAATTCTGGTACGCGACCATGTTGTATAGATGTTGTGGATCCTGTACTATCAGAACGTGTGAGACTCATTAAATCAATCGATGAACCAATTATCTATTTAAAATTTTATAAAATTATAATTCATTTTCATAATCTTATTTTGATTACCGATGAATTTAGTCCGTGGCTCTAAGGGTAGCCATAAATTTGTCTCCAATTCAAGATCTATTGTTGCAAAACTTTTCGCATTCTTTCACATCCATATACTCTAATTCTTAAGCCCAGATTATTTACAATTTCAGCATTAATTCGATGTATTAAAAAACTTTCCATAAATTGGGGATTTTCACTAGAATGAAGTTTTATTTTATGTTTTTGTTTTTTTATCGGAAGCATAAGCAAACGCACCTTTAAATACAAAAATTATATGAAAAATATAGATAAATTTTATTTACAAAACCAAAAGACATACCGACCGACATATATTGATTAATTCCAAATTACAAGTGAAAATATGATTAGTTAACTACCCAGCGGGAAAAAGATTGATTCTCAATGCATTCGCAATCCATCCCTGGGAAGCTATGAATCGATTCTCTTTTCATCATCATTGCAAATTTTAACCAAAGCATGATTGCAGTGGGAATCCCTTACTAACACATGTAAGAAAATTGAGTTAGTATTGTACCCCTTATATATGAGCTGTTATACTCTTAAAAAGTGTTATATTTTATATTTTCATTAGTAAAAGAAGGATGGATATGTAACACATAGTGATGAAACAGCATATGCTATATGACCAGCATGTGTCCATGTGACCAGCACCTTCTTTCACGTAAGTATAAGTCTGAAAATAAATAATTAATAAAATAATTACAAATGGAATAAATTAAACACAGTTTATAATTATATATTTTGTTTATTCAACAATATTCACATTTGAACAATTTATTTAATAAAACTTAACTTTACTACAAGACTTATACTAAAAAAGTACATAATAACTTATTTAACTATTATTTTAATTACAAATTGACTAAACTTAAATTAAATTTAACATCAAATGAAACATAGTTACATTATAAAACGTTTTACTTGTTTTTTAAAAGAATTAAAAACATATTTAAACCAAAAACTAAAAATTACATTTCCTCATTTGCACCCGCATGACTTAACAAAAGTATAATAAAAATCAATCTGCATTTTAACTAATACATATGAAACTTCTATGCGTTATACTGTAATAAAATGTATAAAATACACGAATTGCTTACGGCTTCATTCTGTAGAATCAAATATGAAGCGATTCATTTGTCATTCTTTTAGCTTCTGATTCCAGATTCCAGATTCCAGTGCTTAACGACTTCATGTTATCAAAAATTTTTTAATAAATTCAACTTTTTATAAAAGTCAAAATTTAATAGTGAACAAAGGGAACTGTCAAATAATAATTTACGCATACAAAAAAGATGCCCTATACGGATATTCCGTGAATAATGCGCATGCCTTTGCTGAATTGATGCATTGGGACCCATGTCCCAAAAGACAACGTTGTCAAGACTACCAGTGTATCATAGGTCATTAGACAATGCCCTTTTTATTTCAATTTTACAGCCGGTTTTTGCTTTGAAAATTTGGAGTTTTGGAATTTTTGGACCTATTATTATTATAAATAATATAAATATAAATAATCTATATAATTAAACGGCAAGCACTGAATTTTGTCCACCTTTTTTCTCGGTTAATATACACAAAAGTATGATAACAGTTATATATTTAGGTAGGCCTTGATATAGAGATGTGCAGAATACCAATTTAATTCACTTAATTATAAGTAAAAATATAAAATATATTTTCTTTAATTTTGACAGTCCTTACTTAACGAATTCTTACTGAGGGGCTAGAGGAAAATTTAATCTCATAGCAATGAAATGTTACTAACTTCATTGCTAATCGAAAGCGCTTGACTGACGTACAATGAGATTTTAATTATTTCAAAGTTTTACGATAAAAATATTTGATATTTAATTCCAGGTGTTTAATTTTAGGAATTTTAATTACAATTTAATTTTAGGTGTTTAATTTTAAGTGTGTTAATTACAATTTAGGTGTTTAATTTTAGGTGTATTAATTAAAATGCCTAAGCGCAGAATTTTGACAGATAGAGTAGAAAGAAATCGCGATAAAAATAGAAGTAAAATTAATCGTAGTAAACCTATCGGTAATCCATTAAATGAAATAAATACTTTTGGTCTGAAATGTTCATATAAATGTGCGTTAAATCCCGTTCCGCCATATTTTGAATCCTCACATCTTGGAGAAACGAATCAGCTTTGTGCATTATGTGGAGCAAAACATTTCAAATCGGAAATTACTAATCGCGATAAAATCAATAAATCACAAGGGCAAACATTCCAAAATGTAGCAGTTCTTCTTCGAGAGTACGTATTTTCCCATGGTCAACTGTATTTGGTGGATTACGATTTTATATCACGGACTCATCAGAACAGGGACATCTATATAATGATAATCGAACTTATACAAGGAATATTGTGTATAGAGAAGTCATTGATTCGTAATTTATAGTGATTTGAAACTTAGAATATTATTAATATTAGAGACTTATTGAAACTCTCAAAAAAATCTTTTAATTTGGTTAAATATGTTATAAACTAAAATATAAATTAAATATTAGTAGCGAAAATGTAAAATCATGTTAAGAGCTAATAAAAGTTGGTTTTTTGGCTAAACGCTTTTTCCAACTTAGATGAATGTGTTTTATTTTTCAAATGTTTATGTTACTTTTGGTTTCAACAAATATGCAGAAATCAATTGGACTATCGATGTTAGATTCAACAAGATAATTAAAAAATCATAAGTCTACAAAGGAAGTAATTTCTAGGAACTCCCGTAATTTTAAAATGCAGGAAAGTTGCTCTCGAATTTCGAGATCTGGGCCTTACTAGTATAAATAAAAATACGTCCGGCAGCAGGTACCGCACAAGCAACTTCTCTTGAGAAAAAAATTTTTTTTTAATGTTCCGATACCTCGAATATTAAACGACATTTCAAAAGTCATTTGAAACTTGGCATATTCCTGAATATTTATTGAAACTTCCACATTTCGCTACCTAGAGGACGGGATCATAAAACTTTTACTGGATAATTACGGTTAAATGTGTATCTATCTCCTTTTCTGCAGTCGAATCGAAATCAATACGCTTTTAAACCACCATCTGCCCCTCAATACTTAAAATTACTCTCACACGCATACATACACTGACATACATCACTCCAAAATAGGCTGTAAATGATGCTCCAGGTTTTGAAACGTAAAGAAATTACAAAAAACTAACTATTTCGATTTTTGGACTAATTATCATAACTTTGAAGCGAAGGTCAAAAGTGAAGAAAAAAACAACAACTTTTCAACATTACACAATATTTTATAATTATCTACTTAAAACCCAGCTTAAAACTAAAATTCATCCAATTTGAAGAATTTTTACAAAAAAAAAAAGAAAAAAAATTACGTCATATTGGGTCCGCCGAATTATAAAAAATTCATAAAAGATTCAAAATCAGCACTTTCGAAAACCCCCGTGTACCCCTCGATAGTTAGAATATGATGGTTACATAAAAATTTTTGTTCCATGCTTGAGAACGTTAGTTTTTTATTCACAAAAAACGAACCGCTGGACCGACTTCGCTCAAACTCCTTTCAGATCTAAGTCATGATGTGGCCTATCGATCGATATCGATTGATATATCAAAAATTTGGTCCAGTAATTTTTGAGAAAACGAATCTCATAAAAAAGCTCACGGTCTCCAGACCTTGAAATGTAAAGAAAACACAAAATTATTGATTTCGATTTTCGGACCTAATATAGTAACTTCCCAAGAGAAGTTAAAAAACTGTTTTACTGTACACTTTAAATTTTTTATAAAAGTGTTCTATTATATATAGAAGAATAAATTTCTTTTAATCTATCTTTTGGTACAAATAATAGTGAAATTCTGTTATTAAAAAAGTGAACAATATTAAAGCTGCAGCGGAACTGCAAATATCTGCAGGCTTATTACTTTTAGCGGCTCTCATTGTGAAGAAAAAAAAGAAGACAAGATCTTGCTGGGTTTAAGAGTGGCGTAAGAATAAATCTAAAGAAATTACGATATTTTTGAAATTTCATCATCTGCACTTGAAACTTATGACCCAGGTAATAGTCTGCAAATTTCTCATTATTAATTTCTCATAATTAATTTCTCAAAAATAAATAATTTTGAAAACAATCTTGCACCAAAATATGGGAAATTTTTAAAATGAGAGTCCTTTTACAGGTAACATCCATGACTATGTATCGAAAATAGAATTTTATGACGATAATCCGTCATAAAAAGGAATAAATTTTGGGAAAAGAGGAGTGCCAAGGACAAAAACATTCAACTCTATGACAGTTAGAGCATAAACTAGTAAAGAAAGGCTGAATAAAAGGAATCATTTTATAAATACAACGGTTTACAAGAAAAAATATACAAAAGAATTCGAATGAAAAATAAGAAAGTGTTTTTTTTATATTTTGTCGGAATGATGTTTTGAATTTTGTGTTAAAAATAGGAATTCTTGGAAAATTCGCTCGAACGTTGTAAAGCAACATCCAACATCCCTAAAAATTAGCTTTTCGCCTGCTTTGAAAAAATAATAAATAAAATCTCCAATGCATATTTAAATTGAAAATTGCAGTTATTGCAAACTAAGTTACAAGTTTGTTACCTAGTTCAAGTTTTATAGGAAAAAAGGTTAAAGTAAATTAAAATGAGTGAGGGTAGAATTTATAAATCTGAAGTTCAAAGAAGTTTTCTTTTTTTAAGATAGAGATTGAGTAATATCTGTAATAGATTAATAATATGTAAGAATACTTGGTAGGTTAAGCCTTTAGTTTTGCGTGAATGGCAGGCGTGAGTGTTAGGCCTTAGGGTTTAAAAAGAAAGCAGGTCTACCAATATAAAAATTATAATAGAGGACATGTGGAAAAAGTGACAGGAGGTGACGACTAGAAAAATAATAAGTGCATAACAAAATAAATCCGGACGAATCAGCGGGAAAAAGAAGATATAAAAAGGTTAAGAGCAGATTGGAAACTGCGTAAGTAGTTAGGACTGGTTCTACAGGTAATATTCTGTTAGTGTGTACGGGGTGAAATGAGTTAGGCTATTTCTTGTGATGAATGGTGAAAACGTGGTGTGGTATACGGGGCCACAGGTCGGGGTGGTGCCGCGGTGCAAAGCTGAAGGTTGGTGCCTCCACCTTACGATACCAGTTGACCTGAGTGTCGGTGCCCCACCTCAGATAACTTGGAAGGCTACTGCACCCTGGCTAAATGATGATGGTGTTCCTCACGACCACTGGGTTCCACCTGTGCCTCCGACAACCCATCCAATTATCTAAGTGCTAACAGAAAACCTGTGTTTAGTGATTATGCATTGAAATCTCTTTCAGGTGACGTAATGGACAGCCACAGGGAAACCCAGCCAACTGGCAACACATAGGAAAAAGGGAAATATCATAAAGTGGATATAAACATCAGCTTATTTGTTTTCTCTGATGATTATTAAAGCTACTATTACACCAGCACAGTTTCTTTTTTTTTTATTTGATTGTTTGTTAAATTGCATAGATTTAAATATATTACTTTTACATATCAGAAGTGGGATACACCTGAGGCTGTTCATTGCGTTAGGACAACTACACTACCATAGTGCCACCATTATACTATTAATAACATTGTATTTCGTTTTTACTGTTTACTTTTAGTGTCTCATTATAAGAAAGTTGCAAACAGACTAGTTGCCTAAAGTTATGGGTGGAAAAGCACGAAAAACTCAAAAAAAACATTACAAGTATGTTTCATCAGACGATGAAAGCGAGTATGAGCAGCACAGAAGAACAAGAAGACGATCAGACGCAACCTCAAAGTCAATAGATGAATTTACAAATGCTGTTACTGCTCTATTGGAGCGAAATACTGGTCATCAACAGAATGGCATGTTTAAGGGGGTTACAGTGCCCGTTTTTAATCCCGAAGACAGAGAACAGTCATCCACAACTTGGTGTAAGAAAATAGACGAGCTGAAAGAAGTGTTTAAATGGAGCGAGGAAGCCACTATTTACTTCGCGCTAGGGAAATTGCGGGGCCTAGCAGAAACGTGGTATAAAGGCCAAAGAACCTTAAAGTATTCCTGGATGGAATGGAAAGAAAAGCTGCAGGACGCTTTCCCTCCACGAACTGATTTTCATGAGTTATTGTTAAAAATGATAGAACGGCGTAAGCGGCCCAATGAGAGCTACGAAATGTACTATCACGAGAAAACAGTACTACTGACAGCCTGTGAAATTACAGGAGCAAAAGCTGTTTCTTGTATAATTGGAGGTATAAATGATAAAATCATCAAAACAGGGGCGAAGGCCGGAGGTTATAGAACACCGGAAAAGTTATATCGTTACCTAAGGGATGTAAATGACGAGCACCCATCACCTTACCAGGTGCAACGCATTAAAGATAATTCTAAAAGACATTATACAACTTACAATAAAGCAAGAACTGAGAAGGAATCGTTAGTACGGAAACTCACATGTTTCAAGTGTGGACAACAAGGGCACTTCGCCAACAAATGCCAAATGTCAAGCAGTGTATCAGCGAGATGTACTCATTGCAGAAGTCAGCAACACAATGTGAACAGCTGCCCAAGGAAAAAGAATGATGAACAAGTAAACACAATAGCGGGACTAGAGATCACTAATTTGGACGTCAGCAATCAAAAGTTCTACAAAAATATTGAAATAAACAAAATATGCTCAAGTGCTTACATCGATTTTGGTAGCTCCTGTTCAATCCTTACTAAAAGAGAAGCAGGTCGAATAGGTGTGGAAATAAATGGTGCTGACAAAACCACATTATACGGTTATGGGAATGGAGTGGTGATAAGTGAAGGCTCTGCCACAATCCGAGTCAAAATCGATTATATTTCAGCAACCATCAAAGTTCACATAGTAGCAAATGATCAACAAAATATACCAATAATCATTGGCAGGAATTTTACAGAACTACCACAAGTAATTGTTATCAAAACAAATGACAAGTTGCAATTCTTGGAAAATCAAGACAACATATGGGCCATGTTTCCTAATGTAGAAGAAGACCTCAAGAAAGTAATTTTGCGAGCGGCCAGCACTACACTGATACCCCCACAGCACTTAGGAATAATAAGGTTAATTGCTGATCAAAGTAGCGGAGATGTGTATATCAGACCGTCATTACGTTACCCAGAAGACAAAGAAGCGTGTATACCTCGATCAATAGTCAGCATCAGAAATAATATAGCAGTATTACCACTACTGAATACATCAAATCAAGACCTGGTCATTAAACAAAACAAAGTGGTAGCGCGGGGCTGGCCATGCGTAGAAACAATTGAACGGATTGGTAAAATAGAGAGTGATAAGAGTAATGCAAAGATAGATCTTAAGATAGAAGATGTTAATATCGGGGATGTCGACGAACAATATAAAGTAAAGCTGCTGACACTCCTCAAGGAATATCGAGATTGTATCGCAATGAATATCAGTGAGATAGGCTGTGCAAAATCAATAAATATGAAGATAGAGCTGCAAGACGCCAAACCATTTACGTTTCGCCCATATAGGATGGCAAATAAGGAACAAGAAGTAGTTGCCGATATCGTCAATGATTTATTGATCAACAAAATTATTAAAGAATCAGATTCTAGTTATGCATCCCCTATCGTGCTGGTAAAAAAGAAAAATGGAGATTCGAGGTTGTGCATCGATTTCAGGAAATTAAATTCAATGACCATTAAGGACAACTATCCACTTCCCCGTATAGATGATCAAATTGATAGATTACAAGGCGCAAAATACTTTACGAGCTTAGATCTAAGATCGGGATACTATCAAATTCCAATGGCAGAAAAATCAAAACAGTACACAGCATTCGTAACAACGGAAGGCCAATATGAATTTGAGCGCATGCCTTTTGGATTGACAAATGCGCCACGGATCTTTCAAAGATTCATGAATAAAATCCTCTCACCAATTAAAGAAATCGCAGCAGTATATTTGGATGACGTTTTACTCCATGCACGAACTATTGCTGAAGCCATGGAGGGACTCCGAAAGACTTTAACAATTTTCCGGAACGAAGGGATCACTTTGAACCTAAAGAAGTGTTCGTTCTTAATATCAACAGTGACGTTTCTAGGATTCGAATGCTCAGAAGGCTGTATAAAACCCGGACGAAATAAAATTGAAGCAGTCAAACAATTTCCGAAGCCGAAAACAGTACATAATGTACGACAGTTCCTGGGATTGACGGGCTATTTCCGACACTTTATACAAAACTATGCTGAAGTAGCAAAACCATTAACGGAGTTGCTCCGCAAAAACACCCGATGGGAATGGACAGAAACAGAAAATAAAGCGTTCGAGCTGCTGAAAGACAAACTGATAGAAAGACCGATTTTAGCTATCTTCGACCCGAAGGGTAACATAGAAGTACACACAGATGCCAGTTCAATAGGCGTAGCTGGAATTCTGATGCAATACCAGACCGACGAGCGATTACATCCTGTAGCTTATTATAGCAGGCAAACGACACCAGCAGAAATGAAATACCATTCGTATGAATTAGAAACGCTGGCTGTGGTCGAAACAGTGAAAAAGTTCCGTGTCTACCTGTTGGGAAATAATTTTAATATCGTCACGGACTGCAATGCGTTAAAAGCGAGCTGTGAGAAGAGATATTTAATTCCAAGGATCGCGAGATGGTGGTTGCAGCTGCAGGAATTTACCTTCATAGTCAAACACCGGCCAGGGAGCCGTATGAAGCATGTTGATGCATTAAGTCGGAATCCGTATGATAACAGTAGTGGAGAAATGATATTCCAAATAAGGCAGGACGACTGGATTTTAACAGGGCAGTTAACCGATGAAAAAGTTAAGACGATATATAAAATTCTAACACGACCTGCAATAACCGAATATGAAAAAGACATCCATAAAAATTACAGTTTGGAAAACGGCAGGGTTTATAAAGTAACCTCACGAGGCAAGCAGTGGCTGGTACCAAAGGGAATGCGAAGTCAGGTTGTACGTGCGGCCCATGACGATCTGGGGCACTTCTCAACAGAAAAGACTCTCAAGCGACTAAACGAACACTATTGGTTTCCCAACATGAGGAAATACGTAGACAGATATTTATCTACTTGCATTAGATGTCTATACAACAAGAGGACAGGAGGGAAACCCGAGGGCTACCTACACCCTATACCGAAGCCAGAAGAGCCTATGCATACCGTACATATAGACCATTTAGGGCCGTTCCCTAAGAGCAAGAGGGGGAATAGTTATATCATTGCAATTATCGACGCATTTACGAAATTCCTTTTTATCCGAGCCGTAAGAACAACGAAAGCAAATTCAGTTATTGAGTTCTGCAAAGATATATTTGCAGTTTATGGGACCCCACGAATATTGGTCTCTGACCAAGGCAGTGCATTTACATCAAAAGGGTTTAAGTGCTTTTGTGAGCAGAATGGAATAAAACACGTTCAAAACGCCGTCGCCACCCCGAGAGCGAATGGTCAAATAGAGAGATTGAATCGTTCAATCCTGATGGCATTAATGACTTCAACCTTAGAGGAGGAACTCTGGGACAAACAGGTGAAACAGACACAGTATGCAATTAACAACGTTGTGAATAGCAGTACGGGCAAGACCCCAAGTGAACTTCTATTGGGATACAGGCCAAGGGGCGGTGCTGACGCCGTGCTGACAGACGAGACTACGCTCACGTCTAAAATGGTTGCCGACTTGGTGACACAACGGGAACAGGCTAAAGAGAGGAACAAGAAAGCACAGGAAGTACAGAAACGATATTTCGACAAAGGTCGAAAGAAACCTAAGCGGTACCAGGAGGGTGACCTGGTGCTAGTAAAAAAATATGAACCAGCTCCATATACGAGCCGCAAACTTCGTGCACCCTACAGCGGCCCCTTTGTGGTCAAGAAGGCATTGCCAAACGACCGGTATGAGGTGCAGGATATTGTGGGGACTCAGCGGACGACCAGAAACGACCATTACCAGCAAGTAATAGCAGTTGACAAGATGAAGCCGTTCAGCAGTCGTACTGACTCGACAGATGACTCGAGTGGTTGTGAACTGGAAGAGGAGCAACAGATGGCAGATGATCAACTCGGGACGAGTTGTTCGAAGGATGGCCGAATGTAAGTATACTTGGTAGGTTAAGCCTTTAGTTTTGCGTGAATGGCAGGCGTGAGTGTTAGGCCTTAGGGTTTAAAAAGAAAGCAGGTCTACCAATATAAAAATTATAATAGAGGACATGTGGAAAAAGTGACAGGAGGTGACGACTAGAAAAATAATAAGTGCATAACAAAATAAATCCGGACGAATCAGCGGGAAAAAGAAGATATAAAAAGGTTAAGAGCAGATTGGAAACTGCGTAAGTAGTTAGGACTGGTTCTACAGGTAATATTCTGTTAGTGTGTACGGGGTGAAATGAGTTAGGCTATTTCTTGTGATGAATGGTGAAAACGTGGTGTGGTATACGGGGCCACAGGTCGGGGTGGTGCCGCGGTGCAAAGCTGAAGGTTGGTGCCTCCACCTTACGATACCAGTTGACCTGAGTGTCGGTGCCCCACCTCAGATAACTTGGAAGGCTACTGCACCCTGGCTAAATGATGATGGTGTTCCTCACGACCACTGGGTTCCACCTGTGCCTCCGACAACCCATCCAATTATCTAAGTGCTAACAGAAAACCTGTGTTTAGTGATTATGCATTGAAATCTCTTTCAGGTGACGTAATGGACAGCCACAGGGAAACCCAGCCAACTGGCAACACATAGGAAAAAGGGAAATATCATAAAGTGGATATAAACATCAGCTTATTTGTTTTCTCTGATGATTATTAAAGCTACTATTACACCAGCACAGTTTCTTTTTTTTTTATTTGATTGTTTGTTAAATTGCATAGATTTAAATATATTACTTTTACAAATATAATAATTAAAAGCAGATAAGGATTTGTTCAGCGTGTAAAAGTTACTTTATCCTACCTAATATTATTTAAAATAATTTAATCTGGAAGCGTTTTATTAAAAATAAAAGTGACATTAACTTTTTGCACGTCACAGTTTCAAAAAATGTGTAGTTGTTCAGTGTGATTCTAAAATTTTACTTAACGTAGTCATATTTTCTAAGTACGAACTAATAGACCATGTTGATATGCTCTGCTACTGGAAAATATAGAATATGTACAAATTTGTGGGATAGTTTTAGACATTACCTACAATTTAATTTTGTTCTGCTATATGAATAGGAGTAATTTTGATATGAGTCGAGCTGATCAAATCGCCAAAACTCTTCCATTTCCTTTGGAATCACAAAAAATCATGGATAAATGAGGATAAAAAAGCTGTGTATATTATTTGGTATTAACACTTCGTCAAATGGTAGCCTAATAGGTGGTTTCCACTTCCAAATATGGAATTGAATTTAAACTAACAATGAATCATTTTTTGAGTATCAAGGTCCCTAACTTTTTTTATAAATAAATCATATGAAATAACAAAAAAATTAGTAAAGAATAACTGCTGACAAATATTTCAATTATGATAAGTTTATTTATTAAGTTTTGATTTAGCTACTAACTGAATAATTTAATGAAAGAATGCAGAGAAGTAGAAAATCCAAGACACGTACATATATATATATATATATAAAAGTAAACAATCTATAACAATTTTTTAAGTGCTGTTATTTTAAATTAGAAAACGATTCCAGTCAGGAGTTCTGCTAATATTTATGAGTTACTCTAAGTTAAGGTGCTATTACACCTTCATATAAATATGATAAGTAGTGACATTTGAAATATGATACATATAACATTCTGAAAAAAATTTTTCAGAAAAGCTATTACACTATATCATATATATGAAACATATTTATAGGGGAAAAAGCCTTCTCATATAAGTTTTTATCATATATATGAGAGTAAAACTTGCCTATCACACCTATATGAGAGTGACAATATGATAAGGTTGAAATGTCAAAAGTGATCATATATGTTTTGTAGTGCAGTTTTTTGATATTTTATTTTTTTGATAATTTATAAATGGAAAATATAATATTGATCCTTTGTATGTCGCGGTTTTATTTGATTAAAAAAAAACCTATTTGTAGAAGAAAAAAAAGATCGGCTTGGGTTCACGACTGGCTGAAGAAGAGAAAAGAAAAAGGATGCTCGGAAAATTTGTTGAAAGAGCTTCATCTTCAATTACCAGAGCTATATACAAATTTTTTAAGAATGTTGAGGAACAATTTTGATATTATTCTTGATTTTGTGAGGCCTTTCATTCAAAAAGAGGATACCTATTTTCGGGAAGCTATTTCACCACGGGAAAGATTAATGGTTACATTAAGATATTTAGCAACTGGTGATAGTTTCCAATCTCTGTCATATTTGTTTAGAATATCTCAACCATGCATTTCCAAAATTGTCCCGCAATTTTTGTTTCATTAAAAGATCAACATTTAAAGGTTTTATTTAGAATTAATTTATTTTTATATAGAATTTTATGTAGTTTTTTTGAAATTGTTTTATTTAATTAGTTTCCATCATCAGAAGAGGAATGGCAAAATATTTCTAAAAATTTTCATACCCGTTGGAATTTTCCTCAATGTCTCGGCGCCATTGATGGAAAACATATTACTATTAAATCACCAGCTCATTCAGGAAGTTCGTATTTTAATAACCAAAAATTTTCACAGCATTGTTCTATTGGGAGTTGGTGATGCCAATTACCGATTACTATACGTTGATGTTGGTTCAAATGGACGAAATTCCGATGGTGGAGTTTTCGCTCGTTGCTCTCTTGCTCAACATTTGGAAAAGAACTTGCTGCAAATTCCATCACCGAATTTTTTACCCAACAGCCAACTAAAGGTTGCATATTTTCACCCTTTTTTTCGATCTGATTGTTTGATAACATTTATTCTATTTTACTAGGTTCCATATTGTTTCATTGGCGATGATGCTTTCGCCCTTGGCCAAAACATGATGAAACCATTCCGTCAGCGCCAATTAAATTTTATGCAACGTGTTTTCACTTATCGTTTAAGTCGTGCACGTCGAAAAACAATTAAATAAAATCCACCGAACAATCTAAAAATTTTCATCTATTAAAACAATCACACCTTTGACCAATTATTAAATAATTTACTCTTAATTTAATTATTAATATAGTTAATAATAATTAAAATCTAAATATATTGATTTTAAAAATAATATTCACTATACTTACTAATTCTCGTAATTTCCTCTAAAAATCGGTTCAAACTTACACGCTTAACGGTTAAATGAAAATGAATTCTGATCCGTATTGCTATGTTAAATATATTTTCAATATACCTACCAATCCTGGAATAAGCTATGTACCATTATAATTGTCCCTGAAAAAATATACTAATCCCCTAAATAATTTGAAGTTACAAAAAGTAGGAGTATCCTGAAAAGGTTATATTAATTTGTTCAAGGTAATAATTTAAAATAGAAAATTTTTTTCCTTGAAAACTTAATCTTACCATAAATGCCTTAAATGCCTTTTTCTTCTGAAAAATAAATTAAATTCCTATTAAAAATAAATATTTTAAAATAATTCCATTTAAATATATGATATATAGTTACATATAAAATTCTAGAAATTTTGTATGATAATATGACTCAAAACTAACATATGTATATGACGACGGCAATATTTTCCTATTACACTGTACCATATATATGATAGAAAATTAAATGAAAACCGGTCTCATATATATGCCGTCATACAGATTTTAACATATAGATATGGCTATCACACTTGTATGATACATCGAATGTGACATTTCGTCCATATTTATATGAAGGTGTAATAGCACCTTTAAGGACTAAGATGCAATATCAACAATAACAGATTTATTGCTCTCTTCTACTGAAGAGCTATTTCGGTATTATTTGCAATAGCTGAAAGGCTAATTCTATGTTTCGAAGCAGAAATTGTCAAATCCTCTTCGATTGGAGCATAGCGCAGCCAAACAGTAGGATAAATGCTTCTCCTAATCTATAGCAGAGTGTACTCTGTGGTGGTAATGCGGCAACAAAGTAAAATATTATTAAAAAACTAAAACTTGATGGATAATCCTTTTGTTAAGCTTTAGTTTACCAAGCATCTTTACGATTCTTTTGACAAATAGAAATTTTTTAACCTGTTTATTAAATTTGATTGATGTATTAAAAAACGACAAGAGTTCAGTGAAATTTTAAGTAAGATATTTAGCAACTGATTCACTGATATGCAGAGAATCGTATAGCTGAAAGTCAATATTTAAAAAGCTACCCAAAATATACTATACTTTTAATTTGACCAAGTTCAATGCATTCATTTTCCGGTACGGTAATACATATGTAAATCCTTAATAGGTGGTAACTCCTCAAGTAATAGTTCACCATTTGCACGAATATGACTAAGTTTCTTTTATTTTTTGTTTCTTCTGTATCCTCATCTTCTAGTTCATCATTTGAACCTGCATTATCAAGCATATTTACTAATTCTACTATTCTCTTTACAATATCTGAATGTAGGGAACTTTCTGATTTTAAGATTATTATAAAAAAAAATTGTTATTTTTATAAACGCAATGTACATATATTATTTGAATTTAATTAAGCGTTTTTAAAATCATTAAAAACTATCAGCTAAATCATTTGCGATACAATTTTAATATGTAGTTTTTCTTATATACTTAAACAAATGAATTTTAGGAAATTAGATATTACCACGTATTAATATAGTTCATATCATTGGCAGTTTAGAATATTAAATTAAATTAAAAAAAACTAGATAAAATCGTCAAAATATTTAAATGTTAACAATTGGATGTGGCATTTCTTTAGGTGGTTTGCCATTTGAGAGCAACCAAATTATTCCACTATTTGCTTCTTTGATGGACATCATTATTTTAGCGATATTGTCCATTCTAGAAATAAAAATTTTGCTCTTTTTTGTGAATATTATTTATCTTGGTGGAATTAATCCTTTCATATCTAATGGCCATGCTGTTTCGTGTAATGGTGATTTGAATGTTTCCCGAGGTCCAACACAAACAGCAATTACTTTTACAGCCGTATTTTTAAAATGATATGCATCCTATATATACATTAAAAACTTTTAGCTTTTTAAATCAATTTTACTTTTTTATAATTAGTTTTACTAAAGTTTTACAATACAAACTTTTTTTAAAACTTTTGTGAGATATCTAAGTTTGAAAATTTAATTGTCAAATCTAAGAAAACTACAACTATATCGATTTTATAAAAATAGCAATATGTTCTTTTGCACACAAGAATTTAACCTAACCTAACTTAATCCAAATAATAAAATGACAGATAACAAGCTTTAATTGTGTTAGTATCACAATCCTAAAGGCCCAAACACAATGAACGCGGTTCGCGGCGCGCAAGCGGTGACAGCTGTCACAGCTATGGGATCTTATATAGCTGAATTTCGTAATTCTGAATGAAAACGCGTTCCACTTGCGCGCCGCGTTCATTGTGTTTGGGTCTTAAAGGCCCAAACACAATGAACGCGGTTTGCGGCGCGCAAGTGGTGACAGCTGTCACAGCTATGGGATCCCCGTAGGAAATTAGGAGAGCAATCTTGAGCTGGAGTATACAATCTATGTAACCAGCATGCCTCCAAAGTCAGGCAACGAGGAGTAAATTGAAGCTTTTACTCATTTATATATGGGCTCTTTTTAATGGTGTGAATCAAAGTATATCCGTGAATATACTACGTTTGGTAGTGTTTGTTTAAAAGCATATAATTTTTGACATTTCGGAAAGTATAGGCATGTGATGTGTTACAAAATAAAAATTAAATATATATAATTAAATAAATATATTAAATATATCTATTTTTGCTTAATTTAATATAATATAATAATTGTTAATATATGATTTATGTAATCTTTGATAAAAATATAGTTAAATAACTTGTGATTTTATATAGGTTAAGTCTTGCATTAAATTTAAGTTTTTACTATAATTAAACTGTTCAATTGTATTAATAGTGAGGAATAAATAAAATATTTAGTTAAATAACTTTGTTTAATTTATTCCATTTTTAATTATTTTATTAATTCTATATTAATTTTCAGACTTACCCTTTGGTGAGAGAAGGATGGACATATAACACATGATCATATACCATATGCTGTTTCATCACTATATGTGTTATATGTCCGTCTTTCTTTTACTAATATTTCAAAGAACTTTTAAATTAAAAAGCTTAATTATTCCCCTACAAAAATTCTACGCACACATATGCATCGTTAAGTTTGCATGTGTATTATTACTCCAAAAAGTAGACATGTGTTCTAGAAATGTATATGAAGTGTCATAGGGAAAGGCAAGTAATCCCAGACTCAATGCATACATAGCAAAACTACTCCTGCTATACTCGCATTTCCTACTGGGATCTTATATAGCTGAATTTCGCAATTCTGAATGAAAACGCGTTCCACTTGCGCGCCGCGTTCATTGTGTTTGCACCTTAATGCTTGGGATCATTACCTAATATTACCAGCTCGATAATAAATCATTCCACACTAAAAAAAAATCAAAAAGGGAAGATCTGCATAGGGAAAGACTAGCGGAACATCGGAGAATAAATGACATTTTCGATAAGCTTGTCAATGTTTTAAGAGATTTGAACAAATGAAGTATGTTTTAAATAGAAATTTAGTGTGAATGTGCTTAATGTAAATATTTATGAAGAAAACAAATCTTATGTTATCAATGTACCTCTAAGTTTTAATATTTTTTATTGCAAATTTATACCATGAATAAGAAATAAAAGACTATTTTTTAAAATTGTTTTTTATTTAGTAATATAATTAGTAAACAGTATTGGTGTATTCGCACCACTGAATAAGAAAATACCATTGATAAGTATCTTGCGCAAGGATTTGTCTAATGAATTTTAAGATGTAGACATCAAATTTTCTGATAATTCATTTTGTATCGTGGAAGTAATTGATTGGAGTGAAAAGACATACGTGGGGAAGTTTAAGGGAATAATTAAGGAAAAAATTTATTTTAATTAATATAATGGATAGATATCCATCAGAATAATTTAGTTATATAACAAAATTTGGCAAAAATGTAAAAAAGTATTAATAAGATGCTATAATTCCATATGAGTCTAGTATATCTATTATTTAATGATATCATTTTTTCTATAAATTATAAATAATAATATAAAATATATTAATTAGTCTTTTATTAAATCTTTATATAAAAGTATAATATGTAGTATATATGATTAAATAGGAAATGTATAAATATTAAGTTTAATTTTAACTTTTATTGATATTGATTCACTAAAAAGCCAACAATGCTCAACGCTATAGTTTCTTTGTATTGTTGTCATATCACTGGTGTCAATTGAAAAGGCATCTTCATCTTTGAGGCAAATATCATGCAGGATACAGCCTACTATTATAAAGAGAGGGATTAAACTTGGTGTTCTTGTGTCGAGTTTTCGAAACCTACGGAACCGTCCTTTAAGTAATGCAAATGCCCTTTCAATTGAGGAGTGCATCTTTGAATGTTTTTTATTAAAAACTTTTTGATGATGATTTAAATTTCCATAATTTTTGAATGGTGTAATGAGATGCATTTTTTACCATATGCAAGGTCACCTAGAAGGTGCTAATCTTCATTTGTATTTATGTAACTTTTAAAAGTTTACAAAAAAAAAAACCGAAATTATTGACTTCTCAAGATTAATAAAAAAGTATTACCATTTACTGAGCTTTTGGTAAAGTCCAGATCTTTGTAGTTAGCGAGCATCATGAATTGACCCAGCCTCCCCTGCGTAGCAATGCAGAAACAGAAGTTTCTCGTGGCAAGCAGCTTGCAGTAAGACAGAATGAAAATTTTTTCTGTTTATTTGGAAGCATGGTGCAGGAATAGCAATATGGCTGCCATCAATGCATCCAACAACACCTAAAAGAACCTTTTTAGATAATCAAATCTAATAGCTTACTAATTATATATACCAGGAAATCCTTTTGTCAAAAGAAAGGATCCGCTGTTTGCCTCATTTTATTTGAATTGAGCCATGAAATAATACATTTACCTTGATTGAGGATTAACAGGAGTTTACTAATTCTTATAACTGACTGCCAACATATACTTCGAGCCACTCCAAAGCGACTTGCAACGGACCTAAAAAGTATGAAGAGCCAATCTTTAATTTATATGTCACAATTAGATATATTTTGAGCAATTAGGTGAATAGCTCCAGTTTTCATATTATCATAGTAATAGAATATATATTAAAATAAGTTTTTGAACTTTCTTTTATTTTGATTTTTAAGTTGTTTCAGGGGAATTTTAAAAACATTAATTAATTTTTTAAGCATGCAAGTGCATACATAAATCGAACAATATATTTATATATACTCTAGGCTCTTCATCGGAATATCGAACGACTGCAAGTCTTTTTGGCATTGGGAAGGGCACTGTCTGCAAAATTTCAGTTTTGAAGTATTCCATATAGTTGTAGAACTCCATCTTACAGTTTAAATTAGGCTTAATAGCGATATCTTCTTCTCATATATTCAATACTTAGATTTGGGTCAGGGCCGGCCCTAGACATTTTGGCGCTCTGGGCAAAACCTTAATTTTGCGCCCCCGTTTTTTTAAAGTAAATCTCATGCGACCATATCAGAAAGTCAAGAAAACATTGAAAAAAAATTTAAAAAAACGCTTTATTAAAAACTCAATCATCAGATAACAAGATAAGCAATTTAACACTTAAGGCAAAATAACAAAAATTAACATGTAGTACTGCTAACTAAACTAACATATTATAAATAAATTCTAACTAACCAAAGTAATTAAAATGCCCTTTTTCGAACTTTTCTTTCGGCAAACTCACGAGCCAGTGATTTCAAATCTAATTTATCAGTAATTTGGTGTTCTATAGCTATCATTGCCATTCCATTGAGACGATTTTGCGTCTGCATCGTTCTGAGATAATTTTTTATTACTTTTTGTTTTGAAAAGCTTCTTTCCTCTGAAGCCAAAGTGACTGGCAATGTAAGTAGGATTCTTAATGCTATGCTGAGGTTTGGTGCGAATTTAAGTGTAGCGATAAACTTCAGAACTTCAACAGGAGTTTCCTTTTTTGTTAATAATGACAAGACAATGCTTATTTCATCGGCTAGTTCCAGGGCGTTAAGGTCATTTGAATTTCCATTAGTTAAAACTACTTCCAAATCTTTGCAATGAGCCAGTAGCTCATTTCTGGGCATGTCTTTAAGACCAAAAATATTATACAAAAAGCTGAAATAATTACTGTGAGTATTTAGCAAATTATATCTGGTTTCCAATGCATTTATTGCTTGATCTATGGTGTGAACAAAAAAATCTATTTTATATTTTTGTTTGAGGTCTTGAACGGGTTCATCTGGGCCCTCATACAAAAACGTTCTTGTTTTGCTTCTGACACGATGACGTGGAGTGGTGTTTTCGAAATTAGCTTCCACGTCAATCTCTGAAGCAAGCTCGGTTGCTTCTAGAATAATGCTTTCAAAAGCTTCATCTGATCTCAGGTTTTCAAAGAAGAGTTTACAGTTGCTAAGCATATCAATAGCTAGTGACATATTAAAACTTACAGTTTGCAAAAGTTTTCTGATGGGGTTAGTATGACTCAAAATTTTGTACCAGATCACAACAGAGCATATAAATTTGAACTGCTTCAAATTATTTAATAATCCGCTAGCCTCGTCTCTGATCATATTATCGATTTCGTGAATCGTGAATTGACCAATTTGAAACCACAGAGCTTTTAATGAGTCGACTAGACTTTCCCATCGCGTATCACTCAGTGGTTTTAGGGTGCAAGTATCAATAAGAAAAGAAGAAGAAGAAAAATATGTATGTAACTTTTGAACAATATTGAAGAAGTTGGCTGCCTCAAACGAGGATTTTGCCATATCGTTTACAACCAAATTAAGCAAATGGCTGCTGCATGGAACATAAAAGGCTCTGGGGTTTATATTTCTGATTCTTGTTTGTACTCCCGATTTTTCTCCTCTCATATTGGAACCATTGTCGTACCTTAATTATACCTTAAGCCTATTTTTCTCTAGCTCTTCTAGTAAAACCTCCGACAATTCCTTAGCTGTTGATCTCTCAATGGTTAGAAAACCCAAAAAATGTTCCTTGATATTAACTTGAACTTCAGACTCTGATTCCTGTATGGAGACAAATCTTACCACAAATTTCATCTTTTCTACTTTACTTGCATCGGGAGTACAGTCAAGAATCACGGAATAATACTTGGCCTTTTGAACTTGCTCAATGATGTGGTGCTTTATGTTGTCATGCAATAATTCAGTTATTTCATTTTGTATAGTTTTCCCTAGATATGTAGCTTTGATTTATTCTTTATTGAGGACTCTGCGAACGTGTTGGTTTTCTGAGGTCTGTACAACTTGCGAATTTTGATTTTTGGAACTGCACGGAACTGCATCACTACTCGCCAAACTCGTTTGAGATGACTTATCCAGCTCAGTAATGCTGACGGTTGCGTCCAAAGCGGGATCCATATCCGGAAAGTCTGTATCTAGGTGCTGGGCGTTGTTCAAATGTTGGTCGGTTGTGGGAGCATTGAAACTACCTTCTTTCAAGAACTTCTGCAGCGCATCTGACTGTTTTTGAAACTGTGTTTGTTTGTTCAATCTCCGCTTCTTAAATTCGCTCCCAGAGGGTTTTCTCTTAGCATCGGACATTTTGATTTCTGGAACTAATTAATTAAAATAAAAGATAATACTGATATAAAAAAAATAATAATAATAATTGATATTTTGTCTCTTGTTTGGTAGTTTTGTGTAAACTATATTTTTGTTTAAAAGCCTTTCATCTTTGCTACTTTAATTCTTTTATTTCAAAATCTTGCTGATTGTTTCACTAGAAAATATCATAAAAACTTTGGTGAAATAAAAGGATTAAAGTAATAAAATAGCAGCTATGGGCAAAATTGTTATATGGTTCTTAAACCACAGTTCTTTAATTTTTGTTATTAAATATTGTAAATAAATTTTGTATAATGCAACAATAAATCAATTTAGTAACATTAAAAAGGCTATATAACTATATTTATTGGAGATTTACATAGTTTTTTTTTCTCGAAAACGTAAAGCTCCTGTTGCATACTTCAAAAATATAAATATACAAAATAACTGCCCTTATCCATAAAAATCAGTAAAAGAATTAAGATCAACTGAAGCAAATTAAAGAACTTCTAAATCCATTTAACGCAAGCGGAGACGGAGCACTTGGCATTGATTTAGGAGAGCTCGAATAGGTCTCTTTGAGCGCTCAATTGCCCGCTGTGTACTACGAAGCTTGACAAATATTCTAATAAAATTGTCTATACACTTCAATGCAATAAATTTCAGGAATTTTATAATTTCTTCATTTATTTCAGGTATGACAAAATATAATTTACAAAAATTAAGAATTAACTTTCCATTTGCTCTTTTACTTATATAAATTTAACTTAATTTTTATATCAAGTTTTGGTATAATTAATTTTAGTATAATAAATATTGGTATACTATTATACCAATTGTCACACACAACAAATTTAGCCTTTCCCTTGGTCTAATCAACAAAGTCTCCATACATAAGTCTACACACACAGAGGAGAGTACATTGATATGACAGTTGAACTTTTGAATTGTATAGGGTTAATATGGCAAACTTCGAGATCGAAAAAAACATATAACGCACGATTTTAGAATTTTTTTAATATTTTTCCCGGCATCAGGGGGTCGATATTTATCGAAAAAACAATAAATCATTTGGGGGGGGGGGCGCAAATCGTGTTCTAACCCAATATCCCGTACTTTATAACTACTAAACTTTATTTTACAGCTTTTATTATGAACATATACTATTCTACCAAAGACTTTTAAATACTTAAGTTGTGGCTTTTTATTATGTCAGAACTCATATGGTGTTTTGTTTATTTTAAGTGCTTTCGATGGACTTAAATTTCTCAAGTTTGTCGCAGTAAGAACTACGCCATTCCAAAATATTTTTTTCAAACAAACACCTATTTTATCATCGCACGAGCTTTCTCAGTAATCGCTCTTCCCATACACCATTTAACTGCGGAGTTCGGAAAACTGTTAAAAGATAGCTAATACTCACACAAAAATCTTACATCTCGTTCGATAAATATTTTCTTCCATTATCACAATATAAATTAACGACTTTTAAATTGAAATGTGCCTCACTTTTAGCTTTAAAATTTTTAAAAACTGTAAAAACTTCTGTTTTATAAATAATTAAATATGTAATGCAACAGTGAGTAAATTGATCAATGAAGAATACAAAATAATTTTTATTATTACGTCCACATACGTCAGAACTAATATTAAATAATGGTCTTTTTATATTAGATTTATCTTTTTTTTTGTTAAAAAGTAATGAAACATGTTTCTTTTTTATACAGGCTCCACAGAAATTTTCATTTGGCGTTATCTGATTGATTCGGTTGATATTAAGCATCATTTTTTTACTTTTTAATTCTAAAAATTTAAATTTACCTATATGGCCTAAGCGTTGATGCCATAAATTATAATTATGATTTTTAATACTATATGCTGCATTAATTATATTTATATTAACTACAAAATCAATAGTATATAGTCCATTCAAAGACTTATCCTTCGTTATTATCTTACTTCTTTGCTTATTTGATAACCATTTTGATCAAATACTACCTTTAATTTTGCTTCTTGCATTTTTTCATAGATAATAGGTTACATGGAATATCTTCTGTAGAATTCTGTAGAAAACAACATTTTGAAGGTTTTAGTTTTAGATTAAATTGCCTTAGTCTCTCGAAGACATTTACAAGGTTTCTGTTGTGGTGTTCCAGTGAACAGCCATAAATTATTAAATCGTCTACGTATAGAAAGGCTATTTCGGGAGATAGACCTGACATTGCGATATTCATCATTCGTTGAAAGCTATTTGAGCTAATTTTTAGTCCGAAAGGAAGTCTTTTAAATTCATAGTATCGACTATCTGTGGAAAAAGCTGTTATATCTCTAGAGTTTTTATCAATTTCTATTTGATGGAATCCACATTTCATATCGCATACTGTGAAAAATTTAGCTCTCCCTAACTGATCAAGAATTTCTTCAATTCTATAATTTTTAATATATACGGGGGTTGAATCTGTAATTTTTATACCTTGCTTGTAGAAGTTGTTTTTTTCTACCTTATCGGTTGACAAAATAAATATATCATTGTATTGCATGCAAATTTTATTAATAATTTCTTTATAAGTTTCGTTTAAGTTATCTAACTTTAATTCTTGTTTCAGTTGTTGTATTCTATGTGTTTCGTCTGTTTTCTTGATTTTATTTTTATGTGTTCTGAGAATATGGAATTCTCTTAGTTCACTTAATTTTGGTTGAAAATTGTTAATGGTAATATCTTCAGTGTTAAGATTAATAAATCTAATGAATGGGCTTTTCGGTGATAATATTGTATTTGCTGAAAATACCCCAGGTTTCAATTCTGTTGCTTCTACAAAAAATTCTCCGTTTGTGTCTATATCTATTTGTCTAACTACCTCACTTCTAGCCGGTATCACAAATTTATTACCTTCAATCTTGTCTGTGAAAGGAATTTCGATTTGCCTATGAGGTAAATTAATTTGAGTAAACATGGGTCATAGTCTAGAGAACACCGGTATTTTGAAAAAAAATCTCTACCCAAAATTCCGTCCGCTATAATTGGAAAATCGGAATTTACTATTTGAAATTCATGAGATATTTTTACATCATCGTCTATTTTTAATGTTGTAATTGTGGGTCCAATTGTTTTCGTATTGCCAGCAGTCACTCCTTTTATTACACAAGCTTCATCTCTATACACTATTTGGTTATTTCGAATTTTTTCTTCTTTAAATAGGGAAATATCTGATCCGGTGTCTAGCATAAGTAAATTTAAGCTATTGGTCATTTCTAAAAAAATCTTTATAAAATTTCCTGAGCTTGTGTTGACTGCTTTTATTTTGAAATCATTTATTGGATTTTCTGTGTGTCTTCCCTCAATTCTGTTACCACACGAATGGATTGAAGGGCGTATTTTTCCTGATTGCATAGCTATGATTATAATTTCTATAATTTTGGTATCTCATTGGTTTTCTATATTGATTACGAAATTGATAATTATTTGGTTTTTCTCTAAAAGAGTAGTTCGTTCTCTGGTTGTTAAATAGGGTTTTGTTATTATAATCCTTATTATAATTTTCAGTTTTCTTCATTGGGTATGCTGGCCTCAGCTTCATCTAAATCTGAAGCTTGGAGGTCGGTTAGTTTTGTGGTCAACAATTCTATTTCAGATGCAAACTCCCTGACCGAGAATCTATTTTGCTTAAAATTTTGTAGTTTGTTGTTTAATGCGTTTAGTGTTTGCTTAGAAGCAAAGCGATCTTTTAATAATTTACTTAGATCAGTAAAATTTTTAGGCTGTGTTACTAAATTAATTTGAGTTTTTGCTGTACCTTTGATTTTTATCTTCAAAACAAATTTTAGTAATGAGGTTTTTCCGTCTACATCTAACATTTCGTCGTATAATTCGACTGCATTTAAAAAATCTTTAAGAGTTTTTTGGTCGCCAAAAAAATCTGGAATGATGTTTGCAGCGGTTTTTAAGTCAAACTGTTCCATTTTCAATTTTGAGTTTTCTTTAGATGTATTTTCTTCCTTGTTTGTTCCACCTTTGTATTGTTAAGTCTAACTCTAATTTCCGTTATTATTTTAAGTATATTTTTTCTGTTGGATATGTACGTGTTTATTTCTTCGGAGTTTAGTTTATCTACAATGTTGGTGAAGAGTTCGTTATAAAGATTTTCTAATACATTTAGTTCTTGTGATTTTTCTTTAATTAGTTTCTCAGTTTTGGGTTTATTACCATCTTTTTTTAAGTTACTTAAGATTTTATTTATTTTGTCTGTTACTTCTTTTAAAGTTTTGTCCATGTGGTATGACAATGGGTATAAGTTTGTGTGGGTGCACTATTTTTTTGTTTTTTTTGTAGTAAATACTAATTACATTATATAATATGATATATAATATTTTTGAGAATAAGAAAATTGTAATTTTTATGAAATCTATAATTTATTTATTTGATTTTATATACTTAGCATAATAACTCAATTGAAAGCCATCTAAAACTTCCTTTTAAAGTTTGTTCCAGACACAGATGGCGCGGAATATTACAAAGTTAAAGCATACAATTTTAATTTAAGACCTAAGAGGCATATCAAAGAAAATAAACTGAAATACAAACTGAAATAGTTAGTTCTAATTGTTTAAGGCTTTAACTAAAAAAAAATGTCTGGAGCCCGCCTTTTTTTGAGTGATATTTAGTAAAAAAAATAGAGAAAGTGAAGGGTACAAATGTGAATATGCAATTCCTGCAATCCCTGGGAAGAAATTCTAGTCATTTTTAAAAGGCATTTTTTCTTGGTTGTGTCTTTTTCAAGTGGCATCTTTTATTGTTTTAATCCTTTGCACGTTTGAACGTTTATTGCGTTGTAAAAAACCGAGAAGAAGAATTATAAGAAAAAATATAACTCTTCAAGCATGTGTTTCTGCGGCTATTAGACTTAATAAAAAAAGAAAACATATTTTTGTCTTTCGACATTTTATTGCTTTAATCCTTAAAACGTTTGAAGTGTTTTTATATAAAGCAACATTTTTTTCAAATTGTTAATAATATTCTATTAGGTTTCTATGCAGGTTTCCCATAGTTGTTAAATTTTTTTTTTCTTTTTTTAAGTTAAAAAAAGGTTAATATTTCGCCTCCATAAAGAGAATTATATTTGGAAAAATTTAGCACACTATAAATTAAACAATTGCCTTCATTATTATTATAAATTAAGGGCTTATAACTTAGTGTTTATATTATACATTTTTATTTTGTTAAAAGTGTTCACGTGATTTATTATCGTTTAACTTTAACCATTCACTTTTTGTCACGGTCGCCATGTAATATTATTTAAGCAAAACTTATATTATTTAAAAAAAAGAAGATAAATTTATTTTATTATTAGGTTTAAGATATTTTATTTACTTTGACACTATATAATAATCTTAATTTTATATTAAAATAAAATAATCCTAATTCTATGACATTGATTCCTCGACTGGCTCTTCTTCTCTTTTTAGGTAAGTTTATATAGATATTATTAATCATATTTATTGTGATTAATTATTAATTAGTCATATTTGTCGTGACTAAATCTTAGATAGGTTGAAATGTGATCCTAAAGATTGCAAGTGCAAACTTTCAATTCTTATAGTGGGATCCATTGCAATTCGTCAGAGGTTTAGTCATAACAAATTCTGCAATGTGCATTCTTTGCACTTGCAATATAAAAGATCATATTACATTATCTTCTGTTTCCGTCCATTTCCTACGAGTGCTTATGCGGAGCAACTTCTTTGATGGTTTTGTACAAAGTGTTGGAAATAACCCGCCAATCCCAGGAACTGTCGTACATTATGTACTGTTTTCGGCTTCGGAAATTGCCTGACTGCTTCAATTTTATTTATTCCGGGTTGTACCCAGCCCTCTGAGCATTCAAATTCCAGAAATGTCACTGTTGATATTAACAATGAACATTTCTTTAGGTTCCCTCCGTCCCGGAAAATTTTTAATGTCTTTTGTCCCTCCATGGCTTCAGCAATAGTTCATGCATGAAGTGAAACATTATTCAAATATACTGCTGCGATTTCTCTAATTGGTGAGAGGATTTTATTAATGAATCTTTGAAAGATCCCGGCACATTTGCCAATCCAAAAGGCATACGCTCGACTTCGTATTGACCTCCCGCTGTTAAAAATGCTGTAAACCGTTTGGATTCTTCCGCCATTGGGATTTGATAGTATCCCGATCTTTGATCTAAAAGCGTAAAATATTTTGCGCCTTGTAATCTGTCAATTTGATCATCTATACCGGGAAGTGGATAGTTGTCCATAATGGTCATTGAGTTCAATTTCCTGAAATTGATATATTATGTAAGTTGATTTTTGAATAGTCGAGTTATGAAATTTGTTGTGTTGTCTATAGGGGAGGACTCAACTGGCAAACTCTCAGGTGATAGAACAAAAACGTTGTCTTAAGATTTTTTTTTATTATTATTTCTATAAGTTTTGACAATTTCTAAATTTTTTTTTTTGCTAAAGTTTACAATTAATAACTGTATTAGTTATTAATGTTTACAAAGATTTATTATTATTTTTTTTTTTGATTTTTTCCAAGTTTGTTCACACCAAAATTTTTCTTAAATTTCAAAGATTTTAAATTTATCTATGTTTTAATTATGTTTTCATATTTATTCAGAACAGAATTTGTTCTAAGTTTTAATGATTTTAAAATTTTCTTTAAGTTTTAATTATTTTCTCAGTTTTTATTATAAGTTATTTTTTCATTCTTTCAACAAAGTCTTGCCTAGTATCAGCCGGTCTTGTTGGTTCCAGAATTTTTCTAAGTTTTAATTATTTTTTAAGATTTATTCCAACAATAAGTTATTTTTTCCTTCTTTCAACAAAGTCTTGGCCAGTTTCGGCCGGTCTTGCTGCTTTCAGAAAAATTTACAAACACTCTCTTTTTCTAAAGAACTTTCTTTTATAGTACCTTTCTGTAATGCAATTTTTGATTTTTCTATAATGTAATATTGTTTTTTGCTACAATTGCAAAACAATATTGCTTTTATTATTATATATATTATCATTATATATATATATATTATATATATATATATATTATATTATATATTTTATTATTATTATTATTATAATATAATAATAATTTTGCATCTTTTAAAGAAACATATAAAATATAGGAATTGGTACGAACAAAAGACTGATTAGTGAAAATTGGGTAATTGGTAGTAAAATTGCGTTAAATCAGGCTACGCAAACCGTTTACATAACAGATGCACAGCCTCGAACCTCAATTTTTCTTCTTTACCAGCACGATAGGGAATGCATAACTAGAATCTGATTCTTTAATAATTTTGTTGGTCAATGACGATATCGGCAACTACTTCTTGCTTCTTATTTGCCATCCTGTATGGACAAAACGTAAATTGTTTGGTATATTGCAGCTCTATCTTCATGTTTATTGATTTTGCACACCCTTTCTCGCCGATATTAATTGCAATGCAGTCTCGAAATTCCTTGAGTAGTGTCAGTAGTTTTGGTTTATATTGTTCATCGACATCCCCGATATTAACATCTTCCATCTTCAAGTCTATATCTTCGTTATTATTACCGCTCTATATTATACAAACCTGCTCAACTGTTTCTATGCACGGCCAACCCCGCTCTACCACTTTGCTTTGTTCAATACCCATATCTTGGTTTGATGTATTCAATAGTGGTAATACTGCTATATTATTACGGATACTGACTATCGATCGTGGTATACACACTTCTTCAGCCTCTGAATAACATGATGAGGATTCGATATACACATCTCCGCTATTTTGGTCCGTAATTAGCCCTATTATCCCTAGGGGCTGCAGAGGTCTTAGGGTAGTACTTGCCGATCGTAAGATTCCTTTCTTTAGCACCCCTTCAATGTTATGCCTGGGACTCACTAGCGCTTAGCGGCACAAAATTTAGTGCTAAATGCTAATGAGTCCATTAGTCTCCACTGATGTTCCACTCCACTGGTATATAAAACAAACTCTCCATTTTTAGTGTGCTAAGTCGTCTCCACACGCTAAGCGCTAGTGAGTCCCAGGCATTAGGGAGCATGGTGCTGTCTTATTTTCACGAAATTGCAACTTGTCATTTGTTTTGATAACAACGACTTGTGGTAATTCTGTGAAGTTTCTGCCCATGGTTATTGGAATCTTTTGTTAATTATCTGCTACTATGGCAACTCTAATGGCTGCTGTTATATCATCAATTTTGCTTTGGATTATGGCAGAGCCTTCACTTATCACTACCCCATTCCCCATTCTCCCTAACTGATCAAGAATTTCTTCAATTCTATAATTTTTAATATATACGGGGGTTGAATCTGTAATTTTTATACCTTGCTTGTAGAAGTTGTTTTTTTCTACCTTATCGGTTGACAAAATAAATATATCATTGTATTGCATGCAAATTTTATTAATAATTTCTTTATAAGTTTCGTTTAAGTTATCTAACTTTAATTCTTGTTTCAGTTGTTGTATTCTATGTGTTTCGTCTGTTTTCTTGATTTTATTTTTATGTGTTCTGAGAATATGGAATTCTCTTAGTTCACTTAATTTTGGTTGAAAATTGTTAATGGTAATATCTTCAGTGTTAAGATTAATAAATCTAATGAATGGGCTTTTCGGTGATAATATTGTATTTGCTGAAAATACCCCAGGTTTCAATTCTGTTGCTTCTACAAAAAATTCTCCGTTTGTGTCTATATCTATTTGTCTAACTACCTCACTTCTAGCCGGTATCACAAATTTATTACCTTCAATCTTGTCTGTGAAAGGAATTTCGATTTGCCTATGAGGTAAATTAATTTTGAGTAAACATGGGTCATAGTCTAGAGAACACCGGTATTTTGAAAAAAAATCTCTACCCAAAATTCCGTCCGCTATAATTGGAAAATCGGAATTTACTATTTGAAATTCATGAGATATTTTTACATCATCGTCTATTTTTAATGTTGTAATTGTGGGTCAAATTGTTTTCGTTTTGCCAGCAGTCACTCCTTTTATTACACAAGCTTCATCTCTATACACTATTTGGTTATTTCGAATTTTTTCTTCTTTAAATAGGGAAATATCTGATCCGGTGTCTAGCATAAGTAAATTTAAGCTATTGGTCATTTCTAAAAAAATCTTTATAAAATTTCCTGAGCTTGTGTTGACTGCTTTTATTTTGAAATCATTTATTGGATTTTCTGTGTGTCTTCCCTCAATTCTGTTACCACACGAATGGATTGAAGGGCGTATTTTTCCTGATTGCATAGCTATGATTATAATTTCTATAATTTTGGTATCTCATTGGTTTTCTATATTGATTACGAAATTGATAATTATTTGGTTTTTCTCTAAAAGAGTAGTTCGTTCTCTGGTTGTTAAATAGGGTTTTGTTATTATAATCCTTATTATAATTTTCAGTTTTCTTCATTGGGTATGCTGGCCTCAGCTTCATCTAAATCTGAAGCTTGGAGGTCGGTTAGTTTTGTGGTCAACAATTCTATTTCAGATGCAAACTCCCTGACCGAGAATCTATTTTGCTTAAAATTTTGTAGTTTGTTGTTTAATGCGTTTAGTGTTTGCTTAGAAGCAAAGCGATCTTTTAATAATTTACTTAGATCAGTAAAATTTTTAGGCTGTGTTACTAAATTAATTTGAGTTTTTGCTGTACCTTTGATTTTTATCTTCAAAACAAATTTTAGTAATGAGGTTTTTCCGTCTACATCTAACATTTCGTCGTATAATTCGACTGCATTTAAAAAATCTTTAAGAGTTTTTTGGTCGCCAAAAAAATCTGGAATGATGTTTGCAGCGGTTTTTAAGTCAAACTGTTCCATTTTCAATTTTGAGTTTTCTTTAGATGTATTTTCTTCCTTGTTTGTTCCACCTTTGTATTGTTAAGTCTAACTCTAATTTCCGTTATTATTTTAAGTATATTTTTTCTGTTGGATATGTACGTGTTTATTTCTTCGGAGTTTAGTTTATCTACAATGTTGGTGAAGAGTTCGTTATAAAGATTTTCTAATACATTTAGTTCTTGTGATTTTTCTTTAATTAGTTTCTCAGTTTTGGGTTTATTACCATCTTTTTTTAAGTTACTTAAGATTTTATTTATTTTGTCTGTTACTTCTTTTAAAGTTTTGTCCATGTGGTATGACAATGGGTATAAGTTTGTGTGGGTGCACTATTTTTTTGTTTTTTTTTGTAGTAAATACTAATTACATTATATAATATGATATATAATATTTTTGAGAACAAGAAAATTGTAATTTTTAGGAAATCTATAATTTATTTATTTGATTTTATATACTTAGCATAATAACTCAATTGAAAGCCATCTAAAACTTCCTTTTAAAGTTTGTTCCAGACACAGATGGCGCGGAATATTACAAAGTTAAAGCATACAATTTTAATTTAAGACCTAAGAGGCATATCAAAGAAAATAAACTGAAATACAAACTGAAATAGTTAGTTCTAATTGTTTAAGGCTTTAACTAAAAAAGAATGTCTGGAGCCCGCCTTTTTTTGAGTGATATTTAGTAAAAAAAATAGAGAAAGTGAAGGGTACAAATGTGAATATGCAATTCCTGCAATCTCTGGGAAGAAATTCTAGTCATTTTTAAAAGGCATTTTTTCTTGGTTGTGTCTTTTTCAAGTGGCATCTTTTATTGTTTAAATCCTTTGCACGTTTGAACGTTTATTGCGTTGTAAAAAACCGAGAAGAAGAATTATAAGAAAAAATATAACTCTTCAAGCATGTGTTTCTGCGTCTATTAGACTTAATAAAAAAAGAAAACATATTTTTGTCTTTCGACATTTTATTGCTTTAATCCTTAAAACGTTTGAAGTGTTTTTATATAAAGCAAAATTTTTTTCAAATTGTTAATAATATTCTATTATACTCGAAAGCGGATTATTTAACTCGAGATTTTTTACAGTACTTTCATAATGCATAAGTCATATTATTCTTTTGGGGGGGGGGGGGGGGGGTAATGTCCCTTTTTTCCTCCCCCTGGATCCGCCACTGATTAAATACGTATAACTTGAGATGTTCATGGTGGAAGATTCGTTGTTTTCAGTTGAACTTGACCACGCTGATGTTGATCCCACGTTGATGGTTTCTTGGATCTTAGACTGCAGGTTTCCCATAGTTGTTAAATTTTTTTTTTCTTTTTTTAAGTTAAAAAAAGGTTAATATTTCGCCTCCATAAAGAGAATTATATTTGGAAAAATTTAGCACACTATAAATTAAACAATTGCCTTCATTATTATTATAAATTAAGGGCTTATAACTTAGTGTTTATATTATACATTTTTATTTTGTTAAAAGTGTTCACGTGATTTATTATCGTTTAACTTTAACCATTCACTTTTTGTCACGGTCGCCATGTAATATTATTTAAGCAAAACTTATATTATTTAAAAAAAAGAAGATAAATTTATTTTATTATTAGGTTTAAGATATTTTATTTACTTTGACACTATATAATAATCTTAATTTTATATAAAAATAAAATAATCCTAATTCTATGACATTGATTCCTCGACTGGCTCTTCTTCTCTTTTTAGGTAAGTTTATATAGATATTATTAATCATATTTATTGTGATTAATTATTAATTAGTCATATTTGTCGTGACTAAATCTTAGATAGGTTGAAATGTGATCCTAAAGATTGCAAGTGCAAACTTTCAATTCTTATAGTGGGATCCATTGCAATTCGTCAGAGGTTTAGTCATAACAAATTCTGCAATGTGCATTCTTTGCACTTGCAATATAAAAGATCATATTACATTATCTTCTGTTTCCGTCCATTTCCTACGAGTGCTTATGCGGAGCAACTTCTTTGATGGTTTTGTACAAAGTGTTGGAAATAGCCCGCCAATCCCAGGAACTGTCGTACATTATGTACTGTTTTCGGCTTCGGAAATTGCCTGACTGCTTCAATTTTATTTATTCCGGGTTGTATCCAGCCCTCTGAGCATTCAAATTCCAGAAATGTCACTGTTGATATTAACAATGAACATTTCTTTAGGTTCCCTTCGTCCCGGAAAATTTTTAATGTCTTTTGTCCCTCCATGGCTTCAGCAATAGTTCATGCATGGAGTGAAACATTATTCAAATATACTGCTGCGATTTCTCTAATTGGTGAGAGGATTTTATTAATGAATCTTTGAAAGATCCCGGCACATTTGCCAATCCAAAAGGCATACGCTCGACTTCGTATTGACCTCCCGCTGTTAAAAATGCTGTAAACCGTTTGGATTCTTCCGCCATTGGGATTTGATAGTATCCCGATCTTTGATCTAAAAGCGTAAAATATTTTGCGCCTTGTAATCTGTCAATTTGATCATCTATACCGGGAAGTGGATAGTTGTCCATAATGGTCATTGAGTTCAATTTCCTGAAATTGATGTATTATGTAAGTTGATTTTTGAATAGTCGAGTTATGAAATTTGTTGTGTTGTCTATAGGGGAGGACTCAACTGGCAAACTCTCAGGTGATAGAACAAAAACGTTGTCTTAAGATTTTTTTTTATTATTATTTCTATAAGTTTTGACAATTTCTAAATTTTTTTTTTTGCTAAAGTTTACAATTAATAACTGTATTAGTTATTGATGTTTACAAAGATTTATTATTATTTTTTTTTTGATTTTTTCCAAGTTTGTTCACACCAAAATTTTTCTTAAATTTCAAAGATTTTAAATTTATCTATGTTTTAATTATGTTTTCATACTTATTCAGAACAGAATTTGTTCTAAGTTTTAATGATTTTAAAATTTTCTTTAAGTTTTAATTATTTTTTCAGTTTTTATTATAAGTTATTTTTTCATTCTTTCAACAAAGTCTTGCCTAGTATCAGCCGGTCTTGTTGGTTCCAGAATTTTTCTAAGTTTTAATTATTTTTTAAGATTTATTCCAACAATAAGTTATTTTTTCCTTCTTTCAACAAAGTCTTGGCCAGTTTCGGCCGGTCTTGCTGCTTTCAGAAAAATTTACAAACACTCTCTTTTTCTAAAGAACTTTCTTTTATAGTACCTTTCTGTAATGCAATTTTTGATTTTTCTATAATGTAATATTGTTTTTTGCTACAATTGCAAAACAATATTGCTTTTATTATTATATATATTATCATTATATATATGTATATTATATATATATATATTATATTATATATTTTATTATTATTATTATTATAATATAATAATAATTTTGCATCTTTTAAAGAAACATATAAAATATAGGAATTGGTACGAACAAAAGACTGATTAGTGAAAATTGGGTAATTGGTAGTAAAATTGCGTTAAATCAGGCTACGCAAACCGTTTACATAACAGATGCACAGCCTCGAACCTCAATTTTTCTTCTTTACCAGCACGATAGGGAATGCATAACTAGAATCTGATTCTTTAATAATTTTGTTGGTCAATGACGATATCGGCAACTACTTCTTGCTTCTTATTTGCCATCCTGTATGGACAAAACGTAAATTGTTTGGTATATTGCAGCTCTATCTTCATGTTTATTGATTTTGCACACCCTTTCTCGCTGATATTAATTGCAATGCAGTCTCGAAATTCCTTGAGTAGTGTCAGTAGTTTTGGTTTATATTGTTCATCGACATCCCCGATATTAACATCTTCCATCTTCAAGTCTATATCTTCGTTATTATTACCGCTCTATATTATACAAACCTGCTCAACTGTTTCTATGCACGGCCAACCTCGCTCTACCACTTTGCTTTGTTCAATAACCATATCTTGGTTTGATGTATTCAATAGTGGTAATACTGCTATATTATTACGGATACTGACTATCGATCGTGGTATACACACTTCTTCAGCCTCTGAATAACATGATGAGGATTCGATATACACATCTCCGCTATTTTGGTCCGTAATTAGCCCTATTATCCCTAGGGGCTGCAGAGGTCTTAGGGTAGTACTTGCCGATCGTAAGATTCCTTTCTTTAGCACCCCTTCAATGTTAGGGAGCATGGTGCTGTCTTATTTTCACGAAATTGCAACTTGTCATTTGTTTTGATAACAACGACTTGTGGTAATTCTGTGAAGTTTCTGCCCATGGTTATTGGAATCTTTTGTTAATTATCTGCTACTATGGCAACTCTAATGGCTGCTGTTATATCATCAATTTTGATTTGGATTATGGCAGAGCCTTCACTTATCACTACCCCATTTCCCCATTTTCAAAATCCCACAAATGTCACTCGAAAATGAATGACGCTTTTTCCCATATAAAATGTATGGAAGAAAAAAACAACAACAATATAAAGACAAAGCATAGCCTTTTCTTTTTATATGAATATATGAATATCTATATATTAATACGTGAGGCGTTTTTTTGCACTCCCTTTTTAAGGTATTTATACTTAACCGATTTTACTCAAAATAGTTTCATTCGAAGGGAGACGTTACCAAGATGTGGAGAATGAAAAAATTATTTCAAAAATACAAAGATGTACAGAATGAAAAAATTATTTCAAAAATACAAAGATGTACAGAATGAAAAAATTATTTCAAAATTCAACAAATGTAACTCGCAAATGAGTGACGCTTTTCCCTATATAAAACGTATGGAAGAAAAAATATCAACAACAATATAAAGGCAAAGCATTCTTTTCTTTCCATTTCTTTTTTTACTCGTAAATGAATATATATGAATATATGTATTAATAAGCAAGGCGTTTTCTTGCACTCCCCTTTGAAGGTATTTATACTTAACCCATTTTACTGAAAATAGTTTCATTCGAAAGGAAACCTTAGCAAGATGTGCGGAATGAAAAACTATTTCAAAATTTCACAAATGTCACTCGCATGTGAGTGATGCTTTTTCCCATAAAAAATGTATGGAAGAAAAAACAACAAAAGTAAAGCAGAGCAATTGTTTTTATATGAATAATTTATTTTATATGAGCAAGCTTAAAGGTGCTATTACACTTAAATATAAATATGGCAAGCAATGACGCTTAAAATCTGATATGAAATATAAATCTTATATGTCTGTATGCCACAAATATTTCATAAGGGGTATTACACTATGACATATAAATATGGCTCAATTATATGGCAAAGGGCTTTGGCATATAAGTTTTGGGCATATATATGGCAATGTAATATTTGGCTATCACACTAGTATGGCAACGTATGCCATACAAATATATGACAAGCGTGAACTGTGAAATTTAAAGATATGTGACAGCTCAGTTTAAGTTTGTTCTCTGCAATAATGACTTTTTATTTATTTTAAGTAAAATGGAAAATATAATTTTAGTGCTTTCGATGTCGCGTTTTTATTTAAAAAAAACAAACAAATTTGTCGTCAAATCATCGTTAGTACCGATAAAATTCAGCATATCAAAATATCTCCATCTGTTGATTGGTCCTACTCCAGAACCCGATGGTTGCGTTTTATATTTAGCTGCATACGATTTATTTTGCACTCTAAGATTGCTCCACTTCGTGGTAATTTCATTCAAATTTATGGCACTGTTGAAGACATTTTCGTGAATGTCATGCCAAGCAGCATCTTTTTTGTTCCGAATTTTATAAAATTCATGGCTGGGTTTCCACAATTCCTGTTTCACTTCTACTGCCTGCACCAGCTTACAAATTTCTTTCTCGGTTCAGTCATGTAGAATTGCACGAACTCGTTTCTTTTTTTGTAATTTTCCATCACCTTGCAAATCATCAATTATTTTTTCCTCCTGAGTATTCATAGAAAATACCTAAAATCGAATCAACGAATAAAAATATTTTATTTAATTGCAAGAAAAGCATATGTTTCTTTGGGAAGGCTAAGCTGCCAGGACAAAAATATTGAAAAATATACAAAGTTGCAAGGGAAAATAACGAATCTGTGTTCTTATTATATACATTTATTTGTAATGAAATAAAAAGCAAAAGCGTATCAATAATATTATAAGTAATTTAAAATTACTCATCTGTTTTTCAAATTGACTATTTTATTAACACAACATTGAAGGTTTAAACTACACGACACTTAACTGTTAAATGTTAAATGATAAATGAAGCCTGATCCATATTTTCTAAATTGAATCTATATACTTTCAATTTACCTGCAAACCCTAGTGCTATTTATAAGTTATTTACCATAATCACTAAATTATTCTTAGAAAGGCATCTTAATCCCTAAATAAATACCATATTTGAACAAAAGGTGAGGAGTGTCCTTAAAGTATTTAATTGATTTTTCAAGGGAATACCTTATTCTAAAAATATATTTCTTTGAAAATACATTTAATGTGTGTATATTATTTGCTTTAAAAGTCTTTTTCTAACGAAAAATGAATATTTTAAAGCATATAAATGCATATAAATGTATGGCAAAACTATGCCAAATTAAATTCTATAATTTTTATATGCCAATGTGGCACAAAACTGCCATATATGTATATAAGCCAGCGTCAATATTTAGCTATTACACTATGCCATATATATGGCACAAAACTATATGGCTAGCCGTGCCACATATATGGCGTCATGTATTTTTTGCCATACAAATATGTCTATCACACTTGTATGCCACTCGCGGGCCATATATATATGCCAAATTTGCCATATTTATATGTAAGTGTAATAGCACCTTAAGCAAGATGTGGCATATTGCTATATGTATGAACTTTATTTTTGACGAAAATTGTATTACACTTGAAATTGGTTTTCGTTATCATAATACGATATCATAATATACCTTTATATTATTGTTGTTTTTTTCTCTTTTCGGCTCTATTCGGTTAACGCGTGGATAGGTCGAGTGTATATTTACGTTTCAGATTGCCATATTTTTGTATTGAAAGCAATGACATGAATATACAACACATTTCACTCTCACAAATAGAGCGAAACAATATTCAAGTGAAGAATATTTTCATATTGGCTTTTTCAATGTATTGTTGAAATTTTCAACACCTGGGTGATTCTAGTAATAATAATAAATCATATAATCAAAATAGAAATCAAAGAAGTTATGGAAATACAAATTTTTGAAAGGAAACCAGCAACAGCTACAGTCCCGGCACAAAACAAACCTAAAAATTCTACACTGTAATCAAAATGCTACAAATTATGTCATTTTAATTGAAAAGAAATCCCTAAAAAACTATCCTTCCTAATAGATACAGGTGCAGATATTTCTATCTGCAAAGTAAAATTCACAACAAACTATTACACAAACACAAATGAGCCGTGTCAAATATGAGGCATCACTAAAACAATAATAAATTCACTAGGGAAAGCATTATGAAGGAAATAATTTTAGTCCTCCTTTTCATTTGATAAAATTAGAGTTACAAATAGTAACAAATGGGATAATAGGAGGTGAGTTTCTAATAAAAGTTTTAGCAAAAATAGATTTTGAAACATTTACGATACAATTAACAATTATGGGTGAGAATGCACTTTACCAATTAGAAATTACTTTAAAAAAACTATGGAAATACCAGCCTGGTGTGAAATATTACAACCAATAGCAGTTGATATTAAAGAAGATAGTGTGGTTCTTAATGAGGAAATTATGGATGGAGCCAATAGCAAATACTATAATTCCAAACAATGGAATTAGCACACATCAAAATATTAAATACATCGAATGACGCAAAAATTATAAAAAATTTTTGTCAAAAGTAAGACCATTGAAAGATTACCATATCTTACAAGCTAAAACCTTAAGAAACAATATATCAAGAACAAATACACTGCTAAGCAGTTTAAATCTAAATGGTTTAGATGATAAAGCAAAGCAATGCATATCAGAAATATGCAAAAAATACCAGGATATTTTTCACCTGAAAAATGAAACTCTGTCAACCAACAATTTTTATAAACAATTTTCACTAAGCGATCAAACTCCGGTACACATTAAAACCTATTGTTGACCACAAACACAAGTAGACGAAATAAATAAGCAAGTGAATGAAATTAAAGAAAAGGATGTAATATAACCATCAATAAGTGCGTACAACTCACCACTTTTGATAGTACCTAAAAACAGCAGTAATGATAGCAAAAAATTGAGATTAGTCGTAGATTTTCGACAATTTTCCTTTTTTTTATTTTTATAAATGCATAATACAATTAAGCTTTTAGAAATAGGTTTAAATACTAGATAAGTTAAGCTATGTACTATGTGTTAGATATAAGTTCCACATTGTGGATAAGAATTTGTAAATATTTCCTCAACTTTACTATGATCTATTTATTAATAAATTTTTCAAACAATAAAAGTTTTGTGCTAAGCAAAGAAAGTCGAATAATTTGGATAGCTTTTGTTTAGCAGATTAAAACGGCAAGCTTTTGCCGTTGATATTTGAATTTGTGGAAATATTCTTTTGGTCAAAGAATATTATGAATTTTTTAAACAATAAAAATTTTTGCGTTAAACAAAGAACTGTTGAACCATCTGAATAGCTTTTGTTTAGCAGATTAAAACAGCAAGCTCTTGCTGCTGTAATTGAATTCGTGGAAATATTCTTTTGAACAAAGAATAATTCCGTTGTATTCATTAGTATAAATATAGTTTGGAATACTTTGTAAAAATTAATTGTTATCTTGTTGAGGAATTTTCCTTAACTTCAATGTCTAAATGACTTTATCAACCAGTTAAATGCATAGAACACCCTTAGTTTTCCAGTTTTTTTTAATATTTTCAAATTAACATGATTCTCGGCGGAATCTTCAAAAGATGACTTGACTTCTTCTCCCTAAATTTCAAAAGGAAAAACTCCTTGAACTTTCAGGGAAAACTATTATCTTTTTTTTTTTTATACATGCAACCAGTTTTAACACACAAAATTTGCAAAACAATTCCTATTTCTTTTAATTGTTTTTAATTTCCGCTTCAATACATAAAATTACAAAATAATGCTGTCTTTTAAATAGTTATAATTGTTTTTAAGTTTCGTTTTAACGCATAAAACTATGAAATAATTTTTATGTTTAACTGAGAATAGCTAGTTGTGGCCAGAATCGGCTGGTCTTACAAGGAAGGTCCCTCAACCCGAACTCACCGATTTTTTTGAAACTCGGATATGTTGTAGTACATCAAAAACTAAGAGACCCGTGTTTTTTTTTTATCTGCTGACATTCACTTTAAGGGGGTAAAATGTACCCCCAAAGTTACCCCTAAAATCACATTTTTCCCTATAACTCGAGTTGTGGTTGATACTTTTCAACCAAATAAAATTATTTTGACTTTTATTCTAAAATGACATCTTTAAATCAGTTTTGATATCATAAGGGTTGCATCCCCTTATTTTTGTAAGGGAAAATCAAAGTTTTTCTTTATAATTACGCAGTAAAATTTTTTCAATTTTTACTAATTTCTGATTTTCATAAAGTAAAAAAAGAAACAAAATTGACGTATTTTTTGGTTTTTTCGAAAAAAGCTATTAGGGGTAAAAACTACCACTTATTCAAAAAATCAATAATTCCACTTTATACATACATTTCAAATTTTTGCATATAAAATGCTGCTATTTATCTCATAAATGATCGATATTTAACTTTTCCATACACAATTATGATTTTGGGTGTAAAAACCACCCTCAAAAACAACCCAAAAGCCAACGCCCAACAGTTTCTTTAAAACACGCAATTTTTACTTTTAATTGTATAGAAAATATAAATAATTTTTTGTACATGGACATTCAAGATATCAAGGGCTGTAAACCACCCTTAAAAATCACCCCCAAATATTTCTCATTTTAAAATTTGATTTTAGGATATATTTGAACACGAAAAAAAAGTTTTAAAACTGAAACTTTTATTCTTCTAAAATACTTACTTATAATGTTTAAACAATGTTTTTCAATACAAATTGTATTTTAACCATGGGATATTTTATATATACAATTACTTTGTAAAACTATGTCAAATAAGATTTTAGGTATTTTAGTTTTTTCTAAAAACTAATTGAATCTTATAAGTATTAACAGATGTGATACAAATTCTTACTATAAAAGTTATTAAAAAACTAAGAACTAAATGTTGTAATATTTATTTAACTAGTCGTAAAAATGATAGTACTTGTTTTTATTAATTATTGTATTTTAAAAACCTTAGGGTGATTTTGTGTTCATATTTGTTTGTGGGGTGCTACACGCGGCTGTCGGTATTTCATAATCTTGAACGAGTTGGTTTCTTCGTGGGATGGTTATTGGGGATGATATAACTTTTATCTGAGGGATTTCTGGGGGTGGTGTTGATGGTGATTTGTTAAAAAGTGTTTTGACAACCAGTAGTATGATAGCTAGGACTAATAGGCAACTGCCACTTCCGAGTACTGTATTTGTTTTGATATTTAGTGATTTGACTTTTTCGGAGGTTTCTAAATTGTGTAGGGACTTTTCAAGATTTTCTGCGGTGTGACTTTGGGCTTTCAACGTCTTCGTTAGAGAGGATGCATCTAGTATTTCTAGCTTAGTCTGGTTTAGTTTGTGGATTAACTTAGAGAAATTTAATTGGTTGTTGAGTGTTGGTGGTTTGTCGGGAATGTGGAATTTCAAGAAGTTTATGGCATTTCTTTTAAAAGGAATGAGGATATCTGTTAGTTGAAAATGGCAGAGTTTTTGTAGCTGTAAAATACCCAAACCGGAGAGAGTTTCTACTGATTCTTCGTCATCACATTGACTATATAAGATGTTCCTGTTTTGGAATATGTAGATCCATGCATTTGATTGGTGCATAGGTATCAACATGTCGTTGATATTGCGGATTATTCGATGCTCGCAGTTAGGAGGATTTAAAGAGGTTTTCCGGAATAAGTTAAATAAACATCCAGCTTGGTTAGGAATGTGAGTCACTAGTTGGTCGTTTTTACATATAAATGTGGTTTCGTTTATCTCTACACAGTTTTTTTGAAATTGGGATTCGGTCATCTCGAAACTTCTTTGAGATCGAGTAGAGTTGGCAAAATAAACTGTATTGGATTGAATTAGGGAATATCCTCCGTTCTGTAAAGGGATCGGGATAATATATACTTTGTTCAATGTCACTGGATGATTCTCTAATAAAGGAATTACAATTTTTATTAGTATTTTCCCATGTTGTGGCTGAGAGTATACTTTTGTTGCCATTCTTATTAGTGGAAAAGAGTAATCCAAATTTTCATGAAGGATTTCCGTAGTTATATTTTTGTAAAGGTCTTCAAATTCTTTTAAAGGAATCATGAAAGGACTGAGCTCATGCCGACTTGCTGCTTCGAGGGTAAAAAATAGTTGGGTGGTATAGTCAGAAGATTTTTGTATTTCATTTAAAACGAATAAAGCTAATTCATTTATTTCGGTCTTCAAATTTAGATAACTGATTTCTTTTGTTTGGTTGTTTACTACCTCATTTAGGAGTTTATTGAATTTATTTGTTTTGTTTGCTAAATGATTGTATTGCCATGTTAAATTTGTAATGGTTTCACTTAGAATTTTGTTATTTGTTTGTAAGAGGGTAAGTTGTTGCTTACCTAAATTTATATGGTTTCTATTTTCTTTTGTAAGCTCGTCTAACTTGGCGTTGATTAAATCCGAATCTTCGTGATCCATGGTTCCAAATAAGAATTTGGTAATTTTCCCTCCTAGATCCAACAATCCTCTTTTATTTCGAGTTTTGGCTTGCGTTAGGAAATCAATATCACTCATTTTATTTTTTAATTTTCTGATTTGGCTATTTATTCCTTGTTTCCATTTGATGCAATTGCTTTCTGGGGTTATATCATTTACTTTTTGGCAAAGCGTTGTAATTGTGTCTTCACATGATTGTAGAAAAGAGAATAAGTCGTCCCACTTTGGTATTTCTATATTTTTTATAACTGTCCAGTGGTCACGAAATACCTTAATATTCCCAATATTTTCAAAGATAATCCCAGTTGAATTTAAATGGTGATTAATGACTGGCGAGCTTGCGGCTATGCTAATCAAGGTGGTGTAAATGATGATGAGCAATCGCATTCTGTGGAAAGTAGGATCTCTATTAGTTGAAAGGTTTTAAACGATTGTTGTGGACGCGAAATTTTCGCTTCCCTACTTTGATAGTGCTATTGACTGGACTATCGATTTGGACAATATTATAGGGTCCTAACCAATATGGGGAGAGTTTGTTTTTTCTAACTTCATCTTTAATTAGTACTTGATCACCTATTTGGTATTTTGACGTTTTTGCGCCTTTATCGTAGTATTTTTTTGAAATTTCCTTACTTTGGATTAAGTTTTCTCTTGCAATTTTGTGAGTTGTTTGAAGTTTATTCTTCAGGATAAGGGCGTAGTTTTCTGTGTTGTATACTGGTTGTGGTTCTCTTTTTAGGTTATTAGGGATTCTACCTCTAAACCCGAAAAGTAGTTCCATCGGAGTAAATTTGGTGGAAACGTGTACACTATTATTTCGAACGAACATTGCAGGTCTCAGGAATTCGTCCCATCTGGCAGGAGCTTCACCGGTAAAATTTCTAAGGTAGTCCGCTAGGCTTTTATGAGATCTTTCCAAGGATCCATTTGCTTGAGGGTGGTAGGCTGTGGTATTAATTTTTTTTATTTTTAAAATTTTGCACAGTTGTTTAAATATTTCTGACGTGAAATTACTTCCCCTATCCGTGACAAGGATTTTGGGAAGCGTATATCGACAGATTATTTCCTCAAAGAATTGTCTAGCTACTGTATTAGTGTCAATTGTTTCTAGGGGGACTGCGTCCATAAATTTTGTTAAATCATCCTCGAAGGTTAATATATATTTGTAGCCATTGCATGTTTCTGGTAGTGGGCCAACTATATCTAGATAAACCTTGTCGAAGGGTTTGTTTGGCGTATCTGTTATCATCATGGGTAGCTTAGTTTGTGTACTTGTTTTGTTTTGTTGGCATTTTTTACATTTGCGGAGATACGCTCTGATGTGTTTTTGCATTTTTTTCCATTTGAAATCCCTTCTAATTTGTCGGTATGTCTTGAAAAAACCTAGGTGGCCTCCTAGAGGGAGGTCATGATAGTCCTTAAGAATGGTTTGTATTTCTTGTGGGCTAGTTAGTTCTTCAGCTTTGTCTTCATCAATTTGTTCTGCAACGTTTACCGGGTTTTGAACAGGGCTTTCGGTAGCTCTTTCCTTTTCATTTTGATTTTCTATTTCCAATTTCTGGTTTCTACTTTGATTTCTGGTGGTGACGAGACAGGTTGATTCTTTTTGTGCAGGTATCCGACTTAAAGCATCAGCATTTGTATTGGTTTTTCCCATTTTATTATCGATATTGAAATCATATTCTGAAAGTTTGCTCCAGAGCCGTATGATTCTGCTAGTAGAATCTTTAATACGGATAGCCCCTCTTAAAGGCTTATGATCGGTGTAGATGGTGAAAGGGCGACCGTACAGATAACATCTGAAGTTTTTAACCGCCCAAACGATAGTTAATAGTTCTCGTTCTATTGTGGAGTAGTTTTGCTCAGCTTTGTTTAAACTACGACTTGCATATGCGATTGGTCTGTCTTGACCTAATGGTCCCTGTGATAGAACAGCTCCAAGCGCTTCTCCACTTGCGTCGGTAGTGAGTATGAAATCTTTAGTAAAATCGGGATAGACCAAAATGGGGGTTGAAATGAGTGATTCCTTCAGTTTATTAAAAGCTTTGTTGGCCTCGTGACTCCAGTTGTAGGTTTTGTCTTTTGTAGAAATTGTGTTAAAGGTTTCGCAATCTTTGAGAAATTTGGTATAAATTTTCGATAGTAGTTCGCAAATCCCAGAAATGACTGTACTTGTTTGATGGTTTTAGGGATTGGATAGTTTTCTACACATTTTACTCTATTGTGATCGGGTGTTACTCCATCTATTGTACATCTGTGTCCTAAATATATTATTTCCTTTTTTAAGAAATTGCATTTCTCTGGATTTAACTTTAGTCCATGGGCACGGATTCTGTTTAGCACAGCGTGGATCTTAGACTGATGTTCATTGAGATTTCGTGCAAAAATGACAACATCATCTAGGTATACCCAACAAGAGATTCCTTGAAGTCCGGTTAGAGCATAATTCATCAATCGTTGAAAAGTAGCTGGGGCATTTTTTTGACCAAATGGCATTCGTTTAAATTGGTAAAGTTCGAAGTTTGTTGAAAAAGCTGTTTTTTCTTTGTCCTTTTCTTCTACTTTTATCTGATGGTAGCCACTAGCTAAGTCTAATGGGGAAAAATACCTTGAATGTCCCAACTGGTCCAGAATATCTTCTATTCTAGGCAGTGGATAAGCGTCTCCTATTGTGACATTGTTTATTTTTCGGTAATCTACTACAACTCGCCAGCGTTTCTGCCCATCAGGTCCTGGTTTTTTGGGGACTACTAAGAGTGGGGAATTCCATGGGCTATTACTTGGTTCGATGATTTTTTCATCCAGCATCCTTTCAATTTCTTGTTTGATTACTTCTCTGTGTTTTTCCGGGAGACGGTACATTTTTTGGTTTATTGCCTGTTGATTATCTTTGACATTTATTGTGTGCTCTACATTGTTTGTGAAGCTTAATTTTTCTCCCGTGAGGTGAAAGACATCCTGGAATTTTGCGATTGTTGATTGCAATTCAGCTTTTTCTTCTTTATTTAAACTTTTGTCTATTTCTATAACTTTCAAAATTTCCGCAAGTCTTCTGTTTTCTTTATTCTGTATAAACAGTACATTATTATTTAAGTTTTTAGTACTGATGCATTTTTGATCAGCATCTTCGACATTATTTAGATGGTATACATTGAAATCGTTCAGGTGGACTAGCTTAGGGGAGTATTTTTGCAGTTTTATGTTATTATTTGTCGTGTTTAGTATCGTTATTACTGATTTACCTGATTTGGATTGAACTATTGTGTACCCCGTGTATACTCCGTCTTGAATTTCTTCGTTCAAACAGAGCATTTCAGTGGAGCTGCTAACATTGATTCCACATTGGTGGCTGATCGCGGTGATAATTCTATAGTGGAGGAATAAGTCAGATCTGGCTCACCAGTAGGTCTTAACATTTTTCCTTCCATTTTTTGGCTCTGGTGTAATTTAGTATTTTTAGTTTTTTGTTCCGAATCCACTAATATGTTCGGTGCATTATTTTGACCTTTTATAACATTTCGGGAATTTTCCTTTTTATTAGTGAAGTTTAGTGGAATAGGGGTTTCAACATTATTTACTTCCGTGCGAGGAAATTTCAGTAGTCTATTTGGACCTTTCACATTGCAGTTTTTGGATAAAAAATCATTGCCCAAAAGTCCATCAGCAGAAAGGTCTAAATTTTTTATTACTTGAAATTCACAGTTTAACAGGCTATTTTCGGAGATTTTAATTTTGCCTGTACAGCTGCCTAGAGTGAATATTTCGCTATTTAATGTTTTTAAAGTCATGGTTTTATCGTTGTTAATTGCTATATCTTCTTTTAGTGTACTTTTTTTTAATATACTTATGTCAGCTCCAGTATCAATTATAAAAGTTGTGTTTTTATTTTTATTAATATCTAAAGGAAGTGTGACTATTGGAATACTAGAGTTTGATATACACCCTTTATTGTAGTGTCTTAGAGGCTGGTCGGGGTGTTCGCGACTGCCTCTTTGGAGTTTTCCGCTTCGAGGGTTTTTAGTTGTTTTTCTAATTGAAATTTCTCCCATCTTTCTTTAGCGTATTAAGAGTTTTCGTCGTGCCCCCGTTGCAGGCAGAAATTACAAGGGTCACTTTGGTTTATATGGTATATGTTTCTATTGTCTTTAGTTTGGAACTCATTAAAATTCGGGTTGTACTTGTTTTCATTTTTATGTCTGTCTACTCGTTTTTGACAGTTTTCATATTTATGGCCCATCATTTTACAGATATTTCAAAAGGTTTGTCTTTTTCGGCATTCATTAAAGGTATGTCCTGTACGTTTGCAGAAAGTACAACTTAGTTCTTTATTATTATGTGTGGCGTCCATTGGGTTTCTGTTGTTATATTGGTTAGGATAATTTAAATTTTGGTTTGATGTTAATGTAGTGTTAGGTAACAACGGTGGTGTGGCATATTGAGTGAAAGGTAGATTAGGTATTGTTGTAAAGTTATTCTGGAACATATATATTTCGGTTTCCTCTAATCTTAAAACTTTTTCTTTTAAACCGGTTAAAGTGTTTTCGGTTTGTTGCAGAAGGTGAAATTTGTGGTTTGGATTCAGAATCCCTAACTTAAAGCTATGTACTGCCGTTTCTTCTAATTCTAATTTTATTGCGTCTATTCCGTCTAGGTATTTTTCTCTTGCTTGTTCGATGCAATCATTCAAGAGATGGCTAACTCTAGTAAAATAAGAAGACAGGGTTTCTCTTGGGGTCTGTTGTACTGTTCTTAATTCATTATTAAGGGTTATATAAGATCGTTTCTGTATCAAATTTTGAGTAAGAAATTTTTTTAATGTCTCTATATTTTCAAAGTCAAGGTTTTGAGCTATTTCCAGGGCACGTCCTCGAAAACGTGTGGGTATAAGTTATAAAAACAAACGTTGATCTTCCTCCGAATTCAAGCTATCGTATGCTAACCGAGAACAAGTAAGGAATGCACAAAGCTGATTTTGTAGACCGGGACCTTTTTCGCCGGTTAATAAAGGGACATTATTGAATAAAATCGAACTTATACTATTTATTTTAGTACTATTACTATTGGTTATAATATTATTAATACTAATGTCTAACCTTAATTCTGGTTTTGATGGTCCTTCTTTTACTGTGGCTGATGTCTTTTTCACTTCTGTTGCTGCTGAAATTGTTTGTAGAATGGTTGTTGTAGTTGTTAGTGCTGAAGTGGTTTGCGGGATGGGTGTTGTAGCTGCTGATGATGCTGTAGTTGAAGATGTTGTTACTTCTGATGCTGGTATCAACTTTGTCGTGGGTTTTTGTATAGTGTTTATGGGTGTTGATTTTATTTCTGATGATCCAGATACTAGTTTTGCTGGTATTGATTTTGTCTCCCTTGGATATAATCTGCCGTATCGCAGATCTACTAAAGACAGTCTTGTAGGTGATATTTGTTGTTGTAGCCTTTGATTTTGTTCCTTCTTAGTTTCCTTTGTATCAGGCGTAGAGACTACTAAAGGTGCTTCTTTCAAATTTCCCGTTGGCGGAAGTTCTGGCGATGGTGTTGACTCTTCGCTAGTAGGACTTGTTATTTCAAAGCTGAACGAGTCTATTTTCTTAATGAATTTACCCAAACTTTTGTTTAATGGTAGTTTGGGTAAGTTTTTTTCTGTCATCAAAATATTTAAATTTAAAATGTTAATTTAAAAATGTTATAATTCACTTTTAGATAAAAATATCACCGATATATTTTGTAAATTTTTTATTATTCACTGTTTATTTAAATTGGAGTGGTTCGGTAAACCTGGCTGCGCCAAATGTTAGATTTGATTTTTCATTTATTTAAAGTTATTTCTGTTGATGTTATTTGATTTTTACTTTAATGTTAAATTAAACTCTTTATTTAAGGTTGTTTTTACTTTGTTTTTATTTTCACAATACTTATTTTAACTTAACTTGGAACAATGTTTAAAATTAAAAGTAGTACTACAAAACCTTACTAATAAAACTAACTTTCAGGACTAAGTTCCTACTAAGAATTCACTCAAACTACTCACTTGACTAAATAACACTTACTCACTAAACTTCTACCAAAAAACTACTCTTTAAATTACTACCTATTTTCTTATATACTAATTAATCTTATTTCCTATTAAGTGTTTTATTTTATTAATAATATTGACGCTTAAATTTACCGGAAGAATTTCCAACTTCGCGAAACACATACCTTTGACAATAAAGCAGGTGTTTCGCGAAATTAGGCAACTTCCGCGATGGCTTGCAGATTATTTGAAGAATTTACGCAAGACATCGAAGAGTTTACATTTCGGTAAATTGCATGAAACATGCAGGTGCTAAACTTCCGCATGTTTCATACAATTTTGTAATATTATTTTGTAACCTAACATTAAAATGCATGAAACATGCAGGTGTTAAACTTCCGCATGTTTCATACAATTTTAGAATATTATTTTGCAACCCAACAGGGGTACATTTTACCCCCTTAAAGTGAATGTCAGCAGATAAAAAAAACACGGGTCTCTTAGTTTTTGATGTACTACAACATATCCGAGTTTCAAAAAAAATCGATGAGTTTGGGTTGAGGAACCTTCCTCGTTAGCTGATTTCGTAGTAACCGATAAGAGAAATGAACATACAAGAAGGCTTTGAACTAAAAAAGCTTCTTTTTATAAAACTTTTTGTTTAAAATTATTCTGTCTTGTTTTTTTAACACTTCTACTTCAAAATTATTCTGCGTTTTATTTAAAAAAATAAAAAGTCCTTTTATAAAAAAATTATTCAATTAAAAATTTGAAAAAATTCTTCAAAGTCTTTTCAAGTACAGTTTTTTTTAGTATCGGCCGATCGTACTTGAAAAGATTTTCTCTGATTTGAGAAAAAGTCAAAGTTTTGGCCAGGTCTTAACCTACCTGCAAAAACAACCCAACTCAACTCTTTCTTTGCACAAGCCTTTCTTTTATACTTTTAGTTTTTGATTGTGTCGGCCAAAATTTATTGTCAATAATTTTTTTGTCAAAAATTAATTTCCTCTAATTTTGTTTCCGTTCATGAGACTTTGTACCTTGTTAATCTTTATACTTAACCCTAGACTCAGGGGCGGATTTATGTATAGGCTAAGTAGGCTGCAGCCTAGGGCGCCAAATTTTGGGCTACTTATGAGGGCGGAAAATTTTTGAAAAAAAAAATATTTTATAATAAAGCAAAAATTATTATGATTCGATAAATACCGCAATATCTCTCAATTTTCAATTTACAATAAATAAATGAAAAATCGTTTCTATAATTTCCCAAGTATTCTTGATTTTTACGTCAGTTTTATTTTATGATAAAGGCGGTATGAGCTCTAAACCCTAGGGCGCCAAAATCCTAAATCCGCCCCTGCCGAGACTTAAACCTAAATCAAACTTAAACTTTCAATAGATCTTAAGTCTTGACAAAATCATAATTATATTGTATATGATTTTAGTGTAGGCACATATACCAATTTTTAGTATATGTACCTACATACATACGTATGTGCTTTTTGGAGAAAAAAGCGAAAAACGTCAAAAAATGCCCGAGATTTTTACGAACGGTCCTACTTAAAAATTTTTTTCTCCACCATTTGTTACTATTTTTAAGTTTTTTTTTTTTTTTTAATTAAGTAATATTTTTTGACGTTTTTCGCTTTTTTCTCAAAAAGGCACCCTTATAATTTCTTTTTTTAATTTTATTTTCTTAAACTACAAGTGTTTTCCAACAGAAAGTTGCTACGTTATAATGGCCTACCTGTTTTCTATAGTGCAATGAAAATCGATTAAAGTGAGCCTTTCCCTATAATTTAATAAGAATTTTCTTTATTTTTACCCTAGAAAAAAGTCCAAAGCGGTTAGATTTGGAGATTTTTGAGGCCAAACTACAGGTCTACCTCCACTTATCCATTTATAAAAGTGTTTGTAAAGATACTGAAGAAATGAGGCCAAAAAGAACCGGAAAACCGTGTAACCGGAGACTTGTAGGAATCATCAGCTCTTCTAATAAATCTACAAAACTATTTTGAAGAAATTTTGCAAAATTTAATGAATTCATAACCTGAGGTAGTTCAAAAAAGCAATCAGGATGAATGAGGCTTCTTTTACATAGATGGGCTAGAGAAAACCCACATGCTATTCGGCCTTCAAGATTTCAGCACCAATTTTCCATCAATGAACGGGCAGCTATGATAGATGATCGAATGATTGGTTCTTTGAACTATCTCAGGTTATGAATTCATTAAATTTTGCAAAATTTCTTCAAAATAGTTTTGTAGATTTATTAGAAGAGCTGATGATTCCTACAAGTCTCCGGTTACACGGTTTTCCGGTTCTTTTTGGCCTCATTTCTTCAGTATCTTTACAAACACTTTTATAAATGGATAAGTGGAGGTAGACCTGTAGTTTGGCCTCAAAAATCTCCAAATCTAACCGCTTTGGACTTTTTTCTAGGGTAAAAATAAAGAAAATTCTTATTAAATTATAGGGAAAGGCTCACTTTAATCGATTTTCATTGCACTATAGAAAACAGGTAGGCCATTATAACGTAGCAACTTTCTGTTGGAAAACACTTGTAGTTTAAGAAAATAAAATTAAAAAAAAGAAATTATAAGGGTGCCTTTTTGAGAAAAAAGCGAAAAACGTCAAAAAATATTACTTAATTAAAAAAAAAAAAAAAACTTAAAAATAGTAACAAATGGTGGAGAAAAAAATTTTTAAGTAGGACCGTTCGTAAAAATCTCGGGCATTTTTTGACGTTTTTCGCTTTTTTCTCCAAAAAGCACATACGTATGTATGTAGGTACATATACTAAAAATTGGTATATGTGCCTACACTAAAATCATATACAATATAATTATGATTTTGTCAAGACTTAAGATCTATTGAAAGTTTAAGTTTGATTTAGGTTTAAGTCAATTTTCTTATTTTTAGTAAATTCTTGTTTTTTATGGTTTTACTATAAAGCCTTGTACAGATCAAAGCGAATTTTATTTGCCATAGCCATAGCTAGAAGGAAAATGTTTGTTTCAAGAGGATCATTTATGACACTTTATGGCCTTCAAAATTTTTGTTGTATTTGAAATTTCAGTTTTACTTTAAATTTTTGTTGTGAATTTTCCGCCTTTTATTGAGCCCATGAAAATCAAAGATCCCTGAAATTGTGCATTTTTTATATAGGTGTATATTAAACATATTTCTTCTTAGTAAATCCTTGTTTTTTATGGTTTTACTTTTAAGACTGAATTTTCAGCCTTTTATTGAGCGCATAAAAATCAAAGGTCACTGAAATTGTGCATTTTTTTATATACATAGGTGAATATTAAACTTATTTCTTTTAAGTTACAAATAATTTTATTGCAATGCACATCTTCAATTTAAGGATTAGCTGACTATATAAATATTTTGAATTTTGAAAAATGTGTTTAGTTAAACGGTAAGCGCGGGTGAAGAAAATTGTGTTTAAATTGTGGTTTTTGCAATTTGTTTATAGTATTTTTAATTTGTACAAATTTTTGTGTCAGAGTACTTTTTCTAACAATTTGTTTATAGTGTTTTTGGTTTGTCGACATTTTTGTGTCAGAGTACTTTTTCTAACAATTTGTTTATAGTGTTTTTAGTTTGTCGACATTTCTGTGTCAGAGTAATTTTTTTAACAATTTGTTTATAGTGTTTTTGGTTTGTCGACATTTTTGTGTCAGAGTACTTTTTTTAACAATTTGTTTATAGTGTTTTTGGTTTGTCGACATTTTTGTGTCAGAGTACTTTTTTTAACAATTTGATTATGGTGTTTCTGGTTTGTCGACATTTTTGTGTCATAGTACTTTTTTTAACAATTTGTTTATAGTGTTTTTGGTTTGTCCACATTTTTTTGTCAGAGTACTTTTTTTAACAATTTGTTTATAGTGTTTTTGGTTTGTCCAACTTTTTGTGTCAGAGTACTTTTTTTAACAATTTGTTTATAGTGTTTTTGGTTTGTCGACATTTTTGTGTCAGAGTACTTTTTTAACAATTTGTTTATATAGTGTTTTTGGTTTGTCGACATTTTTGTGTCAGAGTACTTTTTTTAACAATTTGTTTATAGTGTTTTTGGTTTGTCAACATTTTTGTGTCATAGTACTTTTTTTAACAATTTGCTTATAGTGTTTTTGGTTTGTCGACATTTTTGTGTCAGAGTACTTTTTTTAACAATTTGTTTATAGTGTTTTTGGTTTGTCGACATTTTTGTGTCAGAGTACTTTTTTTAACAATTTGTTTATAGTGTTTTTGCTTTGTCCACATTTTTGTGTCAGAGTACTTTTTTTAACAATTTGTTTATAGTGTTTTTAATTTGTACAAATTCTTGTGTCAGAGTACTTTTTTTAAAAATTTGCTTATAGTGTTTTCAGTTTGTACAAATTTTTGTGGCAGAGTACTTTTTTAACAATTTATTTATAGTGTTTTTAATTTGTACAAATTTTTTTATTTTATGGTTTTACCCATTTTGCATTGCATTTCGGTATTTGTTTTGAAATCGTTTGGAGTGAAAGTTTTTTGGAAAAAAAATTAGTGAAAAATTTATCTAAATTTTTGTGTTTTTCTAAAACATTATTATATATATTATATATATATTACTTTTTCTATGTACGTTCTGTGGACACATTTTTGTTTGTTTTGAAACATACTTTTTTTAGTGTTAAGTTAGTTTAAATCACGGAAGACAGTATAAAAAATGGATTCTTTTATACAAGGTGGTGCTGGGCGTCCTCCTAAGAAAACCGGTTCCAAAATAAGGAGTCTTTTTAATTTGACTAATCAAAGCTTAATAGTTAGAGGTAATTTCCATCAGGAGAATGAACGCTTTGGTGATCAAGCGGGATCCCAGTGTATGGCGATAGCATGTGTTGATGCATTTGATAATCATCATGATAAATCTATGTTAAAAATATCTTATATGAAATCAAATCACCCAACGGATGATGCAAGCGATAGTACTAAAGATGATGAAACACTATCGAAATATATCTGTGGAGATTACCGAAGACCTCCGCTGGGACATTCAATTTATTGTCATGAAGGAGATGGAGCATGTAACTCATTACTTTTATTTTTTCGACGTGCTGCACCGCACTTTCCAAGTATTCGTTATTTAGTTAAAATGATTTATTTGATTCAAAGTTGTTTGGTAGAAGTGCGAATCTTGACTGAGATTCTTGAAAAAAGTGATTTTAATGAAATGTTAAACTTTGCTAATACGCGCATTAAATTAAATTCAACCCACTTTATCGTTGAAATGAATTCATTTAAAGAAGAAAATGAAATAATAAATAAGTATCAAATAGCCTTTCAAAAGCTACACAAAATTGAAATGGATCAGCCATGTCATATTTGTTTTTGTTTTATGAAACTTTGCTGTCTTAAAAATTTGCGAGTAATTCCTAATGATTGGCTTAGTAAAGATATTATTTTTCAACTCAGAAGTTATCATGATATGCATCAAAATGAATTTTCTTCAAAAATATCAAATAAAAAAATGTGCATTTACTGCTATACAAAAGTTCATCAAAATATTATGCCTCCTATTTGTGTACTGAGCAATTTGAATTTCAAACCCATCCCCAAGTGTATAAGCGAACTAAGTGAGCTTGAAAAAATTTTAATACAAAGAGCAAAAGCATTTCCCTGATTCCCTGATCTTTTTTGTCATGGTGAAAATGGTCAAAATAAAAAAAGAAAAGAAAAATTGCAGCCTGGAGAGTTTGCAAAAGCTGTATTAAAATCCTGTGATCCAAGGTTTCGATTAAATTCTCAATATTTATTTTTTTTATTGAATCAGACCAATCTGAGACAGCTAAATGCTGAAATTTTTCATAAATTAAACATAACATCAAATACAGAGGTTTTAAATAAAATACAATTCATTGAAATGATTAATAATGGGGATTTAGAAAAAAATTTATCAAGTTTTTTTCAACGCTTAAGAAATACACAACAGTATTGGTCAAAATATCAGAGTAACTTAAGCTGTATGATTGCTAACTATGGACCAGCAACATTTTTCTTAACACTCAGTCCAAGTGAATTTCATTGGGATGATTTGAAAAATTTTTTATGTGAAATTAACAATATCGATACAAATATAATATCTCTGAATAAATTAATTTCAATAGATCCCGTAGGCACTTCTTTGTTTATAGATTTAAAATTTAAAGCAATTTTGGCATTTATAACCCACCCAGAGGGACCTTTAGGCAATGTTATTCATTATGGTTGGCGTCGTGAGTGCCAATCACATGGTCTACAACATTTTCATTTATTATTATGGGTTAAAGATGCTCCTATCGTAGACAAAAATAGCCCAGAAGAAGTAGCAGAATTTATAAACAAATATATTACATGTTGAATCCCTGATAAAGATAGTTTTCCTACGCTTTAAAACGTGTACAAAGCTATCAAATGCACTATGATAATAGTTATTGTTGGAGAAAAAAAACACTTAAAAAAATCGTATGGTTACAGTATGTAGATTTGGCTTCCCCCGAGCAATAAGTGATCAATTAATACTGAGAAATGTTTCAGAATCTATTATCGGTCCTAGAAAATTAAAAAACACCCGCTTATATGATTTGCCAAGATCAGAGAATGAAGTCAGAGTAAATGATTATAATGCAGCTATTTTACTAGCATGGTGTGGTAATATGGATATTCAATTTATTGGTGAAAATCAACATTGTTGACTACATACATTACTAAATATCAAACAAAAGCTGAAAAAACATTGGCTTCTGATGATTTCAGTGATTTTCTTAGTAATTATTCGATAGCTAGAACTTTGCTTTGAGATCACTTAACAACCGAGAATGTGGTGCTTTAGAAACAGCTGACAAATTATTACAAATCCCCTTATTTCGTACAGATCCTGCAACCACAATCGAATTCTTAGATGTTCGTATAATGAGAGCTCGTAAGCTTAAAAATAAAGAATCATTGGCATTGTTGCCTGAAAATGATACAAATATATTCTGCCCAAACTGGATTGTAGACCATTATCCAAATCGACCGAGGGTAACAGAAGTGGATAGTATGTGCCTCTTTGACTTTTCAAGGTGGTTTGATATTATCAACGCTCAACCGGAAAACAGATCAACCATTTACTTTCAATATGGGAAAAAATTTTTAAGGAAAAGGAACACGCCACATTTGATTCAATACTATCTTAAAAATTGCAAAAAGAGCCAGAATCATATTATTATAGTTTACTACTTTTATATAAGCCTTGGCGAAACTTAAATGAATTAAAATGTTGCATGGAAAGCTATGAACTTGCATTTAAAAGCTGTAAAGATGAACTTGTTGAATCAATAAAGTACCATCATTTTAAAGAAAAAATCCAGTTGGCACGAGATGAAATGACAGAAAAAGTTGCAAAAAGATAAGAATTTGAAAATGTTAATGCTAATATAGAAGAACCTAATATTGTTGATTTTATTAAAACTTTTGATGAGCTTCAAGAAATGAAAAATTTAGTAAAAAATACTGATGAAATTTCACTAGAAGAAGAAATACGAAATCTTAATATTGATCAAAAAAGAGTATTTGATGAAATAGTTAGTGTTGTAAAAACTTATTGTACTGAAATAGATAACTTTGACGGCAGCTCAAACTTAAATAACGTTCGTTTGTGTCTAACAATACCATATGTTTAGTTGCAAGAAATAATCAATGCATCGCAATAAATAATGCAATGATGAAATTGAGGCAAAACATTTGCTCAAAAAGAGAAACCAATAAAATCTCTTAAAAAACTAGGTGAAAGTGGCAACAAAACAGCTGGTTTAGAAGAGGAACTTCATGTCAAAATTGGGGCTAGGGTAATGTTATTTCGCAACATTGAAATTGAATCTGTAAAAGGCAATGTGTATGTTGTACGAAAGCAATTCCCAATCCGTTTGGCATATGCTATAACAATTCATAAAAGCCAGGGAATTACTTTACAAAATTCTATAGTTGATATTGGTGACAGTATTTTTTCAAGTGGACAAGCTTATGTAGCACTATCCCGAGTGACTAGCTTGAGTGGTATTAAATTTATAAATTTAAATCCAGTTAGTATAAAAGCAGAGGTTAACGCTATTATAGAGTACAATCGGCTTAGAGAAAAGAATAAACCTAATATAAAAAAAATTAATGTTCACCAAAGTAAGAATAAAAGTTTTCATGATAAGAATGTTTTTTATATACATAAATTGCGGCAAGAAATAGACTGGGTTAAAGAAATTCAAGTTAATCAAAAGTCTAAGGAAACTAGGTATAATACACAAACTCTTGAAAGCATACATGGTTTTATTAATTTAAGTAATTGTTGCTGGGCGAATTCGACGTTTCAATGTTTGTTAAATATAAATTCAATATACAATACTATTCTTCTAGGACCTTCAAGTCTTTTGAAAGATATTTTCTTGGATTACAAAAATGCTTTACTTGGTGCATTAGATTTGGCACCTATTCGAAGATTGTTTTCAGCTACATTTGCAATGGGTGAACAGCAAGATTGCGCACAATTTTTAATGGAACTATTCAATAAATTTCCAGTTCTAAGATTTGATTGTGGGTTCACTCTAGCTCTAAATGACAAATGTATTAATGATTGCAAGGCAAGCATAAAAACTAATAAGCAACTGAATAATCCAAGTTTTTTTTTATATTTACCGGAAAAAAGAATTTGCATCATTCATGAATTAATTGAATATAATTTTTCTTGGAAAAATATTGATAATATTTGTTGCACGTATTGTAATGGAAATATGATAACATCTCGAAAGATTGAAAACCCTGGAAATGTTTTAATATTTTCATTACAACTAGCAAAAAGAAATGGAGTTGACAAAATAAATAATTTTAAATTAAATGGCGTACCTCAAGTAGAACTTAAATTTGGGGAAAAATTGTATGTTTTTTCTGGTGCAATTTTTCATCATGGTCATCTTCTACTTAGCAATAGTAATCACTACACAGCTGTGCTACGTAAAGGAAATATGTTTGTGAGAGCTAATGACACAATTTTTGAATTTTGTAAATGGCCTCGTAGTAGTAAAGACGCCTATATTTTATTTTATGTTCAAAAAACAATGTAATTCATCTAAAATAATATTAAATGAATAAAACTAAAAGCTATTTTATTAAAAATTTCAAGTTTTAGTTAATTAATAAGGAAACAAAGTATTCGAAAAGTGAACATAATTTTTTAATAAATAATAAATCTGTCTGTATAATATTTTTTTAAATTTTTTGAATGAATAACCAGAAAAAATCGATTTAAATTCATCTACTAATAGGACAGGTACACTTGCTGATCAACGAAATAAACTCGTTTCAGTCGCTATTAGGCTCTTTATTCTCCTATTTTCATATTGAGATTATAGTATGCTAAAAAAAAAAATAAAAATTTGGGAGCACAATTATTTTAATAAAATTATTTCTAACGAAGGCTATCTCCGATTCTTTTACATGGGTATATTTGGTTTTGCCTAGTTTGAGGCAGTAACTAATTGAAAAATTCTCTGTTCTGAAATTATTTTTCGCAAACCGAAAATCTTATCTCTAATAGTGCGCTTTCACTGACCTTAGTACTTAGTATTTAGTACTTTTTTAAAAGTATTTTGATTGGAAATCTCTAGCTTAGTTTTTAAATATGTTAATAATAATTATTGAGTAGGTACTAGGCACTAAGTTCAGTGAAAACGCACTATTATTTGAGAAATAAACTAGATATTTCCCATAAAAATACTTTTAAAAAAGTACTAAATACTAAGTACTAAGGTCAGTGAAAACGCACTATTACATTGACAATATGGAAGTATACGAACAATACGAACAAGTGATATCACAAAATTCAAAAGCAAATAAAACTAAAACGCGAATTTCGCCAGATATAAGCTATATGCTTAATAATTAACTGTAATGTCCTCTAAATAATATCTGTTTTTTAAGAAATTCGATCGAGCCGTTTTCGCGTAGCTTTGGGGCAAGTGGTGAATTTTGATGTTTTTTTTGGCTAAATTTTACAAAAATTCGAATATCTCAGTTGTTAAAAGTGATAGAAACTATATTGAACATTTTTTTGAAAGGTAAAATTTTATGCTTTAAAACGCTGTATAAAATTTTAATATGTATAATATATTAGCTCAAATAAAAATCTAGGGCTTAAATACGTGCTCAAGCAAAAAATCAGTTGAATTAATGTTTATGCTGTACATTATTTGATTAAACATGATGTTCACTATAACATGTAAAAATTTTAAGAAATTTGATCAAGCCATTTCCTTGCAATTGTAAAAAAACTGAAAAATTGTAAAATTTTTTTGGACGGTGTATTCAAAGTATTGCCACATTTTTAACGATAGAAAAATTTTAACAAATTAATTTTAAAAAAAGTGCTTAGCTTTTAATTAAAGTAATTGATTTTTATGTAAAATGAATAGTAATTGAGATATTGCTTTTTTTAAAAAATGGAATTTTTCAAAATAGCAAAAGCTTTTAAGTCCCATAACTTGCTTAAAGCTTTAAATATAAAAACCATTAAAGCTTTTTTTTTTAAATTTAAGAGTAATTTAAACTTGTCATACAAACCTTATGTAAAATGTTGCTCATTCTTCAAATATTAAAATATTTGCATTTTCTGCAAAATTAAAACTTGGCACCTACACGTAACTACGAATTTTTCCGAAATTAAATTTATATGAGCCTATTTACATAAAATATTGGCTTAAAACTGATAGTTTTCTTAAAAGCTCAAATGCAAGATTTTTGAGTAACTTTGCAAAATGTGAAAAATTATTTAAGGTAAATTCCGCTAAATTTCAACTATCTCTCTAATTAGCAAATGTGATTTTTTTTTTTTCAAAAATACAAAAGAAAAAATGTTAAGCTTTAAAATGAAGTATATTTCGTATATTGCATAAAAATTAGCTGAGATATGGGCTTGGAAGCATAACCAAATTTTCAAAGTTCAATGGCCCTTACGAGACACTAGGGAAAAAAATTGATTGTTTGCAAACTGATTTTTATCCGCATTTACTTTTTCTTTCGAACCATGCCTTTTTTTTAAAGCTTTTTTGATGGGCCGTACATTTCGAAAAAATGAGAGCTTAAATTATTTTCGCTTAAGCTTGATCCAAAATTTTTCAAACCCTTATAACTTTTGTATTTAGGTATTAACCGATCATAAAGATTGACCCCTCAAAAGTTTTTAATACCCTAAGCTTTTTAGCGTTATAATTTTTTTACCAATAATTTGCACTAAATAGCTCAAAAATGGAAAAAACCAAAAGTTCAAAATGGGCCATAACTCTGAAAATTCGTGGAATTTGAAAATTATTAAAATCAATTTTTCTTTCCATTTTATAATCCTCTCAATTTCAATCATTACTTTTAAGCCAATATGCACAGTTTCTAAAAACCCAAAAAAACTCAATTTGCTGTGTATATAGGAGTGTCGTTATATTTCGAATTATTTTCGATTATCATTGCGTCACTCCGGAGACTGCCATCTCTTGTGGTTGGTTTTTGCTTATAAATTTGTAAAACTTTGAACATTTGCCTCAATTAGCAAATAATAAAATAAAATTAACATTGTAAAATTCTTCAGACTTCGTTTTTATTCCCGGTATCGTTTTAACTTCGTTTTTGTTCTATTATTAAAAAGCAAAAATTTAAAAATAATAACAAATGGCGGATTTCTAAGTAGAGCCGTTGTTAAAAATGTTGGACATTTTTTGAGGTTTTTTGCTTTTGTCTTTAAAAAACACCAACATAAGTTGCTTTTTTTAATTTTTTTAAACTACAAATTTTTTCCAAATTAAGAATTAGTACATAGCCTAACTGTTCTCCACAGTGCAATAAAGGTCTGACAAAATGAGCCTTTCCCGATTGTTAAAAATTTCTACCTGACTATCTTTAAGGGCTTATCATTATTTTCATACACAGGTAAAATAACTGTTTTTGAATATAAGCATAAGATAGGGTTTTAAATTAGTTTAGTGGAAAATACGATTAAAATCAGTAAGATAACTTACTATCAAGAATTTTTGTTTTTCGTGCTAAATATTTTAAAATATAGACCCAAAGAAGTGCAGTAAAGTTGCAGATATGCATTTCATTTATAGTTTTTGCAACGGGATGCTAGAGCCTGCTGCTCTAGTCAGTATAGGAAAAAGTGTCTAAGAAGAAGACTTTAATTATATAGCTTACATTGCATTAAAAGTTTGAAAATTTGCACTTTTTCATAAAATAAAGAAAAAATACAAAACTAGTATCACATACAATGTAATACATTTGGAGACAATGTCTGTAGTCAACAGGAAATTTTATAGTCATCAGACTTAACATAAACAAATATGATACATTGTTGAATTCTTAGATGTTCGTATAATGAGAGCTCGTAAGCTTAAAAATAAAGAATCATTGGCATTGTTGCCTGAAAATGATACAAATATATTCTGCCCAAACTGGATTGTAGACCATTATCCAAATCGACCGAGGGTAACAGAAGTGGATAGTATGTGCCTCTTTGACTTTTCAAGGTGGTTTGATATTATCAACGCTCAACCGGAAAACAGATCAACCATTTACTTTCAATATGGGAAAAAATTTTTAAGGAAAAGGAACACGCCCCATTTGATTCAATACTATCTTAAAAATTGCAAAAAGAGCCAGAATCATATTATTATAGTTTACTACTTTTATATAAGCCTTGGCGAAACTTAAATGAATTAAAATGTTGCATGGAAAGCTATGAACTTGCATTTAAAAGCTGTAAAGATGAACTTGTTGAATCAATAAAGTACCATCATTTTAAAGAAAAAATCCAGTTGGCACGAGATGAAATGACAGAAAAAGTTGCAAAAAGATAAGAATTTGAAAATGTTAATGCTAATATAGAAGAACCTAATATTGTTGATTTTATTAAAACTTTTGATGAGCTTCAAGAAATGAAAAATTTAGTAAAAAATACTGATGAAATTTCACTAGAAGAAGAAATACGAAATCTTAATATTGATCAAAAAAGAGTATTTGATGAAATAGTTAGTGTTGTAAAAACTTATTGTACTGAAATAGATAACTTTGACGGCAGCTCAAACTTAAATAACGTTCGTTTGTGTCTAACAATACCATATGTTTAGTTGCAAGAAATAATCAATGCATCGCAATAAATAATGCAATGATGAAATTGAGGCAAAACATTTGCTCAAAAAGAGAAACCAATAAAATCTCTTAAAAAACTAGGTGAAAGTGGCAACAAAACAGCTGGTTTAGAAGAGGAACTTCATGTCAAAATTGGGGCTAGGGTAATGTTATTTCGCAACATTGAAATTGAATCTGTAAAAGGCAATGTGTATGTTGTACGAAAGCAATTCCCAATCCGTTTGGCATATGCTATAACAATTCATAAAAGCCAGGGAATTACTTTACAAAATTCTATAGTTGATATTGGTGACAGTATTTTTTCAAGTGGACAAGCTTATGTAGCACTATCCCGAGTGACTAGCTTGAGTGGTATTAAATTTATAAATTTAAATCCAGTTAGTATAAAAGCAGAGGTTAACGCTATTATAGAGTACAATCGGCTTAGAGAAAAGAATAAACCTAATATAAAAAAAATTAATGTTCACCAAAGTAAGAATAAAAGTTTTCATGATAAGAATGTTTTTTATATACATAAATTGCGGCAAGAAATAGACTGGGTTAAAGAAATTCAAGTTAATCAAAAGTCTAAGGAAACTAGGTATAATACACAAACTCTTGAAAGCATACATGGTTTTATTAATTTAAGTAATTGTTGCTGGGCGAATTCGACGTTTCAATGTTTGTTAAATATAAATTCAATATACAATACTATTCTTCTAGGACCTTCAAGTCTTTTGAAAGATATTTTCTTGGATTACAAAAATGCTTTACTTGGTGCATTAGATTTGGCACCTATTCGAAGATTGTTTTCAGCTACATTTGCAATGGGTGAACAGCAAGATTGCGCACAATTTTTAATGGAACTATTCAATAAATTTCCAGTTCTAAGATTTGATTGTGGGTTCACTCTAGCTCTAAATGACAAATGTATTAATGATTGCAAGGCAAGCATAAAAACTAATAAGCAACTGAATAATCCAAGTTTTTTTTTATATTTACCGGAAAAAAGAATTTGCATCATTCATGAATTAATTGAATATAATTTTTCTTGGAAAAATATTGATAATATTTGTTGCACGTATTGTAATGGAAATATGATAACATCTCGAAAGATTGAAAACCCTGGAAATGTTTTAATATTTTCATTACAACTAGCAAAAAGAAATGGAGTTGACAAAATAAATAATTTTAAATTAAATGGCGTACCTCAAGTAGAACTTAAATTTGGGGAAAAATTGTATGTTTTTTCTGGTGCAATTTTTCATCATGGTCATCTTCTACTTAGCAATAGTAATCACTACACAGCTGTGCTACGTAAAGGAAATATGTTTGTGAGAGCTAATGACACAATTTTTGAATTTTGTAAATGGCCTCGTAGTAGTAAAGACGCCTATATTTTATTTTATGTTCAAAAAACAATGTAATTCATCTAAAATAATATTAAATGAATAAAACTAAAAGCTATTTTATTAAAAATTTCAAGTTTTAGTTAATTAATAAGGAAACAAAGTATTCGAAAAGTGAACATAATTTTTTAATAAATAATAAATCTGTCTGTATAATATTTTTTTAAATTTTTTGAATGAATAACCAGAAAAAATCGATTTAAATTCATCTACTAATAGGACAGGTACACTTGCTGATCAACGAAATAAACTCGTTTCAGTCGCTATTAGGCTCTTTATTCTCCTATTTTCATATTGAGATTATAGTATGCTAAAAAAAAAATAAAAATTTGGGAGCACAATTATTTTAATAAAATTATTTCTAACGAAGGCTATCTCCGATTCTTTTACATGGGTATATTTGGTTTTGCCTAGTTTGAGGCAGTAACTAATTGAAAAATTCTCTGTTCTGAAATTATTTTTCGCAAACCGAAAATCTTATCTCTAATAGTGCGCTTTCACTGACCTTAGTACTTAGTATTTAGTACTTTTTTAAAAGTATTTTGATTGGAAATCTCTAGCTTAGTTTTTAAATATGTTAATAATAATTATTGAGTAGGTACTAGGCACTAAGTTCAGTGAAAACGCACTATTATTTGAGAAATAAACTAGATATTTCCCATAAAAATACTTTTAAAAAAGTACTAAATACTAAGTACTAAGGTCAGTGAAAACGCACTATTACATTGACAATATGGAAGTATACGAACAATACGAACAAGTGATATCACAAAATTCAAAAGCAAATAAAACTAAAACGCGAATTTCGCCAGATATAAGCTATATGCTTAATAATTAACTGTAATGTCCTCTAAATAATATCTGTTTTTTAAGAAATTCGATCGAGCCGTTTTCGCGTAGCTTTGGGGCAAGTGGTGAATTTTGATGTTTTTTTTGGCTAAATTTTACAAAAATTCGAATATCTCAGTTGTTAAAAGTGATAGAAACTATATTGAACATTTTTTTGAAAGGTAAAATTTTATGCTTTAAAACGCTGTATAAAATTTTAATATGTATAATATATTAGCTCAAATAAAAATCTAGGGCTTAAATACGTGCTCAAGCAAAAAATCAGTTGAATTAATGTTTATGCTGTACATTATTTGATTAAACATGATGTTCACTATAACATGTAAAAATTTTAAGAAATTTGATCAAGCCATTTCCTTGCAATTGTAAAAAAACTGAAAAATTGTAAAATTTTTTTGGACGGTGTATTCAAAGTATTGCCACATTTTTAACGATAGAAAAATTTTAACAAATTAATTTTAAAAAAAGTGCTTAGCTTTTAATTAAAGTAATTGATTTTTATGTAAAATGAATAGTAATTGAGATATTGCTTTTTTTAAAAAATGGAATTTTTCAAAATAGCAAAAGCTTTTAAGTCCCATAACTTGCTTAAAGCTTTAAATATAAAAACCATTAAAGCTTTTTTTTTTAAATTTAAGAGTAATTTAAACTTGTCATACAAACCTTATGTAAAATGTTGCTCATTCTTCAAATATTAAAATATTTGCATTTTCTGCAAAATTAAAACTTGGCACCTACACGTAACTACGAATTTTTCCGAAATTAAATTTATATGAGCCTATTTACATGAAATATTGGCTTAAAACTGATAGTTTTCTTAAAAGCTCAAATGCAAGATTTTTGAGTAACTTTGCAAAATGTGAAAAATTATTTAAGGTAAATTCCGCTAAATTTCAACTATCTCTCTAATTAGCAAATGTGATTTTTTTTTTTTCAAAAATACAAAAGAAAAAATGTTAAGCTTTAAAATGAAGTATATTTCGTATATTGCATAAAAATTAGCTGAGATATGGGCTTGGAAGCATAACCAAATTTTCAAAGTTCAATGGCCCTTACGAGACACTAGGGAAAAAAATTGATTGTTTGCAAACTGATTTTTATCCGCATTTACTTTTTCTTTCGAACCATGCCTTTTTTTTAAAGCTTTTTTGATGGGCCGTACATTTCGAAAAAATGAGAGCTTAAATTATTTTCGCTTAAGCTTGATCCAAAATTTTTCAAACCCTTATAACTTTTGTATTTAGGTATTAACCGATCATAAAGATTGACCCCTCAAAAGTTTTTAATACCCTAAGCTTTTTAGCGTTATAATTTTTTTACCAATAATTTGCACTAAATAGCTCAAAAATGGAAAAAACCAAAAGTTCAAAATGGGCCATAACTCTGAAAATTCGTGGAATTTGAAAATTATTAAAATCAATTTTTCTTTCCATTTTATAATCCTCTCAATTTCAATCATTACTTTTAAGCCAATATGCACAGTTTCTAAAAACCCAAAAAAACTCAATTTGCTGTGTATATAGGAGTGTCGTTATATTTCGAATTATTTTCGATTATCATTGCGTCACTCCGGAGACTGCCATCTCTTGTGGTTGGTTTTTGCTTATAAATTTGTAAAACTTTGAACATTTGCCTCAATTAGCAAATAATAAAATAAAATTAACATTGTAAAATTCTTCAGACTTCGTTTTTATTCCCGGTATCGTTTTAACTTCGTTTTTGTTCTATTATTAAAAAGCAAAAATTTAAAAATAATAACAAATGGCGGATTTCTAAGTAGAGCCGTTGTTAAAAATGTTGGACATTTTTTGAGGTTTTTTGCTTTTGTCTTTAAAAAACACCAACATAAGTTGCTTTTTTTAATTTTTTAAACTACAAATTTTTTCCAAATTAAGAATTAGTACATAGCCTAACTGTTCTCCACAGTGCAATAAAGGTCTGACAAAATGAGCCTTTCCCGATTGTTAAAAATTTCTACCTGACTATCTTTAAGGGCTTATCAATATTTTCATACACAGGTAAAATAACTGTTTTTGAATATAAGCATAAGATAGGGTTTTAAATTAGTTTAGTGGAAAATACGATTAAAATCAGTAAGATAACTTACTATCAAGAATTTTTGTTTTTCGTGCTAAATATTTTAAAATATAGACCCAAAGAAGTGCAGTAAAGTTGCAGATATGCATTTCGTTTATAGTTTTTGCAACGGGATGCTAGAGCCTGCTGCTCTAGTCAGTATAGGAAAAAGTGTCTAAGAAGAAGACTTTAATTATATAGCTTACATTGCATTAAAAGTTTGAAAATTTGCACTTTTTCATAAAATAAAGAAAAAATACAAAACTAGTATCACATACAATGTAATACATTTGGAGACAATGTCTGTAGTCAACAGGAAATTTTATAGTCATCAGACTTAACATAAACAAATATGATACATTGTTGACTAAATACATTTTATCAAGCATTCCTAGCGTCCTAAGTCACACGGTTATGCTTATTAGTCCACGATTTTGTTTATGCCTTCAAATATTTGATAGCATAATTTATCGCGAAAAATTTTTTGGAGTGTAAGCATAATCGTGTGTGAAATGTATTAGCTCATAAACCAATTTTGTTCTATATAAGAAAGTGGGTTTGTCAAGGAAGGGGGCATTCGCAATCTAGCTGTCGCTGAGTAAAAATATATACTATATATTGTGTATTGTGGTAACAAGAGGCGCAAATACAACAACAATAGTTCAGGGCTAAAGGCTCTGTTCCTCAAATCAAAATATTCAAAGTTTTATTAATTGTGTCATCACCTTCAGTGAGCTGTTGTTCTAAAAATTCAAATTAAGTTTCAAAGGTTCCGTTTTTTTTTCATAGTTTTAAGGATTATTTTGTATCTTTAAATTGATATATCTTAGCTCATAAATATAGGTTATAGTTTTTATAACAAATCTGGAATAATTGTAGTTATTAGTAATAATTGTAACTAGTAATGTTAATTGTAGTTGTTTTGTGTTTCTTTTTGTATCAAGTGTTAACTGTAAATATTTTAGTCAATAAATATATGTTGTAATATCAAACATGAGCAGCCTCGCGGCAAGAGGAAACAGGGAATGAAATCAAGCGCATTGCAAGCAACTTCAAGAAGGAACCCACTTTGCGGAAAACAACAGAGAACGTGAAAGCACGGCTTAAGAATCTAGAGTTGTTGTGGCAGGATTTCGACAGCGTTGATCGCCAGATTCGACAAAACTGCAGTCACAAGTATAACCATCCATATTTCTCGAAGGGATACCACAAGGCTATAAAGTCGGATATGAAAGCATTCGGAAAATAATCACTTGCAAACTAAATGAAAAAAATACAGATACCATCACAGACCCCCCAAAGGCTGCACCAATTAAGCCGCTTTGTTACGTGACCATATGATTTTTGCAGGGGTCCATACCCCTGAGGACCAATCATAGTCACAATTTTCTAGGTTTCGTTTGTGTGGCGGTCGTAGTGAGCTTGCTAGCTTGTTATAGCGGTAGAATTAGAGGGGTGGTTCTTGCCGACGACACACTTGACTAAATCTCGCTACTGAAAGGGAGAATTTCTAAGAAAAGAGCGCTAAGCTCGATATAAAAGGGGGCTGCATGCCACAGAAAGAAAAAAATAACTAGATAAGTGTAAAAAAAAACAAGGACTTGATGCAAAGGAGTGAAGCCCCTTTGATCACCCATCTCATGATTGGGCTGGCTGACCTGAAAATAAACAAAAAGAGGGGAGGGGGATTAGGACATCTTAATAAAAAAATTTAACTCTTCAAACATTAATAATACATGATTTCTTTATTTAATATTTCCTAAAATTGGTATACAAATATATGAAAAAACAATCATAGAAAAATCAAAAGAAAAATGTGGCAAAATCCTAAAAATTTAATAAAACTAATTCTACAAAAGGCTACAAAAGTATAACTTAAAACTAAATCCAGAGAAATGCAAATTCCTAAGCACGGAAGTAATATACTTAGGCCATCAAATAACATCAAACGGAGTAAAAACGGATCCAAATAAACATTTACACATTCTAAAATATCCAATACCGAAAAACGCAGATGAAGTCAGAAGGTTCGTAGCATTTTGCAATTACTACAGACGCTTTATTCCTAACTTTGCAGAAATTGCAAGACCATTGAATGGACTATTAAAGAAAAATACTTTATTTGAGTGGTCTAAGGAATGCGCTACAGCTTTTGAAACATTAAAAAATAAACTAATAGAACCACCAATATTGAAGTATCCTGATTACAGTAAAAAATTCATTCTTACAACAGACGCATCAAATTATGCACTTGGAGCAATACTGTCACAAGGAGAAGGAAAAGATGAACATCCAATATGTTATGCAAGCATGAGATAAATAAGCCTGTAGTTGAAAAGGAATTACTAGGAATTCATTGGGGAATAAATAATTTTAGACCCTATCTATATGGCAGAAAATTCACAGTAGTGACAGACCACAGACCACTAGTTAATCTTTTCACGCATAGAAACCCCTCATCCAAATTAACAAGAATTAGAATGGATTTAATAGACTATGACTTTGACATAATATTTAAGCATGGTAAAATGAATACAAATGCCGATGCACTTTCAAGAATTAGTATTGATATGGATAAACTAAAATCACTAATTCCAAAAGAAATAAATGTCCTTACCAGAAATATGAAGAAAGCAATGGAAGAGAATGAAAATCAGAATAGGAAAGCTAAACCAATAACCCATTCAAAGCCTGATCAACTTTGGGTTTGGGATAGTACTTCTATGGCTGATATAAAAAACGTTAAGCGGTTAATTTTTCAAAATAATAAAAACATACAAACAAATAATCAATATAAAGAATACAGCAGCAATAAGAGTAAAGATGCTATATTAATTCAAAAGGATGTTATAATTAAGTTTAGTGATAATCTAGAAGTCTGTTTAGACAACTACCTGGAGAAAGTAATCCGAAAAATGGCATACAACAATATTAAAGAACTAGCATTATCCTATGAGGATGAATTATTTAAATATGTCGACGTTAGTAAATTTAAAAAATTATATAATCAGCTGCAAAATAATATAGTCTCGAGACGCAATACTAACAAAATCATAAATCAAAATTTAAGAATAATAATATATAAACCGCCTAAAAGAATCATTGACATTGAAGAAATGAATAAATTAATAGAAGAATATCATTCAACACCAGCAGGACATATAGGTATAAAAAGATGTATAAATAAACTTAAACAAAATTACGTTTGGAAAAACATGAGTAAAATGGTTAAAAAATATATTAATTGTTGTGAAAATTGTGCAAAGAATAAAATAACGAAATATACAAAAGAACCCTTGTTAATTACAGAAACTCCCGCAAAGAGCCTTGAAACAATTTCCGTAGACACTGTTGGACATTTAAGATTTTCGAATGGATTTAGATATATTTTAACTTTGCAATGCGACTTAACAAAATATAGAGAAGCATTTCCGATGGAGACAAAGGAAGCAAGCATTTAGCAAAAACATTAGTAGAAAAATTCATACTAAAATATGGATCCTTCAAAAATATTAAAACAGATCAAGGAACAGAATTCATTAACAAAGTATTCCATAATATATGCAAACTTTTAAATATTCAACACTTAACAGCTACTGCATTTCATCATGAAACTCTTGGATCTATAGAAAGAAACCATAGAGTGTTGAATGAATACATGCTATCTTTCGCAAAAGAAGAAGATTGGGATCAACGGATTCCATATTACGTATATTGTTATAATTCTACAACGCACTCAGACACAGGATATTCACCATTCGAATTAATTTTTGGGAGATTAGCAACTATGCCAAATACACCAACAGGAAACAATGAAAACATTTTATATAACATAAATGACTATGCAATGGAAGTACGTCTAAAACTACAAAGGGCATTACAAAAAGCTCAGGAATCTTTACATAAAGCAAAAATAGTTAGAAAAAATCTAAAAGACACTAAAACAAATAAAAGCAATTTTGTTGAAGGAGATTATGTATATTTAAAAAAAGGAAACAGGCGGAAGAATGAATCACCATTTGATGGTCCTTACAAAATTATAAGAAAATTCGAATCAAATTTAATAATAAGAATAAATGAAAAAGACAAAACTGTCCATAATAACAGACTTGTATTAGATAAAAAAAGAAAATTTTTATCTTAGTTGTAATTATATTTCGCTTTGCAAATAATTTCATTTTATATATAGAAATATCAAATTAAATTATTTTAAGCTAGGGGTGAGGATGTAAAATGATATTATTTTTACTTTTTATTTTTAGTTAAATTTTCTTTTGTTTTATAAACGAATTATTGTGATTATTGTAAACCTTCTAAAAAAAAGAAAAGGTTTAAACATTAGATAAGTTAATTTTAGTATTAGATAAAGTTAGGTTTAAATATTAGATATAAGTTCCACATTGTAAATATTCCCACAATTTCACTATAAGCTTGTTTATCAACAAATTTCTGAATTTAATATTCTGAATAGCTTTTGCCGCCTTTTAGATTAAAACAAAGAATTTCTGAAACAAAGAAAATTGTTTTCAAACAAGGAATATATTGAAATGTATTATATATATATATATATATATATAATTTGTATAGCTTTTGTTAACCAAAAGAGAACGGCAAGCTTTTGCCGTTGGGATTTAAAAATTATGGGAATATTCTTTTAAAAAAGAATATTTCCCTTGTAAATATTAGTATAAATAGAATTAAAATTTATGTGCAATTTCAATTTGTATTCAAACCTTGAGATCGCCTATATCGGCAGCATTTTAAGGTAATTTGCCTAAAAATCGGCAATAAATAAAAATATTAATTTAAATAAAAATTTTTATATTAAAATTAATTCTTTTTACATTTGTTTTAATTCGGCATTTTTGCCTTTATTTATTTAGCCTTCTCGGGCTGTTTATATAAAAGTTCGGCATCATTGCCTTTATAATTTAGCCTTCTCGGGCCGTAATTAAACTTATTGAAGATTCGATACGTAAAACATTACAATGTATTCTGGGCTAGCGCAATATGTTCCACCCGCTAAACGAGTGCCAAATGTACCTCTTAGCTGTAACAGATTGATATTATTTGAGCCCACAAAATTATTTGCCAAACCAATAATTGCCATACATAAACACTTCTCATTATGATGATAAGATGTCATTTCCGCTACATAACCCGAAAGTTGTGAGACCTTTATCTCCCGCTTATCATTACGCTTCAAACAAGCATAGACAACTTTCCTCTGCCCGGGCTTTAAACCATCAACAAGGCATGGTATCTGGCTGACATTGTCAGCATTGGAGTGCAGAACTAACTCCAAATTTATGAATTCTGTAAAGTTCACTTGTTTTGCACCCTCGCCATACAAATATTTTCACGTAAGCTCAGAACTTTAACCCCAATGTGGCTTCCCTAACATTTAATAAATTGCCGCATAGGGGCAAAACCCCATAATAATCTCGATCAAGACAATGTAGTCTTGACATCACTGAAGCTTTGGCTGAATCCCCTTCAACTAATATAAGAGTGCATAAGTCCGATTTTTCGCTACCTGCCTCAAAAGCGTCTACTAATTTCGGCAAGCCTGTTACTTTCCTCTCCTTCTGGCCACTTCGTTATAAAATGTAGCCTACATATATTATAAACTTTTCAGATGGAGAACATTCTGAACCAAAGATTGCAACTTCCGATGTCATCTTTTCTCTGCTTGGGGAGTTGAATGTTGGATTGACAATTATGCAGTTAATAAAAATCCATAAATTATTACGAACTTGAAATCCTTTGTTCTTCTTCCTTACAACTTCATTCACTCGTTTCACGATATTTTCCACAACATGGTCGACATGTTTACCACCCTTTGTTGTTGCGATAGAATTTACAAGAGAAACCTGCTGAAAACCACGATCTGATGGTCCAATAGCTATTTGCCAGCGTTCATTTACATTCTCATAAATTAGTTCAGATGGTTCATATAAGTCAATATAATCCTTAAATGATTTAACCGGTACTTTATTGCTGTTTAAATATACAGAGATTCCACATGTTGCTGCTATTTCGTACACTCTATGATACATCAATTGAAGTATGTCATCATCCAAACTTTTCACATTGAATTTAGACAAATCCGGCTTAAAAGTTATAAGTGTGTAAGCATCATCTGAAAATGGTTTAATTGTCCGATTGTAAGTTTTTGACATATTTTTTGTCCATGTCTGACGGAAAAGTTTCTTGTGCTTTGCATGAAGCAAATTCTGCATAGAATTCTTCACTAAATAGATTGCATAATTCTGGTCCAGTAATTCTTTCTTCTTCGTCGTTACACATTATTGTTGGAACAAACATGTTCTATGTTTTGTCCTTAACAAATGGTATGTGCTCACCATTGGCCCGCACAGATATTGGGGACGGTTTCTCTGCTTCTATTTCAACCCTCATCGTAGTAAATGTTTCATTTTGGGCTGCGTTTAACAAGATTTCGTCAAATATTCTATACAATCCAGGCACAATACTAATTTCTTTTTTTTCCATTGCATTTGTCTCTGTATTAAACACCCATTTTAACTGTTTCGTATGTTCCATCCCACCAATGAACAACTCCGGGTGCTCCAGTGCCCGTGATAAAACATCCAACGTCGGCATTTTTGGTTCTTTTATCCTTACCACCAATTGAATTGACCTTGACGTGTCTGAAAATATTAAGAATCTAATTAATTACCTTATGTTAAGTGTAATAATAATCAATTTAACCACATGCAAATTAAACACATTTAAATAATATTGAAGCAATAAAACTTTTGTATGAAATTTTATAGAATTCGTTAGAAGAAGCATGTATAAAATTTATATTAATTTCTTAAAAAAACCAAAAGAAAGTATTGAATACTTTTATTAATGAACATGGATATCACAAGATATTAATTATCAGCAGATAGAATCTGGAAATAAGATCATAACGCTTAGTTCGATGTTGTGGAAGACATTACGAATAATAAATATAGGAAAATTATTACTTTTAAAATTTGATTGCCAGCCAGTATTGGCGTTCAGCGATTGTAAAATTATCGGAAACTAAACTACTAGTTTCAACTGACGTGTTTTTCATATATATCATTTATGCTATAAATAAATATATTCCAATAGTATTTCACTTTGCAGGAATGGATCTGCGGATAAAAATTATTTTACTCATGGCAGTACTGTTATTTATATAAGCACACTTTGCTTATTGCTTTGAATCTCTTACCAATATTTACATATTTACAAATTTTAGTTTAGGGCCTTTTACTTTTAATTGCAAACAGAAGCAATTTCTCACCCTTTGAATTAATGGACTTTGTTCATTTGAATAAATCAAGACTCAATACTGCGAACTTTTTACGTAAGAAATTACAAAAATTACAAATAAAAAAAAACATAAACAGCCCTCTTGACGCTTGCATTTGTCATTCTTGCCGTTTGCATTGAAAAGTTTTATAAGTTCGGTATAATGCCTCCTCTACACACATTCGTGACTTTCGCCAAATGTCAACTTTCTTCTATTTGCTGTCTTCGCTAATGGGTGCATTTGCTTACAGTTGCTATACTTTGTGAAGTTGGTTATACAAATTTACACAACACAAACGTCAAAAATAACAAATTCAAATGCGGAACTGATCTTTTCTTTAAGAAAATTCAATAAATCTAGCTTATTAATAGTTTAAGACATTTTTGTAAAACTTTTCTATAATATAATTATAAATAATATTGTGATTCTCATTGGGTGCTTCCATACTTGAGAGCATTGCAATGCGTAACAAACCGGTTAGTTCACAGTATCATTACCACACGGGCATTTCCTGCTCTTGGATCCACATTCCACATATTCGCGTTTCTGCTACAACTGAAAAGTTCGTGGTCATTCGGCGAATGTGTGGGGGTGGCAAAATAAACTTTATCACACTGCTATACTCAATTTTCGACATTATTAAAATCTCCTTTTATGATCAATATTGCCAAGAAAAGTATATAATTTTATATTTATAACTAGCAATTGACCCAGCAAACGTTGTTTTGCCAAATATAAATTATTCCTAGGATTATTTTAGTAGAAAAAAAATAACTAACTTACTGTCAGTGTGTGAGGATGTGGTATATACATATGGGTGAAAGAGGCATAAAGTGCTGTGAACGATGATGGAATATAAAAAATATAGTTCGTACATACATACTTTAAGCAAGGCATCTGGCAAGGCGTTTTTGCTGTTTCTTCGCACTTTTTTCACACTTTAAAGTGTCTAACTAAACTTCGGCCCACGGGAAGTCAAATAATTTATATTTAAACTAACCAAAGAATAAATTCTAAGATTGGTTATAAAAAATAAATATAATTATTAAAATTTACTTGAAATTAATCTTGTTATGAGCTTCTTTTTTTTAGTAGTTCCTTCTTCTTCTAAGCCTTAAAATTATTAATAATTTTACAATGTGTACCTTATAAATCCTTTCCTTTATATTTCTTCAAAATTAATTCAACTGTTAAATTATATTGCAAGCAAATTCATTCAAGTATAATATCAATGCTTTAGCAAAATTCTTGTTTGTATTTTAAACATAATCTGACAAGCGGTAAATGCAATTTATATAATTTTTCGATTTAATTAAACATTAAACTTTCTAAAAATATATTCTGCTTTGAAAAATGCTGTTTTATGAATTATTTTAAATAAATTTATTACTGCTATTAAAATTAAATCGAAACTTATAATTCTAAACCTCGTAATTTTATTATATCTTCATAGCAATCAAAATATACAACTGGCATTACCTTTTTCATTGGGGCCGAGTGTAGGACATCAATTTTCTTATACTGGTTACGTAATACATATAAGGTTCAAAGTTCTTGTTTAATTTAATGCTCTTTAATTACAAGTTAATCTAATGTAGAAAAGGAAAATTTTTAATTGAAAAAATTAAAAGTTAAAAACTAGGATTTGGAGGAATGAGAGAGAATTTTAGTTTTACAAGCTTGAGATGACAATGTCAAAACAATCGGAATTTATGGGTACAGTATGTATGGGTACAGAATTTATGAGTACAGTCGGCAGACCAATTGAAAGCATTCAAGGCCCAGGGCGTGAAAGATGCAACCGCAGAGAGCTTGGATAGGAGTCTGATCCCAGCGGTTAATTTTCGTTAATTTGCGCTCTTTACCGTATGCATGACTTTTGCATGCTAAAACGCTGCTAAAAACTATTGTCACTTTGCGACCACACACATTTTACGAGGACAAAAAAATATTCTAAGTCTTATTTTGCTCTGTTGCGAAAATATTCTAAGTCTTTTTGGCGTATGTGTTTAAGTCATTTAGTCGTCAGTTGTTGGCAGTCGTGTGCAGTGTGTAGCGTTTAAGTTTTTTTGTGTTTTATTGTATTACTTAATATTAATTAAATAATATATTAATATTGTGATTATTGATGGATATTTTAATTAATAAAATGCTTTATTTAAGAAATTGTGTTTATTTTTTCCCCTTTTTATCACATAAGTTATTTTTTAGGTTAACATCAAAGTACAATAGGGATATATATGTATATCACAACGTTATGCATAAGCATATATATGTATAATACGTACTACACACTACGTAGTGTGTATATATATATATAAAAGAATTTTTAAAAATTAATATATATAAAAGAAAAACAAAAATCTCTCTTATTTACGCTCTCCATTTGTGTATTCGGACAGCGCATAAAATCCTCTCTTAGCATGGCTTTTCCTATCCGGTCGCAATGTTAATTTTCCTGCATGCTGGGATACCTAAATTTAACACGCTCGCCTCAAATTTGCATTCAAAAAGCATCTAAAGAGCGAAAATTAACCGCTGGGATAGTCTAGGCGTGAAAGATGCAACCGCAGGGAGCTTGGATAAGAGTCTGAAAGTCTAGCACGGTGATTCTCAACCACTGTGCCGCGGCACTTTTGTGTGTGGCGCCAAATGTTAGGTATATAGTAATGTTAATATGATTTGAAAATAAAAATACTTTTAACAGGTATGCATAAAAAAATTTTATATTATTTCATTATTTGTTTTGCAACACGTTCTTTCTTAGTGCCAGATTAGAGTAAAGCGGCATAGCATAGCGAGCATGCATTGGCAAATATATGTATGTGATTCAGTTTAATATTAATTTATTTGCTTGTAGTGTCAATTTAAAAATTATGTGAATATATTGGCTTTGCAGTATTGTATTATCAAATTTGAATAAATCGTATTTAAGGGTAATTTTTTAAATAAGGTTTCGACAATATTATTTTTATTTTAACAGAACCTTCTGAAAGTGAATAAATGGTTAAAAAAAGAAAGCTTAACGATAATAATAGTGATAATAATAACGTTAGCGACCAAGTTAATGAGCCCGGTACAAGTAAAAATACTTCAAAAAACTATGTTGTTTATCGGAAATACCATGATGATATTTTGAAAATTGGGTTTACCTCTACAATGGAAAATGACAAAATTGTTCCCGAATGTGTGATATGTGGTTGTAAATTATCAAATAGTTCTATGGTGCCGAGCAAACTCCAACGACACTTGGTAACTAATCATCCTTCGCTTTCATCAAAAGATAAAAGCTACTTTCAAAAGTCTTTATCTTCAAAATTCAAGCAAGTAAAAGTTTTTGAAAAAAAAAAATCAGTGTGTCTGAAAAGGCTCAAATGGCTTCTTACGAAATAGCTGAATTGATTGCTGTTAAATTAAAACCTCACAATTAGGCTGAAGAAATTATATTACCAGCTTGTCGCAAAATTGTAAAAATAATGATTGGTGGATCAGCAGATATTGATATTTGTAAAATACTACTTTTAAATGACACAATCCATCGCAGAATTAAAGATATGTTGCAAAATATTGAGCAAAATACTCCAAAAATTCTTGCAAATTCAAATTTTGCTCTACAAATCGACGAAACAACAGATATATTATAGGAAAAGTCCAATTAATTGCATTCGTTAGATTCATTAATGAAAATGATATAATTAATCAATTTTTATGTTGTAGGGAGTTACCTGATTTTACAACTGGCAAACATATTTTTAATGTAATTAGTTCATATTTAGAAGAAATTAAAGTTTCGTGGAAGTCATGTATTGGCATTTGTACTCCAGCTATTGCTGAACATATAAAAGGATTTGTAGCATATGTTAAAGAACTTAATGGGGATATATTAGTTACCCATTGTTTTTTGCATCCAAAAGCACTTGTTACAAAATATTTGCCATCAGGATTGAAAATAGTTCTGGAACAATGTGTTGAAATGGTTAATTATATAAAATCAGGACCATTAAAAAGTCGCTTATTTAGTAAATTATGCCAAGCTATGGAAGCCAAGTACGAATCCTTGTCACTGTACACAGTAGTAAGGTGGTTGTCCAGAGGAGAAGTTTTATCTCGTACACTGGAATTAAAAGACGAAATGAAAATGTTTTTTGAACAAGACAAAAATTATGAATTCGTTCATTTGTTGGAAGATGTGGAAAATTATAACCAAAAAAGCTTTAAACATATTATTACAATTTTCCACATCTTATTTGTGTGAATTCGGATTTTCAGCATTGACCATCATTAAAACCAAAAAAAGATCGAGATTGTTAAATGTAGAAAACGATATGAGAGTAGCATTGTCATTTTCACGACCAAATATAAATGAAATTATTAAAAAATATCAAGCTCAAATTTCGCATTAAATAAATTCTTAGATTAACTTGTTTTCAATAGCTTAATAAACGTACTGTTCCTTTTTTAATACATATTATTTTATTTATTTTATAGGTAAGTAAATAATTTTTAAACATATCTTTTTCTTTGTGTGCCGCCAAATTTTGAAATCGTTTAAAGTGTGCCGCAACAAAAAAAAAGTTAAGAATCTCTGATCTAGCAGAACCACGAGAGTCATCATCACTCAATGAACTGGGTGAGAAATGAAAGGGAATATGAAATCAAAAGTTCATAACGTTTTTCAATTTAAAAAACCTTTTTTTAGGAAATAGTGATTACTCTATTAAAATTACAAACCATTTGAAAGTTCTCATTTTTTTAAATCTTAACTTAGGGAGACCCAAACATGTTCGAGTTATGGGTGGAGCATTAGAAGGTGAACTTTTTGCAGAACCCAAAACTGAAGAACATCGAGGCTTACTCAGCATACGTTATCCAATGGAGCATGGAATTGTTACTGATTGGATAGATATGGCAAGAATTTGGAGTTATATTTACAGCAAATTATATCACAGATTTGTATATAGATTAAATTTATTAATAATGAATATTTTTTTTTATATATTCAATTAAAGGACCAACTATCGACTTTTTCTAAAGAGCATCCAGTTTTACTAACAAAAGCACTACTTAATTCCCGGAAGAATAGAAAAAAGCAGCTGAAATATTTTTTGAAACATTTAATGTGCCGGCACTTTTTGTTTCAATGCAAGCAGTACTTAGTTTATATGCAACAGGACGCGTAACTGGTGTTTTCCTAGACGCTGGCGACGTTTTTCTTTTTTATTCAATTGAAATAGATCAACTGACAAGTAAAAAGAAATAAACTATCTTTTAGATTTACAAAATTTAGAATTCAAAACTGAAATGATATTTTAAAGAGCCGAATAAATATGAATAAGTTTTATTCATACCAATTTTTATATTTTTCTCAATGGAATTTATTTTTGGAAAATTTTTATGTAAAAATTTGATTGCTTCCCTCTGACTATCGTTGAGTGTTCCTTATTCAAAATATAATCTAATAGCAAGTAATTGAATATTTTTTAGAAGAAATCAAATTATCCTATGGTAAAAAATTTATAGTAATGAGAGTGTGTAGTTGTGTTAGAAGCAAAACTATTTCCTTTCGCTTTATGACAAAACTTTTCATAGAAAAATTATTATTATAAGCTTCATTTGTTTATTGTTACATTAATTCTTAATAATTTTGCATGTATTATATCAATTTCGGAATCATTGTAGGTATTATAACATACATTTATATTTATATTGGCATAGATTTAAGATTATAATATATATTATAATCTTAAATCTATGCCAATATAAATATTTATATAAAGGAAGAAAAAAATAACTCAATCAGGTCATAAAGAACTAAAAAAATTAACTTGTAGAAAAAATATTTCTTTTTTAAAGAGCTTAAGAACTCTAATTTTGAAAGGTACTATTAACAAGAACAACAGAGGATTTTTAATTCAAAGCCCGTAGCATGAAATATTTTCAGGAACATATTTTGAATCAGTAAAATTTACTAACAAAATCTTCTTACATTGATGAAGCAGAAAAATTTTAAAAATTTTTTAATTTTTGCAGAAGACTTTAGTCTTTAGTTCAAAAAAATTGCACCGAACAAAAGTTGTTTTCTAAAAATAATGATAAGAATAAAAATCTGGTTTTAATTACCATTATCAGCATTTCACATTCTTTCCAAAACATCATTAACATCAGTAACTTTCGATCCCTGACTATTTAAAAAGGATCTTGAAGAGCTACTACTAATGATCGTTCTATTATGGTTCTGTTTCATTGAATCATTCTCACTTTCATTCTCAGTAATGATTTGGGTATGCATTTCTGTATGTTTGTTTGAAATTGAATGAAAATCTGATTCGTAGTCATCAACATTTTCATCGTAATCTAATGAACCAGAACGTGTACTGTTTCCCCCTAGAATCCAGTCAAAAAAGTTATGTTTTTTGTTTTATTTTCAATTGTTATCAAAATAAATTTACCCGGTGTTGATGATCTACTACCGTGATGTGTCTGAATGCATAGAATAAGTCCTGCTTTTGGATAGATTGCAGTTTTCTCAGTGATAGAAGATGATGAATCCTTTCGTGTAAATTTTTCACTTATTTCTTTGACGGAACCTCTCCGTGACAATTTAGGTTCTTGTCTTGTAGTAAGTGTATCTTCAATAGCAGGATTATTCTTTCCCTTTATTCATTGAAAATTTTCATAAGTTATACAAAGGAAATAAAAACTAAAGACTTACCTGAATTCCATTATGCCGTCCGATTTCTTCAGTCTGCGTTAGAGTTGTTATGCCATTTTTTTCATGTTTTGTACAGTGATCTAAATTCATTGTCAGCTTTCCTACATCTGCTGGGTTGCTGGAACACACAGTAACTTATCGTTTACCTACTGGTTCCATATCATTCTCAGAATAATATTTTTCACTTATGATTGTTCCTGACACTTAACAGGAATAAAATATAAAATATAAAAATACAAACATTTAAGCTTAATATACCTTTGGTATTTTCACTGGGTTGAATCTGTTTCCGTAGTGCTTTAATACCAAACAAAGGCTTACCATTCTCATCGGTTGGGCCGATACCATAGCTGGATATAATACAATTCTCCTCTTTGACATTTTTTTCCTTATGAATTTTATTTGAAGTTGTTTTATGTTGTGCTTTGAATGTTGTTTTCATAGTCCTGCTATTTTCCGAAACTTCTTTAAGAATATTTTTATTTGCCCAGACTGGTTTACCATCACTAGTGTCTTTTGATTTAGATTCATGTGAAATAATATTTGAAATTGCTGTCTTTGTAGCTCGTCGAGGACTAACATTACGACCTTCTTTCTTAGGCTCCTTAGTTTCTGATAAAGATTTCGATTTTGTTTCTGTAAATTGATTCGATGAACTTGTTTGTCGCTCAGTACTTAATGGCTGGGCTCTGAAGCTTAAAGTATTATTTTTATTAAGTGAAACTTCTGTTGGCTTTTTATTTGGGTCTTGCATTTTCTTGACCAGCCGTATTTGAGTTCTAATACGCCTACGTTGTTCATAGCCTACAAAAGTTTCCTGCATGTGTTCTAAGAGATTTAAATCAAATATTTCTTCGACATGCGGTATTTCACTACTACTACTCTTTCGTCGAGAAGTACTGTCACGTGATCCGCTTTAGTTCCACACCAAATTTAATAGGAGGACTGGAAATGAAGCTATTGATTTGAGAATTTTCGTTTGTTATTTGAGAATCTTTTCTATGTTCAATTGAACTAATCATCTACAGATAAATTTGAGGAATGCGATTTCTGTTTCGAAACTTCACATTCAATTGTCGCAACAATTTCTGGAGAACACTGAGGTGAAGAAGTCTGTAGTTTTTCTGTTGTATTAATAAACTTATTAACTTTTATAAAACTGTCGACCATAATATCTTCATTTATTTCTTTCGTGTATGGCATGTTATTTTGTTTTGGTTCCGTTTTTATGCTTTTTGCAGTCAGGCAAAAGTTATTTACCTTATCATTGACACTGAGTAAACAGTCATCGTAAGCAATAGGTTCAATAGGTCTAGGATCTGGTTTAAAAGGAGCTGATGCTCGCGGCCTTTGTATTTCTTCAGCTGTTGTTATAAATTTTGAAACTCTATCCTGAACACTAAGACGACATTCATTTACGTCTTCAGTTCCTTCCATATTTCTTTCACTACTATCATCTCTGACCTCAGTTATATGACAACTAGTATAACTTTTCGATTCTTTTTCAAATATTGAAATATTTTTCACTTTAGGTTTAGAGCGTGACTCATCTTCAGGCTCGAAAACTTTATCAGGATAGCCTGATGTTGTGTCCTCAACATTGCATGCTTCTGGAACGATGTCTTTCGTTGATTTTTCATGGGTTCTTTTTGCTTCACGTACTTCGACAACAATATTATTTTTTTTTTTTTAGTTTGACAGTTTTGTTACTACAATCTTAATTATATATTAATTCATTAGTACTTTTGACTTATTCTAACCTGACTTAGTATTATCTGTGCTCAGTGTGTAGGACCAATGCCCCATCACCTCCAACTATCAGTACCTGTAGTAGGTTAGATCATCAGGTTTACTTCTTAGTAGCCTTCTTGTTTTGTTTGTTGTGTCTAAGAGTTTGAATACCTCTAGATTTGAGTGATGATGAAGCCTTTTCTCATGCTCAGTTGCACTTCTCTGTATTTCCTCGTCAACCCTACTTATTTGAAGGTCTTTGTGAATTTCATTGTTTGTTACATATCTGTATGCTTTTGTCATAAGTCTTAGTATCTTATTTTGCTTTCTTTGAATTATGTCCCTATTGGACTTACAGGAACAACCCCACTATTGTATTCCGTAAGTCCATATAGGCTTTATCATAGTTAGATACAGAAGTCTTTTATATGCCAGTTTCATTCTAGAGTGCTTTCCTATAAGCCAGTTCATTTGTAACAGTTTCATATCTATTTGCTTGGTTTTCTTCAGTACGTGGGTTTTCCAGCTCAACTTCGAGTCCAGATGTAACCCCAGATACTTAATGGACTCCTTATGAAGTATCAATTCATCTTTTATATGTAAATTCGATTCCCTATAATTTTTTCGTAACGAGAAGATAACATGCGTTGATTTTGAATTATTAAGTTTGATTTTCCACTTATCAGTCCAAGAGCTAATTTTGTCCAGATCTTTTTATAACTTTTCATTAGCAATGCTTATTGATTCATTTATAACCATAATGGCTGTGTCATCAGCGTACATGCCTATTATGGTGCCTTTGGAGACCGGTATATCTGCCGTGTATATCAAGTATAGCAGCGGCCCGAGCACACTTCCTTGTGGTACTCCAGCCAGTATTGGATAAGACTTTGTCAGAGTTTCTTCGAGAGACACCATGAAGGTTCTTTCTTCCAAGTAGGATTCGAGAAGCTCACAATGATTACGTGGTAATATCAAGCTCAGTTTGTACTTTAGACCTTCGTGCCAGACTCTATCAAACGCCTGCGACACATCTAGAAATACCGCTGAGCAGAATTTCCTGTTTTCAAATGCTTGTTCAATGTTGTCTGTCAATCTATGTATTTGCTCTATTGTAGAATGCTTTCTTCTGAAGCCAAACTGGAAGTCTGGTATGTTTACATATGGCTCCAATTTTTTATGTATAGTTTCTCAAATATTTTAGCCATAATCGGAAGGATTGATATAGGTCTGTACGAAGACACATCATTACCTGCCTTATCAGGTTTTTTTAATCATAATTATAAGTGCTTTTTTGAAGTCTTTTGGAATATATTTCTTCTTTAGACAAGCATTTAGTATGAATGTTAGTAGGTATATTGCTTTTGGTGGAAGTTCTTTGAGTATTGCAGGAGTTATTTGATCCATACCCGGTGCTTTTTTGTTATTCAGTTTATCTATTTCTTTTGCCACTTCAAGCACTGTGAATAATCTAATTTTGTTTTCTTTACGATGTCTTGGTACCATGTTTCTATCGTTTTCAGTGTTTAGAGGTCTGAAAACAGTTTATAGGTATTTAGCAAACAGCTCAGCCTTATCTTCATTTTTGCGCATCCAGGCTCCATTTCCATCCTTTAATGGTGGTACTATTGATGTAGGCCTTTTTATATGTCTAGTCGCTCTCCATATCGAGTAATTAGTGTCTTGGACTTAATTCATATACATACTTATTATAGCATTCTGCCTTGTATGAACCTATCATTTTCCTCACTGAGTTACTCACATGGTTGAAGTGGTTTTTGTCTTTTGGATCATGCGTTTTTTGCCATATTCTTCTTGCTTTTCTTCTCTCTCATATGGCTTATTTGATGTCTTCTGTATATGCTAATCCCAATGGAGATCTTATAGCCTTCAATTCCGGAGTGACTGCTGCTGCTGCCTCTCTTATTTGTTCTGTAAATTTCTTAACAGGTTCATCGATGTTACTTTTATTCTTAAGCTTTATTTTCAAGTTTACTTGATTTTCAAGATATTTTCTAAACTCATCCCAGTTTGTATGCTTATTAGTTAAATGTTTTTTTTCTTAGTAACATTTACCTCAGCTCCCAGCATAAGGTAGACCGGAGAGTGGTCTGACGTCATGTCATATATATCTTTTATTGTCATATACCCAAGGGAAATACCCTTGGTTATGAAGAAATCCAGCAGATCTGGTTGCTTATTCATATCTGTTGGCCAGTAAGTAGGATTGTAAGTGGAGATTAATCGCAGCTATTGTCTTGAATGACCTTAATGAGGTTGTTTCCTTTAACAGGAGTAATGATTCTAGCACCCCAAGCTGTATGCTTTATATTATAGTCACCTCCCATGATAAACTTAGGACCTAACTTCCTTATTGTTTCTTCCATTTGCTTTCTATTGAACTCATGTTTTAGTGGACAGTATGCTGCCGCTATATTTATTTCCGCATTGTTTACCTCAATGGTAATGACCGTGACTTGTATATACTCTTCTTTAATATCCGGATGCAGATGATGTTTTATTTTGTTTCTTATTATTACAGCAGTACCACCTCTTGCTCTACCACTGGGATGGTTTGTCCAGTATATATAATACCCCTTTATTTTTAAGAAGTTTTTGTATGTGAAGTGGGTTTCTGATATTAGAGCTATATCTATATGGTTTAAGTGTATGAAGTTTTCTAGTTCCTGAGCTCTATCAAGTAGCCCGTTTGTATTCCAAGTGATTATCTTAAGATTTTTATCCATTTCTCTTACTGATTTTCTGTGAAGTTGATGTTGATTGATTTAACACGAGTGTATTTTTTTCTAGCATATCCACCCTGATTTCGAGATTTTTTATTGAACTTTGTATTTGTTTCAATATTTTGATTATTTCCTTGTCGTTAGTTTCAGGTGAAGCAGTTGGAGCTGAGCTGTTGGCATAGACTTCCTTGTTTATCATATTTTCTTTAGTTACTTGCGCATAGGTTATAGCTTGAGCCATTGGCATGATTGATTTATTCGTACTTTGATACTCTTGTATTCTATTTGCCGCTGTTATTTTACTCATATTGGATTTCTTTATTTTGTCTTGATACACCTCACACCCTTTGTAATTAGCAGTATGTCCTTTTCTTAGACATAATGCACAGGTTGGTGGTGAGCTTGGAGGTTTATTGCACTTTGTATAGTGGTGTTTCTCTGCACACTTGACGCATCTTGGCTCCCTACTGCAGAAACTTTTTGTATGACCTAAGCCCTGGCAGTTTGTACATTGTGGAACTACTTTTGTATTTTTAGGCGCTTCAATTGTTATTTTACACATAGCTATATTCGTTATTTTATATACCTCCGTATAGTTGGACTTTTGCTTGATTTCGACCGCGAACAGCGGGAAGTCTTTCTTGACTTTCTTGTTGTTTTCATCGATGACATATTTAAACATGTTAGTAATTTGTTTTACTTCATGTCCAAGAGCTTCAAGTTCTTCCTTTATTTCATCCGTCTTGACACTACACGGTAGACCTCTTATTATAAATCTGTATGATCTTTCCTCTTTGAGTTGAAATGTATGATATTCTATGTTTGTTTTAGAATCTTGGCTATCTTTCTCACTTTTAATTTTTTCTAGGGTTTTTTTTATTTTCCTATAGTCTTCTACGTTATCCATTGTTACTTTTAGGTTCTGATTTGACATAGCTTTAAATTGAACTTTACCTTTAATTTCTTTTATAATTAAATTTTTAAGTGTGTTGAAATCTTCAACATTGCTCACAAAGATTGGTGGTGGCAAGTACTGCTTCGGCTCACTGTTATTGCTTACATTGCTTACATATATTGGAGGCGGGAGAGGATCTCTCTTTACCTGATTATCTTCATGGTATTTACTGATATTTACTGATGGTAAGTCTGCTTCTTTAGGTGGCAACTTGGTTATTATTCGCCGCCTCTTTTTAATCTGCTTTTGGGTTCGAGTTGAACCTTTTTATCGCTCTAACTCCTCTTCATCTGTTTTGTATTCGATGGCATCCATAGATGTTATGGATGATGCTGAGGACAGAGTTATTTGCGGAGGTAGTATTAGCTCCCGTTTCTCTGCTGATGAGATTAAATTTGGATTTGTACCGCTGCTGCTCTGCAGCTCTTCGATTTCTTTGGACATTCTCTGAATTATCTCTTGCTGGTTAGCAATTATTTGAAGTAGCTCTCCATTTTGTTTACTAGTAACAGGCATGATTACTGCTTTCACACTGACACACTACACTAATAAGTTATATTATGTAGTACCTAGTATACCATTGGGCGACTATGTTTATGTGTTTTACAAGTATACAATATTATATATGTATTGAAAGATTTGAATCGTAAGAAATTGTTCCATGCTAGAGCTCTACACAATAGACCACTAGTCCGTTCAGTCCGGTACCGTGCAGAGTAAATAACGGATTAATATAGATTATTTTCTTTTGTTGTTTTATTAGTAATGTATGAATTTGCTATTATTAATTTTTAGTATTAAAGTAATCATTATTTTAATTAAAAATAATAATAATAATAAAATGTGTATATATGTGTATAAAGATTTGTAAAATTTTTTACATATAATTAAAATTAAATAATATTAAATAAGCTAGTTGATTATATTATTAACTAGAATTATATATACTTGTGGTAAAAGTTCAAGTTCAAGTGCATACTGTAAAGACCATTACTGACTTTTTTTCTCACTGTTATTTTACTTAGCTAACTAAAATATTTTTTTTTCCTGATTTAATTTGTTTTGCTTATTGTAATTGCTATATTAGTGCAACTAAAACAATATTATAAATTAATTTGAAAGAGTTTAGTACTGTTTATTTTTTTTCTTTTTTCAAGTATAACTACGTAGCTTTATTTAGGTTCACTTGCACTCAGCTCAAAGCAAAGAAACGGTATAAGCCGCTTCTTTGTTCTTTAACTAGCTAGTATTTAAGGCTTTTATATTTTATACAATTAATTGATGAATTATTTCTTATTACTAGTTGATACTAGTAATGATGATTGAACTATTGATAATTAGTTTAACTATATAATATCACCGACACAATGATACTTTAATTTTACTTAAAATATTCAATATTATATATCGATTTATGATACACGACCACTCCGGTTAGGATTGTAAACACAACTGATATTGTCCATATCTTCACTATCGATGTTAATAGTTTTTGTTGTTGAACACTTATTAGATGGCTGATTTGATTTTGAAGTTTCTTGTGCCATTGATAGCTTCTTAAAGGGATATTTGAGCTTTGATGCATCAATTACAGTTTTTGTTCGTGATGAACCTGTTTTTATTACTTTAATTAAGTTTTCACTTGTTGATCGTGTCATTTTTCGTGATATATCTTTTTCACAGTCATTTGATCGCTGTATTGGTGCCGATTCCTTGCGTTTAGTAATTGGTAGGTTTTTAATTGATACCTTTCTAGGTGTCTGTTTTGTTGTTTGTTCAGCTACAAACTCAGTTTTTAAAGATTTTCTATCATTTAGTTTACGTTGTTCGGATGTTGTTTTATCGTTTATTGATCGTAATGAAAACCTTTGGGTAGGTTTTAGAGCCTTGTTAGTGTCGTCTCGTTTTGTATTCACATAATTTTTCGTTTCAGATATTTTTGATGACCTTTGAGTATCAGTGTTAAAAGTCTCACGTGAAAGAATTGGAGATAAATTAATTTTGGCTACGGTGATGTGCTTTGGTTGGTCTATGTTTGTGTCTTTTCGAAAGCTATACCTTGCAGATACTGAATTGGTTTGTTTCCCATGAGTATTTGAAATACCTGTACTCTTTTGATCTATTGCACTGAATTTGCGAGTGGGACTTTCTAATGGACTAGATACTGATTTCAAAGGCAAACTATTTTGTGTTTCTCTTTTATTATTATTGTTTAAAAGCTTTTCAGATGTCAGCACTTTACGAGAATTTGATGTTTTTGTAGATTTTTCTTTAATGATTTTATCAGGGGACTGTTTGATTTTTTGACTTGGACTGATTTCTGGAGATCTATAACAGGATTGAGATGGGTATGGTTTTGGCAAAGGACTTCTATCTGGTGAACTTGCAGCACTTTTTTTTGAAGAAGTTTTGCTAGTTATACTCGCAGCCTTATTGGAATAAGTTTTTTCTGTGTGGAAACTTGAATCAAATAAATCTTCTTTTGATGTCTTTTGTGTTGAAGTCAAACAAGAGCTCCTCAGAATCGGAGAAATTGAACGCTCTTCGTGGTATCAATTTTTTTCATGCTGATTCTTCTGTAGAGATATTTTTGTTTCTACATTTTGTTCCTGAGAAGAAGATGTCATACCATTTTTACTAAATGTCATATTTTCTTTGCTTGCTGATCTTCTTTATGGAGATGTTTCTTGTTCACTATTCAAAGGTGATTCTTGTTTTTTCTTTGACTTGGGCACAAAGTAAACTGTCTCGGTAGGACTGTCTGGTTCGAATGGCTTAATATTTGAAAAATTATCTTGCCGTGATGGGCCTAAGCTTGGCGAACGTGGTTTTGAAGTATTTTTCATCGTTTCATTTGTTTGACGATTCATTATTTCTTCTGATTTTTCAGTTTAAAACTTTCTCGTTGTCCAGATTTACCAAAAATGTTTGATTCATTTGCAACCTACAAGTATTAGATTCATTTATCTTAAGATCTGTGTCATATAGTTTTTCAGTGTTGGGAAAGGATTAAGTAATATTAAATCCACATCACCTTTGATATTTTTGGCTGACTTGTAAGTTTTAATACGTTTTAACTAGAAAATTCCTTTGGTGAAAAAGGATTTTGTGTTTCCATAAATAATTAAAAAACGCTACCGTTAATTTAAAAATCATAACCCAATCTTTTTCAAATTTTACACATTTTTCAATATGAAATTAAGTACTGTTTGAAAAAATTACCTGTAAAGGAATAGTATTTTTGTACACAACTCTGCCAAAAACTCAAATATATATATTAATTTATTACATTGGAAAAAGATTTTCAAGCTAATCACATTTATTGTTTTTTCTAAATTTTCTTGATTAGGTTTATCTGCAGTTTGGCGAGACAGTTTGAATTCAGTTTGTAAATGCTTAAAAATTGTGATTGAAGCTTCATTAGTTATCTTGGCGTTTAAATTGTGTTTAAACTGTGTTTATTCATTTAAGAACCGAAATTATCCAACAAGTACATGAGGGTCTTTTTATTAGTCTAAGGATAAAAATTGTCTTGATTACTTTAAACAAAGTATTCTCTTAGGCAATCCCTTGTTTCAAGCTAGGGTCCTTAGTTTCTCTATTTTCGTTGTAAATTATTTTGATTTTAAATAATCTTCAACGTTATATAACACTTTCAGCTTCCATGCATTTGAATGTAAGGAATATCAAAGTGCTAAGCAAGGATTTCAAGTGTTCAAGTGAGTCCACAAGCCACTTTGTAAATTTTTAAGAGTTAACAATTTGTTCTTAGTCTCTTGTTACTTTAATCGACATTGATGATGTGTTAGGTGCTTCCGTTTCAAAAAATTCGAAATTTTCAAAAAGTATACACTAACTACACTTTTTTTTAGAAATAATTTAATCATTAAAAATGGTTAAAAAGGAAATAGTATGACAAAAAACCACAATAAAAACTTAAATGTAATTTTATGCAAAATTGCACAGTATCCATGACAATCCGTTTCAAGGTTCTTATAAAAGTAATGATTCTTTCTATAAGTATTTTGTTTATCCCTTTCACAAGATAAATTTATTCAATTTAATCAGTTCCAGAAATTGAATAAAAGATTTTTCTGTGAATAATTTCTCTCAAAGCCTAATATAATAATTCCACTACATCGATTAATTTACTATAACCACAAAAATAAACATAATAGATATTTCCAAGTGAATTATAACACATTTGATAATGATATACGAATTCTAATTGATTTTATCATTTGAAAAAATTAATCATATACATATACATATACATATATGAATACACACATATATTATATATATAATCTGATAAAAAACAGCTTAACCCTAATTTCCAAAATTTGCTGACACCTTTAAAATAAAGTAGAAGAAATATATAAAAATTAAGCTTAAGACTTTTTTAGATAATTTTTGGGACATCTTAAAGAATTTACTAATTGTAAGTCCAGCAGATATACTAAAGTTATTTGTAATAAAACACTTGAAATTAGTCGCGGAAAAAGGATTTAATTTAACATTATTTTAGATTCTACTCTTTTCTTTAACTTTAAATTATAAGAACAAGTGGTCATTATTAGCTGTGGGAATTAAAATATTTTGCGACTGAAAGTCTATGGTCAATAGTTCGATTTTTTACACATTTAAGTGTTACATATGCGCCTAACACGAGAAGCTTACAAACATAAATAACAACCCAGCAGTTAATTTCCCCTTAAACGCGGATTAGTGACAAATGTCATTGTTTGTCCCTTGAAAAATATATGGAGTTTTGTTCACAAAATATTCTAAGTCCTAAAGCCTTAGAAAATTTTTGTTCAACTCTCGCATGTTCACTCTCTTTGACATTTGTTAGTGTAGTTTCGTTTGCTTAAGTCGCGAGTGCATGTTTTAATTACGTGTTTTAATTTTTATTTTAATGTGTGAAAAAGTGAAATATTTATATTTAATTAAATAATTTATAAGTTTTTATGTGTAAAGAAAAAAAAATAGAAAAATAAATGTATTTATATAAGAAAATATGAGTTTCCTTTCCCCTATTTCATTTCACGCAAATAAAACATTTCATTTACAGGGTAGTGTGAACGAGAGAAAAAATATTATATTTAATATACCCCTTTTAAATATGCCAGCCCATATATAACACCGATATGCACGCACACACCCAAACGGACCGGGGACATTTCTGTACTCATTTCCTATTTAAATGTCATCAGTGCGTGGAACTTATAGATTAACATTGTTCGGTGACCACTTGGTTTCCCTTTGTCACTGATCGAGGAGAAATTAACCGCTGGGAATTGATTATTATATATATATTTAAATATGTATATATACCCAGCAGTTAATTTCCCCTTAAACGCGGATTAGTGACAAATGTCATTGTTTGTCCCTTGAAAAATATATGGAGTTTTGTTCACAAAATATTCTAAGTCCTAAAGCCTTAGAAAATTTTTGTTCAACTCTCGCATGTTCACTCTCTTTGACATTTGTTAGTGTAGTTTCGTTTGCTTAAGTCGCGAGTGCATGTTTTAATTACGTGTTTTAATTTTTATTTTAATGTGTGAAAAAGTGAAATATTTATATTTAATTAAATAATTTATAAGTTTTTATGTGTAAAGAAAAAAAAATAGAAAAATAAATGTATTTATATAAGAAAATATGAGTTTCCTTTCCCCTATTTCATTTCACGCAAATAAAACATTTCATTTACAGGGTAGTGTGAACGAGAGAAAAAATATTATATTTAATATACCCCTTTTAAATATGCCAGCCCATATATAACACCGATATGCACGCACACACCCAAACGGACCGGGGACATTTCTGTACTCATTTCCTATTTAAATGTCATCAGTGCGTGGAACTTATAGATTAACATTGTTCGGTGACCACTTGGTTTCCCTTTGTGACTGATATATATACATATATATATACCCAGCGGTTAATTTCTCCTCGATCAGTGACAAAGGGAAACCAAGTGGTCACCGAACAATGTTAATCTATAAGTTCCACGCACTGATGACATTTAAATAGGAAATGAGTACAGAAATGTCCCCGGTCCGTTTGGGTGTGTGCGTGCATATCGGTGTTATATATGGGCTGGCATATTTAAAAGGGGTATATTAAATATAATATTTTTTCTCTCGTTCACACTACCCTGTAAATGAAATGTTTTATTTGCGTGAAATGAAATAGGGGAAAGGAAACTCATATTTTCTTATATAAATACATTTATTTTTCTATTTTTTTTTCTTTACACATAAAAACTTATAAATTATTTAATTAAATATAAATATTTCACTTTTTCACACATTAAAATAAAAATTAAAACACGTAATTAAAACATGCACTCGCGACTTAAGCAAACGAAACTACACTAACAAATGTCAAAGAGAGTGAACATGCGAGAGTTGAACAAAAATTTTCTAAGGCTTTAGGACTTAGAATATTTTGTGAACAAAACTCCATATATTTTTCAAGGGACAAACAATGACATTTGTCACTAATCCGCGTTTAAGGGGAAATTAACTGCTGGGTATATATGTATATATATATATATGTTTAATATTAAATAAATACTCTGCACTAAAATTATCGGTAGCAAAATGATCATTTTCTTAAAAATTAAGTTAGAAAAACCCTCTGTAAAACCCCTGTATAACCTGAAATGAAACTCATTTATAAGGTCTATACTTGTTAATAACCTCGCAAACACTGGATCAAATTACAAAATTAAAAAAACCGCGGCGTCGTTTATTGGAAAGACCATACATATAAGCTATGTGCAATCGTTGTCAAGTTATTCCTGATACAGAATCGCCAAACGCCAAACGGTTAAAGTAACTAAATGCACTTGAATGCACTAAAAGTGTCAAAATTTGTTTTGTTTGCAAACAAGATTTTTACATATTTTTAAGAAGGAAGCAAAAAAATAATTTTAAAACTTAGTTTAAAATGATATTTGAAGTTGCATTTAACAGTGTAAAGGTATCAAGAACGGTGTTAGTAGTATTTAAGAGTAATAAAACTGTATAAAAAATATTTTCCTCGTTTTCAGTGGGAATTTTTCTTATTCCTTTCCAAAACAGGAATTATTTTGTATATTCAGAATGATACTAAAATGAAATAATAGGATTTTCATATCGTTATATAGCAATTGATAACAAATGAAATAATTATTTCTCTATCATGTTAGCATTCTTTAGAAACCATTAAAAATCGCTCATGTAGGAAGCCCTTGATTAGAAACTTGATTCTAATAAATGCCGAAAAGTGCATACACCTGTTTTATAAATCAAATTTAAAAACTCTCGAAGAGTTTCCTCATTCTAGCCAAAAAATTTATGCAAAACTTTTTTTTCGCATAATTTCACTATGTCAGTTAAAATTAAGAGTATGAAATAAATAAAAACCAGATTAACAATTCAAGTTTGATATTTCAATATATTACTTTTTCCTTAATTTTATACTTAACCACATTTGGAAATTATTTTTCATAATTTATTTTTTTATTTGATAGATTTGATGTGGAAATATACAGTCGCAATATTCTATTTGGTTTTGTTAACCATCGGGCATGGAAAATCTTTCCTGGGGACCCAATTCCGGGAATATCTAAGAAAGAAGGTACTCGTTTTCATTTCTTTGTTAATATAATACTACATTATGTTTGAGTTTTATAACCGTTATTTAATAAAAGTTTGTTTTTAGGTTTAGTACATCTAAAATGAATTGGTGTTTTTAGGTAATAAGACACATTACAGTATTACTAACATTCAAAAATGCTAGTCCGTTTTTACTTCAAATACTTTGTATAGCTCTTAATATAAAAATGATATTATATTACATTCGTTAGTAAAATTTTAAAATATGCAAGAAACTAAAATATTATTCATTGAGAAAAAATAATCCTACTGATATCAGTATTTTTTAAATTAAATCTGTAAAAACAAGTACACTATTACTATGCAAAACTTAATTTTCTAATTATTTTTATTTAATAATTTAAATATTTGAATAAACAATTAGTTTAAAGTACTGCTTTTGTATTTGTATAATTAATTACATAATATACAAACATTTAAAATACAAAGAATTAAGTATTAGTTCTAAAGTAGCCATAGTTTTAAAGGAAGTTTTGAGAATACATTATTCCAAAGTCCTTTAAATATATCAGATAATCCCCTTTCAAGATCTGATCGTAGCTCAGCTATAGTTTCCATGGCATTATGATTAAGGAATGCATTCAACGATGAACCCAAAACCTTATTACCATTAAATAAATTACTTAAATGAATCCTCATTCCTCCAACGATAAAGGCTACTTTCATTTTTTCAATACAAATTATTTCCTAAAATTAAAAAAATTCAATTCAAAATCTCACTTTTATTACGTTTTCAATATAAAAAAGTACCTCTGGCGTATTTCGCGTTGTAATGATAGTGGACACTGAAGTTTTAACATCCTTTAGGGATAAAACAATATTTCCATTTCCAACGATTGGCAATAACAAGATATTTCCTTTTAAACTGTATTGTGCATTTATACGAAGAAGTGGAATTTCTAAGTCAAAATTAAGCTCTTTGTTGTTGAAATCAAGTCTATAATTATAATTTTGTACAAAATATTGGAAACAAATTATTATTAAAATATTAAGCTTACATTGCATTTTTAACAGTGGCATTTGATGGTCCTCTTACTATTAAATTTTGAAAATCACCGTTTAATACCAAACTTCCACTACCTTTAGAAACTGAAATTTTATCGATATTGAGTGGTTCAAAGTTCTTTATCCCAGCCTCAGGGACACCTTTTGCTAGTGCTGGGAACATCCCTTCAAATAGATATTTAAAGCAATCATTTTCATTTGGTACTGATCGCTTGCATGTGCGTAGCCATTGTGCTGTAAAATACATAATTTATTTTAGTTGGGCGCTAATAAAACTCAAATAAATTTTGGCTTGTTATTGCTCTAGCTAATCTTAATGTCCAGAAGTGGTGTAAGCAATAAAGAAATTCTTAATGTTTAGTTTTGATTATTTGCGCTTCTTGTTATCTTATGAGCTAATTTGAAAAATAACATATTTCCAATTTTCTAAATTATATCAATTAGTCCAATCTTTGTTCCCTATTACTAATGCTACTCAGAAAATTTTTTTTTTTACTTGTGATTCAGTATGGGGGGTTAAAGTTCTTGCTTATAATCTCAGAGTTCAACAATGACATCTAGCCATATCAAATCTGATCGTGAAAATTCTTTCTTTACAGAAAGCACAATGTTTTTACACATTTTCAATCGCTGAACCTGACAGCTGTTTACTTCAATAGACTGATAGTGTTTTGCTATCAATTCATATTGATATTGGTTATTTGCTAATTCAGTTATTTAAAGAAAAACCATTGAAGTGTTTAAAAATGAGCATTTTCAGCTGTTAGGAAACAGAATTTAATGGAGTCTCTTTATGGCTGCATAAAATATTGGTAAATCAGCAGTGACTAAAATGAATTCTTCTCTTTTATGGAGGAACTAGCAGCTCGAGAAGTATTTTATTTTATTTTATACAAATAGCTCCGCTTATTGTATCAATCAGTTGCTATGGGCTTATTACGGTACAAACGAGAAAGTAATAAGTTCGATCAAGGGAGCGGAAATTAAATAGCATGCGCATGCTGCAAAATTATTAGTGATCCTTATGGTGCTTTCAAATACACATCATTCTTATTTTTGCCTAATAGTAATTCAAATTTACAACTTATGGTTTTGGCTTGAGATTCATTTTCCGTCTATAAACTCAGAGTTTTGACTTGAGACTTCTTTAATTCTCAGGGTTACGACTTGAGACTTGAATCCTTCCATAGTACAGTGCAGTGTTAATTTATCATACAAAAATATAAACTTAAAATAAATCTTATAATTTTTAGTATTTTACTCATTGCTGGAATGCGTTAAGGAGGTAAATATTCATAATTTAATTTCGTGATCCTTTTTAAGTCGATTCAGATCCACGGGGCATTTTTTTCGTGGTTATAGTCCTCTTTAAGTAGTCAAAGAACTAGAATAAGTTGACACAAGAAGAAGACTAAATTGACACAAGAAAGTTTACTCCTAAGTATTTGCTTTTCCATTTTTTATATACATCAGTAAATATCAGTAAATATAGATATATCAGTAAATATCAGTAAATACCATGAAGATAATCAGATAAAGAGAGATCTTCTCCCGCCTCCAATATATGTAAGCAATATCAATGATTTCAATTCCTTCCCTAAGAGAATTCTAACTACAAAAGCAGGAACTGTGCAATTCAGAGCCCTATCAAACGATAACCTCAAAAATTCAGTGACTAATACTGATGAATATAGAAGCATCAAAAAGGTGCTAGATGATATCAAGACAGAACAAAAAAAAATAAACGAGCAAGAGTTACAAAAAAATGCCTCAGCAACTATGATAAAAGTGATTGAATACCACACATAACAACTAAAAGATGAACGAACATTTAGGTTCTTTGATAACAATCAGCCGAAGCAGTACTTGCCACCACCAATCTTTGTGAGCAATGTTGAAGATTTCAACACATTTAAAAATTTAATTATGAAAGAAATTAAAGGTAAAGTTCAATTTAAAGCTATGTCAAATCAGAACTTAAAAATAACAATGGATAACGTAGAAGACTATAGGAAAATAAAAAAAACCCTAGAAAAAATTAAAAGTGGGAAAGATAGCCAAGATTCTAAAACAAACATAGAATATCATACATTTCAACTCAAAGAGGAAAGATCATACAGATTTATAATAAGAGGTCTACCGTGTAGTGTCAAGACGGATGAAATAAAGGAAGAACTTGAAGCTCTTGGACATGAAGTAAAACAAATTACTAACATGTTTAAATATGTCATCGATGAAAACAACAAGAAAGTCAAGAAAGACTTCCCACTGTTCGTGGTCGAAATCAAGCAAAAGTCCAATTATACGGAGGTATATAAAATAACGAAAAAAGCTATGTGTAAAATAACAATTGAAGCGCCTAAAAATACAAAAGTAGTTCCACTATGTACAAACTGCCAGGGCTTAGGTCATACAAAAAGTTTCTGCAGTAGGGAATCAAGATGCGTCAAGTGTGCAGAGACACATCACTATACAAAGTGCAATAAACCTCCAAGCTCACCACCAACCAACTCGTGTTAAATCAATCAACATCAACTTCACAGAAAATCAGTAAGAGAAATGGATAAAAATCTTAAGATAATCACTTGGAATACAAACGGGCTACTTGATAGAGCTCAGGAACTAGAAAACTTCATACACTTAAACCATATAGATATAGCTCTAATATCAGAAACCCACTTCACATACAAAAACTTCTTAAAAATAAAGGGGTATTATATATACTGGACAAACCATCCCAGTGGTAGAGCAAGAGGTGGTACTGCTGTAATAATAAGAAACAACATAAAACATCATCTGCATCCGGATATTAAAGAAGAGTATATACAAGTCACGGTCATTACCATTGAGGTAAACAATGCGGAAATAAATATAGCGGCAGCATACTGTCCACTAAAACATGAGTTCAATAGAAAGCAAATGGAAGAAACAATAAGGAAGTTAGGTCCTAAGTTTATCATGGGAGGTGACTATAATATAAAGCATACAGCTTGGGGTGCTAGAATCATTACTCCTGTTAAAGGAAACAACTTCATTAAGGTCATTCAAGACAATAGCTGCGATTAATCTCCACTTACAATCCTACTTACTGGCCAACAGATATGAATAAGCAACCAGATCTGCTGGATTTCTTCATAACCAAGGGTATATGACAATAAAAGATATATATGACATGACGTCAGACCACTCTCCGGTCTACCTTATGCTGGGAGCTGAGGTAAATGTTACTAAGAAAAAAAAACACTTAACTAATAAGCATACAAACTGGGATGAGTTTAGAAAATATCTTGAAAATCAAGTAAACTTGAAAATAAAGCTTAAGAATAAAAGTAACATCGATGAAGCTGTTAAGAAATTTACAGAACGAATAAGAGAAGCAACAGCAGCAGTCACTCCGGAATTGAAGGCTATAAGATATCCATTGGGATTAGCATATACAGAAGACATCAAATTAGGCATACGAGAGAGAAGAAAAGCAAGAAGAATATGGCAAAAAACGCGTGATCCAAAAGACAAAAACCACTTCAACCATGTGAGTAACTCAGTGAGGAAAATGATAGGTTCATACAAGGCAGAATGCTATAATAAGTATGTATATGAACTAAGTCCAAATAAAGACACTAATTGCTCGATATGGAGAGCAACTAGACATATAAAAAGACCTACATCAATAGTACCACCATTAAAGGATGGAAATGGAGCCTAGATGCGCAAAAATGAAGATAAGGCTGAGCTGTTTGCTAAATACCTATCAACTGTTTTCAGACCTCTAAACACTGAAACGGATAGCCACATGGTACCAAGACATCGTAAAGAAAACAAAATTAGATTATTCACAGTGCTTGAAGTGGCAAAAGAAATAGATAAACTGAATAACAAAAAAGCACCGGGTATAGATCAAATAACTCCTGCAATACTCAAAGAACTTCCACCAAAAGCAATATACCTACTAACATTCATACTAAATGCTTGTCTAAAGAAGAAATATATTCCAAAAGACTTCAAAGGCAGGGGATGATGTGTCTTCGTACAGACCTATATCAATCCTTCCGATTATGGCTAAGATATTCGAGAAACTATACATAAAAAGATTGGAACCATATGTAAACATACCAGACTTCCAGTTTGGCTTCAGAAGAAAGCATTCTACAATAGAGCAAATACATAGATTGACAGACAACATTGATCAAGCATTTGAAAACAGGAAATTCTGCTCAGCGGTATTTCTAGATGTGTTGCAGGCGTTTGATAGAGTCTGGCACGAAGGTCTAAAATATAAACTGAGCTTGATATTACCACGTAATCATTGTGAGCTTCTCGAATCCTACTTGGAAGAAAGAACCTTCATGGTGTCTCTCGAAGAAACTCTGACAAAGTCTTATCCAATACTGGCTGGAGTACCACAAGGAAGTGTGCTCGGGTCGATGCTATACTTGATATACACGGCAGATATACCGGTCTCCAAAGGCACCATAATAGGCATGTACGCTGATGACACAGCCATTATGGTTATAAACGAATCAATAAGCATTGCTAATGAAAAGTTACAAAAAGATCTGGACAAAATTAGCTCTTGGACTGATAAGTGAAAAATCAAACTTAATAATTCAAAATCAACGCATGTTATCTTCTCGTTACGAAAAAATTATAGGGAATCAAATTTACATAAAAAAGGTGAATTGATACCTCATTAGGAGTCCATTAAGTATCTGGGGTTACATCTGGACTCGAAGTTGAGCTGGAAAACCCACATACTGAAGAAAACCAAGCAAATAGATATGAAACTGTTACAAATGAACTGGCTTATAGGAAAGCACTCTAGAATGAAACTGGCATATAAAAGACTTCTGTATCTAACTATGATAAAGCCTATATGGACTTACGGATTGCAATTGTGGGGTTGTTCCTGTAAGTCCAATAGGGACATAATTCAAAGAAAGCAAAATAAGATACTATGACAAAAGCATACAGATATGTAACAAACAATGAAATTCACAAAGACCTTCAAATAGGTAGGGTTGACCAGGAAATACAGAGAAGTGCAACTGAGCATGAGAAAAGGCTTCATCACCACTCAAATCTAGAGGTATTAAAACTCTTAGACACAACAAACAAAACAAGAAGGCTACTAGGAAGTAAACCTGATGATCTAACCTACTACAGGTACTGATAGTTGGAGGTGATGGGGCATTGGTCCTACACACTGAGCACAGATAATACTAAGTCAAGTTAGAATAAGTCAAAGGTACTAATGAATTAATATATAATTAAGATTGTAGTAACAAAAAAAAAAAAAAATATTTTTATAATCACTTTTATTCCACAAACAATATTGAATATGTATTCTCAACATCCTTCACTATAGTTTGAATTTTTATAGAACTCGTTTCTGACCAGATGAAAAAAAATGCTTTTCAATTAGTTCCAGTGGAAAAGATTTTGGCTTAACTTCAAAAATCAATAAATTGAGCTTAGCTTGTAGACAATCAGCAAGTCAGTGTAGTTTTCGACTTCAAGTAGGCCAGTATATTTTTAATCAGCTTACAATTACTTTCAAGGGGCAAGTTGAAGTTTACCCTCAAAAGCAAATATTCCTTTATTTTAATTATAATAATTAAATGCAACAAAAAATAATTATTGGTTTCAAAAATTAAATGTCAATTATCAATAATAGATTTATAAAAGTTGCATCCTTTATCTATTTTGGTTTTATATTTGACGAATTTTAAAAATTTCAGTTCTTTCAGTTCGTTATTGTTTGCAACTTAAAAAAAACAAATTGATTTATTTTTAGATTTTGCTAAAAAATGATTTTGAGCGTAAGCTAAGTCCTATTAAGAAAAAATTAAATATCTAGCGACAACCGAAATGTAATATAAAAAGAAATATATTCCTACTTATATTTCTCATTCATTGCCATTCACAATCAGTGAGATGGTTTTTTGTTTTTTCTTTTTTCTGAATTCAGAATTCGTTTCATTCATTTTCTGAAGTTTTTCTCTCATATAAAACTAAAAATGAATTTATTAAAATGAATCAATATTTGATCTAACTATATTAACATCAACTGTCATTCACTGCCAGCTCAGAAAAACTCATTTGAACTTGATTGGATGAATCAAAAAAATTTTATTAACGATTGAAAATTTATAAAAGATATTGGATATTATGAGCTAACAGTTAAAATAATATTTGAAGTAATTGTAATACAATAATTCAAAACAGTTAGTCAAATCATATATATATAACCGTATTAATATATATATATAAATATATATATATATCGATATAAACATATAGTATATATATATATCTTTCTATTATAAAAAATTTTATAAAATTTTATTTTTTGTATCTCTCATATCTCTCTCTCGCTCTCTCTATTATGTATCGAAAATATTTCTGTTATGATATACCAATTACTTCATATTGCCTTCTGTCGCCGTGCAGAAATTTTATTTTTTTTAACTCTCTTTATCTCTATTATATATGCATATATATATATATATATATATGTGTGTGTGTATATATATATATATATCTATGTATATATGTGTATGTGTGGGTTTGAGAGGGTTGGTGTGAATGGTGATGTGAGGGGTGGCGTGAGGGAGGTTTTGAGGGGTGTGTGTTGATAGTAAGGTCCGACCGAGAATGGGTAAGTATTTCTTTTAAAATTTTCTTTGATTTTTCTTTCTTGAAGCTTGAAAATTAATTCTTCTTTTTTTTCATTAATCCTTCATTTGATGTATTGAACTTCGTAATGGTACTGAAGAAATTTCTATGGTGTTGATGCGGAAATTGACCGAATCCAAAATCATTCATATAAGAATTAATTCTTAAATTTTCCAATTCATCAGCAATACTTAATTTTTGTTTTTGTTTTCTTTTATCGGGGTCACCAATTATGGCATTTCTATTTCACAATAGCTTACTGATAGACTGGCACGTGTGCAGTCTCGGCTAAGGCCAAGAATCTCGGCAAATTTAAGCCGAGAACGAGAGCCGGGATCTCGGCCTGGATTTCGGCTGAGAGTGGCCGAGACCGAGTTCTCGGTCGGACCTTAGTTGCTAGTGATATATATATATATATATATACCCAGCGGTTAATTTTTCCTCGATCAGTGACAAAGGGAAACCAAGTGGTCACCGAACAATGTTAATCTATAAGTTCCACGCACTGATGTTATTTAAATAGGAAATGAGTACAGAAATGTCCCCGGTCCGTTTGGGTGTGTGCGTGCATATCGGTGTTATATATAGGCTGGCATATTTTAAAGGGGTATATTAAATATAATATTTTTTCTCTCGTTCACACACCCTGAAAATGAAATGTTTTAATTGCTTGAAATGAAATAGGGGAAAGGAAACTCATATTTTTTTATATAAATACATTTATTTTTCTATTTTTCTTTTCTTTACACATAAAAACTTATAAATTATTTAATTAAATATAAATATTTCACTTTTTCACATATTAAAATATAAATTAAAACACGTAATTAAAACATGCACCCGCGACTTAAGCAAACGAAACTACACTAACAAATGTCAAAGAGAGATCATATAGAGTGGATATGCGAGAGTTGAACAAAAATTTTCTAAGTCTTTAGGACTTAGAATATTTTGTGAACAAAACTCCATATATTTTTCAAGGGACAAACAAAGACATTTGTCACTAATCCGCGTTTAAGGGGAAATTAACTGCTGGGTAGTTATCAACTCAATTTAAAAAAAAAATTAAAATTAAACTTTTGTTAAATTTTTCTAACTTCTTAAAATGCTAGTAAAATTTGAAGCAAATAAACATAATTTAAATCATCGGCACGTAGTTTTAAAAAGCTTATATAGAACAAAAAGCAAGTTAAATAAAATTCCACAATACAGAGGTAGAAAATGAATGCTAATATCAATAAAGTTTCTACTTAAAAGTATACCTATATAAAAGTAATATAATTATTTCCAAAAGGTGCTCGTTTTTAATATAATACTACATTAAGTTTAATTTTTGCTTGATATAATAGATATGTTATAATATTTTTGTATTGGTGGATATTTATATTAAAAGGATGACATTCACTCTTAAATTGCACCCCAAAAACAAACTTTTCCTTATAGTTGGAGTCAACTCGTCTATACTACTTGATGGTTACTATTTTTTGTTTGGTTGCCTCTGTTCTTTGTTTAATTTGATGCATTTATCTTCTAGGTAGATTGGAATGTTTGCTGAGCTCCAGAGCTATTTTGGCTAATCTTTAACTGTAATAGTTAGAGCTGCCTTATAATATAATAATATCTTTTATTTTTGAAGCTTACATTGAACTTTATTATTTTCTTCACATTTTCTCTAAATTCATCTCATCTCGTTGACTTTTCTAGAAGTAAGTCCCTTTATTTTTAACAAAAGATTTCTTAGAAAGGCACGCATAATGCATAGTATCAATTAAATTTACTATAAATATATATGAATTAAGTTAATAAATTTATTGAAAGAATGTGAAAAACTAAAGAAAAAAAATTTCACTACCAAGCTCATTAAAATCTCAAACTATGTGGAAAAAATTGAAGAAAAAACTACAATAAACAACTGAGAAATGTTACACAAGTAGTAAGTTAAAAAGTAAATCATATAATTTAAATGGGGACAACGTATAGCACATAGCTTAGTTATGCGATAGTTAAAGTTGTCTAACGATCACACCAATAACGATACTAAAACAGAGTGATAGCATCTAGCTTAGTACATTCACCTAAATAATTAAAATTTTCACTTCCAAAACAAGGTCTCTATTTGGTTTGAATAATTTCAGGGGAAAATTTTATGTAACACACGTTAGTTATATAATAATATTAAAACTATGTCGGATATATGTATATGTTTGTACATGTATGATTTCTTTTTCTTACGTCTTTCTTGTAATTGTGGTGCATTATTGATGATTTCTCGCGAAACAACTGACATTATTGAAACTAAAACCAAGTCAAGTACAATTAAATTTAACGAATTAAATGTCTGCATTTTTGGTGTTTTTTTTCTAAATAAATTATCTTTTATATTTGCACTTTTGAAAGTTAATTGAGGAAAACTGAAAACAAAAATAATTAAAAAGTATTAACTAATTAACTGGATACGTTTAGTTTTTTGAACGCGACTGTTAAAGATCACTTTCCCGACTGATAACTTACTGGGTAAGTGATGGATAGAGTGGATCCAGCTCCATTCCTAAATTAATTGGTATTTAAAATCGGTAAAAAATGGGGAATTAAATGCTAGGTGTTAGAAAGCAAAATACTTGTTGAAAAAGATAGGTATAATTAAAACAAAAAAGTTAATTATTTTTATTATTAAATTTTTTGTAAAAAAAATAGTTGAAGTAGAAACTTTCAATATAATTCGTGTAAAAGGCAACATGGATCTTAGCTCTAATTTATTGATTTGTTAATATAAAATCAATATGATATTTCAAATTAACTACATGAGAAAATATGGATAAATGCAATAATGAGTAGCAGTTTATTATTAAATTGTTTAACTAAAAACTTAAAGCCTTCCAATATTCAAATTTAAGCCTTGAGTTCTGAAGGTCTTTAATCTTGTGTTCAAAACATTGTTTTTCTCTTTTGTAACATGTGTATATATTTATATTTGATAAATGTTTAGATTAATATTTTAATAAGGTTAAAATTATGCTGGAATATCAAATGAGTACTATTTATTTAAAAGTAATTAGTTTTCCTATTTTGAGTGTTTGAAGCTTTCTCTTTTATTTCTTTTCTTCTAATGTTATCTGGAAAAACTTTTTAATATATTTTTGCATTTATTGCTTTTGAGATAATGAAGCTGTAGTTTGATCATAACAACATAGGATTCGATTTCTAAACAGAAATTCAGCAATCTATAAGACAATCAACCTATGTTTCTCAAGTTTCCTATGCCAAGATGAGAAAAATGTAAAATCAAATTTGTTACGTATTTCTTGATATCTTGCTAAGGATTTTGTTTTGGAAATGGAGTTGGGTTAAAATTGAAGGTTTCCAAAAAAATGTGACTTGGCTTTAGGATTTTTTTAAACTTTTTAATTTTTATTTTTTTCCAAATGACCTTAAAAAGCATTTAATTAAAAATAGATTTAACAGTATTTTTAGTTCAAATGATGCTATAAGCTTGCATAATGTACTCAATTGTTAATAAAATCTTTTCTATTCATTCAATCAAGTTCAAATAAATTTTTTTGAGCTGGCAGTCAATGACAATTGATGTTAATATAGTTAGTTCAAATAATTATTCATTAATTATACTTAATAAACTACTTTTTAGTTTTATATGAGAGAAAAACTTCAGAAAAATGAACAAGTCAGACAGCTGTTGAAGGATATTTTTGTTGTGAAAAGTTTGATGGATAAGGACATTTTTCTTACCGATTCATTATTTCTTTTTAAATTTTTTTACTTAAATAAATCGATGTTCTACCCGGTAAAACAGCAAAAACCCAAAACGTTGAGAAACCGATGATCCTTTGCGAACACATATAAAACTAATAATCTTATGGGAAAAACATTTCAAAATTCCGTTCTCAAAAGATTTAATAATGTTTTGGGAAAAATATCAAAACTCCGATTTCTAAACCGGTAGTATATCTATAATCTACCATACTAGGGAAACATAAAAACCTTTTTCTAACTCGGTAAGATATGAAACAACAGATCTTAAATCTAGTTGCCTTGTAGGGCAGATTGTAAAGTGGCTAAGAAGTCAATATGTTAAGAAAAACTAAGTTCCTTCATAATACTTAGGGTTTTTTAAATAATTTAGCCAATTAGGGCTGTTTTACAAAAAAGAGCAACTTGCCGGCCAAAGTGGGCATAGCTAGGTGCTCTGTACAAAACAAAAATTACAACTGTCTTTTAAATTAAATAATTGTGTTATTTATACTAATTTTCTACTATTAATTTCCTGGTAGTAGTTTCCTGGAGTAATATTATTTAAGCAAAACAAATTTATTTTAATATATTTAAAATGTTTTATTATCATATTTTTATATTCACATTTTATTATAATCTTAATTAGTTATTAATACAATATTATGAATTTAATTCTTTTACACTTATCTATCAACTGACACTCTTCTCTTTTTAGGTAAGTATATATATATATTTTTTGACTAGTAATATTTGTCAGGACTAAACTCTAGATAACGCGAAATGTGATCCTTAAGAATGAATGCAAGTGCAAACTTGCAATTCTTGCAATGGGCTCCATTGCATGTTGTCAGAGGTTTAGTCATAACAAATTCTTACATACCTATAATATGTTTCATTATCGCAATGTGCATTCTTTACCAGTGGCGTAACTACAGCTTTTGCCACCTGGGGCGGTCTCCAATTTTGTCGCCCCTCCGAATTCAGCAAAAATCAAAATAGGGTTCTAAATATTTACTGAACATAAATAAATAAAAAATACTATTTCTTTGTTTTAACAAATAACACATAATTATGAAATCTATGCGTGTTTATGTATTTATTTTTCTCGCATTTTTATTCAAGAAGTCCATTGTCAAAATTGTTATTATCTGTCAGTTCCTTTTCTATAGAAAGTATCGCTAGGTTTCACAATTGGCAACCAAACATTGGCAACCAATGGTTAAAACATTTCTCTTCGTATTTCGTATTGCAAAAGTATAAAAAAATGCCGCCCCCAAAATATTACCACCCGGGGCGGACTACCTCTCCCGCCCCCGCCTGGATACGCTACTATTCTTTACACTTTCAATTTAAAGGATCATATTACACAGGTATTAATTTCCTTGTATTAATTTCTTATTTTTCTAAATTCGAAAGATCTACGAAATTTTTAAATCCATAATTAAAATGTTTTGATTTGCAAATTCTATAAATTTTCTAGCGCAAGTTCAACTGCATTGTTCTACCCAGACAGCACTTGGAGCACTAAAAGAGATCTTAAAGATATCTTAATTTCTATAAGTCCTTTTTTCGTAAGTATAATTCTTGTCATTAGGTCCTCTAAAAGACATCGAAAAGTCATCTTACGTCCTGGTTTTTGTGCTTTTATAGAGAAGTCGAAAAGATATCTAAAATACCTCCGAGTTCTGAGGTCGAAATTATCTCTAAATTCTGAGGTCAAAAAGATGACTAAAGTTAGCTACAATTTAGGGGTCGAAAATTCGTGTAAAATTTTACATTTTAAAATTAAAATTATAAAACTAAATAAATATATTAATTTAATTAAAATCTAAATAAAAATATCGCACTTTGACACTTCTCTTATCTTTTGCTATAATGCGCCTTGGTGTTGGTCTTGACGTTTGTATCTTGGTACTGGTCTTGCATTATCAGTTTTAGTATTGGTCTTGGTCTTGGTCTTGTACAAATAAGTCTTGGTACGAAAAGATTTGTAGATAATTGAAACATTATGATTAATATTTTATATTTTTATTAAAATTAAACACTATTAACTAGCAATTATAATTATAAAACTAAATTGTACTATTAAATAACACTATTAACACTAACAAGGAAACCGTAAAGCTGTTGACACCGCGTTTCAGCACTTTGGCGATAGATCTCACTTAATATAGCATAATTTTAAAATATTAGGGTGCACTATTCAGAATATTTCACAAAAACACGGTTTGCATTTTTTATCTCTTTTCTTAGATATTTTCAGATAAATTTATTAAATATATAATTTAAGATAAGGTTTAATTAATAAGCAAAAGTTTTTTCCTCTTTTTTTACAAAAAATCGGCTAAAATGCTACAAAGCTTTCATTTCATTTCATTTCAGCACGATCATGATATCATATACAAAATTTTTCTTTGACAGTTGTCTTATAATCAGTGTCAGTGAAATTTTAATTTAGTGTTAATAGTGTTATTTAATAGTACAATTTAGTATTATAATTATAATTGCTAGTTAATAGTGTTTAATTTTAATAAAAATATAAGATATTAATCATAATGTTTCAATTATCTACAAATCTTTTCGTACTACGTATACGAAAAGTATTTTACTTAGAATTTTGCTTGTTCTTTAAAAAAATTGTTAGCTTAATGTTATATGTGTAATTTTGTATATAACTGAATAAAATTTTATTATAAAAATTTCAATATGTTTTATTTAAATAAAAATAACCAAAAAATTCCTAAAGTATTCTGAAATAGCAGGCATGCGCATTATAGCAAAAGATAAGAAGAGATTCAATGTACAAAAAATTTTCAAAGAGAATTTGAAATCTCACCCAGATAAAACTCTTCATGCATAGGTCCCTTTCGCAATGACATCGCCGTGTTAAATGCGACTAGTAACCCCATATAACGTGGGAAGTAATGATATTACATTTATAGTGGACTTTATAGGTCTCATCGTCCACTTAAGAGCGAATTTTCATGTCATTATGACATCGAAAAGATGTCCTTAGAAAGAGCACTTCTAGATATCTTTAAAGCGGGGTATTCACTATATTTCCGAATCAATGATTCGGCTCTCTCAGCCAATATAAAGTATATGGCTGAATCATTTGTGAGTAAAATATTCAACATGTTTGTTGCGAAATGCAAGTAAAATTTAATTAAATTAAAAAAAAAAGCAAACGCAGCCCAAAATTATAAGACAACAAAAAAAAGGGGGAACATCGATATGTCAAATTATTATTAATGAATGGTTATGTCAAGAAAAAAAAGATGGCTTGCTCGTGTTTTAATCTTTGATTATCGTGATCATCTGCATATTAAACAAATTAAATACAATTGAAGTGTGATGTGGTTGAATTGAATTAAGTGAAAAACAGCATCCCATTATATTAAATTAATAGTTTTGTTCAATAAAAAACCAATTAAAAGAATCATTTTCTTTTATTTTTTGCTTTGTTTCACCACCAACACGTTGACCAGCGACCATAACAAAAAAAGGCTGAAACAAATTGGTCCTTCGAGCCGGATCGAATACAACGGATCATCAGGATCTACAAAATTATCGAATAAATCGGATCTTTAGGATCTACAAGTCATCGAATAAAGCAGATCGTGAGATCGTCAGACCTACATCATTATAAAAAAAAAAAAAAACGGGAAAATCGCGTTGGAAAGTGGCATACTTACCATTATCATACGGATTTGAATTGGTTAATTATTTGTAATACTATATTTTAAAATTAAGTACAATTACAGAAGACGATACGAACAAGTACACACCTATAATATTGTCAAGTACCACAGGAAAATTTATTATCTATCAAATTGTTGTAATTAACTCTTTTGGCATATTGTGGTAAACAAATCATGTACTCAGAAAATATCTCGAAATCGATAACAACAGAAGTGAGGTTATGTTAATACTTCAAAGTTTTTTATGTATTTTGCTCAAAGTAAAAGGAAGTAACATTTATATATTTGATTGAATAATATATAAGGAAGGTTTATTAGCACTATAAAAAATAAATAAATAAATAAATAAACCTGTACTAAACTAACTTAAGTTAACTTTAAGCAACTTTATCTTAAATTAAAATTGAATGGTGTCATGGAAACAATCAAGATAAAACGGGGTTATATCAAGGGAGCTGTTACACGAATACTTGCATATAGTGAGGATTTGACCCCAGACACAACTGCAACCGCTATTCAACTACGGTTAGATAAGCTCGAATCTGCATGGAGTGAATTTTTTGAATTACAAGATCAGTTGTGTTCGTACCACGATGACCCACAATTTACAGCACAGGAAACTGAAATCGAACAATTCGAAACAAAATATTATTCAGCTAAGGAGCGTTTGCAAAATGCGCTCAGGGATAGAACAACACCACAAGCACCGGATACAGATATTGTACATAGACTGGCAGATCAACAATCAATGTTTTTTGAAAGATTTTCTAGTACTATTGCATCAACTACACAATCACCAACAAGAGCAATCGATACACGATTGCCAAAACTAGATATTCCATATTTCGCAGGAAATTATGATGAATGGATCTCCTTTAGAGATTTATTTACAGCTACGATACACTCGAATGCTAGATTAACTGACAGCCAAAAGCTACATTATTTAAAAGGATTTCTTCGAGGAGAAGCTGCTACTTTATTACGGCACATGCCTATCACTAATGCGAGTTACGAACCCGCATGGGAAAGATTAAACAAACGATATGATAGAAAAGATCAGATAATTAACTCATTTATTCGCTCGTTTCTCTCTTTACCATCAATCACTTCACCATCGTCAATCGGATTGCGAAAACTTACGGATGGTACTGATGAAGTATTACGTGGTCTAAAGGCACTTGGGAACAATGCAGAAACACGTGATCCTTGGATCATTCATCTATTACTTAACAAAATGGATATAACAACTCGACAAGATTGGTAAGAATCAACTGCATCTACTGATAATCCGACCATCACTCAATTGCTTGAGTTCTTGAACACTCGCTGCCAAGCACTAGAGAGCACTCAAACAACATTTCGCCAAAGTTCTTCACGTCAACGAGCACTAAGCCCCCGGGAAATGGGGAATCGAAATCAATTAAAAGGGCATACCCTTTCAGTCAATCAATGTCCCAAATGTACACAACATCACTTGTTGTATCAGTGCCCAAAATTCTTGCAAATGGACATCGAACAACGACGATCATTCGTTTATGATGAAAGACTATGTTTCAATTGCCTACGTGCAGGTCATAACTCAGCAAATTGTAAATCAAAGCATGTTTGCAATCATTGCCAACAACATCATCACAGTTTAGTACATCGATCTAACAGGAATAGTCCAATGATAACTCGTTCAAAAACCAAATCACCGACATTTGATAATAATACGTCTAGTGATCAAACTCATTCGTCAAAATCAACTAACCTGTCACAATCAACACAAGCATCAACTCATATATTTACTACTTCTACAAATTACAAAATAAATTGTGCAACATTGCTGCCAACTGCGGTTGCGTATGCTCTGGATAATCAAGGAAATACCCATTCTTGTCGCTTGCTATTAGACTCTGGCTCACAAGTATCCTTCGTAACAGAGTCACTCGTAAATAAATTAAATTTGAAAAGACATCATGCCAAAATCTCTGTCAGTGGATTATCAACATCTACTGTTGGAACAACGAGAGGTGCTGTCTCAATACAACTACGATCAAGAATATCTAACGAAAAGTTAGATCTAAATGCGTTTATTCTCACTAAACTTACTTCTTCATTACCTAACAATGAATTCAAAAAAATAACTCAACTAAACAAATTGAAGTTAGCAGATCCTGCATATAATATCCCGAACGCCGTGGACATAATCTTGGGAGCTGATAACCTATTTCAAGTATTTAAAAGAGATCGAATAAAAGTCCAAGATGACTTAATCGCACAATACACCACATTTGGGTGGATAATCGTTGGTCAATTGGCTAATAATTTGTATGAAGATATTTCAACCAACCAAAGTATTCATTCCCTTTATAGTGATATAGACATTGATCGTTCGCTAAAACTATTTTGGCAAATTGAGGAGCCTGCAACTCCAAAATCTCTGTTGACAGCTGAAGAAACTAAAGCTGAAAAAATCTTTCGAACAACCACAACTCGCACTAAAGAAGGCAGATACATTGTTCATCTTCCATTCAGAAATCCATCCGTACCTCTAGGAAATAGCTACACTGCAGCTGTGACACGCTTAAGAGCAATGGAACGACGTTTTCAAAAAAATCCTCTGTTGAAATCTGAATATATCAAATTTATGGATGAATATCAGCAACTTGGTCACATGGAACAAATCCAACAAAATGAAATCTGTACTAGAGATTGTTATTATCTACCACATCATGCAGTGTTTAAGACTAATAATACTACAAGCAAACTTCGTGTCGTATTTGACGGCTCAGCAAAAACTTCATCGACGTTCTCACTAAATGATGCTCTGTTGATTGGACCACCGATTCAACGAGATCTTTTTTCCGTGTGTGCTCGTTTTCGATTGCATCCATTTACCTTTACAGCTGACTTGGAAAAAATGTTCAGACAAATTTGGGTATATGAACCCCATCAAGAATTTCAACGTATTTTATGGCGCACCTCACCAACATCACCTATCAATTATTATCGATTAAAAACTGTCACCTATGGCACATCTCCTGCACCATTCTTAGCAGTAAGAGTGTTAGAACAATTGGCAAAGGATCGGCTACACACTCATCCTACAGCCTCAAAGGTTTTGTTAAATAACTGTTATGTCGATGACATCCTAACTGGCACTGATTCAGTTGAGGAACTATTATCTCTGAAAGATGAATTAATATCACTGTTGTCTGACGCTGGGTTCAACCTACGAAAATGGAGTAGTAATTGTGAAGATCTACTTTCATCGTTACCTGACGAACAGTGTGACTTTTCAAAACGCAATTTGTGTGATCCTTCAAAATCAGTTAAAACATTGGGCCTGTACTGGTTCCCTTCATCCGATACCTTTTCATTTTGATTTCAATTTCATCGGAACCAGTCATCACAAAGCGAAGTTTCTTATCAAGTGCTTCATGTATTTTTGATCCACTAGGATTTCTCACACCTATTACTACTGAAGTTAAAGCATTGTTTCAATTATTGTGGACAAAGAAGCTTGATTGGGATGATCCGGTACCAAGCATAATTGCTAATAAATGGAATATTATTAAAAAGGAGTTTTATATATTGAATGAGCTCCATATACCAAGATGGATGGGCTCGAGGAGATTACCATTAGAATTTCATGCATTTTCTGATGCCTCTGAGCGTGCTTATGCCGCTTCGATTTACGTTCGTGTTCAAAACCTAGATGGTTCATATGAAACTAACCTTGTGACAGCCAAAAGTAAGGTTGCTCCTATGCATCAAATCTCAATTGCTCGACTGGAGTTATGTGGAGCGCTACTCTTAAGCAATCTCTTTAATAAGTTGATATGTGCACTTAATCTCAAAGAATACACAGTATTTGCTTGGACAGACTCAGAAATCGTCCTCCACTGGCTTTCATCGCCCCCACGGAGGTGGACTACATTCGTCGCTAATCGAACCTCCGAAATTTTGAATATATTGCCTCGAAAATTGTGGAGGTATGTGCCTTCCTCTGAAAATCCAGCTGACTGCGCTTCTCGTGGAATTACACCTTCAGCACTTATTGAACATAAATTATGGTGGCATGGTCCGCACTGGCTGCAGGAAAAGTCACAAAGTTTTATTGACCATCCAACAGAACTAACAAATTCAAAATTGCAGATTATAACGAAAGAGGAAAGGAAATCATGGATACAAGGACTCGTCACGCATAATGATACATCGTTTTTAACTATATTATGTAACAAATATTCGCACTGGATAAAACTTATACGAGTTTTAAGTTACTGCATTCGATTTATTAACAATATAAACAAAAGTAACATTCCACCAAAAATTGGTCCACTTGATGTGGCTGAATTAGACAATGCAAGAATTATTTGTCTCAAACACATACAATATACTGCATTCCTACCAGAATTGAGATGTCTTCAGACTAGAAAACCATTACAAATTCGAAGCAAGCTATCGAAACTGTCACCGTTTCTCGACAGTCATAAATTATTACGAGTTGGAGGAAGACTTCAACACTCAAGTTTGCCTTACACCGCCAAACATCCTATTATTTTACCACGTGGCAATCATATTACTGACTTAATCGTTGAATATTATCATCACAAATTTTGTCACGCAAGCGTCTCGGAACTTTTCGTTCTGCTAAGAGAAGACTACTGGATAATAGGTGCTCGAAACACAATTCGAAAAATAGTGCATAAATGCCATATCTGTTTTCGTCATCGCCAGTTATCGACTAATCAATTAATGGGAGAACTTCCACCCGTTCGAGTTCAACAAAGTAAACCGTTTTCTAATACTGGATGTGACTATGCAGGTCCTATTTCACTCAGGAGCTACAGAGGACGTAATCCTCGGTTTAGCAAGGGCTACATCTGCATTTTTGTTTGTATGTCTACAAAAGCACTACATTTGGAACTAGTCAGTGACCTTACGACTGACGCCTTTCTCGCTAGTTTACGCCGTTTTATTGCACGACGTGGCAGATGCAATCACATTTATTCTGATACCGCCACCAATTTTAAAGGGGCTCACCGTGCTATATGTGAAATGCACAAACTGATCTCTTCTAATCATGACAACAATTGGATTCAAGGTACACTATCACAAGAAGGGATTCAATGGTCATTTATACCGCCGAACTCTCCACACTTTGGTGGACTTTGGGAGGCCGGAGTTAAATCTGTCAAGGGCCATTTAAAGCGCGTCATTGGAAATCATAAACTTACTTACGAAGAAATGTACACAGTATTAACCCAAATTGAAGCAGTTCTCAATTCACGACCACTATTTATGATGCCTGACACAGACTTCGAAGCTCTAACACCATATCACTTGCTGGTTGGACATTCCTATCAAGCATTACCAGAGCCATTAATTCCACCTACTCCTCAACACATTATGTCGAATTGGAGATTACTGCAAGCCATATTGCAAGGATTCTGGAAACGCTGGCACATGGAATATTTAACCTCATTGCAACACCGAACAAAATGGCACAAGTTGAATTTTAATATTGAAGTTGGAGACATCGTGTTAATTAAAGATTCCAATCAGTTACCCGCCAGATGGCCCCTTGCAAGAGTAATTGAAACTCCTCCAGGAACTGATGGAATTGTACGTGTAGTCACCCTCCAAACAGCTTCTAGTACCTTCGTCCGACCAATCGTAAAAATAGTCAAGCTTCCCATATTCATTGAACATTCAACTTCAGAGGAGGCCCAAGATGTTGCGAAATGCAAGTAAAATTTAATTAAATTTAAAAAAAAGCAAACGCAGCCCAAAATTATAAGACAACAAAAAAAAGGGGGAACATCGAGATGTCAAATTATTATTAATGAATGGTTATGTCAAGAAAAAAAAGATGGCTTGCTCGTGTTTTGATCTTTGATTATCGTGATCATCTGCATATTAAACAAATTAAATACAATTGAAGTGTGATGTGGTTGAATTGAATTAAGTGAAAAACAGCATCCCATTATATTAAATTAATAGTTTTGTTCAATAAAAAACCAATTAAAAGAATCATTTTCTTTTATTTTTTGCTTTGTTTCACCACCAACACGTTGACCAGCGACCATAACAAAAAAAGGCTGAAACAATGTTGGATATTTTCTTTCTTATTCTTCATTTCCATATACTTTAAATGGGAACTAAGAGCCGAATCATTGATTCGGAAATATAGTGAATACCCTGCTTAAGACTTGTGTGCTGTCTGGGTATATTCCCAGCAGGAAATTGACTAAGAGCTTCCAATGGAAGCAGAAAAAAAGCCTTAGGATTACTTTAAATTCTAAGGCATACTAAGGAGATAGCATTTTTATTCGTTTATAGGCACTCACATATGGCTATCAAACTAATCCATATAGGCATGAGTAATATACGTATATACATAAATTTTTAAGTGTTCACTTTTAAGTTTTTGGTTGACATTTTATAATTATTAGTAGGGGAGTGCACGTGGTAAAATTAAAGTAGCTGTGTTTTTTAAAATGGTTTTAATATATAGTTTAGTTTTGATAAAAAGTTAAATATAAATTTAATTGCAATATAATTTAATTAAATTCAAATTTGTTTTATTAATTTTAATTTAATTCATTTAAAATAGAACTTAAGTTTAATTATTAAAACCAACTTTTGTTGACATTTAAATGTGTGTGAATAAGGAAATAAAATAATTTGTATTTAGTTCTAAATTTGTAAAAATAATTAAAAATAAATCAGTTGAAACGTAAAACTATTTTTTTTTCTTTTATAAATCTGACTTTAAGATTTTAGGTTTACAACGAAAATCATATGAAATATATATATATATGCATGCAACAAAGCTTTTCTAAAGCTTTTTCAATGTACGCGCATGCCCCAGAAATAACACCCATACATATGCAAAGGCATATTATTCGTGCATACATGTAAATCTTCTTAAAAGCGGCTCCTCTTCATACAAAACTAAGGAGTTTTTTTGTATAAAAACTAGGGTGATGCTAAGGACTTCTGAGCCAAACAAAACTCATTAAAACATCACTTAAGATGCATTAAATTTCCTGCTGGGTTCTTTTAAAGAGACTTTGAATTCACGCCCTTAAATTTCTCTTTAATTTTTAATTATAATTCTAGTTAACAAGTATTAGTGTAATATTTATATTTATTCAAGCGAAAACTTCTTTAGTATCGTTATAATTTGAAATTCAATGTAACGAAAAAGCGACACCATGATATATATAATATACAGGGTGTCCCAGAAATGATGGATAATCCGTTGAGGTAAGAAAGTAGATGAAAAACAACAAAAAACACAAAAAGTGGGGGTCTAACTTTTTTCGTTTTCGAGTTACAGCCTTTTGAATTTTTCAGGCTTCGTTTTTACCCCCACGCACTCGATCACTTATAACTTTTGAATCCAAGTGACAAGAAGTAAAAAAAAAATACGTTTTCATAGCTAATAATATTATTTTATTATTGAAAAAAAAAACTAAAAAATAGTAACAAATGGTGGAGAAAAAAATTTTTAAGGAGGACCGTTCGTAAAAATCTCGGTCATTTTTTGACGTTTTTCGCTTTTCCTCAAAAAAGCACCCTAATAATTTGTTTTTTTTATTTTATTTTCTTAAACTACAAGTGTTTTCCAACAGAAAGTTGCTACATTATAATGGCCTACCTGTTTTCTATAGTGCAATGAAAATCGATTAAAGTGAGCCTTTCCCTATAATTTAATAAGAATTTTTTTTATTTTTACCCTAGAAAAAGCAGTTAGATCTGGAGAGTTTTGAGGCCAAACTACAGGCCTACCTCCACTTAGCCATTTATAAAAATGTTTGTAAAGATACTGAAGAAATGAGGCGAAAATGAACCGGAAAACCGTGTAACTGGAGACTTGTAGGAATCGCCAGCTCTTCTAATAAATCTACAAAACTATTTTACAAAATTTAATGAATTCATAACCTGAACTATCTCAGGAGTATTAAATTAAAGAAGATATATTATATTGAAAAAAACCTGTTATATATTATATAGTTTATTTTTATTTATTCCACTTGTTTAATCAGAAACTTAAAATCACAATAAATAAGATAAAAAACAAAAAACCTTATGAAATTTATATAACACAATTTATAAATGATTAAATTTTGAACGGGAAAACCACTGATAACTTAAATGAAACATATTCTATCTACTTCCTTTTTTCATAATTTAAAATCTCGGCAATATTTTTTCTAATTTAAGAATAATTTTATTTCTTTTTTATCCGAAAGAATTCTATGACAATTTTAACAAGACTCAATTTACAAAAACCCAAAAAAACTCGCTTTCTAATTTTTAAAACCTTTTATTTATATGCACTTATTTCTTACTCTGCATATTCTTTTTTGTTACGTGAACTAGGTTACATATAATATTTGTAACCTATTTTTTGCAACAAAAATGGACCCGCTGATTACGAAGGTCGAAACTAGATTTGTCAATCAGCAAATTCATTTAAAATTAAAATTATAATTCTCAATCAATATTGCAATAAAAACAATCATTAAGCAATATTGCAACAACAACAATCATTAAGCAATACTGACTTACTTTCTTAACGATTGCTATTGTTGTTGTATCAATGATTGTTGTTGTATTAATACAACAAGATGAGCAAGACCATAGTTATCTTGGCCTTGGTGGTCTTGACGTTTGTATCTTGGTACTGGTCTTGCATTATCAGTTTTAGTATTGGTCTTGGTCTTGGTCTTGTACAAATAAGTCTTGGTACGAAAAGATTTGTAGATAATTGAAACATTATGATTAATATCTTATATTTTTATTAAAATTAAACACTATTAACTAGCAATTATAATTATAAAACTAAATTGTACTATTAAATAACACTATTAACACTAACAAGGAAACCGTAAAGCTGTTGACACCGCGTTTCAGCACTTTGGCGATAGATCTCACTTAATATAGCATAATTTTAAAATATTAGGGTGCACAATTCAGAATATTTCACAAAAACACGGTTTGCATTTTTTATCTCTTTTCTTAGATATTTTCAGATAAATTTATTAAATATATAATTTAAGATAAGGTTTAATTAATAAGCAAAAGTTTTTCCTCTTTTTTTACAAAAAATCGGCTAAAATGCTACAAAGCTTTCATTTCATTTCATTTCAGCACGATCATGATATCATATACAAAATTTTTCTTTGACAGTTGTCTTATAATCAGTGTCAGTGAAATTTTAATTTAGTGTTAATAGTGTTATTTAATAGTACAATTTAGTATTATAATTATAATTGCTAGTTAATAGTGTTTAATTTTAATAAAAATATAAGATATTAATCATAATGTTTCAATTATCTACAAATCTTTTCGTACTACGTATACGAAAAGTATTTTACTTAGAATTTTGCTTGTTCTTTAAAAAAATTGTTAGCTTAATGTTATATGTGTAATTTTGTATATAACTGAATAAAATTTTATTATAAAAATTTCAATATGTTTTATTTAAATAAAAATAACCAAAAAATTCCTAAAGTATTCTGAAATAGCAGGCATGCGCATTATAGCAAAAGATAAGAAGAGATTCAATGTACAAAAAATTTTCAAAGAGAATTTGAAATCTCACCCAGATAAAACTCTTCATGCATAGGTCCCTTTCGCAATGACATCGCCGTGTTAAATGCGACTAGTAACCCCATATAACGTGGGAAGTAATGATATTACATTTATAGTGGACTTTATAGGTCTCATCGTCCACTTAAGAGCGAATTTTCATGTCATTATGACATCGAAAAGATGTCCTTAGAAAGAGCACTTCTAGATATCTTTAAAGCGGGGTATTCACTATATTTCCGAATCAATGATTCGGCTCTCTCAGCCAATATAAAGTATATGGCTGAATCATTTGTGAGTAAAATATTCAACATGTTGGATATTTTCTTTCTTATTCTTCATTTCCATATACTTTAAATGGGAACTAAGAGCCGAATCATTGATTCGGAAATATAGTGAATACCCTGCTTAAGACTTGTGTGCTGTCTGGGTATATTCCCAGCAGGAAATTGACTAAGAGCTTCCAATGGAAGCAGAAAAAAAAGCCTTAGGATTACTTTAAATTCTAAGGCATACTAAGGAGATAGCATTTTTATTCGTTTATAGGCACTCACATATGGCTATCAAACTAATCCATATAGGCATGAGTAATATACGTATATACATAAATTTTTAAGTGTTCACTTTTAAGTTTTTGGTTGACATTTTATAATTATTAGTAGGGGAGTGCACGTGGTAAAATTAAAGTAGCTGTGTTTTTTAAAATGGTTTTAATATATAGTTTAGTTTTGATAAAAAGTTAAATATAAATTTAATTGCAATATAATTTAATTAAATTCAAATTTGTTTTATTAATTTTAATTTAATTCATTTAAAATAGAACTTAAGTTTAATTATTAAAACCAACTTTTGTTGACATTTAAATGTGTGTGAATAAGGAAATAAAATAATTTGTTTTTAGTTCTAAATTTGTAAAAATAATTAAAAATAAATCAGTTGAAACGTAAAACTATTTTTTTTTCTTTTATAAATCTGACTTTAAGATTTTAGGTTTACAACGAAAATCATATGAAATATATATATATATGCATGCAACAAAGCTTTTTTAAAGCTTTTTCAATGTACGCGCATGCCCCAGAAATAACACCCATACATATGCAAAGGCATATTATTCGTGCATACATGTAAATCTTCTTAAAAGCGGCTCCTCTTCATACAAAACTAAGGAGTTTTTTTGTATGAAAACTAAGGTGATGCTAAGGACTTCTGAGCCAAACAAAACTCATTAAAACATCACTTAAGATGCATTAAATTTCCTGCTGGGTTCTTTTAAAGAGACTTTGAATTCACGCCCTTAAATTTCTCTTTAATTTTTAATTATAATTCTAGTTAACAAGTATTAGTGTTATATTTATATTTATTCAAGCGAAAACTTCTTTAGTATCGTTATAATTTGAAATTCAATGTAACGAAAAAGCGACACCATGATATATATAATATACAGGGTGTCCCAGAAATGATGGATAATCCGTTGAGGTAAGAAAGTAGATGAAAAACAACAAAAAACACAAAAAGTGGGGGTCTAACTTTTTTCGTTTTCGAGTTACAGCCTTTTGAATTTTTCAGGCTTCGTTTTTACCCCCACGCACTCGATCACTTATAACTTTTGAATCCAAGTGACAAGAAGTAAAAAAAAAATACGTTTTCATAGCTAATAATATTATTTTATTATTGAAAAAAAAAACTAAAAAATAGTAACAAATGGTGGAGAAAAAAATTTTTAAGGAGGACCGTTCGTAAAAATCTCGGTCATTTTTTGACGTTTTTCGCTTTTCCTCAAAAAAGCACCCTAATAATTTGTTTTTTTTATTTTATTTTCTTAAACTACAAGTGTTTTCCAACAGAAAGTTGCTACATTATAATGGCCTACCTGTTTTCTATAGTGCAATGAAAATCGATTAAAGTGAGCCTTTCCCTATAATTTAATAAGAATTTTTTTTATTTTTACCCTAGAAAAAGCAGTTAGATCTGGAGAGTTTTGAGGCCAAACTACAGGCCTACCTCCACTTAGCCATTTATAAAAATGTTTGTAAAGATACTGGAGAAATGAGGCGAAAATGAACCGGAAAACCGTGTAACTGGAGACTTGTAGGAATCGTCAGCTCTTCTAATAAATCTACAAAACTATTTTACAAAATTTAATGAATTCATAACCTGAACTATCTCAGGAGTATTAAATTAAAGAAGATATATTATATTGAAAAAAACCTGTTATATATTATATAGTTTATTTTTATTTATTCCACTTGTTTAATCAGAAACTTAAAATCACAATAAATAAGATAAAAAACAAAAAACCTTATGAAATTTATATAACACAATTTATAAATGATTAAATTTTGAACGGGAAAACCACTGATAACTTAAATGAAACATATTCTATCTACTTCCTTTTTTCATAATTTAAAATCTCGGCAATATTTTTTCTAATTTAAGAATAATTTTATTTCTTTTTTATCCGAAAGAATTCTATGACAATTTTAACAAGACTCAATTTACAAAAACCCAAAAAAACTCGCTTTCTAATTTTTAAAACCTTTTATTTATATGCACTTATTTCTTACTCTGCATATTCTTTTTTGTTACGTGAACTAGGTTACATATAATATTTGTAACCTATTTTTTGCAACAAAAATGGACCCGCTGATTACGAAGGTCGAAACTAGATTTGTCAATCAGCAAATTCATTTAAAATTAAAATTATAATTCTCAATCAATATTGCAATAAAAACAATCATTAAGCAATATTGCAACAACAACAATCATTAAGCAATACTGACTTACTTTCTTAACGATTGCTATTGTTGTTGTATCAATGATTGTTGTTGTATTAATACAACAAGATGAGCGAGACCATAGTTATCTTGGCCTTGGTGGTCTTGACGTTTGTATCTTGGTACTGGTCTTGCATTATCAGTTTTAGTATTGGTCTTGGTCTTGGTCTTGTACAAATAAGTCTTGGTACGAAAAGATTTGTAGATAATTGAAACATTATGATTAATATCTTATATTTTTATTAAAATTAAACACTATTAACTAGCAATTATAATTATAAAACTAAATTGTACTATTAAATAACACTATTAACACTAACAAGGAAACCGTAAAGCTGTTGACACCGCGTTTCAGCACTTTGGCGATAGATCTCACTTAATATAGCATAATTTTAAAATATTAGGGTGCACTATTCAGAATATTTCACAAAAACACGGTTTGCATTTTTTATCTCTTTTCTTAGATATTTTCAGATAAATTTATTAAATATATAATTTAAGATAAGGTTTAATTAATAAGCAAAAGTTTTTCCTCTTTTTTTACAAAAAATCGGCTAAAATGCTACAAAGCTTTCATTTCATTTCATTTCAGCACGATCATGATATCATATACAAAATTTTTCTTTGACAGTTGTCTTATAGACATTTTTCGTGAAATGTAATCAGTGTCAGTGAAATTTTAATTTAGTGTTAATAGTGTTATTTAATAGTACAATTTAGTATTATAATTATAATTGCTAGTTAATAGTGTTTAATTTTAATAAAAATATAAGATATTAATCATAATGTTTCAATTATCTACAAATCTTTTCGTACTACGTATACGAAAAGTATTTTACTTAGAATTTTGCTTGTTCTTTAAAAAAATTGTTAGCTTAATGTTATATGTGTAATTTTGTATATAACTGAATAAAATTTTATTATAAAAATTTCAATATGTTTTATTTAAATAAAAATAACCAAAAAATTCCTAAAGTATTCTGAAATAGCAGGCATGCGCATTATAGCAAAAGATAAGAAGAGATTCAATGTACAAAAAATTTTCAAAGAGAATTTGAAATCTCACCCAGATAAAACTCTTCATGCATAGGTCCCTTTCGCAATGACATCGCCGTGTTAAATGCGACTAGTAACCCCATATAACGTGGGAAGTAATGATATTACATTTATAGTGGACTTTATAGGTCTCATCGTCCACTTAAGAGCGAATTTTCATGTCATTATGACATCGAAAAGATGTCCTTAGAAAGAGCACTTCTAGATATCTTTAAAGCGGGGTATTCACTATATTTCCGAATCAATGATTCGGCTCTCTCAGCCAATATAAAGTATATGGCTGAATCATTTGTGAGTAAAATATTCAACATGTTGGATATTTTCTTTCTTATTCTTCATTTCCATATACTTTAAATGGGAACTAAGAGCCGAATCATTGATTCGGAAATATAGTGAATACCCTGCTTAAGACTTGTGTGCTGTCTGGGTATATTCCCAGCAGGAAATTGACTAAGAGCATCCAATGGAAGCAGAAAAAAAAGCCTTAGGATTACTTTAAATTCTAAGGCATACTAAGGAGATAGCATTTTTATTCGTTTATAGGCACTCACATATGGCTATCAAACTAATCCATATAGGCATGAGTAATATACGTATATACATAAATTTTTAAGTGTTCACTTTTAAGTTTTTGGTTGACATTTTATAATTATTAGTAGGGGAGTGCACGTGGTAAAATTAAAGTAGCTGTGTTTTTTAAAATGGTTTTAATATATAGTTTAGTTTTGATAAAAAGTTAAATATAAATTTAATTGCAATATAATTTAATTAAATTCAAATTTGTTTTATTAATTTTAATTTAATTCATTTAAAATAGAACTTAAGTTTAATTATTAAAACCAACTTTTGTTGACATTTAAATGTGTGTGAATAAGGAAATAAAATAATTTGTTTTTAGTTCTAAATTTGTAAAAATAATTAAAAATAAATCAGTTGAAACGTAAAACTATTTTTTTTTCTTTTATAAATCTGACTTTAAGATTTTAGGTTTACAACGAAAATCATATGAAATATATATATATATGCATGCAACAAAGCTTTTCTAAAGCTTTTTCAATGTACGCGCATGCCCCAGAAATAACACCCATACATATGCAAAGGCATATTATTCGTGCATACATGTAAATCTTCTTAAAAGCGGCTCCTCTTCATACAAAACTAAGGAGTTTTTTTGTATGAAAACTAAGGTGATGCTAAGGACTTCTGAGCCAAACAAAACTCATTAAAACATCACTTAAGATGCATTAAATTTCCTGCTGGGTTCTTTTAAAGAGACTTTGAATTCAAGCCCTTAAATTTCTCTTTAATTTTTAATTATAATTCTAGTTAACAAGTATTAGTGTTATATTTATATTTATTCAAGCGAAAACTTCTTTAGTATCGTTATAATTTGAAATTCAATGTAACGAAAAAGCGACACCATGATATATATAATATACAGGGTGTCCCAGAAATGATGGATAATCCGTTGAGGTAAGAAAGTAGATGAAAAACAACAAAAAACACAAAAAGTGGGGGTCTAACTTTTTTCGTTTTCGAGTTACAGCCTTTTGAATTTTTCAGGCTTCGTTTTTACCCCCACGCACTCGATCACTTATAACTTTTGAATCCAAGTGACAAGAAGTAAAAAAAAAATATGTTTTCATAGCTAATAATATTATTTTATTATTGAAAAAAAAAACTAAAAAATAGTAACAAATGGTGGAGAAAAAAATTTTTAAGGAGGACCGTTCGTAAAAATCTCGGTCATTTTTTGACGTTTTTCGCTTTTCCTCAAAAAAGCACCCTAATAATTTGTTTTTTTTATTTTATTTTCTTAAACTACAAGTGTTTTCCAACAGAAAGTTGCTACATTATAATGGCCTACCTGTTTTCTATAGTGCAATGAAAATCCTGAGATAGTTCAGGTTATGAATTCATTAAATTTTGTAAAATAGTTTTGTAGATTTATTAGAAGAGCTGACGATTCCTACAAGTCTCCAGTTACACGGTTTTCCGGTTCATTTTCGCCTCATTTCTTCAGTATCTTTACAAACATTTTTATAAATGGCTAAGTGGAGGTAGGCCTGTAGTTTGGCCTCAAAACTTACTACTATTCTTACTGTTAGCTCATTGTAGTATACCCAAACTCATTTTTTTTTCTTACACTTATTTCTTATCACTTTAAAATTTTTATTCTTAAATTATAATTGTAATTTAATAAAAATATTTACATCAATTACCTTTAGATCGTAGTAATTAAGAATTTCAAAAAAAGCTCTTCGGAAAAAGTATTGTTCGGAATAACTTTTTCGCAAATATAATTTAAATGTGAAATGGTTAATGTCTAGGCTAATTAAATATCAAATTTTGCTTGCGTGATCATATCGTTATGGGAAATAAATATATTCTTATAGACAACAATATTCGTGTAACTGAATCTTGTTTACTTGTTATCGAATGCAAGTTTCGATTATACAAGTCTTATGGGAAATATTTGTTTTCAGTAATGAACAGTTTTTTTCAAAAGTATATAAGGAAAATTATTTTAATAGAGAAAATCTGTTTTGTAATATTTTTTAAACTTACCAGGTTGTTGCCACTTTCGGCATACCAAATGAGTAGCCTATATTAGCTTTTGTATTTTATTGTACTTGAAAGCCTTTGAACATTTGCCTCAATTGGCAATCAGTAAAATATAGTTTATATTTTAAATATATAAAGTGTTTTTCATTATTTATCTAAGGCATTTTAGCGATTATTCTTAGCCTTCTAGGCCATTCACTTTGGCATTTTTACCATTACTTCTAGCCTTCTAGGGCATTCACTTGGGCATTATGCCAATGACGTGGAATGACGGGAAGTGTTTGTCTAAAATCTCCAGAAAGTAGTACCAGAGAGCCGCCAAAAAGTTTGTCGTTGTTTTTAAGATTTTTCAATGTCCTGTTCAACGCCTCAAGCGATTGTTTTTGTGTCATAGTGCATTCATCCCAGATGATAATTTTACACTGTTTGAGCACTGTGATCATGGAACACTGTTTTTTTATGTTGCACACTGAATCTGGGTTATTTCAAATGTTTAGTGGCAGCTTTTATACTGAATGAGCTGTTCTGCCTCCATCCAATAAAGTTTCCACAATGTCAGAAGATGCAGCGGCCAATGCAATGCCATTAATCGATCGTATTTCGGCGAGCATTAGCGAAATAAGGAATGTTTTGCCAGTTCCACCTGGTGCACCCAGTAAAAAGAATCCACCTTGCTCTGCCGAAACTGCGAGCATAAAGGGGTCGTAAATAGTTTTTTGTTCCTCATTCATTAGTGGGACATTGCGAGTAACAATCGCTCCCATTTCTATAGTATTATATTGTAGTTCGCGATTAATTTCATTTTTTATTAAATCAGATGCACTTCGTTTTGGCGAACGCATACCGAAATGACTGAGTGATAATTTGGCAATGATAATGCACAGATCCTCAATAGCAATCAATGCTTCATTGTACATAGCGTCATAGAATGATATCGTTAAATCGTTGTACAGTGTACGATGTTGATGTAAAATATAATCACTCATTGAATCTTAGTGATTATCCCACAATGTCTCTGGTCTGATAGGAAGACTTCCGAAAATCATTCATTTTTTTCAGAATTATCTGAAACAGTTTACTATTTTACCGATAATGCAGTTCAATAAAGCTGCTCAGCTTCTATTATATATGTATATAAAATAAAATAAATAAACGAAATAAAAACTATCCTATGTCCTGTTCGCGATAAAGCTAAGCACAAAATATAAATTTATCTCTATTAGTCCAGTAGTTTTTTAATCCTTTGCTCTCAAACAGCGGGACACCTGATTTATATATATATAAAGATGTATATATATATTTTTGTTTTTACAAACAATTTATTTTTATTTCTTATAAGATAATTTACAAAGAATTTTTTCTTTTATTTATTACACAAGAATTAGAAGCAGTAAAAACATCTTTTTAAGAAATTGTTTTTATTTTTAATAAATATATATCTTTATAATTATATTTATAGGTTATTATAAGTATAAAGAAGTATTAAATTAAAGAAGATATATTATATTGAAAAAAACCTGTTATATATTATATAGTTTATTTTTATTTATTCCACTTGTTTAATCAGAAACTTAAAATCACAATAAATAAGATAAAAAACAAAAAACCTTATGAAATTTATATAACACAATTTATAAATGATTAAATTTTGAACGGGAAAACCACTGATAACTTAAATGAAACATATTGTATCTACTTCCTTTTTTCATAATTTAAAATCTCGGCAATATTTTTTCTAATTTAAGAATAATTTTATTTCTTTTTTATCCGAAAGAATTCTATGACAATTTTAACAAGACTCAATTTACAAAAACCCAAAAAAACTCGCTTTCTAATTTTTAAAACCTTTTATTTATATGCACTTATTTCTTACTCTGCATATTCTTTTTTGTTACGTGAACTAGGTTACATATAATATTTGTAACCTATTTTTTGCAACAAAAATGGACCCGCTGATTACGAAGGTCGAAACTAGATTTGTCAATCAGCAAATTCATTTAAAATTAAAATTATAATTCTCAATCAATATTGCAATAAAAACAATCATTAAGCAATATTGCAACAACAACAATCATTAAGCAATACTGACTTACTTTCTTAACGATTGCTATTGTTGTTGTATTAATACAACAAGATGAGCGAGACCATAGTTATCTTGGCCTTGGTGTTGGTCTTGACGTTTGTATCTTGGTACTGGTCTTGCATTATCAGTTTTAGTATTGGTCTTGGTCTTGGTCTTGTACAAATAAGTCTTGGTCTTGATCTTGCACAAATAAGTCTTGGTCTTGCAGAGCTGAGCCTTGGTATTGGTCTCGTTAAAAAGTTACTGTATCGGTCTTAAAAAATTTGTAAGACCAGGACTGCAAGACTGCAGGACTGCTAATTTCACTCATCACTAGTCATAATATACCTTAGATTTTTTCTTACTATTGTTCAAATTTTCTTGAGCATTTTTGTGTTTTTTTTGCATTTTAGCTTTCACGCAAGCACAGTAATCGTCAAGTTATACATTGGTTCTGGCTTTTTTGTGAGGTTGATCTGTAGTGGTTGTTGAAAACCGTACAATGCTTATGCATTGGGGAGTACTTACTACTTATGTGAGGTGTGTGATTATGTGCTAGAGCGGCCTCTCCTAGCCAGTCATCCCATTTTGATGGGTTATTGTCCACAATGCTCCTTAAATATTCGATCAGAGTTCTGTGGACCCTTTTCAAACTGCCATTGGACTGCGAATGGTAGCCCGTTGTTTGAATTTTCTGGATTCGAAGCAATTTACACAGTCTCTTAAGTAGATCACTTGTGAAGTTCGTGCCTTAGTTGGTTATTAATTTTTTAGGGATAACAAAGTATTTCAAAATAATGTGTTTGTAGAAACAGTCAGATTCTGTTTCAGCTTCGCAATTTTTTAACGGGAAACAATCAAGAGATTTAGTTAAATCATCTTGATAGGCAAGTATATACTTGTTACCATTGTTGCTCAAGGGTATGGGTTCTACAATATCTACAATAGATAGACTTTGTTAAAACGCTTTTCTGCTGTGTCTGTTATTATCATGGGCGTTTTAAAAGGTTTATTTATTTTGTTTCTTTTGCATTTAATGCAGCTTTTTACATATCCTAGGATATTTTTAAACATGTTTTTTCATTTATAATTCTGACGGATTCCTTTGTATGTTTTATGGACTCCAGCATGGCCTCCCAGTGGGGCATCATGATAATCTTTTAATATGGTGGATACATCTACTGGGTTGATTAGTTCTTTCACTTCTGAGTTTTTGAATTTTCGGAAGATGATCAAGTCAACTTCGGAATTTTTATCAGAATCGTGCCTATCTCTTGAATTATTTTCGTTAATACAAGGAGTTGACATTTTAATGGATGTTTTTTGATTCGTGCTGTTTTCTTTAAGTTTCTTTTGTGCACGAGTTGTTGCTATGGTACCTTTTGGTGCTGTTATCTTTGTTTGATGTATCTAAATTTTCTGTATCTACTTGTGGGCTGTCTGCATTCTTATTATATTTTCCAGGTTTATATTCTATTTGATAGTGGTTTGTGATCTGTGTATACCTCAAATTTACGTCCATATAAATAACATCTAAAGTTTTTAGTTGTCCATACAAGAGTTTTCTCTCAATTGTAGAGTACCTTCTTTTGGCCTTATTCAAAGATCGACTCTCATAAGCTATAAGCTTATCATTACCCAGTTCCCCTTGCAAGAGGACTGCTCCAATTGCTTCCCACTAGCATCTGTGGTGAGTTTAAATGGTCTACTGAAATCAGGGTATACTAGAAGAAGAGGCGTCATCAATGCTTCTTCTATTTTAATAAATGCCTTTTTCATTCTTTCCTTTAAAGTTTTTTAATGGGTTTTGCTATGCTGGAACAGCTAGGTATAAACTTTCTATAATAGTAAGCCAATTCTAAGAATGATTGTACTAGACGGATTGTTTTAGGCCTAGGGAAAAACAGACTGTAGTTTATTATTGTGGTCTTCTAGACTTTTTTCATAGATACAAAATATTTAAGTTCTTATGATCCACTAAAAATAATCTGCTTGGAACTATAATGTAGTTTTCTAATATGGCATCTACTTGTTCCTGAATAATATTGCATTGTTTTTCCGGGAGTCTGTACATCATTTGATTTGAAGGACCCTCATTTTTTTCATTAGAATTTCATGCGTGATTGTTGAAGTGTTACATCTTAACCTAGGTTATGGTTTTTCTTAAGGAGGTTGTTTCTGCTCTCATATTTCTTAAGCCCGAGATAGCTGTTTTTGCCTTAGGATGTGAGTATGTTGTAATTATGTTATAATTACTTACAGGCTCAAAAGTGGTACTTATGACACTCAATGGTTGTCTTTTTTCATTTTTATTAAATAATAGCTACTAGTGCCTTTTTATTTTTTGATTTAATCAGACAATTACCAAGATAAACTCCTTTACTTAGCTCTGTATGGGGGCAGAAGAATTCGCCATTTACATCAGTATCAATTTCCACAATCACTTCTGTACGTCCTGGGATATTTTTAGCCTGACTCCTTTTTCCAGTTTTTACGTCGTCATCATAAAGTGGTTTTTCAAAGTTATTTTCAATCACTTTCTTTGATTTAATGTTACTAGAAATGATAGAGTTTAATATCAGTCTGTTTGGAAAATGTTTTCTTTTTTCTGGATTTGAGTTTTTAATAGGCTTGTGAATTTTGTCCTCAGAATAGCTGCTAACATTTGTGTTGGCCTGTTTACTGCAGCTTGTAGTAACGAAGGAGTGCATAGAACCATTGGCAATAATCTGCGTTTTAACCCCCTTCCTAATTGGAATGCAAAAGTTATGTTTTCTTTACTTGCAAGGGAAAGTAAGATTTTGATTAGGCCCTTCAATTTTGCAGTGCATAGAAATAAAATCATAGCCCAAAATTTTATCACCAGGAATGTCCAATTTTTGATCGATTATGTGAAAGTCACAAAATAGAGGTAAATCAGTTGGTATTTTTCCAGTTCATATGCCTTGTGTGCTCCCTATTCCAAATGATGTGGAAACACCCGTCGTATCTTGGATTATAGGGACGTATGGTTTTAGAAATGTTCTTTTGATTGAACTTATTTCTGTTCCCGTGTATGATTAATTCGGCATTCCCTTCGGTTACTATATCTTGTGGAATCGTGCCTACGCAGATTTTTGGTAACGGTAGCTGACGCCTTTTAGATGAAAAAGGCTTAAGGTGGCAGCCCTCTCCTAGTTTTCCAACTACTTTGTACTGGAAGCTACTTGTTGTGTTTTTCTTGTAGATTGAGCTTTCTGTCTTTTTTTAGCATAGCAACTTACTACTTTATGCCCATTTCTTTGGCAATACTTGCATTTTGGCTCTAGTGTTCTAGTTTGAATTGGTTGTTGTTGAACAGTATGAATCTGGACCGGATCAAAAAGTAAACAATAATGATCCTTATCGAGAGTTTTGAAACACTAAAAAAGCTGTTTATTACAGAACCAATATTAGCTTATCCAGATTTTGAAAAACAATTTACAGTAACAACGGATGCAAGTGCATACTTGGCGCCGTACTATCGCAAACCGAAGCACCAAATGAAATCGTAATCGTACATATAGACGTATTTTAAAGCTTGAGAAAAACACTTTTTCTAACATTTATAGCTAAATTTAGCAAATTTTCCCAAGCCATTAAAATTAACAATAAAACATGGGTTGAATTTAAAAGAGCCCTTTTACAATATATATCCTTCGTAGGAAAAGTAAAACAAATTGTTGGATACAATGAATTAGGACTCAAAGCGCTTTCAATGTGGTCTTGGTCTTGTTCTTGGTCTCGTTCATCACTACTCCAAAGCAAACCAAAAACTTTAAGGTAAGATCCCAAAATGACATAGGCTCTGCCTTTTTCAATCGTCAGTCGCTGACTGACTCAAGCCACGCTACAACTTTTCTGCTTTGCATTTTGTCAACGGGAAAATCAGCAGTCCCGTTGGCAAAATGCAATCGAAATTATTTTGAGATAAGTTGTTGCAGCTTGACTTGTTATCTCCATTTTTCAGCGGCCCGTTACAACTATGAAAATTAATTGCATGTAATGGGGCGTTTGGAAAATTAATATATAATTCTAAATAAAATTTTGCGTATACATTTATAGTGTGTATGATTTACATTACACCACTTTTATTGGATAATATCCTGTAGTGGAATCTTCGTGTGGTACTATAAATTTGCGAACATTTATATGTGATTCTAGTATTTTGCAGAATTTGCTTGGTAGCATTAGGCCGATTTTATACCTGAAACTTTCGTGCCAGACTCTGTCGAATGCCTACGACACGTCTAGGAATACTGCAGAGCAGTAGTTCTTTTCTTCGAAGGCTTGTACAATTTTATCAGTAATTCTATGTATCTGGTCTATTGTTGAGTGATTGCTTCTGAACCCAAACTGAAAGTTTTGGATGTTCACAAGCGATTTTAGTCTTTTTATTAGCAGTTTTTCGAACAGTTTACAGATTGTTGGTATAAAGGATATGGGTCTGTATGATATGACTTCCTCGGCTGGTTTGTCTGGTATTTTAATCATAATGATCTCTGATGTTTTGAAACTTTCAGGAATATGCTGTAATCTCAAGAAAGCATTGTATAAGTGTGTTGGCATATAGATTGCTTTCGCCGGTAGTTCCTTTAGTAGCCCTGGTGTTATTTGGTCCCCTCCAGGAGATTCCTTAACTTTAAGGTTATTGTCTATATTGTTCGCTATTTCATATACAGTGAATTTTGTATTTTTTTATACATTTGATATTTCCGGTCCATTTTTATGTTAGACTGGATATCGTGTGGCTCCAAGACAGTTGCTAAGTGACAAGAGAGCTGAAAGATAGCTAGAATTAATTAAACTAATACCAGTAATTTCAAAATCATGACTGCAAAGGTATGAATCAGAAGCTTAAGCAGCTAACAGAGCAACAATTATAGACAATGGGAGCAAAGTCAAACGCGTGAAGAGCCAATGTCAACAAAATGTTCACCTCATAATTCATGATTAAACTTCACCAGTTTCAACAAATGGGAAACAAAACTTGAAGGACCCGGATGAGGCTCTAACTAGGGGAGGATTTCATATAACACTATGGGGAACATATGTGCTTAAACCTTCTGCATCGATTAGGAGTAGCATAGAAATGTAAGACAGCTGGCATTCAGACTTCAGGTGAAGGAGTAGCGAAAGTAAGAAAGTCTATAACTCTTAAATTTAAGGATAACTCTTAAATTTTAATTCAGGTCCACTAATATGATCATTTGGGTTGAAAAAACAAGCTTTATTTTTTGTACTTTAATATAAAGTAAAAAAAGGGGAAACTTTTGAATAAAAAACCAAATAACCAAAAGTATCCATTATTAACACGGTTGTGTAAACATTTTAGGCATCCCTTATTACTACCACATTTTCATCCATTTACACCAATCTTCACACAATTCGACACCAAATTTCTTCCAAAACCACACCAAAATTAAATAAAAATTTCTAATTTTACCTAAATTACACTATTTTCTCATTTTCTCAGCTAAAATTACTTTTTGGAATTCTAAATCACTAAATTTACTAATTTTACCTTACGGCTACATGTTTCCAGGCCTGAACTCACTGAAATTAAACCAAAAAATTTAAAATTTAACCGTTAAATACCTAAAAACAGAAAAAATCTAAAAATGCTCCGATTTAGCCCATTCAAGTTTGCTTCGATTGCATTTTTAATACCCTTTCCAAAAATATAAAAATCACCCCGATTGGTGCCACTTTAACTACCCTGAAATTTATAAAAAAATTACCCTAAATAAAATTCATTAGACTTACCTTTTTTTTATTATTATTTGCTACTTTGTTGCAAACAACAAAATTTTTTTATCTCAGCGGAAATGCTGAGGAATGTTTATGTGAACGACTGAAGTGTCGATCACATAAACATTATTAAATGAAATTAGAGCACATGCAACTGTTGCTGCTCTACTTTTGCTTAAATGATTGACCTTTGAGTCGATCATATAAGCAAAAGCCTGAATTATTTTTCACTTACCTTTTTTTTTGTTGTTTCCTGTTTTCTTGTCTGGCCAAGTTCCGTTGGCCATGATTAGGGGCATGAGAAAAATTCATGCATGGTACGCAAAACAGATGACCATGCAGGAATTTTTTAAGTATGAAAAGATTGCAAGGGATTTTGCAGTCAGTTGTTTTTTGGAGTCAGTAATTTTAACTCATTGTGAGTCGTTGGAGCCTGTTGTTTGTTATTTGCAACATAATTACTTGTTATGTCGTTAAAAGTTTAAATATAAAAAATTGGTTATGTTATTAATGATACTAGAATTGATAATTTGATTTAGAAAATATAAAATAAAGAAAAATAAAATAAAAGGATTCTTAGTTTCACAAAACTACAAATTATGCAAAGTGTTTATTTGCAACAAAAAAAAGAAAGAAGTTTTAATTAATTGTAACTAGAACTTTTTTATAGAATAGTGTTTAAAATACAAAAACTAGTTAAATTATTAATTAATAAATTTAGAATTGATTTAGAAAATACAAAATAAAGAAAAATAAAATAAAAGGAATCTTAGTTCCGCAGAACTAAAAATTATGCAAAGTGTTTATTTGCAACAAAAAAAAGAGAAGTTTCAATTAATTGTAACTATAACTTTTTCATGGAATAGTTTTAAAATACAAAAACTAGTTAAATTATTACGTAATAAATTTAAAATTTATTTAGAAAATATAAAATAAAAGGAAAATGAAATAAAAGCATCGTTAGTTTACAAAAACTTCGAATTATCCAAAGTGTTTATTTACAAAAAAGTGGTTTGAATTAATAGTAATCAATAGTTTTAATGGAATAGAGTACAAAACTACAAGAACTAGTTAAATTATTAATTAATAAATTTAGAATTGATTTAGGAAAAATAAAATAAAAGAAAATATAAAATAAAAGGTAAATAAAATAAAAGAATCCTTAGTTCACAAAACTACAAATTATGCAAAGTTTTTATTTGCAAAAAAAAAGTTTTAATTAATTGTATCCATAACTTTTCATGGAATAGATTTTAAAACATCAAAACTAGTTAAATTATTACTTAATATATTTAGAATTAGTACGAAAATATAAAGTGAAAAAGAAAAACAAGATTTTTTTTTCTTCTTCATGGAATAGTGTTTTAAACATAAAAACTGAATTATTAATGTTACTGAAATACCATGTTGATAAATTTAGAATTGATGAAACCAACAATTAAACAAACAAAAAATAAACAATTAAAACTATTATTAAAAAAAAAGATAAAAACTAACAATAATAAGAAGCAATTAACAACTAAAAACAATAATATATAAAACAAAAACAACAATAAACAAAAGAAAAAAAATTAATGAAGACACAAAAATTAATAATATTAAGAAACAACTACCAACTAAAAGCAACAATTAACATTAGAAACAACAATTAACGAAAACCAAAAAAAAAAAAAAATAATTACTATTAAGAAAAACAAACAACAATAATAAAAATTAACAGCTAAGAACAATAACAAACTACAGAAACAACAATTAACCAGAAGAAAAAAAAAGAAAAATTAACTAAAAACGCAACAGTTAAAAGTAAAATTAATACATTTTTGTATTAAGATTTTGTGTTAAATTGTTGTAGGCATTTCTTGTTAGAATTCCTTAGATGTTATTAAAAATTTTGATCTAGCCAATCTGATTACAGTAAATTTGGGATTAAAGTAGAAAGATTTTTTCACTGAAAATTATGAGTGCGGGGTTTCCAAAGAGGCCGAAAAAAGTACATATATTTTGTTACTTTAATTGCTTGTAACTTCTGTAATTTTTATTGGATTTGGAAAAACTTTGTGTCCATCAAAAATCAAAAGTATTATCTTTAAGTAAAGAGTAAATTTTAGTTTATTAAGCAAATTTGTTTTTGGATATGATCAACATGACTCTTTTAGCTAAAAACTGCGTATTTTCAGAAAATTTAAAAAACGCTGATACTCGTTAGGTATAACATACTACTAGAAAATTGTAAAAGAACATGAACTTTTTATGGGATTATTACAGCAAACGCAACTACGAGAAGAGTCAATAGATGACACTTTAAATAGCTCAACAAATGTTATTATTTTACCCACCGGCACAGAACAGCTCAAAAAAATTCATTTATAACAGATAATGTCACAGATGATAATAAAAAAAGAGTTATATTCTTTCTGCGGAAATTTTGAAAAATACCATATCTTTAGACCATTAGACATCTCGTAGACATCCTAATAAATACTATTAATAGTTGTAATAACAAATTTCAATAAATAGTAAATTAAGTAATATTATGAACCTATTCAACCTTTCACAACAAACTCAAATAAATAATGAAAGTAATAATTGACAATGAGATACAAACATAGAAATCTACCACGCCTTTTAATATCAATTTCAAATGTTGCACAACAAATTATAACTAAAAGATGCAAGCATGTATTCGTCTTAACACATTACGTCCCACATTATTACATTATTACATTACATTATTTTATAGCAAATTACATATTTTTGAACCCAACAAATTGTTTAGGAGTTGTTACGTCAGCTCTGCACATGAAATAAGAAAATTCAATGCTTATATGTGTAAATTTTGTAAAGTACCATTACATATTGGAAAATGCTTTCAAAAAAATCATACCAATAAAAAATTTTTTTAATTTTATAGTTTTGATGATTCGAAGCTGTTTTGTTCAAATTTCTGAAGCTAAAAAGCATTTCAAATATAATTGTTTATGTTTAATTTACCCCGGTACCAGAAGATGTTTTTTTAGTAATAACGCCGGGACGTAATGTGTTAAGACTGGACAAACAAAAGGATCAACAAATAAGAACAACTGAAGCAGACAGAGCAGAGCAAACAGAGGAGCTTGGTTGGTTTTGAAAGCAAGGGATCAAGCAAGCGGTGTAATTATAAAAAAAAAAAAAATAGACAAGCGTTGGTAGACCTGTGTTAGCGTTGGGAAGATCTGAACAGAACAGTGTGTTTTTTTATAAAAAAAATTGGGAAAACTAAGAAAAAAGGAAAAACTGGTTTGTTCGCAGAATCATTTCCACACAAGGATTTTCGAGGCTTGGAAACATTTTCATGCACATATGTATGTGTGCGTATTTCTATATCGAAAAATTGATTAATATCAATACAATACAAATATCGCAAATGCACTAAACCAATTTTTGAAGAAATCACTATTATTCCTAAAACTAAAAATATTTTAGATAACTTTAAATGTGTAAAATTTTTTACTTTTTGACATTTCATAATAAATCTTTGCTTATATGTTAATACATTGTTGCCTGTGAAATAGAAATGGTTTTGGATTCACATTTGTTTTCTAATTTTATAAGTCTACACCTTACTTCTTGCCGTTCTCCCCTAGATACGAAAGTGTTACGCGTAACATGCTGCCTCGTGTGGAAATACCCATTCAGAACAGAACACCACTGTTGTTAGAACCGAAATTTAATTGATGTTTTCCGTTTTCGGAATTCCCATTAATTCGAATGGAGTTCAAATGAGTTTCAATTATTTTTATATTGAAAGCAAAAAAAAAACATTTGGATCAAAGTTAGCTAAAAAAAATTAAAATTAAGATACAATGGATACAAGTGGAGACCTAAATATTTCGCAGTTCAAGCCTGTGAAATTTGATCACCATTTAGGAATGTATGCAGATTTCTATTTACTTTTCTTAGAGTGTATGTTACATCACAGATTTGGATCTATTTATTTTTATTTTCCAGTTATTTATCCAGTTATTGATAAAGGTTGATTGCAGTTTCTCTACTGCTTTTTCTTGTAATGTATTCCTCATTAATACCACAGTGTCGTCAGCTAATGTACAAATGAGTGTTCCATCTTTTATGAGGATGTCCGCAGTATATAGTCTCAGTCTCGGTGGTATGTTGTCAACCCCTGGTGATTTTTTTTCGTTGAGATTGTTGTCTATCTTATTTGCAACTTCCATAGGTGTGAATTTTTTTATTTCTTGATCTGGCTGATAATTCGGCTTCGTTGAGATTCCAGACGGAATGTCGTGAGGTTGAAATACTGTTGCCAAGTATTGGGAAAACAGAGATGCTTTCTAATTATCTTTGCATATCCATCTGTCAAGGTGGTTTCTTAATGGTGGTATACGATGTAATGGACTTTTTAACCTACTTGTTACTTTCCATAATGTGTAGTTCTTATCTTTGTTTGGGCCTAACTCGCCTATGAATCTGTTGTATATCTTTGTTGCTTATGCGATTGAATACGTTCTTATCCGCAGGATTTCTGGTGTTATGCCATATTCTGCGTGCTTTTTTTCTCTCCCTTATAAGTTCTATGATTTCAATCGTGTACGCAATGCATGTGTGAGTTTGTTTTTCTTTTGAATTTGGTGTTGCTAGGGCTGCTGCCCTTTTGATTTTATTGATGAAGATTTTTCCAAATCCTTCTTACTTTTAAGTTTTATCTTCAAATCGATGGACTTCTCCAGATAAGCTCTATACCCAAGGACCAGCGCCAATCCAGCACGGATCCAATTTGCCCTAAGGTCGATCAGGCCCGGATAGGTCTTGTAACGCTAGGTTATGTCCGGGCAGGATCAGGCTGCCTGATGCTGCCCTGATTGTGAATACCATATGCTTTTTTTTGTTTTGACTTAAATAGAAACAATTTTATAATATGAATATGAATTAATTAAATTAGATGAAAAATTACAAAAAAAATTATAATTTAATATATAATACACAAAATTTGTTAACTTCTAACGCTAACTTTAGCATTTTTTTGTTTAAAAACAGGAAATAGCTTTTTATTTAAACTTATCATAAATCTTATTTTTATTAAATATTTCTAAAGTTTGGCTTAAAATATTTTTGCCCGGATATCATTTTCACAACATTCGAAACTGTTCCGGCAGACTGATCCAGCCCGGATAGAAAAGATTCGGCCTTTCCATATTAGGGCTTTATTCAGGTTGCCCAAGTCCGGCCATGATTGGGAAAGCCCTGATGGGTACTTAACTATCTGGCCCTGATCCGGGCCAATTCAGGTTTTTCATTTAGGGCAAGCCGGACAGGGGCCTGATTGGGCCCGAATCAGGTTAGGGCTCGCTGGATAGGCGTTTCTACTCGGGTAAGCGTCCCAATCTGTGTGCCTATTAATTAGGCTTTTTGTTTTTGCTTTTAGTATGTACTTAATTCCTACTATAAGTAGCACCGGGGTGTGATCTGATGATTTACATCTTTTACTTCAATGTAGTTTCATGCTATCTCTCTTGTTATATAGAGGTCAAGAAGGTCAGGAATCTTATTTGAGTCTGATGGCCAGTATGTTGGTTTTTTTTTACGAATGGTAATTATATTTGTATTCGTTTAAGTCTCTTAGGAGTTCATTTCCTTTTCCAGGCGTTATTAGTGTTGACCCCCATGCCGTGTGTTTTGTGTTTTGTATTATGAATTTTGGTCCTAATTTGCGGAGTATATCATTGTATTGTTGTTTTGATGGCTGATGTTTGGGCGAACAGTATGCTACTGCTATATTTAGATTAAAGTTGTTATACTCTAATGTTATGATTGTTGCTTGTATATAGTTTTCCCTTATTGCTGGAAGAAGGTAGTGCTTAATATTTTCTTTTATTATGACTGCTTTAGTTCGTCTAGTATGACTTGAAGCCTTTTACTTTGACGTAGTTCTTACTAGTGAAGTGCGCTTCTGAGATGAGCGCTATGTCAATGTGGTTTGAGTGAAGGTGATTTTTGAGTTCTAGGGCTCTTGCATTCAGCGCATTTACGTTCCATGTAATTATTCTTATGGACGAGATATTCATTTTTAGTTGTTACTTGTTTTTGCACTTTTTTGGTTTGACTTTGTAGACGTTTGGTTTGGCTTCCAAGTCGTCCATCCTACGAGTAAATTGCTCTATTGCACTCTTTATTTGGTTGAGTAGAGTGGTGATTTCTATGCCACTAGACTCGTTGTTGCTTACATTGTTGTTCGTCTTTTTGACTAAGCTAGTACTATCTCTTTCGACGGGTAATTCCTTATTCACTTGAGCATAGGACATACCATTTACTTGCTTTGGCAAGACAGTGGGTGTTGGCTTAGTTTTGTTATTTGATGCTTGTAATCTGCTATAAGAATATAGAATGATACATTTTTCTTTTTGCTTATCTTTTAATTTTTTGTCTGGGAAAATAAATTTTCTCAGACCTTTGTTAGAATAAAATTTGTATAAATAGGATTAAGTTTTTGAATAAAAGTTAGTTGTAGTCAAGCTGTCTTTAAATACATATTATGGCATTAAGCCATAATAGCAATCAGTGATACCAGCTTATAGGCGTTTACGCCATAAAGCAAAAAGGCGATATTCGCTACTTTTGAAAGGTACACCGACAAGCTCTAAAGTTCATCTTTTTTCTACATGGCGATCCTGCAACCAAAAAATATTTTTGAGTGAACAACGAAACAACAGAACCTGCAGAACAAAATTTTTTCATCTAAGTAGTGGACTAGATAATGCAAACGGGACAAATACCGTACAACCAGCTATCAGAGGAGGCCAAGCGAGGACTTCAAATTCCTACTTTACAAGAAGCAAATAAAGCCAACCCGAGTGCAGGACCAAAACCACTCATAATCGAAGAATATATAAGAAAACAAAAAAAGGCAACCCCAGTAGAAATCAACAAAATGGTACAACAGCAGCCAAAAAAACAACGAAGAGGACAAGCCGTAAAACTACGAAAAAAAATTGCAGAACTTCGAAGAATTTTGCACATCGCCCCAGCAGGAAAAAACAAAAATAATTTACTGGAACAACTAAGACAAGCCAGATGGGAGCAGGAGCTACTAAAGAAAAAGAAATTATTATCTCCCAAAATGCTGGAGGGACTGCATCACTGAGCGAAGACCCAGAAACAACGTTTCACGTAAAAACAAGTCTAATAATGTTAGGATTAATGACCATTTCAATATTAATTGTATATTATATAAGAAAATATATTTTAACAAAAATAAATAGAGAAGTGCAACGAAGTGTTGCCAATTTAAACAATGTGTAAGTTAAAATTTATAATAATAAAATTAAAATTAATGTTAAAGAATTTAAATAAAAATAAATAAAAACAATACATAATGTAAATTTAAGAATTTAAATAAAGTAACAACAAAAAAAAAATTTTTTGAAATTATGATTAAGTAACTTCATCGTATGGATAGAGTAAATAACAAAAACTTTAGAAACCTTTACAAAAAACCCTAATCGAAAGCTCACAGCCCAAAATGTTTTCAATAAAATCACATTAGTAAAAGAATTAAAAAGGAAATTTTTGCAAAACTTTAATCATGTAAGCTCCTCCAAATTAGAAAACAAAGATTCACTAGAAAGGGTTAAGCAAGTTTTTGAGGATATTACTGCTAAGTTGGCACTACAAATAAATAAATATAGCACAGATATATATAATACAACGAATAACGGCTCTAGTTCTGATTCAGAATACGAATTAGCCAGTGAAAAAGAAAACTATAATATGGCCTAACAAGCAGTATTTGATCTTGCGTTGGCAATTAAAATAATCCCTGAATTCAGTGGTATTACAAAGGATATAGATAACTTGCTTACCATAATACAATCATACCACGACACCTTAAAGGAAACTTAATACAAACTTAATACAGTTCATTTGGTGTGCTAGACTTTCACAAAAAGCTAGAAATCGACTAGCAACAGTATCAACACCAACATTAATAGTGGAGTTGAAACAAAAAATCAAAGAATGCTTCCGAATAATGGACACACCTCAACGTATACATACACAATTATCAACAATAAAACAACAGAATGTAAAGATCAAAAAATACGACAAGATTCTTTCATTAATTTGAGATTTAAGCAAACTTCAAGTCCAAGAAATGGATAAAATATGATAAAAATTTCAATGAAAAACTAAAAACAGATTTAAGTATACATCAAGAGATTTAAATAGAATGCCAAAAAATGGGGAAGATCCAAGTAAAATCTCCAAAGAAAGATAGAAAAAAGCCAAGTGATGAGAGAAAAATGGATGTAAAAAGGTTGAGGAAGAATTTTTAAGTATAAATTTATAATATGCAAAGCTTGCGAACTATAGTTTCAAGAGTAAAACCAATAAAAGACACAAAAAAGATAAAGAGAGATTAAAAAAAATGTTCATTCTGTAACGAAAAAAAAAAAAAAAATATATTTTTTTTAGTCAAACTAGTGTGCTAGTTCCAACAATCTGTGATTAACAGTGAAAAAACAAGTTTTTCTTTAATATTATTGAAATATTAAAGTCTTTTTTGTTGTACGCTTGGAAAAGGAAAAGGAAAACTGAAAAAATTTCGTTGTTAAAAATCTTTTTTCCCAAAGTTGGTTAAAAAGAGTTTTGATTCCATTTATTTCTTTTCTTTCTTTTTTATCACCTGTTTATAAGGTATTTCCCGGAGATATCCTGCTACTTAAAAAATGAGTGTTTGTTAAAATTAACCATGTCTATAGAACCATTAAGCTCTTTAATTGATTCAGGAAGCAGACAATTATAAATTGTTTTTACTTTATCAGTGGTGATTAAATATCATCCGAGGCAATAAAAGCTGATTTAAATTGACATACCTGTTATACTGAGGCTAGCGTTAATACATTTGCTTCAAATACTGGATAAGCCTGGTGTAGTTTAAGCTATCGATTTCCAAACATTAGCAATTGCATGCCACAGCTTGTTTGATATTATATTTAGAAATTACGGAAATTTGTTTTATTTTATAATTAATCTTAATCCAGCATCCAATATTCTTTAATACAAACCTCAGAGTCATCAGGGCTCATCAGGCCTCAGGCTATGTAAAGTAAAAATCATAATAAATGACTTTCTTTGAAATCTTGGCGTTTATATTGCTGTTTAGGTATGTGTGACTCTTTACAAAGCTCAAAGTAGGACACTTCAATGAGCAAACTTATATGCATATTCAACATTATGAAATCTGGAAAAATTTTTTATTTTCCAATTTCAAAAACTTGGTATAGTTTTGCAAATAGGGATATTTTGTATTAGGGCAAAAAGTATTTCAATCGCTAATCATACTTACATACTTGATCGATAGTTCAGAGGGAATAGAAGACCTTTTCTGTAAGCATGCTTATCAGAATATTTCTGATGATACTGTCACTATGTCAGCTAATTAAAAATTCATACTTTAAACATCACGTAAGAAAAAATGCTGTTAAAGAGCGTCAAATGTATTGTTTAGTAAGGCACCATTGACCTGCACGGCAAAGGGTTGATTTTTTAAACATTCATAAAAGATATGTGCATGCACGTAGCGTAGTTATGAGGTTGTACCAAATAATTAAATCATTCAAAAAAGCTATTTAGAGAGATGAATTCTCGCGGATTATCATGAATACTTGGCGTTATAATAACAATTTAAACAGCGAATAAGGAAACTGAAATGATAACAAAGGGTACCAAAAAGTCTTTCAACTGTTAGAGAGTACCTATGAGATCAGAAGACTTAACAAGCTGGGGAGGTAAGCACTGGTTTAGTTAGACCTGCATAGATCCTGTTCAAAAGCCACCCATAAACTAATTAACAAATTAGTCTTGTAAAGTTCATAAAAGACATAACTATTTAGGATGTTACTTTGAAAACAAAAACTAATATTAATATTTAAATCAATGAAGTGTAGGATAAGTTTATGTTTTCCAACCAACTGTAATCACCAAAATTTATTCAGCAAAAAAAAGCAATTTTATCCAATTCCAAATAATTAGAAGTAGAGCTTTTAATGTTTATTTATTCTGTTTAAACAAATTTTGCAAACTTTATTTTGAAATATGTTTCTCTCCTCTCTTTATATTTTCTAAATAATTAATAATCATTCAAACTGGATTTTTAGCCTTAAAGTAAATTTAACGATAAAATTATTAATTTTTATATTTCAACTAAATTATGACTACGGTATTCCGATTATTTAAAAAAATTTAATGCCCGTGTAATAGTTCGTTATTTAATTTAAGTCATATATTGTTTAGAATACTGTTTAATTTTAATTAACTCATTTCATATTATTTTATAAAATCAAACTTGGTTTCAATTTTACTGAATTTTCGGTTAATGTTGCTTACTAAAACTGTCGTAGTTATTAATTGAAACTATTAGAATTATAAAGCTGGTTTTTAAATATTCATTTTTGGGACTAGATAAAATTTATATATTTTTTTTGTATACTTTTTTAAGTTTAATTTTTTCATAAAAACTAGTGCTTGCTATAATTATTCTATCGTAAAGCTAATACAATTTTTTAAGCACCTTATCTTACGAAAACTGTTGTAAACATTATTTTCAATAAATATAAATTTTCTACTCTTTTCCACAAAAAAAAACAGCATAACATTTTAATTCATATTTTGCGCGCAAATACTAAATAATTTTAGTGGGCAGATCTAGATATGGCTAATCAATTGACATAGTTTTTTGGAAAATATTATAAAACAAAAAATATGCTTAAATTAATACACAAATCTTCTTATTTGTAGCTCATCTCATAATTTTCAACCTCATTTACATTTTTTTTCTAACAAGCTTTTTGCGTTTTATTTAAAACAGGTAATGTTTAATTTCTAGCTAAAATTGATTTTTTCGTTTTTCACAATTAACTATTCCTATCTAAAACTTAATTTATAATAATTTTAAAATCTCTTAATTATTTAGTATTATTTTAATTGCTCTAATGGCACAAAATACATCGGAATATTACTTACTATTAAGAAACTGAACTGAAAAAATAGCTCACTTGACTTTTAGATAAAACAATTTCTTGTATTTAGTACAAGTACAATAACATGATGTTAATGCATTATAAATAGGTCTTCGACTGTTTTACCAAGACAACATTTCTCGCATTATTTATTAACACGTATTGAAGATAGTTAATTTAATTTAGTTTTTTTATGATAAACAAGAGATAGGCTACCATTTTGCTTTTTATATCAGACGTTAATAATAAACATCCAAAAACTCTAAAAGACATTCGTAGGAAATACTTATCCTCAATCTAAACATATTAAGTTTTTATCTTTCTTTTTTGCTGATTTTAAATATTATTGATTTAAGGTACTTTTATAAAAATATTCATAGGTTAAGTATTGATTATTCATGGATTCGGCTAGCGCGAAAACGGTGGAGCCATGAATTTTTGTTGTTGATATTTTATGAGCCTTAAATTAGCCTTTAATTAATGCGTTGCACAAATCAACCAAAGTGGTTAAAGTGGTTAAATTACTAATTTGGTGAGAAAGATGGGAATAAAATTAGTGCGCTATAAAAATCAACAAAAATTATGGCAAATGTCAAGTTATCATTAAGTGCAGTTCTATTGGTTGTATGGCCATATTTTTTTGGCGATATGTTTCAAGGGGTTCTGCCACAAAGCCACTGCCAGGTTTACCTACATGCTAAATTTAATCGCAAACAATTTTTACATAAATCATTAAAAATTCGTATTTCAGTTCTAAAATTGACATTATTTATAATTCGCATTAAACTCAAGGCCTTGTTCGGTGTGCTAACTTAAAATGGAGCCAGTGAGAATGCGAGATTGCTAAAACAGTATGGTTTGTATGAAAATTAAAGTAAGCAGCTCGAAACATACCGAGTGGAAGCAAGAAAAATTGTTGGTAAGGGATGGTTTCAGTTTTTAAAGAACCATTTCATGATGGATAATGACAGCTAGTGAAATATATTGTTCGTAAAGATTTATAAATATGTATTTCAGATTTATACTTACGTGCTGATAATGCCTATGATATTCAGTTATTATTACCATCAAAATGTGATGTGTGTTACTAAATGCGTTTATGATATGTTTTTATCGAAAAGGAATCAGAAGATCGCAGTAGATCAAACCAAAATTATTCCGGCATAATTATCTCAAAAATTAGAATTTTGACTATTCCTTCGATTAATCCTAAGATTCATCAATTCACTGAAAGAATCTAACCAGTTTTTTGATTTCAAAAAATCCAAAACAAAAAAATGTTTCTTACCACCTAACGCCTTTTTTCGAAGGAGCTTCGGAGGATCGTGTATACAAGCAGTGTCCTTCAACATTTTTACTCTATATACGTGCCATTAGCTAGTTAAAAATAAACACTACTCTGAAAACTATTACTTGTATACCTTCAATAAAACACTTTCTTTTACAAAACTTATAAAAACACGTCATTTTTCGACTTCACAATTGCGTATAACCTCTTGAAATAATTCATTTTTATAAAAGTGCGTGAGTTGGAATGCTTTATAAAGTTTATTGTAACAAGTGAATAATAAGTCAATATTAATATTAATTAAGGATATATTTGGAGTTGGTAAGTTTTATAATGTTTATATTAGTGCTAATTAATTTTAATACACTTAACACATGGTCATCCTAAAAACATTTGTATGTCTTTTTAAAAACATGTTTTTTAGATGATAAAAAATAATATTTTTTATAATTTTGCATTTGATAGCCATATAGTTTCATAATGCAGTGAAATAATTCAAAGAGCTTAGAAATATATATAATTAAGCACTTATAAATGGGACTTACAGAAGTTAATAGACAGAAGTACAGAAGCTTAATAGTTTGTCTAGGTTAAAATATTATATGCTGCATGTTAATTGACAAAATCTGTAATTTTTTCTATATAGTTTTATATTATATTACAATAAGTTACTTCCTTTAGATTTAGGAGTACATAAGGATATCAATTCTATTTTACTATGTTTTCCTAATTTCAGTATCACCTGCACTTCTAAGCACAGTATAAGGCTAAGAAAGAGGACTGGAAGATATAATTATTATAGTTTACTATGTATATATTATTTGTTATATAATTATATATTACTATAGTAAAAAATTATATATTACTATAATACACTTCTGCCGTGTGGTTTTAAGCTTGCACTTTAATTTTTTTGTTTTGGTTTTTTGCTTTTAATTTTTTTATTATGGTTTATTTTTGTCTTTATGCTCAATTTTAGTTTTTCATTGTTAATTTTTTTTATTAGAAAAGCCAAGGATATGTCCATATTTCAGTCATTAGTTGCTTTATATGGAGAAATTTAATTCTTGCTCTTCAGTTTTTTGTTCTGTAAACAGATCTTTATTTGTTACTTGAATTTAACTTAGAGGTAAAATAAAATTTTTGGAGAAAATAACATCTCCCTTAACAGGGGCTAATTTATTCATCTAATTGTAAGGTAATTTAATAACATGAATTCAGACATTTTTAACTCCAAAGTATTCTAAATTTAAGTCATATAAAGTTATTCTCTTTTATAAACTCTGATAACTGTTATACGGTGCTTAATCTCTGTAACTTTTAAATATATAATCGATTTATGGAAAATTGAAAAAAATTTTCTTGATAATTTATTAAATATACCTTAGAAAATAGCAATGATAATATTGAAAATTTTAATTATTCCGGAAAAATAGTATCGTAAGGAGCTGTCCTTAATATCTTATTAGCAATGCTTTCTAATTTATTAGCAACTGATTGAAATACAACTGGTCCCATATCATCAAATAATAAAAATATATTTTTATTTATCATTTCATTAATTGCTTTACCAAGCTTTTTGTTACCATTGAATAAATTATTTAGTTGTATAGAGCCACCCCCGATTTTCGCATTAATATCTAAACTTTCAAGACGAAGATATTTAATGTTATTGATTTCAAAGATTTCTAGTTGAATATCAATAATAGCATTACAGTCAGCTGTTTGATCAAAAAAAAGAATACACATTTTAGTTGAATATAAATTATTATTTTATATTTTCCTTCAATAAAATACTTACTGAAATTTGCGGTGAAAGGTCCAGCGCCAACAATAGGAATGGCAAGAAGATTTCCAGCTACTGAATATTGTCCTGCTATATGAAGCTTATCAAATTTGACTCTCACCTTGTATTTTAGGTTGTTTATTCTAAAATTTGCATAACGAGTTATTAGGTGTTAAAATAATTTCACGTAAGTTTGTTTAATTTTTTTTTGCATTTTTCTACCAAGAACTAATAGAGAGACTGTCCAAGAATCAAGAAGTCAAAAAGTGTTTAGTGAAAAAAGTGAAGAAGTTTGAGGTTTGAGGCCTTCTGTTGTACACCGTTAGGTAAGGGATGTCCTTACACTATTGCAAGACCCTTTCCTGCAGTTAAAATTTACTCCTTGAATGCTTCCTTATATCAACTTGCATATGAGAATGATAAATTTCACCTTCACAACATGCATGTGTTTCGACATTGTAATCAGATTCGAAAATATGCATAGAATGAACTTTAAGTGTTCTCGGAGTGTATAAATTGAGAGCATTAATTTTTGATATTTTTGTTTTCTTTTTCTATAAATTCTGTGATACAGAATAATATAGTGTGTTTTTCCCTGCAAATAATTTGTATAAGATGAAATTGAAGCTCACTTCTATTTTCAAATTCTTATAAATATGCGTACGTGTTTTAAGAGAGATTAAACGCTGGGTAATAACCTGGGTTGTTTAATAAAACAAAGTCTCTTACTTGAGAAAAGGCGATCTATGAGTGTGATTTCATAATGCACTTACTACATATTAACTTCCACTACTCTGTCAGAGTTGGCTCTTGATCAATTTGTTTAATAAAAGTGTATCATTCGAATCATTCGACGCCGCATGAAAATAATAACTTCTATTACTATGCCTATAAATTTAGCATCATTTAGACTAGTAAGCCACAATGCTTAGAGCTAAAATCAAAAAAATCCTCAAAAATAGAATTTTTTTATTAGAAAACGTTTGACTTTTGTTGTTTTCAGCGCTTAGTCCATATTTACAGTCACGTTATAGGTTTGGATTGAAAACTATATATATATATTTATTTATTAGGCTAATTTCCATCCCTCTTTTCGGGGTAACCTTACTATTGTAAAGTTGAAATTGAAGTTTGCAAAAGACCTACCACATAGATACATATTTGATACTACATTATCAAAAAAATACACTAGTATTTGTATTTTAGTGTATGTAGGAAATAGTTATATCAAAATGTAACTTATCCATTTTGTAAAATCCATTTCCATATTTTTAGATTATAGTAATATAAAAGAGATTAGCAGATAGTTCATGATTCTTTTTCATTTCACTTACAATCAAAAACGAAAGTAAGGCGTTTTCTTAGGTGACTACAAGAGTATCAAGCATGATTGATTTTTCTGAAGTTTAGTTCGATGTTCGACAGGTAGTAGTGTAATTTCGATGTAGATGTTTAATATTTTTGATCCAATACTGTCAAAATGTAATTTGTGAAGTTAATTTACTTTGAAATTTTAACTGTACGAGGAAATAACTAACCCAATCAGGCCTTTGTCTGCGCATTTATTTTTATTATAGTCTTGCTAATATAAAAGATGTACGAAAATGTAAAATATGTACGAAAATAGTAAAATATTTCATGCAAATGTTAACTAAGAATTTTATATATAATGTAAAATAATCACATTCAATACATAGTAAAAAAAATTTAATGTAATACTTTATAAAAGTAGCCTGTTTTAACTTACTTAAATTTTTCTATTCGAAAACCACCTGCTCCATGGACATAGAGCTCTCTTGCATCTAACTGTATACCTTTCTCACTTTTTGATGAAATTAAAGCTATATCACCGATAAGTAAAGGATCTATTGAAGGAGTATTTAGTTCAGGTATTCCTTTAATAAGATGAGGTCTAACATTTTCGATTGCATCAATCATACAGCTTCCCATATTTGGATTGTCTCGATGACAGACTTTTATATAGCTAGCTTAAAGTTGAAAAATTAATAAAAATTATATTTCTTAAAATATTACAAGAGTGTTTTGTAATTTACTTACGTAGACCATCGGAAAGAACAGCTCCAAATGAATAAAACCAACAAATTGTAAAGAATGAAATTAGCGAAGTCATTTTATAGAATTTTTCCTGTAACCATATTATTATTATATTATATTATATATTACATATTATTTAGATTTAATTTACATTAAATAGTTTGCGAAAATAATAATAAAATGGGCTCAGCTTTGTTTAACTTGAATCATAAAACCTTCAGTCATTAGCACAATTATTAAATAAATAAAAGTCTGTAAAGGACCCCTGATCACATGCTTTTTTTTTTGTTTGCTATACAACATGTAAATTTTTTGAATAGCAATAAGGGATCTTGTCTCTATGGAAATACTTTGTTTGTTTCAAAAACGAATTTTGTCAATGAAAGTATTTTCAGATTATCAGAAGTTTTAGCGTGGGGAGACATTCGAGTGAGGTGGATCACTGTACGTTTTAGGCTTGAAATTTCGTGGTTGTGTTTTTTATTCTTCAAATTATGCAACTAACCTTGTTGCTTAATATTGCTTAATACATATACGAATTTTAGGAATTTTGTTAAGTGAAACACAATTTTTTAAGAAGATTTTTAAAGTAGCTTTTAATACCGTTGGGTCAACAATTACCTACATTTTTACTGATCTCAAGTTAGCAAATATTGATAAAAGCAACTTATTTTACTACTTTTTACTTTTTTAGAATTGTTTGGCGCCTAATGTCCTGTATTTGCATATCAAGCTTGCATGTAAAAATGCTAAATCTCACCATACATGATTTCAACTTTACGATCAGATTAAAAAAAATATGTTGAAAATTTTTTTGAGCTTTCCTGTTTCTTCTGTAATACAGAATAATATAGTGTTATTTCCCCTGCAAATATTTGTAAAAGATAATGAATATAAATCAAAATTTGTTGTGTTTTTTATTTTCTTAGAAAATTATATAAGAATTAAAAATGAATTTCAGCAATAAAACTTTTAATATATTTTCATTAACACATCAAAATTTCAAAATAACTACTTGAAATCATAAATTCAACTTCTATCTTGACAACTTTTTTTGTCAATAGATAAGTAAAGGTAGATTATAAATTGACCTCAGTTTGGTCTCCAAGATTTCCAGGTCTAACCCTTTGGACCCTTTTCTATGGGGAACAATAAAAAAATTCTTATCAAGTTATCAGGAGAGGCTTGATTTTTATTGCGCTATGGAAATCAATTAAGCCATTATAATGTACCAATCTTTGATGAAATTAAAGAAAATAAAAAAAATCAACGACGTTTTTTTTAAGAAAAAAGCAAAAAACGTCAAAAAATGCCCATTACCTTTACCAACGGTTCTACTTAAAAATTTTTTTCTCCACCATTTTTTATTATCTTTAAATTTTTGCTTTTTTAATAATTAAATGCTATAAAAGATATTTTTTTACTCATTATTACATAGATTATTGCATAGATTCAAAGAATGCTTGGGGGTAAAAACGAGGTCTGAAAAATTCTAGAGGCTGTATCTCGAAAACGAAAAAAGTTAAACCTCCACATTTTGTGTTTTTGGTCAATGAAATTTTATCTACTTTCTACCCTAAGCATTTGATCAACCACTTTCGGGACACCCTGTAAATGTACACGAAACTATAAAGCAATTTTCCTTGCAATGTTTTGTTTCCTTAAGACAAATTATTGAAATTACTAAGCAACAAAATTCTTTAAATCGCTTTAAATCGTCCTAAGCTGCAGTTTAAATTCATAAACATATATTTGCTTAGATTGAAAGACATTTTTCATGTTATCTAAAATTATTTTCCATTGCTTCGAAAACTTTTGTAAATATTGAAAATACTCATGTTTCATTTAAAAAATTTGATTTGTTTCTTTACTCATTTAAAATATTTGAAGAAAAATTTTTTTAACCTAATTCAAGAAATAAGAAAAACAACCTCAAACTATTTCGATTCCGCAAGCAAAGCTGCAACGTTAATTTAATTTTCAAATCTGCCGAGTTTTAATTTTTTATTGGTTGCATCTAATTTTTGTTTGGGTTATATGATGCAAATGTCTATTTATGTTTTTTTTAACATTTTTATTTATTTTATATTGTTAACTTATTTCTGCTGAAAATAAAAGGAGTGTAACCTGTATTCAGCAATAATATATCATAATTAAATTTAAAATTAAAATCAACCAATTAGATTTTAGATTAAGCAAAAAATTGAGGTGACTACTTCGTTTATTTCAAAAAATAAAATATATTTTAGCCTTAGAAAAATTAACTACGTAAACGACTAATTTCGAAAAACAAGGTATATTTCACTAGAATCAAGAGGGTTATTTAAACATTATAACATTTATAGCATTAACATTATAACATTAACACTTGAATATGCATCAAAATGTTTGTTTGAAAACAAAAAGAAAAAATTTACTCACGATTTTTTTATGGAAAATTGCACTTATTTCGGATAAAATTTACTTAATTAATTTTGAACGATTGATTCACTCACTCAGATTGCGACTACAGCGAAAGTTAGGCATGAACCTATTTATATACAAAGTAGGGTTTTGCTAGCATATTTAATTAATATTTGTCTGCGTGCCTTTTTAAATTAACATATTTCTTTTAATATGAATATAAAAAAAGGCATAAATTAAAGCTTAAGTATCTAATTATCAATTATATTTAGCAAAGAAATATTGTTCGGTTCACAACGGAAAACTTAGTTTATCCAATTTATACATCTCTTGTTATTGTTATAATCTTTTTTTGGTTAGTTTTTTAGGTAAATAAGGTAAGGGTAAACGCATCTTTGTATAATAGTAGTAATAGTTTACAAAATTTTATAAGCAATAGTATCTAAAAGTAAAATTGTCAAATGAAACTGGTTTTTATTGTTCTTTGCTATCGCATCATTTAAATACAAAAATAAACGATTAATAATTTTTATTAATATTGTTTAGTCTTGTAGTGGTAAGCATTAAAAACCAGTATAATTTATCCTAAGACGTATGTAATAACTTCTCTTACATTGAAAATATATCGAAAGAAACACAAAAAAGCATTAGTAATCATTTGCCTCTTACGTCAAAATAGAATTGAAAAAAATTAAAATTCACTTATTAATTATACAATTTGCCTACAAAACTTGATGTTTGAATACTACGCACTTTATTTTAAATTGTTTCATACATAAAATTTTTTAAATTATTGATTTTAATATATTATTTGGCCAACAGTTTTTTACCAATTCAAAAAAATCACAGTTCTACTGTACACTTAATCAAAAATTTTACACAATACAATATCTTGTACTTACAATATCTTGTTAGACTTTTCAAATACTTATGAAAAGAATTTGTTATCATTATTAATTTCTAAATCTATAATGATTATAAGTTCAATTGATTCACTAAATATATTAATCATATATATTAAAATTTTTTATTCTTAACTGTTTGACTAGAAAAAAACTACTATTAGGTAAAGCAAAATGTAATACAAATGAAAATAAATTAAAAAAGAATTTTATTACAATACAAATATTATCATTGAATTTTAAATATATAGTTACAATTTCCTAGTTAACTAGCTAAATCAATACTATAATTATCGCTGTACTTTGAAAAAGGAGTTATACTAAAAATGTATTTTCTTTGTTCACATTATTGCCTTGAATTCTATTATTACACTATCTGAATATATCAACATCTATTTTTAGCCTAGTCATTTTAATATGATATTTCCTACTTTGAAAAATTTTTTTTTACTTTAATACTGCTCAATGATGCCTTACTTTATGAAATTTAGATTTTTAGATAGAGTAAGAGAAGGAAACTCGTGACTACTAATTGAAGCTAATTTTTTAACTGTAGATTTGATTTTAGATTTATCTTCAGAAATATATTTCAAATTTTTCTTTTTTTCATACTCTAAATGAAATTGAACGAAGAATATGTTATAGGTGCCTATAAGAATTCAAAAATTTCCTTACTTTGAAACTAATAACTTGAGTTAGGGTTCAATTAGGGTATAATTTTCATGGTAACATAAGAGTTTTCTTGTAGATGTGATTTAGAGATTTCTTTGGATTTTCCTAACTATACTTACCTTTAAGCTTTTATAATTTAAATATTAAAATTTTGTTAAAGAAATTAAGAAAAAAACTATAAAAAACTTGGATATGATAGAACATAAAAAAACCCAAAACATAGCTATTGTTGATCATACAGTAATTTAACGAGAGATAATGCATTCCTTAAAAACTTTAAAAAGCTGTTGTTTCAACATTTTTCGTGAACATTTGTCCAAGCTAAGATTATCCTTGAAGTGGGTGCTACTGCTTTTGACTAAAGTCATCGCTTGCGCATAGAAATATTTAGAATGTTTCAAATGCCAAAAAAAGAAGTTTTTGCCCCGGTATGTGATAAAGGACTAAACTTATTCTCATAGTATGCTAATTTTGCTTGGAGTTGCTTCTGCATCCATCGTATTTGTCTATCTGGGTTTTATGACCACTGTCTATTTAAAGGTCATAGAAAGATTTTCCATGGAAAATTTTTAGATACTTTAAGGCAAATAAAGCTTGGTGCTATGAACGTTATAAACTTATTAGATATTAAGTTAAAAGAAATTGACTTAGCAGGAGATTGTAATTTCATGTAGCAGCTTCATGATTTATTGAACAATATGCCTGATAACATACTAATTCACAGCTTTTTTGCACTTTTTTCAGTAAGTTTTACCTTAAATGCGCTGAAGTGGGTGGTATGGTAGCCTTATTCAGCATAATCTCTTGTGAGAATATCTGTGGATGTAAAAATATATATTTTACAAATCTCCTATTTACTATTTGAGAAAACATACATATGCTAAAAATGTATGGGTATCCTTGTATGTTTTCATTTTTTTAAAGTCTAGTTTAAAATCAAATAATCCCATGATCCCATATTTACTTGAAAGCCATACGCCAAGCAACTGCTATATTTACTAATTCGCCTATACTTTTACAATATTTCGTAAAATGAATAATTGAGCATGTTAAATAAGACAAGCTTAACACTTAAATTAAAACTAACAAAACCAAAACTATATTCTGAATGTATATTATATACTTAAAATATAGGTTCATAAATTTAACTTTTGGCACATCTGCAATTTCATTACTTTCGTGTTTTACTTATGTTAAGCACAGATATTTGTTAAGTGTTTAATCTTTTAGATTAATCTTAATGCTTAGTGAATATTTGTAATTTATACATTAATCCAATAAAAGTTGAAAGGAATTTAATTTTACTGGTAGCATCACTGGGGTTGTAGTTTAAAAATTTAATTAGAACTATTGCTCGAAAAACTTTAATTTATATATTTAAGATATGCAGCTACTCAAAAAATATAATTTTAGATACTAAAAAAAATTAAATTTTTATATAAATAGGATATATTAATTTAAAAAATGTTAGTAAAGCCAGTGTTCAACTGGAATCTTTTGAAAAAGTTTTTCCATAAAAATATGAATAACACCGGTCAATTTACTACGTAATGAAGGTTTCATTTCCTTAAGAAGATCATGAGCATTGCTGTTAATAAATAGACTAAGAGCTGCTTCTAAGAGATGTACAAAAAGAACAATATTATTTGTCTTTCATCAATAAGTTTTATAGGTTTTACCAATTACAGCGTTTCCATTTGCAATATTTTCAACTCCCATTCGCATTTCTTTTACACTGAAATCCATTTTTACTTCCTCAACTTGCAGATATGAATTACCATCATCTTTTTTATATGGCGAAGCTTTAAAATAAATTTTAGCTCGAACTCCCTCTGATATAAATTGTATTTTTTTCTCTATATTTATTTATTTTTCAAGCTATTATTAAATAATACTATACCATATTCACCCCAATAGTCACCAGAACCCGAAGCTCTTATTAAAATTAAAACCCCAGACGAACGGTAATTTGCTCGAACATAAATTTTAGGAATTTCATATGTCAATTGAAATTGATAGCTTTTGATGTCAGATCTAAAATAAGTTAAATAAATACGGAAATCAAAAGAATTGTCATTTCTGACAAATTTAGCTTTTTAAAACTTGAGATTTAAAACTAATGCTCCCCTTTTTAATTCAAGGTTGCTGTTCAGATTTTTTTGAAAAAACAAAGTACATATTTAAAACCCGTTGTTTAACATCAGCAGTGAAATAGGTTCCTTATGTATTCATTCACAGAAATTTGATCGATTCTATTAATTCTTGCATTGAAAAAGGAAAGGAGCATGCTAAACTAAAATTCAATTTTTGAAGCTTCATAAGAAATAAAGTACATGTTTTTGTTCCACTCTTTACCTTACGTTCGATAATGTTAGATTGCTTACACCAAATGCTTCAATATTTCGAAATATTGCTCGGTAACCGTCTGGCCCATTCCCAAGTGATATACTTATTTCATCTATTTGCACTGGCTCAATCTAAAAATCAAAAGAAGAAAATCAAATTCTTTCTTCAAATGTTAGTTGAACTCACCTCGTATACGTCTAACTCAGGTATACCCTTGCGTAAAAACCGAATAAAACTATTTCCACTTTGACGAAGACAAGTGTTCACATGTTCGCTATCTTTTGGACACTGATGTAAGTAATATGCTAGAATTGTAAATTAATTTAAGGAAAAATAATACTTTAAAATATAGGAAACAGGGATGGAGTATACTAGAAGCGAATAATTATTTTCATGCTTTCTTAAGCTGGTTGCAAAAGAAAATAACATTGTTTTTTTACTTCTCACACTACGTATAATGTCTGAATAAATTTCATTTATATAGAAATATTAATGTAATTTTTATTTATAATTAATTTTCTAATTGTTATACTGTTATGCAGAGAAACTTTAAACATGACTATAAGACTATCAAAGCAATAATCTTCCGTAGTTGGTAAGTTTTCATATTCAGCATTCAACCAAACTAACTAAAACCAAAGTTATATTAAACGTTGCACTTGAAATTAATAATAACCACTTACCTAAAACTCTATCAATTAAATTAAAATGAAATTGAATCATTAAAGTATCAAAAAAGCTGATACAAAGGTAGATATATTGTAATATACGGAAACAGTTTTCTATAGATGTAATACACTTAATTTATCTTGGCATCCATGAAAAAATTTAAGAAAGGTATGGATCACATCCCATATAAGAAAGAAGCTTTCGGAGCAAAAAAATGAAACCTAGATACTTTTGTTACGTGACCATAAGTTTTCTGCAGGGGTCCATACCCCTGAGGACCAAACAAAGGCACGATTTTCCAGGTGTCGTTTGATTGGCAGTCGTAGCGAGCACGCTAGCCGGCTATTGCGGTAGAATTAGAGGGGTGGTTCTTGCCAACAACACGCTGGACCAAATCCCCAAATCCCGATCGAATACAAGGGGACTGCATGCCGCAGAAACAGAAAAGAAAAAAAACTAAAATGAGTGAGAAAAAAAAATCCGATACAAAGGAGTCAAGCCCCTTTGCCCGCACATCCTATGATTGGGCTAGCTGACCTGAAAATTAAAAAAAAAGGAGAGGGCGATTAGGACATCCTAATAAATAAAAATTTTATTCAAGTATTAAAAATAAATGATTTCTTTATTTAATATTTCCTAAAATTAGTATACAAATATATGAAAAAAAAATCATAGAAAAATCAAAAATAAAAAAGTGGCAAAATTCCCAAAATTTTAATAAAATTAATTCTAACAATATTTATTTGTAAAAACTAAAATAATAAAAAAATTATACTAAGATAAAACAATTTATACCAAAATAAACGAATTGTAATTTAAAACAAAACAAACTCAATTAATTATTTAGGTTTTTTTCTTTTTCTTGTTAATTAGGAAATTAAAACTCCACGTTCCAAACACTCCAAAAATTTATATTCAAAAAAGAGAACATTTCTATGTTCACAATAGAAATATTTAAAGAAAGTTTTTGTATAAGCTCGTCTTTACTTTCCTCCTTCCTCAAACCAGGTGTAATTATATCGCTTAAGGTGTTAATAACTGAAATTACCGATGCCCAAATTGATTCAAATTTCTCCTAAACTCACACTATTTCCAGATCACCCCAATTAGACATGCTTCTCTCCTTCAACTAAACAAAACCTCACTTTTCTTCCTTCCTACCTTCTTCCTTTTTTGGTTTCTTCTTTCAATTCCTGTGCATTCCAAATGATACATATAAAGAAATCACTTATATTACAACTTATCGTGAAAACGCCTTTTAGTATTTCTTTTTTTTCATATAGAATGTTATTTAATAGTTTATCTTCTCTTGTATACCAATTCGAACCCAGAATTTTAGTGCAACTATCTTTCTCATTAATCACTACCTTCTGTTCAATAGGAATTTTCTGCTCCTTATAAACATTTTCTAACACCTTTTGGAATTTGATGCCCATATTATTGTCATCCGTGCAAAGTTGTAATAAGGTTTTAATAGCCAAATACTGTGCACATGCTGTGCCATATGTTACAGTTTTTAATTCATACGTCTTTACTTCTTCATTCATTGAATTTCTCCACAGAATCTTCTGCATCTCATTGAATAATATCTGCCTGAACATCTTTTTGATGTCGGCCACATATCCAGTGGCGTAGATAACTTTTTGCGATGGGGGGGATATGATGGCGACGACTCAAGATGAAAAATAACTTTCGAATTTTCAAACGAGCAAAATAAATTTTGAAAGAAGCCTTTGAGATATTTCGAATTTCAGCTATTAAACAAGCTATATTAGCTTTTTTGCTGTGATTATTACTAAAACATCTTTAGCCATGGGGGGATTGATTCCACTAATCCCCTCCCCCCCTACGCTACTGCACATATCCAATCTTCCTTTTACGAAATCTCAATAAAATATCATACAGGTTATTATTTAATTTTGGTCTTTTATGCAGTCTATCATTCGGTGCAAGCCCAGAAGAAGACTTACGTGTCCTTTTTCGCAACCAAATTCATAGGATCTGTATTGGCTAGTTGCATATGTTCAAGTGCAACATACTCCTCCCTAAATTGGTGATAACTTCTATCAAATTCTTGGTCTTTAATAAAATGTCGTTCAATGTTTTGAAGCCTCCTCGATGCGTTATGTCGTGAATCTCCTAATATAGGGATGGGTAAACTACAGCCCGTGGGCCAGTTCCGGCCTGGTTCTGAGCACAGCAAAAAGTTGATAAAACTATATGAGTCACAAAATTTTAACATGTTTTATTTAAATTTCAAGAGACCAGATAACTTTTGGTTTTAAAACCTTTATTTCTTTGAAGTTCATTAAACATGAATTTCAGCAGCACTCAAACAAATTAATGAAAGATTAACAAACTTAGGAAAAGCAGTCGACTTTTAAAGGGTATTACTTATATATATTCTTTTTGATATAGCTTTAAATATTACTTAAATTCCTATCAATTTTTATACTATGTATTTATATATGACGATAAAGATCAATTTAATGGAATTCAAAACAAGTATTATAAAAAGTTTGCATCACTCACAATAAAAAACCGGTATCGACACAAGCAAAATTGCTGGTGTTGATATTGATACCACGGAAAAATGTTTGTTGTAAAACTTATATTAGGTGTATTCAAATTTTTCTCAAAAAAATCGTTAAGAAAAGCATACTACTGTAAAATACGTACGATATTAAATACGAAATTCAAAAAAATAACAGGGGAAATGTTTATTAAAGTTAAAAAAAGTCAAACATTCATTATTTAACATAATAAGAATTAAAAATGTAAAGAAAACCAATTAATATTTTCTCATTGGAAGCTTAAGAATGAAAAATTAGAAAAATCAGACATATATTAAGTTACATTGACCCCCATGCCTGTTCATTACTTACGCTGAAATCCAAGCGTGATCGAAAAACCAACACATAGTAGCCATATGAAACTCACTTGATTTCGCATTTTAACAAAATAAATTTCACCTAAATATTCTAAAATAATAAATAAACCTATTTGTTTTATCCGTTTTACAGAAATCTTTCTGTTTACACCAAATTATAATCTTGTATTTAACATAAATTTTTAGAATTAAAATAAATCTTTAAAAAAATAGTGAACAATTTTTGCTTGATCTTGCAACTTTCTTTACAAAGGTCTAGGTCACACTAAAATGGTAACCACTTGACAGCAGAAGTTCCAATGCCTGGATTGTGCTAGCATAAGAGAAAGGTAAAAGAGAATTCTTCGTTGTTATACCCACATTTTTTAGGGACATTTCTTATACGTCAGTTTCTTCTTATTTATATGTATATTATTGTTTAGTTAAAAAGTGTACTTTTTTTTTCTTTTATGTTATATTAGTTAAGCCTATAAGTAGGGTAAGAAAAGAGACGTGTAATGACTAAACTTTTGTTATTGTTTTCAATATTCTTCGATTATTTTATAGGTTCAATCGCTTTTCAAATGATGAAGAAGTAGGCCAATATAGATAGAAGCTTTCTTTTTAAGTTGGTATTATTTGTGTAGCGGAACCATTATGTTTTTCTTCTCTTACGTTCCTCCTTACGAAGAATAGTAAAATTTAATTAATTTTTAAGATTTTTTGTTTGGATTTGTTGTTTCTGTTTTCTTGATATTCATTTCTTATGAAAACAGAATCAATATTGTGTTAGCGGAAATTAAAATCGCGATGATATGCGCATAGTGCGAATAGTGCGCTCTAATATTTTAAAATTATGCTATATTAAATGACATCTATCACCAAAAAAATATAGTACCAAAACGCGGAGTCAACAGCTGTACGGTCTATAAGTAAGATCTTTTTTGTATAAGGTGGGCAAGGCTTATATAACCTTGCACAGATTAAGCATCAACTTTTTTATCCTTAAAACAACATAAGACACTGTAATAGTCAAATTAGAGAACAAAAGTTTTCCAAGTCACAAAATAGTAATCAATTTAGAAGTAATTACCACTATGAAAATAGAAAGCAATTTAAGAATGTTAACCAATTCAAATCAATTTAGAAACACAGCTCAACTTAGAAATTCGAATCAATTTATATATTCCAATTAATTGAAAAATAATAGTAGTTATTTTGGAAATGGTAACAAGTATGACCATAACCTATGGAAATAGATACGTTAAATAAAAAAGAAGTAAATCAAGTAAACAATGAAGAGTTTTTTATAAATTAGCCTCGGAAAAATCAAAAATATTTATAAAATCAACCGTTGAATGAAAGAAATATTGGGCAATGATAGAAACAGAATCCACTATAAGCTTGTTAAATTCGAAAGCAGTACCCAAAAAACTGTACGAAAAGATTATAAATCTAGTTTATCTATCTATCTATCTATCTATCCATATAATTAAACGGCAAGCACTTAAATTCTTCCACCTTTTTTCTCTGTTGATATACATGCAAATATGATCAAAATCATATATTTACTTATTTAGCTTATATCTTTCACTTAATTATAAGTAAGTTATAAGTAGCGTTAAGTAATAACAACATACAAATAAATACAGCTAATGCGGAGGGTTACAGAAAAATAAAAAGTCTGTTAGAATCTATGAAAAAGGGGAAAATAGTCAAATCGAATTTCATACATATCAAATGAAGGAAGACCGATCTTATAGATTCGTCATCAGAGGACTACCATGTAGCATCCATATCGATGAAATCAAAGCAGATCTAATGAATTTAGGTCATGAAGTTCGACACATAAGAAACATTTACAAAATGATTATGAACAAAAAAGAGAAAGTCAACTTTCCCCTGTTCACAGTAGAGCTAAATCAAAATGACAATAACAAAGACGTCTTTAACATCAAAGCCATAGCACATTGTAAAGTAACAAGAAATCAGTAAGCATACCACAATGTACAAATTGTCAGCAACTAGGTCATACCAAAAGTTTCTGCAAGAGGGAGCCGAAATGTGTTAAATGCTCCCAAAAACATCATTCCAAAGGCTGTAATAAGAAGATTGAAACTATGCCAAGAAGAGGACACACTGCTAATTACAAAGGTTGTCCGGTATATCAATCGAAAATCAAAAATTACAAAATAAGCAAATCAACAGTGATGCAACGACTACAGGCATCTAAGTTATTAAACATACCCACAGTCACACCATCAAATTCAGGCATGTCCTACGCACAAGCTACTAAAAATCACACCGATAAATTGCATGAAACCTCTAATCACAAGGTTAACTTCCCAAGTAATTCTGCTGTTAGTAAAGATATCTTAACATTGCTCCAGCAAATACAGAGCACACTGAACGAATTAACCTGCAGGGTGGATAAACTTGAATGTAGAACCCTTCCTCTACAAAATTCAAAACCAAATAAGAAAATCACTCTAAGTAAGAATAAACAACAATAAACTCGACTAAAATAATGATTTTGCAATGGACTAAATGCACGAGCCCAAGAACTGGAGCAATACCTCCACTCAAACAACATCGATGTAGGGCTTATCTCAGACACACATTTCACAAACAAAAATTACATTAAGATCAAAGGCTATCAAGCATACTGGACAACCCATCCCATTGAAAGAGCTAGGGGTGGCTCAGCAGTAATCCTAAAAGAAAACATAACACATCAACAACACACATGAATACGAGAAAATTACATACAAGTCTCAGCTATCACAATCCAGTGCAACAACGCTGACCTTAATCTAGCGGCTGCATACTGCCCACCAAAGTATGTACCAATGAAGCAGCAATTTCAACTCATCTTCAAACAGCTTGGACCAGGGTTTAAAATGGGAGTTGACTTCAACATTAAACTTATAAAACAACATACTTGCCCTCAGATCCAGATAAGATACCAGACCTACTAGACTTCTTCATTACAAAAGGAGTTCTTTCGAACTACATGAAAACAAACGACAATTATGATCTAAGCTCAGACCACACTCCAGTGCTGCCAACTATAGAAGCAAAGGTAATGCCAAAAAATAAGAAGAAAAACTTAACAAACAAATATAAAGACTGGAACATATAGAATTCCTCCAGAAATCCAGTAGACAAAAACAAATTCAATAGCATTAGCAATAAAATCAACACCTTGATAAAAATATACAAAACAGAAAGTTTCAACAAATTCATGAGCGAAAAAGAAAAATAATATACATTATGGAAGGCAACACGCAAACTTAAAATTCCACAAATAAGAATATCGCTATACCAAAACCAACAAGGTAAATGGGTACTCAAAGAGGAAGAAAAAGCCGAACTGTTTGCTCAATACTTAGCAACAGTCTTCAAGTCACATGATATTCAATCCAGAATAAAAACCAGTCCAAATTACCAAATTGAGATAGCCAAAAACTTGAACATTAAGAAATTTCCTGGGGTGGACCAAATTACACCTAGAGTTCCAAAAGAACTGCTAGCGAAAGCAGTTAAATTGCTCACATACCTGCATAACGCCTGCATAAGGCATCAGTATGTACCAGAAAGCTTTAAAACTGCACAGATAATAATGATTAAAAAACCGGGTAAACCGGCTGAAGAAACCTCCTCATACAGACCGATATCACTGCTGTCAACAGTCGCAAAGATATTTGAAAAACTTCAATAGAAGCGACTAAGGCCACTTATAAAAATTCCTGACTTTCAATATGGATTCAGAAACAACCACAATAGACCAGGTACACAGGATAACAAGTAAAATATAATAGGCCTTCGAGGAAAAGAAATACTGCTGCGCGGTAGTCTTAGATGTATCTCAGGCATTCGACAGAGTTTGGTATAAAGGGCTCATATATAAAATGAGCATGCAGCTACCTCAAAATCACTGCAAACTGATGGAATAATACATAACAAACCGAAAATTCAGAGTACAATATGAAGACGCTAAGTCTAACTTCTATCCAGTGCAGGCAGGAATCCCACAAGGTAGTGTGATGGGACCACTGCTATACCTGATATACCTCTGATATACCTACAACAGAAGACCATGCATCGGCACATTTGCTGATGACACAGTAATAATATCAAGTGATAAAACACAAAAAAAAGCTGTGGAAAAAATTCAAACTACACTATTTCAAGTCAGCAAACGGGCCACAGATTGGAAGATCAAACTCAATAGAACCAAATCAACTTACGTAACATAAACGCTGAGGAAAAAAGCAAACAACTTGCATACATATATCAAAGGTCTACATCTAGATTCCAAATTAAATTGGAAATTTCATGTGCGACAGAAAGCCAAACAAATCAAAGAAATAATAAGGAAGTACTGCTGATTAATTTGATACAAATCGCAACTGAATCTAAGGAACAAAAGATTAATATATATGACAATTATAAAGCCAATCTGGACACACAGAATACAACTATGGGGATGTATGCATGAATGCAACATAAAAAACATTCAAACTTGTCAAAATAAGATCCTACGACTAATAACTAACTCATACCAATACGTGACAAACAAAGAGATACATGAAGATCTAAAAATAAAATGGGTAAAAGAAGTCATCCAAGAACACGCTGCCAAACATGAAAAAAGACTCCATCATCACCCTAACATAGAAGCTGTACTACTGCTGAACACAACAAGCCACACAAGACGGCTTCACCGCATCACATGACCTAACATAGTAATACTAACACTTATAGGGAACTGATCACTGGATCTTCACTCCCGCACACGTCACACACACTTAGTTAATGGTACTAATAAATTAATTGTAAATAGATTAAGATTGTAGTAAACAAACACTGAATAAAAAAAAAAATAAATAAAAATATAAAAAATATTTCCTTTAATTTTGACACTCTACAAAACTTTTTATTCCTTACTAAATAAATTCCTACTGAAGGGCTACAGAAAAATTTAAATTTAGCAAGAAGATACTACTACCCAGTAGGAAATGCGACTATAGCAGGAGTAATTTTGCTATGTATGCATTGAGTTGGGAATTACTTCCCAGCAAACATTTTTGTCTGATCTTCACCTAAAGTGAATGCAGGTGAAGCCTGTGAGACAGAGAAAAATGCTTTTAGAAGGGTTAAGCGTATGGGTAACTCGATATTTAAAAATATTTTAAGTCCTAAAGAAAATAGAATTAAAGGAGAAAATAAAATTAAACTCTATTTGACGTCTTATAGTTTAATTTAGTTTTCTAGTGCATGATAATTAAATAATTTCGCGTGTTTTGCAATATTTTTATTAAATTGTAGGTATGTATATAATTACAGTAATATTAAATTTTAATTACTTAAAATGCATGATATAGTATTTGATTTTTGGAATTAAATTCATTACAAGGTAAATAACATTTTAGCTATATATGAAGAATGCATATGATGTTCAAGGAGTAATTAAATTTTTATGATTATTTCCAAAAATATGCCTACCAATGTCTAACTGAGAAAATATACTTACGATGTCATCAGTAAAGATTTTTAACAAGGTCCTATTCAATAGCTTAAATCTGTCGCATTTTGCACTTATTTCATGTGAAATCTATTTATTTTCAAATCTATTTTGAAATCAAATCTATTTTTCGGAGTGCCAAGGTGGTGGAACTCACTTCAAAGGTTCAGTTGAAACATTTTCGATCACTTTTTTTGCAGTTGATTTTTTTTCTATTTATTAGCGGTTTTAACTTTTAAAAAATGATGCTTAGAACTAATTAGTGAATTTGATCCCTTTCTTGCTGATCATATACGAAATTACGAAAATCATGGTAAAGGAAGAACATCCTACTTTTCTGCAAACATTTGCAATGAATTTATTAATATAATGGGCCAACAAGTGTTGAAAACGATTGTTCACGAACTATAAACAGCAAAATACTATACCATTAGCGTTGATTCTACGCCAGATCTCTCCCATGTTGATCAACTGACCTTCCTTGTAAGATATGTGAAAGACGGAGAACCCGTTGAGCAATTTTTGTAATTTTTGCCTATGGATGAACATAATGCAAAATAATGTATTTCAAAAGCAGTAATTTACTTTCAAATCATCCAAAAATTATTCAATTTTTTCTCTCCTTCGACAAAAAGATGGAAAATAATGAAAGAATATTTGGGTGCGAATAAATTCTGAAACCTTTTTCGTATACTAGATGGTCCCCGCACGTGCTAATGCTGTTAATACCTTGCAAAATAGTTATTTTCTCATTTATAACGCATTAATATCAATTGTAAATGACAGGAGAACAAAGGAACAAATTAAAATGTTGGTGCAATATCTAGCACTCAGTGATCTTATATCGAAGATATGGATTATATTTTTCAATTAGAAGAGATGTACACTAGTATAAAAAAGATTTTATTGTTACTTTTGACGAAGAAAAGACTTAACAACAAGAATAACATGTACGGTTTTTTAATTTTAAAAGAAGTAATAGAATTTAATGTTAAAAAACATATTTATTTTAGTTTAAACTTAATGCTAAAAGACATGTTCCAATTACATTTGGTGTTGAGTCAGGAAATGGCAAAACTGACGACATAAAAAGAAAAAAATCTGCAACTGAACAAAAGGTGTACAAGCCTCCATCGGGAAAATATTCAGTAAAAGTGCAAAATTATATAAACCTTTCAAGGCCTCGAAATGGTGCACTTCGTCAACGGAACTCATTTAAGAAATATTAAACTTACTTAATAATCATTATTATACTCCAATCAAATGTTTTTACGGATTTCTTGCTCAAATAAATAAAATAATTAGTGTTTCAAGTAATGTTTTATTTAAAATAAAATAGTTTTTTTTCTTAAGGCTCAAACTTAAGTTTGTATCACAGTTATATGGAACATATTTTTAACAGCTTGGTAATTAATTTTTATTTATATGTCCGTTCTTATTATTGAGTGCTTGACTGGAAGGCGGCCTTTGGTTTGTGAATCACTCTTCGGAACAAGAAAAAGAAAAAGAAAAAGGCATTTAAAAATCAACAAAATTTATTTTAGTGTACACTAAATAAAAACATTAATTTTTTCTTTAATTCTTGTTCGGCATAAAGGACAATTCAATTTACTTACAATACAATACAATAAAAAATATAAGCGACTTAATAAAATTATTAATGATGATAGCCTTAGAAAAACAGTACTTAAAAGAATTACAGATTTTGTGAGTATTATGCGAGTGAATTTCTTTTAAATCCCCATAGAGCTGGCATAGCCTGCTTGAGGATAGCTCCGAAGGCTAATATCTCCCCCTGACTTAGTACTTTTTCCTCTGCTTTTCCATCTAAAAAATATAATTAAGCACACATTTTAGTATTTACAATCAATAAATTATATTATGTATTTAAAAATTAATTCAATCCAAGTTAGCAATTAAATTTTATTTTTATTATACATATATACCCAAGATTATACTATGTCTTTTATTGGTGATTTCATTTTTAAATAAATTTTAAATAAATTTGCTTATATACAAGTATATTATATTGAAATATTTTAAATCAATACTTCGATTTTTATTAATAAATAACTGAACAAACCTTATATCCTTCTGCAAATAAGCAATCCTATATCCTTAAAACAGTTTCTGTTGGTAGCATTTCAGAAAATAAACATATAAACCATTTGCTTGATTACAATCACTAAATTTATTATAAAATTTTATTACAGCTTTTGAATTTATTTATTGATTTGGCAGATCTAAAATGAAAAAGAGCAATTGCGAAAGCTGACTTCGAAAATATTTTAGGCTGCGTTTGTTATTCCAAACTACGGAAACTACTTTTCAAATGCAGTGCGGAAACCACATTACAAAATTAGTTTCGTCTGAAATTTTCATACAAAACATCCAACGTGGTTTCGTTGCTGGTGTAAACCGCCTATTATCTAGTTGTTCCGAGATGAATTCATTAGTGAAGGCGCTTCACCTGATATGGTCTTTACACCGGCCAAAGACCGTAGTATCAACTTGGTAGTATCAAATGAGTGTTTACACCAAAAGTAGTATCAGTTATACTATTCAGAGGAACAAAGTGAAGTGAAATATTGAACACTGTGAAATATCTAACTTGCTAAAAAGGTTAAACCAACCCTAATAAATTTGCTAATAATCAGTGTAATAATTGCAGTAATAATTGCCTGTGTTAAAATATATAAGATAAATAAATACGATTTGCATACCTGATTTGAATCTGGCAACAATTACAAAATGGCTTAATCCATCACTTCAACAGCTGATTTCAAAAAGACTTTGGGCTGTGTTTATAAAATAAATGTTATAAATATAATTATAAATAAATTGCGAAGGTAGTGTGGTAATTGTTATATACCACTTAACACATAATTAATCAAAATATTTATTTTTTTTTTAAATTTATTATTTATTTTGATAATTACAAAAATATCAGATTAATTATATTATTATGATTTTTTTATTTATTTAATATATAAATTTTACATATAATATTTTTTTTAAAATACAAAATCTTAACTTCACTTAACTATTTTACTTTTTTTTATATTATACAAAATTTTAAGTAAGCTTCGTTTTTTTTGACTAACTTTATAACTGCAATATGTCACGCAAGTAAGTTTTCTCGGCTTGCTTGATATATTACAATTTTTTTAAAAACTACTGCGATTTACCAGTAAAAAATTTAATTCAAAAATGGCATGTCGCCACATCACTCCACAACTAGACTAATCTTTAGTTTGTCGACCCAATTTTGATTTATCCGTCTGGAGTCAAAGGCTAAAATGAACTTTTTTAACCGGTTTGTTTTCGGGCATAAATTCATTTGGGGCCGAATAACAGAGTCTTAACCGCTCGATGGAAGTACTAACCTCTTTGTTATTAATTTTGATTACAAAATAATTTACTTTTCGAGCAATAACCGAATACGGGCCGTCATATTGATATTGTAAAGACCTTTTAGTATTTGCCCTCACAAAAACATGGGAACATAAATCAAGCTCCTTAAACTTAAACAGGTCGTAACAAACAAAATAATCTTCGTAGCTTTTTAACAAATTCTGACTGAGAATAGTCCTTTTTAGATTCTTGCAAAAAATCTCTCGGTAGCCTAATTGGTTCTCCATACACAAGTTAGTAGTAGCTGAAGGGAGCTGATAGGGAGTAGCTGAAAATTCTTCTCTGACTACAGTTCCAAGACCAAGAAGTACAAATGGAAGTGCTTGAGACCAAGACTGGCAATTATAACTTAACAAGGTAGCTTTAAAAGTTCTATGCCAACTTTCAATGAACCCGTTGAGGATGGTAGGCTGTCGTTCTATTTCTTTGAAAACCCATAATTTTGGCAAGTTCCCTGAATAGGTCAGATTCAAACTGTCTCCCCTGATCAGTAATAATAATTCTCAGAACGCCAAACCAAGCTATCCATTTTCTACATATATGTAGCTTCTGCGCAGGTTTCCGCTGTGCAGTTTGCTAATGGTATTGCTTCTGGCCACCGTGTAAACCTGTCAATCACTGTAAGACAATACCCAAAGTTTTGTGAAACAGGCAAGGGTCCAATAATGTCTATATGAATAACGTGAAAACGCGTAGAAACAGGCTCAAACATGATTGGTGTATTTTTAACATGCCTAGTAATTTTACTTTTTTGGCAAAGTATACACACTCGGGACCACTTGTTGCTATCTTTATTTATAGAAAGCCAAAAGAATTTTGAAGTCAGTAATTTATTCGTTGATTTGACACCAGGATGAGCTATGTCATGAATGGATTTAAAAACCTGATATCTAAAATCTTTAGGAATGTACGGACGCATAAGGTTGGAAGAGTTTTCACAATATATTTCCATTTTTGATCCAAAAATAAGAGATTTCTGGAATATGTAAGCCTTATCTTTTAAAAATTCTTTAAGAACTTCATCTGAAAGTTGTGCCTTTGCGATAGCCTCAAAATCCAAGGTTGAAGAACATTTTATTTCGTCAACACGCGACAATGTATCTGCCACTACGTTGTGGATACCTGATATATGTTGAATATCAGTCGAAAATTGACTGATAAAATCGAGGTGATGAAATTGCCTGGGCGAAGCTTAATTCGGGTTCTGTCTAAAGGCATAATAAGAGGTTTGTGATCTGTAAAAATTGTAAAATTTCGGCCTTTAAGATAATGACGAAAGTATTTAATGCTTTGGTAGATCGCTAGCAATTCACGATCGTATGTACTATATTTACTCTGAGTTGAGTTTAATTTAACTGAGAAAAGTGCAAAAGGCTGCCAATTATTATTGACAAATTGTTGTATAGCTGCGCCAATTGCAGTATTCGATGCATCAACAAATAGAGCTAATTTAGCCCTAGGGTCGGGAAAAGCTACAAGCGTAGCTTCACAAAGCTAGCTTTTGACTGCTTCGAACGATTCGTTTGAATTATCCCAATTAGTTTTTTTACGTCCATCCTTCATGTTTCCTTTAAGATACTCGTTAAGTAGCAATTGATGTTTGGCTGCATTTGGCAAAAAACGCCGATAAAAATTTATCATGCCGAGAAAACGCCTAAGTTCTTTAATAGTTTCGGGACGCTTGAAGTTTTCAATTGCTGCTACTTTTTCCGGTGACAGTTTGATGCCTTCGGAACTAATTAAATGACCCAGAAAATTTAAATCTGGTTTTAGAAAACGGCATTTTTCTAAGTTAATAACTAAATTATTCTCTTCGAAACGCTGAAAAATTTGATTTAGATGTGTTAAATGTTCCTTTTCTGAGTTGGATGCATCCAAAACATCGTCTATGCAGACGAAACAGAAAGTTAAATCTCTTAGCACCCAATTAATGAACCGTTGAAATAATTGGGTGGCGCTACACAAACCAAAAGTCCTACGCGTAAATTCAAAAAGGCCAAAAGCAGTGCATATTTCAGTCTTTGGGATATCTTCAGGCTCTATAGGTATCTGGTTATATGCTTTGGTAAGGTCCAAAGTTGAAAATACTTTACATCCATGTAACTGATGTGCAAAATCGTGAATCAGAGGAATTGGATAACGATCTGGTCTAGTTATGGCGTTAAGTTGCCTGTAATCATCCCATGTTCGCCACCTGCCATCTTTTTTTTTGACTAGATGCAGAGGTGAGGACCAGGGACTATTGGAAGGTCTACGAAGGTCTTCCCTTCACGAATCAAAAAATCAAATTCTTGCTTGGCTGCGAACATTTTTTCGGTGAACAATTTCCTGACCTTTGAAACCACAGGATTGCCAGTAGTAAAAATTTGATGCGCTATATCATGCTCAATAGAAGAAGCAAATCCGGATTCGGCAGTAATTTTGTGCCATTTATTTAGCATGCTACTAATACGTGGATCTACGGAGCTATCCCCTAGCAGTGATAAGTTTGTAGTAGAGTTTTTTTTTGAAACCTTGCAAATAGAGTTTAATGAAGTCAATGGATCGATAAGCGATCTCTTTGCTAGGTCAACCAATAAACCGTAATAGCAGAGGAAGTCTGCGCCGATTATAGGCTTAAAACTTTTCGACCAAAGGTATTGATTGTTGAAGAATTTGCTGCTGACAACTTGAGATTTGATGGAGTAAGTCTCTTTATGGAATATGCAGGTATTTCTGATATATCGGCTCCTGTGTCTATTAAAAAATTACGCCCTGTAGATTTATCGAAAATGCTTAAACGGCTTGAAAAATGGCCTTTGTCAACCACCGTTGGAGCTGATAGGCGATTTAGTTTTTTGCTTTCGATAAAGTTTCAAAAGAACAAGGCTGGATACACTTTGTAGCTTTATTTGCGAAACGTTTTTAGTACCAGCACATATTGCTATCCATATTCTTGTTCATTTGACTACGTGGACTTTTTGATCTTAAAAGAAATCTAGAATTAGATCTTGACCGTTTAAAACTGTCACGAGATTCTGCTTTCAAATCCTTGCAGGCAAGTATTGCCTGAGTGTTATCAGAAAGACGCTGCAGCCACAAGGAACGCAGGAGTTCTTCTGAAACTTTGTCTGCACCTAGCTCTCTCATTTCTCTGAGAAGTTGAGATGGTTTTCGATCTCCTAAATTTAAGTCACTTAAAAGTTGGTTTATTTTGGTGGTTTCACTTAGCGAAAGACGTTTAATTAGAGTCTCTTTTAAATTAGTATACGCTTCAGTTAGATGAGGGTTACGAACTAAGTCACTGACGATACGGATAATATCTCCATCCATTACAGACAATACATAATCGAACTTTGTTTTTTCACAAGTTATTTTTGCGATGTTGAATTGCGACTCCAAACGGATAAACCACAAATGCGGCATTTCCCTCCAAAAAGGTGGTGGTTTGATAGCGACCGCTGCAATATCATCTCCCGATTCGGGATTCATAATGGCTTGAATTTAATTTAATATAATTTAATTTTTTTTACCGATAAACCGCTTACAAAAAACCCAAATCAACTTATAACTTAATATTAATATGGTTAAATTTAACTATTACTTAATATTAAAAGAAAAATAAATACAGTTCTTACTCCTTTCCTGACAAGCTGAATTCTTGATTTGAGGTGATTGTTCTTTGTTGAACTTTTCTTTCTTATTCTTCTTTGTAATTCCAGAAAAAGTATTTCTTTTAAAATTTTGTAAAATTTTCTTTGATTTTTCTTTCTTGAAGCTTGAAAATTAGTTCTTCTTCTTTTTCATTAATCCTTCATTCGATATATTGAACTTCGTAATGGTACTGAAGAAATTTGTATTAATGGTTGATTTCTATGTTGATGCGGAAATTGCCCGAATCCAAAATCATTCATATAAAAATTAATTCTTAAATTTTCCAATTCATCAGCAATACTTAATTTTTGTTTTTGTTTTCTTTTATCGGGGTCACCAGTTGTGGTAATTGTTATATACGACTTAACACATAATTAATCAAAATATTTATCTTTTTTTTAAATTTATTATTTATTTTGATAGTTACAAAAATATCAGATTAATTATATTATTATGATTTTTTTATTTATTTAATGTATAAATTGTACATATAATATTTTTTTTAAAATACAAAATCTTAACTTCACTTAACTATTTTACTTTTTTTTATATTATACAAAATTTTAACTAAACTAAGTTTTTTTTAACTAACTTTATAAGGGCAATATGTCAAGCAAGCCGAGAAAACTTACAATTTTTTTTAAAACTACTGTGATTTACCAGTAAAAAATTAAATTCAAAAATGGCATGTCTCCACAGTAGTATCGTCTGAAATTTCCATACAAAACATACAATGGTAGTATGGGGACCAAGTTCGGAGTGCCGGTGTAAATACCCTATGAAATAATTCTCTAGTGAACTCATTAGAGAATCATTTTGGTTGCTGGGTTGCCTTTCCCTATGACACTTCATATAGATTTCTAGAACACACATGTCTACTTTTTGGAGTAGTAATACACATGCAACTTAATAATGTATGTGTGTGTAGTATTTTCTGATAGGGGAATATAATTAAGCTTTTTAATTTAAAAGCTCTTTGAAATATACACTATAGCAAATAAACAAAAGAGGGACAGATATATAACACATTTAGTGATGAAATAGCATATGCTATATGATCATCATGTGTTATATGCCCTTACTTCTTTCACCAAAGTGTAAGTCTGAAAATAAATATATATAATTAAATAAAACAATTAAAAATTGAATAAATTGAACATAGTTTATAATTAAGTATTTCATTTATTCAACACCATTTATATAAATTCACAATTGAACAATTATGTAATAAAAACTTAAATTTACTACAAGGCTTAGCCTAAACAAAATGTGAACTTATTTGATTATTCTTTTATAGAAAATCAAATAAACCATATTTGACAATAAATAATTATATTAAAATAAAGTAAACAAAAATAGTTTCCTAAGTATATATATATTTAATTTTAACTTTTTAACACAATATAATCACATAACACGCGTACTTTCCGAAATGTAAAAAATTATAAACACTATCAAACGTAGACATTCACGGATATACGTTAGGATACACACCATTAAAAACAGCCTCTATATGAGTAAAAGCTTTAACTTCCCAGTGGGAAATGTGAGCATCGCGAAACCAGTTCCATCCTATTCTCCGGGAGCTAAGCTTTGCTTCCACTTTATGCCCGAAATTCCTTCCTTAGCATTGGATAGAAGTGATCAAACTACATATGTATTTAAAGGTGGGCACTCACTTAGTGCGTATATTTCAGCGGGTAACTTTTATGACGTTAAAATGACGTACAAATGAACTTCAAGCTGAAATATCAACATATGAGAGGGAACTTTACTGTGAGTCTATGACGTCATAAAAGTTACCTGCTGAGATATACGCACTAAGTGAGTGCCCACCTTAAGAATCTGCATATGCAGTGGTAGATAGGCACATGCATATAAGAGAAGCTTTCAAAGGGGTATTATGATAGCAGAGAATTTAGTTCCAAATGAAGGCAAAGTGATGTATCTGAAACAAAAGATAAGGGGAAATGAAAATCGAATTTTTCTTTTGATTTGTATATTTTCTTGTTAATAAACACACTTATATATTTTTTTATATTATATCTTTTAAAAATTTTTTTTTGAAAAATAATTAAATATATTAAACAAATAAAATATAAAAACACATGCTACAAAACAATTAATCACTCGCGGGTAAAAGAAACAAAACACTAAGGGAAGGGCTTATACCCATTCTCCACCGAAGCTTATACTCATTATTACAATACAACGACGGAAATTTTGTATGGAGAATCTATATAAATCTGAAATTTTTGATGGTCGATCGCTGGCAAATATATTTATATATCGTATATCGTGAATATATATATATATATCGTGAAAGCTCTTTACACATATAGCATGCATGAGCTGAAATGCTTTCAACTGATTCCATTTACATTTCATGCGAAGTAAAATGCGAACTCTCTGTGCGAAGTCCATTCCACTTTTCCCGCTGGGATTATGCTACGAGATAATCAGAAAATCAAAGTCTACAAAGGAAATAATTTCTACGAACTCTCATAATTTTAGAATGCAGGAAATTTGCTCTCAAATTTCGAGAGCTGGGCCTTACTAGTAGTAATAAAATAGAAATTATTACAATCCTGAAACCACTGAATGTTGGAATGCGTTGAATAAAGATAGAAATTAAAAAATTATACGATTTCTTAATACTTTCTATTTCTGCAATTATTTTAGAAATATGTACTTCAGTAACAAAAAAAAGATAATAATTTAAAGTATATTTTATTATTCTCCCACAAAATACTTCTAGAATACATTTTTGTGCTTTTAGGCATAATACATTAAGCTTTAATATAATAACACAAATATTTAATAATTCAATTGACTAATGTAAGTTTTGTTTTTGTAAATAAATATAATCTAATTTTCTACACTCATTAGTTATTTTAGAATTTATATAAAACTACAATGAAATTAATATACTTGATTGTATTAATTTTTCTTAATATATTTATGGTCAGATTCAAATTTGTTTTTAGCGATTTCATATAATTTATCAGCTTTGAATTGTCCCGTTGCTAATACTACGTCACGAAACATAGCACCAGGTTTCTGTAGTAATTTATATGGTATATCAAATTCTTCAACAATTCCTGCATTCATTAGTAATACTCTGTCTGAATCCATAATTGTAATCAAACGATGAGCTATAGTCAGTACAGTACAGTTGGCAAAGCTTCGACGTATTGTTTTCTGAATTAAAGAATCCGTACTAAAAGTGAAAATCAAAAAAAAAAAACGTAATAAATTGGTTGAAAATTTTAATCTTAAATAAACATACTGTGGATCAACATTAGCGGTGGCTTCATCTAGAACTAAAATTTTATTATTTCTAAGTACAGCCCGAGCTAAACAGACAAGTTGACGTTGACCAACACTGAAATTACTGCCGGATACGTTTACTTGCATTTGTAAGCCCAATGGACCACATGCAATATCTTTCAATTCTACATCTTCTAAAGCTTTCCATAGATTTTCATCTGGATACTCTTCAAAGGGGTCAAGATTTCTGAAATAAATTTTTTTTCTCATTCTGAAAGTTATACTCGGAAAAAATTTTAAATTTATTGCTTAAGAAAACCTGAATTAAAAAAATAGAGACATCTGTTTTTATATCGGAAGTTCGCTTCGCTTTACATTCCATTCTTTAAGGTGATTTTAAACGAAGTGTTTTAAACATATATTTGCTTACTTTCTGCATCTCAATACATTGTAAACTGAACCTATATAAACCCTCAAATCTATATAAACCCTCAAATTTTGGTATATTTTATCGTCTAGAAGCATTTTTAGAGAACACTCTATGACATTTTGCTATATAAATGAAGATATAAAATTAAGATGAAAGCAAATTTCACAAACCTTCTTAATGTTCCTGAAAATAAAACAGGATCCTGTGGAATTATTGAAATTTTTGAACGCAAAGTGTTAAGAACTATTGATGCAGTCTCACAGCCATTTATTAGAATTTCTCCTTCGATTTCTGCTAAACGAAATAATGCTCCAATTAACGATGATTTTCCAGCACCAGTTCGACCCACAATTCCAATCTAAAACCAATAGAAATAAAATTATTTGAACATCACAGTCGACTTTAAGAGGATTTAAAAAAATTAGAATCAAGGTTTAAATTAAAATATATTTACCTTTTCTTGTGGATGGATTACAAAATTAATACCTTTAAGTACAGGCTCAGCACTTTTGGAATATCTAAGGAAAACATTTTTAAATTCAATTTTCCCTTCAACTGGCCAATTTTTGGATATTGGTGTTGGATTTTTAGGTTGTTTCTCTGGCTCTAAATCGCGATACTCTAAAATTCTTTCAACTGACATCAATTGGTTTTCAACTTCAGCACTTTGTCTTATCCCCCATTGTAATAAACCAGTTAATCCCATTGTTTGTGTTATTGCTAATCCAACTTTGTCAGCCATTATATCTAAAGCAAATTTGAAAAATATTTCTATTTAAAAAACATCATTTCCTGAAATTACTCACCACTATCCATTAACAAAAAGAAAAAAATCACGCATGCTAAAAAGACCAAGCAAATTAAATCCAAAGACATTCCAAAAGCAGTTGATGTACTAAGGAACATATACCAAGCTCCTGTATGAAGGTCCTGAGAAATTTCAAAACGAATTTGATTTTTACTTCAAAACGATCTATTCGATGAATAATTTACCTGATGCGAGTCAAATTCTTTAATTACAATAGCCTGAGCACTAAAGGCTCGTATTGTCGAAAGCCCTCCAAGTGATGCTGAAAGATGTGTAAATACTGGAGATCGGGCTTAAAAATTTGAAGCATATTAATACAAACTGACCTAGTTTTCTAATTTCTTACTTATTCCTTCAAGCCTTTTAACATTTTTGGAGGTTCTTAGATAAATTACACGTACAAGCCAAAAAAGAAATGCTAAAATTGAAACCGCTACCAAAAATAATGGTTCAACCAAAGATGATAGTAGTATTGCGCCAAACATACTTATAATTATTTGTGAAGCATCAAGTATTGCTTTTGGTAGAAGTTCGTCGACGGCTCCCATATCTTTTGCAAATCGATTTAGTATTCTACCAGATGGATTTGTGTCAAAAAAATGTAGTGGTGCCTGAAATTACAGGAAGAATTTAAATAAATTTGACCTAAATTATTTAAACAATGAATTTTTCATAAAAATATGTTAGCCGTTAACGACAAATTTGTTTTTTATTAGCTAAGGTTGGATAGCTGTCAAGTTAGAATGCAAGAAACAAAATAAGTGTTCTAACCTTTTGGCGATTATATTTTTGCTAACTAGTTTTGTAATCTAAAAAGTATATTATTACCGATATTATTCCATTAAACATTGCATCATGAAGTTTTTGTGATATTCTTGCTGACGTTGCATAAAAGCTCTCCGATCTAATTAGTCCAAAAATGAAAATACAATATACAATACTACCATGTATTATCAAACATAAATCTCTGCTAAGTATATTAGGAGATGATTCACTTTTATTAATTAAAGTGTTATTATAAACTTTGAAAATTGGTATTTCAGCAATACTTTGATTATGTTTTAAATAGTATGAACGTAATTCTTCCTGCGATGTCCAAAATGATACCCAATAATCAGCAACACTAACTGCTAATTGTGTTAAAAGAAAAAGTATAGCAAGTATTATTAAGACACTAAAATGTGCGCCAGATTTTAAATAATTTAATGCAATAGATCCTTTGATTGTACCCTTAGAGGTACCTTCCAAATCACGAACATCCTCTTTTTCATAAACTGTATAAATACTTTCATTGTCGAATTCGTCATCTGTCGAAATAACACTCAATCTAGAAGAACGTGACTGACTCCGACTACGACCTGGCTTTTTAATTTCATTATCAGTTTCAGTATCGAATAGTTCAACAAAATCAATGCCACTTTTTGATAGTTCTGCTGGTGATCCTTTCATATGGATTTTACCCTTGAAGAATTTAAAATTGAATAATTTTTAAATTGTATAGAAAAAAAATTTTTTCTTACATCTTGAAGTACAATAATTAGATCTGCTTGCTTTAGAAAATGAATTTGATGTGTAACTAAAATACGTGTTGCTGACTCTCTTGCTAGCCTTCCATATTGACCAATAACTTCATCAAACAAGTGACGTCCAACATGAGCGTCGACAGCGCTCAAAGGATCATCTAAAAGATAAATATCAGCTTTGCGATAAATGGCACGTGCTAAGCTATTAAAGAAAAAAGAAAACATATAAGCAATTAAAATATAAAAAGTTTTATATAAAATTATTTACTTGACACGTGCTTTTTGTCCACCTGATAACAAGGAACCTTTTTCTCCGATTAACGTTCTATCACCATTTGAAAACTGCTCAATATCTGAAGTAAGTGCACAGCATTTAAGGACGGCATCATAACGACTTTTGTCCATTTCTTCACCAAATAAAATATTTTGTCGAATTGATGCACCAAAAACCCACGGTTCCTGGGATGCATATGAAATTTTTCCTTGTACTGCTATTGAACCTGATTCTAATGGTAGCTCCTCAAGTATTAACTGTAAAAGTGATGATTTACCTGAACCAATTAAGCCAATAATACCAATTAAAAATCCTTTTTCAAAATTAACTGTTATATTGTCTAATACAGGACGATGCATAGAGCTTTGACTACTTGAACTAGTTATTGTAGTTGCATTATGTGATGTATCCCAGCGTGCAATAACATTTTTTAATTGTACAGCTACATTGGCTAGACTTTTTGGCTTTAATGCTCTCAAATTTTTACCTTTTTCTAGTATTTGAAAATTTAAATTCTCAGTTAAGTATTGTGGTTGAGCAACAAATTTCTCATCATATTCTAAAAATGCTTGTAATCTTTTAAATGAAATTAAAGTTTCGGCAACTTCAGCTACACCTCTAACAAACATCTGTGACATTGTTGCGGCAACAGCATTATAATAGGCATAGACAACAAAAATTTTTGCTGCAGTTATTGGCTGTGATGGCATTAACATCATTGTTGCCATTGTTGTAAATATAGCTGCACGTGTAGTAAATAAATTAAAAGTCATAAATAACGCTCGTACATGAGAGTTCTTCCGTACAACTTTTAACTCTAGGCGACGTGCCAAATTAATTAGCTTTGAAAATGGTTTTTCCCAAGCATACATTTTAATTACCTAGAAAAAAAAAATGATCATTAAAAAATATAATAATAAATATCACTAATTGTAAGAAGATTTAGAGCAGGTACTAAAATTATGTATATTTTAATTGAAACTGTTGCCTAATATGGCTTTTAGTGAAATCATTTATTATTTTTCTGCTTTAACTTTATTGAATCAATGAAATGTTAATAGATTAAAGCTAGTTTTTAGAAAGTCTTTTTTATTTTATTTTTATTTTATATTTAAGCTATATTTATCTCGTACTTTTAATTTTTATATTATACTAGCAACTGACCCTGCAAACGTTGTTCTACAAAACATAAATTATTCCTAGGATTATTTTAGCAAAAGAGAATGACTAACTTATTGTCAATGAGTGAGGATGTGGTATATATTAGATGAAAGAGGCATGGAACGCTGTGAACGATGATGGAATATAAAACATAGCACAATATCAAACATTGGTCACTTTTTCAGTTACGTGCTGTTTTCTTTACCAAAATTCAGTAGTGACGTCAAAAATAATATTTTGTTAATTAAGCGACTGAATTAAAAGACTTATTCTAATTCAATTTTCATAAAGAAGTTTCACTTCTACCATCTATATTATATTTAGTGTTATTCAGTGTATATCGTGTATTTTTTTTTTTATTATTTCACCTACCCTTCACAATATCTCTCTTTTGAAATTATTTCACAAAATTTTACACACACTGACAATCAGAGTAATTGATGCGTGTAACAAAAATAAAAATCATTGGTGTGAGCTCGTGTCACTTGTCGAGTACTTTTGAGGTTATATGAAATTACTGAATTAACTGAACGGGAGAACTATAATATAGGAATAAATAATTAAAGCCTTGAAAATTAAAGATAAATTTATTTCAAAATAACACTGAAATAGTAAAATGATAATTGTAAATTTCACTACTACGATTGATGCACAAACAATAATAGCTGTAGGGATTGAGAAACGGCTGATTGTGTGGAAAAGATCTCATCTCTACTTCGTGCAGTTTACTGGGTCAAAAGTGACACCGGTGACATCAGTTATCGATCGTTAGGTTTGTATGTATTTTTGAATGCTACATCATATAAAAATAAAAAAAAAAAATTTTTACAAAGAAAAAAAAAAAATTTGGGCAGGACGACCCTTATCACTCAGGGGCATGAAAAATAGATAACAACCTATTCTCAGACCTACCGAATATACATATTGAATTTTTATATATATAGATTAAAACTAAGGAGTTCATCGTAAACTATTGCGCGATTTCCTTGACTATTCCACTGCATTCGTGGCTAAAAGTGGAAGTAGTTTGAGTATTGTACAATAATTTTTTCAATGACCTTAGACCTTTATGCAAACAGTTTATGATTTCTCAATGCAAATTTCAGTAGCCCATCACAAAATGGGTTGAATTTAATTCCAAGATTCAACGGTACTCGTGTCCAGAACTGGGAACAGGTTAATGTTTTGGACAAAAATCCACTAGATTATACTTTTTAACTAGCAGCTTATTTTAGCAAAATTTCAAAGAAATAGCTCGTCCTTTAAAAAACGACCTAAGGTAAGTTATATGACTAAAAAATTAATTAATTAAAAATAATTGGTGGAAAGAGTATAGCAACCAATAGAATTTCCGAGCTCAATATTGACGCATTAAATGAATAAAATTATACTTTAGATATTAGATATTTAGATATTAAATATAGTTAGATAATTAATCATATTTAAAAATAAAAGCATGGGGCTATGTATCTATCAGGCTGCATGCAATCATTTCTAAAACCAACTTTTGAAAACATGCCATCCCTTAAGGGGATATTCTACTCTAGAAATTTGAAAAAATCGATTTGTTTTTTTTGTTTTCATATTTTCCAAGCATAAGCCTTTAAGAAAACGCTCCTTAAAAGATTTTTCAAAATTCAAATCGTTTTGGTAGATATAGCTGACATAGGCTTATACATATGGCTTATACTGCGCCTAACTTTAAGGGGGTTTTTCTCGAAACTACTTTTTCGAGACGGCCGACATGATTTCTCACTGAATCGATTCACTTGAAAATTGGTGTGAGTCTTTTTTATACATTTTCCTATCGCATGAACTACGATTATAAAAAAATTTTAATTTTTACTAATTTAGAAAAATTCGAAAACGTAAAAAAGTGGTAAAAAACACGTCTCTTGACTTCAAACAGCTACAACTTTGCGAAAAAATTTTTTTTTCAATTATCCTAGTTCATGCGATAGCGACACTCCTCTAGATTAATTACCCGTTGTTTTTTTTTATTTAGACTACTCAGAGGCTTTAAATCATGTCGGCCAGTGAGCACCATTTTTTTGAAACCCCTCACTTCATCAGCCTGTAACTTTTTGGATTTTTAATTTTTTCAATGTTTTTTGTTTTTTTTTATTGCTCCTCAAAAAGTACCTAAAATTCATTTCTCTAGAGTAGAATACCCCATTAAATCTATATTTTATCTTCAATGCATTTTACTACTTAAATGATTTTATTTTGGCTTATAATTAAAGTGCTATCCATTTTCAAAATTTACTTAATTAAAAGTATAATTTTGGTTTTTACAGTTTATAGCACTATTTATAAGTTTATTATTTATGCTTTGATTTATTACATTTTTGGATGAGATCAAGAGATCCACATATGGGTAGCTGAGTCAATAATTTAAACGTCCAAGTGATAAACCCAATCAGCAGAGAAAAACATTTCAAGGTTGGGCTAGTATATCCTAATAAAGCAAAAAATATAAAATAAAATTTTCATAGAATCTTAGTGTGGATCAAACTGGCTTCTGATCACCCAGAAAATAAAATGAATAACAGCAGAAATTTATTAATAGGATTACTCTGCATAGGAAGCACATCTTTTTTTAATCTCTGACACTGAGCTAAGAAGAAATTAAAAACTAGAGATATACAGTGAAGACTAAGCTGCTCTGCAACCAAAAGATGAAACCCTTGCGCTCGTCGACAAATAAAAATTTAATTAAAATTGTCTTTCTTTACTAAGCAAAAATACTTCATTGTATCAAGTTCACAAAAATTAACCACAATCCTAGAAGTTTATGACAAAAAATACAAAATTCATGGCAAAAAAGGTTATAACTCCTTTCCCTACCTCTATGGATTCATTACAATCCGGGCTGATAAAATTGAAGTTTATTCGGAGTTAAAGTAATTTATTGAATGGAGAAGATATTAATTGAACATTATTACAACATTCAAACTTGAAGGTATAATGCATGCGGAAGAAGAAATGTAAAGCCAGCTTTAGAAAGATTCTGTAAAAATAAGCGTAAGAAATATACTTTCACATTTTTTGGATACCTAAACAAAAAATGTTTTAAAGTAAATCTTGCCATTTCAGCATTGGTAGAGGTTAAATTGGAGAAAGAGATAGACCCTTTTTGGTGGAACCACATTTTAAGGTTGACAGCCACAAAAAGTGAATAGCGTAACGGGAAAGAAAAGCGATGAAAGAATTAGTGAAAGGACTGACATTTGATTGGGACGAAGATATGCATTGGAAAAAATTAATTCAATTTCTAGTCAGTACTGAAATTTAAAAAAATTTTAAAAGCCAAAACGGAAAAACCTAGACAGCAGATGTTTTGCAGATTATCTTGTTCAAACTACTCATTATCTATTCTAATATCTATCTAATTTATATATTCATAACTTTCATTTTCTCGTTATGGTACTTGGTAAGAGTAGTTACTTTAAAACCAAATTTTTACGATAATATTTAACTAAATTATCATATTTTACGGCTGACTGAATCACAGTATGCAATGTATCACTAATACTTGTTCTATGTTTAAAGAACTCAAAAATCTTCCAAAATTTTTTCGCTTTATTTACACTTACAACATTTCAGTGCTAAGACATTATTTCCTTAGAACTGAAATATTTTTAGACATGGTGATTTATTTGCAAAACAAAAACAAAAAAAAAGAATACCTGTTTGTCCGTGGTGGGGAGGCTTGGAGAAGAGAAAAATTGGAAAAAAACCTGCCTTCTACCCAACAAGTTGCATGAAAAAGTGCTATAAAGTTAGGGATATCAGGGAAAACATTTTAAGACAACTTGTGTTAACTGCTATGCTTGAGGACAGACCACATGCAAAAACTAATAAACTTTTGAATAGGAAATTCTCTGAACATGTGAAGCGAAGAAAGCAATCAGAGTTAGAATTGAGTTGCTTTCAAACTATTACTATTAATGTATTCAAATGGAGTTTGGAACAGAATAAAGGATAAGTAGCTTCCCTTTTACTTTTTAAAGGCAACATAGAGACAACTGAATTAAATGAAGGCATTAAAATACTGGAAAGAAATGAACTAAAATCTGTTGGCTTAGGAATTTTTGAAATCCAAAATAAACGTCTTGACAAAGCTAGTCCCTGAATGTTGAATAATGGCTCATCACAATTCACACCTCTCTGAATAATAACAATTTCTGCATTGGGGAATATTTTGTGGAAAGGTATATCTTTATTCTACTAAAGAATATAACATAAATCATAGATAAAAATCATAAATCACAGATAAAATTAAGTAGCGCAAACAAAAACAAATCTTTTTTTTACGCCACTACCTCATTGTTACTGGCACCAAACAACTTTGCACTTATAGTGATAAGCTTTCAGTTTCTTAAGTACTTAAAAACAAATTTTTGTACCCGACGATCTTGTTACTTAATCCAAGTTTAAAAAAATTTTAAATGATTCACTTAGTATTTTTCAAATATAAGATCCTAACCAGCTTAACTTGTTATTCGCTGGCTTGTTTTCAGCTCTTTCTCGTCATAGATGTCTTTTATCAAATTAATAATATAATCAGCAGCTAAAGATTATCTGCACAAGATAAAAAATCACACATATTGTTATCGGGGACAGACCTTACCTTGGATTTTAAGAAATCGCTGTGGGAAAGTTAAAGCACTTCCTGCCAATGAAAATAAACAGTAACATAACCATTAAGAAATATTACAACAATAACATAAGATCTTGAGATTGATTTTACATTCTAGACCATGAGGCAATAATTTAACAGGTCTAGTATTTACAGTGCGTATTCTATCCCCCAATAAAAAAGGGAAATTTAAATAATTACTTTCTACTTTTATAAAACAAAAAGCAAACATTTTAAGATTAATAATATTGTGTGATTATAGCTTTTATCTACTATTTATGTCAAAATAAATAATTTGTACATCCACATAAGAAAAAACTCAATTTACCTGAACACCCGATATTATTTCGTCCATAAAACGTACTCTTTCATCAGTTCGAACAGCCGTTTGGTAACGAAATCTTGAAGAAAGTCTCCCTGTATATGCTGTAATATTATATAATGAAAAATTAGGCTTTGATAAATTTCATGTTATTACATTGTATTGGTACCACTATGAAAACTACAGCAATACCAATGAGGCCAGCCCATTCAACTTCACGATATAAAAGGACAGCAACAATTAAAGTCATTGTCGGTCCTACCCACATATAGTGTACAAGTAATGAAAAAATATCAAAACGATTAACATCATTCGATAATAAATTAACAACTTTTCCTGGTGCTGTATCACCTAAAGATGAACGTGAAAGTCTTAAGGCTTTCCGATAAATTATACTACAGACTGCTACCCTGGACCTCATCCCAAAATGGAATGAATTCATTATATAATGATTATTGCAAATTGAACCTAAAAACGTAATTAGAATAAGAAGACCTCCGTAAGTTAAAGCTTTGGCTTTATCCTCATCGGTTTCATTGTTATCAACCCTATATTCAAAAGTTGCAAAACAAAATTATGAATTATTTTCATTTAATAATAATAAACCAAGACTTACCGAAAGTATGTTAGCAGTTTTCCAAGCAAAATTGGTGACCCAATCCGAATTCCAATGTCATTAATAACAGCAAGGACTCCCATGAAAAAAAAATCTTTCCAAAATGTTATTCCAACTGCTATTATTAATGATGGCCTTTTCTTTTTTTTTAAAAGGTTATTCCATGTTCTTAAAAAAAATGTTGTTATGAACTTGATTTTAACAAAAATAATTTTCTTATCGTTTATAAATTTATATGACGAATTGAAGAATTGAACTCAAATATTTTGAGGGTGACAGATATAAGAAGTTTAATTGTAAACAATTGTAAGTAATTGTAACATTGGTTAGATTTTTTACAATTCATAAAAAATAGATTATATTAAACAATGTTTTATTTTTACAATTCCCTTTGTTCATAAAAAAACAATTATTAACAAATCATTATTTAAAACTTTTTCTCAATATACAATCAAATATTTAATCTGGTATTTTCTATGTCTTTAATTCCCCTACGTTTTAAGTACTTACTAAGGAATCTATTGATTGCTTTAAGGCTGCATAATATGCACTAGTAGGCGATTCAAATCTCTTCGGCTATTTACAACTTAAATGTTTTCTTTTAATTCTTAATTTTTATTGCATCTATTATTAATCAAACTACAAAGCTGGTCTAGTTTATACCCTACTATTCCTGCTCAAGCTCAGAAAAAAAAATATATAAATATCTAATACCCTTATGGTTTGTAGAAAATAGCCATTGCTGCTATTAAATGGCTGAAAGAAGTAATAAATTGTAAATTTATGAATGAGAATTATTTCTCTTTAATCAATCTTATAGTTAATATTAATATTAGCTGCAATTCTGAAGGTGCTTAGATGTAATACCCCAAGGCTTTGTTTTTAGCGGATTTCTGTTTAACAAAAGGAAAAAACTTGTAATTAATGATTAAAACTTATACTAAATCTAGTAAGTATTCAGTTTTATTAAAAGTATTTAAGAAAAAGGCTAAAAAATGAAGAAGAAATCAATGTAAAAGGCAAGTTTCCTATTGATCACGGATAAAGTACGATGGAATGCATCGAGTTTTATGAGAATTTCACCTCTGAGGAAATGGAGAGCGTATATAAAGGAGATTTTTTTTCCTTCTTCAGATGTATATAGAAACTATACGTAACACACATGCATGAGAGCTTATGCACAAATGTACGATATATATATATTTATCTTTTATCTATATATATAAAAATCCCGTGTCCCGATGTTTGACTGAAATGGATTAAAAAACTACTGGACCAATAGAGATAAAACATTATATTTTGTGCTTAGCTTAATCGCGAATAGGATATAGGATAGTTTTATTTCGATATATCGGTCAAATATTTTTTTATTACGATTAATGGGTAATACACGATTAATGGTAATACACGTAATATGTATATAAAATTGAATATTTTTTCTTAGAAATTTTTGATAGAAACTGACATTTTGGTAGTAAGAATCTTTTCAATGTTAGTAAGCGTTTTTAATTTCATTTGTTTTATTTTTCCAATCAGTGAGTGTTATTACATTGTAATTGAAATTGTGATTTATTATTAAAATTGTGATTTAATATAATTAATAAACTAAGCGGAGCGAAGCCTGTGAGGTGTTGAGCGAAGCGAAGCGGGGGTTCTTGAGCGAAGCAAGCAGGGGGCGGAGCAAGCAGCTCTTTGAAAAGCATTTTGAAAAACTATCCTTTCGATGTTGACTTATAGTCCGAGATCCCAGGGCCACCAGACCTTTCTGGCAAGCTCTCTCATTTCTCATTTCTCATTTTCGAAGTGCTGATTTTTATATATGTTTAAAAATCATTATTCAATATTGCCAGGCACTTCCCGTCAGCCAAAACTTCAGCCAGATGCCTTAGAATGTGAAAAAAAGCAAAAAATCTCAGCCAACAAAATAGCGGAAGCTTCCTTATTTTTGAAGTAATAAATTTATATTTATTATGAACAATAGTTCTGGACAACCTGAACAATCTGACGGCCCAGACCTACAAAAAATTATAAGCTGAAATGAGATAATTAGATTATTTTATTAAAAAAACATCAAAAAATTTATATTTAATGGGGTTTTTTCAGTTATATCAAATCTTCGTTGGCAGTAATTTCACTTTTTTTACAATTATCTTTATCTTTCCGCTCTCATGTAGGATTAAAAACTTCAAATCAATACTTTTAAGTCAATTGTTTTGGATCTATAATAATATATATAAAAGTATAATAAATTAATTGTCAAAGTATTTTTTCAAAAAATTTATAATTAAAAAGAGAACAAAAATTTCAAATTTCAAAAAAAAACAAAAAATTTTTATTAAATAAATTTATTAATCATTAATATTGTCGATATTGTCAGTATTTTCAATATCGTCAATACTTCTCCAGTCGGAGTCATCACTTTCTGCAAAAATATAAACACAAAAATATGTTTTGTTCTCATTTTATGTGAGTTATATAATAATTTAATACCTGATTCAATTTTTAATGAATGACTGACGTAGTTTGGAAGTTGATCTCCATCAAACCATTTAAAAGAATATGTATGTGTTACGTTTTCATATCCAGCCTTTAACTTCTGGATGAGATAAGCTTGTATATTTTAAATTATTCCAAATTAAAGCAATACAATTTTCTCGCAGAAATGGCTGAAAAAGCTTGCTCTTACAAGGTGGGAGATTGCTTGCATCAAAATTTTTTAACTTTTTGAGGTTAAAAGCTTCAAAGTTTTAATATTGTTGTGCATGTTTTCATCTCTTTTCATTTAACAAAATCAAACTATCACCAGCTTTTTTAGAAAAAACACAAGTCTCTAACTCTGCCATGATGTTTTTTAAGCACTGCACTTATTTTCAACAAAAAAGGTAAACTCTGAAATAGTTGACGCGGTCAAAATTTTCAAAAAATTTAACCTGCTAACCTAATTTAATTAACCCTGCGTGAAGGCGGAAAGATAAAAATATGGTGAAACTAGAGAAGCTACTGACAGTGAAGGGATTAATCATATATATATAAATATATATATATACATAGTGGAGTATTGTAGTACGCAGAAACTGAAATTCTACGGAACCCGGCAGCAGTGCATGGATTTTCACGAAATTTGAAAATTATACTCCTGATGTTATGTAGTTTAAGGCCCGGATACAAAAAACCACCGCTTTTTTTAAAAATCCAAAAAATTTTCCAAAAATAAGCGAAAAAAAAATGGAAAATAGTATTGAGATTGGAAATCTAAAAAAAATTATAAGGTTACTTAAAGGTTCCCAAAAGTAGTGTTAGAAAAGAGGAAAACGGTTTTTGTAGTTAGGTATTTACAATTTATTCTGTGCACAAATACAAGCAAAAGTTAACCAAATTTACATGAATAATTTAAAATTTATAAATTTAAGAACCTACTGTCAATCTACTGTCAAAGTTTTAAAAATACTGGTTAATGGGTCATTTTTAAAAGAGGTGATTTTTTAAAATTTGATCTTCTGCAACTTCGTTAAATATAAATTGTTTTGCATGTTTTATATATCAAATTAAAGAAGAACATGATAATCTGATTTAAAACAAGCCATTTTTAGTCAATCAAAACATTATTTCCTGAGATATAGAATATAGACCAATAAAAGAAAATACACCCAAAAAACACGTTTTTAGGAATATCTCGAAAACGCTTCTTAGGATGAAAATTTTTTAGTTATTTTCGGATTCAACGACCCAAAATTACCCCAAGAAACATCTTTTTGTTGAGGTTAACGAAAAAAGTTGAAAATTTGTAAAGTAGTGTAATTCAATTTTGCTTAAGCAATTAATGAAAAAAAGCGACAGTTTTTTGTATCCGAACTTTATTTTTTATATCAAAATAAAGCTATTTTTCATAAAAAAACAAAATTTCATTCGCTGCTGCTAGGTTTCCTAGAATAAACTCCCACATACTCGACTAATATATACATACTGCATTTCATATGCTGGTTAATTTTACTATATATTTGAAGAGTTTTATATTTCAGGATTATTAGGATATCCTTGAAAAATAAATGGCCTCATAGGTCTACGAAATATTAATTACTCCTTGAGAAGAATATATTTTTTTGAAATTGTAAAGTAAATGAAATAAAATTGTAGAAGAATAGAGGTAAATGCCATCGAAAGAAATTGTAATACATACGAGTACACATGAACTTCTTGCATGATTATGCTATTATATATTTAAAAGATTATATATTTTGTGAGGATTACGCTAAAAAGGAAATGGTTTTATTGGTCACACAAACATGCGAAAAATATATTTTGTGCAAATGCAAGGGAGATGCAATAAATTTTGCCAAGAAATATTTCTTTTTAATCCCTCACAAAATTTTAGGTATTCCAGTTAGAAATGAAAATAAGGCCATTTTTACTTCAAAGGGATATAATGTAGCAAAAGCAATTACCTCATTGTCGGCATTTTGCTTTGAAAATTTATACTATATATCAGTCTAAATTAGTTGCTTTACTTCTAAAAAAATGGCAAATAAATTTTTAATAATGTTGGTAATTACATATATCAGAAATGTTGATTTTTAATTTTATAGTCAAAATAATTAATATAGTTATGCTGATAATTCTTTTCATAGGAAAATAATTTTAAACATTATTTGATATAATTGAAAAAACCCATTAAATATAAATAAGTAAACGAATATGCATACATTTTTAGATACCACTACTTATTCCTTAAATTTCGTTACTTCCAAAATTAAAAAAGGTCTGGCAGCCCTTGGATCTTAGTCTACTAATTATATACAACTTTTGTACTTAACTGGAACCCTATCTTTAAAAATAACATATACTACTAATGGATTGCTTTTATTTCATTTTCAGGAGATTTTTATAACTTAGCATTCTTTTGACATATGCATACTAAAAATGTGATGACGATTTTCATAATTAATATTTTTTGTTGATATTTTTAGGATTATTTTTAAATTATTTTTGACGTGGAAGAGTTATTTTTGCATAACAGTAGAACTTATCGGCTTTCATTCCTCGTGTTATTTACTTTACTTACTATAGATTTAATACATGATTAATTATATCACTAAATAACTTATTAGATTGCATTGTAGTTAGACAAGTATTTTTTGATGTTGTAGGATAAATTTTATTAATTTCTGCTTAAATCATTATCTCAATGCAGTTATTCCTGCATTTTTCAGTTTTTTTAAGCTTAGAAAAATAAATCAGTTGTTGATCAGTACGAACAAAGTTTTTGATTTTTGTTAATCTCTTATGATCTCTTATAGTGCCATATGATTTTATTTTCTTTTGAAAGAACAATCCAGTGTTTGAACCCTTTTAGTATCAGCATTGGATCTTTTTTTTTTTTTAGGAATATGTTTCAATATTTTCTTATAACTTATAACTTTTATGATGTAGCAAATAATAGATATTTTTACTACTAGTTGTTTACTTCATTTATTTTTTACAGAATTCATTAGAATCACTTTTAAGTGAACTTTTTAATTTGTATTAAAGAAACATCACTAAGTTTTAAAAGTTTCTTACAACTTTTTCCATGTCAGTAGTTTTATCTATACCTTTTCCTGCATTAAAAATTATTATTACCATTATCGAGGAAAAACTAGAAAAATACACATTTTTTGTAAAAGTAGCAATAGACTGAAATGATATATTATTTTACTTTTTCAAAACTTTTAATAATTATCATCAAATTCTCAAATCAATTAATCAAATTATGAAGAAAGGAGAACAGATTAAGAAAAATGTTCCCACCTCAATTAATAAATTAAAGGCACAACAAAAATAGCAATGTTTAACAAATTCAGCAATCACTTCAGCCAGTAGTACTGTTTAATTATGCCAACCATTCTTGTTTTATTAAACATTAAAATCAGTTAAAAACGAAAACAACAACCATAATTTCACTTCAGATAAATGCATATGGTATTATATTGTTAACAAGTTCATAACTTAACATATGCGAATATAATAAATAAATTAACAATTTACCTTTCCAAACGATCACCTAAAAATGCTGATCCATCCATGCTAAGTGGCTTAAATAAATCGTCTACAGCTAAAACTTTGCGGTAGCCACGCTTAAAAATCTCTATAGTCCATAGGAAAAATAATATCGAAAATATATTAGCCTTTTCTTTGGGATTTTGACTCAAAGTTCTTTGTGCTGCTTCCATATTTTAATAACAGTTTATAGTACACTAAATGCTTTACGTTAATTTTTGTATTTTAATATTAGAGTGTAGTTTGTTGTTCATATTAGAGATATTACTCAAGTCTTTGCTACTCTTAGTTTGTCAGTGTCATAGATTTCAATTTTTTTTTGTAGCTACCGTATTTCAAATGTTTTGTTGCTTAAGCTATGAAATTCAAAAATTTTTGAAAGAATTAGAATTTTTGTTTGCATAAAGCTTTTGGTTAGTTTTATTATTAGTTGTAGCTTTATAAGGTAATACTTAATACTTTGAAAGTTTATTTTTCTATTTCGCTTTAATATGAATTTTTTATATATAATTTAAAATGCGGATATGAGAAAAAGAAGTTAAGAAAAGAAAGTTTTGTAAATAAAATTAAAATACAATAACACATATTTTAGAACCCAAAAAATTAAATTTAAGCTTTTTGTATATACTGAGTTTATTTACGGATGAAATTAAAATAAATTTTCATAAACATAAAAATATCAGTTTTGAAAATCATGTATTTTATTGTTATTAAACACGATAAAATAAAATCAAAATGTGGATATTATTAACAAAAAATAGTAAAAAAAAAAAACTATTTTACGCATTAACTACTATAATTTAGAATAAAATAGTTTTCTTATGTGCTTTTATATGTGAAGAATAATTTCACAAGTCAAAGCAACATTGTGAATGGTCTTTTACAAGTTGATATCTTTTATTATACTTTTGAAATCTAGCTAAGAACTTACTCGTATAAGATAATTCTAACTAGCCTATGTTTTTCCGTGTTAAGAATATTTTCTATTTCCTTTGACTTGGATGAAATCTAAGCCCTCTATTGAATGATAAAAAATTTAGGCATGAATTTAATTTAAATAATGATTAGGGTGGCAATAAAATTGCTGGAATTTGGAACCACTAACTTCTCTAAATTCAAACAGAAATTTGTTTAAGGATCACGTAAGAAGCAGTATAACGTTATAAAAAAACTACTATTTGAACATTTAGGCTAAATAAACTTCGTTGCTTTCATATTTGAATAATGATATAAAGTTTAAATATTCTTGTATACCAGAAAAAAGCATTCGTGCCATAATTATATACAATTTTTTAAAAATATATTAACTAGTCAAATTAGAGGACTATTGATCTATTTATAGCCAAGTAACACAGGTTCTTATGAAAACAAATTTTTACTAGGCCTAACAAAATTTTACATTGAGAGTATGTATTAAACTAAGGATGACAAATATTGCAAAGTGAAAGCGCTGTAGCCATTCTACACAGATATAACAATAAGCATCGGTTGCTAAATAAATCCCCAAAGAATGGAGGCAAGCCATATTTAAAGCCTGATAAATGTATGTATAAGAAGAAAAACTTTTATCCATTCAATCATTGTAATCATGTACCAAAAAGCGAATAAAATATTTTGTCTCTTTTATAGTCCTTTTAATCAATGCTAAAAATGAATTTAAAAACCTACTTTTCATTTAATAATGGAAAATTATATCAGGCGTAAATTTATTTCAATAATGATCGAAAATTACCCACAATTATTTTTAAGAGTTTAGTTGATCAATATTTAGTTCAAAAGTAATTTGCAATATGTTGATATTTTCTTATGGCTGCCTAAAATGATTGTAACGTTCTCATGTCATAAAGCGGTTTGGCGATTTGCATTTCTTACAAGAATGTATGCATCTTTGAATAGAAAAAGAAATAATAAAATGCACTTTGAATAATTCTTTTCAAAACTCTTTAATTTAAAAAAAATTCAGACAAGTCAACATACCAAAATCGAATCATTTGTCATTTAAATGAATAAAAACAAAAAACCAGTCTTGAGTATTACCCTTTTGTCTATTTATAAAAAAAAGTGTTTATAGTGATCTTTAGTATTTCTAGATTACTTCAATCTTGATCTGTCGGAAATTGGATATTAATTCTTGTAAAAAGATTTTTTTTAAATTTGGTAAATTTCAAATAAATTAAATAATAAAAAATTATTGAAAAGTCTAAGTGAAAGTGACGTGAAAAGTTCAATTTCTTATCTTGTATATATATCGTTAAGAAGGCTAAGATTTTTTAACTGAGCAAAATGTAATCGTCGCCCTGTAAATGGTGAAATTATGTTCTTAAAAGCGACTTAATTCTATTGGTATACAAGACTCTAATTGCATTTTCTCCTTGTTCTTTTTGGATCCAATTAACATCTGGTAGAGGAGTGATGTAGAAGTAATTAAGCTTCAAAAAGTAATTTGATATTTAAATCTCAAATAAAATATAAAAAGTGTTATAAATTATAATAAGTTTAAGGTTAATTTGTGACAGTTTTAGTTCTTTAGGAAAAAATTACGATACGTAAACAAGTAAATATTTTACATAATCTGTTCTGTATATTTTTTCATTAAAATAAGTGTAATTACGTACAAAATTTTAATCATATTAATTAAACAATAAATGAAAATAAATTCAAAAATAATCTAAAAGTAAATTCAAAAAAGTGGGATATTGAAATGAAGAATTTTAGCTAATCATTTTTTTCGTTTATATTTAGTTTTTACAGAAACCATTCTTAAAATCTTAAATAGTTTTTCTTGTTTAGAAAAAATAAAGTACGACCACTTTTAACATCGCTAAGCTACAGGAAATTTTGTAACTCTTACTACTGAAAACTTTTTCACTTTGCACATCACTATTTCTGCCAAAAAAAGGCACGATTGGTAAAAATATACGAGAAACATTTTAAAACTGTATCTTAACGGTTAATAGTAGCAAGCTCAACACAAAAGCTTTTTTGACTTGTGAAAAATTCAAAAAACGTAAAATTTTTAGCAGAAATAGTGGAGTTTTATAATTCCACAAAAGTTGCAGACTACATTTCTTTACAAAATATGTAGCTTTAAAATATTCAGAAAAAAAGTTTTGAACGAAGCAAAAGTTAAAACTTAGATGATTTTAAAAGATCGTGTATTCAGATATCTAGCAACAAGTAATTATATTAGCTTTTTTAAAGAATAAATAATAATACTTAAATATATAAATAAAAGTTAATTTAGTTGATACTGATTTTATGTGACTACCATTGAAGCTTAAAAGTTAATTTTTCCACTTTTCTAATTTTATAGAAATCTTTGGAAAGAAATATGCTTAACTGACTGTTATACAAAAATTATTTTAAGCATAAAAATCTACAAATCCCCAAAAGCAATGTAAAGGTTTCTTTGAAACTTTATTATATCTTTTGCGTATATATTTTATTTTATTTTATCGTTTGAACTAATGAAGAAATTTATAAATAGGAAAATTATACCGAGATGAGAGATATTCACGTATAAGTAATGTTGCCCAAACAAACTAATTAAATACAATTTGGTCTCTTGAAAATAGATTGCTTAAAATTGTTTGAATAACGAAATTTCCAATAATTCTATTTAGAAAAAGTAGTAACGTCAACATTAAACTTTTTAAATTTTTAACAACAACAAATTTAAAGTTGAACAGAGCCTTATCCTAAAATTTGTTTCAAAAAATAAGAAGTATGATTTTCTGAAAAAGTTTCAACACCTAGTAAATCGAGTAAATTTTGAAAGTAAAGTTAACACTATTTTAAAACTCATACTTCCTTGAACCAAAAAAATATTTTCATAATGGTAAATTTGGTTAGCTAAATTATAAAATTTGAAATACTGAACCATTTTTCTACTAGAAAATTAAATATACCTTAATAATAAAATGATAAGAAATATAAAAAGCTGAACGAGCCACTTAAAAAGAACATGATGAGAAACGAAGCTGCAATAACATACAAAGAATATGACAACTACGATCTAAATTCCCGTAAAAGATATTACAGGTTTTTCATATTAAATGCTAATCCTATTTGAGCTGAAACTGAATAGTAAAAACACAAGAGAAAAAAACTTTCACAAACCTTTAATAATCCTTTTTTATAAAGGTCTCAGGTTACATTTATTCAATCGAAATTAATGAAAACTAACAACAATATGTTGTCAAAGCAATTTACATTGATCATATTTGACCTGGACTTCAAATCCCTTCCTAGTATTCTGAATTATTTTGCAGTTAAAATTCCCGATAAAATTCATTTGTAAAAAGCAGAGCTGTTAATGTAGGTTTTTTCAACATTATTTTAAAATTGGGCTAAGACTTTTACTAACAAATTATGACAATAATATAATTTAAAAAAAACAGTATGACTTTTTGAATATATGTTTATTCGATACAATAAATTATAAATATTAGTGCCAAGTTGCAGTGTAGAAAAATCTTTAAAGGCAAAAACTATGTAAAGGCTTAGCCATCTGGATATAAAATTTTAAACCGTACTTAAACCGCTTTAAATCTGAAAATGTACGTAAACAACTAGGTTATAAATCTAAAAACATGTGTAACGAATTAAAACACCAAAACTCTTGCGTAGTTTTTCAAAGGAGGTGCTTGAGCTGTCATTTACGTAGAATGTTGAAACTAGATAAATTATGAAAAGAAATCAGCTCGATATTTTAGTGCTTTTTAGAACTAGGTGCTTTTTTACAACCAAATATAATAACTTACTCTTTTCAAAAGAAATGAATTTCATCCTCAAACTAAAATTGAAGAAAGCCACTAGAGTTAGCAAGTCACATATTTTTCTGAGAACAATAATTGGCCAAAACTTAACTAAGCAGCCCCGAAGAACCAGGTAAATTAACAAATTCATCTGTATACTCAATGAGAGTTAGTTGTCTAGTAAGTAAAATTAGCGATATGGGTTTGAAGTGTCAAAGTCAAACATAAACCAAAAAATCTAATGTCTTGGGAAGTCACAAATATCAACAAAGAGATGAAATAAATTTCTATACTTGAAGCTTTAAAAAACAAAGAATACTTTTTCTGTTTTCTCACCAACAAAAATCCAACAAATTTGTGTTAGAAGTGAAAGGAATACTTTAATGATATTAAAAATAATGGAATTATTTTAATAAAAATTACACTCCTCAATTTCGGGAAAAGATGCACTCTACCTTTTTTTCTTGTTTAAGAAGAAATTCAAGGCATCCAAATTGTAATAAGTATGTCATGAAAATTAATGTCAGAAGTGAATAGTAAAAGATCAGGTGCTTTTTAAATATATAATATGTGAACATATTACATGGTGTCAGAAGTCAATTGCATTGTAAAAATAATATAAGTATAAAATGGAACTTCGTTTACCTCAACCATTGGAGTGTGCAGAATTAGCCAAAAAATGCCCGGAAGGGAAACAAAAATTTTTGGTTTATACAGGTATGATAGCGAATAACAAAAAAAAAGAAAATGAACAGAATTCAATAGCCACATTCTTGTGGTTAATAGGTAAAAGGGGTATGAAAATTTTGAATGTATTATTCCCAGACAACAAGGATATTGAGAGTGATACAACGTTACCCAGTAGGAATTCGGTCTAGCAGTAGAGGAAATCTGCTACCGCAACCAGCACACAAGTAAATATTTATCTATTTTATACGTTTATACAATAAATTTTCACAGCAACACACACTTTTGATACTTTTGTAATAGATATTAGTTTAAAAGTGACATTTATGTACTATGCATTTGGGCTTTGAATGTTTGGTAAAATAATTAAATTAGCTAAATTAATATATTTTATTTAATTAAAACATAAAAGGGAATTCTAAGTGAAATAAATACTAGTTATACTATTTAGAAAATGAAAAATTATTTAAATTACAAATAAATCCAAATAATTAGGTAAAATTAATCCAAATGAACAGGTAAAATTACTTAAGGAAAAAAGATAAAATATAAAAATAATATTAAATTTTTTAGCAACAAGTCCTCAACATAAAAATGATTGGATGGCAGACTTAATAATGGTTAATATGAAATCAATACTGAATCGTATTCTTGATAGTATTTTACTTGATATTGAAAAAAACATCCTAGCCCAGATATTTATAAATTTGTAGTTTCTTATAGTTTTAAAATTTTTGATAAAATGTATTATGTTAAAATAACTTTAAAACTAACTTTAACTTGTACTGTACTTTAAATTTTATTGAAATAAAGTAAAAATACATTAACCATTATGTTTTTTATTTAAAATTTTCTTTTATCCATTTTTCGCCAAAAAGTCGTTTTTCGGGTCTTTTACTTCGATTTTCTTTCACTTATAGTTCGAGAAATGAAGCAGATAAGAGCTCTATATATCATATATCATAAGCGATTCGAATATAATTCGTATAAGAAACATTAATATATATAAGCACTGATGAAAAGTATTCACACACAGGTAAAAATTCAAATGTATCCTATATTATATTCACAAGATTAATGCATATGTGTTAGAGAGTGCTGGTCGCCTGCGATGGTCTAATGTTAAAAACCGCGCAGAATCCAGTAAAATGTCTGGTGTTGTGCTGGTCAAAACCAGCAAGGCACTGCGCGTTGTCTAGCAAGATATTTCCCACTGGGTAGAAACAACCAAGGAAGAAGGTGATAGTGGTGAAAAGTAGTTAACATTGCGTAAAATCATCAAAGCATTTGATGAATACTGCTTGCTGCAGAGACATGCAGCTGTGGAAGCATTTAAACTGAATGGGATGATATAGAAAGAGAATCAGACGTTTACTGAGCTCGAAACGTCTCTTCGAACACAAATAAAATATTGTGAGCTCAATCGCTCACCGTGCAAAACGTTTTATGCTGATAGGATGTTACGAGATCGTATTGTGATTGGTATACGGGATGAAAAATTTCAGCTGGAATTACTGAATGGAAAAGAAATGACTTATTCGAAAATAATTGAATTATGCAAGATTTGGGAGGCTGCGTCAGTTTATTTAAACAACTACTTAATTGCCAGAGTACAACTCAGGTTGAAGTAATGTCTGTTGCTGAGGCCATGAAAAATGAAGTGTCTGATCAGGCTATTGCCGCTAAGCGTACCTGTTTTAACTGTGGTCAAGAATTTAATGTGTAACACATTCGTGTTTGTTCAGCAATAAACATTATATGCCATTTATGTGGCCGGATTGGGCATTTTCAAAAACTGCAAAAATTCATTAATTAATGAAAATAAGAAAGAAGTAAATGAAAAACGGTGAACAAATAAACGTGTTCATGGTATGATCTGGAGTGACAGAGAAAATTGTGAATTTCAGAAGGATGCTGAAGGAATGAGAGTATTTCAAATGAGTAATCATACCCGTATACCAAATGAAATGTCAGTCAGAAGAATTAGATGGATGAAAAGATATATAATTCAGAACCGAATAATAAAATTTAAAATTGATACTTGCTCGGAGACCCATTGCATACCTTTGAAATTCGTGTCAAAATTAAATGTCAAAATTTCGAAATATGTTCCTAGCAGTGTAGTTGACTATGGAAGTAATCAGGTTAGAATTGCTGGCCAAGTAAAATTAAAATTTTTTAATGAACACCGAAAGAGTTATTATACTGCTAGTTTTTTGGTTGTGGATGATTTGTATGATAGGTTCATAGGTTTTGAATCTAGTATAACTTTTGGATTGGTCAAGCGAGTAGATGTAGTAGATTGCAATCTGCCCATTGTATGCCAAGGTGAAGCTATAAATATTGTTGAAAAAAACAAAGATATTTTTGATTCTCTTGGAAAAATTCCAGGAAAATTCTCAATTGTCTTGAAAGAAAATTCTCTGCCTGTTGTGCACTACAAAAAGCATATTCGTTTAAGCTTATATAAAGTACTGAAAAGATAGTTGGATACAACGGAAAAGGGAAAAATTATTAGTTTTGTTGACTATTCAACTGACTGGATAAATAACTTACAAATAGTTGAGAAGTTAAAATTAAATTCATGGGTCATATAATTACAAAGTGCAATTTATGGGCCATTTCATTTCATTATCACACCCTGTGATAAATACAATATATTAGAGCCATTACAGATATGAAGAAACCACAAAGCAGATATGATGTGTTGCGCTTGCTAGGATTGTTCAAATTTCTTGCAAGATTTATGCCTAACCTATCAAAAAAAATCAGCTTGCTTACGTGAGCTAACGAAGAATGGTTTGAAGGGCATTGGAAGGAGAATCGCGATGCAGATATACAGGATCTTTGAACTTCTATAACTAGAAAGCCTGTCCTAATAATTTATAACCCGAATTTGCCCCTAGTAATCCAAACAGATAGCTCCAAAGATGGATTAAGTAGTGTAGTTCTACAGCACAACCTGCCTGTTACTTATGCTTTTAAAACGCTATCGAAGAGTGAGCAAAGGTGAGCACAGATTGCGAAAAAATTGCTGGCGATCGTTTTTGTTTGTGCGCATTTCCATTATCCTTTTTATGGTCGTGATTTTACAGTGCATTCAGACCATAAGCTGCTAGAAAACTTGTTCAAGAAAGATATTGATGATGTAACACCTCGTTTACAGTGAATGTCTTGTCAGTTGCTGAAATATCCAAATATGTCAAGCCAGGAAAAGAAATGTTGATTGCGGATTGTTTGTCGAGAGTACTTTTACTTGATGGAAAGGAGTTTTCAAATGAATTATCAACAATAATTCATTCCTCGACATACAGAGCATGTTTGTCTAAAGAAAATTATGATTTGTATATTAATCGGCTTAATGAGGATGAGTGTTTTTTGTTGTTTATCTAAATATGTAGAATCTTTATGGCCAAGTTATCATCAACTTGATGATTTAAGTCGAAAGCATCATAAATATAAAGTAGAGTTGCATTTCGAAAATGGACTTTTGTTTAGAGATCATCGTTTAGTTATTCTGACTAAAAGGGAGTGGCAATTGAAAAAAATATATTAAAATGATGCTTTGAAGCAGGAGAGGTTGATAAATTCCAATTGAGTATTTTGGAATATAATACTACACAAGTTGCAATTATGAAAATGTCACTATCACAATTATTCTTTAGCCGGTTAATCAAAAACCATTTGCGTTATCTGAAAGTTTGTTATACAAAGACAAGTTTACGCAAAAGGAGATACAACATAAATTGGAAGCATAGCGTAAAATGCAGAAGGAATATTTTGACCGTAATGCCAAATTATTGCCGGTATTAAAATAGAATGATATCGTTATTTAAACAAAAAATGGAAAGGAATGGAATTGTGGTAAGATTCTAAGGAAAGTAGATGAGCGATCTTATATAGTTGTTGATAATGCTAGAAATCATTTTCGTAGAAACAGACGTTTAATTACGAAAACTGGAAGCAATCGGTCTGAAAAGGGTGTGAGTGATGATTGTTATGATTACATTATCAGTGAACGGGTAACTAGATCAAATGATTAGCCTCCAAGTTTTTATAGCTCGATTCAAACAGAGTAATTAACTGGGGAAAATAATAATAACAATAATAGCTAAGGGTGGGGATTTTAGTTTAAGAAATACCAATAGGTTTTGCTATAAAACAAGAAGCGGTATAGAAGTTAAGCCACCGTTTAAATATGGGTGTGTTTAAAAAAAAATTTTAAAAAAAGAAAGCATGTAATAAGTGTGTCATAGAAATTAATGCCGGTAGTGAATTGTAATAGATCAGGTGCTTTTTAAATATATAATATAATATGTGAACATACTACACAGATCGTTGCAAGCTTTCAAAGTTTTAAAGTTTCATTTGATTAATGGGTTGGGTAAAATAACTCCATTAAAAATTTATGTAAGCACTGGCCGTTGGCTTAGATCTAGTTTTGAATCAGGTCTTTGAAGATATTTGGCATAATTGGCGATTCTACTGAAATTTCTACCCATTTTTGAACTCAAATATTCAAACACAGTACTGACAATAGTTGTGCTTTTTATAGGTAAAAACAAACTAACATTTAACTATGATTTTTCTTAAAAATGTGAATTAGAAAATTTAAATTATCGTTTATCAGGCAAAATTACACATATTCTCCATTTTCAAAAAAATTATCAAAAACCCCAATTAAAGAGATAATAGACTTGAAATATACTACATACCTATCAGTTCAATAAATAATTTAAAAAAAAAAATTAGTTCCAGACGAAAAGACAAGTTTTCCTTTTCGATTATTTGTGCAAAATTTGTTGACTTTTCTTCAAAAAAATAACCACTGATCGTAGGAACTTTTCTTATAAATTCGCACTTGATTGACTGTAAAAACACATTTTAAGAGAAATCTCTATTTGAAATGGACTACGTTTCGATAATACTAAAATATTACAATAAAAAGACCAATGAAATTAACTTTCCAATTGATGTATATTTGTCAAACACTTACTTTTTTCTTTTGGAATAATGTTTTAAACAAATCTGAACTAGAAATCTGAACTAGAAAAATCAAAAAAACAAAAATGCAGGGAATTAGAAAATATTAGATTCCCGATAAAAATAACTTTAACGTTATTGAAGAAACCAAACTTCAACAAAACCACATAGCACACTGAAGAGAAAATATTCGGTGCTGAGGTATAAATATACATTCATAGCTGTACTGGTTGAACAAAAGCAAAATAATAAGCTGAACAGCTATCTACTCTTCAGTTGCTTTTTGCTAAATTCATTTATTGCAGATCAGATTTTAGATAAGCAGCAAGTACACTATCAGCAAATGAATATCAGATTTTACTATTAAATAAATGGAATTATTTTTAAATTTTATTTTACTTTTTTCAATGTAGGGAAAACTGCAACCAAGCACGCAACAGCTACAAGCGTTTTCCTGAAACCTTATTATTTTCTAAGTCAGTGTACACAGTAACTCCTGGCATCGACGACTCTGAGAAGGAAACTACCCCAGGTGTCCCTCGCCGATTTTAATAAAATTTTAGTGTAGTATATCCAAAACTAACAGTAATACTTATTTTGTTTTATCGGCTAACATTCACTTTAAGGATGTGAAAACCACCCTCAAAAGTGACCTTCAAAAACAAACTTTCCTCTATAACACCAGAGGTAATAAATTTTTTTGAACAAAATAAAAAATTAAATATTTTTTTTAATAATTGACACATACTACTGCATATTTGGTTCATAGGGGTGTCATCCTCTAATTTTTATAGGGGATAATCGATATTTTTCCCTTATTTTTCGTGATAAAATTTTTGGAATTTCGAAAATTTTAATGAATTCTTGATTTTCATAAAGCCAATAAAAAAATAAAATCGACTTGTTTTTGGATTTTTATGAAAAAAATCATGACAGGATGTACTACCCCTTATTCAAGAAAATGAAAAAATCCAATTTTTACATTTATTTAACAGTTATTTCCCGTAAAAAATTTCTTCTTATAATTCAAATGGAACGCATTAAATTTTTGTCATGCACTTTTGTAAATTTGAGTGGTGAAAACCACCCTTAAAAAACACCCCCAAGAGCTTCTAACTCAAGCTAACTGATTTTACTGAAAGTCAGTTATATTGTAGTCCATCAAAAATAAAAAGACGCGTTTTATTGTTACGTGACCATATGGTTTTTTTGCAGGGGTCCATACTCCTGAGGACCAAACAAAGGCACGATTTTTCAGGTGTCTTGAATGTGGGGGCGTAGTAGGCTCGCTATGCGAGGCAATAGCGGTAGAATTATGGGGTTGGTTCTTGCCACTGACAAACTTAACCAAATCTTGCAACTGAAAGGGGAATTTTCAAAGAGAAGAGCGCTAGGCTCGAATTTAAAGGGGCTTCATGCCGCAGAAAGAGACAAAAACTAAATAAGTGGAAAAACACAAACTTGATACAAAGGAGTGAAACCCCTTTGATCATACATCTTATGATTGGGCTGACCTGAAAATTAAATAAAAAAGGAGGAGAGAGTGATTAGGATATCTTAATTAAAGAATTTTATTTAATTAGACATCATTTATTCATTCAAAATAAAACTAATCATAAAAGTATAGAAAAAAAATTTTAATTAAAAAAAAATCGTAGGGAACTATTACAATAAAAATTGAATCTCGCCAAAATCTAGAACTGAGCAAATAAACTTAAGAAAACAGGATTATAAAAAAACAATTTATAAAAAAGAAATGTCTTGGCTTACTATAACTTTAAAAGAAAATACCATTTTTAAATCTGAGAACTCATATGTAAATAAAAAATAATAAAAAAAGAAAACACAATCAAAATAATATTGTATAAAATTATTAACCAAAAAAACCAAATTTTACTCACTCAGCTCCTTTCTTTCTGGTTTGTTGGGGCCAGCAAATTTCTGGAAAGAATCTTCCTATAAAAGAAAATACATATATGGGTTTCTCCTTTTTCTTTGTTTTTTCTTCTTTTTCTTAAAAACATATTTTTTGTAAAAAAAATATAATAATACCCAGAATTTATAGTCTAATATTAATATCTTAATATTTTAAAGTCTTAATATAAAAAAAAAATTCAATATCTCTAAATAACTTTTCTTCGGTTTGGGAATCTCACAAAAATGTTTCTTTATCCTTTTTGCTTTTAGATATATATATACATATATATATATATATATATATATATTTTCCTCCTCCTTGATAAATCCTCTCCTTTAAAAATTGTGGTCGCGTTTGCCTGTATCATGCATTAAAACCTGTTCCCTTTTTCTCTAATTCAAATAATTCCACTTAATTAAAATACGTATAACTTGGATTATTCTTTGAATAAGTCAAGCACATTTTTTTCCCAAAAAAAAGCCTCTCACGCACTGCCAAGTGAAAAAAAGGTATATACCTATCTACATATCTACATATCTATATTACTTTGAGACTCATAACTTTATTACAAAAAAATTGTTGTTGGTAAATGTTGTTGGTTTTCCTTTTTTTCTTTTTCACATAGAATTTTACACCAATTATTTTTACTGAATGTCACAAACTTAACTATTGATGATTTGATTAAAGGTCTGCCAAAATTTAATGAAGTGAGTAATTATTGAGCAAAGCGGTTATGACGAAAAAAAAATAAAAATTGTCACTTTGTTCTTCGATCAAATAAAACACCTTTTTAATTAATTTATGATTTCCAATACTTTATTGGAATTTAGCCTGCCCAATTTAACTGAATATCTTAAAATTTTTCTTTAATTTCTAAATCCTAATAAGTCACATGCGCACTCTCAATCACTATTCCAAAAAAAACAACCGTAAGGTCAAAGTCCAAACCACCTGGGCTCTGCCTTTTTCAATAACCTTACGCCGACTGATTCAACTCAAGCTCTTTTTTTTACAAACAACTTGTTTGCCTATGGATTTATAACGGGATTTATATCAGTTTCCCGTTGGCAAAATTTGCTTTCAAAACAAACACATGGCAACAAATTTCCTATCGCTACAGTCGATAAGAATATTGAAAAAAAAATTAAAGCAGGAACGGGGGTCCGTTACATTTTTTACCGGTGTACAACTGCTTCTAAAGGGTAAAATTCCTCCCCCACCCCAAACACACACACATTTAACCACCGAAACTATATAAAAAAATTTAAAAAAATTAAATATACTGAATTAAAAAAAACAATCTAATTCCTCCTATGCAAAAAAATTCCAAGACATAATGAAAAGGAACAATTAAATATAAGTTAATAATTTTTCTTTTCATTTATATAGCTTTTGTTATTCTTACTAATATAATTCAATTTAACAATATTTCAATAACAATAGTTAGCAATTTAGCAATTTTTCTTTTCGTTTAAATAACTTTGATTATTCTTACTAATAAATCAATTTAACAATATTTCAATTTAACAATTTTTCTTCTCTTTCAAATGACTTTTATTATTCTTACTAAAAATTCAATTAACAAATCTATATATATAAAACTCGAACGTTTTGTGTTTGAAGCCAATGGACATCAAAACTACTGCACAGATTTAAATGAAAATTTACCACATTTGTTTTGATCTGAAGAAGGTTTACCACCAAATAAATATTAAAAACTTTAATTACTTTTCCTTAATTTAATTAAAATATAGTGTTTAACACATAACCTAACTTCTTTTTGTCTCAATTTGACAGGTAAGTGTTTTCGATTATTTTTTTTTTTTTGCATAATATTTTTGTTTCTTGGAAAGTTGAATGTCAAAATTAATTAAATAAAGAATTATATAAATTAAATTTACCGCTTTTCAGATTATCTTTAAAGTATTAACAAGAATTTCGCTAAAGCATTGATATTATACTTGAATGAATTTGCTTGCAATATAATTTAACAGTTGAATTAATTTTGAAGCAATAAAGAAAGAATTTTCAGACTAAGAAGAAAAAGGAACTACTAAAAAAAAGAAGCTCATAACAAGATTAATTTCAAGTAAATTTTAATATTTTAATAATTATATATATTTTTTATAACCAATCATAGAACTTATTCTTGATGAATTCTAATAAAATAATTGCCATTTATTATGTTCTTGAGGCTACTTACCAACTAATTAGAAACATATTTTTTTTGTTTTTTTTTCATTTATAACTGTGCGATATAAGGAAAAAAAAACTTTATTCCACATCTAAATATTTTATAATTTATTGATAATTTAGTTAATGCTAAAGCCTGTGATGGCAGGCCGATCATGCCATGCTTTAGAGCAGGTGTCCGTTACAAAGACTTTGTGTGGAATTTTTCTGTACTTGAGGATTATGGAGAAATTCGGGGTAAAATTTGTCTGTCCCTCGTGAGAAAGGGTTATACTGAGATTGACCTGGCATTCTTCTTGGTGTTATTTGAGGTGGTGAAAAGGCTCTTTGACTAAAATTATAGCCGAGGCTATATTGGACACTGCCTAATTTCAGGCACAAATGCAAGGTTTGTGGTAAGTCTGTTGGTTCCTTCATAGTTAGGAGTGGTGGAAAATCTCCTTTTAAGCCTCTAATATAAGTGTCCATCGCCTAAAGTCTGTAGTACTGTGTCTTAGTATGCAGGGATTCTTCCTTTAAGTCCATTAATGATAATTTATTGAGAATGAGTGATAAATGATAATATACTTTTTGGTAAAACTTAGGTATTGAATTGTTGAATTGTGTTAATCTGCTCATTTGTTATTCTCTTATCCACGTAATGTAATGTTAAGCATTTCGATATCGTTTCCCAATTCGGGGGTGTATTTTACGATTCTAGTGCTATGTCGGCGTTTCCTATTATTTATCGGTGTGCCTTTCAGGCTACTGTAGATATTTAATATTCTTTCTACATTTTTCTTCCACGAACTAAACTTACCCGGTTTTGCAGAAAATTCTCTAAGACCTTTTACTACGTCTATGTCGTCCCTGTTTTTAGAAAACATCGGAACGATTTTGCCCTATTAACCCTAGAAAAATCAAAATCTCCACTGTTTTTAAAATACATAGGAAGTTTTCCCCATTAACCCTAGAAAAATTAAAATTTCAATTTTCAAATCAATGAAAAATCTCCTCTGTGTATGTAGACTTATGTATGGAGACTTTGTTGATTAGACCAAATGAAAGGCTAAACTTATTGCGTGCAACAAATTTTATTTATTTTTTTATTTTAAAGTTGAGGGGGCCATGCTGCACTGCGACCGGAATCAGTCTCTTTTTTATATTATTGGTATAATAGAAAACAAGGTTTAGTATACCAATATGGAATTTAAAAATTAAATAAATTTATATAAGTAAAAGCGAAAATGGGTAGTTAATTCTTAATTTTGGTAAATTATATTTTGTTATACTTGAAACAAATGAAGAAATTATAAAATTCCTCAAATTTATTGTATTGAAGTGTATAGACAATTTTATTAAAATATTTGTCAAGCTTTGTATTCACTAAAAAGGGTAGAAATCGCCTTAAAAATATTGAAAAGGATATTTTATTATCTAAAATTAAATTTAGTAATATAATATTTTATTTATTATTATTATTATATTGTCTAATAGAATTGCTGCTACAGAGAAATATAAAATCGAAAAGAAAATTAGAGAGCATAATTATAAAGTAAGAAGGAAGGCTAGAAAAATTAAAAACAAAAAGATTAATATAGATTTCAAATCTATATCCATTTAGGGAATATCTTTTAAAAGATATTGAGGAATTTAAGAGGTGAGAAGTAGTGGAGTTCCTGGAGCATTAAAAAAATGCAATCTGCGGATTTCACCAACAGTGAATGAATTTTTTTTTTGCAGTGGGATTTTGTTCCTTATATTTTAGCCAAAATTTCGCACTTTTATTTACACAAATTATGAAAATTGGATAATAATTAAACATTTAAATTATTTTTCAATTTCTTTGAGTTAACTTCATTGAACTAGTTGGCAGCATTTTGTGAGCGTTCGTAGCAGACCTGAAAAATGAAAAAACCCCGTGCCCACTTAATAATCTATAACTTTTTATTTTTCTTCCGATCTAAAAAATTTTAGCAATAAAATTTTTGCAACAAATTTGTCTTTCATAAAAGGTCTTAAAAATATTACTTAAAAGTTTTTTTCATCCGAATGAAAGCAAATGAATATGGGCCATTCTTAAAAAAGGTGAAAAGATCCCCTTTTTTCAAATTTGATGTCTTGTAACTTTGTAAAATATTTATTGATTTACACGTTTCATACATCAGTTAAAAGAAAAAAATAATTAATTTTTAAAACCGGTCATTTTTAGTCAATCAAAAATTTATTTTCTTAAATATAGATAAATAAAGGAAAATTAACCCAAAACACGTTTTTTGAGAATATCTTAAAAATGCTTCTTTGAATGAAAGAATGATGGTAATTTTCAGATTCAAAGACCCAAAATTACTCTAAAACACATCTTTTCGTCGAGCTTAATAAGAAAAATTATAAATTTGTAGACTAGTGTTATAGTTTAGACATCCGAATTTTTAGGGTTCTTTCGGACGCCCTAAAAATAAAACAATTTATAGTTTTACCATAAAATTTTTTGCTCGTTTTTTATTAATACTTTAGAAGTACAAAATATTAATAATATTTAAAAAAATCAAAATTGAAAAAACTGCAAAAATAATTTTGGGCACAAAGTATTGGTAAGTCATCTTCGGAAATTAGTGTTTTCATTATTAATATCGACATATAATTTATTACGAGTACCAATACCAACAAATTAACTCAAAGAAAAAGGATAACCATCGAATCAAGTCGAAATGTTATGCATTCAAGGTCAAACATAATAATGATACAAATAAAATTAACAATGACAGTATAGTACAAGTTAGACAGAAGAACTTATAATAGGAAAACAAAGAGGTTGTGAATGTCGTGCTCAAGGGAATGGAAGGAATCGCCTTTTAAGCATATCATTATCACCATTAAATAATAAGGAAACACCGCAAAATACTTTTATTGATAATATCTGTACTCCTTTATTGATTCATGTTAATAAGTAGATGTAAGTTTTATAATAGTTTTTTTTTTTGTTTGAAAAAATTATAAATCTTAGGATTTTATTTTGACTTCTCTGCATAATTGCTCGGTTTGTCTTGTGAGCACATCCCCACAGCTGAATCCCATATGTCCAGATGGGTTTTATAATTGTGAGATATATTATCTTTTTACTTCTGAGATCCATTTGAGAATGTTTCCCGAATAGCCAGTATAGTTTAATTTTTTGCTGTTTCATCTGTTTTACTTTTTGACGCACATGGTGCTTCCAATTCAATCTGGAGTCAAGATAAAGTCCTAGATATTTTGCTGACTCCACTTTGGGAACCACTGTTAACCTTTATTTTCCAATCAGCTGTCCAAGTGTTAAAACTATTTAATGTTTTCTGAAGATGCTCCATTGCCTTATCTTGAGATCAATCCGTTGACAGTAATACGATGTCGTCAGCGAACCTACCGATGAACGTGTCTTCCGTTGCGGGGATGTCTGCTGTATAGAGTAGGGGTAGTAGTGGTCCTAATACACTTCCCTGAAGTATACCTGTCTTCAATGAATAGAGTTTCGACATAGCGTCTTCATGTATTACTTTGAATTTGCGGTTGGACAGATATGATTCAAGTAGTTTCCAGAAGTTTCCTGGTAGCTGTATACTCATTTTATATCTAAGTCCGTCATGCCAAACACGATCAAATGCTTGTGATACATCGAGAAACACCACAGAGCAATAGTTTTTTTCTTCAAGGGGCTGTTCTATTTTATGTGTGACGAAATGTCTTTGATCTAACGTTGAGTGTTTACTTCTAAACCCAAACTGGAAATGTGGGATGAACACTAGGGGCCGCAATTGTTTTAGTGGTAACTTTTCAAATAGCTACGATAAAGTTGGTAGGAGTGATATTGTAATGATGGTAATTTCCTGCATTGGTTTTTCTGATTTTTTGATCATGATGATCTGTGCAATGTTAAAGCTGTCTGGAACGTACTGTAGCCTTATGCAAACGTTGAACAGATATGCAATCATTTTGATTGCATTTACTGGTAGCTCCTTTAGTAGCCCAGGCGATATTTGATGTTTTCCTGGTGACTTTTTATGTTTAAATTATTGTGAATTTTATTGGCTAGTTTGAAAGCAGTGATCTTAATTGCAAGTGCTGAAACAGATGGAACAACATCTCTTTCATACTGATTCATTATATTTATCTGACTTAGTAGATACTAACACACCGCTTACAATAAAATAATCAAAACTAAGCTCATATATACTTCTCGAGTCAAAATTTTGAACCTCCTTTCATCCTCTTTGACCTCTTTACTAAGGAGGCCTAAGAAGACGAGAAGAGGTTCAACTCTATATATATTTAATTATAATTTCCATTGTTAATTAATAAATTGATAAGAAAACTAATAAAGAAATCAAAATTTTTCTCAAGAGGACTCAAACTTACTTACAAGCATCTGACTATACACAAAAGTGCTTACCACTTGAGCTACCTGACGGTGTGAAAAATTGAAAATATTTTATATATATAAATTACTGTAAAATCTATAGCGCCAGTTTACACAGCCACACAAATTCTAAAATTTCATACTTAACCTACTCGCATAATAAACTATTACAATGCCCATTCTCAAAAAAATCTATTTTATGTCGGGCAACAAGTATTCATAAAGCAAAAACTAAATAAAATGTCACTGAATGATACAGGTAGTTTGCCTTACGAAATAATATTTGTATTGGATAAATATTATATGTTGACGACTAACATCGATGTATCCGATGGACTTGCTAATGGCGCTGTAGGAAAGTTGTGCCATGTGGATTATGTTTATAATGATGAAATCAACAGAATTAGGCTTATATTTACAAATCCCGGAAAAATTGGTAGAAAAATTAGAATCGTAGATATTCCATTAAAACTGTTATGTGGCCTTAAGCTCACGATTTAATTTTTTTTTGATTATAGTTAGTTTTGTTATTATTTTTTATGGGTTTTAATATGATAATTTTTTTGGGAAATTAAATAAGATTAGTTTTCTTGATTAAGTAAAAGTAGTTTTGTTTATACAATTCTAATAATTAAAATTCATTTGTCTTTTTTGGGTTCTTTTTTTATTTTTTTGTTTCTAAGAATATACATATGGATATAATAGATAAATAAATGATGTTTAATTAAATAAATATTTTTAACTTTAAGATATCCTAATCTCCCTCCCACTCCATTTTTTTTCTCAAGTCAGCCAGCGCAAGCATGGGATGGACGAGCAGAGGAGCTTAACTCCTTTGTGTCGAGTTTTTTTCTTTCTAGATTAGCCTTTTCTGTTTCTGCGGCCTGCAGCCCCTTTTCACTTCGAGCCAGTCCAGCGCTTTTGTGGCAAAGCTTACTACGCCACCACATATAAGATACCTAGAAAATCATGTTTATATCCGATCCGCAGGGGTATGGACCTTAGCGAAGGACATATGGCCACGTTACAAAATATTGAAAAGAAAAAAGACTGGCTTGCACAGCAGGACAATGCAGCTGTCCAGAGGGAGTTTTTTGGCTATGGAAAAACTCAGAAATTTAAGGTACCAATTGTTGAAGCATCCACCTTTTTCCCTTCTTTATTTTTGTTCATAATAAAGCGTTATGCATTGAATAATGAGATGACATAGAGATAGAGGGCTAGTTTACAGAGCTTATTTTAAGGGATTACGTATAAAAATAAACTGTTTGTTACTACCAGGCTGAGAACTTTTTACCTTACACTCCTAAATTGAAACATAGTTTTTATGTTTCTTTGGTGATTATGGAACTTACATACCGTCATCACTTTTATAGGTATAAAGACATAAAAGTATTCAAACTATTTCAAAAACCCTAAAACTTGTAAAAGTTAAGCACCACTCTGGTGTTTAAACTTTTAACAGTTAGCTATCATGACATAAATAAAATAATAATAATTAATTGCAATTTCAATGATATTTATTATGTTTTCGACTTCGAAAAATTTGTTAAAACGATAAATATTTTCCTTAGAAGTATCTTGTTTTTATTGTAGGCTTTCACATCACGCACTGCTTATATGAATTTGTACTTCAACTACATGAGATTATTAACACTTAAAAAGCATATAAATTTGAAACATAAGTGCTTTTCTTAGCTCAAATCAAATGTGATTTGTTATTTTCTTTTAAAGTAAAAACGGTTAAAGACTGAAGAAGTTACTTAAAAACATTATACCTAAAGATAAATAACTTTAGTTAAATAATATTAATTAATAAACAGCATATAAATCTTCAAAGAATTTTAAAAAAATTTAAATTCTTAAGTTACTTATTTTTTAATTTATGATATTAACTTTAAAATAAGTAACAAACCTTGACGTTAGCTTGATTAACAAGCTTATATATAGCTCACCTCTTTTATTCTTTCATATTTTTTTTCACAGAAGTTATAAACTTTATAAGCGCTAAAGTTATAAAAAGAGGTGAATAAGTTATTTAGGTAAAGAATTATGGAAAGTTTATATAGTGTGTTTATTTTTTATTAATAGTAGGAAGGACAGTAGTAAATTAAAATAAAATTTTAAATTAAAACTAATAGTCCTAATAACTCTTTTATTTTCTTATATTATTTTTTCACAGAAGTTATAAACGTTATAAACGCTAAAGTTATAAAAAGAGGTGGATAAGTTGTTTAGGTAAAGAATTATGGAAAGTTTTAATAGTGTGTTTATTTTTATAGTAGTAGGAAGCAATATCTTGGACAGTAGTAAATTAATATAAAGTTTTAAATTAAAACTAATAGTTACCGAATAACAACATTTGCTTGTGAATATTTTACAATCTCTCTCTAAAGTGGCTTTAGTTGAGTTCTACACTCACAGATATAATATAAAAAGATTAACATTTTCTAAATATTGGTTTATTTTTCTTAAAAAAGCCAATCTATAATTTTTAAAAACAAACTTCCGAGCCTGTATAAATATCCTTAGCAAAGGAAGGCACCTTGTTTTCCGCTATATTAACTATGGAATTAGTATATGCTTGGACCGCTGCATTTGATAAAAAGAGTTGTATTCCATGAGGGCAATTAATGGCAGCTGCTTCTTTGCTGACGAATCTAGATTCAATTAATAATAGTTCATTCGAATTCAGTTTTTCTACATTTCTAATTTTCTTAAGGACATTGAAAAATGCTACGTTTGCTTGTCTCATGATTTTAGTAAGTTCATAAAATTTTAAATCGCACCAAATTGTAGGCCCCGTCATTCTTCTCTGACTGATGGTAATTGTCTTAAATCACCATCTTAAGCCACCAAAATTAGTAGTGAAGTTACAATTTATTTTTTAAGGCATAAATCAGTTTGCTCTAAAAGCTCGGCACCAATCATGCTCACTTCATCAATTATTATTACTTTAACATATTTGAACAGTGATCTGTATAGATGTACAACTTCTATACTCATTGGTAACAATATCGGCAAAGATATTTTAAAAACAGTATGAACAGTTGGCCCTTCTATTGCAATAACTTCTTTTCCTGTAGATGCACACGTTATATAGGCATTATAATATCCATCGTTTTCAGAAAACCGATTATATATTTCCATCAGTAATTTTATAACAAAAGGTTTGCCGCATCTAGCTGATCCAATAAAAAATATTTATAAAGGACTATTATTATTTGATAATAATTTGTGGATCAGATGAGTTAAAAGTGCTTTTTGTTTTGTGTTAGACATCCTTATAACTTCACAAAAGTCCGAAAGAGACATCATATTTCCTTGTTTTGTAGCAACAGCAGCAAGCTTATTTAACGTGGCCAATTAAAGATCACTATTGATTTCATTATTTAAATTATTGTATAACGGTTCAAAAGGATTTCCTTTGGGATGTCTGTTGCAACATCTGGTACTTCAACCTCATCTATGGGTGCTTCCTTGCGATATAATTCTCTAAAAATTTGAATGGTTTTAGCAATGTCTATATTGGAATCAAATTCTTTTCTTCTTTTTAGTATAATATCTTCATGATCATCATATATGGAATTTCATTTCTGCACAGTATTTAAAAATTAAAACGTGAGCTTAAAACCACATGGCCTTTAATTTATAATATTTGTATTTGTATTTTTAAATTATTTTTTTTTAAATAGTATAACAGTATTTGAAACCACAAATTGGTGATCCTGACGGACGGTAGCTACCAAATATTGTTAGCCTGACAAGGTTTTTGTTAATAATAAAGAAAAAAGAAGATCAAGATTGTAGTATTAAAGAAAAAGAAGAACAAATAAAATTTTAAAAATAGAAGAAAGAAATTTCAAAAAAAAAATAGAAGAAAGAAAATTTTAAAAATAAGAGAAAGGAAATTAAAAAAAAAGAAGGAAGAAAATTTAAAAACAAGTGGAAAGAAAATTTAAAAACAAGAGGAAGAAATTAATTATTCAACCTTAAAAAGTTGGTAACCATATTACAAATTTTATTTTACTTTAAATTTAAATTATATTCGATTTAGTTTTGTAAACGATTTAAAACTTTTCTAGCTATTCCTAGTGGAGATTTTCAAAATTCGGTTTCTGCAATTTCAGTTTAACCTCCTCTTTTTTGGAAGAACGCACCTCAATTTTTGTTCGACTGTATAGAGACATATTTTGTGCTCTCGGGTGTGACATCTCAAGCGACAAAATATTATCATACGAGAACCTCAATTAACTACACCTTATGACAATTTAAAATCAAGTTTGATTAATCGACTCTCTGCTAGCGAGGTATCTAAACTCAACCAACTTTTAAGTGATCTTTCTTTGGGGGAACTACAGTCTTCGCAATTATTAAGAGAAATGCGGGAGTTAGGAGGCGATAAGGTTTCGGAAGAGCTTTTAAAGTCGTTATAGCTTCAGCGTCTTCCAGAGAATATGCAAGCGGTTCTTGCTTGCAATCCTGGTAACCTTATTGACTTGGTGAACTGTGTTGACAAAATTTTTGAGGTTTATAACAAACCCAGTTACTTTGCGTGTTCCGTCCCTGAATCTAGTTCTGATTCAAATGCAGTCATAGTTTTTTTGGATAATTTAGCTAAGCAGCTAAGCTAAACAATTTAGAAATTAGAATTAACGAAAGAAACCACCAAAGAAGAATATCAAGGTCTAATTCTAGATCTCGGTCTAGATCTCGATGTTTTATTAAACACAAGGATTCTAGTAATGAATCGGGACTGTGTTTGTATCATCTTTATTTTGCGAATAAAGCTAACAAATATATTGAATCTTGTTCTTTTGTTTTAGAGATGAAAACCTAATTAGCCTTTCGACTCAAGCAGTGGCAAAATAACAAGCCGCTTGAATATTTATGAAAAGTTTTCTAACAATAAGTGCAAGTTTTTAATCGATACTGGAGCCGATGTTCACTTACTCCAGCTTCTTCTACAGGAAGACCACCACCCACAAATTTTATACTTTCAACAGCAAATTCCACTAAAATCAATACCTATGGGCATAAACTCCTTACTCTTGATTTAGGACTACGTCGAAATTTTACTTGGAATAGATTAGTGGCATTGCATTGCCCACTGCATCATCTCATATTGCGGAAATTCTATTGGATGGAGGCAGAACAGCTCATTCAGTATTTAAGCTGCCACAAACATTTAAAGAAACCCAGATGCAGTGTGCAACATAAAAAACAATCGTCAATGGTTTGAGCACTGTAAACAGTGTAAAATTTTCATCTGGGATGAATGCATGATGAATAAGGAATGTTTTGCCAGTTACTAAATATACATATAAAATTTCATCAAAATCGATGAAGCCGTTTCGGAGGAGTATGGCGACAAAATATTAAATTTTCGTGTCGCTATTAAAAAATAGGGGTTGATGGTAGAAGGGTGAAAATTTAGGGTTGTATGTATTTTTTAATGCCACATCATATAAAAATTAAAAAAAAAATTTTGTTTAAGAAGTAAAAATAAAAATTTTGGGGTGGACCACCCTTATCACTTAGGAATGTAAAAAATAGATAGAAACCTATTTTTAGACCTTCTAAATATAAAATTTCATCGAAATCGGTCAAGCCGTTTCGGAGGAGCCCATACAGGAGTCCCCAGAGTTAAACAACGGGGCCAAGCTTGGCACAGTATTGGAAAGCCAAACTAGGCACACCACGATTGGCCCAAAGCTGATTAATTGAATATTGGCCATGCCTATGCTCATCCTATCTTGGGCCAAGATTGGGTAAACAAGCTTTGGCCAATTCTATGATCACCCAGTTATTTTAATTTATATATTAAAAGTTTTGCATATATAAAAATATTTACACGATAGATACAATACAATTTACATTCGAATTTATATTTAGATCATATGTAAAAATTATGATTCTAGATAAAAACATTATTTCAATTTCAATTTATAATAATTGTTTGACATTTTTATTTTCTAAATTTTTTTTTTTTTTTTTTTGAATATATTTAATTAATTTAAAAAAAAATATTCTATTTATTCTTCATGTTTTGACATGTTTACATCTTTCTCTAACTTGCAATATGGAAACAATACATATAAGAAGCATAACACTTACGCAGAGACAATAAAAAAAAAAAAATATATATATATATAAAACAATACATCTCACTCGTGCATTCTCAGTAAAACAAAGTCCTTACTTGCTAATTTTTTGATGTGTTGGTTACAGATCGTTAGCTAATCCTGGGTTATAGAAATAACATATAAATGTAAAACTATATGCATCGCACTTCTGCGTTCTAAGTAAAACAGAGTCTTTACTTGTCAATTTGTTTGTTGTGTTGGTTACAGTTCTTTAGTCAATTCTAGGTTTATGTGAATTCAGTGTTGATAATTACCTCTTTCCGTTTACTTTGTGAAGTGTGTACGAATTTGACTTTATATTTTTTAAAATGCCGAATGAATATAAATGTACAATTGCAGTACAGTGGATACAGGAAAAAAGTGGAAGGCGTTGGAAAAAAAGTTTTATAGATACAGAGTTATGGAAGGTACATTACTCTATTTAATTTGATCATTGACTGTGATTTACTAATTATGATTTTTTTCAGAATTTCTGACAACGAAATACCAGGATTCCAAAGATAAATTAAAAATAGTGACAGCTGTAAGCAAGTTTTTATTCGGCGCGAATGACAGGGACGGCGGACGATCACAGCGTAATAAGCTTTAGTCTTCGGATAATTTAGAATCATAATCATAGCATAATAATATTTAAGTACTTTTTTGTATATACATCAAATAAAATATACCTAGTATAATAAATAAATGATTGTAATTATTTGTAAACCTATTTTTTTTACATTATACTATCTATTTACTTAATTATTTTCTTGATTCATTTGTTGTAAACTATTGCTAAAATTTGAACATTCACTCTATAAAATGCGAACATAAACCAGCATTTTTTTAACACTATTGATAATTAAACATGGCCCAGTATCGCTAATCAAGCATGGCCCAGCATTGAAAACCAAGCATGGCCCATCGTTGACAACCAAGCCTGGCACGATGTTATCATTCCAGACTTTTACCAAGTCAGGGCCAAGACTGGTTTGCTAGCTTGGCCCAGAGTTTTACAATATAGAACCAAGCTTGGGCCAGGTCTGGCCCCGTTGTTTGATCCTGTATGGGAGTATGGCGACTAAAACTGTGACACGAAAATTTTATATATTAGATATACCCAGCAGGAAATTTCCCCTCAATCACGAATGCGTTCTATATATCACGTATAAAGCATGTGTAAAATGTATGGCGCGATAAGTCAAAAATATTCTAAGTCCTAAAGACTTTTTGTTCAACTCTCAAACATGCACTGTCGTCTGTACAATTTAAACCTCTCTTTGCCAATGTTAGTGTTTTATTATTGTTTTGTGAGTGAAATCGTGTTAAATTGTAGGTAGTTTTAAGTGTATATTGTTTAAATAAATTTATTTTTAATTAAATAATTTGTGTAATTTATATGTAATTAATATAATTAAGAGAAATAAATATATTTATATGAAAAAATATGAGTTTCCTTCACCTTATTCTATCAAACAAAACATTATATTCATTTTCAGGTAGTGTGACAAGGAGAGAAAATATATATAATGCATAAAACGAGAATATTTAACACGGATATGCACGCATACATTTACGTTCCGTTCCGTTTCTGCGCTTATTTGCATCTAACATTTCACTGGTGCATGGAATCTATCGAATAACATTGATGCGTGCCAACTTGCCTTCCACGCGGAACCTATCGAACGAATTTTTCCCGCTGGGTATATATATCCATATAACCATGGTTATATATATTGGATTGCAATTAATATCACGCATAAATGTAGCTATATAAGGGCTATTTACTATTTTTTCTGCTTGGCGTCAAACCTTGCTTCTCCTCCTACCACTCGTATACGTACATAGTGTAAAATATATGTTTTAAAATGGTGTGGATTAATTCTATAATTGTGTGTTTATTTAAGAGAGCAATGCTTTGACATTTCAATTTATAAAATCTTAAAGGTTATGTTACCATAGGAAGTTCGAATACTTTTTCTTAAATTTTGTAAAATAAAATATTTAGGTGAAAAAACTAAAATATTTTTAGGTGAAAAAACATAAATAGTTCTGTAGAAAAAAATAACATCAATTTGTTTTAAGTTTAAAGTGTTGTTTTTGTGAAAAATAATGTTTTAATCAAAAAAGCCGCAAGGATTTTCCAGTAATTTTTGCCATATTTTACAGGTAAATAGTGTAAGACTAGAATAAAAATTCTTAAAGTTTCTAAAAAAACAAAATTGAAAGAATTATAAGTATTTTTCTCAAATTCTGTTTTTTAAATGTAAAAAGTGCTTACCACTTGAGCTACCTGACGGTGTGAAAAATTGAAAATATTTTATATATATAAATTACTGTAAAATCTATAGCGCCAGTTTACACAGCCACACAAATTCTAAAATTTCATACTTAACCTACACGCATAATAAACTATTACAATGCCCATTCTCAAAAAAATCTATTTTATGTCGGGCAACAAGTATTCATAAAGCAAAAACTAAATAAAATGTCACTGAATGGTACAGGTAGTTTGCCTTACGAAATAATATTTGTATTGGATAAATATTATATGTTGACGACTAACATCGATGTATCCGATGGACTTGCTAATGGCGCTGTAGGAAAGTTGTGCCATGTGGATTATGTTTATAATGATGAAATCAACAGAATTAGGCTTATATTTACAAATCCCGGAAAAATTGGTAGAAAAATTAGAATCGTAGATATTCCATTAAAACTGTTATGTGGCCTTAAGCTCACGATTTAATTTTTTTTTGATTATAGTTAGTTTTGTTATTATTTTTTATGGGTTTTAATATGATAATTTTTTTGGGAAATTAAATAAGATTAGTTTTCTTGATTAAGTAAAAGTAGTTTTGTTTATACAATTCTAATAATTAAAATTCATTTGTCTTTTTTGGGTTCTTTTTTTATTTTTTTGTTTCTAAGAATATACATATGGATATAATAGATAAATAAATGATGTTTAATTAAATAAATATTTTTAACTTTAAGATATCCTAATCTCCCTCCCACTCCATTTTTTTTCTCAAGTCAGCCAGCGCAAGCATGGGATGGACGAGCAGAGGAGCTTAACTCCTTTGTGTCGAGTTTTTTTCTTTCTAGATTAGCCTTTTCTGTTTCTGCGGCCTGCAGCCCCTTTTCACTTCGAGCCAGTCCAGCGCTTTTGTGGCAAAGCTTACTACGCCACCACATACAAGATACCTAGAAAATCATGTTTATATCCGATCCGCAGGGGTATGGACCTTAGCGAAAGACATATGGCCACGTTACAAAATATTGAAAAGAAAAAAGACTGGCTTGCACAGCAGGACAATGCAGCTGTCCAGAGGGAGTTTTTTGGCAATGGAAAAACTCAGAAATTTAAGGTACCAATTGTTGAAGCATCCACTTTTTTCCCTTCTTTATTTTTGTTCATAATAAAGCGTTATGCATTGAATAATGAGATGACATAGAGATAGAGGGCTAGTTTACAGAGCTTATTTTAAGGGATTACGTATAAAAATAAACTGTTTGTTACTACCAGGCTGAGAACTTTTTACCTTACACTCCTAAATTGAAACATAGTTTTTATGTTTCTTTGGTGATTATGGAACTTACATACCGTCATCACTTTTATAGGTATAAAGACATAAAAGTATTCAAATTATTTCAAAAACCCTAAAACTTGTAAAAGTTAAGCACCACTCTGGTGTTTAAACTTTTAACAGTTAGCTATCATGACATAAATAAAATAATAATAATTAATTGCAATTTCAATGATATTTATTATGTTTTCGACTTCGAAAAATTTGTTAAAACGATAAATATTTTCCTTAGAAGTATCTTGTTTTTATTGTAGGCTTTCACGTCACGCACTGCTTATATGAATTTGTACTTCAACTACATGAGATTATTAACACTTAAAAAGCATATAAATTTGAAACATAAGTGCTTTTCTTAGCTCAAATCAAATGTGATTTGTTATTTTCTTTTAAAGTAAAAACGGTTAAAGACTGAAGAAGTTACTTAAAAACATTATACCTAAAGATAAATAACTTTAGTTAAATAATATTAATTAATAAACAGCATATAAATCTTCAAAGAATTTTAAAAAAATTTAAATTCTTAAGTTACTTATTTTTTAATTTATGATATTAACTTTAAAATAAGTAACAAACCTTGACGTTAGCTTGATTAACAAGCTTATATATAGCTCACCTCTTTTATTCTTTCATATTTTTTTTCACAGAAGTTATAAACTTTATAAGCGCTAAAGTTATAAAAAGAGGTGAATAAGTTATTTAGGTAAAGAATTATGGAAAGTTTATATAGTGTGTTTATTTTTTATTAATAGTAGGAAGGACAGTAGTAAATTAAAATAAAATTTTAAATTAAAACTAATAGTCCTAATAACTCTTTTATTTTCTTATATTCTTTTTTCACAGAAGTTATAAACGTTATAAACGCTAAAGTTATAAAAAGAGGTGGATAAGTTGTTTAGGTAAAGAATTATGGAAAGTTTTAATAGTGTGTTTATTTTTATAGTAGTAGGAAGCAATATCTTGGACAGTAGTAAATTAATATAAAGTTTTAAATTAAAACTAATAGTTACCGAATAACAACATTTGCTTGTGAATATTTTACAATCTCTCTCTAAAGTGGCTTTAGTTGAGTTCTACACTCACAGATATAATATAAAAAGATTAACATTTTCTAAATATTGGTTTATTTTTCTTAAAAAAGCCAATCTATAATTTTTAAAAACAAACTTCCGAGCCTGTATAAATATCCTTAGCAAAGGAAGGCACCTTGTTTTCCGCTATATTAACTATGGAATTAGTATATGCATGGACCGCTGCATTTGATAAAAAGAGTTGTATTCCATGAGGGCAATTAATGGCAGCTGCTTCTTTGCTGACGAATCTAGATTCAATTAATAATAGTTCATTCGCATTCAGTTTTTCTAATTTTCTTAAGGACATTGAAAAATGCTACGTTTGCTTGTCTCATGATCCCTTCTTGGTTTCTAACCTCGACGTGGTGGAAGGGCCTAGTACCTGGTTAGCACCCAGCTAACTGGAGAAGCTAAGGAAACCAAACCCTAAGCCAAGGTAGGACACTTGCACCGAAGGCTGCATGGCCAAGAGGGTGAGTTTTTACTCGAATCTTGGTCGCTAGCGTGGAACTCCGGATACCGGGCGACCTCCGGTTTCAAATAGCCTTACCATAGGTAAAGGAGTCTCTGCCTATGGTTGACCGATACTACCTCCAACAAAAATTTTGTATGGATATACATAAAAACCCTGAGGGAGATGCTCCTCTAAACGCATCAGCCGTGATGGCACTATCAGCAACAATCGAGGAGCTGCTTCCACAAGGTGTTATGCCTATGGAGCATGACTCTGCCGAACGAGGTCAAATTATTGCCTCTGGGAGTGAGCTGACAGGTCACTTAAAGGTGTCAACTATTGACCCTAAAGATGACCTGAACAGCTCTACCCGTAAAAAATCTAGACCCCTTAGTGGAGCGGGCCGGAAAAGGTACGCACATCTTAGGGGTACGGGGCTGTCACATGAAGAAGCCCTAGAACTTGCTAAGGTCCCGATTAGCACGAGACCTATTCTGAATAAGCGGGGTAGATCGGAAGAGGAAAGCCCCAAAGCATCGAACCCTCCAAAAAAGGGTAAGATAATTCAGAAAAGGGGAGGGAAGGCTGAAGGGCCAACCAAGACTGAAAAGACTGCTGGGACCATAAATACAGTGATGTAGTGAAGGCCACCTCCCTAGCTATATGCAGCACAGAATATCCAGAGGTGCTGCTTAGTAATGAAGATCTACAGAGCATTCAAGACAAAATCAAGGATGCCATGGATGAACTTCCAGTAGATGGCTTCCCTCCTACCTTCGCTGGGTGTACTAAGCGAAGAGGCTGGGTAAAGATCAACTGTGTGGATGTCGACACAGAAAATTGGGTGCGAGAAATAGCCCCCTCACTTAAGCTGGAGTCAAATATTGCCCTCAAAGTATGCAAGGTGGATGAGCTGCCACAGCCGCAGATCTTCTTTGTATACTTGCCTCAGTGCCAAAAAGAGGGCAACGACAAAATAATGCGTCGACTATGCCTCCAAAATACTTGCCTAAGAGGTAAGGATTGGCGTATCCTATCCAGAAAGGACAGGGATGATGGGTATGTCATGCTTACTTTATCAATAGGCAAAGAAACTGCAGAGGCCTTAAAGACCTTAAACAACAGGATAACGTGGCTGTATGGGACAGCCCACTTCAGGCCAAAGAGAACCAAAGCTCAAACTGAAGTAAATCAGCTTGTAAGCAAAAAAGACGGTGCTCAAGTATCGGACGGAAAAAAGCTAGCTGAGGGGAAGGGGAACCTAACTCCAGCCAAAGACCTTAGTCAAGCCAAAGGGACTTCTTCTCTTAGCCAGGCTAAGGTCTTAGCTCAGTATCCTCCTACGACAGCATCAGTTTTAAAACCCTCGGAAAAACCTTCTGAATCTTGTGCTGAATCAGGGACTAGTCTCACTCCAGGTGCTAGCGGCTCAGTGATAGCCGTAGATACCAAGGAGAAGGCAATGAAAAGTACCTTCAGCACAAAAGGCTCTAAAGAGGGTAAAACTAAAAAGAGGCCAAACTGGCGTAAAAGTAAGAAGCATGGGATCCCTCTGGAGGTGAAGCCCAAGAGCACGACGCATGCTGAAATGCGTGCAGATTAATCTCCACAGGTCCCAAGCGGCGTCTGCTAATTTGATGAAAAACTTCATTGACAGACGCTGGGATTTTGCCCTGATTCAAGAGCCTTGGGCTGGCCAGGGCAAAGTAAAGGGACTTGGTGGAGCAGGTAAATTAATATTCGATACAAACTCTGAGAGACCAAGAGCAGCAATTTTGTATCGCCCTGACCTCCAGATTTTTTGTATTAATAAATTTATTTGCAGGGACATAGTAGCAGTGTCCATCAAGGTGCAGTACCAGCAAAGCACCTACACAATTAATCTTGTATCGGCATACTTCCCTGGTGATGAAGATGAGGTGCCAACAATGGTGGTCCAGGAATTCGTACAGTTTAGTCAAGACTGCCACCAGAAGTTTATAATCGGATGCGATGCCAACGCTCATCATGAAGTGTGGGGCAGCTCCAACAACAACATAAGAGGTGAGTCCCTTCTTGATTATTTAATTAGTAATGATATCAAAATCTGTAATAGAGGCAGTGATCCCATGTTTATAAACGTTAACAGGAGAGAAATTCTAGACTTGACCTTGTCAAATATCAATGATTGCGGCATCATTGGAAATTGGCATGTATCAAAAGAAATCTCTCTTTCGGATCACTGCTACATTAGGTTCAATATCATTAAGCCGCCTATAGAGGAGCGGATGGTAAGAATACCAAGACGCACTCAATGGAACATGTATGTAGGGGAACTGAACTATAGATTAGATGGTTTGCAGGAACCTATATGCAATACAGCTGATTTGGATCTTTACGTTGGTGAGCTAAACGAGGCGATAATAACCGCCTACCATATGAGCTCACCCCAAGTGCTTATAAAAGGACGTAGAGGAATCAGCTGGTGGAATAATGACCTCGAAAAACAGAGGAAAATAGTAAGAAAACTCTTTAATGGAGCCAAAAGAACGGGAGACTGGCAGTCATACCGCAGCGCTCTCACTAAATATAATATAGAACTTAGAGCCAATAAAAGGAAATCATGGCGCAAGTTCTGTGAGCAGCTGGAAGATATTTCGGCTACTAATAAAGTAGCCAAAATTCTATCTAGAGATCACAAAAATCCTCTAGGCTCAATTAAAAAGCCTAATGGACAAGAAACAACGTCTGGAAAGGAAACTCTAGAGCTAATGCTGAAGAGTCACTTCCCAGGTTGCTATAACAAGGGGCAAAATGACAGTGCAGAGTTGAACTGTCATCACCCTAGGACGGTAGGGCATAGATCATACCGTCTTGCAAAGGAAATTTTTTCACAGGGTACTATCAAATGGGCTGTTGATTCTTTTCAGCCTTACAAAGCCCCAGGAGTAGATGGTATCTACCCCGTGTTAATACAAAAGGGGTTGGATATACTCTGCTCCCATCTGATTAAAGTATTTAGAGCAAGCTTTTGCTTGGAGTATACGCCTAGGAGTTGGAGAAATGTTAAAGTGATCTTCATTCCCAAGGCTGGGAGAATAGATCATAAAGATGCAAAGGCCTATAGGCCTATCAGCTTAACATCTTTTCTTCTTAAAACTATGGAGAAAGTACTAGGTCTTCATATGAAGACTAAAATCCTCCAAAACAACCATTTGCATGGATCACAACATGCATATCAGACGGGGAAGTCCACGGACACGGCCCTAGTTGAAATAGTCAATGTTATTGAAGAATCCTTAAGAGTTAAGGAGGTGGCCTTAGTGGCTTTTCTTGACATACAAGGAGCCTTTGATAACACAGCACATGAGGTTATAAAGAGGTGTGCTAAAGATAAACACCTTGACCTTACCACCGTAGGGTGGGTAGTCAATATGCTGAATAGCAGGAATATATTTGCAGAGCTAGTTCATGACAAGATATCAGTACGTACGACAAGAGGATGCCCCCAAGGGGGGGGCTCTTTCTCCTCTTCTTTGGTTGGTAGTTGTGGACGAGCTACTTAGCAGGCTAGGACAAGCTGGCTTTTGCTGTGTGAGCTATGCTGACGACATAGCTATAGTTGCTATATAGGCCCACAACCCAGCATCCCCTATTCCATTAGTGTACTCAAGCAGTACCTAAACAAATGGTCAAATGACTACAGTGTAAGGACATGGACGGAGTCATCTGGCTTGGTGCAGTCCAAAGCTTTCTATAGCTTTAAAATAAAAAACCTGGACGAGGCAAGGAAGTTGGACAAACTGTCCCTTAGGGTATTGACATGGTTCATAACGGGACACGGCCCTTTTCTTAAGCTCCTCTACAAATTGGGAAGATCAACAACCCCTATGTGTAGATTCTGCCACGAGGTAGAGGAGACGCCTACTCACCTACTCTTTGAATGTGGTAGGGTGATGTCAAAGAGGGTGAAGCATCTTCTCACTCGACAAGTAACCTGCACAGAGGGGTTGGAAATAGGTCTTAGAGAGATCCTAGGTCTGGCAAGGGACCTGGATATCAGGTTCCCACAGTAGCATGTCTGGCGGGGAGCACAATAGATCAAATTGGTCGCGGTGCATCTTGTTTCCCCTTTCACTACTACTACTACTTGTCTCATGATTTTAGTAAGTTCATAAAATTTTAAATCGCACCAAATTGTAGGCCCCGTCATTCTTCTCTGACTGATGGTAATTGTCTTAAATCACCATCTTAAGCCACCAAAATTAGTAGTGAAGTTACAATTTATTTTTTAAGGCATAAATCAGTTTGCTCTAAAAGCTCGGCACCAATCATGCTCACTTCATCAATTATTATTACTTTAACATATTTGAACAGTGATCTGTATAGATGTACAACTTCTATACTCATTGGTAACAATATCGGCAAAGATATTTTAAAAACAGTATGAACAGTTGGCCCTTCTATTGCAATAACTTCTTTTCCTGTAGATGCACACGTTATATAGGCATTATAATATCCATCGTTTTCAGAAAACCGATTATATATTTCCATCAGTAATTTTATAACAAAAGGTTTGCCGCATCTAGCTGATCCAATAAAAAATATTTATAAAGGACTATTATTATTTGATAATAATTTGTGGATCAGATGAGTTAAAAGTGCTTTTTGTTTTGTGTTAGACATCCTTATAACTTCACAAAAGTCCGAAAGAGACATAATATTTCCTTTTTTTGTAGCAACAGCAGCAAGCTTATTTAACGTGGCCAATTAAAGATCACTATTGATTTCATTATTTAAATTATTGTATAACGGTTCAAAAGGATTTCCTTTGGGATGTCTGTTGCAACATCTGGTACTTCAACCTCATCTATGGGTGCTTCCTTGCGATATAATTCTCTAAAAATTTGAATGGTTTTAGCAATGTCTATATTGGAATCAAATTCTTTTCTTCTTTTTAGTATAATATCTTCATGATCATCATATATGGAATTTCATTTCTGCACAGTATTTAAAAATTAAAACGTGAGCTTAAAACCACATGGCCTTTAATTTATAATATTTGTATTTGTATTTTTAAATTATTTTTTTTTAAATAGTATAACAGTATTTGAAACCACAAATTGGTGAACCTGACGGACGGTAGCTACCAAATAAGCCTGACAAGGTTTTTGTTAATAATAAAGAAAAAAGAAGATCAAGATTGTAGTATTAAAGAAAAAGAAGAACAAATAAAATTTTAAAAATAGAAGAAAGAAATTTCAAAAAAAAAATAGAAGAAAGAAAATTTTAAAAATAAGAGAAAGGAAATTAAAAAAAAAGAAGGAAGAAAATTTAAAAACAAGTGGAAAGAAAATTTAAAAACAAGAGGAAGAAATTAATTATTCAACCTTAAAAAGTTGGTAACCATATTACAAATTTTATTTTACTTTAAATTTAAATTATATTAGATTTAGTTTTGTAAACGATTTAAAACTTTTCTAGCTATTCCTAGTGGAGATTTTCAAAATTCGGTTTCTGCAATTTCAGTTTAACCTCCTCTTTTTTGGAAGAACGCACCTCAATTTTTGTTCGACTGTATAAAATAAATTATCATGCGAGAACCTCAATTAACTACACCTTATGACAATTTAAAATCAAGTTTGATTAATCGACTCTCTGCTAGCGAGGTATCTAAACTCAACCAACTTTTAAGTGATCTTTCTTTGGGGGAACTACAGTCTTCGCAATTATTAAGAGAAATGCGGGAATTAGGAGGCGATAAGGTTTCGGAAGAGCTTTTAAAGTCGTTATAGCTTCAGCGTCTTCCAGAGAATATGCAAGCGGTTCTTGCTTGCAATCCTGGTAACCTTATTGACTTGGTGAACTGTGTTGACAAAATTTTTGAGGTTTATAACAAACCCAGTCACTTTGCGTGTTCCGTCCCTGAATCTAGTTCCGATTCAAATGCAGTCATAGTTTGTTTGGATAATTTAGCTAAGCAGCTAAGCTAAACAATTTAGAAATTAGAATTAACGAAAGAAACCACCAAAGAAGAATATCAAGGTCTAATTCTAGATCTCGGTCTAGATCTAGATGTTTTATTAAACACAAGGATTCTAGTAATGAATCGGGACTGTGTTTGTATCATCTTTATTTTGCGAATAAAGCTAACAAATATATTGAATCTTGTTCTTTTGTTTTAGAGATGAAAACCTAATTAGCCTTTCGACTCAAGCAGTGGCAAAATAACAAGCCGCTTGAATATTTATGAAAAGTTTTCTAACAATAAGTGCAAGTTTTTAATCGATACTGGAGCCGATGTTCACTTACTCCAGCTTCTTCTACAGGAAGACCACCACCCACAAATTTTAAACTTTCAACAGCAAATTCCACTAAAATCAATACCTATGGGCATAAACTCCTTACTCTTGATTTAGGACTACGTCGAAATTTTACTTGGAATAGATTAGTGGCATTGCATTGGCCACTGCATCATCTGATATTGCGGAAATTCTATTGGATGGAGGCAGAACAGCTCATTCAGTATTTAAGCTGCCACAAACATTTAAAGAAACCCAGATGCAGTGTGCAACATAAAAAACAATCGTCAATGGTTTGAGCACTGTAAACAGTGTAAAATTTTCATCTGGGATGAATGCACTATATCACACAAACATTCGCTTGAGGCGCTGAACAGGACATTGAAAGACCTTAAAAACAACGACAAAATTTTTGGTGGCACTCTGGTACTACTTTCTGGAGATTAGAGACAAATATTTCCCGTCATTCCACGTTGAACGTATGCTGATAAAATCAATGCTTACTTAAAATCATCGCCACTGTGGCATAATGTTGAAAAATTATAACTAAAAGTAAATGGGCGCGTTCAAATGCTTCGAGATCCATCCGCTGAAACAACTGTTAGATATAGACAATGGAAAAGTTACTGTAGATGAAACTGGATGCATAAAATTACCGACCGATTTCTGCACAATCATTGAGTTTCAAGTTGTATTTTGAAATTTAATTCGTTGACGTCCACATTTTTTGCTGCTAAAATTGCTCTTTCTGCTAGCCACTCATGATTAATGTATTGTGTATGTACATCGGGGAATATCTGATCAATGAAAGCATCTTGTGACTCAATGATCGATCGGTAATTTTATGCATTCAGTTTCATCTACAGTAACTTTTCCATTGACGTGAAGTGTTTGTCTAAAATCTCCTGAAAGGAATACCAGAGTGCCGCCAAATAGTTTGTCGTTGTTTTTAAGATTTTTCAATGTCCTGTTCAATGCCTCAAGCAAATGTGTCTGTGCAATAGTGCATTCATCCCAGATGATAATTTTATACTGTTTCAGAACTGTGGCCATGGAAGATTGTTTTTTTATGTTGCACACTGCATCTAGGTTACTTTAAATGTTTGTGGCAGCTTAAATACTGAATGAGCTGTTCTGCCTCCACCCAATAAAGTTGCCAGAATGCCAGAAGATGCAACGGCCAAGGCAATGCCATTATTCGATCGTATTTCGGCGATAATTAGCAAAATAAGGAATGTTTTGCCAGTTACTAAATATACATATAAAATTTCATCAAAATCGATGAAGCCGTTTCGGAGGAGTATGGCGGCAAAATATTAAATTTTCGTGTCACTATTAAAAAATAGGGGTTGATGGTAGAAGGGTGAAAATTTAGGGTTGTATGTATTTTTTAATGCCACATCATATAAAAATTAAAAAAAAAAATTTTGTTTAAGAAGTAAAAATAAAAATTTTGGGGTGGACCACAATTATCACTTAGGAATGTAAAAAATAGATAGAAACCTATTTTTAGACCTTCTAAATATAAAATTTCATCGAAATCGGTCAAGCCGTTTCGTAGGAGTATGGCGACTAAAACTGTGACACGAAAATTTTATATATTAGATATACCCAGCAGGAAATTTCCCCTCAATCACGAATGCGTTCTATATATCACGTATAAAGCATGTGTAAAATGTATGGCGCGATAAGTCAAAAATATTCCAAGTCCTAAAGACTTTTTGTTCAACTCTCAAACATGCACTGTCGTCTGTACAATTTAGACCTCTCTTTGCCAATGTTAGTGTTTTATTATTGTTTTGTGAGTGAAATCGTGTTAAATTGTAGGTAGTTTTAAGTGTATATTGTTTAAATAAATTTATTTTTAATTAAATAATTTGTGTAATTTATATGTAATTAATATAATTAAGAGAAATAAATATATTTATATGAAAAAATATGAGTTTCCTTCACCTTATTCTATCAAACAAAACATTATATTCATTTTCAGGTAGTGTGACAAGGAGAGAAAATATATATAATGCATAAAACGAGAATATTTAACACGGATATGCACGCATACATTTACGTTCCGTTCCGTTTCTGCGCTTATTTGCATCTAACATTTCACTGGTGCACGGAATCTATCGAATAACATTGATGCGTGCCAACTTGCCTTCCACGCGGAATCTATCGAACGAATTTTTCCCGCTGGGTATATATATCCATATAACCATGGTTATATATATTGGATTGCAATTAATATCACGCATAAATGTAGCTATATAAGGGCTATTTACTATTTTTTCCGCTTGGCGTCAAACCTTGCTTCTCCTCCTACCACTCGTATACGTACATAGTGTAAAATATATGTTTTAAAATGGTGTGGATTAATTCTATAATTGTGTGTTTATTTAAGAGAGCAATGCTTTGACATTTCAATTTATAAAATTTTAAAGGTTATGTTACCATAGGAAGTTCGAATACTTTTTCTTAAATTTTGTAAAATAAAATATTTAGGTGAAAAAACTAAAATATTTTTAGGTGAAAAAACATAAATAGTTCTGTAGAAAAAAATAACATCAATTTGTTTTAAGTTTAAAGTGTTGTTTTTGTGAAAAATAATGTTTTAATCAAAAAAAGCCGCAAGGATTTTCCAGTAATTTTTGCCATATTTTACAGGTAAATAGAATAAAAATTCTTAAAGTTTCTAAAAAAAACAAAATTGAAAGAATTATAAGTATTTTTCTCAAATTCTGTTTTTTAAATGTAATTTTAGCTTTGACGTATAAACGCATACATCAAAACTCTGCTGTAGAAACCCAACTTGTTTTGGCATTTTCGTATGTTTTCCTTTATGTGCACTCCTCGAAGGCAAGGCTGGCTTAAGCATTTTTGGGCCGTAGGCTAACTTTCTGAAAGGGCTGAAAGAAAATTTTTTTAAGTCATTGAACCGGGTGAATAAATACACAAAAGTTTTAGTTATAAATTTTATTAAACAATAATAGTTGGTTAGTTTTTAGATGCTTTTTTTCTACTTTTTATACCAGCAAAATTTTGAATTATCTCTTCGACATTTAAATTTCTAGTGAGTTCACTGTTTATAGCAAGTACCGATAAAGCAGTGAAATTATCTTACGATAAATTCGATCGTAATACACTTTTCACTCTTTTCAATAACGAAAACGATCTTTCACGCGAACAATTAGTCACCATTAAGCTCAAATAAATTCTTAAGTCCACGTCTACTTTTGGGAAACTTTCAATAACGTTCAATTGAGTTAAGACACGATACATCCACAAGCATCTACTTTCATCATCTTTTTGTTTGATATTAGAATCTTAAAACTCATAATTAAATGTCCTATAAAATGTTTTACTTAAGAAAATTTTTTTAATAAAATCCGATAGCGGCTTGAAGGTAGAAAATTAAACATGTTTAATTTTTTACTCTCAAGCCTGCCATTTCCATTTAATTTACATTGAATGAGAGAGCAGCTTGCTGAGTTGGAAAAAATAGTCAATAGCCCTTAAAGGTGGCTATAGACTACAACTAAAAGTGGACAACTTTTGCTTGCTTCTCCATATAAAAACCTGTTTTCTGGGACTTTTCGGGTAGATATTAAACATGTTTGATATTTTTCTGATTTTTACATGCCCTTCACTAATACACTCAAAGAAAAAATTCATTTTTCAATTTTTCTTCGAGTTGTGCACATCGGTCTCTACCATATGATATATCAAATGGTGGGATTGCACTATGTGTGGGCTTGTACTTCAAAGTTCTTTTTTAGGTTAAATAATAAGCAAATTTAGTTTTATTTTTTCTAATGGATTAAGTTAGTATGCAAGTAATTATTCAATTATTTAATTAAATAAATAAAAAATTATTACATGATAATATTGAAGAAGATACACATAAAAATATATTCAAAGAAAATAATAATTTGGGCAGCTTAATTCATGAAACAATTATATCTAATATTAAGTTTAACCAATAATATTTAGGAAAATAAAAGGAATTCTGACGACTAAAAATTACACAAAAAATATCAATATAATAGTATAATTTTACAATATTATAGAACCTATATTTCTTTAAATTAAATATATAATTGTACCATATATGATTTTTTTATAGTAAAAGGTTGGAAAATTGAGAAAAGTTATGAAGTTATAAAAGAAACATAAATAAATCAAATTTAAATAAAATAAATTACATTTAAATATAAATAATAACACATAAGTTAAAATGAAATAAGTAAAAATAATATTTAAAAACAAAAATAACAGGAAATATATAGTTATTTAATAAAGTATATTCAAAAAGTGTCTACAACTTGGAAATTAATTTTTATAATAATTATAAAATAATAATATTACTTCTTTTTATAGAACTTTTTTGTTGATCATTATCAAGTATTGCGGAAATAGAATTATCTTTTTGTATGTTATCCTACCTACAAAAATTGTGAAATATTTATATTTGACATAGTTGAATTTAAATCAATTGAAAATATTTTATTTTGAAGTTCCTTTCTTCAAATTATGCATTTGAAATCCTTTTATTTTCCTAAATATTATTGGTTAAACTTAATATTAGATGTAATTGTTTCATTTATCGGTAATGAATTAAGCTGCTAAATATTTATTTTCTTTGAATATATTTTTATGTGTATCTTCTTCAATATTATCATGTAATAATTTTTTATTTATTTAATTAAATAATTGAATAATTACTTGCATACTAACTTAATCCATTAAAAAAAATAAAACTAAATTTGCTTATCATTTAACCTGAAAAAAAAACTTTGCAGCAGAAGCCCACACATAGTGCAATCCCACTTTTTGATATATCATATGGCAGAGACCGATGTGCACTACTCGAAGAAAAATTGAAAAATAAATTTATCTTTGAGTGTATTAGTGCAGAGCATGTAAAAATCTGAAAAATATCAAACATGTTTAATATCTACCCGAAAAGTCCCAGAAAACAGGTTTTTATATGGAGAAGGAAGCAAAAGTTGTCCACTTTTAGTTGTAGTCTATAGCCACCTTAATACACTTCAAAAGAAAACAATGATTTCTGCTCACTTTTACATACAAAACCTGTTTTCTAGAACTTTTCTGGCTTATATTAAACATGTTTGATATTTTTCTGATTTTTACATGCTCTGCACTAATACACTCACAGAAAAATTCATTTTTCAATTTTTCTTTGAGTAGTGCACATCGGGCTCTGCCATGTGATATATCAAAATGTGGGATTGCACTATGTACTACAAAGTTTTTTTTTCAGGTTAAATAAGCAAATTTATTTTGTATTTTTTCTAATGAATTAAGTTAGTATGCAAGTAATTATTCAATTATTTAAATAACTAAATAATAAATTATTAAATGATAATATTGAAGAAGAAACACATGAAAATATATTCAAGGAAAATAAAAATTTGGGCAGCTTAATTCATAACCAATAAATAAAATAAGTACACCTAATATGGAGTTTAACCGAATAATATTTAGGAAAATAAAAGGATTTCAAATGTATAGTTTAAAGATCTTATATATATATGATTTGACTGCTATGTCAAATTATTGTATTGTATTGTATTGTATTGCGTATGTTTTCACTTCTACCGAGTGTGAATTTCAAATATGTGTAACTAAACTATGTTACCATAGTATTATTGAAGTACGACAAAAATTTTCAAAAAGTACATCTCTTAGTGTGAGAGAATTTTGAGTGAAAATTCGGAAAATGGGGGGAGGTATAATTGCCGCAGAACGATTTTTGTTTGTCGTGGCTTACGGTGAGCATGAAATATCGGTAACAGCTTGACTGAAATTCAAAAAAAAAAACAAACTACGTGAACGAAAGATTTTTCAAAAGAAAAGTTTTTACATTTACAGTGATATTTTTTCTAAAAATGTCATTTTTTGATGTCCAAAAAATTGAGTTTTCGGGCCAAAAAATTAGAAGGATTGTTCCTTTGTTCACGTACTAGCTATTGCAAGTACAAACATTCTCTTAAAATTTCAAATTGATCGATATATATTGGCTAGCGAGATATGGTGCTCACCGCGATGGCATTTTTTCAAAAATACTTTTGCTCCAGCAAAAGACTTTTTCAAAAGTTTACTTAATTTCTATATTTTTTCAAAGGGTATAGCGGAATACTAGATGAAGTTTTGTTAAAGATCTTAAATAATAAAACATTTAATTTTGCAAAGTTTTTTTGATTCAGACAAAGAGTTATTTTGTGATAACTCTACAAATCGTTTTCGTCCTTACATCCCTAAAGACTTTCGTTACCTAGTTTTCAAATCTATTTATGATTTAGCACACTCTTTGGACAACAAGGAAAATGATTACTGTGAAATTCTTTGGGCCATCGATGAATAAACACTACAGTGAATGGTCTAAGGCTTGTTTGTCATGTCAGAGAAGTAAAGTTTCGAGACATATTAAAAATTCTTCAAATGTTTTCGAACCATGCAGCATACGTTTTCATGCCATTCATTTGGACCTGATAAGACTCCTCCTATCGTCACAAAACTATCGATATTGCTTAACAATAATCGATAGGCTTATGCATTGGCCAGAAGCTATACCACTGCCAGATAACTCTGCAGAAATATGTGCAGAAGCTTTATGTCGTGAATAAATAGCGCGTTTCGGGGTTTCTTATACAATTATAACTGACCCAGGCAGACGATTTGAGTCTGGTTTGTTAACCGAATCTAAAAAAATCGTACGACAGCATATTACCCCCAGTCTAATGGGTTAATTGAATGATGGCATAGGACACTCAAAGCCACTTCAATGAGTTATAATTGTCAATCCTTGTAGAAGGTACAACCTTTTGTGCTTCTAGGCCTTAGTTCGGTCCTTAAGGAAGTTTTGCTATTAAAGCAGAAATGGTATGAGGAACTACAATCAAACTTCCAGGAGATTTCTTAAGGGAACCGTCGTTAAAACAATCTCAAATTGCATTCATTAATAAATTAAGAGCATTATTGGCAAAAATTTGGCTAGTTCCAGCCACTAACCATTCGATTAGTAAAGGTTTCAAGTTTGAAGAGTTGGAGAATTGTTCTCATGCTTTTAACTGTTAATAAGAAATCATTGCAACCCTAATATGGGTCCCGTTTCCCGTTTACTATTAAAGTTAAAAATAAAGACATTAAGGGGTTAGGTGGGTTTCAGCGACTCAAAACTTGTGTTTTTTTCCAATTTTTATTCAATGAAATATTTTATTAAAACGATTTATCGTATGAAAGATACATATTTTATTTATTATTTGCGAATTTTAAATTGAAAAATTTTTTAATTTTATATCATTGGCAGTTGACTGTGACCCTTAAACAAAAAGATGTTTTGTGGTAGCCAGGATATTTCATGACATATTGATCTGAAATTAAAAAAACAAAAAGTTTCTATTAGGAGATCAATATATCAGGGTTTTGAAAGAAGGAAAAAAAAATTAAATTTTGCATTTTTGACGGAGTTTTGAGCCAAAATTTTCATTTTTGGGTAAAATTTTTACCGTTTTCAAGTTCTAGAAAATATTATACAGAAAAAGTGTGCAATATTTGAAAAAGATCGGTTAATAACTTTTCGAGAAATTTTGGCTACCGATTTCCAAAACAGAGTTTCGAGAAAAACGTGATTAAACTTTTACATTCACGCTGAAGTGGCCCGAGGGGTGGAACTTTCAAAGTCCATATCTCCTAGAATTTTACTCATTTTGTTTTAAAAGGGAGAATTCATATCTAACACCATGAACAAGTTTTTTCAAGAGAAAGAGATTCCTTTTCATAATACTCTGTCTGTTGCTACTGATGGCGCTCTAGCAATAAGCTCTAGCAAAATGATAATAAACTGATAAAAAAAATTAAGTTACAGGCTTTTATAAAATGCACTAAAAAGTAAAGAATATTTTTTTATCATTCTGATATCATATCAATAAATTATTTTTCGTAGTATTGCATTGTCATCGGACCCTTGTAAGTATGCCAAATTTCATTGAAATCGGTTCATATATAAAAATAATATATTTAAACATTAAGGCAAAATCTAGTTGTATTTAATTCAACATGACAAAACCGCTCAACAACCGGCTTTCAAGAATGACAAGTTTTTCGGCCCGTGGCAACACGACTGTACAGGAAACAACAATTTTTAAACCAAGCGAAACAAGATCTAACAGTCCTTTTTAACTGCATATAAAAAGGAAGTAGACTTAAAGCAATGCATTATTTGCCACTAGACTTCGGCTGGTGATAAATAAAATAGTTTGTTTAAATTGTTAGTGAAAAAAGCTTTAAAAAAGTTTAAATTGTTAGTGCAAAAAAGCTTTAAAAAAGTGCTTGTGCAAATTGTCCACTGCGTTTGGCTTTTATGAAGGTAAGTGTTTTCATTTTTAAAAACTAATAAAATCCATCAGACATAAGCCAAAAAAAGGTGGAGGTAGATTTCAAAAATTAGAGTTTAGATCAAAACATGGCTTGTGTGGTATCAAATGAAACGTAATTGAGTCTGGAGTTGAACAAAATAGATTTTGTGTTTTTAAGCCAGTGGCGTACAAGGAAGGGTATAAATTAATTTTATAAGCGTAGTTTTGGCACGAGTTTTATACAATATTTTACCTTGATCAAAAATTTTCAAAAAATTAAAAGAGTGCCGCAGGCGTAATTTCTAACAAAAATATACTTTACACAAAATTACCAAACAAGAGACAAAATACCAATTATTATTATTCTTTTTTATATCAGTATTATGTTTTATTTTAATTAATTTGTTCCAGAAACCAAAATGTCCGATGCTAAGAAAAAACCCTCTGGGAGGGAATTTAAAACGCGGATATTGAACAAGCAAACACAACTTTAAAAACAGTCAGATGCGTTGCAGAACTTCTTGAAAGAAGGTAGTTTCAACGCTCCCACAACCAACCAACATTTGAAGAACGCCCAGCACCTAGATACTGACTTTCCGGATATAAATCCCTCTTTGGACGCAACCGTCAGCATTACTGAGCTGGATAAGTCATCTCAAACGAGTTTGGCGAGTAGTGAGTCAGTTCTGTGCAGTTCCAAAAATCAAAATTCGCATGTTGTGCAGACCTCAGAGAAACATTTAGAAAAGGCTACCGTCCAAAGTATCTCTTCTGACTCAGGATTAGAGCCCGAAATCATGCGTTCAGCAGATAGAGTTTTTTTGGTTCAACGTGGTCCAGCTGCACCTTTGTATAGTTTTAATTTTCCTTGTGATGATCAGCATAGAAGATTCTTACCAAAACATTACAAGAAAAGGCTTAGAAATGGAGAAGAGGTTTTAAGAGAATGGATGGTATATTCCGTATTTCAAAACGCTTTGTACTGTTTTGCATGTCGACTTTTTGCTGCACCATCCTACTTGAGTGCTCCTGGCAATCGGGGATTTAAGGACTGGAAGCATTTACGAGACTCTTTAGCACATCATCAAAATGCTAAGACTCATATAGATTGTTTGAAATCATGGCTTGAATTGAAGCAAAGATTGAAAATAGGTTTCCTTAGATGCAGCTTCTCAGAGACTCATTGATTTTGAGATAAATCACTGGTCTGAAGTTCTTTACGCATTATATCAGTCATTAAAATCCTAGGTGAGCGCTCTCTAGCTTTTCGAGGAAAAAGCGATAAACTGTATGAACACAATAATGGAAACTTTTTGAAGTTAATTCAGTTATTGGCTGAGTTTGATCCAAAAATTAAGGAACACGTTCGCAGAGTCTTCAATAAAGAATAAATCAAAGCTACATATCTAGGGAAAACTATACAAAATGAAATAACTGAATTATTGCATGACAACATAAAGCACCACATCATTGAGCAAGTTCAAAAGGCCAAGTATTATTCCGTGATTCTTGACTGTACTCCCGATGCAAGTAGAGTAGAACAGATGACATTTGTGGTAAGATTTGTCTCCATACAGGAATCAGAGTCTGAAGTTCAGGTTAATATCAAGGAACATTTTTTGGGTTTTCTAACCATTGAAAGATCAACAGCTAAGGAATTGTCGGAGGTTTTACTAGAAGAGCTAGAGAAAAATAGGCTTAAGGTATAATTAAGGTATGACAATGGTTCCAATATGAGAGGAGAAAAATCGGGAGTACAAACAAGAATCAGAAATATAAACCCCAGAGCATTTTATGTTCCATGCAGCAGCCATTTGCTTAATTTGGTTGTAAACGATATGGCAAAATCCTCGTTTGAGGCAGCCAACTTCTTCAATATTGTTCAAAAGTTATATACATTTTTTTCTTCCTCTTCTTTTCTTATTGATACTTGCACCCTAAAACCATTGAGTGATACGCGATGGGAAAGTCTAGTCGACTCATTAAAAGCTCTGTGGTTTCAAATTGGTCAATTCACTATTCACGAAATCGATAATATGATCAGAGATGAGGCTAGCGAATTATTAAATAATTTGAAGCAGTTCAAATTTATATGCTTTGTTGTGATCTGGTACAAAATTTTGAGTCATATTAACCCCATTAGCAAACTTTTGCAAACTGTAAATTTTAATATCTCACAAGCTATTGATATGCTTAGCAACTGCAAACTCTTCTTTGAAAACCTGAGATCAGCTGAAGCTTTTGAAAGAATCATTCAAGAAGCAGCCGAGCTTGCTTCAGAGACTGACGATGAAGCTGATTTCGAAACCACCACACCGGGTCATCGTGTCAGAAGCAAAACAAGAAGGGTTTTTGTATGAGGGCTCGGATGAACCCATTCAAGACCTCAAACAAAATATAAGATAGATTTTTTTTTCACACTATAGATCAAGCAATAAATTCCTTGGAAACCAGATACTCACAGTAATTATTTCAGCTTTTGTATAATATTTTTGGTCTAAGAGACATGCCCAAAAATGCGCTACTGGCTCATTGCAAAGATTTGGAAGTAGTTTCAACTGATGGAAATTCAAGCGATCTTAACTCCTTGGAACTAGCCGATGAAATAAGCATTGTTTCATCAATATTAACAAAAAAGGAAACCCCTGTTGAAGTTCTCAAGGTTATTGCTACACTTAAATTTGCACCAAACCTCAGCATAGCAGTAAGAATCCTACTTACATTGCCAGTCACTGTGGCTTCAGGGGAAAGAAGCTTTTCAAAACTGAAAGTAATAAAAAATTATCTTACGAGGGGACCGTACGACCTTCGGAACACGGATTTCAATGAAACTTGGCATAGTCTTAGTTCATGATTAATATAGCTAAAATATAAAATAGTAGGACGCAACGCTCAAGGGTTGCTTAAAAAAAGAGGTTTAAAAAATATACATCAACTTAAATTCAGAAAAAAAGAGGGTTAATTTCGAACAGGCGACAGCATAGATGGTAAGTTTCAAAAGGTTTCTAATTAAGTACACCATGGCCCCGGTTCGGAACTTTAGTGAGGAATTTGTTTTTCTTTTTTTTTTTTTCATTTTTAATTTTTGTTGCTATTACAAATTTAATATAATTTCACAATATTTCGCTAATAATTTAATAATATTACCATTTTATAAATAAATATCAAATTTTAATCATTTAAAACGAAAAAGAAGACATTTTTCGTATTAATAGTTACACAAAATCAATTTCTTTAAACTATTTTTAACTAACGATAAGGATGCAGATGTATTATAATAAAAGAAAAGTACTTTTAGAGTTTTGATTTATTTATTTCATTCACACAAACCACAATGGTACTTATCGTAAAAACAGCTGAAGCAAAAGTTTCTTCTACATCTTGCACAGCAAATAAATGCTGACTTTTTGCAAAGACAAGGAGAAGTTAAAAGTTCACTGGAGAAGCAAGCATCATTAACATTAATAAAAACATTTCATGTATCAGATAGCTTGCTGGCGTACCAGGCGTATTTAATCATGTCATTGAATAGTGGAGACGATAATTGATGGTGGATGATTGAATGAATTTTTAGGGAATCTTCTCTCGAATGAATTTCCCGATTTTCATCAAGAAGCTCAGCACTGCTTTGTAATCGTTTGATGAAGTTTTTTATTTGCTTATAAAAATATACGTCACATGGTTGAACCAATGGAGTACATTTTGGAGGAATAACCTTTAGCGTGCATGTTGGCATGTGTGCTTGATCTTGAAACACATCATCATACAAATCTGGTCTTGTTTGACCCGTCCATGAATCCACGAGAAGTAAGAATTTATTACTTTTCACATATGGTAGTAAATTTTTTTGTAAAAATTCCTGATACAGGGCAGTACGATTAAATTCTTTGTTTTAAATGCTATATAAGAACATAAGAAAATAGGTTTTCCAATACTCTGCTGTGGTGTATGACTACTCTGATTTGACCTTCACGTAAATGGCCCTTTTCGCACAGGTAAAATATCCTTGGCTTTGAACATTTAAACAAGTATGACAGTAAATATTAAAAATTCAAGTTAACACTGATATTTATTGATAGAATGATAATATTATTAAATTATTAGCGAAATATTGTGAAATTATATTAAATTTGTAATAGCAACAAAAATTAAAAGTGAAAAAAAAAAAGAAACACAAATTCCTCAGTAAAGTTCCGAACCGGGGCCATTGTGCACTTAATTAGAAACCTTTTGAAACTTACCATCTACGCTGTCGCCTGTTCGAAATTAACCCTCTTTTTTTCTGAATTTAAGTTGATGTATATTTTTTAAACCTCTTTTTTTAAGCAACCCTTGAGCGTTGCGTCCTACTATTTTATATTTTAGCTACATTAATCATGAACTACGACTATGCCAAGTTTCATTGAAATCCGTGTTCCGAAGGTGTTAGAACGATGCAGACGCAAAATCGTCTCAATGGATTGGCAATGATAGCTATAGAACACCAAATTAGTGACAAATTAGACTTGAAATCACTAGTTCGTGAGTTTGCCGAAAGACAAGTTTGAAAAAGGGCATTTTAATAACTTTGGTTAGTTAAAATTTATTAATAATATGGGATATTAGTTTAGATAGCATTGCTACATGCTAATTTTTGTTATTTTGCCTTAAGTGCTAAATTGCTTATCTTGTTATCTTATGATTGAGTATTTAATAAAACGTTTTTATTATTTTTTTCTTCAATGTTTTCTTGACTTTCTGATATGGTCGCATGAAATTTACTTAAAAAAAAACGGGGCGCAAAATTAAGGCTTTGCCCGGAGCGCCAAAATGTCTAGGGCCGGCCCTGTCACTGAGCATTGCGAGTTGTGACTGATGTTGATCAAATTGGACCCGGACATTCACAAACTTGTGAAACTTCAACAGCCTCAACAATCTCATTAATTTTATCAAAGAGCATATTTTTTGTTATTGTTAAATTTTGATAAACGATGTTCTACTACATTTGACGATCCTTTTGTAGTTTTTAATTTGTAATTACTGAAACAAATTGTTGATAAAATATAATAAGTTTTTAATATTTGGTATAACTACTATGGAGGGGGGCGCTGAAACCGTTTTACCGTTTTTTTTTGTAAATTGGGTGGTGAGACTGAAAAGGTTAGGAATCCCTGCTCTAAATGAAGAAGTTAAACCAAAACTAATTGATTCAATATGGTGTGCAAAACTTATGACAAAAGTTAAAACAAGATCAGCAACTCACAATACACCAAATACCTTAGAAGAGTTTAAAAGTAAGGCAAAAGCCACATTTAGACTAACAAAAACTGCTCAAAGTATCCACGGACATCTATCAATTCTATCAGAACAATTTAAGTGCTAAGAATTTTGTAGGCAAAATCTTTTTGTCAATTGCAGAGTAGAGTATCATACAAATTGAAGAAATACCATACAAATAGACAAATAATATGCAAATTAAACGATAAATTGGCATTAACCACAGTCGAAAACGGATCAAATGATATTTGAAACCAACAATTTTTGCAGCACGGTGCCAAACATTCACAGAAGCTGCAGTGCTTGCTAAGCAAGTAGAAAAGACAATCAGTGGAGAACAACAAATTTTTCATTACTCCAATAAACTACATAGATACAACAATTTCCAAAATAAAAAATATAACTATAATAACTACAACAAAAATAACAATAGAATTTTTTTTTTTATTTTAACGTTATAATTCTTACTACAATCTTAATTACATGATTAATTTATTAGTACTTTTAATCTTATTTTAATTCTTAGAAACTATGTAGTTAAGTCCTCGTAGTCTAAGTCCAGTAACCTTTCCTACCTATTATTTAACTCTGATTAGGTAATTCAGTGACTTAGGTCTTCAGGTTTACTTCTGCGTAGCCTTCTTGTTTTATTAGTTATATTTACCAGTTGAGATGCCTCAATGTTAGGGTGGTAGTGAAGTCTTTTATTATGCTCTGAGGCATATAACGCTGTATTTCTTCATCAATCCTTTTCACTTGAAGATCATCATGAAGTTCTTTATTTGTTATAAATCTGTAAGCATTGGTAATTATTCTTAAGATTCTGTTTTGTTTTCTTTGAACAACTTCTCTATTTGTTTTGCTTGAGCATCCCCATAGCTGGATCCCGTAAGTCCAAAAGGGTTTGATGACTGTCAAATACAGTAATCTCTTGTAACTAAGCTTCATTTTGGAATGTTTACCTATGAGCCAGTTCATTTTAAGCATTTTTATATCCATTTGTTTGGCCTTTTTTTGTATATGGCAATTCCAATTTAGCTGCGAATCAAGGTGTATGTCAAGGTATTTCGTTGTGTTAGCCTGCGTAATTCTTTCTCCTTTCAGGTATACTTGTTGGTTAATGTCTTTTTTCCTTAACGTGAAGGTTACGTGAGTCGATTTGAAGTTATTGAACTTAATCTTCCAATCTTCTGTCCATTTACTTATTATGTCAAGCTCTTTTTGTAATTTTTCGTTGGCTTTTAGTTGCGAATCATCAACGGCCATCACTGCTGTATCATCGGCAAATGTGCCTATGAATAGGTCATTTGATGTGGGTACATCGGCTGTATATAACAGGTAGAGCAATGGACCCAATACGCTACCCTGTGGAACACCAGCATTTATTGGATATAGAGTTGATTTAGAGTCTTCTATCAATACCATAAATTCCCTTTGATTCAAGTAAGATTCAAGTATCTTACAGTGTTTTTTTGGCAGCGTTAGGCTCAGTTTATGAATAAGTCCCTCGTGCCAGACTTTATCAAATGCCTGTGACACATCTAGAAAGACCGCTGAGCAGTATTTTTTTGCTTCGAAATGCCCTTTCTATCTTGTCCAATAGAATGATTAAAACTTTAAATAAAATTAATAGCAATTATAGCAATAATATTTTTGCAAGAAATAACAATCATAATAAATATTATTACAATAATTATAACAGAACAAATTATGCGAACACTACAAATGGAAGATATAATCAAAATTCTCGGAACACAAATTTTTTTAATTTACTTCAATCGGTTTTTTCTTTTTTTTTTAATCTTCAAAAAATGGAAAATATAATTATTTTATTCATTTTACTTTATAAAAACTATTTTGCAACACCTTTCTTTTGTGTTTTTTAAAGTATTTACTTCAATCCGTTTTTTATAATAATTTTCAAAAAATGCTAACTATAATTCTTTTATTCATTTTATTTTACAAAAACTATTTTACATAGCTTTTACTTAACACTTTTTTTGTTTTTTAAAGTATTTACTTCAATCCGTTTTTCTTTTTTATATTAATTTTCAAAAAATGGAAAATATAATTATTTTATTCATTTTATTTTACAAAAACTATTTTACAACACCTTTTCTTTGTGTTTTTTTAAAGTATTTACTTCAATCCGTTTTTTATACTAATTTTCAAAAAATGCTAACTATAATTCTTTTATTCATTTTATTTTACAAAAACTATTTTACATAACTTTTACTTAACATTTTTTTTGTTTTTTAAAGTATTTACTTCAATCCGTTTTTCTTTTTTATATTAATTTTCAAAAAATGGAAAATATAATTATTTTATTCATTTTATTTTACAAAAACTATTTTACAACACCTTTTCTTTGTGTCTTTTTAAAGTATTTACTTCAATCCGTTTTTTATATTAATTTTCAAAAAATGCGTACTATAATTCTTTTATTCATTTTATTTTACAAAAACTATTTTACAAAACTTTTACTTAACAATTTTTTGTTTTTTAAAGTATTTACTTCAATCCGTTTTTCTTTTTTATATTAATTTTCAAAAAATGGAAAATATAATTATTTTATTCATTTTATTTTACAACACCTTTTTTCGTGTTTTTTTTTTTTAAGTATTTACTTCAATCCGTTTTTTCTTTTTTATGTTAATTTTTAAACGTTGAACTTATAATTTGACTCCCCAACTCCGACTCCAAAAACAGACTGACTCCAAAATCCCTTGCAATCTTTTAATAATTAAAAAATTCTTGCATGATCAGGTGTTTTTCTTACCATGCATGAACTTTTTCTCATGCCCCTAAAAATGGCCAACGGACCTTGGCCAGACAAGAAAACAGGGAACAGCAAAAACAAAGGTAAGTGAAAAAATAATTTAAATTTTTATTTAGCATTCTATTTTTCTTTTCTTTTAAAAGTAAGAGGTTTTAATTATAATTGTTTTAATCCCCTCTTTTATATTTTCTAGAAATTTTAAACTAAACTTCTTTTATTAAACATTCATTTTTTCTCTTCAACAAAGTAGCAAACAACAACAAAATAAGGTAAGTTTAATGAATTTTTTATTAATTTCAGTGTAGTTAAAGTGGCGCCAATCGAGGTAATTTTTATATTTTTGAAAAGGGGATTTAAAATACAGTCGGGGCAAACTTGAAGTATTGAGGTTAAGATTGATGGGCAGTTGCGTGGTTTGTCTCTTGGGTATTTTTTTTCTAATTTTATATAAAATGAATGCAATAATGGATAGACAAATAATACTTGTTGAGGTAATTGAAAGTGTCGTTGAAATATGTGTTGGTTTGCTATGGATAGATTTTAATTTATTTTGGATTTCGCTTAGGTTTTGTGTACTCTGAAGTATAATTTTGTTCGTGTCATCCCCTGACAATATTTCGATTGGCTTGGTAGTAGAATCATTTGTTAAGAGAGTTAAGTTTAATGTGAGTGATATGTTCTTCGGGGTAAAGTAATGTGGTTCAATTATTTCGATCTTAATGCCGTTATTTTTTTGATAATAGAGGGTTTTGTCCCCAATTTTTACTTGACATGCTTCAAGGACGTGTAATAATCCTTGTTTGTTTTAGATGGTTGTAAGTTCCGTAAATGCATATAGCCACACTTTGGGTTCTGTCATTTTTAATAACAGGTTGCTAGGTTTTGTTTGAAGTTTGAGAGGGCATTTGAAGTCTTCGTTTAAAGGGTTGTAAAAAAGTTTTATAGTACATTCTTTAGTGTACGCGGCCAATATCATAGGGGTTTGCAGAGGTTCAATGAAATTAGTAGTATTCAATCTGTGTGTTATACACGTAAGGCGATTAGCTTGAGAGGGGCTAAAAAGTACGAAGTTTTAGCTTTTTAAGTCCGTGGCTATGTTAGAATATTCGACTTTGGGTATTACTGAAAGGTGTCCCGACTTATGAACAGGGTAACATCGAATTTGGGGTTGTTTAATAAAGGAACAGGTATTTTGATTACTATTAGAATACAGAAGTAGGATATGTGATTTTATAGATAAAGTTTGTTGTTTTAGAGGCCAACAATTAACGCATAGGGGCTGAGTTTTCTGGTAAATTGTTAAGAGCTTTTCTGGGGCTAAAAGCAAAGGGTGTAATTTATTATTTGTAATGGATATAATTACGTCCAATAGAGTTTTTTGGCGGGATTCCATTCCGATGATCTCGAATACAATGTTGGATATTACATATTTCCTGTCTTAAGCGATCTATTTCAAGTTTTCCTGTAATGTTGTTTAAGTTTTAAATTTTTTGAGATAGTTGTTGTTGTCTTTCTATAACTGATGATAGTGGCCTTTGAATCTTTTTTAATGTATTGGTAATTACTGTTATCTGCTGGTTTTCCAATTCTGTAAGTGTCTTTTAGTTAGTCTTGAGTTCATTTAGTTTACTATAAACTTCTTGTTCGTTGTTGTTATCCATCGTGCCAAATAAATAATGCAATGCACTTCCCATGCCATCTAACAGAGATCGCTTAGCCCTTTTAAACGTAGTCATTTCCTTTATGATTCAAGCACGCTGTTTTATATGTTCTATGATGGAATGCACATATTTTTATTGAGTTTGGCAGAGTTCGGATGGAACTTGTTTACATAATTTTAGAGCTAGTTGCTCGGTGTACTCGAGTAAAAGCGTTTGATTCTGGAATTCGTTGTAATCTATCTCGGTTAGGATTTTCCAAGTGTCGTGATACAACCAAACGTCGCCTAAGTGTTCGTTAATAATTCCCGATGTGTTTAAAGGGGTTGTAGTATAGGGTGTGGAACTATTAATTTTGGCGATGTTTACGGTTAAAATTAGGATGAACCAATACATTTTGATTTTTAAAGTTGAATTCACTGAGTTATTGGAATCTGGAGGGAATCAATGGAAATATACGTTAGTCAGTGTGTTTTCTTGGTGTTTGAATGTATTGTGTTGGTGTATTCCAATCGAACTGTGCCGTTGTAAGAAGAGAAGTACAAGTTATAACTAATAAAGCGAAAAAACTCTTTTGATTTTGATAATTTTATCATAAATTTTTGTGTTTTAAAGAAACAGGTAGAGAAAAAATATTATAATTATAAAATGAAAAGAAAAAACAAAACTATTTGTTTCAATTAGCCAATTTAATGATGACATGAATATTGGTTTTCATGAAGTTTGTAGTTCGCAAAATTAGGGTTTAATTGAGAGATATTTAGAATGGGGGTAGTTTTAATATTTAGTTTATCGTTATTCAAAAAATGGCTTAAGCCTATTATTATGGACTCTGACTATTCGCTTGCCTATTTTTATTGTGGTGTTTACCAAACCTGGAATTTTTATAACGGTGTATGGTCCTAACCATATATGTAAAAGTTTATGTTTTTTACTTCCGTTTTTTTGTAAAACTTTATCACCTACGCGGAAAGTAGTAGAGCGTAGATTTTTATCATAATATTCTTTGGACTTATTTTTACTAGCCAAGATGTTTCGCCGAGCGAGGTTATAAGACTTTTGTAACTTGTACTATAATAAATGGTAATAACTTTCGTGATTGTTAATAGGATCTGGGTCACGTTTTAAATTGGAAGGTACGTCGGGCGTAAAACCAAACAAGCAGTCCATAGGGGTTAATTTTTTTCCTTCGTGCATACTGTTATTGTATACGAAGGCAGCTGTACGCAGATATTGATCCCATGTATTAGGGTTTTCATCTACTATGGTAGTTAGATACTCGATTAGGGGTCTATGGGCGCGTTCGAGGGCTCCATTTGATTGAGAGTGATATGCTGAGGTTCGAAATTTTTAATCTTTAGTAGCTTACACACTCCTTTGAATAAGTCGCTAAGAAAATTTGCACCTTGATCGGTGACAATTTATTTGGGAATTCGATATCGGGTTACGATTTCGTCAAAGAAAATTCGTGCAAGTCCAGTCGACAAATTTTGTAAGATTATCTTGAGAGGTTAAAATATATTTATTGCCAGAATCTGTTTCTTCGAGCGGACCCACTATGTCTAAGTACATTTTATCAAGAGGTTTTTCAGCTATGTCTGTAATAATCATGGGCATTTTAGTAAGCCGAGACTTTCATCGTTTGGCATTTCTTACACCGTTTAATATGCATTTTCATATCATGAAACATGTGTTTCCACCAGTATTTGCGTCTTATACGCTTATAAGTTTTAATTACCCCTTGGTGTCCTCCAAAAGTGGAGTCATGGTAGTCTTTTAAAATTATATTTACTTCTTCGGGGTTTGATATAGTTTCCATTTTATTTGTTTTATGTTTTATATGATCGGTAGTCAATATCTAATTTGAATCGGTGTGCTTCCCATCGTTTTTGGGTGTTTGTACAGCTGCTAAAGATTGATTTTAATTAGAAGTAGGGTTGTCGATAGAATCTTTTGAATTAATTGTTTCAGCTTGAGGCTTTTTAGCTTGTGACCTCGTAATAGCATTTAAAGCTTTGAATCCACGTTATTTGATATTGGAGGCAATTGGATTGCCTAGGGAACGTGGTTCTGTTTGAACTATCTGGCCTGAATGAATTCGACTTAGAGCATCTGCGTTAGTATTATACTTGCCTGATTTATATTCGATAGTGTAGTCATGCTCAGATAATTTATGGTGAAATCTAACTAGACGGGATGTGGGATCTTTAACATTAAAAACGCCTTTTAAAGGCTTGTGATCAGTGTATACTGTGAAAGTTCTGCCTTAAAGATAGCAGCGAAAATTTTTTATAGCCCACACTATGGCAAGTAGTTCCTTTTCAATAGTAGAATAGTTTCGTTCTGCTTTATTGAGAGTACGGCTAGCGTAGGCTACAGGTTGATCCTTTCCGACCTCCCCCTGTAAAAACCCCGCTCCTATAGCCTCACTACTTGCATCTGTTGTGAGGTTAAAAGGTCAGGGTATATGAGAAGAGGTGGTGAAGTTAATGAGCCTTTAATTACCTGAAATGCATCTTTGCACTTAGGTGTCCAGATAAATTTAGAATCCTTACGAAGTAAGTTTGTAAGAGGACGTACTAGTTTAGAAAAGTCAGGAAGAAACTTGCGATAATAGTTAGCAAGCCCTAGAAGAGATTGGACTTGTCTGACAGTTTTAGGGACCAGAAAATTTTGTACGCACTCTATTTTTCTAGGGTCAGGCGAAGCCCCTTTTTCGGAACATATATGTCCAAGGTATACTACTTCCTTTTTGAGGAATTGAAATATTTCAGGCTGTAGTTTGAGGTTATGCTCTCTTAGTCGATCAAAGATTTTTGTAAGTTTGTAGTTGTGATCTTCAAGATTTTTACCGTAAATTACTATGTCATCAAGATAAACGAAGCATTCAAGACCTTGTAGGCCGGTTAGAACATAGTTCATTAAACGTTGAAAAGTGGCCGGGGCTCCTTTGAGCATGACCTGGTTGGTCCAAAATTTCCTCTATTCGCGGTAAAGGAAAGCGTCACCGATAGTTTTAACTTCTCTTTTGAAGTTACTATATTAGGTCCGAAAATCGAAATCAATAATTTTGTGTTTTCCTGCGTTTCAAGATGTGGAGAATCATTTTTAGAGTGGTGTCTGCGCGTGTGTGTGTGTGTGTGTGTGTGTATGTGTGTGTGTGTATGTGTGTGTGTGTGTGTGTGTGTGTGTGTGTGTGTGTGTGTGTGTGTGTGTGTGTGTGTGTGTGTGTGTGTGTGTGTGTATGTATGTATGTATGTGAGCTTTTTTATGAGATTTGTTTTCTCAAAAACTACTGGACCAAATTACTTTTTTAATCATGACTTAAATCTGAAAGGAGTTTGAGCGAAGTCGATCAAGTGGTTCGTTTTTTATGAATAAAAAACTAACGTGGAACATGAAGCATGGAACAACAATTTTTATGTTACCATCATATTCTAACTATCGAGGGGTACACGGGGGTTTTCGAAGGTGCTGACTTTGAATCTTTTATGAATTTTTTAAACTTCAAGATGGCGGACCCAATATGAGGTAATTTTTTTTGTAAAAATAATTATAAAATATTGTGTAATGTTGAAAAGTTGTTGTTGTTTTTTTCAATTTTGAGCTTTGTTTCAAAGTTATGATAATTGGTCCAAAAATCGAAATAGTTAGTTTTTTGTAATTTCTTTACATTTAGGTTAGTTTAAGTGTAAGTTCTGAGAGATGTAATGTTGTATTAATTATGCCAATATTCACTGTTTCTTGGCCTTGAGGAATAAAACTATTTGCTAAAAGTATTTCTTCACACTCTCTTGGGATAAACAGAATTTATCTTCATTTAATTTAATATTGAGGGTAACAATCCCTCGTGTCCTTGAGACGATACCGCAAGGTTTGTCTAGTTTTATTTTAAGAGAGGTAATATATTCGAATGTGGTATTTTTACTAAGTTTGTCTGAAGTTTGAGAAAAAAATTTTTGGGGTTTCGCAACACGATTCATTTTCGAATGAATCGTTTTTGGTTACTTTTACCTCAGGCATTGGTAATACATCATCAACAGAAGGAGGTTTTGAGGATTCGTAACCCGATACATTTTCGAGTAAATCGTTATCGGTTACCCTCAGTTCAGACATTAGGAAACTTCTATTAAAAGAGAAGGGTTTTGAGGTTTCGCAACCCGAATCAAAAACTAAGAAAGTTTTATTAAAAGAAAAAGGGTTTGAAATTGGTTGACCAGCAGATAGTTTTCTAATCAAAGCGTTTGGTGTGCCTTTTTGTTTTCCAACTTCATTTCCCAAGATACGACAGTCTAAAGTACCACAGGATGTGTATTCGACTGGTTTCAAGTCCACTAATCCTGGGCGGTAATCACCTTTTACTGCCCGCCGAGGGGGAATGTTGTCGGGTTAACTCAAAGGCACTACAAACTCTTCTGTGTTAGTTTCCGTGCGAGGAAACTTTGAAAGTTTTTCAGGGCCAGCTATGTCACAGTGTTGTGAGAGGAAATCATTACCAAGAAGACCGTCGGTGACTAATTCAGGCATGTCTTGTATGATTTGAAAAGTACAGGGTAATTCAGTTTGCATTTTGAAATTTCCATGAGAGCTTCCTATGGTTTTACCTTATCCAGAGCGTGCAGCTCTGTTGGGGGTTTATTCCTGAAGTGGTCTTAAGGGTTTCATATTTTAATAGGGATACTTCCGCCCTGTGTCTACTACTAAGCTTGCGATTTTGTTCCGGACAGTTGGTTTAGGACGGATGAGTGAATCAATTTTCTGCGAATATTATTTTTATTTAAAGTCGGGCCGGTGTTCGTAGTCCCGACTGTGGGGAGTTTTCCTGATGTGTAGATTCCCACTTTCGTTTCTGGAAACATTCTATTACTACGTGACCTTGTCCGCCACAGAAATAACAAGTCTTATTTACGTTGTACACTGTTCTATTGTTTGTTTGATTAGGGAACAGTTTTTCTTTCATATTGGCAGCTGGTAGTTGTTCGCGTTGAGTTTGGTTGGGAACTAACCGCGTTGAAAATTGGTGGTTTGAATTAGGTTTATTGCTGAAAGTATTTTGTGTGGGTGTCCTAGTGGTAAAGTTGTCGTTAGTTTGTTGGACCGGATTGTAGTCATTATTGTAATTTAGTTGTCCATTGAAACGTGTGTTAGGAGGAGTCGGTTGTTGATTGGAGCGGTAAGGGTTAGTTATTTGTTGTGATAACAGGGGCGATTGGTATGCCATCGGGTGATTCAGAGTTGTTTGTTGGAGTCGTTCCATGTCTAGGGCTTTGTGAATTAATACATCCAGAGTCACATCAGAAATAGTTAGTAAATATTGACATAGTAAAGGGTTATTAACCCTTGTGTTAATACCCGGGTACCCGGGTACCCACCGCATTGAATTTACATGTAAAAAACTGAAAAAAAAAAGAATTTCAACTTGATCTTCTAGATCGTCGTTATTTAGCTCAGAAGCAAGTAAATCGCGATTTTAATTTTAATTTTTTTTTTTTGTTCATCATAAAGAATGACTCCAAACTTTAACAATCGCTGGTTAGCACCCAGGGTACCCGGGTACCCACAACAGTATTTTTACAAAATAAGTAATTAATTATATTTATTTGCACATGTGGGGGAATTTCAATTTAATTCAAATAAAAATGACAATTGTTTGTATATAAAAAATTATTATTTATTGCATTCCAAACATTTTACAATATTTGTTGAATGCTCTGAACAAATTGGCTGTTCACATTCAGCACAGTTTTTGCGTGTTTTTCGTCGTTTTTTTGATGGTTCTCTATAACAAATATAACACGATCCTGTCACTTTTTTTCTTCCAGTTTTGTCCACATCAGATGGTGAACCGGCTACTGGCTGTGTTTTAGCTACTACTTGATGACCTACGACACTTTCAATGGCAATTTTAGTTGTATAATTGCGCATCACTTGAGGATTGGTAATACGAAGTTCAATTATTGGCTTAGCAAGTTCTTCAGATAATTTACGCATAAAACAGCGTCTTTCATTTTTTTTTTTTCGCAATCATTTTATTATTTTCATAATAAATTATGTATGATGCGAGTGAAGCGATGTCCAGAATGTTGAAGAACAATGCCATTGGCCATCTAGAACTTCGCCGCTGACTAGTATATCTTCTAACCATTTGGTCCATTGTGTCTACTCCTGTTTTATATTTATTATAGATGTGTAACAATGTCGATAAAGTTGGGTATTAACACAAGGGTTAACACCACCTTTTAAAGCATTAATCGCAAAGTCTTCCAATTGAGTTTTTACTGCATCAGCTGTAACACCATATTTGATATCTGCTGCTTCTTTGCAGATATTTAACTGTTTCTCAATCCGTATGATAAACGTGTTTAATTGTTCTAACGGATATTGTCTAAGCGTAATTAGCGAATAAACCAAGTCCTGGTAAGCTTCTCGGGGTAAATAGGTTCTATATAATAATTGTTCAGCTTCTTCAAAAGTAGCTGGTTGATTGGAAGCTACTAATTGGTAGGCTTCCCCGCGTAACCTGGTGGGATAAATTTGCGTAAATGCTAGCTTTTCTGGGTCTATTAAGCATTGCAATACAATACAACAATACAATACAACAATACAATACAACAATACAATACAACAATCAATGAAAGTCTGTAGTTCAGAAGCTAGAATAGGACTTTGGTTGCCAGAAAACGCAGGAACTAATTGTGATGTTAGTTTTGAAACTTTTATATAATTTTCCACCATTGTGAAATTCGGCTTAGTTTCGATTTGTTTTTTAAAATTTTGTTCTAAGAAAGATAACTCGGAACTGTCCAGATTAGCACTCAACCAAGATAGTTCGAAGTCAGAATCTTGTAAAGTAGAATGGGCTTGAAGAGAATGGTTCAAAGCGAATGGAGTCTGAGTTGAGTCGTTGGAGTATGAGTCGTTTAAACCTAAGGCACAATTCGACTTAATGTTTAAGTTTATAAGGTTATTTTTAAAACCTATATTTTCTAAATTAAGAGGGTCAGAGAGATTGCGAAACTTTGCTATATCGAGTTTAAATTGTTCAGTGTGTTCTTTTAAATTTTTTATTTTTTCATTTCTAAAAACACGGTTTCTTTCTAACTCGCGATCAATCAATTCACACTGCTGTACCGTAAAATTATCTTTCTCTTGCATTCTTTATTCTGTATAATATAATGTTTTTCTTAGTTTTACTAATATACCTGTGGTCGGTAGTATGGTACCGCTTCTGAGTTGTCTAGGTGAAAGGCTGGTTCTTACTGTTGAGCTTGATGATGTTGCAGAGGGTGAAATTGTTGTTTCCTCTGTATTTGATGTGTCGCCGCTACTTGTTGTTGGATCTGATGTTGGTTGGCCCTGGTTCATAGGGCTGATGATCCAGCGGTGGTAGAAATGTTTGATACTTTAATAGGATACTGGATTTATCAGCAATATATAAAAAATATTATTATTTACGCTGACTAGTATCCTACCGGCTGCGCCAGTTGTTATATATATATATGTATATATATATATATATCTTAGGAGTCAATTCTCTTCCTCTAAAACAACTTATCATGTTGACGATATCTTTTATTTACAAAAATAAGCTTAAATTAAAGTCCTTTTATTGAACATTCCCCTTTTTTTCAAGGGTAAGAGTTTGTAATATAATTATTTTAATTCTATAAAAATTTTAAACTAAACTTCTTTTATTTAACATTCTATTTTTTCTTTTCTTTAAAAATAGGAGGGTTTAATTTTAATTATTTTAACCCCCTTTTTCATATTTTTTTAAAATTTCAACCTAGACCTCTTTTATTTAGCATTCTATTTTTCTTTTCTTTAAAAGAAAGAGGTTTTAATTATAATTGTTTTAATCCCTTTTTTTTATATTTTGTAGAAATTTTAAACTAAACTTCTTTTATTTAACATTCATTTTTTCTTTTCTTTTAAAAGTAGTAGTGTTTAAATATAATTATTTTAATACCCCCTTTTTCATATTTTATAAAAATTTCAAACTAAACTATAAAAACTAATTTACATAACTTTTACTTAACACTTTTTTGTGTTTTTTAAAGTATTTACTTCAATCGGTTTTTTCTTTTTTCTTGTAATTTTCAAAAAATGGGAACTACGAGTATAATTCTTTTACTCAATGTATTTTACAAAAACTATTTTACATATAGTAAAAACTTAACATTTTTTTGTTTTTTAAAGTATTTACGTCAATCTGTTTTTCTTTTTTATATTAATTTTCAAAAACTGAAAAATATAATTATTTTATTCATTTTATTTTACAACACCTTTTTTCGTGTTTTTTTTTTAAGTATTTACTTCAATCCGTTTTTTCTTTTTTATGTTAATTTTCAAACGAACTTATAATGTCACTCCCCAACTCCAACTCTAAAAACAGATTGACTCCAAAATCTCTTGCAATCTGTGAATAATTTAAAAATTCTTGCATGATCATCTGTTTTACCTTACATGCATGAACTTTTTCTCATGCCCTTAAAAATGGCCAACGGACCTTGGTCAGACAAGAAAACAGGAAACAACAAAAACAAAGGTAAGTGATCATATAAGCAAAACAATTTCATGTGCTTTAAATTCATTTAAGAATGTTTATGCGATCGACACTTGAGTCGTTCACATAAACATTCCTCAGCATTCCCGCTGAGATAAAAAAATTTTATTGTTTGCAACAAAGTAGCAAACAACAACAAAAAAAGGTAAGTTTAATGAATTTTATTTAGGGTAATTTTTTATAAATTTCAGGGTAGTTAAAGTAGCGCCAATCGGGGTAATTTTTATATTTCTGAAAAGGGGATTTAAAATACAGTCGGGGCAAACTTGAATGGGCCAAATCGGAGCATTTTCAGATTTCGCCTGTATTTACGTATTTAAAAACGGTTAAACTTGAAATTTTTTTTATCTAAGTGAGCTTAGGCCTGGAAACATGTAGCCGTAAGGTCAGATTAGTAAATTTAGCGATTTAGAGCTCAACAAAGTAATTTTAGCCTGAGAAAATGAGAAAATAATGTAATTTAGGTAAAATTAGAAATTTTTGTTTATTTTTGGTGTGGTTTTGGTAGAAATTTGGTGTCAGATTGTGTGAAGATTGGTGTAAATGGGTGAAAATGTGGTAGTGATAAGGGATGCCTAAAATGTTTACACAACAGGCTTGCAAAGTGGGGGCTCTAACAAAAAAATTTGTGTCCTGGTGTGTACGATTCCAGCCCCCCTGTAATCCGAAGAACAAAATCTTTCTTAATTCTTCAACAAGAGGAATTTAGCTATGGTCCTACGAAGAGTTTTTTTCAAAAAAAAGTTTTTGTGCACAAAATGGCGATAGTTTGAAAAAAAAGTTACGCTTGAATGGACGAAACTCTGTAGTAACTCTTTTGAAATATTAAAGAAAAAATTAATAAATTCACCCATACTGAAGTATCCCGACTTTAACCAAAAATTCACTTGAACAACAGATGCTCCAAATTACGCACTAGGAGCAATATTATCCCAAGGGGAAAATGAAAACGAGCACCCAATATGCTACGCTAGCAGAACTGTAAACAAACATTAAGTGAACAAACCGATAATAGAGAAAGAATTGCTAGGTATACACTGGGGAATCAATTATTTCAGGCCATGTCTATATGGAACAAAATTTACAGTGGTTACTAACCACCGTCCATTAGTTAACTTATTAACTCACAAAAACCCATCATCCAAATTGACCTAATGACTATATTGATATGGATAAACTCAAGTCCTTGATCCCTACAAATATAAATGTAGGAATATGAAGAAAAATATAGACAAAGAGGAAAACCAGAATAGAGTAACTAAACCAATTAACCAAAAACAGTCTGATCAACTATGGGTTTGGCAAAGTACCTCTATATCTGATATTAAAAATTTAAAACGATTAAATTTTAAAAGTAATGCAGACGTGCATACGAATAAAATACATAGAAAGGAAAATGGACATAAAAGTACTAGCAATAAACTGGGAGTAAAGCTGTTAAGTTTATTTTCACAAAGGTACATTTGTTATGTTTATTTTCACAAAGGGTTTTGTTTTCTCCTTTTTTTTTTTAAATACTAATACAATTGTTTCTAATACAAAAAAATGATCCTTAATTTTATGCACTAACGTTTATTGTTACCCCTTTTATTCTTAAAACTAACACAATTGTTTCTTATACTAAAAAGTATCCTTAATTTTATGCACTAACGTTTATTGTTACCCCTTTTATTCTTAAAACTAACACAATTGTTTCTAATACTAAAAATTATCCTTAATTTTATTCACTAACGTTTATTGTTACCCCTTTTTTTCTTAAAACTAACACAATTGTTTCTAATATTAAAAATTATCCTTAATTTTATGCACTAACGTTTATTGTTACCCCTTTTTTTTCTTATGTATTTTAACTTCTTGAATCACTTTTGCTTATTCATCATATTAAATAAGGACCATGTTTTATTAACAAAATTTTCATATGACTTTTCTATTTTGATTTAAATTAAATATAAATATATTTTTCTATAAAATAAAATGAATAAACATTTCACGTCTTGAATGGAATACGGAAAATTCTTTCAAGTGATCACGATGACGTTTTCAATGCCACTGATAGCGTCTAACAAACTTTTAACCCCGGTCATAAAAATTGCAAAAATATTTTTCTGCTTACATGATCGTCTCAAGTGTCAATCATATAAGCAGAAAAGAAAAACGCAAACAAAAACAATTCCAGCTAAAAATTGCTTAGAGGAATGTTTATGTGATCGATATTTGAGTCGGTCACACAGACATTCCTCAGCATTTCCGCTGGAATAAAATTATTTGCCACTAAATTGCAAACAATCAGCAAAAATTAAGTAAGTTTATTAACTTTTATTTGGGTTATTTTTTAATTGAGTTTTGGGGTAATTAAGGGGATGAAAATCACGAAAATTATTAATTTTTTTTAAATTTTATGAAATTTAATTCAAAATTAGGTAGAAACAAATTTAAATCATAAAAATCTATAAGTATTTTTAGTTTTTTTATGTTGTTTAGGACTATTTCGCATCAATTTATTGAAATTGATTTAAAATGTGGTAAAATTGATCTGAAAACGGGTGGAATAGATGAAGATAAGTGAATTGAATTAAATTTGATTAAAAATGCGTAGATTAAAATAAGTAAATTAGTAAAACGAGGTAAATTACTTAAAGATATACGGGTAAAGAGTAAATTAGGCAACCTACAGGTATGCGCAATTATTTTACATTACATACCTTCCGCCCTTGAGGAAGAGAATCCCTGCGATTAGTGAGGGATTCTCTCCAAAGGTTGGCTAATATGCCCCCTGGGAGTACGGCCTTGGACATGTTATATGGTGTTTTTTTTTTGTAAATTATTTTCCTTTTACAAAGAGAAGTGCAGTATTATTAAATGCTTTTGCGTCTTTCTTAAAATTTTTTTTTTTTTTTTTATAAAAAAAAAATTGTTCGTATTACATTTCTTGAAATTCTAAGAATTTTTTCAAATAATTGTTTAATTATTTTAAATTTTATTTACTTGTAAAATAAATTTAAAAATTTAAAATTTATAAAATTTAAAAAGTTATTTATATTATTTTGAAAAGTTATATTTTTGTTTTTGTTTTTTTTTTTAAGTTCCCAGTACAAATTTTATTTATTACTTTGCTTAAAACTGTTTTTTGTTTTATTTTATAATATATTTTTTTTTTTTTTTATTTCCTAAAATTCCCAGTACAAATTTTATTTATTACATTGCTTAAAACTATTTTTTTGTTTTATTTTATATTATATATATTTTTTTTATTTTTTTTTTTTCCTAAAATTCCCAGTACAAATTTTATTTGTAATATTTCTTAATATTTTTTTTTTGGTTACCTCAAAAAGCAAAATTGATTCTAACCTATTGGGAGTTTTGATTTGGTATAATATTGTAAAAAGTTTTGTTTTTTTTTTATTGTTTTTTATTACAGGAAACAAGTAAAAATGAATTAAAAATCGGAATTTGTTTTCACTAAAATTAGCCGGTGCTACTATCTGTTTAAACTAATTGCAATGAAGTGGGCTTATAAGGAGTGGTTATCTCTGGTTTTTCTTGAAGTGGGATTTGTTCTGTCTTGTTTGTCTGTGCTCGTTTGGCGTAATGGTTTCGGCTTTGTTTAAAGAAGGTTGGACGTATTTTTTTTTGTAAACATTTTTTCACAATTTTGAAAGTAAAAATTGACACTAGTGTTATTATGCAGATGCTTGTTATAGAAAGGGATATGGTTGAATGTTTGTAAGCATTTTTATGTTCTATTTGTTGTAGTTTCACATGAATCTCCTCCAATGTGTGAGTCCCTTCATGTATTAGTTTATTAGTGTCAGCCCCTGAGAGTACTTTTAAGGTGTTTGATTTATTATTAGCTAGTAAGCTATAGTTAATGTGAGCTGGTAAGCTTAAATTGGGGAAGTAATTAGGTTGGACTACCTCTAGTGAAGTTGCAGATTTCTGTTGAAAAAATTATATTTTATCTCTGATATGGACCTGACATGGCTCTAGGATGTTCAGCAAACCCTGGTTTACTAGTTTCAGAGTGTTAAATGAATTTTTACATACCATGTGTACTATAGTTGGTTCTGAAAAAGAGTATATCCATACGTTTGGCTGCGTCATTTTAAAAAACATGTTTGGGGGTGATGTATGAACTTTTGGTGAGCATGTATAATGCTCATTCTGAGGGTTGTAGGATAGTTTGATTTCACATGATTGAGAGTAGGTGGCTCGAATAAGTGGTGATTTTAAAGGTCCAATATATGTTATTGTGTTCAAGTTGTGTGTGACTTTGGTTAATAAACTAGCTTCAATGGAGCTGAAAAGTACAAATTGTTGGGTCAGTATTTCAGAAGCTAAATGTGAGTATCTGGTTTCGACGACAACGGTGTGGCCGTTTGAGTTACGTACCGGAAAACAATGAATTCGGTATAATTTCATTTTGGGTAAATTTAAAAGTGGAAACGTGATTTTAATTACCAACTTGTTTAAAAAATGGTGAGACTTTATAGTTAATTGTTGCAATAATACAATTTGGATGTGTTTTTTCATAAATTTCATTAAGTTTTCCCGGAGATATTAATAAAGGGTGTAATTGGTTGTTTTGGATTGAATGCATAGTTTCTAATAAAGTTCTTTGACGGAATTTGATTTCGATGATTTCGAGTACAATAAGAGATACAATTTCTTGACGTAATCTGGCTTTGTCTAATTTTCCCGTTATATTTTTTAGGTTACTAACATTGATTGCCAGCTGCTGCTGTCGTTCTATAAGAGTTGAAAGTGGTTTTTGGATACCCTTTAGCGTGTTGGTTACTACTGTTATTTGTTGTTTTTCTAATTCGGTGAGGGACTTTTGGTTCATTTCCAGATCACTAAGTTTGCTGTAGATTTTTTTTTCGTTATCATTGTCCATTGTTCCAAACAAGTATTAGAGAGCGTTTCCCATTCTATCAAATAGTGACCGTGGGTGCCTATTACTAGTGTATAGCCTTTTGATTAATATAGTTCGCTTTTTAATTTGTGTTATTAGGGAGTGTATGTATTTCTGCTGTGTTTGGCACATATCAGAAGAGTCCTGACTACAGAGATGTGCTGTTAAGTTTTCTGTATTTTATATTATTTTGGTCTGGTTATCTAATTCCAAAAGGTCAAGTTCCGTTACTAACTTCCATGTATCATGGTATAACCAAAGGTCTCCCAGTCGTTCGAATAATATTCCTGTTGCATTTAGGGTGGTTGTAGTGTATGTTACTGTTGTTTCCGTAGTGCCAGTAGTTGTGTTAAACATAAGAGCAAGTCTTTTTATCAGGAATCTAATGCATAGTACAGTATGTGACGCCATTTTTAGTTGTAAACTCCGTATGGTGCTTCCTTCTAGTTGATCTCTGTTAAGCGGGTGTACTTTTCTTCTTTTTATACCCTAAGTATGGTAAGTGTTTTTATTTTAGTAATGAATATTGCTATTTTGTATTTATTTGTATATCACTAGTGGTGTTAGGTGAGACTGTTGATAAAGATGACTTTTGCACTTGGAAAAGGATGGTTGGCTTTCGCCAGCGATACTCAGTGGATATTGTTGCAATAAACAAGGGTGTCTACCATCACTTTATTTTTTAGTCTCAGTTCCTATTTGCTTACACAAATAGGGTTAAGGGTTTTAAAGTGTAATTAATCAGAATTTGTAAATGAACTGAGGTGAGTGTATACAGAAAAATTAATTCTAAATTATTAAACTTCACGGCATATCATGTAAGAGTTTTACCCAAAAAAAATCTTTTGGAGCGTTTAAATATAATCATTGTTGAGGTTGTTGAAGTGTATATTAAGATTAAATGATTTTGATTTTTAATGGAATAATCATAATATTTGGAGAAAAAAAAAATTAACGACGTTAGTGTAATACAATTCTTTGCGTAATAATTTTATATAATTAAAAAGAAATTTAATTTGTTAAAGGTTTTAAGAGGTTTATTTTTATTCGAAGAATGGCTTAAGCCGGTTATTGTGGACATTTACCCGCCGTTTACCTATTTTTATCATTGATGTTACCGGTCCCGTTTTATTTTCTATTACATAGGGTCCAACCCAGAGTTGAGATAGTTTGTGTTTTTTGTTTTCATTTTTTAATAAGACCTTGTCACCAATATTGAAGTGATTTGGATTCAACTGTTTATCGTAGTGTTCCTTAGATCGTTGTTTACTCGCTAATATATTTTTTCTCGCTAATGCGTACGATTTTTGTAACTGATATTTTAAGAGGTGGTAATAACTTTCATGATTATATAATGGCTCAGGGTCTCTTTTTAAATTGGATGGAACATCAGCCATAAACCCGAACATACAATCCATAGGTGTCAATTTCGTGCCCTCATGTATACTGTTATTGCATACGAACGCAGCAGTCCGTAAAAATTGGTCCCAAGTTTTTGGGTTTTCATCCACTATAGCTCGGAGGTACTCAATTAGTGGGCAATGTACTCGCTCTAGGGCACCGTTGGATTGTGGGTGGTAAGCTGTGGTTTGTAGTTTTTTAATTCGTAAGAGTTTACAGACACTTTTAAATAGACTGCTTACAAAATTGGCTCCTTGGTCAGTAACAATCTGCTTAGGGATGCGGTATCTAGTTACAATTTGTTCGAAGAATACTTGGGCAATTGTCTGTGCTTCAGTGTGTGAAATAGCATACCAGTCTACAAATTTCGTTAGATTATCCTGGAAGGTCAGTATGTATCTATTGCCGTTATGAGTTTCCTCTAGGGGTCCCACTACATCTAAATAGATCTTATCAAATGGTCTCTCGGCTATATCTGTAATTATCATAGGCATACGAGTGTGACGGCTTGCTTTCATAATTTGGCATTTTTTGCATTGTTTGATATATTGTTTAATGTCTCGAAACATTTGTTTCCACCAATATTTCCGACGAATTCTTTTATAAGTTTTAATAACTCCCTGATGTCCACCGAATAGGGTGTTATGATAGTCGTTTAAAATAATTTTTACTTCTTCAGGGGAATTGATTTTTTCTATTTTACTCCATTTTTGGTGGAGGTTAGAGCTGGACGTTTCGGAATTATCCTCTGAATCCGAATTCTGTTCCGTTTCTGCGTCTATTATCTGTTTGTCCATGTTATTTTTCAATTGTTCAAAATTTGTTTGTTCTTGTTTTGCTTTAGATCGCGTTATTACGTTACATGTTTTGGTGTTTAATGTTTCGGTATTGGTGTTTAGTGTTTCGGTGTTATGGTCAGGTGAATAATTGCTGGTTCATTTGGTTTTAAAGGTTTTGGGCAAAAATGGTCACTTATATTTGAGTCTGGTAGTGGTATTTTGCTAAGAACATCAGCGTTGGTGTTATATTTTCCAGGCTTGTACTCGATTTTATAATCATATTCTGACAACTTATAGTGAAATCATACAAGCCGGGTGGTTGGATCTTTTACATTAAAAACACCCTTTAGGGGTTTGTGGTCTGTATAAACAGTAAAGGCTCGGCCTTACAAGTAACAACGGAAGTTCTTAACGGCCCATACGATGGCAAGCAGTTCTTTTTCGACAGTTGAATAGTTCCTTTCAGCTTTGTTAAGTGTTCGACTAGCAAAGGCAATAGGTCGGTCTTTCCCGACTTCACCCTGTGATAGTACTGCTCCTAGAGCTTCACTGCTAGCGTCCGTTGTAAGATTAAAGGGTCTATTAAAATCTGGAAAGACAAGAAGTAGGGGAGAAACCAAAGAGTGTTTAATTTGTTTGAAACTTTCTTCACATTTTTGTGTCCAGAGAAATTTGGTGCCCTTACGGAGCAAATTTGTCAGTGGTCGAACTATTTTTGAAAAATTTTGTATGAATTTGCGGTAGTAGTTCGCCAATCCTAGAAAGGACTGCACTTGTCTAACTGTTTTAGAGGTCGGAAATGTTTGGACGCATTCGATTTTACGTTTATCGGGTAAAGCTCCTTTTTCGGAGCAAATATGACCAAGATACACCACTTCTTTTCTAAGGAACTGGCACTTTTCAGGCTGTAGTTTTAAGTTATTTTGCCTAAGACGATCGAATACCTTTTGAAGTTTCGTGTTATGATCCTCTAAATTCTTGCCGTAAATTACGATATCGTCCAGGTAGACGAAACATTCAAGGCCTTGCAGACCTGTGAGTACGTAATTCATAAGACGTTGAAACGTTGAAGGGGCACCTTTTAAACCGAAAGGCATTCTTTGAAACTCATAATGACCATAGTTAGTGCTAAAAGCCGTTTTAGCCCGGTCTTTTGGTTCTACCAATACTTGGTGGTATCCACTCGCTAAATCTAGAGTGGTAAAATACCTTGAGTGCCCTAGTTGGTCTAGTATGTCCTCTATTCGAGGTAATGGAAATGCGTCTCCTATGGTCTTTTCATTGAGCTTCAACGACCACTCGCCACCTTTTGTCTCCTTCTGGTCCTAGTTTCTTAGAGACTACCAAGAGAGGGGAGTTCCACGGACTCTTACTATGTTGTACAATACCATTTTCGAGCATTTCTTTCATCTGGTCATTTATTACTTGCTTATGAGTTTCGGGTAGACGTTACATTTTCTGGTTTATTGGGGCCTGGTCTTGGAGTAGCGGGATTTTATGCGTTATAGCTTTCGTATATGTGAGATAGTCGTTTTTTAAATGAAAAATATCGTGGTAATTATAACAAAGTCTTAAGATGGCTTGGTTTTCTTCATGGTTCAGTGTATCATCTAGCAGCAATTCCTCTCTTAATTGAACAAGTCGTTCCTGTAATTGCTTACTACATGAGTATTCATCCGCTGAATGTGGGCTTTGTACCCTGTGAGTATCATCAGTGGTGTAATGGTTGATTACCAATTCTGTGGTACTTTTCACGTAATTTTTGGTGGTATCATTATTGTTTTTTCGTTGGTTGTGTGCATTGTTTATCGTTTGAATTTGAGGGTTTTCGGTACTTAGTGTTGTACTATCTCTTTTATCGTTTGTATAAGTGACTAATGGGATCATATTGTATTCATCCAATGGAAATAATTTTAGAGTTAATTCTTTTATCGTAACTTCATTCAAATTAGTATTAATTATCCCTATTCGGGCTGTTTTGTTCCCCTTATTTATTAAACTATTTGCCATAAAGACACCTTCAGTTATCTCTTTCGATAAACTTATCATGCTTTTTTGAAATTTCATTTTGACTGGTAAAATACCCTGCATCCGTGCGAGGATGACATATGGTTTTTCTAATGTAATTTGTAAGGTTATTGGTTCATTTTTTTCATTACTTGTAGTAATCTTAGGGCAGATTGATTCCAGTTGTTTACTATCTTGCGTTAACTGGGAGTCTCTGACTTCTTACTTCTCCTTGTGACAGTATTGCTCCAAGTGCATAATTTGATGCGTCTGTTGTAAGAATGAATTTTTTACTGTAATCAGGATACTTCAATATTGGTGGTTCTATTAGTTTATTTTTTAATGTTTCAAAAGCTGTAGCGTATTCCTTAGACCACTCAAATAAAGTATTTTTCTTTAATAGTCCATTCAATGGTCTTGCAATTTCTGCAAAATTAGGAATAAAGCGTCTGTAGTAATTGCAAAATGCTACGAACCTTCTGACTTCATCTGCGTTTTTCGGTATTGGATATTTAAGAATGTGTAAATGTTTATTTGGTTCCGTTTTTACTCCGTTTGATGTTATTTGATGGCCTAAGTATATTACTTCCGTGCTTAGGAATTTGCATTTCTCTGGATTTAGTTTTGAGTTATACTTTTGTAGCCTTTGGAATACTTTTTCCAAGTTACTATTGTGATGTTTCAAACTACATCCATATACTATAATATCATCTACATATAAAAATGCACTTGCGTCTAATGCAGCTAATGCAATGGACAACATTCGTTGAAAACTATTTGTTGAAATTTTCAGTCCAAATAGTAATCTTTTGAACTGAAAATGTCCTGTATTTGTCGAGAATGCTGTTAAATGACGGGATTGTTTTTCGAGCTCAATTTGGTGAAATGAACTGGTCATATCCAAGGTAGAAAAATATCTGGCTCTTCCTAGCATATCTAGCACATCATCTAGTCTTGTTAGTGGAAATCTATCACTCATAATTTTTTTATTGAGTTGTCGAAAATCTACGACTAGTCTCCATTTTTTGTTATCACTAGTGCTTTTTTTGGGTACTATCAAAAGTGGTGAGTTGTACGCACTTATTGATGGTTCTATTATATCCTTTTCTTTCATTTCTTCCACTTGCTTATTTATTTCATCAACTTGTGTTTGTGGTAGACGATAATTTTTAATGTATACCGGGGTTTGATCGCTTAATGTAATCGATTGTTTGTAAAAATTATTAGTTGAGAGTGTTTCATCTTCCAGATGAAAAATATCTTGGTATTTCTTGCATATTTCTAATATGCTTTGCTTTGCTTTATCGTCTAAACCAGTTAGATTTAAACATATTAGCAGTGTATTTGTTCTTGATATATTGCTAGTAATAGTTTTAGCTTGTAAGATGTAGTAATCTTTCAATGGTCTCACTTTTGGACAAAAGTTTTTTATAATTTTTGACTCATTGGATGTATTTAATATTTTAATATGCGCAATTCAATTGCATGGAATTATAGTATTTGCTATATATACTCCATTCATAATTTCTTCATTAAGGACAACACTGTCTTCTTTAAGATTAATTGCTATTGGTTGTAATAGCTCACACCTGGCTGGTATTTCCATAGTTTTGTTGAACTGATTTCTCATTGGTAAAGTGCATTCTTCATCCATAATTGTTAATTGTATCGTAAATGTTTCGTAATCTATTTTTGCTAAAAATTTTATGAGAAAATCACGTCCTATTATTCCATCTGTTACTATTGGTAACTCTGATTTTATCAAATGAAAAGGATGACTTAAACTAGTTCCTTCATAATGCAATTCTAGGTTTGCTTTCCCTAGTGAATTTATTGTTGTTTTAGTGATGCCTGATATTTGACACGGCTCATTTGTGTTTGTGTAGTAGTTTGTTGTTATTTCTGCTTTGCAGATAGAAATATCTGCACCTGTATCTATTAGAAAAGTTAGTTTCCTTTGGGACTTCTTTTCAATCAAAATGACGTAATTTGTTGCATTTTGATTATAATGTAAAATCTTTATGTTTGTTTTCTGCCGGGACTGTAGCTGTTGCTGGTGTCCCTTCGAAAATTTGTATTTCCATAATTTCTCTGATTTCTATTTCGATTATATGACTTATTATTATAATTATTGCTATTATTATAATTATTGTTATTATTATAATTATTGTTATTATTATAATTATTGTTATTATTATAATTATTATTATTATTATAATTATTATTATTATTAAAGGGAACATAATTTCTTTTATTGCCGTAATTATTTCTGTATCTATTGTTGTTATGACTATAATTTGTTTTGAAATGTTGAGTATTATTATTGTAGTTTCGTTTCTGTTTGTTGTTATAGGTATATTGAAAAATTTGTTGCTCATTGTTTATTGGTTTTTCAATCTGCTCAGCTATAATCGTTGCTTCTGCGAAGGTTTTGCATTGTGCTGCAAAAACAGTAGGTTTAAGCGTTGGATTAATTCCATTTTGAAATGTTGTTAACGCTAAGCTATCATTCAACTTTTATATAAACAGCAGTGATGCCGAACTTTTATATAAACAGCCCGAGAAGGCTAAATAAATAAAGGCAAAAATGCCGAATTAAAAAAAATATATAAAAAGAAATTGATTTTAATATAAAAATTTTATTTCAATTAATATTTTATTTATTGCCGATTTTTAGGCAAATTACCTTAAAATGCTGCCGATATAGGCGATCTCAAGGTTTGAATACTAATTAAAAATTGCACAGAAATCTTAATTCTATTTATACTAATATTTACAACAGAAATATTCTTTGTTAAAAGAATATTCCCATAATTTTTAAATCCCAACGGCAAAAGCTTGCCGTTCTCTTTTGGTTAACAAAAGCTATACAAATTATATATATATATATATATGTATATATATATATATATATATATAATACATTTCAATATATCCCTTGTTTAAAAACAATTTTCTTTGTTTCAGCAATTCTTTGCTTTAATCTAAAAGGCGCCAAAAGCTATTCTATATTTCTTTGTTTCAGAAATTCTTTGTTTTAATCTAAAAGGCGGCAAAAGCTATTCAGAATATTAAATTAAGAAATTTGTTGATAAACAAGCTTATAGTGAAATTGTGGTAATATTTACAATGTGGAACTTATATCTAATATTTAAACCTAACTTTATCTAATACTAAAATTAACTTATCTAATGTTTAAACCTTTTCTTTTTTTTTAAAAGGCTTACAATAATTACAATAATTCATTTATAAAACAAAAGAAAATTTAACTAAAAATAAAAAGTAAAAATAAAAATAATATCATGTAATGTAATATGATATTACAACACAAAAAAAAGAGAAAAGAAAAAAAAAGAAAATTTTTATATATTTGAAATTCACTTCAGTCACTTTAGACGCTTTTAAAGATTGACTAATTAATGTTCTTTGGAAACCATCTATTTATAGAAAAAAGGGTAAACGGTACATTTGAGTAAGTTTCTAATTTTTAAGACAAATGTCATAAAAAAAATTGAAATTATTTATCAGAACAACTGTTATTACTAGGCAATAAACAGGTTTTGTGAATCGATCTAATGCTTTTGTTAGTTGGAGTTTGTATAGAGACTACGCGAATTAAATTGTCTGGGCCTGTATGGGTGTTTAAAATTTTTCCTAAGGGCCACTTACCTGGAGGAATATTGTTTTCTTTAAGAATGACCATATCTCCAATTTTGAGATTTCGTTCTTGAGTTTTCCATTTAGACCGATTTTGAAGTTGAACCAGATATTCCTTTTACCATCTTTGCCAAAAATGATGTTTTAGCTGATTCAGAAAGTTCCACCGAGAGATTGGATGTGAATTTATGTTGACTGGTCCCTTAGGATATGTATTTATAGCAGTGCCTATCAAAAAATGCCCTGGAGTAAGTATTTGGTCATCATTAGGGTCTTCAGATAGTCTACACAAGGGTCGTGAATGAAGACAGCCTTCTATTTGAGCTAGTACTGTAGATAATTCTTCAAAATTCAATGAAGTATTCCCAAGTATTCCTTTTAGATGGTATTTTACGGATTTCACTCCCGCTTCCCAGAGTCCACGAAATGAGGGGCTGACGGATGATTGAAATGCCAAGTGATGCCTTTGTTAGCAATCTGTTCAGCGGTATAAAATTTTGCTGTTTTTATGGCAGTTTTTAAATCCTTATCTAAAAGGGTTTTTGCGCCAACAAAATTGGTACCGTTGTCGGAATAAATATCTGTACAAAGACCTCGTCTGCTTATAAATCTTTGAAATGCAGCAAGAAACGCATCGGAACTTAAATCTGATAATGGTTCCAAATGAATTGCCTTTGTAGCCATGCATATGAATAAACATATATATCCTTTATACAGAAGATTCCCCCGATGTTTTGACATTTTGATATTAAGTGGTCCTGCAAAGTCTATACCTGTATGGGAAAAGGGGCGAGAAGGAGTTATGTGACATGCAGGTAGATTTCCCATTAGTTGAGTATTGGGTGTTGGCCTTTGTTTAAAACATATAACACACTGGTGTTTTAAATGTCTTACACTTCTTCTTCCATGCAATAACCAATATTCATTTCGAATAGCATATAGAGTTAATTCTACACCTCCATGAAGAGTTTGGTGATGGAAATGGCGTATAATCAATGATGTTATATGTTTAGAAGACTTAGGCAAAATTATGGGATGTTTTTAGCATAGAAGAGATTGGAATTAGAAATTCTTCCACCAACTCGTAATAGCCCTGTATGATCGCGAAACGGATTTAGCGTGATTAAAGTGCTTTTTGAACTTACAAACTTATTATTTTGAAGATCTCGTATTTCAGATGAATATTCAGACATTTGAGCTAGTTTCAGTATTCGAAATTTTGTTTGTTGAATCTCCTCTGAAGTTAAAAAACCAGTTGTTCGTTCGGAACGCTTTAGTTTAAGATTGTAATAAAATCTTAAAGAGTAAGCTAAAATTCTTATTAAACGGGAAAATATTGAAAATTTAAGAAAAATGTTATCAATAACTTCGGTAGAAAGAAAATTCAAAGTGAGTCTTTTTTGTTCTTCATCGACAGAAGTAGCGTGGATTTTATTGCTCATAATCCATTGAGATTCAGACTTGTTTAGCCATGATGGTCCATGCCACCATAGGGGTAGATTGACTAATGTGGAGGGCTCGATTCCTCGTGAGTTATAATCAGCAGGATTATCTTTAGATCGAACGTGATTCCAGGCTTCTATAGGTATGGATTCTTGTATACTTGCTATACGGTTGGCAACGTATGTTTTATATTTTCTAGGGTCACTTTTAACCCAGGTTAAGGTAATAGTAGAATCTGTCCATGCATAAACTGGAACGTTTTTTAGCTCCATTGAGCTCTAGACGGGGTAACGTGACTGGCTTGGTCGGGGTGACCTTGCTTTTAGCGGTAACAAGGTTTACATGAACTTCCCCACATTCATCTATAACACGTATATAAACAGCCGCAGAGTATGCTTGTATAGAAGCATCAGAAAATTCATGTAGTTGACAATTGGAATAAGATGAAGTTAGATGTATCCATCTCGGAATTTGAAAGTGATTAATATAACCTAACTCAGAGTTGAATTTGTTCCACTCAGTAGCTAAATTTTCGGGAATAGGATCATCCCATGAGCATCCCGATAACCATAACTTTTGCATTAACATCTTTCCAGTTATGACTATTGGTGATATCCAACCTAAAGGATCAAATAGTTTTGCTATGCAGGATAGTATAAATCGTTTTGTAACCGGACCGTTATCAATTTTCGGAGATTGAATAGTAAGAATATCAGTTGATGGATACCATTGGATACCTAATGCTTTGATTGACTCATCATCTGCAAACCTTAATGGAAATTTCTTTTCTCTATCTTCAGGTGAAATATTTTTCAGAAGAGCTTGGTTATTTGCGACCCATTTTTTTAAATTAAATCCAGCCAATTTCAACAGATTGATTAGCTGGGATTGAATTTGTAATGCTTGTTCTAAAGAAGATGCCCCGGTTATTGCATCATCAACATAAAAATCTTTTAGTATAACTGATGATGCTAAGGGATGTGATTCTGCTCCATCTTTGGCTAATTGATGCAAAGATCGGATCGACAAAAAGGGAGATGGCTTGATGCCAAATGTGACAGTATTCAAAACATAGACCTTTATTGGTTTTGAAGGGTGATCTCGCCATATAATTCTTTGATAATTACGATCATTTTTATTTAAATTAATCATTCTGTACATCCTTTCAATATCTGCGGACATAGCATACCGGTGTTTCTCCATTTTAAGATGGTTGAAAACAAATTAGATTGTAGTTTTTGACCATTATGAAGCTGGTCGTTCAGATTTTTGCCATTAGAAGAAATAGTGGAAGCATCGAAAACGATGCGGAGCTTAGTAGCAGTACTGTCCTTAAAGACAGCATGATGCGGTATGTAATAGCACTTATTTGCTGGTACCATTTCAGCTACCTCTTCCATGTGTCCCAATTTTAAATATTCGTCGATGCAAGCCTTATATTCATTATTAAGGGCAGGATCGTGTTGTTAGCACTTTTCTAAACTAAGAAACCTTCCTAGGGCCATGAAGTATGAGTTTCCAAGGTCTGGTTGCTCGTTATTTAGAAAAGGAAGGCGTACTTCAAAACGTCCGTCATCTTGACGCCTGTAGGTGCATTTATAAAATTCTTCGCATTCTTGCTCCGATTTTGTTAATTTTGGTGAGCTAGGTATATTCTCTATTTCCCAAAATCGGCATAAAAGTGTATCTAGACCACCTTCGTTTTGAGGTATTAGATTCGTTGATAATGATATTACTTTTGTTGATGAAGAATTTTCAGTGCTACCAAATAGAATCCAGCCTAGCATGCTGTTTTGAGCTACAGGTGTACCAGCTGGACCCTTGCGGATACCATCTAGGATATTGTTGCCATATGCATCTGCTCCTAATAGTAGGTCAACCTTGCCTGGTTGATGGAAATTGGGATCTGCTAACTTAAGGTTTTGTAAATACGTCAATTTTCGACGGTTGATAATATGCAGTGGCGTGAGATCTATGATAGTTGGAACCACCATTGCTTGAAGATGGATTTTATTAATTGCATAGCAACTAGCAACTGATTAATACAGTAGGCAGAGTTATTTGTACACTAATAAAAAATAATAGAATTACCAATACCAAATAAAGTCAACTATATACTTACTTGTTTGGGTTATGACGTCATATAAAGTTGATTTCATGCTTATGGTTTCGATGTGGTAACACTTTATTAAATGCTACTACACTGCTAAGTTATTAAGAAAATATTTTTTAAAAATAAAATTTTCAAGAAAACTGCTATAATTTGATTTGGTTCCGAACACTGCGCAAAATCAATAAAAAATTTAAAATATGAGAAGGAGCTGCAATTCCGCAAGTACAGACTGTGAAATACCTTGGTATGTAAACGGATAACAAGCGGAACAGATAAAACTCAAGTGTCATCAAATATACTAGGTTGTGGGATATCATCCCCCACTTAACTTGTATAAAAAAGACTGTTCTACGAATCTATCATCAAACCGATATGAATGTATGGAATACAGGTGTGGGGCTGTACGAAACAGTCCAATCGAAACATAATATAAAGATGTCAAAATAAATTTTTGCGTTTGATAACGAAAGCTTATCATTATGTTACCAACTATAAGATTCACTTAAAAATCAAATGGATTAACGAAGTAGTTAAAGAATACGCTGGTGAACACGAAAAACGTTTACTTAACCATACTAATATGGAAGCACTTCAGCTTTTGAACACTGCCAAAGACCAGAAGGCTCAAGGGGACTGAACCAAATGCATCAATGAATAATATTTAAGAAGCTGAACATTGGTACAGCCATCCTGCACAAGTCCTGCTTATATAAGCACAGCTCAACATTAGTAATAAATTAATATAATTAAGATTGTGCTAGCCATATCCCAATGAGGATGTTTTACAAAAAAAAAATACTGTAGATGTTTTGTTCATACTTAATTTATGTCAATTGTGCAGAAACTTCTTTTAAGTGTGGAAGTCAACATTTATTACGTATTTGAAAGCTATTGTACATGGCCTTAAAAAACCGAAAACTTTCTTCTAAGTAATTAATTGACCAGGGCTGGGATTCTGACTTGGTGAAAATTCAGCATGAGAATGAGAAAGTCGGATTTTGACATTTCTTTTCACGCGAGCGATTCTAACTTGCGGTGAGAATTAAAAGAATTATCAAAAACTTCTCACATTACTCACTTTTTAAAATGTGGTGAGTAATGTGAGAAAAGTGAACAAAATTGTTTCAAAATTTAAAAATTAAGTTTTTTAAGTACAAGATTTAGTTAAATTTTGTGAAATGAAATTAAAAAAAATATTAAAAACAAAGTTTGTTTGACTTTTGTTTTTTTAGGTATTATTGTAAAATGTTTTATATTTCCTTATACCCATGTGGAAAATTATACTTAATTGTTATATTTGTATATTGCAGTAATAAAAAGATGGGTAAGGTCAGAAAAAATTCTTAGATTTTAGGATTGTGACTCAAGGATTATTTTTACATTTGTACAATGGAAAATATTCGTTAATATTCCTGTAAGAAATTGTACTTGAGTAATACTTGTACATATATTGCGGTAATAAAAAGATGGATAAAGTTAGAAAAAATTCTTAGATTTTTTTAAACAATTAGATATATTTGGTATAAAAATAGAAAATGTAGATAGAAGCAGAGTACTTGCTTGCTATTCTTGGACAGGAAAGGAACTAGTTGAGGTAAGAACTTTTTTATTAAAATTAAAACATTTTTAATTAATTTTTTATTTTAGATACAATGAGTGAAATTTTAAAAACGAAACGCCCGACGGAGGAGCAAAAAATACATTTGTTAAATTTTTTGGAAGCGAATGTTGATTTTGCGAATGATAGGTGAGTGATTTTTTATTTATTTAATTTTAATCTAATTTTTCTTTTATTTTAAAGGTTCCAATCAATTGACGGAGCAGCCTTAAAAGAAAAAATGTGGTTGGAGCTTAGTTTAGAGCTAAACGCTCTGGGTGGCTGTAATAAAACAAGTGCCCAATGGAGGAAATTTTGGAGAGATTTAAGGTATGTATATACATTAAACATATAATTTGTTCATTAATTTTTTAGGAATTATATTAAAGAAAAAGTGCCTCTATCAGGCAAGAAGCCAGAACTAGCGGCATTAATGGGCCGCGAAGGAAAAAAAGCCTAACGGACCTGGAAAGCAGAGTCGTATCTTTAATGGCACCGCAAACCATGAGATGTCTCAATTTTGGAGCTAGGGGTAAGGATATACAGTCTTTTTTCGAAATTTATTAATAAATTCTTTTTCAGTGGGACTTAACTAACCATGAGGAGTTGCACATTGAATCAGAAGAGCCTGACAGCAGTATACATAGAGGGAGCTCCATTACATCAAGCGGTAGGTGCCGTCGAAAAATTTCGGATAGGGAAGACAACGATTATTTGAAAAATATCGTTTCTTTAGAAGAATCAAAAGTAAATGAAATCCGGGAAATAAAACAAATCATGAAAGACAGGCTAGCTGTAGAGAAGGATAAACTAGAAATCAACAAAGCTAGGTTAAAAGTCGAAGAAGAACTATTGAATTTAAAAAAAAAAAAATACAGCGATATTGTTTTATAAATTATTTATTTAAATAAATATTATTTTGGTAAAAAATCTATTTCTTTTTATTAAAATAAAACAAAATTAGGTAACTGATGCAGATCTCACATTTATGACTTCAATGTTCCATGGCAGTGTTAAAGTATTTGTAAGTTTTTAGATTATTCCGTGGCAATTAAATTCATATTGTGTGATTAATTCAAAAATATTCTATGCTTGTTGTTCCAATATATTATGGTATTCGTTGTAGTTCATGACATCTTTATGGCCTGTGATTGAATTCTTTTTTGCAAAAATGGTTCTATTTCTGCGCACAATTCTAAACACAAGAATTTCGGAAACCGATATATAAATCAATAAAATGGTTACCTGAAGTTGCATCAAAAGGATTTTCTGCATCCCTCAACCTTTTTCTTACTACTTTCATTAATTTGCTAAAATTAAAAAATGGTGTTAAATCTAAGCCAAAAAAATTATTTTACACTTACTTTTGTCTACTCCTTTGACCGAGCATTAAAACTATTGCTGCCGCACTCATTATGTTAAATTGAAATCTAATAATTTCACAACTAATTCTGGACCTCTTAAGTATTTATTTAATTTATAGGGATGAAAATTGTGGAGTTTTATCGCTCTTTTCATAACCTTCAATTTGTAGATTTTGCATGCACAAAATTCGAATAAATTTACACTTAATTTTTTAAAAGTTTTCAAAACAACAAGAGTTTATCTAATTGACATTAATATTTGACACAAATTTCTTCTCGCTCAGCAATTCAGCACTGTTTTTCTCACTCACTACACTTTAAAAAGATAGAATCACACTTTGGTGAATAGTGAGAATAGTGAGAATGAGAATGAAAAGTATAGATGGCAGTGAGGATGAAAAAAAAACTTCTCATTATCACTTCTCACCGAGACAGAATCCCAGCCCTGGGACCGGATTCTGTCTCAGGGAAAAGTAAGAATGATAATGATAAATAGCCATTTTGACGTATTTTATCACTTGAGCAATTCTAAGTTGCCGTGATAATGAAAACTATTGCTAAAAAGTTTTCATTTTGATAAATATTTTATCACCAAAATTTTTTCCATGAAAAAGAAATGATAAATTATTAAAAACGAATAAAAATTTTGAAATCAATATTTGAAATTATGAAAATCAACTAAAATTTGAGAAAAAATTATGTTTTTTATTTAAGTTTTGTTTTAAATTGTTTTTCGTTAGATTATCTTAAAATAATCCTATTTTGCTTTTGGATGGTATTTTTGCTGAATTATCTTGCATGATTTATTTAATTTAACATTTCACAAAAGGTGCAATTATGGGATTAGCAGATTAGGTTAAATATTATTAAAAGTTACATTCTAAAGATTATTTATTAATCCTTCACATTTATTTCAAAATCACATTGCATTCTTAGAATAATTTGCTGTGTTACATGTTTTATTTAAGTAGTTTTTCCTAGAACCATAAATGCTTTTCATATTAAGGCGATCATTATTTTGAATAGTTCTAAGATTTTGAAATTTCCATAAAGTATTTTTACACCCACTCCATAAGCATCTCGCAATCTCCTTCACAATAGCTTAATTACTTTACCGAAATGAAAAATATATTAAAAAAGAGCAAACCAAATTATTCTATACATACCTTTGTCCATACTGTGAATTTCGCCTCACATATATAGCCACCAAACTCATGGTTTCTATTTTTCAAAATTATGAATCCTATGAATTTTCTGTAATATAACGAGAGTTATTGTTTACTATTAGAAAATAAACAACTTACCTTAATATAAAATAAACAACTTACCTTAATTTCAAATGATTTAAATAAATATGTAATACTCTAAATTACTCTAAATTACAAATATTTTTGTCACATTTGACAGCAAGAATTTATCACTCAGCAATTCAGCACTGTTTTTATCACTTAGCAGATTTTATCAAGACAGAATCGCATTTTGGTGAAAAGTGATAATGTTTATGATAATGATAATGATAAATAGCCATTTTGACATATTTTATCACGAGAGTGATTCTAAGTTGCAGTGATAATGAAAACTATTGCCAGAAACTTATCATTTGGTGGATTATTTTATCACTGAAAAAATTATCGTGATAACAAAGTGATAAGTTATGAAAAACGCTAAAAACGCTAAAAATTTAAACAATTGTTAAACAATTTGTAAACAATTGTTACAAAAATGAAAATTAATAAAATTAAATAAATTTGAGAAAAAATTGCCTTTAATTCTTTATTTAAGTTTTGTTTTGAAATATTTTTTCTTTTGATTACAAAAGTTTACAGCATTTTGCATCCACTTTTGGAATTTTTCAATTTTTTCTGAAAACCTCTGCAAGTTTTTTATTTAAGGAAATACATATAAGAATTTAAGGTTTGCATTCTAGTCAAACATTTATTTAATCCAAATTGTTTTTCTTTTATTTTGGATGGTCCATCAAGTTTTATGTTAATAGTTTTAATAGAAACTTAAAAAAAAATTCTTAAAAATGGCTCTTTTTTCAAGCGACTACATATAGTAGAATGACTCCTTTAATTTGCAAACTAGTGTTATGTGCTTATAGAAATTGCAGTTATCAAATTGGGCGATTAGATTAGTTCTTGTTAAAAATTTCACTATAAGGATTGGTAATTTTTGGTACACATTTATTTTAAAATCCTTTTATATTCTTAGAATAATTTGCTGCCTTATCTGTTCTCTTAAAGTAGTAAGGTTAAACTATTTTTGGTGATCACGTGGACTATATATAATTTATGTCAAATTGTAAAAACCTTGAAAATAAGGATAAGCTATTGTCAGTGAACACGTGGAATATATACTTACTCTATATTAAACTGTAAAAACCTGGAAAATAAGGTTTGGTTTATACTAGTGAACACGTGGAACTATTTAGAATGGAAAACGAAAGATTTATAAAATTACATCTTTTTGATGGAACCAATTACAGTAACTGGAAAATTAAGCTTATGGCAATCCTAGATGAATTTAATTTAACCAAGTACACAGAACAAAACTTATCCGATATTCTGAACAAACTCACAGCTGAAAAGGATAAGGGAGAAGCAAAGAGGGAAGAAAAGAAATGTGTTTCTCTTATTGCACATAGAATAGCTGACTCTCATCTGGAATATGTTAAAGGTAAAAACACAGGGAAGGAAATGTTAGACACTTTGGACTCAATTTTTGCAAGAAAAAACATAGCCACTCAGTTATTTGTGAGAAGAGAAATGTTGACCTTAAAATATGACATAACAGACTCAATGCAAAATCATTTACTTGCATACGACAAATTGATATCGGAATTAAGATCAACTGGTGCTGAAATAAATGAAGTTGACTTAGTATGCAACCTGCTTTTAACATTGCCAGAAGCTTATGAACCTTTAGTAACTGCACTGGAAACTATGAATCAGAAGGAGCTCACTATGGAATTCGTTAAAGAAAGATTGCTGGATGAGGCAAATAAGAGAAATAATAAAAATGATACACAACATGCTGATAATCAAAATGTAGCTATGACATCTGCAAAATATACTTGCCACCGTTGTGGAATACCTAGACACAAACGTAAAGATTACCGTGTCAAGTTAAATAGAAAGTCTTGAAATAATCAGCAGAAAACTAGTAACAGTCGCCAAAATGTTAACACTAAACAAGCGGAAATTGCTTTTATTAGTAGCGTTAACAGTAATGATTACAGTAAGAACACTAATTCAATCAAATTTTACCTGGATTCGGGAGCAACTGATCATATGATAAACAGTTAAAGGTTTTTGATTGAAAGGAAAGTTTTAAATATCTCGCAAGAAATCCGAACGGCGAAAAATGGAGCTAAAATTTTCGCAACTGAAATTGGTAAAATTCAAGGCTATTCAAATATAAACGGAAAAATGAAAACTTGTATAAAAGAGAATGTTTTATATGTGAAAGAACTAAACTGTAATCTTTTGTCGATAAAACGACTTGAAGAAAATAGAATCAAAATAATTTTCGAGAAAGGTTTAGTATCAATGTACAAAAATAATAAATTGATTGCACAAGGAAAAACCAACGGAAACTTTTTGAGCTTATTGTTCAGCTTGAAATTTTAATTTTTGTAAAAACAAAAATACCATCAATTTGTTACATTGTCGAATGGGTCATTTGAATAATAATGACATTATGAAACTTTACAAAAGGAATAGGGTAAAGGGAATTGATATTTTTGATAATTGATATTTTAAATCAAGATCAAGCAGTTTTTGTGATTATTGTAGTCTAGGAAAACAAACTAGAACACCTTTTAACATAGCCTTCAAAATAAGATCCAATAGACCACTGGAATTAATCCACAGTGATGTCATAGGGCCGATCACACCAACCTCACATAATGGCCTTAAATATGGGGCATTCTTTTACAAACCGAACAAAATTCGACAAAAATTGTCTGACACATTTTTGATTTGGCTGAATTTTTTTTTACGGTTTTAACAATGAAAAAAAAGATATACGTGTTTGAGGATTTTTTTTTTAAATTTATTTTTGAAAATGGAGGGGTGGAGGGGATAATGTTGAATTGTTATAGGACGGGGTCCTGCTTTCGGGTCCTTCAATGCCTCTTCCAAGGGTATTTATCCTGTTCTTATTGAAGGCAGGATCGCCATGTGATGTTTTGATGCGTACATCTTAATGGATAGCTGTAAGACATTTTAATCTTTAATTAATACTGCCCTAGAAGGCTGAATAGATTGGCAAAAATGCCTAAGTGTAATAATAATATACTTTGAATAATTTTACACTATTTATTTTTTTTATCACTTGCCATTTGAGGCTAATATTTCAAAGTTATATTCACAATAAATAAATTTAATAGAATTACAATTAAAACAGCCAACTTCGGTCACCCTCCTGGTACATTCAAAAAATTTATAAAAACTGATCCCTTCTCTTAAAATAATTTTCTTTATATAATTTAAAAAAAAACTGTTCATTATTTTTAAAACAAACATTCCCACAAGATTTGTATAACTGAAGCTTGCATTCAATAACAAGTAAACAAGATTCAGTTACAAGCTTCAGTTATACGAATCTTGTTGTCTATGGGAAAATATTTATTTCCCATAATGATGTGATCACTCAAGCAAAGTGTGATATTTAATTAGCCCAGACATGGACCATTTCACATTCCATAAATTTTAGTTCCACTTGCGGAAAAGCTATTCTGAACAGTCCTTTTTTTTGACATGCTTAAATACTACGATCTAAAAGTATTTGATATAACCAAATTTATTAAATTATAATTTTTCTTATAATTACTAAAATGAAAGATTAAAATTAATAAAATTAAGAAAAATGAGTTTGGGTATACTACAGGGGGTCAAAGTTTTAAAACTGAAGTCTGGAAAAGAAAGCACAATCATATATAAATTTGTTGCTAATTCAAATTTCAAACTGTTTTGAAAAAAAAATACTTTTAGCTTAAGTAAATTAATTGTAAATAATAATTAAGTAAATATAAAATTTTATCTATGCAAATAACTCTCTTAAAAAACTACTAAAGTAAACAAATTACAAAGAAACAAAAAAGGAATACTTTTTAAGCATTTCAGCAAGTTTGAGGATAAAATTCAAACCAAAAGTTGATATGGATGTATTTTAGGGAATACAAGTTTTTCTTTATTTTCGTCAATCCCCTAGTCTATAAGTTTAACTAAGATTAACAATACTGTCCTAGAATCCCTTTATTTTTCAAGAAAATTATATTTGTTTGCCTGATTTTGACAAAAAAGAAAAACTTTGCCACTTTTAAGAATTTTTATATGTATTAAAAATTTTTTAAGAATTAGAACTGATCTTTATTTAAAATTTCTGGGATTAATTACCAAGCCAAAATATCACCAAAAATTAATTTAAAAACAAATTTTGCACTATCAAAACTTAAATGACATTTCTGACAGATGATCAGCTGACGTCATTAAAATGAAATGACACATGGCCAGTTTATGAAATATTTATAACATGATTAATTATAGTAACGCTTAGTATGCCATATGAAGTTAAGAAGTAGGCTGTGATCCTGATGAAAATGGCTTCCAGCTAATTTTACCGACTTAATCATTTGTGCGACTACCTTAACTTGTGTTTAAATTGCCGTTTAGTTGTCATACATTAGTTTAAGATAACAAGTAATTATTTATACTCGCATAAACTATAATAAACTGTAAATAAATGTAAAACAGTGAAACTGGAATATGGATAACATATGGAATTGGATGTTAAGATAAATCCATGTTATGATAAATCCATGTTAAGATAAATCCATGTTATGTTAAGATAAATCCATGTTAAGATAAGATAAATCCATGTTAAGATAAATCCATGTTAAGATAAATCCATGTTAAGATAAATCCATGTTATGTTAAGATAAATCCATGTTAAGATAAATCCATGTTATGTTAAGATAAATCCATGTTAAGATAAATCCATGTTAAGATAAATCCATGTTATGTTAAGATAAATCCATGTTAAGATAAATCCATGTTATGTTAAGATAAATCCATGTTATGATAAATCCATGTTAAGATAAATCCATGTTAAGATAAATCCATGTCATGTTAAGATAAATCCATGTTAAGATAAATCCATGTTATGATAAATCCATGTTATGTTAAGATAAATCCATGTCATGTTAAGATAAATCCATGTCATGTTAAGATAAATCCATGTTAAGATAAATCCATGTTAAGATAAATCCATGTTATGATAAGATAAATCCATGTTATGTTAAGATAAATCCATGTTAAGATAAATCCATGTCATGTTAAGATAAATCCATGTTATGTTAAGATAAATCCATGTTAAGATAAGATAAATCCATGTTAAGATAAATCCATGTTAAGATAAATCATTGTCATGTTAAGATAAATCCATGTTAAGATAAATCCATGTCATGTTAAGATAAATCCATGTTATGTTAAGATAAATCCATGTTATGTTAAGATAAATCCATGTTATGTTAAGATAAATCCATGTTAAGATAAGATAAATCCATGTTAAGATAAATCCATGTTAAGATAAATCATTGTCATGTTAAGATAAATCCATGTTAAGATAAATCCATGTTAAGATAAATCCATGTCATGTTAAGATAAATCCATGTTAAGATAAATCCATGTTATGTTAAGATAAATCCATGTTATGATAAATCCATGTCATGTTAAGATAAATCCATGTCATGTTAAGATAAATCCATGTTATGTTAAGATAAATCCATGTTATGTTAAGATAAATCCATGTTATGTTAAGATAAATCCATGTTAAGATAAGATAAATCCATGTTAAGATAAATCCATGTTAAGATAAATCCATGTCATGTTAAGATAAATCCATGTTAAGATAAATCCATGTTATGTTAAGATAAATCCATGTTATGATAAATCCATGTCATGTTAAGATAAATCCATGTTATGTTAAGATAAATCCATGTTATGTTAAGATAAATCCATGTTAAGATAAATCCATGTTAAGATAAATCATTGTCATGTTAAGATAAATCCATGTTAAGATAAATCCATGTCATGTTAAGATAAATCCATGTTATGTTAAGATAAATCCATGTTATGTTAAGATAAATCCATGTTATGTTAAGATAAATCCATGTTAAGATAAGATAAATCCATGTTAAGATAAATCCATGTTAAGATAAATCCATGTCATGTTAAGATAAATCCATGTTAAGATAAATCCATGTTATGATAAATCCATGTTATGTTAAGATAAATCCATGTCATGTTAAGATAAATCCATGTTAAGATAAATCCATGTTAAGATAAATCATTGTTATGTTAAGATAAATCCATGTTATGATAAATCCATGTCATGTTAAGATAAATCCATGTTATGTTAAGATAAATCCATGTTATGTTAAGATAAATCCATGTTAAGATAAATCCATGTTAAGATAAATCATTGTCATGTTAAGATAAATCCATGTTAAGATAAGATAAATCCATGTTAAGATAAATCCATGTTAAGATAAATCCATGTTATGTTAAGATAAATCCATGTTAAGATAAATCCATGTTATGTTAAGATAAATCCATGTTATGATAAATCCATGTTAAGATAAATCCATGTTATGTTAAGATAAATCCATGTTAAGATAAATCCATGTTATGATAAATCCATGTCATGTTAAGATAAATCCATGTTATGTTAAGATAAATCCATGTTATGTTAAGATAAATCCATGTTAAGATAAATCCATGTTAAGATAAATCATTGTCATGTTAAGATAAATCCATGTTAAGATAAGATAAATCCATGTTAAGATAAATCCATGTTAAGATAAATCCATGTTATGTTAAGATAAATCCATGTTAAGATAAATCCATGTTATGTTAAGATAAATCCATGTTAAGATAAGATAAATCCATGTTAAGATAAATCCATGTTAAGATAAATCCATGTTATGTTAAGATAAATCCATGTTAAGATAAATCCATGTTATGTTAAGATAAATCCATGTTATGATAAATCCATGTCATGTTAAGATAAATCCATGTTAAGATAAATCCATGTTAAGATAAATCCATGTTATGTTAAGATAAATCCATGTTAAGATAAATCCATGTTAAGATAAATCATTGTCATGTTAAGATAAATCCATGTTAAGATAAATCCATGTCATGTTAAGATAAATCCATGTTATGTTAAGATAAATCCATGTTATGTTAAGATAAATCCATGTTAAGATAAATCCATGTTATGTTAAGATAAATCCATGTTAAGATAAGATAAATCCATGTTAAGATAAATCCATGTTAAGATAAATCCATGTTATGTTAAGATAAATCCATGTTAAGATAAATCCATGTTAAGATAAATCCATGTTATGTTAAGATAAATCCATGTTAAGATAAGATAAATCCATGTTAAGATAAATCCATGTTAAGATAAATCCATGTTAAGATAAATCCATGTTAAGATAAATCCATGTTATGTTAAGATAAATCCATGTTATGTTAAGATAAATCCATGTTATGTTAAGATAAATCCATGTTAAGATAAGATAAATCCATGTTAAGATAAATCCATGTTAAGATAAATCCATGTTATGTTAAGATAAATCCATGTTAAGATAAATCCATGTTATGTTAAGATAAATCCATGTTATGATAAATCCATGTCATGTTAAGATAAATCCATGTTATGTTAAGATAAATCCATGTTATGTTAAGATAAATCCATGTTAAGATAAATCCATGTTAAGATATATCATTGTCATGTTAAGATAAATCCATGTTAAGATAAATCCATGTTAAGATAAGATAAATCCATGTTAAGATAAATCCATGTTAAGATAAATCCATGTTATGTTAAGATAAATCCATGTTAAGATAAATCCATGTTATGTTAAGATAAATCCATATTATGATAAATCCATGTTAAGATAAATCCATGTTATGTTAAGATAAATCCATGTTAAGATAAATCCATGTTATGTTAAGATAAATCCATGTTATGATAAATCCATGTTAAGATAAATCCATGTTATGTTAAGATAAATCCATGTTAAGATAAGATAAATCCATGTTAAGATAAATCCATGTTAAGATAAATCCATGTTATGTTAAGATAAATCCATGTTAAGATAAATCCATGTTATGTTAAGATAAATCCATGTTATGATAAATCCATGTCATGTTAAGATAAATCCATGTTATGTTAAGATAAATCCATGTTATGTTAAGATAAATCCATGTTAAGATAAATCCATGTTAAGATAAATCATTGTCATGTTAAGATAAATCCATGTTAAGATAAATCCATGTCATGTTAAGATAAATCCATGTTATGTTAAGATAAATCCATGTTATGTTAAGATAAATCCATGTTATGTTAAGATAAATCCATGTTAAGATAAGATAAATCCATGTTAAGATAAATCCATGTTATGTTAAGATAAATCCATGTTATGTTAAGATAAATCCATGTTAAGATAAATCCATGTTAAGATAAATCCATGTTATGTTAAGATAAATCCATGTTAAGATAAATCCATGTTATGTTAAGATAAATCCATGTTATGATAAATCCATGTTAAGATAAATCCATGTTATGTTAAGATAAATCCATGTTAAGATAAGATAAATCCATGTTAAGATAAATCCATGTTAAGATAAATCCATGTTATGTTAAGATAAATCCATGTTAAGATAAATCCATGTTATGTTAAGATAAATCCATGTTATGATAAATCCATGTCATGTTAAGATAAATCCATGTTATGTTAAGATAAATCCATGTTATGATAAGATAAATCCATGTTAAGATAAATCCATGTTAAGATAAATCATTGTCATGTTAAGATAAATCCATGTTAAGATAAATCCATGTCATGTTAAGATAAATCCATGTTATGTTAAGATAAATCCATGTTATGTTAAGATAAATCCATGTTAAGATAAGATAAATCCATGTTAAGATAAATCCATGTTAAGATAAATCCATGTTATGTTAAGATAAATCCATGTTAAGATAAGATAAATCCATGTTAAGATAAATCCATGTTAAGATAAATCCATGTTAAGATAAGATAAATCCATGTTATGATAAATCCATGTTAAGATAAATCCATGTTAAGATAAGATAAATCCATGTTATGTTAAGATAAATCCATGTTATGTTAAGATAAATCCATGTTATGTTAAGATAAATCCATGTTATGATAAATCCATGTTATGTTAAGATAAATCCATGTTATGATAAATCCATGTTATGTTAAGATAAATCCATGTTATGTTAAGATAAATCCATGATATGATAAGATAAATCCATGTTATGATAAGATAAATCCATGTTGAGATAAATCCATGTTAAGATAAATCCATGTTAAGATAAGATAAATCCATGTTATGTTAAGATAAATCCATGTTATGTTAAGATAAATCCATGTTATGATAAGATAAATCCATGTTAAGATAAATCCATGTTAAGATAACCCACCCACCAAATCCAACCACGTTCTTTCCATAGACCTCTACGATGAGAAGTTGGGAGTGAGATGAAACAAACTTCTTCTAAAGCTCCACAAGTTGTGAGCAAGTCGCATCGTCTTGGCCTAGCCGAGAACAAGATTCCAGGATTAAATTCACAAGTTGCTTCCCTTCAAAATTCATCTATCTCGTCCCCCTCCAGCCTTTGAATGAATACCGCAGGACAGGAGGCCTAGCCTCATGCCTGTTCAAGGAGTTCATCCAAAGGCTTTTCTCTCAAAGAGAGACCTGACTCACTACAGTCAGACTTAGCAAAAGATGCTCTATGGTTGTTTAGAACTGTCAGACTGAAATTTAAAAAACAAGATTCGAAGGTCTCAACAACCCAGAGGGGTCAAGGGTGCGTGAAGCATATTTAAAGTGCAACTAAGTTACTACAAAAGGGAGATCATTACATTACACCCCGGATCTAAACAAATCCTCCATTGATATGTTTTACCATATCAACTTCGGGTAAGCCGATCGTTGGGTGCCATGTTACGTGACCATAAGTTTTTATGCAGGGGTCCATACCCCTGAAGACCAAACATAGGCACGATTTGCCAGGTGTCTTGCGTGTGGCAGTCGTAGCGAGCTTGCTATCCTCGGCTATAGCGGTAGAATTAAAGGGGTGGTTCTTACCACTGACACACTGGGCTGAATCTTGCTACTAAAAGGAGAAATTTCTAAGAAAAGAGCGCTTGGCTCGAATAAAAGGGGTTAAGGCCGCAGAAAGAGAAAACAAAATAACTAAATGATTGAAAAATAAGGAATTTGAGACAAAGGAGTTAGGCCCCTTTGCTCGTCCATCCTATGAGGGGGCCGGCTGACCTGAAACAAAAAAAAATTTAAGGGAAAAGGGGATTAGGACATCTTAATAAAAAAATTTCTTATTTAAACATGATTATGATATTTATTAAATTCATACAAAAATTAATATTTATATGTATACATATGTATGGTTATCATACCGAACTTAGCTAATATTAAAGTCTAATGAATTTCAAAAGAAAATTGTACTTAACCCAAAACATGGAGAAAACCACAGACTAGTTTTTTCCTTTTTACAATAACTAATTATAATAAGAATAACAAAAACTCATTAATTAAAGTTACCAAATAGAGAATATCTTACGTATTTAATTTTCTTATATATACATAAATATGTACAAACCTAAGATATAGCGAAAGAAAAGCAATCAAATCCAAATAGGTGCTAATATTAGTTATTTCTCAAATATATATAGATAAAACTGAAGTGAAATATGATATAAAGGCCTAAATACGCAAATTAAAATAAATTAAATCTAATTAATATATTTTACCTATATATGAGAAGTAACAATTATTTTAATTCCAAATACTCATTGTTATTTCTCAAATATGATGTTCCTTATTTATTATAAGGATAACACCAAAATTCTTAAATTCATTCAAAAAAAAAAATCTAAAACTAACATCTAACCATAATTCCAAGAAAAAATTTTTTCGACTCTTCAACATGTCGAATAGACAATCCACTACTATTTACAGCCTCTAGTTGTTCATGGGACGCGGGGGGCCTGTTATAGTCCGCTCCCGTACATGGTTTCCCGGAGTACACTTCGGGTAGCAATGCTTAGTCACACCATCTAAACCGCAGGAAAAGCAGAATTTATGTTTTACCTCTTCTGGACAATCCATGAAACCATGTCCAGGCTGCCGACAATTCCAGCATAGCCACGATCTTCTGTTGCTGTTCACTCCTTCATGCTCCCTTATATTATAGGCCTCAATTGTCACGGGATACCTGTCTCTTCCTGAAGCTCCCTGTAATTCGTGTATGGTCTTTTTAATTGGCGTCAGAAAGGTTGGTCCGTCCCGCTGTTCTATGGTGAGACATCTTTGCCTCACTTCCCCTATGGTCGTCATATGCGTAATATCGAGTTGATGGGTTGATCGTCTCAAGGCACGGTAAATAATTTTAATGAAGTCCAACTCATTTCCTGGCGGATGCCCATCACTCTTTCAAAATAGTGGTTTACAGGCTCCCTCTCCTTTTGTTTATGTGTCGTCAATTCAATTAGTCTATCGGAGTCGGTGGCGAATGAACCAAACATCTCTAACATTGCCTCCTTTAGTCCTAACCAGTTGCAGGTAGTTTCTCTCCCAATGAAATCCAATGAAATCCATCTCAGGGCTCATAATTGTTCTGCAAGGACTCAAAATGCCTCAGGAACTCTTCTGCTGTTTTTCCCCCCTCGGTCCCATTGTACCTTAGTCTCCATTTATCAAGGCCAGGAGGATGCCTGGGCTGGCTTTGATAGTTTTGAAATCTTTGGTTATAAGTCTGACTATTCCTTGGGTCCACGTTCAAGAGAACCACCTCCGTCCTTGGTGAGGGAAGGGTTGGACCAGTAGTCTGACTGTTGAGCAGCACCTCAAAATTTTGGAACATTCGTTCCATGGAAGACTCCATTCGTTGCTGGAGCCTAGTGTTCATCATTTCAACTCTATCTATTAATCGATTTTCCAGTTCTTCTTCTTTCCATTTGGCTTCTGATTCCAGCTTAAGCTGTGAATCGCTAGTGGTTTTCGTTAGTTTGCTGGATTCTAAAGGTATCAGAGAATCTTGTGCGGCGGGTTTCGAACTTGATGGTGTTTCACCATCTGCTGGTGTATTACGAGTTGACATATTACGAATGCGGGGTTTGTTTTTTTCCCCTTTTGGACTGTGTTCTACTGGCTTGTTTGACATAATATCATGAATATGTTAAGATGGAAATTAAAAGGGTACTTAAAATGGGATTAGGGTAACTCTAAGTGAGTGGGCATAGTGCTCACTGTACGTCAGCCAGTCCAGTCACAAGATGTGAACGTGGATTATTGCGTGGTTACGCCGGTTGAGCTCCATTATATGGGTAAAGGAAACAGACGAAATAAAGCAATTGCCGTTTAGGCCGGTTGGTTGGCACTTAAGTGCAAGGAGCTCAGGGTTGTTGAGTGGTAAACATAAAAAGAAGACTTAAAAGAGTCAAGTGGCTGAAGTGTAGGCCGAAACCCCACTAAGCTGATCCACATCAGGACAAGCCACATTGTCTTGGCATAGCCAAGAACAAAGATTCCAGGATTAAATCCTTCGGCTTCGCAACTCAATGCGTCCCAAACCCACGTTCTTTCCATAGACCTCTACGATGAGAAGTTGGGAGTGAGATGAAACAAACTTCTTCTAAAGCTCCACAAGTTGTGACCAAGTCGCATCGTCTTGGCCTAGCCGAGAACAAGATTCCAGGATTAAATTCACAAGTTGCTTCCCTTCAAAATTCATCTATCTCGTCCCCCTCCAGCCTTTGAATGAATACCGCAGGACAGGAGGCCTAGCCTCATGCCTGTTCAAGGAGTTCATCCAAAGGCCTTTCTCTCAAAGAGAGACCTGACTCACTACAGTCAGACTTAGCAAAAGATGCTCTATGTTTGTTTAGAACTGTCAGACTGAAATTTAAAAAACAAGATTCGAAGGTCTCAACAACCCAGAGGGGTCAAGGGTGCGTGAAGCATATTTAAAGTGCAACTAAGTTACTACAAAAGGGAGATCATTACATTACACCCCGGATCTAAACAAATCCTCCATTGATATGTTTTACCATATCAACTTCGGGTAAGCCGATCGTTGGGTGCCATGTTACGTGACCATAAGTTTTTATGCAGGGGTCCATACCCCTGAAGACCAAACATAGGCACGATTTGCCAGGTGTCTTGCGTGTGGCAGTCGTAGCGAGCTTGCTATCCTCGGCTATAGCGGTAGAATTAAAGGGGTGGTTCTTACCACTGACACACTGGGCTGAATCTTGCTACTAAAAGGAGAAATTTCTAAGAAAAGAGCGCTTGGCTCGAATAAAAGGGGTTAAGGCCGCAGAAAGAGAAAACAAAATAACTAAATGATTGAAAAATAAGGAATTTGAGACAAAGGAGTTAGGCCCCTTTGCTCGTCCATCCTATGACGGGGCCGGCTGACCTGAAACAAAAAAAAAATTTAAGGGAAAAGGGGATTAGGACATCTTAATAAAAAAATTTCTTATTCAAACATGATTATGATATTTATTAAATTCATACAAAAATTAATATTTATATGTATACATATGTATGGTTATCATACCGAACTTAGCTAATATTAAAGTCTAATGAATTTCAAAAGAAAATTGTACTTAACCCAAAACATGGAGAAAACCACAGACTAGTTTTTTCCTTTTTACAATAACTAATTATAATAAGAATAACAAAAACTCATTAATTAAAGTTACCAAATAGAGAATATCTTACGTATTTAATTTTCTTATATATACATAAATATGTACAAACCTAAGATATAGCGAAAGAAAAGCAATCAAATCCAAATAGGTGCTAATATTAGTTAAAAAAAAACAATCTAATTAGTTAATATGAAGGTATATGTAATAAAAATTTTTTCTTTTTCACAACCTAATCAAAACTACAAAAACACTTTTGACTCCAGGTTTGTTGGGCCCAGCAATCTGGTTTCCTACAGGAAGAAACTTAATTTATTTACAGTTATGTACTACCTTTAATTTCCCTTTCTTTCTTTTTTTTTTTCTTCTACAAAACTTAATCCCTTATATAATATACAACCCTTTTATAATATGATAATTTCACATATAAAAAAAATCAATTACTACTTAAAATACTTCTCTTGCTCAGTAAGTTCTGGATTCACTATTTCGCTCCCTCCTTTTGATTTGTATTGTTGCCAAAGAAAAGGTTCAAGACTAGGTTATTCAAAAAAGATAAAACCAGCTTTCGAATTCCTTCACAAACCTCAAGGTGCCACAATTTTTCCTAAATGTGGGTATTTTACTCTGGTTTGGAAAGTCTGAAGATGATTTATTTAAGATACACCTCAAAACTTAACACTTGCTGTTGTCTTTTTTTTTTTGCTCAGAAAGGTACTTTCACAGGTAAGTTTATTTTTCTATATTAATAAATAAGTAAATAAATTTATACTAGGAATAAATTTACTACTACTACATAATTGGCCAAAAAAAACTGTTGGTATACATATATTGTCTCCCAGTCAAGATACACTTGAACTTTAGTTAATAAAAAAAATACACCACTCCAATTGCAAAAAAAAATTTATTGCATTTTAATCATGTGTACACCGCATTACTTGCGTTTTTTTTTGTATTTTTCACCTTTCACTCACTCATGCTTATTCCTTACTAAAACTGTTTTATTATAAAATTATAATATGTTTTTTTTTTCATCCTGATTTAAGCCAAATTAAAATTAAAACAAAACTTTCAAAAAAGTGGCAAAGCTCTGCTTTATTTTAAGTTCTGACGCCGACTGCTTGAAACCACGCTACAACTTTTTTCTCCACTCTGTCAACGGGAGAAGATAGCAGTCCCGTTGGCAAAATTCAAAATTTATCGCAAACAAGTGGTCAAGCTACTTTAGCTTGGCCTCTTGTTTACAGAGAAACAAAAATTTTAATTTTCTGACCCGTTAAAAATCAGGTAGCCTTCCTTCCCGTTTCTCTCCAAAATGGGGGGGTAGGATAGCTGGAGGGCCAATTAAATTTAATACAAATATTTATGAAGATGGTCCGGCAGATCGACGTGTGGCTCGACCCACGCCCTGAGGTTAAGAGTCTCGTGTTCTATCGCCTGAGCTTACTTGTAAATTTAAAAAATTCATAGATAAAAAGGACCTAAAAACCAATCTAAATAAAATAAAAAAAAATATAATAAAACTAAATACTATTAAAAGAACCTATCAAATTTTACACAAAAATTTAAATATATATAAATATATATAGATAAAACTGAAGTGAAATATGATATAAAGGCCTAAATACGCAAATTCAAATAAATTAAATCTAATTAATATATTTTACCTATATATGAGAAGTAACAATTATTTTAATTCCATATACTCATTGTTATTTCTCAAATATGATGTTCCTTATTTATTATAAGGATAACACCAAAATTTTTAAATTCATTCAAAAAAAAAAATCTAAAACTAACATCTAACCATAATTCCAAGAAAAAATTTTTTCGACTCTTCAACATGTCGAATAGACAATCCACTACTATTTACGGCCTCTAGTTGTTCATGGGACGTGGGGGACCTGTTATAGTCCGCTCCCGTACATGGTCTCCCGGAGTACACTTCGGGCAGCAAGGCTTAGTCACCCCATCTAAACCGCAGGAAAAGCAGAATTTATGATTTACCTCTTCTGGACAATCCATGAAACCATGTCCAGGCTGCCGACAATTCCAGCATAGCCACGATCTTCTGTTGCTGTTCACTCCTTCATGCTCCCTTATATTATAGGCCTCAATTGTCACGGGATACCTGTCTCTTCCTGAAGCTCCCTGTAATTCGTGTATGGTCTTTTTAATTGGCGTCAGAAAGGTTGGTCCGTCCCGCTGTTCTATGGTGAGACATCTTTGCCTCACTTCCCCTATGGTCGTCATATGCGTAATATCGAGTTGATGGGTTGATCGTCTCAAGGCACGGTAAATAATTTTAATGAAGTCCAACTCATTTCCTGGCGGATGCCCATCACTCTTTCAAAATAGTGGTTTACAGGCTCCCTCTCCTTTTGTTTATGTGTCGTCAATTCAATTAATCTATCGGAGTCGGTGGCGAATGAACCAAACATCTCTAACATTGCCTCCTTTAGTCCTAACCAGTTGCAGGTAGTTTCTCTCCCAATGAAATCCAATGAAATCCATCTCAGGGCTCATAATTGTTCTGCAAGGACTCAAAATGCCTCAGGAACTCTTCTGCTGTTTTTCCCCCCTCGGTCCCATTGTACCTTAGTCTCCATTTATCAAGGCCAGGAGGATGCCTGGGCTGGCTTTGATAGTCTTGAAATCTTTGGTTATAAGTCTGACTATTCCTTGGGTCCACGTTCAAGAGAACCACCTCCGTCCTTGGTGAGGGAAGGGTTGGACCAGTAGTCTGACTGTTGAGCAGCACCTCAAAATTTTGGAACATTCGTTCCATGGAAGACTCCATTCGTTGCTGGAGCCTAGTGTTCATCATTTCAACTCTATCTATTAATCGATTTTCCAGTTCTTCTTCTTTCCACTTGGCTTCTGATTCCAGCTTAAGCTGTGAATCGCTAGTGGTTTTCGTTAGTTTGTTGGATTCTAAAGGTATCAGAGAATCTTGTGCGGCGGGTTTCGAAGTTTATGGTGTTTCACCATCTGCTGGTGTATTACGAGTTGACATATTACGAATGGGGGGTTTGTTTTTTTCCCCTTTTGGACTGTGCTCTACTGACTTGTTTGACATAATATCATGAATATGTTAAGATGGAAATTAAAAGGGTACTTAAAATGGGATTAGGGTAACTCTAAGTGAGTGGGCATACTGCTCACTGTACGTCAGCCAGTCCAGTCACAAGATGTGAACGTGGATTATTGCGTGGTTACGCCGGTTGAGCTCCATTATATGGGTAAAGGAAACAGACGAAATAAAGCAATTGCCGTTTAGGCCGGTTGGTTGGCACTTAAGTGCAAGGAGCTCAGGGTTGTTGAGTGGTAAACATAAAAAGAAGACTTAAAAGAGTCAAGTGGCTGAAGTGTAGGCCGAAACCCCACTAAGCTGATCCACATCAGGACAAGCCACATTGTCTTGGCATAGCCAAGAACAAAGATTCCAGGATTAAATCCTTCGGCATCGCAACTCAATGCGTCCCAAACCCACGTTCTTTCCATAGACCTCTACGATGAGAAGTTGGGAGTGAGATGAAACAAACTTCTTCTAAAGCTCCACAAGTTGTGAACAAGTCGCATCGTCTTGGCCTAGCCGAGAACAAGATTCCAGGATTAAATTCACAAGTTGCTTCCCTTCAAAATTCATCTATCTCGTCCCCCTCCAGCCTTTGAATGAATACCGCAGGACAGGAGGCCTAGCCTCATGCCTGTTCAAGGAGTTCATCCAAAGGCCTTTCTCTCAAAGAGAGACCTGACTCACTACAGTCAGACTTAGCAAAAGATGCTCTATGTTTGTTTAGAACTGTCAGACTGAAATTTAAAAAACAAGATTCGAAGGTCTCAACAACCCAGAGGGGTCAAGGGTGCGTGAAGCATATTTAAAGTGCAACTAAGTTACTACAAAAGGGAGATCATTACATTACACCCCGGATCTAAACAAATCCTCCATTGATATGTTTTACCATATCAACTTCGGGTAAGCCGATCGTTGGGTGCCATGTTACGTGACCATAAGTTTTTATGCAGGGGTCCATACCCCTGAAGACCAAACATAGGCACGATTTGCCAGGTGTCTTGCGTGTGGCAGTCGTAGCGAGCTTGCTATCCTCGGCTATAGCGGTAGAATTAAAGGGGTGGTTCTTACCACTGACACACTGGGCTGAATCTTGCTACTAAAAGGAGAAATTTCTAAGAAAAGAGCGCTTGGCTCGAATAAAAGGGGTTAAGGCCGCAGAAAGAGAAAACAAAATAACTAAATGATTGAAAAATAAGGAATTTGAGACAAAGGAGTTAGGGCCCTTTGCTCGTCCATCCTATGACGGGGCCGGCTGACCTGAAACAAAAAAAAAATTTAAGGGAAAAGGGGATTAGGACATCTTAATAAAAAAATTTCTTATTCAAACATGATTATGATATTTATTAAATTCATACAAAAATTAATATTTATATGTATACATATGTATGGTTATCATACCGAACTTAGCTAATATTAAAGTCTAATGAATTTCAAAAGAAAATTGTACTTAACCCAAAACATGGAGAAAACCACAGACTAGTTTTTTCCTTTTTACAATAACTAATTATAATAAGAATAACAAAAACTCTATTAATTAAAGTTACCAAATAGAGAATATCTTACGTATTTAATTTTCTTATATATACATAAATATGTACAAACCTAAGATATAGCGAAAGAAAAGCAATCAAATCCAAATAGGTGCTAATATTAGTTAAAAAAAAACAATCTAATTAGTTAATATGAAGGTATATGTAATAAAAATTTTTTCTTTTTCACAACCTAATCAAAACTACAAAAACACTTTTGACTCCAGGTTTGTTGGGCCCAGCAATCTGGTTTCCTACAGGAAGAAACTTAATTTATTTACAGTTATGTACTACCTTTAATTTCCCTTTCTTTCTTTTTTTTTTTCTTCTACAAAACTTAATCCCTTATATAATATACAACCCTTTTATAATATGATAATTTCACATATAAAAAAAATCAATTACTACTTAAAATACTTCTCTTGCTCAGTAAGTTCTGGATTCACTATTTCGCTCCCTCCTTTTGATTTGTATTGTTGCCAAAGAAAAGGTTCAAGACTAGGTTATTCAAAAAAGATAAAACCAGCTTTTGAATTCCTTCACAAACCTCAAGGTGCCACAATTTTTCCTAAATGTGGGTATTTTACTCTGGTTTGGAAAGTCTGAAGATGATTTATTTAAGATACACCTCAAAACTTAACACTTGCTGTTGTCTTTTTTTTTTGCTCAGAAAGGTACTTTCACAGGTAAGTTTATTTTTCTATATTAATAAATAAGTAAATAAATTTATACTAGGAATAAATTTACTACTACTACATAATTGGCCAAAAAAAAACTGTTGGTATACATATATTGTCTCCCAGTCAAGATACACTTGAACTTTAGTTAATAAAAAAAATACACCACTCCAATTGCAAAAAAAAATTTATTGCATTTTTATCATGTGTACACCGCATTACTTGCGTTTTTTTTTTTGTATTTTTCACCTTTCACTCACTCATGCTTATTCCTTACTAAAACTGTTTTATTATAAAATTATAATATGTTTTTTTTTTCATCCTGATTTAAGCCAAATTAAAATTAAAACAAAACTTTCAAAAAAGTGGCAAAGCTCTGCTTTATTTTAAGTTCTGACGCCGACTGCTTGAAACCACGCTACAACTTTTTTCTCCACTCTGTCAACGGGAGAAGATAGCAGTCCCGTTGGCAAAATTCAAAATTTATCGCAAACAAGTGGTCAAGCTACTTTAGCTTGGCCTCTTGTTTACAGAGAAACAAAAATTTTAATTTTCTGACCCGTTAAAAATCAGGTAGCCTTCCTTCCCGTTTCTCTCCAAAATGGGGGGGTAGGATAGCTGGAGGGCCAATTAAATTTTATACCAAATATTTATGAAGATGGTCCGGCAGATCGACGTGTGGCTCGACCCACGCCCTGAGGTTAAGAGTCTCGTGTTCTATCGCCTGAGCTTACTTGTAAATTTAAAAATTCATAGATAAAAAGGACCTAAAAACCAATCTAAATAAAATAAAAAAAAATATAATAAAACTAAATACTATTAAAAGAACCTATCAAATTTTACACAAAAATTTAAATATATATAAATATATATAGATAAAACTGAAGTGAAATATGATATAAAGGCCTAAATACGCAAATTCAAATAAATTAAATCTAATTAATATATTTTACCTATATATGAGAAGTAACAATTATTTTAATTCCATATACTCATTGTTATTTCTCAAATATGATGTTCCTTATTTATTATAAGGATAACACCAAAATTTTTAAATTCATTCAAAAAAAAAAATCTAAAACTAACATCTAACCATAATTCCAAGAAAAAATTTTTTCGACTCTTCAACATGTCGAATAGACAATCCACTACTATTTACGGCCTTTAGTTGTTCATGGGACGTGGGGGACCTGTTATAGTCCGCTCCCGTACATGGTCTCCCGGAGTACACTTCGGGCAGCAAGGCTTAGTCACCCCATCTAAACCGCAGGAAAAGCAGAATTTATGATTTACCTCTTCTGGACAATCCATGAAACCATGTCCAGGCTGCCGACAATTCCAGCATAGCCACGATCTTCTGTTGCTGTTCACTCCTTCATGCTCCCTTATATTATAGGCCTCAATTGTCACGGGATACCTGTCTCTTCCTGAAGCTCCCTGTAATTCGTGTATGGTCTTTTTAATTGGCGTCAGAAAGGTTGGTCCGTCCCGCTGTTCTATGGTGAGACATCTTTGCCTCACTTCCCCTATGGTCGTCATATGCGTAATATCGAGTTGATGGGTTGATCGTCTCAAGGCACGGTAAATAATTTTAATGAAGTCCAACTCATTTCCTGGCGGATGCCCATCACTCTTTCAAAATAGTGGTTTACAGGCTCCCTCTCCTTTTGTTTATGTGTCGTCAATTCAATTAATCTATCGGAGTCGGTGGCGAATGAACCAAACATCTCTAACATTGCCTCCTTTAGTCCTAACCAGTTGCAGGTAGTTTCTCTCCCAATGAAATCCAATGAAATCCATCTCAGGGCTCATAATTGTTCTGCAAGGACTCAAAATGCCTCAGGAACTCTTCTGCTGTTTTTCCCCCCTCGGTCCCATTGTACCTTAGTCTCCATTTATCAAGGCCAGGAGGATGCCTGGGCTGGCTTTGATAGTCTTGAAATCTTTGGTTATAAGTCTGACTATTCCTTGGGTCCACGTTCAAGAGAACCACCTCCGTCCTTGGTGAGGGAAGGGTTGGACCAGTAGTCTGACTGTTGAGCAGCACCTCAAAATTTTGGAACATTCGTTCCATGGAAGACTCCATTCGTTGCTGGAGCCTAGTGTTCATCATTTCAACTCTATCTATTAATCGATTTTCCAGTTCTTCTTCTTTCCACTTGGCTTCTGATTCCAGCTTAAGCTGTGATTCGCTAGTGGTTTTCGTTAGTTTGTTGGATTCTAAAGGTATCAGAGAATCTTGTGCGGCGGGCTTCGAAGTTTATGGTGTTTCACCATCTGCTGGTGTATTACGAGTTGACATATTACGAATGGGGGGTTTGTTTTTTTCCCCTTTTGGACTGTGCTCTACTGACTTGTTTGACATAATATCATGAATATGTTAAGATGGAAATTAAAAGGGTACTTAAAATGGGATTAGGGTAACTCTAAGTGAGTGGGCATACTGCTCACTGTACGTCAGCCAGTCCAGTCACAAGATGTGAACGTGGATTATTGCGTGGTTACGCCGGTTGAGCTCCATTATATGGGTAAAGGAAACAGACGAAATAAAGCAATTGCCGTTTAGGCCAGTTGGTTGGCACTTAAGTGCAAGGAGCTCAGGGTTGTTGAGTGGTAAACATAAAAAGAAGACTTAAAAGAGTCAAGTGGCTGAAGTGTAGGCCGAAACCCCACTAAGCTGATCCACATCAGGACAAGCCACATTGTCTTGGCATAGCCAAGAACAAAGATTCCAGGATTAAATCCTTCGGCATCGCAACTCAATGCGTCCCAAACCCACGTTCTTTCCATAGACCTCTACGATGAGAAGTTGGGAGTGAGATGAAACAAACTTCTTCTAAAGCTCCACAAGTTGTGAACAAGTCGCATCGTCTTGGCCTAGCCGAGAACAAGATTCCAGGATTAAATTCACAAGTTGCTTCCCTTCAAAATTCATCTATCTCGTCCCCCTCCAGCCTTTGAATGAATACCGCAGGACAGGAGGCCTAGCCTCATGCCTGTTCAAGGAGTTCATCCAAAGGCCTTTCTCTCAAAGAGAGACCTGACTCACTACAGTCAGACTTAGCAAAAGATGCTCTATGTTTGTTTAGAACTGTCAGACTGAAATTTAAAAAACAAGATTCGAAGGTCTCAACAACCCAGAGGGGTCAAGGGTGCGTGAAGCATATTTAAAGTGCAACTAAGTTACTACAAAAGGGAGATCATTACATTACACCCCGGATCTAAACAAATCCTCCATTGATATGTTTTACCATATCAACTTCGGGTAAGCCGATCGTTGGGTGCCATGTTACGTGACCATAAGTTTTTATGCAGGGGTCCATACCCCTGAAGACCAAACATAGGCACGATTTGCCAGGTGTCTTGCGTGTGGCAGTCGTAGCGAGCTTGCTATCCTCGGCTATAGCGGTAGAATTAAAGGGGTGGTTCTTGCCACTGACACACTGGGCTGAATCTCGCTACTAAAAGGAGAAATTTCTAAGAAAAGAGCGCTTGGCTCGAATAAAAGGGGTTAAGGCCGCAGAAAGAGAAAACAAAATAACTAAATGATTGAAAAATAAGGAATTTGAGACAAAGGAGTTAGGCCCCTTTGCTCGTCCATCCTATGACGGGTCCGGCTGACCTGAAACAAAAAAAAATTTAAGGGAAAAGGGGATTAGGACATCTTAATAAGAAAATTTCTTATTCAAACATGATTATGATATTTATTAAATTCATACAAAAATTAATATTTATATGTATACATATGTATGGTTATCATACCGAACTTAGCTAATATTAAAGTCTAATGAATTTCAAAAAAAAAATTGTACTAAACCCAAAACATGGAGAAAACCTCTAGTCTAGTTTTTTCCTTTTTACAATAACTAATTATAATAAGAATAAAAAAAAATCATTAATTAAAGTTACCAAATGGAGAATATTCTACTAATTTAATTTTCTTATAAATAAATATGTACAAACTTAAGATATAGCGAAAGAAAGCAATCAAATCCAAAAAGGTGCTAATATTAGTTAAAAAAAACAATCTATATAGTTATATGAAGGTATATGTAATAAAAATATCCTTATTTAGTTCAACCAACCTTTCTTCTTTTTCTTTTTTACAACCTAATCAAGACTACAAAAACAAATTTTTAAGCACGATGATATTTTGCAAATAAAAGGTAGTATAAGCAAAAAAAATAAAAAATTTTCTTTTTTTTTTTTCTATGAAAACTTACTAACACTTTTGACTCCAGGTTTGTTGGGCCCAGCAATCTGGTTTCCTACAGGAAGAAACTTAATTTATTTACAGTTATGTACTACCTTTAATTTCCCTTTCTTTCTTTTTTTTTTCTTCTACAAAACTTAATCCCTTATATAATATACAACCCTTTTATAATATGATAATTTCACATATAAAAAAAATCAATTACTACTTAAAATACTTCTCTTGCTCAGTAAGTTCTGGATTCACTATTTCGCTCCCTCCTTTTGATTTGTATTGTTGCCAAAGAAAAGGTTCAAGACTAGGTTATTCAAAAAAGATAAAACCAGCTTTTGAATTCCTTCACAAACCTCAAGGTGCCACAATTTTTCCTAAATGTGGGTATTTTACTCTGGTTTGGAAAGTCTGAAGATGATTTATTTAAGATACACCTCAAAACTTAACACTTGCTGTTGTCTTTTTTTTTTGCTCAGAAAGGTACTTTCACAGGTAAGTTTATTTTTCTATATTAATAAATAAGTAAATAAATTTATACTAGGAATAAATTTACTACTACTACATAATTGGCCAAAAAAAAACTGTTGGTATACATATATTGTCTCCCAGTCAAGATACACTTGAACTTTAGTTAATAAAAAAAATACACCACTCCAATTGCAAAAAAAAATTTATTGCATTTTAATCATGTGTACACCGCATTACTTGCGTTTTTTTTTTTGTATTTTTCACCTTTCACTCACTCATGCTTATTCCTTACTAAAACTGTTTTATTATAAAATTATAATATGTTTTTTTTTTCATCCTGATTTAAGCCAAATTAAAATTAAAACAAAACTTTCAAAAAAGTGGCAAAGCTCTGCTTTATTTTAAGTTCTGACGCCGACTGCTTGAAACCACGCTACAACTTTTTTCTCCACTCTGTCAACGGGAAAAGATAACAGTCCCGTTGGCAAAATACAAAATTTATCGCAAACAAGTGGTCAAGCTACTTTAGCTTGGCCTCTTGTTTACAGAGAAACCAAAATTTTAATTTTCTGACCCGTTACACTGACACACGAGGTAGCCTTAGTCCAATTTCAGGAAGTGCACATATAGAGTCGTTAATGTGTGGGTGAACTTTTTTCACCATTTTATGCCACTATACCTTTTGAAGAGATATCGTTTTTATTTTCTATAAAATTAAAAACAAAAATAAATACAATTATAGCTTATTTTACTTAAACTATCTTTAATGAATTTTAAATTTTGAACAATGACAGATGTAAAATGTCAAAACAAGATTTGTGTGTATTAGAAAAGCTGCCGAGAATCCACTTTAATATGGGATTCTTTTTTAATTTCGAAAAGTCGCTATGTCAATACGTTTCGCCAGTAAATTCGAAAAATTGTGCATGTCATAACGACTCGTGTGTCACCACTCAATGAACATTACCTGCCCTAACTTGGTGTCTCCATTAGCAACTTGGACAGCAACATCATAGGCAATATTATAAAATTATTTTAAAGGTAAAAATTTATTTTTTGAAAAGACTTGTAATGTAATTATTGCGGAGAATATACTTCTGAATGTAACCACACCTCAGATCGCTTTCCAATACGCTTTCCAGTTCGCTGTCCAAATCGCTAATCTAGACATAGCCTGACACAGCCATAAAGAATTATTACATGGCATTCTTTTAGTCCTTGAACAACAGGCTAAGTTGTTAAAGAATATAATAAAAAATTCAGTTAAAACTAATAATTCGCATAACTTAACTTTCTTATATTTAAAAGGTCGGCGATCATTGATCATGGAGGTAGATTCATTTATTTTAAAAATAAATGAATACGCATATCGATAAATTTGAGAAAAATAAAACATTAGCTTCAGTTAATCATATATTAATTTAATTATTACTATAGTTATGTACAAATTATATTAAAAATAATACAATAACTAGAAAAATTTAGTTATTTTAAAAACATGATATTTATTTTTCTCTTAATTTTAACTATCGATGTTTAATATTTCTGTCATAAATATTAAAACACAAAATTCTAAAAGAATCTCCTAATAGTATTAATGATAATAATTAAATATATATAAATATTATAATTCCATATATTTAGAAATCTTCAAAAATTTTTGTTAAACTTTCAATGAAAAACCACTTTTAAAAAAAGTGATTAGATGCACATTAATTTTTGAATAGAAACCCATTTTTGTTTTATTTTAACTTTGAAAAAACTACACGCACATATCAAGCGATTTCTATTCCTTTCTACTAACTGTGATTTATATAAATAACTTATTAAATTATTAAAAAAACAATTCTTGTGGTGTAAATTCACTACAGCCACAGACTGCCGAAGAGATGTCAAGTAAATGATTGGTATCCGAGCTAGTAAAAACTTTTGTACTTTTAATTTTCTTTTCATTTATTTTATTGTATTTTATTTTATTTATTGTAATCAATGACGAGAGTTAGACCTTGTTTTATTTATTTTTTTGTTGTATTCATATTTTAGTCTAAAAAAATCAAAACAAATTCTATTACCAAGGTAAAAATCACCTTGAAAAAAATCACCATATTAGCAAAATAATACAATAAAATAAATAAATGCTTGCCTTTTCAATATTCAACCTGTCGGATTTAACTTAAAAAAACAATTTATTTAATTGTCAATATGGTCATCCTCAATTATGGATGTTTCAATAGTCACAATTCCTATTAGTGCTGCCATGAGTAAACTGCTATAACTCACAAAATCAACGTTCGGGAACGAAGATTCTCACAGTCATGCATTTGTCATTTTTCCATACAAAAATCAGAGAATTGCTGTGAGTTTTGGTTGTAAGTGCCCTGTCTGAACCCACTATAACTAGTTTTATTAAATTAAATATACTTTTCGAAAATAAAAATGCATTATAAATGCAATAAAATTAGTTTTTTGAATGACTTGTAAAGGAATTATTGCGGTGAATATACTTCTGAATGTAGCCACGGCTCAGATCGCTTTCTAATTCGCTTTCCAGCTCGCTTTCTAATTCGCTTTCCAGCTCGCTGTCCAAATCGCTAATGTTAGACACCAAGTAATGTCCAAGTTGGTAATCTAGCCACAGACAAGTTATACAGACAACTGAGATCTGGAACGGAGAACACTGATTTAAGCTGTCAAAGTTTATTTCTAAAGAAATTTTGCCAATTTGTGCTAATTTTTAATCATAATTTAAATTTGTGTTACGAATTAATTAATGCGACAATCAAACAAAAACAAAAAAATCAGATGCCAAAAACTATATGGAAATGACCAGCATGTAGAATTGTTAGTATTTTTTTGTACTAAATATAGTTCCTAGTTAAATATAAACCAGAATCAAGCGTATTGTTAATTGTAAATTTTTATTTGTAATAGAATTTTATATTTTATATCAAATTTCAGAATGTCAGTAGAGTAGCCCTAGTAATGTGGTTAGCCAGTTGTTTGATGTCTGTTTAATTTTTATTGTTTAAAATTTACAAATAACCTTAAGTTTATGAACGTGTTTTAATATTTACCTTACTAAAGACATGGTGTGTTCACTCACTACGAAATTTCAAGGTTAAGCTGATGTTGGTTTTATTTATTGAGTCCAAATATGAAATATTTTTTCATTGTTATTTATGTCATTAGTAAAAACGTTTTAAAGATAAAATTAATATATGCTATTATATTTCTCCTTAAAAATGATTAAAGTCTGATTTCATTTTGCCACAGAATATATTGTTTCATTGATTTTTATGGCTACCGAAATGTAAAATAATCAATGATATATATTGGTATGTGCAATTTAATTTAACAAAAATTAAAATGTCATAGAAAATCCTCATTTTTACTAAACGAGTTGTGATATTTTCTTGAGAGAAGTAGAAACTCATAATTTTTCCTATTTTCGACATTGATGGGAGTCAACAGATACATAGCACTACATTTTATTGTTCATTTTTTAACTGCTCCAACCAGAACATTAAACGAATTGTTTATGTATAAAAACCCCTGACCAAACGCTTCCATCAATTCTGTATTAATACTAAGCTACTAAATCAAAAATGAATCTCTTAAGTGCCTTAGAACTTAATCAAACAAGTATTGTGAAATGACCTTTTAAGTGGTCATTTACCCTTCACCCTTTAGAGTTTTTTTTTTAAAGTTATGCACAAAATGAAAAGATTATTTATTTTTAATTGGCTTTTATATCATTTTATAGGTTTATGTCAATAACAACTTAATTATACATAAAAATTTCCATTGATATTATTTTTCTCCATTTTTAGGGACACATAGAGTAACAAAAACTGTAAGGAAGCTTTTTTACATTTATTTATATATTAATAAATATTCTGTAAAGTAAATCTTTAAGATTTAAAAGATGGCTTCTCATAATAAAGGAAAGATACAAAAATTTTTGAAGAAGAAATCAATTTCAAAAGTCAAAGGTATTAAGATCGTATAATGCATGTTCGTTAAACTCTGCAAGACCATCCTCTAATTTCCTGTTTCTCTAAAACGATTAATTTAGCTAGAAAGTTTACATTATTAAAGTAAACAGATAAAGCAAGTTAATTAGCAACATATAATAAAGCATAACATCTTAACATTGAGCTAATATTTCGTACAATTTTGGTTAAATGCAGTAACAGTATGTTTGCGGACAGCATTAAAAGAATAAAGCCATATTTTTGGTTACTGCACTGTGTTTAAACAAGTACATATAAGTAATTTCTTTTTCTAAAGGGAAAATAATCGGACTAAAAGTTTCGTAATAATTATTCTGGGTATAATGATTAAATTGTGCTTACTAAGCTCAGAGCTTTAGGTTTAAATTGTTGTGAATATTTCCAGCGCTTTGATAACTTCATTTCGTTGTACCCATTCAAATGTAAAAAGAAACACCTTTTCTTTTAATTAATTTAAAGTCGTGCTACTATTTTCTTATAATTTATAATTGGATTTTTTATAATGTATCTTTTACATTATCTTTTATTTTAAAGAATTAGATTTTTTATTTAAACAATTAAGTTTATTACATGCTCCCTTTGCTACAAAACGGAAAAATATAAATTAAAATAAAGTTATATTAGGCAAAATAAGTTATTTATATTGTATTTAGTTAAAAATGTATATATCTATTGTATTTTAATTTAATATTTAATTCAAAACTTGCCATCAATAACCTAAATTTTTTTTCAAATTTTCATTTTCTCCTAATGCATTATAATAATAAATCTAAAAATTAGTCGAAAAATCTTTTTGATTTTTAAAAAAAACATTTCGGTAAACAGCATGTCATGACAACTCGGCTGTCACCACCCAGACGGGGTAATTGGCAGAAAAAAAGTTAAATTATGTAAAAATAGACCTGAACTTGTCAACTTAATGTAATTTTCGGTATATTTTGGTGAATGTACAAAATCGCGATGGAATATATTAATTTTTTAGTAAAAATGGGGAATAAGTTTACTTCAAAAATTCATTTATTTCAATTTAGGGTAAATGATACTGAAATAGGTTGCGAAAAAAATTTTACACAACCCTTTCACCTATAGTCAATTCTAACCATCAATTAAACGGGTTGTTATTCCAAACACTTATTTACAACCTATACTTCGGTATGGGATTGTTTTTAATCCAGCAAACTATTTTCCAGGGACTGCTAAAACTAGAATCAATATACTTAGTTTATTAAATTCTTTTATTTAAATTTAACAAAATCAATAGAAAACAATATAAACTTCTGCTAATTATAACATCAAATACGGCGAATAACTCATGAATTTTAATTGCTCTTCTAAGGTTAACTTATAAAAATCAATTCAAATTTTTAAATAATTTAATTAATATTGTATTTAAATGAGATTTAAAATTCAACCAATTACTAAGCTTCTTACCTTATCCATTCCGGATATGGCATATCGCACCGGATAGCTCGTGACAAAAAAACTTAGGAAGGCCAATAACTGTAAAAAAAACAATTGCTGTACAAACTACGAGTTTTTACACTAAATATAACTTTGCTCGTCTTATCATGCGAACTATTGAATTTTAATAGCACTTGTGTTAGTTGGATAAATTTTGAACTTAGAAAATAGTTAAAGCAGTGTATTTTCTATTAATAATTTAAAATTTTTCAATATTTGCTTTTAAACAAATTATTTTATTTTGTTATAAAATTTAGCTTTCTCTATTTATCTTGAGTTTTGTTGGAAATTTGATTTACTAATGCATCCGTCAGGATCAAGTTGCATTGATTTCATTTAGCCTTAGAAAAATTGCTTTGTATGATTTTTTTTGCTATACATGAACGTCTTTGATGTAAATTATGTTTGAAAATTGTTAAAAGTATTCAAAACAAAAGTAATAAGTATCATTAATAAATTTCTTTTCTTGTTATACATTAGTATTAAAAATTTTAACAACGGTTATGGAAAAACAAACGGGTTTAACAGTCGAAGGCAATAAGAATCCTGATATTAATAATGAATTTTATAATACCGGAAGAATTGGTAGACGCAATGCTTTACCAGATATACTTAGCTATCATTGTAAAACATCAACAGGTGATTTACCAGAACGTTTGAGTGCACTTACAACTAATGATACATCAAGTGCTATTGCTGAAACATCAGTATCAGAATGTAATAATGAAAACACTATAATGAAATCTCAACCAAGCACAACGAATTCTGATCATATGGAAGAGGATATGAATCCAGCATGAAAGTATTTTAAAAATGGTACTATTTTCTCATATATTTTTTTTTTGTTAATTTAAATGTTTACTGAGGATATTTTATATATAATTTTAGGCACTTTATAGTCTTATTAAGGAATTTACATAAAATATTTTTTTTAATCATAAAAATATTTCGAGGTTTAAAACAAAAAAACAATTCAAAGCATTCATTTGAGTGAATTAGTTTTGCTTTTTTAACCAATTACAAAATTTGTAAAATAATTTTTCTACATAAATATGTAAGTGATGGCAAATTCAGTAGCAGTTATAATCACCATAACAATTAAAATAGTGTTTTAAAAATTATTAATTGTGGTGAGTGCTTTAAATGGAAAGATAAAATTAGATTGAAATAACTCTTTGATTACACGTAATTTTAATCAAAACTTGTATCCAATCAGGCAGTGTTAATTCTTCTATAGACGTGGATATCACTATTAGATAGAAGAGATTTCACTATTAGATGGGTCTGAAAGAAATAAATAAATAAATACAATGAACTTGCATAACAAGAATTTGTTTATTATTTAAAGTATAGTGATGTAAGAATGAAACTTATTATTAGAAGCAATTTTGTAAGAAACTGAATGTAAGGCGAATAAATTAAATCTAACACCTTTTGAAAATATATCATAAAGACTTCAGATAGTTCATCAAATAATTGTAGCCAAATATTTACAAAATTTTATTACATTCAACCTTTAACCGTGGAAATCATAAGCGGATATCTTGTTTGTGTAAAAACAAGTATAAATTATTTCATTATTATTTAGTCAAGGAACAAGAAAATCAGGTTTTGAGGAAAAGGGAGGAAAACAAGATTTTTGCAATATAAATAAATATAATTCACCTTTAAATAATGTGATAGCTTAAAGAAGTATGATAGGGCTGTCATTGGAATTGAATCAGGTTTTTACACGGAGATATTTGTTCAATAGTTTTCCATTAGTTTAATTTAAATTTAAAATAAAAAGTCAATTTTCATGCAGATAAATAAATACACGTCGTAAAAATGTCTTTTAATGCAAAATGATTATGGATAATGTATTTTTGATAATAATATTTTGAATGTTTTAGAATTTTCTGTTAGTAAAATGATAGTCCACTAATTAGCTTAAGTTGAATGCATTCGAATTGGACAAGATGCAAAAGTTTCGGAAAAATAAGCAAATTAATTTTCATATTAGAGATAGACGATCTTCATATATTTATGCCCTGGAAGGATTATGAATAATGTGGTTTTGATATTTTGTACCCAACAATGGTCCAAACAATACTAAAGACTCTTATTAACACCATTGGCTATGTTTCAGGTATACTAAACTCGTTTTAAATTTATTTGGACGTTTCATGTTCTATCACATTTCTCCAGGGATAACGGCATTAATGAAAAAACGTTGCTTTCCTTAAATTTTATGAATATGAATATATAAACATTTAAAAAAATATATTTTATAAAAATCTTGACAATGTATAACTCTTATTTAGCTTTTACACATTACTAGTTATTTTTGGTTTTCTGCAATTTTTTATACATAGTTAATGTTTTGTGTGTTCAGTCCATACCTTTTTTGTAATTAGTTAATTTTCAGAGAAGTATAAGTGTTAATCTATTTTCCTAGAAATATTTTACTAAATATTTACTTTTTTATTTCTAAATTAAATTTGTGTACAAATAATGACAAATTTAATATGAATAGAAATTTCTTGTTTTCTTTTCTTTTGAATACTTCAAAATTAAATATTATTAGTTACATTTATAAAAAAAACTCATTCTTCAGTACTTCCCAATTCAAGCGAAAGATAGCAGTTCCAAAATATCGCTACAATTTGAACAAACAATACTTGGAAATTAAGTGGAACAATTGCAAAATTAAAAATTTGGGCTGCTGGCCAAATCATATAATTTCTTAATAGAACATCCCAATACGTTCTCTGTAGTCTTTCATAAATTTCAACTGATCCCATTCCTTGTATATAACTTAACACTGTTGTGAATATAACTATAAAACATGGTGAAAATAATAATTGATCACTGATAACTTTATAAAGTAATCTTTGTATTGGTTTTTTGATAGTTATTAATTTTTCTAAGCATCCATACCAATATCGTAATGTTGGACCGACTAATATGAAACCCATTCCAGTAAAAGTTGTTGTTCGACGTAAATTTAAATCTCTAAGAGGAACTTTTTCAATTAATGCCTGTGCAATTATATCGCTAGTTCCCATGAGGACAGCAGTTTGTATACCTTGACTTAAATATGGAAAATTAATAAGCCACTTATAATATACACTTTTAGAATGCTGATAAAATATATTAAATCTTTTTAGCAAAATCATATTTAATTAAATGCACAATACTTTAATTTTAAGGTTAGAAGGATAATTGTTTTAATGGCTGTGTCTAGTAGTGTGTTTTTCAATTCTGTCGCTTTCCACCGGCTAAGCCGAAAGTACAAATCTACTACGTTTTTGTACTTCCAGTTGTACTTATAGAAGTGAAACTTGTACATTTGACGTTTGGCAATTTAAATTGTGTGGTTATATGTGTCGTCATATTAAAAGTAGTATTTGTTGCCAAAACTGAGATTTAATATGATTTCTTACTTAATATATTTTCAAAAATGAATTTTTTATTGGATATTTATTTTTACACAATTATTTACCTTCTTTTTTATTTAAATCATTACTTCTTTGTTATCTTATTGAACATATTGATATAGTAATCAAAAAATTTTTTAAATCTTAATAGTTAAATATTTTTATAGATTTTTTATAGTACAAAGTTCTTATCAATATGTTATGGTATAGGTTAGCTAAATTTTGCTGAAATTACTGCACTCAGATGGAAAGATAGACGGGATTTTATTTTACATAGAAATAACGAGATGAAAAAATCTAATAGCAAATAAGTATAATAAAATAAAATTTAAATTTAAATTAATAAATACTCTTGATAACAATTTTAAGCTTTTCTTCTTTATTTACTGTTTTCGTTTTTTTACATATTCTGAATTAAGGAAAGCATATCAAAAGATAATATAAAAATATTATTTACTAGATGAGATTACGAAATTGTTATTATCTCAAATTCTTTTAAACATTAACATAGAATAAGAATAATAAAATTATATCTAAACCTCAAACTTAAAATTTAATAACCTGAACGAGATGTTAAATGTACAAGTTTCACTTCCAAAGTACAACTGGAAGTACAAAAACGTAGTAGATTTGTACTTTCGGCTTAGCCGGTGGAAAGCGACAGAATTGAAAAACACACTATAGATTAGCGATTTGGACAGCGAATTATACGCGAAATTATAGTAGTTCTGAGGAGCGGTTATACTCAATAGTTTTCCAAAGTTTGACATTTTGATTGAAAATATAGTTGGTGTCTACATTAGTGATTTGGACAGCGAACTGGAAAGCGAATTGGAAAGCGATCTGAGCCGTGGTTACATTCAGAAGTATATTCACCGCAATAACTACTTTACAAGTCATTCAAAAAATACAATTTGTACCTTTAAACTAGTTTTCTTGCATTTATAATGCATTATTATTTTCGAAAAGTATATTAATTTATTATTATTAGTAATTATTACACTATTACAACATTAAAAATAGACAATGATGTAAAAGTCTCTCATGAATTTCAAATAGTAAATTCCGTTTTTCCAATCATAGCGGACGGAATTTTGGGTAGAGATTTTTTTTCAAAATACCGATGCTCTCTAGACACATGTTTACTTAAAATTAATTTACCTCATAGGCAAATCAAAATTCCTTTCATAGTGCGTTCCCACCGCACGAATTTACTGACAAATTTACTAATGAAAGCCCCATACAAAAAAATAGCGTTCCCACCGCACGAATTTACTGACGAATTTACTGAAGAAAATTATTAAACGTCAAAAGTGTTAAAGAGTTATTATTGTGTGGAGTGTTATTAATAATTATTTAAATTAAAGTTAAATTAAAGCATTAATATAAATTATGGAACTAAGCGAAAGACAGAAAGAAATATTATCCGCTGTAGTACCTGTATTTCAAGCTGTAATTCAAAATTTAATGGTAGAAATGGAATTATTAAATATAATTATTACAGCTTGTAGGGATAGATTGGATAACTTTAGAGAATGGTCATGTTTTAACGATGTTTTAAAACTTCAAAAGTAAAATATATTTTAACTGAACACGGAGTGAAGGAACTCGATCCAAATACAAGGTTTTTTTCATTTCAAAATATGAATTTGATGGATTAAATAGTTTAATATTTTAGAGTTTATGGTTCATGTGGTAGATTATTTATTTTATCAAATGTTCCCAAAATGCTTGACGAACTTAAACAAAAACAAGATACATGTGAAAAACTAATGGAACAATTAAATGATAAGAAAGATTATATAGTTAGAAATATTAAGGAACAGGAAACTAGTTTAAGGGAATTAGTACAACAAAAAAAAAGATGCTGAAACAAAATGACTTTAATTTATTTTATTAAAATTCATCTAAATTGAAATCTGCATATGTTGCAAACTCATTACCTAAATTACGATTATGTTTTGGCTTATATTTTTAAAGAAATATACTTTGGGCCCATTTATTTACAATTTTTCCTGATCACATTATTATTTTTGAAGCTATCATTCGTACAATTTTAGCCATTTTTTGTATAAACTCCTCAGAAAGAAATGGTGGATCAGCTATTACTATATCAAAGGTATTATTGTAGAGTTTTAATGTTTCATTACAAGAATTTATATCGTAATATATAAAATCCTGACCATATGCAGAAAATCTTTTATCATATTCAAAAATATTAACTAAAATGAAAAGATTATTTGGTTAGAAAAATTAATTTATTATTAACTAAACGATATACCGTTTTTGTGAATATTCTTAATAGGCAAATATAATGAAGGTCAAGAAAAAAGGCCAATTTTATTATTTTCATTTGTAATTATACATTGACATATCTTTGCGAGATATTTTTTCACTTTTTGAACAGCAAATAATTACAATTTAGTCACTATAATTAATATAATAAACTCTTACCGTTTAACGAAATTTATGTTCATACATAAGCCATACAAAATTAACCTCACAGAAAATTTTACACTACTGTCAGAATGACCCAGAAGCTTCGTTCTTTTCAAATAGATGAGAATTCCCCTCCGTGCTGCCATATGACATTTCAGTAAATTTCTATTTACTGATGAAATTTCTGTGGTAAATTTACTGAAATTTACTGAAGTGACTTATAATTTTCTCATATAAAATCTATGAATGTCAGTAAATTCGTCAGTAATTTTGTCAGTAATTGGGCGGTGGGAACGCACTATCACAGAGAGATTGAAGGTGATAAATTTGTGATACCGGCTAGAAGTGAGGTAGTTAGACAAATAGTGATAGAAACAAATGAAGAATTTTTTGTAGATGCAACAGAATTGAAACCTGGAGTATTTTCAGCAAATACCATATTATCAAAGAAAAGCACATTCATTCACATTAATCTCAACACAGAAGATATTATCATTAACAATTTTAAACCAAAATTAAGTGAACTAAGAGAATTCCATATTCTTAGAGCATATAAAGATAAAATCAAGAAAACAGACGAAACACATAGAATACAACAATTGAAACAAGAATTAAAGTTAGACAACTTAAACAAAACTTATAAAGAAATTATTAGTAAAATTTGCATAAAATATAATGATATATTTACTTTGTCAACTGATAAAGTAGAAAGAAAAAATTTTTACAAGCAAGTCATAAAAATTACAGATTCAACCCCCGTATATATTAAAAATTATAGAATACCCCATGCACACAAAATAGAAATTGGGAAACAAGTAGATAAAATGTTAAAAGACGACATCATACAACATTCTATATCACCATACAATTCCCCACTTATTCTAGTACCCAAAAAACTAAAAGGAAATGATAAAGAATGGCGCTTAGTCGTTGATTTCCGCCAAGTAAATAAAAAAATTTTTGGTAACAAATTCCCCTTACCCAGAATTGAAGAAATTCTTGATCAGTTAGGAAGAGCTAAATTTTTTACGGTATGCGACATGAAAAGTGGATTCCATCAAATAGAAATTGATAAAAACTCTAGAGATATAACAGCTTTTTCCACAGATAGAGGACACTACGAATTTAAAAGATTTCCTTTTGGACTCAAAATTAGTTCAAATAGCTTTCAACGAATGATGAATATCGCAATGTCAGGTCTATCTCCCGAAGCAGCCTTTCTATACGTAGACGAATTAAAAATTTATGGCTGTTCACTGGAACACCACAACAGAAATCTTGTAAATGTCTTCGAGAGACTAAGACAATTTAATCTAAAACTAAACCCTTCAAAATTTTGTTTTCTCCAGAACTCAGTTACCTATTTAGGTCACAAAATAACAAACAAAGGCATTATGCCTGATCCGTCGAAATACGAAACAATTCAAAAATATCCCATACCTTCAACGGCTGCTCTCTGTGTATCAGCTGTAGCCATTATTACTGTATCATCAGCAAAAGTCCCCATAATCATTTTGTCAGTTGTAGGTATATCTGCAGTATACATAAGATATAAGAAGGGGCCTAACACACTTCCCTGTGGTATGCCCGCTTGAATAGAGTAAAACTTTGAGTACGCTTCTTCGTGCAGTACTCTAAACTTCCTATTTAATAGGTAAGATTCAAGTAGTTCCCTGTAGTTTCCAGGAAGCAGTTTACTCATTTTGTGAATAAGGCCCTTGTGCCATACTTTATCAAAAGCTTGTGATATGTCAAGAAATATCGCTGGACAATATTTTTTTCCTTCGAATGCTTCCTCAATTACATTTGTGACAAGGTGGATCTGATCAATAGTGGAGTGTTTACCCGTAAAACCAAATTGAAAGTCTGGAATATGAATGAGGGGTTTAAGTCTTTTAAGCAGAAGTTTCTCAAATAGTTGTGATATTGTAGGTATTAGTGCTATTGGCCTGTACGACGTTATTTGCTCTGCTGGCTTTTCAGGTTTTTTGAGCATAATTATTTTTGTCAATTTGAAGCAATTAGGAATGTACTTCAATCTAAGACAAGCATTGTACAAATACGTAATCATGATAATTGCTTTCCTCGGTAGTTCCTTGAATAGCCCAGGTGATAATTCATCTATTCCAGGTGCTTTCTTGAGGTGCAAGTTGTTACTGATTTCCTGTGCTACCTCATAAGAGGTGAAACATTTGATTTGCATTTCTGGTTGGTGCGTTAGTATTGGATCAATATTAGATTGGATGTTATGGTCTTTGAATGTATTCATCAGGTGTTGGGCAAATACTTCAGCCTTTTCTTCATTCCTTCTTACCCACTGTCCTTGCGCATTTTTAATAGGTGGTATTTGAGAAAGAGGTCTTTTGACTCTACGAGTTGCCTTCCAAAGTGAATATTCTTTGTTTGCATTAGGACCCAATTCACATAAATAATTGTCAATGCAGTCCTGCTTGAACTTTTTGATTTGCTTATTGACTTGATTGCTCATTTGGTTGAATTTTGTTTTGTCCGCAGGATTTCTTGTTCTGTGCCATAAGCGCCTTGCTTTACGTCTGTCCTTTATTAGTTCTCTTATCTCAATTGGATAGTTGATTTCTACTTCTGGCTTGTCACTTAGTATAGGGGTTGCTTTGTTAGCCGTTAGGCGAATGTTTTTAATGAAACTTTGCGCTTGCTGTTCTAACTCGATGTTATTCTTTAATCTCACGTTCAAATCAATTAAATTATCAAGTTCTTTTCTGAATATCTCCCAGTTAGTCTTTTTATTTGTGAGATTTTTTTTTCGTTTCTTTTTTATTACTGTTGCATTTAGCTTCAGTAGAATTGGGATATGGTCCGATGATAAATCAATTATTCCCTTTGTTTCCGTACAATTTGGTGTTACTCCTTTCGAAATAAAAAAGTCAATTAAATCAGGAATTTTAATATTGTCCGTAGGCCAGTAAGTTGGAGCACGCGATGAATGAAATTCACATTTTGCTTCATTAATTGCTGTTAAAAGTTCCTTTCCTTTACCTGGGGTAATAAATTTTGATCCCCATGCAGTATGTTTAACATTAAAATCTTCTCCAATTATGAATTTAGGTTATAGCTTTCTGAATATATCAAGATACTGTATTTTTGTGATCGTATGTCGTGGTGGGCAGTATATTGCACCTAAGCTCAATTCGGTTTCATTATATTGTATTGTAATGATAGTGCCTTGAATGTATGGTTCTCTTATTTCTTCCTGTTGAAAATGATTAATATTTTCCTTGATAAATAATGCTGTTCCGCCACGAGCACGATCGCTTGGATGTGTAGTCCAATATGCTTTGTACCCCTTTATTTTTATATAACTTTTATGTGAAAAATGTGTTTCTGAGATTAAAGCAATATCAATGTTAGAATTATTTAAAAATAGTTCTAGTTCTTGGGCTCGCTGATTTAGCCCATTTGCGTTCCATGTTAGAATGCGCAGAAATGTGTTAATCATTTTTTTTGAATTTGTTGATTTTAATGTTGGGCGTTTTGGGGATACTTTCCAGTTTTTCTACTCTCCTTGTTAACAGCCCGAGGGTCTTCTGTATCTGACCGAGCATTTTAATAATTTCATTATTACTTGATTCATTGCTACCTTTGTTGTGGTTTTTGTCTAGTTTCAGGTTATCATTAGATGCTTTGCTGACTTGGACGTAAGATATTACTAAAGTTGATGGTGTAATTGTTGTTATTATCTCGTTTGGTTTTTTTTGAAGGGCTTGTACAGCGGATGTTTTACTCTGTTGTTGATTTTTAAGTTTTCTTTGATAAATTGGGCATCCTTTGTAGTTGGCTGTGTGACCTTTTTGATGACAAAGGACGCAGCTAGGTATGCTGCCTGATGGTTTTTTGCAGTGTGATGTATGGTGGTTGTCTGCGCATTTGACACATTTGGGTTGTCTGTGGCAAAAGCCCTTTGTGTGTCCAAGTTGCTGACAATTTGTGCACTGCGGGATACTCTTATTTTTTTTTGGTGGCTCAATTTTTACCTTGCAATGAGCTAAATTCTCTATGTTAAAAACATCTTTGTTGTTTTCTTTCTGTTCTAGATCAATGAAGAATAAAGGAAAACTTATTTTCGTTTTTATACCATCATTATTTACAAATTTGAAGATATTAGTTATTCTAGTTACTTTATGACCCAGGTTTTCTATAGCTGTTTTCAGTTGATCTTGACAAATTGTCGATGGTAACCCTCTAATGACAAATCTGAACCATTTTTCACTTTTCAATTGAAATGTATGGTATTCAATGTCTTTGAGATTATTGTTAGGTTCACTTTTTAGTGTATCTAATAAGTGTTTTATATTTCTGTAATCTTTTTCGCTTTGTGTTGTAATTTTGATGTCACTATTTGATAATGCTTTAAATTGTGTAGGTCCTTTAGCAACTTTCAATACTTGTTGTCTTAGTAGTTCGAAGCTGCTTACTTTACTTACGTTTAAAGGCGGAGGTAATGGGATTTTTGTTTGTTTGGTATTATCAGTTTTTTTTTGATTATTTTCTTTCGGTGGAGTTTTTGTTGCTGTATGCTTACGTTTACCATTTTTGTTATTGTAATTTACGCCATTAAGCTCTTTTTCCAATTCTTCCTCATCAGTCCAGTACTCCTTTTGCGTAACCCTAAGCTGGTTTTCTGAGGAAATGTTAGAAAGTGCTGGAGAAGGTGTAAATCTTGGGGGTTGGATAATCGAACCTAGCGATTGACATGCTTGTTGATTGTTGAATTGTGCCAATATAGATTGCAACTATCTCTCAACAGGGCGAAAGAATATCTAATACATAACAAAATCAAAAGAAAGATGGATCATAAAAATTTAACTAATTCATCAAAAGCTGAAATAGGGGATAAAGTATTTTGAGATAAACATAATAATAGAAAATTAGATGCTATTTATTCAGACCTTATACAGTAACAAAAAGAGAAACTGTAAACTCTGAGTTACAAGAGATAGGAACTGGTAAAAGGCAGTGGGTACACAATAATAGGTATGTAAAAGAATAATAACCAAATATCAAACAGAATATAACCTTATTTATATTAAAAAAAAAAAAAAAAAACATATTCTTTTTAAAACTATAAAAACAAAAAAAAAAAAACAATTAATAATAAGAATATATTTCCATGATTTTAATGTTTAAAATTTATATATAATATACTTTACATATAAGACAATACAGATATCCTTATATTAAATAGATATAGGTATATCGAAATAAAGTTTTATGTGAGTTTCTATAGTTAATAAAATTTTAGTTAGTTGGTCTATTCAAAAAAAAAAAAAAAGGGTAGGAGGTGTAATATTATCTTTTAAATTGCAAGTGCAAAGAATGCACATTGCAGTAATGAAATATATCATAAGAATTTGCTATGACTAAGCCTCTGACGAATTGCAATGGATCCCATTACAAGAATTGCAAGTTTGCACTTGCATTCATTCTTCAGGATCACATTTCGGGTTATCTAGAGTTTAGTCATGACAAATATTATATATACTTACCTAAAAGAAGAGGTCAGTCGATAAATAAGTGTATTAGAACTAAGTTCATAACATTATATTAATAAGTAATTAGGATTATAATAAAAATATGTGAATATAAAAGTATAATAATAAAACATTTAAATATATTAAAATAAACTAGTTTTACTTAAATAATATTACAGTATTCATCACCATTATCACACCTAAACTTTGTTTTATAGTTAAATTGAGACGTACTCATATTATAGTATTATTTAAATTTTTCAAAAACTTCATGTTTATTCCTTATTGGATAGCAAAATGCTTATAGTCATCAATAAAGGTTACTTTAAAGGTTAAAGGTAAAGGTTAAAGGTTCTTTTACAAACCGAACACCTTTTTGACCGACACATTTTTGATTTGGCTGAATTTTTTTTTACGGTTTTAGGAATGAAAAAAAAGATATACGTGTTTGAGGTTATTTTTTAAAAAAATTTATTTTAGAAAAGTGGGGGCTCTTAAACAAAAGGTTGTGTCCTTTTGTGCATGATTCCAACCCTCCCAGTAATCTGAAGAACAAAACCTTTCTTAATTCTTCAACAAGAGGAATATGGCTTTGGTACTACGAAGAGGTTTTTCCAAGAAAACGTTTTTTTGCACAAAATGGCGGCAGTTTTGAAAAAAGGTATGTTTTTTTCCTGTTTTTTTCACCTTTCGGAAGCTAAAAAAAAAAACAAAAACAAAAACAGAAAAAACTCTCCGTTTTGCCCTAGCTTAAATAATAAAAAATCTCTGTGCTGAATTTCAAGTGAATCGGTTAAGTAAAACTTGAGATATCGTGCACACCGTTTCTAAAAAATTAGGCTCCTAGCCTCAATAAAACCCAAGTTATGAACTTTTCTAAAACTACTCTTCAAGCCAAAATCACGAAATGCTTAATATAGCTTTTAAATTTAAAACAAGTTCTGATTTTATCTTCATGGCTACCTAAAACAGAAAACTTTGAAATTGGTACTGAAATTATTATTTAAAATATAAAGACCAACTTATCGCTTATGATGCCTATTATATCTTTTTCAAACTTAAATCGAATCTATTGTTATGATACAGTTGTCAAAGTGCTACGGCGAAAAATATATTTTCGCCTTTCGGGCTGCCAGGTGTTTATTTTTACGCTAATGATGATAGTATTACGTTACTGACCGTCATATTTCTCGTAAGATTACTGATAATATATTACGAAAGGCTTGCAGACACACAGAGAAATATCATCATTAAAGGCTAATCATCATTAGAAATATCATCATTAGCGTCTGTGTGTCTACCATTGTAATGTTTTACGTATCGAATCTAAATTATAAAGGCAGTGATGCCGAACTTTTATATAAACAGCCCGAGAAGGCTAAATAAATATAGGCAAAAATGCCGAATTAAAAAAAAATTATAAAAATAATTAATTTTAATATAAAGATTTTTATTTAAATTAATATTTTTATTTATTGCCGATTTTTAAGCAAATTACCTTAAAATGCTGCCGATATAGGCGATCTCAAGGTTTGAATACTAATTGAATTTTGCACAGAAATCTTAATTCTATTTATACTAATATTTACAACGGAAATATTCTTTGTTAAAAGAATATTCCCATAATTTTTAAATCCCAACGGCAAAAGCTTGCTGTTCTCTTTTGGTTAACAAAAGCTATACAAATTATATATATATATATATATATATATATATATATATATATATATATATATATATATATATATAATACATTTCAATATATTCCTTGTTTGAAAACAATTATCTTTGTTTCAGCAATTCTTTGTTTTAATCTAAAAGGCGGCAAAAGCTATTCTATATTTCTTTGTTTCAGAAATTCTTTGTTTTAATCTAAAAGGCGGCAAAAGCTATTCAGAATATTAAATTCAGAAATTTGTTGATAAACAAGCTTATAGTGAAATCGTGGTAATATTTACAATGTGGAACTTATATCTAATATTTAAACCGAACTTTATCTAATACTAAAATTAACTTATCTAATGTTTAAACCTTTTCTTTTTTTTTTAAAAGGTTTGCAATAATTATGCGTTTATACCTTTAAACCTTTTCTTTTTTTTTAAAAAGGTTTACAATAATTATGCGTTTATAAAACAAAAGAAAATTTAACTAAAAATAAAAAGTAAAAATAATATCATATTACACCATGTTACGCCCGGTTTCACCATTCATAATTAAGTCTTTCTTAACGCATCTGTCAACTTAAGAACGTCCTTAGCCAGGTTTTGCATTTCACAGTTCATATACTTAACGCTTCACAGTAAGAGTTTAAACTCCGATTAGCTTGATCTGTCAGTTTGATCCCGATCAACCTGCTAATCGCGTTTCACAGTGCTAATTTTGAACCTTTAAACGCGATTAAAGTTCTGAAAAGTTAAACCCTCAAGATTGAGGGTTTAAACTTACTTTAGGTGTAATTTGTTGGTTATGTAGTGATATTTTTATGTAAAATTTATTATATTTGTATAATTTTAAGTAAATAATTTTTAAAGTAAATAAATTTATTGTTTGTAAATAAAGTTTTATTATTTAATAACTTGTTTGAATTGATTTAATACAATTATTAACTGGAAATACATTGTTTTTAGTAGGTTTTATTTTTTTCGACTATGTGAAAAGTTAATTACTAGTTACAAATATTAATTATATTTAAATTAAGGTAGTATAATGATAAAAATTTGAGAATTTTATTTAATTGAATTAATTTTTTGTAAGAAAATGTGTTTGTTTTTTCAAAATAATACTGCTGAGGGTCCTCCTTCTATTCGTGTAGTCCTGCCATACATGGAAAATAGGACACTTAACGGAAAAGGACGCCGAAGGGTAATTAAAGTTACTATCTTATAGTACGAGTTTTGTTTACGTTTTAAAGTTTTGGTTTCAGTGCAAGTTATTAGTTATAAACATTATCCGTAAGTAAGTGGAAATTTTTGCAAAGTATGGATGGCAATTTGGCGGACTTTGAAGAGGTAGAAGACTTGGACACGGTTTTAGAATAAGAAAACAGTTATGTACATCGCATAAGAACTATACGCTTACGTCCGAATCATTTCGATGTATGGAATGATAAAAAATTTTATAGTAGGTTTCGTTTGAGTAAAGGAACCGCTCGGATTATTTTGAACCAAATTTCATCTAAGCTCGAAAACTCAACAAACTGGTATGTAACAAATTATATTAGAAAAACACATAACAGCTAGTATTATTTTTCAGGAATAACGCTCTCTCAGCAGAATGTATGTTTCTGCTGACATCAAGATTTTATGCAAGTGGCGGAATGCTTATTTCTGTAGGAGACTTTGGTGGTGTTTCTAAGTCCACTGCCTCAAGAGTCATAAAAAAAGTTTCTCACCATATTGCCATGCTCAGATCGCAATATAACTGCTTTAACTGTCTTTAACTGCTCTCTTCTTTTGAATGCTAAAACTTTTTTTGAAGTTTTTTTTATATTATCGTACTTGTTCTTTAGCACTTCTGAATTTCTATATAGGGAAGTGCATTCGCTATTGAACTCCTTTTCAATTGTTTTCCACACTTCTTTTTTTTCACTTTTAGAGCAACTGTTTGTTTTTTTGTTTTCCACGACACTTTTATATTTTGTAACCACTTGCACTAATCTTATTTCCTCTTCAGGCGAAAAATTGGCACTTCTTTTATTTTTATTTTCCATTTTTAAACCAAAACTTTAAAACGTAAACAAACTCGCACTATAAGATAGTAACTTTAATTACCCTTCGGCGTCCTTTTCCGTTAATTTTCCTATTTTCCATGTATGGCAGGACTACACAAATAGAAGGAGGACCCTCAGCAGTATTATTTTAAAAAAACAAACACATTTTCTTGCAAAAAATAGTTTTCTTTAATTCAATTAAATAAAATTCTCAAATTTTTATCATTATACTACCTTAATTTAAATATAATTAATATTTGTAACTAGTAATTAACTTTTCACATAGTCGAAAAAAATAAAACCTACTAAAAACAATGTATTTCCAGTTAATAACTGTATTAAATCAATTCAAACAAGTTATTAAATAATTAAAACTTTATTTACAAACAATAAATTTATTTACTCAAAATTATAAAAATTCAATACCAAATTTAATTAAATTCTCAATTATTTTTACATATTATGCATAACTTATCTCTATTTCACTTTTCTATAATTTACTTCTATGCTGAGTATGACCAAAAATTTGACACTTTGCCACCCAGCTGTTGTGAAAATGGATTACAAAATCAAGTGCAAATAGTTAAACTAAACGCTTTTCAGAAGTAGACTGTGAAACGCTTTGACATTTTAATCGGCGATTAAGTATTAAACGCGATTAAAAAATTTAAAGTTTAAACCCGTACTGTGAAATCGGGCGTAAATAGTACTTGACATCAATGTGTTTGCTACTTTTATTTATTTTTTTTTTTTAAATTTATGATTACTACAATCCTAATTATTATATTAATTTATTAGTATTGATGACTGATTTTTATTGATATCGTTGTTAACAGTACTCAGTGATTGGGTCCAATGATCCTTCCTCCTATTTTAGCCAGTATGGTAAGTCATGTGCTTTACTTCTTTGTAAACGTCTTTTTTTGTTTGTTGTGTCCAGCAGTTGTATAGCTTGAATGTTAATATGGTAGAGTAACCCTTTTTCATGTGCAATAGCATAGTGCTAAATTTCATCATCTATCCATTTTATTTTTAAGTCATCATGTAGAGCGTGGAATCGCAAAAAATATAAAATTATTAAATTTAAATTGAAAATTAGAACAAAATAGTGGACTTCAGAGGTTGAGTTTTTAATTATTGCGAAAAACATCGTGTTCACCAGCAAGGAGGAATTAGGTAACCTAAATTCAACCTTGCTTCGAACTTTATTAAGCGCTACTGTTTTTACAATTGCAGAATTGTAAAACACACCATCTGCTGTTAAAACTTCAACTACACGGACTATTCCACCAGTACCTGGATATATTTCAATTATACGACCTAAAGACCATTTCAGGGGTGGTATGTCTCTATCTTTAATTACCACCATTGTATTTAATTCAATATTTTCATGCTTTTTAGTCCATTTATTTCTTTTTTGAAGTTCGCACAAGTATTCTCTCGACCATCTTTTCCAGAACTCTTGCCTAATGTAGCTAACTAGTTTCCACCTACTTAAAGTAGTCAAATTTTTTATTTCTTGTTCCGGTAGTGCAGTCAATGGTTCCCCAATGAGAAAATGTCCCGGGGTTAAAGCTGAGAGATCATTCGGATTTGTTGACATTGATGTCAACGGCTTCGAATTCAAAATGGCTTCGATTTCGATTGTAGCAGTACATAACTCTTCAAACGTTAATGCTGTAGATCCCAATTTTTCGGAAAATAGTGCTTTGAAAGATTTGACAGCTTCCTCCCACAAACCACCAAATGGGGTGACTGCGGTGGAATGAAATTGAATTAAGTGCAATGTCGTGCGCAAGAATTTACAATTTTTTCTTGTGATTCCTTATTTTTCAACACTTCATTCAATTCCTTTAATTTGTTGTTTGCGCCTACAAAGTTAGTTGCATTATCGCAAACAATCTCTTTACAGTATCCTCGACGACCCATAAATCGTTTCAGCGCTCCTATGAATGCATCAGATGTCAGGTCAGATACAACTTCCAGATGAATGGCTTTTGTAACAAAACAGACAAATACAGCTATATATGTTTTTTTTTGTTTTTTTCCCCGTACCTTGATATCTGTTGCATCGTAACTGATTTCCGCTGCTTCCAATCGTCCACCTACTCTTATTAATCCATTTTGATCTAAAAATGGGCTTAATGGCTTTAACTTGCATGTCGGTTTTACCATATTTGATTTTTTTAAATCTTTTAATTCTTCATTAAATGCTGTTTGCTGAATAAATGATATAATTATTTTCAAACCTTCTTCTTAATCTTTGACTAACAACCAGTTTTCTTTTTGACCTTTCTCCTTTGAACTTGTTTGATTTTTTCTTAACTTTTTAAAGTAACTGGCTCCACAAATGACTCTTGCTACAACACGCTGAAGCTTTTCAAATGAATTTTTATGATTGATCCTTGATATAAAATGGTCATTATCATTGTTAGAAACACAATTAAGTATAATTTTAACTTTCTTCTCTTCTTCTGATAATATTTTTTTATTAATTTTTTGAACAGGCCATGAGATTTCTTCTTCTTGAAGAAACCTTGGACCGCAAAACCATAGACTTGACACTACTAGAAAATCTGCTGGATTATCTTTAGTGTTGATATACCTCCACTGCGATGATAAAGAATATTGAATTATTTTCTGCACTCTTGTACCTACATATGTTTTTAATGAAGCTGGGTCATTTTGTATCCATGAGAGTACAATTTCTGAATCTGACCAATAAATAACTTTTTCTATTTTCTTTTTTATATTTTTCATAATTTGCTGTACAAAATCTATTGCCAACGTTGCTGCACATAGCTCAAGTCTTGGTAAAGACACCACTTTTATAGGGGCTACCCGAGATTTTGCACAGAGTAGCTTTACGCAACAGCCTTCCATTGCACTTTTTGATCTTAAATATGCGACTGCTCCATATGCCTTTTCGCTAGCATCAGCAAACACATGTAACTCAATATTTGCAGAACTGTCATTGATCGTTACATGTCTGCCTACTTTCAAATTACTGAGCACTTCAAGATTCTTTCTATATTGACTCCATTTTTTTTTAAGTTCCACTGGAAGCTCTTCATCCCATTGTATTTTATCTTTCCAAAGTTGTTGGATAAAAATCTTTGCCTTAACTTTTACAGGATTGACTAACCCCAATGGATCAAATAATTGAGCGGTTTCAGACAAAACTGTGCGCTTTGTCATCTTTTGCTGCGAGAATTTATTTGTAATAAATCTAAAACAATCACGCTGTGGTTCCCATGCTACTCCTAATGTCTTTATATGCCATTCGCTATTGCTGTCGAAGTTCAATATAACTTCAAGGTTTTTCTTCTGAATATCTTTTAAAATTTGCCCATTATTGGCACACCATTTTCGTAAGTGAAATCCTCCTGATTTCAACATAGCCATTAGCTCACCCTTTATTTTGATGATTTCAGTTAGACTGTCATGTCCAGTTAATACATCATCCACATAAAAGTCTTTGATGATCCTGGCCCCTAAGGGAAACCTTGTTAATTCATCACTTGCTAGTTGGTTTAAGCAACTTGTTGCTAAGTAAGGAGCCGCCTTTGTCCCATAAGTTGCAGTACATAATTGATAATACCGTACAGGGCTATTAGGGTTTGATCGCCAGATTATGAGCTGCAAATTTCTGTCCTCTTCATTCACTAAAATTTGTCTATACATTTGTGTTATATCAGCGGTAAATACATATTTATGCATTCTGAAGCGAAGAATTATATCAAATAATTCATCTTGAACTTTTGGACCTTTTACCATTAAATCATTTAATGATAAATTTGTTGATGTTTTGGCTGACGCATCAAACACGATTCTCAATTTAGTGGTGCTGCTATCTTGCTTCAAAACATAATGATGGGGTAGAAAGTAATGTAATTTTGGAATTTCTTGAATTTCTTCCATATGACCCAAATTGATATATTCCTGCATAAAGCTTTGATATTGATCTTTTAACTCATGATTACTAAGTAACTTTTTTTCCATACTCAGTAATCTACTATAAGCCCTGTTATAAGAGTTTCCTAAAAGACTTGGCTCGCTAAAAATTGGCAGGTTGACTTTGAATTGTCCAGAATTTGTTTGTATTGTTGTAGCAACCAAAAACTCCTCACACCGTTGATCAATCACACTCAATCGTCTTATTTGAAGACATTCTTCTTGTTCCCAAAATTTTTTTAATTGCGTTTCTAATTCAATATTCATCATACCGCAGAATTTATCTGTGGAAACTGTTGCCTTTCCCAAAACAACCCAACCAAACGTAGTGTTTTGTAGTAGTGGAAGCTCTTTCCCAATTTTATATTGCCCATTCAGCAATAGTTCTCCATACAATTCTGCTCCAATTAATAAATCTATTCTTTCTGGTTTGTTAAACTCAAGATCGGCTAATTTTATATGCTGTGGTATATTCCATTGGTTAATATTTATAAATTGTTGAGGTTGACTTGATGTTATCTCCTTCAGAACATAAGCTTCCAGAGTTGTCTGATATCCTGATGTACCAGACTGAATTTCTATATTAATCTTGTCCTTTACTTTTAAACGCATTTCACTGATTCCATTTAAGTTTCTTTGATTTATTATACTTTGTGTTTTTAATTTTCGTTTTAATTCTTCGGTAATAAAACAAAGTTGTGATCCTGAATCTAACAATGCTCGACAATTAATCAGTTTTCCTTCACCATTCTTAATGAACACAACAGCAGTGCCCAAGAAAACATGTGATTCTTCCGAGACTGATGTACCTCCAACAAGACTCGTCATTGGACTATTTTGCTTTGTAGAACTTGAATAAATCAATGGATGTTATAAACTATTATGCTTCCTTTGGCACTTCATACAACCTCTAGAACGGCATTCTCCTGCTTTATGTCCGTCTTTTAAACAATTTAATCTTTTTACAGCTACCCTTTTTTCATCTATTGATGATTCTAAAGTTTTTGCAAAAGTAAATGGCATGTGATCCTGAGCAGTATTTGCACCTTCCCTTTTCTTTCTCCATGTTTGAGAAAACAGTTGGCTTTATTTGCTTGTGCTGATTAATATTGGTTTGGTTTTGCCCCACTGATTCTAAAGCTTGAAATCGTAGTTCTAAGAATTCTAAAAACATTTGTAAAGATTGCAATTCCCTCGGAGCTTTGAGAGATTGCTCATATAGACTTTGAGTATTTTTATCCAAGTAAATTATGTAAAATTATTGGATCCCAACAGCCTTGAACTTTTAAACCTAAGTTTTCTAACCCAACTACACACTCTTTAATCAAGCCATGCATTGATTTAATTAAAGATGCTAATTCATAATGCATTGTTGGCTGTGCTATTAATTTATCCAATAACGCATTCACTAATAGTCTCTTATTGTTATATCGACGATTCAACACCTCCCAAGCTGAATTGTAATTTTCATTTGATATAGGAATATGCCTTATCAGTAATTCTGCTTCACCTGACAGATTTGATTTTAAATACATCATTTTCTGACAATCACCGATATTTTGCTGATGTACGATTTGTAAAAAACGATCGTGGAACTGTTGCCAATTTAAATAATTTCCATCAAATTTTGGTATTTGAATTTCAGGTAGCTTGAATGCTGGCTGCATTCTAGTAAATGTCACATCTGATATATTTGCCAAAGCATTTCTTTTTGATTGTAATTCGCTTATAACTTCATCCATATAACTTTCTAATTCATCAAAGGTGTCCCAGTCATAATCTTGCATGGGTTGTCCATTGTATTCTATGACCAACTGCTTATGATTCTCTGCAATTTCTTGCGAACGTATTTTGACGTTATTAATTTTGATATCATAGAATTCCCTTGACTGAGATTCATACAAGCCTTTGATTTTATTTAGTATATTAACTAGGCTTCTTATCAATTATTTTTGGTAAATTAAGAGGTTTAATCCGGATTCATTATTTCTTTGTACCTCTTGAATACCATTTGGTACTCTATTTTGTTCTCTCGGACTGGTAGCTTGATCCCCAATCCTTACTAAATTTTCCGTCCAATCTGAGGACTGCTGCATACATTCTGGTTCTAATATGCCCTGAATATTTGAACAGATTTTTGAATATTCCTCCTTGATGCTATTATAATAATCCTTTACAAAATACTCATGAGAAGTCATTGTCGCAAATTCTTCTCTAATCCTATCATCTTGCTCTTCTAACTTAACCCAAAGTTCTTGAATTTTTCTTAGTTTTTCCTTTAAATATATTTTATTTTTCTTTGCAGCACGATCTGCGTAATAAATTGCAGAGATTCTCTGAATCTCTGTTCCTAGTTGCGTTTGTGAAGCAACTAATTGATCCGTTCTTCCTGTTTGATAATTTTTCCTTGACAAAATATTCAATATTAGGATAAATTAGGCAACCTGAATTTATCCTAACCAAAATATTTTTGCACTTGACTTTTTTCTTGATCACTTGATTATTTTTTCAGTTGACCACTTGACTTCTTCCTAACACTTGACTTCTTTTTTGAAAACTTGATAATTTTTTCAAAATATTTTACCACTTGAAGCTTTCAACTTCCTCCAACTCCTTCCAACTCGTATCACGTCGGGATCACCAAAAATTGTTCACCAGCAAGGAGGAATTAGGTAACCTAAATTCAACTTTGCTTCGAACTTTAATAAGCGCTACTGTTTTTACAATTGCAGAATTAGGTAACCTAAATTCTGAATTGTTAATTGTGATGATTTAAATAAAACAACTTTATTCAAGTTCACAAAACAATAACTGAATTTATTTTTGTAATTTTCTTGCTTTATATAGCTGCCTTTCAAAGGCAACTAAGTTTCAAAGCTTACATGTTTAAAAATTATATTTTAAAACTACTTAAATTAAATAAAACATATTTATAAATTTTTTAAATTATGTTAATTGTATTAACACATCGCATATGTAAAAGATAGCCTAGGATAGGTTAATGCACTTTTTTCTTTTTTAGGAAAAAATTAAGAACCCCATTTTTGGTTGCGCAAGTAAAAATTATTTTATTCAACTTAATTAGGTTTGATTGTATCACATTATTACGACGCAGGAACAATTTCTTCAAAGAATTTCTTGTGTTGTGGAGCATTGTCTGGATCAAAATAAAAGTTGCTGGAGTCATAAGCAATTAAGCTCAAGAAAAATCAAAATTTTGTCAATATTTTATTTCTAAAGTTGAAGGTAAGTTTTATACAAAAATTTTTAACCCCGAATTCACTTCAATCGAACAAAAAACAAATATGTTATTTGGAATTGAGTTAGAAAAAAAAAACCCATTTTAATAACCACCACAAAATTCTTTGAGAATCTGAAATAAAGCTCTCCAAAAAAAGTTTCATAAAAGCCTTTTCGAATATAATAAATTATAAGATCGATGAGTAGGTTTTCAAGCTACATGTATGTTGTTTATATAAATTCAGCTTTGAAAAAACATTAAACAATAAGGTGGGCACCCACTTAGTGCGTATATCTCAGCGGGTAACTTTTATGACGTCATAGACTCACGCTAAAGTTCCCCCTCATATGTGGATATTTCAGCGTGAAATTCATTTGTACGTCATTTTGACTTCAAAAAATTTACCCGCTGAGATATACGCACTAAGTGGGTGCCCACCTTTACACACTCCGAATCAGCAACCACAGCAACTTGTGCTTTGGAGCTTAGCAATTAGCAAAAAATAAAGTGAAAATATTCTTTTTTAAATAAATTTGCTTGCTTTTGTTGTCATTCTTAGTTTTTATTAATTAATGTTTATCATTGTTAATTTGTTTTTATTAATACTCAATAAATAATAATTAATAAAAGAAGTAATATTATATTAAATGAAAATTTAAATGGTTCATTAGAGGCAACAGATGTTACACAAATTACATAGTAAATAGTATTTAATTAAAATTTGTGTTTTTGCTTATTTGCTATTTTAGACATTCTATCTATTTCCGATGAACCTTCGGCAAGAACCATACTTCGAAATATACTATTCGATTGCTGTAGAAGCCGATAAGGTGAATCAAATTCTTTTATATCACCAAAGTTCATCACAAGTACTCGATCAGAATCCATTATAGTTATCAAACGATGGGCTATAGTTAAAACTGTACAATTACGAAATTTTTCACGAATTGTATTTTGGATTAGATTGTCTGTACTGTAATTAAACAACAAATTATTTTTTATAACTGTCAATATAACACCTTAAGTTGTTACATTGGATCAATATTTGCTGTAGCCTCGTCTAATACTAAAATTTGATTTTTCCTTAAAATTGCTCTTGCTAGGCATAACAGCTGTCGTTGTCCAATACTGAAATTACTACCACCATTGTTTATTAGAGTCAACAGTCCCATACTGTTATTAAAAATTTCCTTTAATTTAACGTCTTCTAAAACCATCCATAAGTCTTCATCCTGATATTCATTGAAAGGATCTAAATTTCTTTAAAGAAAAAAAAATATTTTTCTACATTTAATACCATTGTAAAAGTGATTTACCTTACCTCTGTAATGTTCCAGAAAATAAAACTGGATCTTGTGGAATTATTGCAATTTTGGAACGAAGTTTTTGTAGTTTTATTAAGGATGTTTCAATATTATCAATAAATATTTCACCTTCAATTTGAGCTAGACGAAATAAGGCACCAATTAAAGAAGATTTGCCTGCACCAGTACGTCCAATTATTCCAATCTTTGTTTGAGAATTGTATTCAAACAACGTGAATAAAATAAAAACAAACGTGAAAGGTTTCAAGTCATAAAATTATATAGAAGCAAATTTTGTAAGAGTCATTCGTTTATTATTTATTGATAATAGTTCGTTTTATTCAGACTTTTGAATAATAATTTAAAATATTAAATAGAGAGTGGATTCGCAAAAAATATAAAATTTTTGTATTGAAATTGAAATTAGAATAAAATAGACGAGTTAGTTTTTTTTTACTAATTCGGGGTTTTCACGTTAAATTTAAAAATGTTAAAAAAAGGATGGGTGTCAATAACCTTAGAAAGTTGGCTCCAAAGGCTGCCAAAAAATCATTATTGTCAGAGAAAAACATTAATGTGTTTTTTGAATACTAGATCATACTCTCCTTAAGTTTTGAATAAGATTTTTTACATTCCATTTTAATTACTTCATTTTTATAATGTTTAAATCTGAGTACTTTTGACAATTTCTTTAAAAGTTGAACGTTTTTGAAGCTTTCACGTCATTTTTCTTTTTTTTTATCTTTTTTGAATACGAGCGCAGTAGACCAACACTTTTATATTAGCATATATTATTCTCTCAACCATTTTATATTATATGTTGGAAAGAAAATGTTGGAAAATTGCGTTCATATAAAAAAAAAGACGTGAAAGCTTCAAAAACGTTCAACTTTTAAAGAAATTGTCAAAAGTACTCAGATTTAAACATTATAAAAATGAAGTAATTAAAATGGAATGTAAAAAATCTTATTCAAAACTTAAGGAGAGTATGATCTAGTATTCAAAAAACACATTAATGTTTTTCTCGGACAATAATAATTTTTTGGCAGCCTTTGAGGCCAACTTTCTAAGGTTATTGACACCCATCCTTTTTCAAATTTCCTTGAAAAATGCGTTTTAAAGCTATGTATAATGTGCACTGGCACATATTCAAAAAAACACAAAATCATTTAATGAAACAAATTTTGTTGTTTTTAAAACAATATTTCTAGTTTTTGATAGGCATAACATTCTGGTAGATTAAATAAATATTGCAGGAGTTACAAGCAATTACACTTTTTTCCACATTCGCACTTATTTTTGTAAAATTATTTCATACGTTTAAAAAAATTTTCTGTAGTTAAATTTAAAAATATTTTTACAACAAAACATTTTTAAAATATCGCTTGGAAAGCGATTTTTAGCTAATATTATTCTTAGCTGTTTATAATTATTATTATGCCTAATTCCTAATAAATCTCATTTTTTCACACATTTTTGGGAATTTTCCCTTATTTCGTAAGGGAAATAAACGTTTATGGAATTTTTTAATTTTATACTCTAGTATACTTGCTTTTTCTTTTGGTTTTATCACAAAGCTAATGTTCTTCAGAACTGGTTCTGCTCCTCTGTAATAACGGTATACGACATTCTTGAACTCAATTTTTGCCTGTGATGGCCACGTTTCACTTAAAATAATTGGGGTTTTATTTATATCTTCTTCTGTCTCCATTTGACAATATTCTAGCAATCTTTCGGTTGAAGTAAGTTGATTTGATACTTCAGCACTTTGTCTAATACCCCATTGAATCAGTAGAGAAAAACTAATTGTCTGCGATAATGTTAGGCCAAAATTATTTCTGATTCCATCTAAAGATTATCATTGTTTTATTTTATAGTTTTACTTTTAATAAAAATTACATCTTACTATCATTCAAAGTTAAGAAGAAAATTACGACAAATGCTAAGAAAATTGAAGCCAAAATGTCCAAAAAAATCCCAAAAGCGGAATTAGTGCATAAGAAGGTATAGTAAATACCAGAATGTAAATCCTTTTGTAAAATTTATTAAACTACAATATATTTATCAATGAAGTTTAATTTAATATTACTTGATGGTAATCAAATTCTTTAATTAAAACGGATTCTGCACAAAAAGCTCTGATTGTCGATAGGCCATTTAAAGAAGCTGTTAAATGGGTAAAAACTGGTGAACGAGCTAAAATTAAAAAACTTTTTATTTAAAATAAAAAATTCGAATGAATCGACTTACTTATCCCATCAAAGCGTTTTATATTCTTTGATGTAGCAATATAAAATTTTCTTACGAAAAAAAATACACAAAACAAAACAATTGCTGGTAAAGAAAGCAATGGCTTAATAATTAACGTTAAAACAATTGATCCTGATGCATTTAAAATTATTTGTGAAGCATCTAGCAGGACTTTCGGTAAAATTTCATCTGTTACGCCAAGATCCTTTGAAAACCGATTTAATATACGACCTGATGGATTTATTTCAAAAAACCTTAAAGCAGACTGTAAATATTAATTAGTAACAAAGAAATAATAAATTAGTACACATAGAGCTTATTTAGATTAGCCACATATAGCTTCTTACATAGATCATTATTAAAGATATTCTTATAGCATATTAAAATATATCCAGTTAAGGAAATGGGAGCAATGAATTCATAATTAAATTCATGAATGTGTAATGGCGAAACTGTGAAAATTTACTATCTACAGAGCAGTCATTATACTAATTTTTTCATTCCGACACTACCCAGTGAGAAGATGTGTCATTATATAAGATAAGATGTTTTACCTCATCTGAGAGAGATTCTCTTCCGGCAAACAAATAGAGATACGTATAAATCATTAAAAAATTTTAAGTTTTATGATCCTTTAAAGCTACTGTAGTAATTTTAGTATTTTTAGTAAAAAGCGGGAGACTATTTTACTGAAAAAGGTACCCGAATGAAACACTTTTAATAGTAGTGCCTTATCTCGGTTCATGCGCTTATATTCAAGTTATCAGCTGAGAAAATATTGTGGATGGCTGTTTATTCTTATACTTATGCTTATACTTATATTTTTTTTAGCATTTTACGAAACCAAATAATATATGTTTTTTCAGGTTACCGTTTAATTTTGCCTAATGCAACTAGCCTACAGCTTTCTGGCAATGTCCATGGATAACTTATTCTGAGCTGGTAAATACTCTTTAAATTCGATGCATTCCTTTGTACTTTATCCGCGAGGTATAAGAAACACTTGCTATTAACTTTTACTTTTAATAAAAGTGAATATTTACTAGATTTAAGATAAGTTTTAATCATTAATTAAAAGTTTTTTTCCTTTTTTTTATCAAAAATCCGCTAAAATGCTGCGAAGTCTTTCGCACAGCATAGGCGATTATATACCCATATAAAAAAATTTTCTAAGTCTTTGACAGTTGTCTTTCATGATACAGCCAAAACCGCTTAATACGACATCGGTTGAAACGACCTATCGGTTAAAACGACCAAAACAAAAGGTCCCGACGGAGTTCCATATAATTGCACAATTAATTTACCGCTTACTACGACATTGCATATAACGACATACCGTTTTGAACGACCACTTTTTCTAATATTTTCAAAAAACTTAATCGGCTATAACAACATGCAGCATTTTTTTTACATTTTGTGTGTCTATTTTCAGAAATTTTATGTTCATAATTAGTAAAAGTGTAGCTCAGTTATAGTCAATAGGCATTCCTAATAGATTTTTAAAAAATTCACTGTGGGCATGTCTGCATATGGTATAGTCGTCAAATGAAATAAGAAAAAATAGTACAGGAAATTACTGTAGACATGCAGTCATAAGCGCTGTTACTTTACTTTGATTATGAAAAACACGAATTTTTACTGTAGCTTTTCATCCCAGTAAATGACTAGAGTCAGTTTGATGCCATACGCAACGCTTAACACATCGGCTTAATTTTTTATAATTTTTCTCAAAACTTATACACTTATACTTATCCTTATAATAAAACTTTACAAATACGGCAATTTTTAGGCAAAAAATAATGGTACCGCTTTTTACGACTTTCGGTTATTACGACCGAAAATAATGGTCCCCTGGATGTCGTATAAACCGGTTTCTACTGTATTTTCATGATTTTTCATGATATGACGTTAATTTGTCAAACTGATATTTTTATTTAGTGTTTAATTTAATTAATAGTGTTATTTAGTGTTTTTTGTAGTTTACTCCTTAAGAAGCGATATATAAGGCCTACGGTATGAAAAAATATGGGGAGTGAAATTTTGGGTAACCGTAACGCGCAGCATAACCGTAACGCTGCCTTTAAAATCTATATATACCCAGCAAAAAAATTCCCCTCGATTTATTGACAAGAGGAATCAAAGTGGTCCCTAATCAATATTAATCAATTGATTCCACGCACTGATGACTTTTTAATAGGAAATGAGTACACAAAAGTCACAGGTCTGGGTGTATGCATGCATATCGGTCTTATATATAGGCTGCCATTTCTAAAGGGGTTATATATACATATTCTCTCTCTTTGTCACACCACCTGAAAATGAATATTATTTGCTTGAAAATAGAATAGGGGAAAGGAAACTCATATTTTTGTATATAAATATATATATTTTCCTTAAACTTTGTACAGACCAAAGCAAATTTTATTCGCTAGACGCCTAAGGTCATAAAACGGGTGGTGCATTTGCTCTGGCCATAGCTAGAACAAAAATGTTTGTTTCATGAGGATCATTTAATGGTAAAAGGATACTTTATGGCCTTTAAAATTTTTGTTGTTTTAATTCCTTCTGTACCTCAAATTTTTGTTTTGCTTTAACTTTTTGTTGTATTCAAAAGGGATTAAAAGGGATAAGAAATAATGATTTTATTACTTTTAGAGAAGCATTTTGTGGCCTTCAAAATTTTTGGTGTACCTCTAAAAGTAATATAATCATTATTTCCTATCCCTTTTAATAAAAATAAAACAAAAATTTCAAATACAACAAAAATTTCCCGTAGAACTAAAATTTAAAATAGAACAAAAATTTCAAGCACACAAAAATTTTGAGGGCCATAAAGTGTCTTTTTAGTGTCATAAATGATCCTCATGAAAGAAAGTTGTTTCCTCTAGCTATGGCTAGAGAAAATGCATCAGCCGTTTTATGACCTTAGGCGTCCAGCGAATAAAATTCGCTTTGGTCTGTACAAGGCTTTAAACACATAAATTATATATAAATTATTTACTTAAATATAAATTATTTGAATTTTTTAAATATTAAAACACTACACAAAATACACTAGAAACTACGTAATTTTCACATACCAGCAACATTTTCAGCAAACAAAATTATTCTCTAATGAATTCACTAGAGAATCATCTCAGGTGAAGCACCTTCACTAATGAATTCATCCCGGAATCATTATCATACAGAGGACAATACTTGAGTATTAAGATTTGAACAGATAGTTTTCTAAGCTTTAGAACTTAGAACATTTCGTTTACAAAACTCCATACATTTGTACAGAGGACAAGCATGAAGTTTTGTCATTAATCCCCGTTTAAAGGGAAATTTTCTGCTGGGTTTATAGCGGAGTCAATTACAGTCGCGTATCGGAGGTGACACACACCTTTTCTTGAAGTGAAAACTTCTTTGGGCGCACTTTGAAATTTTTCTGAGGGTTAAATTTAATTCTAGCGTCACGCTCGGGTGCGTTACGCTGATTCGGGTATTTTCGGTTTTCTCATGCTCCTAATACTATTTCAAATACTGTCATACTATTTGAAAAATCAATAATTTAATTCTTGAATTTTTAAATTTTAAAAAAGCATGTTTTCTAAAATAGTATTTGTTTGTTGTTAAAACATAATTATTTGAACACTGCCCTTTGCAAAATATAGATAACGAAAATAAGTTTAGGGAAGAATGTGTACGAAAAAAAGAATTGGTTAATGCTCGCATGCGAAAAATATCGCAAAAGAAAACAGAGTGCATTGAAGCAATTGGATGCTATGGCTCAGAATGAGCTTAAAGATAACGGGAAAAAAAGAAAAGTGGAAGAAGAAAATGACCAACGACGTAAATGTTTGGCAAGGGAACGTTCGAGAAAATATCGTGAGAAGAAACGTCTCGAAAGTATGAAATCTGTGGATTCCATGGTTCATGCATGACTCACAAATTGATGGGCCTTCACACGCTAATCCACCATTTATAATAGGGAATCGGAAAAGTAAATTTAATGACTCTCAGATTGCCGAAACATTCACTAATTGGGATGTTCCCCTTAGATTGCAAAATGTGAGTGTGAATCACATTAAAGAAACGTGGGTAGATAAAAATTTAGATAGAATTGTAAGAATGGAAGGCAAATATTTTGAGACGCAAGAAAGTCAAGAAAAGTCCTTAGCTTCTAATAAACAAGTATGAGCAATCGACATCGTTGATAAATTAGCACCAATTGACCATCGAGCATGTGCATTGTTTACTCCTAAAGAACAAATAAATAGATCACCAGCAGCTTACCGTTCTTATACACGAGACAGCAAGGCTCATGTGTAACTTCATAAACAATTCATTCAAAATAAATTTGGATACGCTTGCAAGATTTGCGATGGATTGTGGTTTGAAAATGATTTGAAGGTTTTTAGTGATCAAAACATGGAGTTCGTAAGGACTTTTTTATCGAATATCAATGAATATACCATTGCCGCTTGTCGAACCAGCATTCAAAAAAAATTAATACCTAAAATGTACACGCTAAAGTTCCCCCTCATATGTGGATATTTCAGCGTGAAATTCATTTGTACGTCATTTTGACGTCAAAAAAGTTACCCGCTAAGATATACGCACTAAGTGAGTGCCCACCTTTAGGTTTTTAGTTTTGGCACATTAAGCTTTAACTTCTGCACTGAATTTAAAGCTTAACATATTTGAAGGTTTACTTTTTTTATGAATGTCATGAGCAGGGAATTCAAAATGAAAGTTGCAACTTTATGGAAATAACTTTTATATATTTAAAATTAAATATTACAAATTTATTCTGCATTAATTATTTCACGCATTTTATTAAATTATAGACAGTTTATTAGGTTGCAAAGTTTTATTGATTCTCAAAGCAATTTAAGCATAAGTATTTCCAGCTTGAGATTGTAATAAATATATTTATAAAATATATAGGAAAAATACAATTTATTATATTCAGACACATTCAACTGATTATAATGGATGTGTTTCACAAATCTGGCAAGTTACCAAAACCACTAAAACTGCTAATTTAGGTGCTTTTCATTTCTAATTAAGTACCTAAACACTTCTTTGGTTACAAGTTTAACGAACCGGTGAATATCGCGCAACACCGCAACTTTAAGAATTATTTGTTTTCAGATCAAAGTACAATTTTTAAAAAGCTAATACTCACCGAAACTAATTTTTTAATCATATGATCATGTAGATTTCGTGATGCTCGCATACAAAGTGTATATAATACTTCACATCTAATCAACCCAAAGACAACAATTAGAATAACAATTGAAATATTAATTGACATGTATATATCTGAAATTAAAAGTGTTTCTGGTTCTATATTATTGATAGCATTATTCAAACGAAGTATTGTTTGAGTTCCATCAAAACTGATTTCTTCGATAGTTAAATTTTGTTCTTTATAAAATGTACGTAACTCTTCTTTAGATGTCCAATAAGAGGTCCAATAATCTGCTAAACTAACAACACTTTGCGTAATTAAAAATAGAAGTGAAGTTATTATAAGGAAAAAATAGTTTCCACCATATTTGAAATAATTAAATAAAACTGATCCTTCGATTTTATCTTTTGATGAGCTCTCAAGTGTTTGTAGTTTTTCTTTTATATCAATTCTACTGTCATTTGATGATTTTAAGTTATTTTTTTTAATACCATTGGAATAATTATTTAATTGTTTGGTTTTTTCTTTCATGGTAGTTTGATTGTCATTTTCTAAATATTCAAAAAAATCAATTTCACTTTTAACTAAGTCATCTGGTGTACCTTGCATATGAACTTTTCCCTGAAGGTATACAAAAACACGAAGAAAAAACATAGAATAGTATTTCAAAGTTTTACTTACATCTTTTAGAATTATTATCCAATCAGCCTCTCTTAAATACTGTATCTGGTGAGTAACAAGAATTCTTGTTAGAGATGCTTTAGCTAGACTTCCAAAAGGCCCGATGATATTGTCAAATAAATGACGTCCAATTTGTGCATCAACTGCACTTAAAGGATCATCAAATAGATAAATATCAGCATTATGATATAAAGCACGAGCTAGACTATTCTTCGATTTAAATTAATTTATTGAATAGATAAATTGACAATTAACTATACTAACTTTACTCTAGCCTTTTGTCCACCCGAAAGAATTGTTCCATTTTCACCTATAATAGTGGTATCACCATCTGAAAATTGTTCAATATCCTCTGATAATGCACATGATTTTAAAATTTCTTTATAACGCATCTCATCCATTTCATCTCCAAATAAAATATTTTGTCGAACTGAAGCAGAAAACACCCATGGCTCTTGTGATGCAAATGATAATTTTCCATTTGTATTTAATGTACCTGATTCAAAAGGTAATTCTCCAAGTATTAATTGTAAAATTGATGATTTTCCCGAACCAACGCTTCCAATTATTCCCAATAATGATCCCTTTTTAACATTAAAAGAAATATCATCCAATACAGGTGGATTCTTAATAATTTCATCAACAGATGCTGTCCAACGAGCAACTATATCTTTTATTTGAATAACATTATTTTCTAATATATCTTGCTTTTGCCATTTTATATTTTCCTGGTTAGAATTCAATTTTAGGACAAAATTTTCAATATTAGAACTCTCATGAAATATATTTTTCTCTTCGTATTTTAGAAATGTTTGAAATCTACGAAAAGAAACTAAAAGCTCTGAAAATTCACCAATTCCACGAACAAATAAATGTGTAAACGAAATTTGCAAGACATTAAAATACACAACTGCAGCAAATATTCGAGGCGATGTTATGGGCTCTGACATTATATAGAGACTAGTTATTGTTGACATTATTGCCGCCCTTGTTATAAACATATTAATTGTCATTAATATTCCTCTTATATGAGTATTTTTTCGTATTGCTTTGATTTCTAAAAACCGAGTTATCTGTATCAATTTCGAAAAAGGTAGCTCCCAGGCATACATTTTTATTACCTAGAAATATAAACTTAATATATTTGAAAGTTTCCATTTTAAATTAGTCTACATATTAGAATGATGGTAAACTAAAATTATTTACAACAAAGCCTGATTTTCTTATTCTAGTCTATTTAAAAGTGATAAGGCTTGAAAAACACCTGACACCTAATGGCCCAAATAACATGAGTATTCCTGAAATTCACGGCTTTTTGAAATTTAAAAGTAGTAGTATGAAGAGCAGATGGTATAAAACGACTTTTCTATGCTAAAAAAATATATATAAAAATTATATAAGTTTTGTAAAATCCTGCGAGTGATCAATGCGATATAAGTTTTAGTTTATTTTACCAAATTTGGATTGAAAGTGTCCTTTTATATCCAATTTTTTGTTGTTTAATATATAAAAAACACATTTAAGTGATAATAATTATCGTATTATTTATGCCATACATCTATAATACACTTACGCCCGGTTTCAGAGTTCGTACTTAAATATTCCTTACTTATGTTTTAAGCCTCTATTTTATGAGATTTTACGTTTGGCACTTCTTTCTTAACTCTCAACGAGCCTTAACGTCGTACTTAAGTTAAATCCCCAATTTTCACGACTTAAGTTAGACTTAACTGCATAGTAGAAATTTTAAATTAATTGTTATTTTAAGCAATCAATTTCTCCCCTGAATTAATTTAATATTAATTAAATTAAATAAAATAAATAAAGCTAGTAAATAATTTTATCTATCAATTATGCAATAAAAGTGTAAATTTTTGCAAGTATTAATGTTTCAATAACGTTGTACACGGCGGATTTAGGCAAAGGCCTTGAAGATTATAACATTTTGACAGTTTTCATTTTAAGGTTGTTACTTTCCACAATTAATTTGAATTTTTTTAATGGTCGTTCTGCGTCAAATCCGTAAATTTTTACACTACGTGTCAATTATGGAATAATTTTCTTCTACTTTGAACCAAATTAACAAATTTTTCTAGATAACTGGGGCTTTGTTTACAGCTTTGAGACTCACAAAGCATAATTGAAAATTATAAAAACTCCTTTTTTAATTCATACCTTTATTCCGGATATAATTTCATTCATTAAATCGATTCTTTTTTCAGTCCAAATAGTAGCCTCAGAACGAAATTTATAAGATAACTTTCCACTACATACTAAAAATAATAAAATTTAAAAAGAGTAATAAAACTAGCAATAAGCTTTGAATTACATTGAAATGGAGTAAGTATGAGTATTGGTAGCATTCCAATAATTCCAGACCACCCTAAATCTTGCCATAAAATTATACTAATAGTTATTACCAAAAATGGTGCCATGAACATATGTGGTAAAAATACAGAAGCTAAATCAAGTTTGCTAACATCATTTGATAATAAATTCACTAGTTTTCCTGGTGATGTATTAGAAAATGCTGTTTGAGATAGTCGTAATGATTTCCGATAAATAATACTACAAACAGCTATTCTGCATTTGGAACCAACATAAAACGCCTTCATTAACTGCTGATTATATGTTATGGCATTCAAGAAAACTAGTCCCACAATTAGGCATCCATAAAAGACAACTCTCATAAAATTATCACTACTGATATCTTCATCAGACCTAAATTCTAAATTAAAATATTTTTAACAAAAAAATTAATTGAATCTACTTACTTATACAAGTTAAGTAATTTTCCTAACAATATTGGGGTTGCTAGTCTTATACCAAATTCATTTAATATACTTAAAAGAAAGACAACAGTAAATTCTTTCCAAAATGTTTTTGCAAGGGCCTTCATAAGAGAAGGATTTTTATTTCTCAACAATACTTCATTCCAGTTTCTAAAAGTATAAAATAAACAACAGCTTAAAGAATAAAATAGGTTTAATTTTTTATTAACCAGAAATGAGGAGATCTAAACTTGTGAATTTTAAATTTAGCAAAAGCTAAAAAAAGTCTTAATCCATAACTCCTAAATTTTATAATCATAAATGCATCAGAAATATTAAATAATTAAATTAGTGTTTGTACACAAGTTATTAGTTGTATAAGTTGTATTTTAGTAGCCCGGGACAGCTTGCCATTCTATGAAAGTCCCTTATTTCTAGTGATAATATGATACGCTTTTTAGTTTGAATAATACTTCAGTTGAATCGAATATCCTCTACCTGAGACCTCCCTGTCCAACATATTAGAAATACCCCTGGAATATCTTGTTATCCGTGTATGGAGGCCCATTTGATTTTTGATTAAATAACTTTTACTTATTATATTAATAAATAGAAATACAATTAATAAATTACAAAAAACTGAAACATGAACACTTAACACTGTTTTTGTTTAGGAACTTTCTATAACAAAACGTTATTCTCAAATTTGTAATTTTTCTTGATTAAATTCTTAATCCTAATTAAACACTTACCTTTCTAGGCGATTACCAAGATATTCAGATCGATCATCTTTTAATGGCTGAAAGAAATCCTCGATTTCTAGGTTATTTTTCTGCTTGCATCTCTTGAATATAACCAAAGTCCATAGAAAGAAAAGTGATGAAAATATATTAGCGTTTTCATTAGGATTTGTGGGAAGAGTTCTATGTATAGCTTCCATATTAAAATTAATGTTTTTTGAAAATCCAATTAACTTTTGAGTAAATTTACAGGAAATAATTCATTTGCTTTTTTTTCTGTTTTTTATTTTAAAAGACGGAAAATTCTTTTGCTTATCATTTTATTATATTTGCCAGAGTTGATAACAAAATTAAGCAGATGATGCTAGAGAGTTTTATTATTAGAGTAGATACAGCAGCTATAGCATAATTGTTGCCCTTGTCATATGTTTATTCATATGACTTTGATAATTTTATTATTTTGATCGTGTAAAAAATATTATTGAAAGTACTAAAAATTTAAATGCACAATTAGGAAATTGAATGCTTCTTTTGTACTATACGTCAAAACCTATCGGGTTTCCCGTAATAAGGAATAAACTGCGCGGAAACTAAAAATTATGAAATTTCAATTATGTGAAGACATCACATCCAATCATCCAGATAGTTTAAGGGACTATTCACTATTTTTTCCAACTCATCAAATGGGTCTCTCGGGCATATCAAGTTTATGGAAATGGTCATTTGTGAGCAAAAAATTAAAAATGTTTAATTTTCTACTCACAAATTGCTATCGGTTTCCTTTGCATTAGTCGTTTATTAATACATATGTATATGCCAAAAAAAAAGAATGGTGAGGTGGACCCAGAAGGATATAGTGCTGCAAATTTCTTTATGAGATCTTATCAATACTAAATATTTTACATATTGACAAAGAATTCTGTTCGTTAGTTATATACAAAACAAAAAAAATTTTTTAAAAATGGCTTGATGGATTTAAAAGGGTTTGGGATATGGGACATGTTCAAGTCACACTTAAGTACTATAATACTGTAGGACATATCTTTGAAAGAAATCAAAAATTTTATGCTGGTTTTTAACTTTTAAAATTTTTTTTTTAACCTTGAAATACTCGCACACCCACCAAACTTTTTTCCAAGAGCTCTCATTTATGCCTAGTAACATTTATTTTTTTCAGAATTTTAGGATGAGTGAAAGAGTTTTACTTTTTTCGAATTTCATGATTGTCATATTACGAAGGAGGATTCTGGGAGAATGGTAGGAGCCGTTTATTATTTGCTATAGCATTAAATTAGCAAAAGTCAAGTTTAACATGTATACTAAATTTGAATTGATTCTGCTCGCTAGTTTTCTAGATATTCTAATTTTAAATATTGGCGCAGTTGGAAAAAATTTATCCATTTGCTGCGTGAAAACCATTAGTTTTTAATAATTTTTTCTAATGTTATTTAAGAGTACTTAGCTGTTTTAAATTAATTTAGTCATTTTATTTTTTTTTTTTGTTATGATTTTGTAGGATATAACAGAGGTTTACATGACATATTACGAACAAGGATTCTGGGAGAATGGTAGGAGCCGTTAATTATTTGTTTGTATATTTAGATATTAATAGTTAGTTTCAAGCTTCACACAAAATTCAAAATGATTCTGCTCATTAATTTTATGGATTTCTGAAGGTCCTCCTTTCGAGTAGCTTGGAAGTGGTTATGCACTTGCAATGCCAAAATTGCAACGTTTAATTTGATTTTTCTTGATATATTTGAAAAGTCTTAAATAAGCTTTTAATAATTTAGTAGTTTTTATTACGTATTTTTGACGGGATTCGCAGGCATGGGATTGTTCTTCTTACTAAAGCTTATACGTGGATTTTGGATAAAAGGGTGAAGCCGTGTTGTTTTCTTTTGCGCATTTAATTAGAATTAGCTATTTATATGTTAAATATTGAGTATTGGTGGATTCTGCCCACTACTTTGTAAGAAATTTCGATTTTTCAATTTTTCGCGGAGTTTGAAGACATAAATCCCTTCTAGCGTGAAAACGGAACAAACAAAAAATTTTTGTTGTTGATATTTTGTGAGCTTTAAATTAGCCTTTAATTATACACCATGTTTCAAGCGGTTCTGCTACAAAGCCACTGCCAGCTTTACCTACGTCCTTTTAAAGTCAGTAGACACAGAAAATTGAGATCTATTGTGAATTTTTTCTTATTGGATCCCTCTGTTTTGTGTATCTCTAGCTCTCCTAGCTTCATTAATATTCATTGCTTAACTTTATAAAACAATTTACCAAAATAAATTAGAAACTCTTAACTTTTCTTTAGTTTTTTAGTTAAAACACTTTTAATTTAACAACCTGTGACATCTAATTTGACATTTCACATCATATGTTTTGAGATTTAGACGAAAGGGTAAGTCTGTGTCTGAAAATTATATAACTTTTTAACTATGTATGCAAAATTCAAAAAATCCAATATGTGCTGTGTATAATCGTTTTATTGAAAAATTACCTGCGAAAAGAAAAGTTTTAAGAACGCATGAGGAAATTTTCTTGTTCAAAAGTGTTTTTCAGCCTTCCACTAATATTTTACTTGGTAGTTCTGTACGCATACATTGTTATTCCAGGATAAAGATTTTCATACCTCAAGGTAGTCGAAGCTGCCAAATACATATTATTAACGAAAGATTTTATGAAGAGTTATTTTACTTAATTAAAGTAAATTCAAATAACACAAGAATTAGTGAGCAAGATTTAAAAAAAAACTGTGTGTGTCAAGCTGACGCATGACAGAATTGAAACTTTTAACTATGTATGCAAAATTCAAAAAATCCAATATGTGCTGTGTATAATCGTTTTATTGAAAAATTACCTGCGAAAAGAAAAGTTTTAAGAACGCATGAGGAAATTTTCTTGTTCAAAAGTGTTTTTCAGCCTTCCACTAATATTTTACTTGGTAGTTCTGTACGCATACATTGTTATTCCAGGATAAAGATTTTCATACCTCAAGGTAATCGAAGCTGCCAAATACATATTATTAACGAAAGATTTTATGAAGAGTTATTTTACTTAATTAAAGTAAATTCAAATAACACAAGAATTAGTGAGCAAGATTTAAAAAAAAACTGTGTGTGTCAAGCTGACGCATGACAGAATTGAAACTTATTCATCTGTTATCTTTTCTAAAATTGTTATAGTCGATTTATGGTAACTGAAATGAGAAATATATATATATTTGCACTCAAGTTATTAATAAAGCGGGCAAATAGGGCATCGATTGTAATACTAACATCTCTTTTATTGATTATATCTATGAGTTGGAAAAAATAGTGAATAGTCCCTATAACGAACATAAAAACATATAAATATATATATGGTGACTACCAACCTTAACGAAAAACATTTACTGCTCACGCCAAGCAAGGGACTGAGAAAAGAGCGGAACTCGCTCCCATATACTTACTAAAGGGGGGGACTGGGAGTGTATACAACAATGTGATTTACCATTTTTGAAATATTTTGGCGTATCTGATGAGCTTTTACTGGATATTCAACTACTTCGGCACCATCGTCTGTAGCCTGTGTTGTTATTTTTTGTTTTCTGTAGGTAGATGTTTCGACAACATTGTCATTTGATTTCAAAACTTTTCGACGTTCGTTGTAGGCTTTAGTTATTTCAGCTCGTGTTTTAGGGAGACGCTTGAAAAGCTGAAGGCTTTTTATGCTGTTCATTATAATTATGCAGGTACTCTGCCTTTTTTTCATTTTTTGTTTGAGTTTTAATTAATGCTATATCATTTTTTGAAGTAAATTGTTGAATTACGCTCCCACTCTCTTCATTATCTTTATTCTCTTTCGGTGGATAGAAACCTTCCCTAAAATATATTTCAAAGTAGAATAAAGTATGGAAATCATGCACAGTTACAAATTTGATATGATAAATAACAGCAATTTCGTTATGGTTTGTAGTAAGAATTTTTGAAGTGAAAACTTCTTTGGGCGCACTTTGAAATTTTTCTGAGGGGTAAATTTAATTCTACCGTCGCGCTCGGGTGCGTTACGCTGATTCGGATATTTTCGGTTTTCTCATGCTCCTAATACTATTTCAAATACTGTCATACTATTTGAAAAATCAATAATTTAATTCTTGAAATTTAAAATTTTAAAAAAGCATGTTTTCTAAAATAGTATTTGTTTGTTGTTAAAACATAATTATTTGAACACTGCCCTTTGCAAAATATAGATGACGAAAATAAGTTTAGGGAAGAATGTGTACGAAAAAAGGAATTGGTTAATGCTCGCATGCGAATATATCGCAAAAGAAAACAATGTGTATTGAAGCAATTGGATGCTATGGCTCAGAATGAGCTTATAGATAACGATAAGAAAAGAAAATGACCAACGACGTAAAGGCAAGGGAACGTTCGAGAAAATATCGTGAGAAGAAACGTCTCGAAAGTATGAAATCTGTGGATTCCATGGTTCATTCATTACTCACAAATTGATGGGCCAACGTCAAAAAATGCCCGAGATTTTTACGAATGGTTCTACTTAAGAACTTTTCCCTCCACCATTTGTTAATATTTTTAAGTTTTTAGTTTTTAATAACAAAGCAATATTGTAAGCTATGAAAAAGTATATTCTTTTTACTCATTATTACATAGGTTCAAAAGTTATTAGTGATCATTTTATTTTTAAAAAAATTCAAGAAATCCATTAAAACATATATATATATATATATAAAAATTCCTACTGGGTATGAACATATGAACATATACATATATATACATATATCCAAACGAAAATATATATAAATATATATCCATACGAAAATATATATATATCCCCATACGATCTTATATAAATATTTTGCCATACCCAGAGGGAAATCCAGCGCTCGAAAAGACCACTTCGAGCGCCTCTAAATCAGCACCGAGTGATTTTGCTTGGTAAGAAACCTCATTGTGATTTTAACATTGCAGATCATTGGAACGAGGCGCTTTAACGGGATCACTCATAAAGGGCTTTAAAGAAAGCTCTTTCTGAGCAATTTATTTAGGTTTTAATATTTTGTATTAAATAATATGTTTTACTTTTTTTCCATATTAATCGCGCAGGCACCTCTTCTTTTTAAGGATCCCAATATTATAAATATTATAAATATTTATACTTACATATATTGTTTAATCTTAATTTAACTTCAGTTCTCACTAAAATATACGGTAAAACTATGAAAACTTTTCAACCGTTCAAAACAACTTCTTTACTTGAATTATGTCGATACCAAAAACTATTGTGCAAAACAGTTCTATAAATATAAATTTACAACTCATATACAAAAGGAGCTCAATTCGAGCGCTCGGATTCTGCTCCAAATAAATATGGTGACGGAGCGCTCGATTTGTGCTCGAAAATATATGTTCATATATATATATATATGTTTGTGTGGATATATATATATATATATATATATTTATATATATATATCCATACGAAAACATATATATTAGGGTAGAAAATTTGGTAACCAGTACGCCGATTTTGGTAACGCTTTGGTTTTACTCTCATATTTTCAGTACCCCGGCTATAGAAGTTTCACTTCAAACTTATTTTAGAATTATCTTTGGTTGATTTTAATTGTACTTTATTTGATAAGATAAATAATATGAATCTCTCGGAAGAACAAATCCATATGTTTTCAGGGCTGGCTTGGGGAAATATAAAGCAACTTGCAGATATGATGAAATCCATACGAAACTCCTCTTCAAGAAGTATTATTCAAGTTTTAGTGGTTTTTTATTTAAGCTCAGGACCGGTAACTCTAATCGAATGATATAATCAATATTACAGTTATCAAATCACCAAGCAGTATCGGAGTATTGTGCTTCTATCATGCAGTCATCTAATAAAGATATTCTTCCCACTTTGTTTAGAATTAATGCTCAAAGTAGAGAGGAACTCATTGAAAAATATGCCAGCAATATTCCAAATAGGCTCTATAGTAACTTTAACGATAATTTAATTATTATATGTGATGGAACATATGCACGACATCAAAACAGCCGAAATAATGAGAACCAGCGAGAAAGTTTTTCCATGCAAAAAAAAACACCACTTTGTAAACCATTTACTGTTTGCACCACATATGTAATAGATATTTTAGGACCATTCTTAGCCAAGCAAAATGATGCCAGTATTTTGAAATTTGTTATGAATGATCCCAATGGATTATCTACATTAATGCAGCCTGGAGATGTATTTCTTCTAGACCGTGGACTTAGAGATATTAAAAATTATTTGCAGGAAAGAGGATATATCGTGCTAATGCCAGCCTTCAAAGGTAACAAATCCCAGCTTGCAACACATGAATCAAATGAAACTCGATATGTCACTATAAGTTTCGTTGGATTGTAGAATGGGTTCATGGTGTAATAAAACAAAAACATAGACTTTTGGATTACACATTAGATGATAAATTGCTTCCCCATATTGGTGATTACTATAGAGTCGCCGCTTTTCTGTTGAATTACTTTAGGAAACCAATAGAATTTAATGCTGATTTGACTTCAAAAATTGTAAAACGTATGAATATATTTAAAAATACTGATAATACATTAGCTACAGAGGTTGAGCAAAAAGGTTGGTTAAGAAAATAATTCCAAGTGAGATCCAGGCACATAACAAGGAAATGGTATCGGTGCTTTGTAGAATACATTCCTCAAAAAAATGGATGCGATGGGATCCGTAGATATTTTTGTGAGTGTCCAAATGGTCGCAGAACTGTTGATTGCTGCTCACATGTGGCTGCCATTATTTATTACTTATCTTATGGGTGATACTTGCCAAAAATTCCACGACCATCTGAGCAACTCAGTAAACTCTTCATGGAAGAAAGCATTGTGACGACGGTTCAATATGCCAGCGACAGTGATTAATTAAAAATAATTATATTAATATTATAAATCATATATGTAGTAAAGCTTGTGCGCTGCTTAAATATGAAATGAAATTGGTTTTTAGGACTCGACAATTTTTTTCAACCCCTTCCACTCATCTCAAAATTCTGAAAAAATATATGTTATTAGGCATAAATGAGAGCTCTTGAAAAACTTGGAACTAACAATAAGTAAGGCAAATGCATCCTCTACACATTCGCGTATTTGCTAGAATTGCATAGTTTGCTGAATGTGTAGTAGTGAAACAGCTTGTTCTATGACGTCTTTGGAAACAGATGATTTTTGGTAATGACTATGTCTCAACTGGAAATTACCTGAACTCAAAAACGCTTAAAACTTAGTAAAAGTATTATCGAATCCTCCCCCAACTTTGACTGATTTTTTTTTCATTTAAAATTTGTTGATGCTTTGTGGTCAAAAACGGCCATTTTATGCACAAATTCGATTAAAAATCCATTTCATGTGTAATTGTAAGCAAATGCACTTTACTATTGTCCAAAAGCGACTATTTTCGCTAAATAAATTAATTTGGGACATTTAGAAAAAGTTTCGGTTTCAAAAGTAACAAATTGAGTGGTGCTTTATAGTCAAGAACGGTCATTTTATGCATAAATTCGATTAAAAATCCATTCCATGTGTAATTGTTATTAATTTTGCAATTAAATCATCGCAAAAAAATTTAAAGGAATACATGTGTTTCATGTTATTTAGTTGATATTTTTCAAAACAATAATATCAGTGTTACAGGTGATTTTATAAGACACAGTGCTTTAAGAATTTTAAAATGAAAGATCTGGGAGACCGAGACAAATTGATGCGTATAGTATTTGTATAGTATATTTTATGTAGTTTTCAAACATTGACTTTCAGCTATATGATTTTCTGCATATCAGTGAAAAAAAGGAAGCTTTTGTCAATAAATATCTTAACTAAAATTTTGCTGAACTCTTATCATTTTTAAAGGATAAACAAAATTTTTAGTCTTATCCTGATTATATGTAGTAATTTTTAATACATCAATCAAATTAAATAAACAGGTTAAAAAATTTCCATTTGTCAAAAGAATCGTAAAGATTCTTGGTAAGCTAAAGCTTAGCAAAAGGATTATCCATCAAGTTTTAGTTTTTTAATAATATTTTACTTTGTTGCCGTATTACCACCACAGAATACACTCTCCTATAGATTAGGAGAAGCATTTATCCTACTGTTTGGCTGTGCTATGCTCCAATTGAAGGGAATTTGACAATTTCTGCTTCGAAACACAGAATTATCCTTTCAGCTATTGCAAATAATACCGAAATAGCTCTTCATTAGAAGAGAACAATAAATCTGTTATTGTTTATAGTGCATCTTAGTCCTTAACTTAGATTAACTAATAAATATTAGTAGAACTCCTGACTGAAAACGTTTTCTAATTTAAAATAACAGCACTTAAAAAATTTTTATAGATTGTTTACTTTTATATATATACGTGTCTTGGATTTTCTACTTCTCTGCATTCTTTGGTTAAATTAGTCAGTTAGTAGCTAAATAAATCAAAAATTAATAAATACACTTAGCATAATTGAAATATTTGTCAGTTATTTTTTACTAACTTTTTTGTTATTTCATATGATTTATTCATAAAAAAAACACATGTGTGCAATTCACACTCGGTTGAAGTGAAAACATACGCAATACATACAATAATTCAAAACAGTTAGTCATAACAGTCAAGGCATATATATATACAGGGTGTTCCGTAATCGGCTGGTCAAACGTTAAGAGTGAAAAGTAGATGAAATTTCATCGACAAAAAACAATTTTTAAAATTTTTGTAAAATTTCTTCAAAATAATTTTGTAGATTTATTAGAAGAGCAGTTAATTTCCCCTTAAACGCGGATTAATGACCATATGTCTTGCTTGTCCCCTGTACAATTGTATGGAGTTTTGTTCATGAAATATTATAAGTCCTAAAGACTTAGAAAATTTCTGCTCAGCTCTCAGTTCACGTACACCCACGTTAGTGTTTTATTTGGCTTGTGAAAATTACGTAGTTTCTAGTGTATTTTGTGTAGTGTTTTAATGTTTAAAAAATTCAAATAATTTATATTTAATTAAATAATATATTTAATTATGTGTTTAAGGAAAATAAATATATTTATATAAAAAAATATGAGTTTCCTTTCCCCTATTCTATTTTCAAGCAAATAACATTCGTTTTCAGGTGATGTGACAGAGAGAGAAAATATATATGTATATAACCCATTTAGAAATGCCAGCCTATATATAACACCGATATGCACGCACACACCCAACGGACCGGGGACATTTCTGTACTCATTTCCTATTTAAATGTCATCAGTGCGTGGAACTTATAGATTAACATTGTTCGGTGACCACTTGGTTTCCCTTTGTCACTGATCGAGGAGAAAATAACCGCTGGGTATATATATGTCCATATGAACATATATATATACATATATCAAAATTAACATAGGTCCCCAGCAGGAAATTTCTCCTTAATCACGAATGCGTTCTATATATCACGTATAAAGCATGTGTAAAATGTATGGTGCGATAAGTCAAAAATAGTCCTAAAGACTTAGAAAATTTTTGCTCAACTCTCAAACATGCACTGTCGTCTGTACAATTTAGACCTCTCTTTGCCAATGTGTTTTGTGAGTGAAATCGTGTTAAATTATAGGTATTTTTAAGTGTTTATTGTTTAAATATATTTATTTTAATTAAATAATCTGTGTAATTCATATGTAATTAATATAATTAAGAAAAATAAATATATTTATATAAAATAATATGAGTTTTCTTTACCCTATTCTATCAAACAAAACAAAATTCATTTTCAGATAGTGTAACAGAGAAAAAAAATTATATCTAAACCCCTTTAAATATGGCAGCCTATATATAACACCGATTTGCACGCACACACCCAACCGATACGTGAACTTTCTGCGCGTATTTGCCTTTAAGATTTCACTGGTGCGTGGAATCTATAGATTAACATTGATAAGTGAACACTTGGCTTCCTCGTGCCAGTCATCGAGGAGAAATTTCCGGCTGGGTCCATACGAACATATGTGTATATATATAGAAACAATTTGTGTTTCTTACCATTATCTATCTTATTATCTTAAGGCTTGTTATTAACTATATTTTTGACTACTTTCCCTTTCAAGGTACATTCAATTTTTATTCATGGTCTACTTCTACACCTCAAAAGAGCTACGTACAATTGACCATGAGTAAATATTGTATGCGTTGAATGTACAAATAAGACAATTTTATCAAAACTTTTACCCTGTAATTTATTTATTGTCAGGGCAAATGCTAATCTATTTGGAAACTACAATCTTTTCAATATGAATGGCATATCTATATTTCATTTTGTGTCTAAAGCATTTCTTATTAGTAGCATTACTATACATCCAGGCTTTAACTTTAGTTCTGTTTAGCTCATGTTCAAAAAGTAATGTAAACAAATCTCCTTGAACCCAATTAAATGATTTTAAACATTAACAGTAAAAAATGTGTTTTTTTCCATGATATTTTTAAAAAAAAACATCTTTTCGTCGAATATGGCTGACCCTGTATATATATATCCATGGTGTCGCTTTTTCGTTACATCGAAATCGAAATCACAACGATACTAAAGAAGTTTTCACTTTAAAAAAGTTAGGCACCTTGATACTGCAAAAGGAAACGGGAGAGTTTCGGGGGTTTTATCAGCTCGACTCATATCAGAATTACTCCTATTCATATAGCAGAACAAAATTAAATTGTAGGTAATGTCTAAAAATTACACAATTTGTACATATTCAATATTTTCCAGTAGCAAAGCATATCAACATGGTCTATTAGTTCGTACTTAGAAAATATGACGGCGTTAAGTAAAATTTTAGAAAAACGCTGAACAACAACTGTCCTACATTTCTTGGAACTGTTACGTGCAAAAAGTTAATGTCACTTTTATTTTTAATCAAACGCTCCCTAGGCTAATAACTTCATGCCGCCTCCACAAGTACAAGATTTGACATGCAACTAACGACTACACGACTTTGACGCACACCAAAAAGACTTAGAATTTTATTCACGAACAAAATTTCATATACATACTAAAATAGACTTACAATTAGAATATTTTCTTTTGTCCGCCTAAAATGTGCGTAGTCGCGATCGCATTGTTTCATAGCAGCGTTTTAGAAGGCAAAAATTAATGCAAACACAAATAAGAACGCTTTAACCGCTGGGTAAAGGATTGTCTTTTAATTTAACCTTATTTTATAAAAAAAAATATTAAACTTACATTTATTCTGCAAACATTTTTTTTCAGTTAAATTAAATTTTAGGTTTAGATTGAAATCTGCTAATTTATTTAAGAAAAAAAAACTAAATAATAATAGTTTTTGATACACAAATGCATACATTTTTGTAATGTTTTTGTTTCAAATTTTGCCGCCCCATCAAAGCTGCCACTCTAGGCTATAGCTTAGCTTAGCCTCTAGGTAAATCCGCCCCTGCCTGGGTCATTAGTTTCAAGTGCAGATGATGAAATTTCAAAAATATCGTACTTTCTTTAGATTTGTTCTTAAGCCACTCTTTAACCCAGCATGATCTTTTCTTCTTTTTTTTCTTCTCAATGGAAGCCGCTGAAAGTAATAAGCCTGCAGATATTTTCTGTTCCGCTGCAGCTTTAAAAATTTTACTATCCAGATATCTAAAGATATAAATATAAATATAAATATATAAATATATTTTTCTATATAAAAAAGAACATTTTAAGAAGAAGTTAAAGTGCACAGATTTTGATAAAGAAGCACTTTCTAAAAAATTAAATATAAATTTTTGAAACAAAACAATTTACCTGAAACCAAAGAAATACAAAGATTTGTTTAAAAAATCCAAAATAAGAAAACTTCAAATTGAATAGTCAAATAATTCACACATGCAACAGTAGGTCCTATGCACGGGATGCACGTTTTCTGCTGAATTGCTGCATTGGGACACATGTCCCAAAAGACAACGATGTAAAGACTACCAGGCCATTGAATTATGTGAATTCCAAAAAACTGTGAATTAGAAATAAATATGTGCAAAAGGGGCATATTTTATCAAAATAAAATTTTTGCGATCTTTCTATACGTTAAAACGTCAAAAATTTAATAAATAAAAATGTACAATGAAATGTCTTATATTCAGAAAATATAGCTTAATTTTAATTAATTAATTTTCCTTTATAAAATTTATACACTTTTGACATTTTTTATAAAAGTGTTCTATTATATATAGAACAATAAAATATAGAAGACAAGATTTAATTGTATTAGTATCACAATCTGCCTCATTCATATAGTGGCGTATCGAGCGGGGGTGTGGGGGTGTGACACCCCTCCAAAGAAGTCGACAGTAGGCAAATCTCAGTTATTCTTTCGTACAATTCAAATATGAAATCGGTAACTTGACAGGGACTCACGAATTCTGGAATTTCTAAGACTACATTTTATGCAGAATGATAGATGTAACATTAATTTCTTTAAGTGTTTTTTTATTTCAAACCTTTTGCATTCGATTGTGAATGTATGAGTCAGCACTTCCAAAAATATCTAATATATTTTTGGTTGAAAATAATACAAAACTTAACACTGATTTATTTGTTCTATTAGAATGAACACTGCAGTCAGTTTTTAAATCACAGTGGTTCAAGTCATAAATCATTGTGACAAAACTGACTAAATAAGAGTTTATTGAGTAAGTGAAGAGACTTTCGCAATAGCAATTTCTGTTAAATATTGTTAATGAAATGCTTCATTGTGGTATAATTATCTTAATATTTATTATATTTAATTGGACATGTTACAATTGATACACTATACAATACTAATCACAGGAAGAAGACATCTTGTCATTATTAATACTTCAGTTCTAAAACTCAGACGATGGGTTAACATTAAGAAATCACTCTTTACTTTAACACACCTCCTTGATTTTTTATGTAAGCATCTTCTATTTGCGTTTTTACTCCTCTAATCCAATTAATGCTCTCAGCCTCCTGAACCTAAGTTTTCCTAAGGACTTTGTTAGAATGTCCGCCAGTTGGTTTTCGGTGCCATTTTTTTATGTTTGACATTTCTACAAAGCTTGAATTTGAGTTAATTTCATTTTTGGTACACCTTTTAAACTCTCCATTTAATTCAAATAATTTGTTTCTTTCATTTGCAATGGCGATTAGATTGTTTTGAGAATTCAGAATTTTTGCAGCTTTATTACCAAAAATTACAAAGTTTTTCTGTTTTACTATACTAGAAATACTTAGTAAGTTTCCTTTTATATTGGGCACATAGTACACATTTTTTACATCAATTTTGATTTGTTTATTTTTAATGTTTGTGTACATTACAATATTACCTATTTTGTTTGATTCAAGTGAGAAACCATCTCCAACCTTGATACTTACAGGGCTTTTTAGATTTTCATGCTTCATAAAATGCAAAAAGCCGTAAAGGCAAAGGCGCATCACATGTCCCGGTTTACCACACTTGAAGCATTTCTTTACATTTTCATTTGTTTGGTTGTTCACAATTTTTTAAAATCTGTTTGCGTTTGTGTTATAACGCCTATAGTCCTTTTGGTTTTGTTTGTATCTGAAACGAACACTCGAGTATCATCCTGTGTATTTTTATTTTCCTTTTTTTCATAATTTAATAATAACTTTGATTTTACATACTCTACAGTCTTATCTTTATCTGGTAATGCATCCACAATGTCCACTAGATGAGACATGTTCTCTGGCAGTGCCAGCAACAAGTAATTTAATTTAATATCATTACTTACAATTTCTCCTGTGTTTTTCAGTTCATTTATCAATTTTTCAAATGTGTTCAGGAACTCCTTAGGGTCTTCATTTTCTTTCAATTTTAGGCCAAGTAGTTTTCTCTGGCTTAGAATTTTTGATGTGCTATTTTTCACTAGGTATAGTTGATCAAGCTTACTTATCATTTTTAAAGCGGTAGTTTCCGATATAATTAATTATTACTATTTATAATTAATTTATAATAATTATAATAATTAATTATTGCTATTTACTATATAATTTTTAGCTTTTATTTCCTTTTTTAAACCATTCTGTTTCTAAAATTTTTTCTGGTCTTATTTCATTTGTAATTACCTCATTACATTCTTTCATTTGTAAAAATAGGTTTAACCTAAATTTCCACTTATCATATCCTATCCCGTCGAAGACTTGCAGCATGAAATCTTCCTTTTTTATTCCTGCCATTTTTGGGGCACGTGTTTTTTTGAGGTTACACACTGATTTATTTTATTTTTAATTTGTTCTTTCACTTTCACTTCCTTGTTTTATTCATTTTTTCCAACTATAACCACGGGACCGCTACCATGTTAAATATTGCTAATGAGGTATAATTGTGGTATAATTATCTTAATATTTATTATATTTAATTGGACATGTTTCAATTGATACACTATACAATACTAATCACAGGAAGAAGACATCTTGTCATTATTAATACTTCAGTTCTAAAACTCAGAGTGATGGGCTTACATTAAGAAATCACTCTTTACTTTAACAATTTCGAAGAATGCTAAACGATGAAGAATAATGAAATAAGTGCTTATCAAAAATTCCAATTTTGTAGATATAATGGTTTCGTTTGATTACTCATACCTTGTTTTATTAACTAATAAATTTTGAAATTTAGCGTTCAAAGTTTCTTCAATTCCATATTGAATAAATGTATCAAAATTCACAGTTTGGATTGATAAACAGCTCAGTTACATTGGCTAAAAACTAGATATCAGTCCTGAGCTTAATTTTTCAAAGCGTCACAGAACATGTCGTATACCAAAAAAGTATGATGAATACCCAGAAACAGCTACTAACTTCGAGTTTATAACAAGGAATTTAGATCTGTCTTGCAAGTTTTCACAAGCTGTATTGACGACAGTATGAAAGAAACTTTTTCAATGTTTGTACCTATTCAAGAAATTTTCAAATTTCCAGTTAACAAAAGCAACGTCACGATTAAATTAATCAAATCTATTGTGCAATTAGACCAAACATTTTTCACAGAAGAGCCAGAATGCTTGCTTGCTGAATTAGAAATTCTTTTGGATTCATGTACAGAATGTACGAATTTTGGAGATATTTCTTAAATAGTGTTCCAATTGCGCATGTGATTCCGTCGGCGCATAAGCTTCTTTGTATTATTTTGACTGCTCCAGTGATATAAGCTTCGTGTGAACGCTCATTTAGTAAATTAAAACTAGTTTTGAAAAATTTACGTACAACAATGGAGGATGATCGTTTGAATGCGTTGATGTTGTTTCATTCTTCGAAGATAAAGTTAACGAAATTAGCCTGCGTGAAGTCGTTGAGAAATGGTCGGTATTGAAACATCGTAGAGTTAAACTCTGATATCTATCATTCTGTTGATAAGACAATGCTCATTGTGAACTTAATACTTTTCTTAGGAATTATTTTTGCGATCCTTTAGCTGTGATAATGTTGTTTATTTCAAAAAACTCTTTAGAGTGATTATTTGTTTTGCTATAATAAAATTCTATGATAGTTAATTTGAACACATTGATATTACTACATTTCCACCCACATGCCACATATGCAGTCATCAAGTTTTCTGGGTAAGTTGGCTTTTGTATACCCACCACCCTCCCCGCCCCCACGCTCAACACCCTCGCTATGGCCCTGCATGCATGTCTCAAATGACAACAGGTTTTACTTACGACACTAACAGTTATGTATAAACAAATATAGTTATGTATAAATCTATATATATTACTTTTATTCCTTTTTTACATAATTACAATAGTTTTATTTATTACAATAATATAATTACTAAGTTCAATTGTTATTAATTATTATTATAAATTTTCGTGACACAACACATTCAATGACTTTTTCTGACTGACTCTCTTCTATATAAAATCTAACTTAGGCTGAAAGCAAGTTAGCGGGATATTGATAAGAACTTGTTTACTTACTTGTTTTCAGCTCAGTTATATTTTATTAAGCTTATTATATATAACAACTAACTCCTTGCGGTTTGCGGCAGTTTGCGGCAGTGGCGTGAAAACGGCAAAGTAGAATCCATACAAACAAATGGGAGCTGACACAATATGGGCCGCGCTGGAAGAAAACCGCGTTAAAAGTAGACTTAATTTCTACTTTGGCACGCGGTTTTTTTGAGCCAAAATTGAATAGATGGCTCTGCTTGTGTAGCTTTGAAAATTTTCTAACAGGTTCGTTCATCGTTGAAAGATAATTACTTTTATGCCGACATATTTTTTGTTTACTTTTTATGTTTGTGTTTAAGAACATATTTTCAATGCTTTTTTTATTAAAAAGTGTAATACAGTTTTTTAAGTGGACTAATTGGATGTTTATTGAATCGAATCTTAAGGCCATCTATTCGCTTTTGATAAAATAAACCTAAAGCTAAATAGCAGAGACATCTCTTATATTTTGCTATAAAAGTCTGGTTTTTTGCTTTGTGCAGAGTTCACTTCGTACGCGAACTTTATACAAACTTATGAAACACAAATGTCAATAAAAGTCAAAAGAATAAAATGGATACATATAGGGATACTGAAAGAACTTTTAGATTTGTTGATTAATACTAGAGGGAGGGGGTAATTTGGAACCCCAAATTTGAATTCCATAAGGATAAAAACGCAGTTAGTAAGGAGCGATTTGGACAACGATTTATAGGCGATATTATAGGCGATCTCAATACACTCAATACAGTTATACTCCGTACATTTTCTGAGTTTGACATTTTGATTGAAAATATATACCCAGCAAGAAACGTAGTAAGGAGCTCGGGTTGTTATGTAATTTTCTAAAAAGGTACGTAGTACTCCTCGCAAGGTACAAAAACTACCTTTAAAATACAGACAAATTAGGGTCCGGGACGAGACTCACAGATCGTTTTATGTAATATGGGGAAATTCTTATTTAATCGTTGCAGAGATCTTATCAATTACCCTTGCTCAAGCGGGTAGCGCTGGATGATAGGCGATTGTTAAAAGTAAATATTTGTGGAGAATATTTCTTCCAATTATCAAAAGTCTTAGCAGGAAACGCTGGTCTTTGATAATTGGCAATCTGTTTAGACTACCAAAAGTTTTAGCGGGAAACGCTGGTCTTTGGTAGCTAAAAGATTCAAAACATCCTCCTTTATTGAGAATACCAAAATAATATTACCTTAGATGAACTTTGTGAATTGTTTGCCTTGTCGATGCTTTCTGCTTAAGTTACCAAAAGTCTTAGCGGGAAACGCTGGTCTTTGGTAACTTAACAAACTAAAATATCTGCACAAGATGAATTTCGTAGGTTACCAAAAGTTTTAACGGGAAACGCTGGTCTTTGGTAACCAAATAAAATAAAGAACACTTTTTGTTTTTAACACCAACTTATTTATTTATTTAAAAAAAGAAGACTCGCCTGCCGAAAGGGCCGTGGTTTGCCTTTACACAATTTTTTACAAGAACTCCCGACTATAAAAATTATTCTACTTTTATACAGAAGTTTTTATCCCTCCTTCTGTATAATTTTTTTTTACTTTTGCTAATAATATTTTCTTTTTGCGAAATCTGCAAATCAATTACATATATTTGAATTTGAAGATTTCGCATTTACAAAGTTCATTGATTTGGCTGAACTAAAAAAAATTTTTATTGTTTAAATATTATTTATGCGAAATCTGCAAATCAGTAAAATATATTTTGATTTGCAAATTCCGCATTTACAAAGTTCATTTTGGGTCATTTAACTAACAAGTAAGTTAAACGAATCAAAGTTTGTTTTTTTTTTTATATAATATGCATACATGCATATTTTGTTAGAATTAATTGTTTTCCCTCTTTTTTTTTTTGTTTTCTTTTTATTTATTCTAAAAAATTGATAAATTATGAAGATTGGAGATCTCCATATCTAACAGGGTATCGATGCTATTAATCGGCATTCGCTGCCCCTTGCAAGTAAGGGCAGTCTAAAGCTTTTGCTTCATGCATAGCTGGCTTTGAAAAAGTGTGTGTATATAAATCGGTGTTTCATATAAAATAATATATGAGCATGCGCACAATGAAATTCTAATTGCTGATTTTGACATTTCAGTTCATGTTTTTGTTCGGAATGTTTTATAGTGATATTGTATATTTTTTCCATTACCTAAATAAATTTATAATTATTCTAAAAAATCGTAAAACTTGTGAAAATGTGTTATTGTTATTAATAAAATTAAATTTAAAGTGTAAAGAAGTAGTATAAGCTATATTGCTTTGTTAAACTATAAGTATAAATTTTAGGCTATGTTTTCTTTTATAAAATAAAATTTTCTTTCTTTTTAATTAAATATATTTTTTATTTAACATCCCTGCAATAAAAAATAAGAAATTTTCCTTTTGAAAATTAGCCTACAATCTTAAAAGCATTCAAGGTCGTCTATGTATAATTAAAGGATGTGTGGAGGCAGCATAAGGCTGTGTCTAGATTAGCGATTTGGACAACAATTTATAGGCGATATTATAGGCGATCTCAATACACTCAATACAGTTATACTCAATACATTTTCTGACTTTGACATTTTGATTGAAAATATATATAATTTATGCTTTCTAAATAGTTTTATTATTATAATTTGACTTGACACAAATAATACTGCATTATAAATGCAATAAAAGGCACAAATTATACTTTTCGAAAGGCTTGTAATTTCATGATTGCAGTCAATTAACTTCTGAGTGTAACCGCGCCCCATATCGCCTATAATATCGCCTATAAATCGCTAAAGGCCCAAACACAATGAACGCGGCGCGCAAGTGGTGTGCAAACGCGATTTTTTGTGAAGTTGTGCACAAAACCAGAGCGCGGTTACTTAACAAAATGCATGCGGCGCGATTGACATATATTACCGACTTTTATAGCAAAAAAAGAGATGACTCTGCTATCTAGCTGGTGTATTTTATCAAAAGCGAAGAGATGGCCTTAAGATTCGATTCAATAAACATCCAATTAGTCCACTTAAAAAACTGTATTACACTTTTTAATAAAAAAAGCATTGAAAATATTTTCTTAAACACAAACATAAAAAGTAAACAAAAAATATGTCGGCATAAAAGTAATTATCTTTCAACGATGAGCGATCCTGTTAGAAAATTTTCAAAGCTACACAAGCAGAACCATCCAGTTAAATTTTGCTCAAAGAAACCGCGTGTCAAAGTAGAAACTAGGTCTACTTTTAACGCGGTTTTCTTCCAGCACGGCACGCATTGTGTCAGCTCCCATCTCGAATTTCGGCAGTTTTGAAGCTATCTCATGAGGTACCGTCAAATATAGCTGATTTGTTTGTATTGATTCTACTTTGCCGTTTGCGCGCCGCTGTCGCGTGCCACGTGCCACGTGCATTGTGTTGGGGCCTTACTGTAGACACAGGCTGTGTCTAGACTAGCGATTTGGACAGTGAACTGGAAAGCGATCTGAGCCGTGGTTATATTCAGAAATATATTCAGCGCAATCATTACATTACAAGTCATTCAAAAAATACAAATTGTACCTTTAAAGTAGTTTTCTTGCATTTATAATGCATTATTATTTACGAAAGGTAAATTTAATATAATAAAACTAGTTAATTAGCATAAGTTATAATATTTTCAATCTAAATGTCAAACTCAAAAAACTATCGAGTGTAACCGCGCCGCAGATGACTTTCCAGATTTTGCTTTCCTGCAATAATTATTTGACATTTTAGTTGGGACTATGTATATAATTTATGCCTTCTAACTAGTTTTATTATATTAAATATAATTTTTGAAAATCAAAATGCATTATAAATGCAATAAAATTAGTTTTTTGAATGACTTGTTAAGGACCACGGCTCAGATCGCTTTCCAATTCGCTTTCCAGTTCACTGTCCAAATCGCTAATGTAGACACCAAGCAAAGATATAGGCAATCTGAGGCGCGGTTACATTCAAAAGTATATTGACTAAAATAATTACATTACAACCCAGTAGGAATTCGGTCTAGCAGTAGACGAAATCAGCAAGAAAGCTTGGAAGCAAATCTGCTACCGCAACCAGCACACAAGTAAATATTTGTCTATTTTATACGTTATACAATAAATTTTTCACAGCAACACAACCTATTTGCATATGTTTCATATATAGCGCACTAATAGGTATTAGTGCAAAAGTGACATTTTGTTAATATTTGGTCTTTTAATGTTTGGTAAAATAAATTAAATTAGTTCAATTAATATATTTTTTTTAATTAAAACATAATTACAATTCTAAGTGAATTCTAGGTTAAGTAAATGCTAGTTATATTATTTAGAAAAGTAAAAACTTATTTATTCATTAAAATTTTTTCATGTTTTCCGAAAGGTTGGTGGCAAAGCAAATTCCTAAGACATCATTTGATTAAAAAGGTTTATCATAGAAAATAGTTGTTTTTAGAAACCTTTGTCCAAAAGTATATTGTTTATACTGTAATAAAATAAAAACGACAACAATCAATATGTTTTTTATTTAAAATTTCCTTTTATTCCTTTTTTCGCTAAAAAGTCGTTTTTCCGGAGTTTTTATTTCGATTTTCTTTCAATTGTAGCTCAATAAATGAAGTAGAGAAGAGCTGTTTATATAAATCATATGCGATTCGAATATAATTCGTATAAAACACAATAATATATGTATATATAAGCGCTGATAAAAAGAATTCAAACCCAGGCAAAAATCCAATATTGTATATAACCTCGACATTGCATTCACAAGATTAATGCATATGTGTTAGAGAGTGCTGGTCACCTGCGATGGTCTAATGCCTCCTCTACACATTCGTGACATTCGCCAAATATCAAGTTCGTTCTATTTGCCGTCTTCGCTAGTGCATCCATCCACACATTCGTGCATTTAATCAGAATCACAATATTATTTATAATTATATTATAGAAAAGTTTTACAAAAATGCCTTAAGCTATTAATAAGCTCGATTTATTTAATTTTTTTTAAAGAAAAGATCATTTTCGCATTTGAATTTGTTATTTTTGACGTTTGTGTTGTGTGACTTTGTATAAAGTTCACCTACAAAACGAACTTTGCACAAACTTCACAAAGTATAGCAACTAAGCAAATGCACCCATCCACACATTTGCGTATTTGCTAGAATTGCATAGTTTGCCGATTGTGTAGAGGAGGCATTAAAAACCGCGTGGAATCCAACAAATGCCTTGTGTTGTGCTGGTCAAAACCAGCAAAGCACCGCACGGTGTCTAGCAAGACATTTCCCATTGGGAAGTCTTTTCAAAAAATACAATTTGTACCTTTCAACTAATTTTATTGCATTTACGATACATTATTATTTAAGATAAGTCAATTTAATATAATAAAACTAGTCAAAAAACATAAGTTATAGGGGGTATTCACATTGAGGCTTGTAACATTTCGGAAATGTTCCCCTACAATTCTCAGTCCACTAAAATATGTGAATATGTGTTGGAAAATATTACAGATAACATGTGTATATAAATGTGTAATAGTAAGATACGAAGCATGAGGTAGAAATATTTCTGCCTCAGGCAGGGGTAAAAGCTTTTTCGAAATTTGCGAAACTCCGTCTTACCTTTCACCTCCTCTTACCAAGAAATTAAATGTTACCGGACTCAATGTGAATACCCTGATATATATATATTCAATAAAACTGTCAAATAATTATTGCAGTTAACATACTTCTGAGTATAACCGCGCCTCAGATCGCATATAAAATTATTGTCCAAATTGCTAATCTAGACACCAAGTAATAATTACAAGTTGAGAGAGTAACTTTACTAAATGGCCTTACGTATTCAATTTGAAAATAATGATGAAATTGGTGTTTTTACTAAAATGACAAATGCATACTGTTTAATTGCAATTGGTGGGTCAGAAGCATTTTATAGGTATTTTTTATTTTTAGGTTATATTTGAAACATGGTGGATTTGCATTAATTTACTTTTTAGTGTATTTGAATCGGAATTATCGGAAAGCATACCTGTAATACACGCTACTATTGGTGGCTGCCGTATAATTGGCCGCTTAACAGCAGGTAATAAAAATGGTTTGTTAGTACCAAATTCAACATCAGATGTTGAATTACAACATTTAAGAAATTCTCTGCCTGATAGCATAAAAGTGCAGCGTGTTGAAGAAAGATTATCAGCTTTAGGAAATATAGTTGCATGTAATGATTATGTAGCAATTGTACATCCGGATATAGACAGAGTAAGTAATATTTGAAAAAAAATTTCTGATACTGCTATAATGGAATATATATATTTATTCCATATTATAGCCTATATCAGCTAAGTGGGATGAAAATATCTGTCGGGGTACTTATGTACAACTTATCCAATGTTTACGAATGAACGTGGGAATATTATTTTCGGAAAAGCTTCTGTACATGCTCTAACTAAATAAATAATAATAAATTTGCCAATAACACATTATTCAAATCACTTGTATGTCAATCACATTAATTTTTGATAACTCTAATAATAATTTGCGCTATATTTATTTGTAAGAATATAAGGATGATCTGCTTATTGTAGTGGGCCTTCACATACGGAGGGCAAAACATCGCGCTATACTTAAGTACAACTTATCCAACGCTTAGGACATAAGAATCAAGCCTTTGAGTTCAATATTCATTTATTTATATAGCATATCAGCCTAAATAAAATAAAATATTTGTTTTATTTTTTATGCAAATTATCCTATTTAAAGCAAACTGTATACAGCTTTAAATAGCATAATCTTAAAATTTCAAGATTTTTTTCTTCTAAAGATCAAGCTACAAATTAATTGTCTTCAAAACCGATTATAGAGTCATTTATGAACTATATTTCCATACAATGTTATCAAATGCATATTAACTAAATGTGCTTTAAGGGGTGTGTGTCTTCAGCATAAAAAGAAGTCTATTTAATCAAAAAAATAATTTAACTTTAAATTGAGATAACTATGTATGTCTCTACCCAAAAATCAAAGAAGAGAATATTAAGAATTTTAAGATCCATTCTATACTACAAGTAAAGCAAATAAGTTTTATTTATTTTAATCACTAAACTCTTCTCTTTTAATTGCAACTTTTTTTGTTCTTTTTTTTATTTAAAATTTTAGAACTCGCTACATTGTCTCAAAAATTTATTTAATATGTCGGTTTAATTTATAGGAAACCGAAGAAATTATCGGTGATACATTGAATGTGGAAGTTTTTCGGCAAGCTGTTGCGGGTAATTCACTTGTGGGTTCATATACAGTACTTAGTAATCAAGGGGGACTTGTCCATCCGAAAACATCCTCACAAGATCAAGATGAGTTATCATCACTATTACAAGTCCCTTTAGTAGCTGGTACCATAAATAGAGGTAGTGAAGTAGTAGCTGGTGGGATGATTGTAAATGATTGGTGTGCATTTTGTGGAATGAGTACAACTTCTACCGAAATTTCGGTTATAGAAAGTGTTTTCAAATTAAATCAAGGTCAACCATTAAATGTTACTACAAAATTAAGGGGTTCACTTATTGAAGCGTAAGTTGAAAATTGCTTTTTTCTTTGTCTTACTTGTAATATAAAAACATTATTAAATTGGCTTATTTGTTTCTTTTAGAATGTCTTGAATGGAACTGAATTATGATGAGATGACCTATGGGTAATTTTAACTAAGCTTAAACTATTTTTTATTAAAATACATTATTTTCTTAATAAATATTCAATGTTTACGCTAAATTTTTTGACTTTATGGTGCAATCAATAACTCTTGTTTGTATTACTATTCCCACCAATTTGTTTTTAATCTTATAATTCCCTCTTTTGTCTATACTGTTGAATAGTTTATTAGTCTTTAAACTGCTTGCAACAGAAAAATATTATTAAATATAAATTACAATTTTTGTTATTTCTTTATTAATTTAATAAGCTTTGACAATTATAATTTGTTAGGGAATTTACTTAAAATATTAAAGGAAAGCAAGAATGTTTGGTTTCTAGTTAGTTAATATCCAAAAAAATATTTGGCACTGTAAAAAAATAGTTATTATGTTCTAACTTTCTTTGCGGTAATCTTAAACTTTTTTTATTATGAACAATTTAAGTCTCTACTAAAAGCCTAGCTAGATTATATTCGTATTTTTTTTTTTTGTCCGCGTATGCTTTTTATGACTATGAACTGCACAATCTATATCTGTCGGCATTGGTTTGAATTGTTGATAGAGATTGTACCATTTGTTCATTCAAAGACTCAATTAAGCGCTGTAGATCTTCTAGTTGCTTTTCTTTATCTTTATATCCGTGATTCATGCCTAAAAACGATATAAAAATTGTGAAATGATATTTTTTTAAAAAAATTTCTTATTGAAATTGCAATAGAAATGTGTTCAGGATATTCAGGATATCGAAAATATAGAATAAGTTTTTTATTAATACATTCCAAGTAATTCAGTGTCATGTACACGTTTTAGAAAAAAGAAAAATAACTTTTAATGTTTGACACTTCGATATTCTGCTTAAAATTATGTATTACTTGTGAAGAATAAAATTTTTCAATAAATTTTGCAAATAATATAGATCCAATCATTCCAATTTTTTTAAATATTTCAATTATTTTATTGTTTACTCAAAATATTTTTTTAGAAATGATTTATTTTGAGATCTCAAGCCAGATAAGTTCCAGATTTAAAGAATTAAGTGAGTGAAAAAGCAATCCAAATCTACAGATCATTGTGGAGGAGGGAATTATTTAGCCTTAGATTCTTTGAATTTTAATATGCCCTTTTCAATTTTGTGGGTGTATCTGATCGCCTTTTCTGAGTATAGGATTATAATCGATTCAATAATCCATAATAATACTTCATGTTAATGTTTGTAACTTTTTTAAATTGGGTACCGGTAAAATTATTAAAAATCATTTCGTGGACAAGAGGTTTTAAAAATTTACTAGGTATTCAAGAACTAATACATCAGGTAATTTTAACATTTTTATTACCATACGATAATATTTAAATATAATGACAAGTATTATTTGTAAGAAAAGAAAAATGTTTAAAGGAAGATGAAAAACTGTCCTCGTTCTGCAAGACTTGTGGAAATAAATCGGGTCTTTGCTCAGGATTAGTTACAAAAAATATAAGACATAAAATGAACATTAATAATAGGTGTTATATCAAAGCTATTATGGAGAAAAGAATTTTATGTAATTTTATTGCTTGTATTAAAAACGGTACTTATAACACCTTGTAAATTTAAATTTAAGTCATTTACATGCATAAATATATGCGAGCATATGGGTCCAGTCTTTGGTTAAAGGAAACTAGATTTGACTTTTTTCATTCAAAAATATTTTACCTTCAAGACTTATATCAAATAATCTTTTCAAAATCCTTCTCATTGACAGCCTTGACTCCTGTATAAATCAACAAATGTTTATATCTAAACCTAATTTCTTTACATAAAGTTGTAAACATTAAAGAATTGAGAGAATTATTTGTAATGAAAATAACAATTTGTATCGACACTTTGAGAACTTTATTAAGAACTTAACAAATTTTTTTCTGTTAAATATCTGTGATAGATAAAGCAATAAGTATTCCTTCGTAGGCTGTTTCTTTTATTTTTGCCACTAACGCTGAATGTCTTCCTACCATAGATGGAACACAATCCATACATAAACCGAAGCAATTCTTCCTATTATGATTTTTTATTTTTACATAAAAATTTGAATACGTGTTATTACATTTGGCAATATGCAAGAAAATTATGTGCATATGCTGACCTAAGAAGATATTTATTATTCACGAAGATTTTTTTAACATACGTTTTAATTTCACATGCTTTTAGTTTTTTAAAAAAATTGATTCTTGCCAAATCAGGATGTATCGTTTTCAAGTGCCATGAAAGTTTTGCTGACTTAATGCTTTCATTAGAAAAATTTTTTCTACAGAAAAGCATTGAGGTTTTGACACATTTTTTTTCTGATTTTGGTTAAACGTTAAAAACAAATTTCAAATTTTCCTAGTTATATCTCTGAATAAAAGATTTTGTTCTTTTCTTATTTTATTTCGTTTTGCTTCTGTCATTAATGTTGGTTCTACAAAAAAAGCTTTCAAATGTATTTTGTTTCTTTTTCCTATTCATTATTTTAAAGAACATAAAATCTATTTATTACTGTCATTACTGTCATAAAAAAACTCTTGTATTTTAAAATTTAAATATTTAGCGACAGAGTAACAAGACAACATTAACAAAACAAACAAAATTTTAACTGAAGTTAAAGAAGACAACAGAGCTAATAACACAGGCAAAAAAACTTATATTAAACATATGTTTCTGAGCATATCAGCACAAATGTGTGTGTGCGGAACTTGTACAGATTTTTGCTAGTTTTGCCAGTAAAAAATAAATACTATACAATTAAAATGCTATTTTTAATTTGCCATAAAAATATACAACACGTAACTCATAGAACATTGCACGTGCAACGTGCAATAACAAAAAGCCTATTTATGGCTAGACATGCGGTAGAATACGGTTATAAACGCTTTAAAAATTAAGAAATAAATGAAAATATAATTTGTAAATATTTTATTTAGATTTATACTAAAGCAAAGACCTGTAACGAAAACTCTTACCTTGAAGCTCTTTTAATTTTCCATTAGTATCAACAGTCAATTTAGAAGCACGTTGAAGAAGTAATTGAGCTCGTTCTCTTGATGCTTCTGAAGTTCTTGCTTTATCTGCCAATGATTCATTTGCTTGTACAAATCTATCCTTTAACTAAAAAATGGAAAAATATTTGAATTTCATTATATTTCACATACTTTTTTCGGAAATACCTCAACCGCTAACTTAAATGCACTATTTGCTAGTTTTTTCATTTGTTTTCCTTGATCTGTAATATCCTTTGCATCAATTTCATTTTGTACAACATTTTTTTGCAGTCGATTTAAACGTTTTGCCAAGTGTTCAACTTTTTCAGCAGTTTCTTTTGCTGGCACTTCAGCGTCTTTAGTTTCAATATCAATCTTTGATAAAAAATTAGAAACTCGTTTTATTTAATTAGTAAAATGGTTAAAATCATTGTTTTAAGCCAGAAAATAAATGAAATTTTCTAAGATAGTAAAATCTCAAAATGTTAGCTTTGTGTTTTAAAATATTGAGCTAAAGGGCTGTGGCTGGATCCATGAAATCTTCAAGCTCCATTTTGGGATCTTTAAACAAATTCTTCCAACTTTGAAATTTTTTATTTAGATTTGCTCAATTAACATAACTGTTTAAAAGGTTAGAGCAACTCTTTAGCTTAGTCGATGATAAACTAAATGGATTCTTATACTTTTGAAAATTTTCTGTTTTGTGTGCTTGCGTGAACAGAAATTTTAAAAAGAAATGAATTTTAAACTTTGCCACCAAAATCTTAACTACTTTAGGATGAGCAATTGCAGTTTTAATTGAGAAATCATCAACTGCTTTGTTTGAATGTGTTTTAAAAATGAAAGAAAGCTCGACCCGACAAGAAAGAACTTGGCTAATCTTCGGTTGTGAGTAAGTATGATGGCTTGTAAATGGTAAAATACAAAAAATAAAAAGTCTAGGCAAACAGAATATTAATTTCTTCTAAACATAACTTCACTTCTCTACATAAGCATATTAAAAATTTCTTGGTACAAATATTTACAGATTGTTAAATCTAAAGGTGGGCACCCACTTAGTGCGTATATCTCAGCGGGTAACTTTTTTGACGTCAAAATGACGTACAAATGAATTTCACGCTGAAATATCCACATATGAGGGGGAACTTTAGTGTGAGTCTATGACCCACTAAGTGGGTGCCCACCTTAATGCTTCCAAACAGGAACCAATCAATATTAGTCTAATATATATTAACAATACAGTCAGCATTTTTAAGATTCACCAACGTAATTTATACACACAACTAAAAATGAGTCAAATGTTGGACGTCGTTGCAAGAAAATAATATTTGAAGATTATGTTGTCAGATGTTTTACATCTGACAATTTGAACAATTACTTACTGGTTGTAGCATATTTGGTGAAACTGTGGAATTTTTTTTTACACTTCTAAAACTTTGTTGCTCAAAGTTTTATCTTTTAATGAGATTAAATAGTTACTCAAAATAATAAAGACGATATTTTTAAAAGAGAAAATTGGTACGGAATAGATCCATAAAGCTTCTCATTATTTTACTTATATTTTACAAACTCAAGAGGAATAAGCTGTTGTGGTTTTTTTTAACAACTATGCTTATTATATGTCAATTTTAACAATAACAAACCTTTTCGAGATCCTCTTTTGCCAATGTTATATCTTTGCTAGCTTCTCGAATCGCAAATTCGGCTTTTTCTTGAGCAGTATCAGCTTCATCAAGCGCCTTAACAACTTCATTAGCCATATCAAGAACAGCATCAGCTTTTTTCCTACAATAATGGAAATAAAAAATAAATATTTGAATTTTGTTTATTAGTCATATAAAAATCTACTTTGTTGTATTTGCTTTATTTTTTAATATTTCAACTCTGTCTAAATCATTGCGAGTATTATAAATAATTGACTCAACATTCTCCAATGATGAAACAGCTTCATCAATCTGTTTAGCCAAAACTTTAATTTCCTGGGGATCTAAATGCAAATCAAGCTTAAGAGTTTTTTCAGCTAAGTATTTAATTTCATTTGGTGATGCTGTATTATTATTAATAATATCAGCTAGTTCAGTTACAAGCACATTTCCATCTTCAATAACACTATTTATACGACTTAAGAATCGTTCAGTATCATTATATGCATCTTTTGCAATCATAAACGCATCTGAAGCATTTAATTTTGCTTGTGATAATAAACGTATTAAATTATCAGCGATATCTTTTCTTTCTTTAATTTCTTTTTCAGTATCTTTGACTACTTTAAGTGCTTTTTCAGCTTTAGTTAATGCACCCTTTTCACATGAGAGGCCACCACATGATCCACAACCGGCACCACCGCATAAACTGTCGCATGGATCACCACGTTTATCGCACATATCATTATTTAAATTTGGTATATCTGAATTTAACTTGTTTAATTGATCAGTATATTCATCTATTGTATTATCATTATGTTTAATCATTTCAATAAATTCGTCATGGGTACGATTGATAAGTGATTCAGTACGCTTACATTGTTTTTCAGCATTTGATGTGTATTCAATAGCTTCATCTTTTATATGAGATAATAATTTAACACGTTGATATGCTTCATGTGTTAAATTAAGTGCACCCTCAATATTAGCTTCTTGTAATTGTGTTGCATTCTCTTTTAATTCATTAGTTAAAAATTTAATTGTTTCAGATTTATTACGTAAAGATTCAAGCTGAACACCAGCTAAATTGATATCAGAATAAAGTTCCTCTAAACTGGAATCAGCTAAATGTAATTTATCTTGTGATGATTGCCAATGTTTTCGTAAATTTCCGATTCTACTCTCAAGTTGTATAAGATCTTGTATACTAACATTTGTATTGTCAAGTAGCTGTTGTATGATTTTAATTTGATTATGCATAACATTAAAATCAGCAGAATATGCACCAGTTGCTCCAATCGTTTTGATTTGTTTTGCCCTTCCAATTGTTCCTTTTGTATCATTCTCTAGTGAACTAAGTATGAAATCCCAGTTATCAAAACATTCACCACAAGGCGAACAATATGGCGATTCACCTAAATATCCCCGATCACATCTATCACATTTATAACCACCTATTCCAATTTTACAAACACATTGACCTGTTTCCCGATTGCACTGGTGATGGGAAGCACCATATGAATCACATTCACAGGCTAAATAAATATTAAGTGTTATAAAATTTTAGTTTTTCAAAAATTTTAATTTAGTGCTTACGATGGCATTGTACATTGGGATTACCCCAATAATATGTTTCACATTGATTGCATTGACGTCCACCAAAACCTGGTTTGCACTGGCATTGTCCATCATACTATTATGAAAACAAAAAAATTAAAAAAGGGAAAATAAATTTTAAAATTGTAAAATGTGTAAAATAATTGCTCAAAAATATTGGAAAATGGTTCATTTGTAAAAAAAAAGGTGTAACAAATGTTATTGCTCAATATGTTTAATAGATGGCTTGTGTTTAATTAATTTTAAGAACCTATTTGTTGATCTGCTATTTGCTGAAATAATTGTATTTGTATTTAAGCAAAAGTTTAAGCAAGTACAAAAATTAACCACCGCCGTGCTGATGATTTGATTGCTACTACACAGGAACAGAGAACAGGACTGTTGGCACGTCAATATTAGATGCTTATACGTCCATATACGTCTATATACGTCCATAAAGCAGCAAAGATGCTTAACAAGTGAAAAGACTTTAGCGTACTACACCGAGTCAAAATCTACAACGCATGCGTATAAGTAATTAACGAAGTGAAGTACGCTCGCAGATCATTAGGTATTTCCATCAATTTATAGTGTTAGAAAAGCAAAACTGGCCTGTTTGCTACCCAGTGAACATATAACAGAAGTACGTGCAGAAATCAATCTTCAAGCAATTTTAGATAAAACAACTCAGCATCTATTTTCTACTGTACACGAATTTATAAACATCACATCAACACATTGTGTTGATGGTAGCTTAACATTTACTTTCATAAGCAAGCGGGGTTGCGATGGAAGTTCTGGTCATGGAACCTATAAACGAAACTTTAACAGTAGTGACAATACTAATGGATTTTTATTTGTGTTTTCAATTATACCACTTTAATTACATACCAAAACTAATCAGATTATTTAGCAGAATTGTGGACCATCATCAACTATGCATTGTTGGCAAATCAAATTCATGTTTCTAAAGCAAAACTGGGAACATGACTGTGTCAGAGAAAAAATAAAATTTAATGATAGAGCTAAACGTGTTGCTCCCAGCATTATGTCGAACATGAACTAGTTTTGGCAATGGTTGACGGTAAAGTGTGTAATTATTTGACTGAAACATCTTCGGCTTGAAAACTACATTTGCGGAACTGGTCCAACGAGAATAATTCTGGTTTCGTATTATCTATTTTTTATCAATGGATTTTTTGTTTTGAATGCCTACATCATATTAGTTAATCTTCAGATTGCAAGTTCTAGTGAATCAAAAACAGTTTAAAACCAACTCAAAAATGAATTTGGGTTAATTTTATATAAGCTTAAGCCAGGTTTTGGTAATAATAATGATGGAAATACTGCTCGAAAATTTTTTAGGAATCCTGAACTGAGTGATAAGATAACAGGTTTAAATGTGAGATTCATATACATTTTGCTACAATTCTTGTAGTGTTATCTACTGAGTAGAATATCCACTTGGAAAAGTTTGAAATTTCAGCACAAAATACAAGAAAATTGTGTGTAAATCACCATTTTTAGAACCCCATGCCTGTTGCTGTGCAAAAGATACTTATTCATAATGTGGCGGTTATTAATTCAGCTCTTCTGCCATTAGGACAGCTTTTTGGAGAAGCTGAAGAAGCGCGGAGAAAAAATTGTAGAAAATTTCGATTTAGTGATAAAGACAAATAAGATTTGTATTTTTGTGAAAAAAAGAGAATAGAATTAAATTAAACAATTATATTTAAGTTACTCAAAAATTTACCAGAATCGATATTAGGAATTGCTAAATATTTTTTTAGTGTGGTAGATTTTCAAAATTATTTTAATATAAGTTAACTTAAGTAATTTTTTAAGTAAATCTTTGTATTTTCTTTTGTAAAAGGATATATAATAATGTTAAAAAGAGGCATTCAAAATATTGAAAAGAATAGTTTTTTTCAGCTAGCTTGTTCTAATCGAAACACTGTGCAATGGCTTGAAAGATGTAATGGTACCTCTTTTTCATTAGAAAAAAATTCACCGGTAGTTAAATAACTCCAAAAGCAAAGTTTACATAATTTACAAAATTGTTCTCACTAATTAGGGTAGGAGATAGCTAATATTTGTTACGAAAAACCTTTCTTAAATGGATGATAATTTTGGTAATTCAAAACGCCGTTCAGATTTTCTTGAAAGCTTCATCAATTATGATGAGAATAAATTTAATCTATCATTTAAGTATTCAATGAAATCAACTGTCTGGTAAGTGGGCGAAAACAACTCACAGAATAAAGAGAAGACTTTATTCTGTTAAAGATATCAAAAACTAAACAAAATGCGTTCAATTCTTTTCCTATAGTGAAATTAGAAAATATATACTTAGAGAAAAGAGACTATTTGATTCTATTTTCAATAATAATAGTTCATCGGTAAATATATCCCAGCTGACACATAAAAATAAAATTTTTGAAAAATCTGGACTTTATTTATTAGCCTAATCTCCGTCAATAGTGAACTATTTTAAGGTTCGGAAAGTTATCAACAACGACATGTATTAAGCCTAACGCAGACCAAAGCCACAGGTGCCGCGACAAGATTTTGGGCCTAGCAGCAGTCGCAGCTACATTCGCCGATTCAACTATTTTTGTTGACAGAAAAAAGGTGTATCAAAATCTGGATCAAGTTTTTTTTATAGCTAATTTGGCAAATATAGAGAATTTTAAAGTTCTTTTTACTAAGACAATGCGCCGCATCTTCACAAATCGGCAGTTTAAACGATGGTCAAATTACATGAATTGATTTCCGAAAATAAATCGGTCTACATGTCCATTAAAGCAAAATAAAGTCGAATTTAATCGAAAAATCGTATTTTCATCTGTCAGTAATAATACCTTTTACCCAATTTGCTATTACTATGGATCATGTTTAAAACTATTTAAAAAATTATCTCATATACAAAATAAATAGTCAATAGTCAAAATTTAAGATTTTATCTACTATTGTTTAATCGATTTCTAGATTCTCAAATTGGTCTTCAAAATTGGTTTTCAAATTGTTTTATGATTTTGGTATCGGCAGTTGCTTAGAAATTCGTAATACATATTGTTTTATAAGACTCCATTTCCAGAAATTATATTTAGCCGTGAATCTAAAACTTAGTCTTAATACCAAATTTTTATATAGTTTTTTAAATTGTTTTAACAGAAGCTTCTTCGAATTTAAAGTCTTTATTCACAATTTTTGCAAGAAAGTTTGACATTTTTGACTTTACATTGAATGAAATGGTCTGCCTTTGCCTAGTTAAAAACTTTCGTTATAATAGTACCTTAAATTTTAAATAGTCTTAAACTTTTGAACATATATTTAAAGCTAACCTATAAGTTACTACCCGTAGTATGATAAAATACAAAGTTATTTAAATGTTTTGAGCTAATAAACATAAATACAATTATGTTATGTTATGAAATCAATTTAATGTGGCTTATCAAAGTTTTTAAATGTGTGTGTAATAACAGCAGACCGGCCGATTAAGTCTTACTTAATTGTAAAAGTTTGTAAAAAAGTGTTTTTCAAATTAATAAGTGCTTATAATTGGTTAACTGTTATGAAAAAAAATGTTTGTATTTAACTCGGTTTAATTGCAGTTGACTGTTTTTAGCCACCAAGAAATTACAATGCCAACTGCCAAATTTTATTTTAACAAAATGTGAGATTTTTACTTGGACTTCAAACTTTAATTAGCCTTTTTGAATTTCATAACATTCTAATTCATACTAGAATGTTTTGAAAGATTTTTAAATAAAAATTAGTGGATTTTTTACATTTGGATATTATTTCCCGTGATAATTACTTACTGGGTTACATTGCTCAGAGTCGGAACCAATAGCATCACAATCACAAGCCACACATCCTTCACCGCTAGCAATTTTCCAATGATTTAGTACACATTCATCACAGCGTATGCCTTGAACATTTTTGTGACATGGGCATTGTCCTGTAAAACGATCACAATATTGTGAGGTGCTATTTGTTCCTAAAACATCACATTCGCACTCTATAATAAAATACTTTTTAGTACGTGAAATATTATAATTGAAATTTTTAAATTACGTCTACAATTTTGGCGTAATGCATCTCCATGATAACCATCTCTACAGTATTCGCAATGATCACCAGTGGTTTCAAATAAACATTTCATACATGTGCCAGTCTTTCCATCACAATTTCCAATTTCATGTAAATCAATATTATTATTACAGTTACATTGTTCGCATAAGCCACCTTGTTCCTCTGGATTACCATAATAATTATCAGCACAAATATCACAACGTAATCCGGAATATCCCTCTTGGCAATAGCATATCATATCATTAGTTTTTCTATCTAATTCACATGCCTCAGCATGTGCATGCCCTGATGCTATAGTATCTGGACAACGACATGGACGGCAGCCAATTTCACTCCCTAGCAATGGATTACCATAAAATCCTTCAATGCATCTATCACAATTATATCCAGCAGTAAAATCTTGACATTGATGACATTGTCCAGTCCTTGAATCACATGTTTGCGTATGCCCGTTACACTCACACATCTGGCAATTTGGAAAATTCCAAAACCCCGTCTGACACTGATCACATTCGCGGCCATATGTATTTGGATGACAATTACATTGCCCAGTCATTAAATCACAGTCATTATCTTTTGCACCAATACTATTACAATCGCAAGCTAACCACAAAAGTAACAATAAATGATTTTGTTTTTTAAAATAGACAATAGTGAAATAAAATGAGTTCATATTTTCTTTATAGATGTTTACCTTTACATCCTTCAGGTCCAAAACCAAAAGTTCCGGGAGCACATTTATCACATTGACGTCCAATAATATTTGGTTTACAATTGCAATTACCTCCAAATTGATCGCATTGTTTACTGGTCGAGCCAGTTGGATTACAATTACAAGCTAAAAAATACATTACGTATTAAAAAAAGTAAAACAAGTCATATGATTCTATAGAGAATTCAGAACAATACCCGAGACACAAATACCCTTTAAAGCACCAATTACCAATGGGCACTTGGGCTTAGGACCTATATGTGCATTAAAAGGGATAGCAAAAATGTTATACAAAATATCCTTAAAAGTGAAAATGCTGATTTGGGGATCAGGATTTAATGCGTTCAATATTCTGCTATATTGGAAAATTTCACTCATTCCAGATCCCTTTCCAATGCTAAAATCCTAGAGGATTTGTAAAAGTGGAAGTATCTTGTTCGCTTCTATATACCCTCTCAAAGCATGTGAGAAGGTGGCTTTTATCTCCATTTTATAGAGCTATTTGTTAAAAGGATCAATATGCTTAATGAACTAAGTAATGGGAGAACAGTGTAGAGAATAAAAAGATTTTACTTTTTTATTTTGTGTTTTGATTTGTCAAAGGAAATAATAATAATTTAGTCACGATTTTCAAGATTTCATAGCTGGAAGATGATAAAAATATAGACCGCTAGGATAATGTTTTTTTCCTATTATATAAAATTGTAGGCTTCGTCTTGACAGATCAAGTTTCTGTATGAAAATATGCAAACTATTTGCAGTTTCCACCTCCGTAAGTTAACGCATCAGGTTATAAAAGAAAAAAAATAAATGGTTTACGTCGGATTAAACACATTTAATAATCAAAAATTTATTATAATAATTATAGCAAAGGCAACTACTTACATGTTGCTCCATCGAAAACTATAATGCTGACTGTATTTAATAATTCCTTACAACTCGGATGAGTATTGTCATTGTAATTAACATCATAGTAGGAGTCGTTACATCGTAGTTGAATATAGTTTCTTTGACGGCTATCGGAAGGGGCTGAACCCGTAAATATAGATGTAGCTTCGATATTTGGTACTAAAGATAACTATTTAAGTTTATAAAAAAAAAACAATTAAGTAGTTTCCAAAATTATAATAGTTTAATATAGTTACCGAATCAATAAGTATTTGGGCAGCTGGATTATCTTCAGTTCGTCTATGGCGTTCAAAATAAATTTTAAAACGATAAACTTTATTTTGTTCAAGACAAACATTTTGCATAGCAACAACTTTTGTATCATGTTCGGGTAATGTAAATGGAACTTTTGTTTCATATGCTGGATGTGAATTAGCACATGGACCATCTGAATCAAATTCATCTGGCCTTATTAATGTTATTTTAGCATCTTTCCAATCACCATGTGTTTGTGTTAAATAGCGAATAACAACATCATATGGCATTGTTTTAGGTACTCTATCAACAGTTACCTTAACTTCTGTATTTTCTGGTACACGAGTATAACCAGGTCCTGTCCATTCTGGAATTCTATCGACTGGTATTTGTTGTGGTATAACTGTACAATTCTGTTGATAAAAATAAAAGATAACATAGTAAATAAATTTAATTGAAAACTCTTTAAAATTACCCCAGATGTTGAATATGTTAAACATTCTGTTATCTCTGGTATTTCAGCTTCAAACGTTATATGTAATGGTGGTATAAAATAATTTTGTAATGGTGTATTACAAGATCTTCCTGTCATATGTGGTCGGCATCGGCATTGGCCAGTTGTAACATCACAAAAATTATCTAAGGCACCACCAGGATCACAACTACATGATGTACATCCATCACGTATATCAGATAAGCCATAAGTTTCGGGTGCACATTGATTACAATCTTTTCCAATAACAAATCTTTTACATGTACATTCACCTGTATATACATTGCAACCAGAATTATCAATTGTTCCTAATGTATTACATGTACAATTTTCACATCCTTCAGTGTTATTTAAATTCAAATTCCAAAAGCCATCTTTGCATAAATCGCAGCGTCTACTTTTCACATTAGTTTTACAATGGCAAGCTCCTGCTTCAATTCCATTTTCTTGATCTGATACAGAATCGCATATTCCTTCATCAAGTGAACCATTTGGATCACAATCGCAAGCTGAAATTGCAATTTATTACTATTGACAAATAAATACAAGGGACAAAATTACGTTTGCAAACATGTGGACTCTGAATATCCTCATAAGGATCACGATAAAAGAAAGGAATACATTCTTCACAATGTTGTCCTTGTGTATTATGCAAGCAATTGTCGCAAACTCCACCACTTATTCGTCCTGAATGTTCATAGACGGCTTTATCAAAATGACAGACTGTTGTATGATTATTACAGTTACATTCTATAATTAAAATAAATATATACTATTACTTTAAACATTAGACGAAAAAACAAAAAATCTAAAGTTTACTTTTGCAAGCATTCGATTGTTTCCCTAATGCTGGCTTCCATGGTAGGTCATTGAAGAAATCTTCACATTCTTCACAATTTAATCCTTTCGTATTATGAGTACATTCACATCGTCCATGTACCATATCGTATTTATTTGCTATACCATCTAATGGTAAACATCGTGATGCATGACCATAACAGGAACATGATCCTCTAACAACCATATTTGTTATTCCATAATAATATTTTTCTTGAATTTCTTGACGATCATCTAATAAAGTATCACCCAAATTATGAAGCTTAGTAAAAATAATTCGCAAATTAGTCATCTTTAACATATTTTGTATATGTTCAGCGTAAGGATTTTCAATTTTCATATTAGGTGGTAAAACACGAAATATAACTTCACCATTTTTCGATGGTTCTACACTTGAATAACGATGATCACAAACAACTTCTGTTACATTTTTTGCAATTGTTGGTATACCCGGATATGATTCGGCACAATTATAAGCAAAATATTTATATACATGCCAGGTTTTACCAAAATCATATGATCTTTCAATTAACATAGCAGCTGGACGAAATGTTGAAAAAACAATTATTAAGTGTGTAAAATGAAATTCAGCTTCTAAATCTAATTGAATTGAAACATTTTCTTTTCCATTTTCTGATTGCCACCACGTTGGATTTAAGGTCCTGCCAAATGAAAATAAAATGAATTAGATAGAATTTAAATCAAAAAATCAAAATATTGTAGAGTTTATGCCTAGTCAGGGCCGTAGCAAGGGTGCTGAGCGTGGGGGGGGGGGGGGGGGGGGGGGGGGGGGGTATAAAAAAGCCGACTTACCCAGAAAGCTTGATGACTGCATATGTGGTATGTGAGTGCAAATATAGTAATATCAGTGTGTTCAAGTTAACTATTAGAGAATTTTATTTTAACAGAACAAATAATTACTCTAAAGAATTTTTTGAAATAAACAACATTATCACAGATAAACGATCGCAAAAATAATTCCTAAAAGAGTATTAGGTACACAATGAGCATTGTCTTTATTTATATTTATTGATTCTTATCCATAGAATGATAGATGTCAGAGTTTAACTCTGCGATGTTTCAATACAGACCATTTCTAAACGACTTCCCGCAGGCTAATTTCGTCAACTTTATCTTTCGAAGAATTAAGCAACATCAACGCATTCAAACGATCATCCCCCATTGTTGTACGTAAATAATTCAAAACTAGTTTTAATTTACTAAATGAGCGTTCACAAGAAGCTGATGTCAAATTCGTACATTCTGTGCATGAATCCAAAAGAATTTCTAATTCAGCAAGCAAGCATTTTGGTTCTTCTGTGAAAAATGTTGGGTCTAATTGCACAATACATTTGATTAATTTAATCGTGACGTTGTTTTTGTTAACTGGGAAACTGAAAATTTTTTGAATACAAACATTCAAAAAGCTTCTTTCATATTGTCGTCAATACAGCTTGTGAAAACTTGCAAGACAGAGCTAATTTCTTTGCGATAGTATGTTATAAACTCGAAATTAGTAGCTGTTTCTGGGTATTCATCATACTTTTTTGGTATACGACGTGTTCTGTGATGCTTTGAAAAATCATCCTCAGGACTGATATCTAGTTTTTTTGCAAATGTAACTGAGCTGTTTATCAATACATCCGTAATACCCTCAAAAGAAATCCACACGGCTTTTACTGTTTCAGCTCTAGCCGTCTATCATCCTTTTGATAAATTTTTCAATTGCAATGAATTTTCAATTCTTTTCAATTCTTCCCGCAAACGTTGGATACGTTTCGTACTGCCATAGAAGAGGACATACAATGATTCTAAAACATTGAAAAAATCTGTAATTAAAACACTTGCGTTGCATGCTGTTTCAACGAAAGTATTTGTTCGATGAGCTTGACATGGGATGGGGTTTTTTTTGTCACATTTTTCTGATAATTTCTTCTGCGTACCCATATATTTCCCCAACATGTTTTTGGCGCAATCGTATGACTGAAAAACGATGTTTCCTAAAGACTAAAGAGCTGTAACAATTTCACCAACCAATTCTTCTCCTGTTTTCTTAGTTAAAACGACACCCATTTTAAGGAGACGTTCAACGGGAAAAATTCCATCATTGGTTTGAAGTACATAGCGAATGTTGATAGCAAGTCGATCTCTATATGATGAGTCCAGAGTTGTGTCAGCCATAAAAGAAAAAACACCAGGTTTATTTACTTTATCGACAATAGCTTCTCGGGTTTTGGCTCCTAATAAATCAATAACACTGTGTAACTGGACACTGGTATGTCACGCAACGTGGTCTTTGGAAAGTTTCATCTAACCATTTCTTTAATAAAGGAGAATGAGGTGAAATAAGTTGAACAATTTGTCGAAAATTCCCATCACTATTCGCTGATTCATCATGATCGCGAAAGCCAATCCTTGCCTTCCCAATGTTCTTGCGATATCTATTAAAACTTCCAAGACTTTTAAATTGTACTCTTTTTCTTGTTGTTCTTGAATTTTTTGTGCCCTGATGGATTTGTCCAGTAAAATGTCTATATGACCCTCTTCTTTTACAAAATTACAATAATCACGTATAGCTTTCTGATGAAATTCTGAAGTAAAATGTTCTATGAGTTTTCCTTTTTTATTTTGGCCTCTGCTCATCATTTTATGCCACTGACGAATACCCACTGAAACCCATTGCGGATTAGTGTAATATCTTCCAATCCCTCCGGGAATAAAATGAAAACGAAGCAAAAAGCAGCATCTTTGTGAGGACTGTATTCCAAAAATGAGAACTCTTTATGCCATGCTGGGTTGAATCTACATTGCTTGTTCGAGGGTATATCTGCATTAGTTGGATAAATATGAAGCTTAGGCTGGTATGGTCCAAGAGAAATCAAATATCGTCGTTCATTGGCGGTAGATATTTTTCCACGTTTCCTAGGATCATGATCTATCAAGACTTCACTGCCAACTTGCAAATCATGAGTTTTATTAGAAGTGAGCTTTTTTTTTCTTCAGTTTTTGCAAATTCTTAAGACTTCGTCGCTTTCTATTTGAATATTCGTCAAACAGTCGATTATGTTGATGAAAAATATCGTCAAGTTTGACACTGCCTCATTTTTAATTTTACTTAAAGCTTCACCAACTCGTTCGAAGTTAGTGAAAAATTCTTCAACTTTGCTTGTAAAATCAATCCAAGTGGGAGTGATCTCAGCTTCTTTTGATAGAATTGGTGGCCCTGACGCTGATTGAGATAAAACTGGCAATTGTGAAACCAGTGATGAGCTTGAAGGTGCTCACGAATAGGATTGTTGAACTTATCTTTCTAGGAGAGTGAGGAATTGGAGCGACTAGCTTTTCTCTTATTCGCATCGAATCGTATGTGGATACTGCAGTAAAATTTTGTATTGCAGACAGTAGCTTAGACGCAGAAAAATCAGTGCACGATAAATTGGTAGAAGATAGAGCATTTGAGGCAACAGTCTTTTTTTAGAGGCTTCAAATGGATTCAACGGAGCTCCAACCTGTTTAGCTTTTACACATTTTCCATTTTGTTTGGATAATTCATGTCTTGTCTTGTAATCATCGTCGAATTGACTTCCACATTCTTCGCATTCTATTTTAATTCTTTTCCGTGTCAATTTCGACATTTTATTAGGACGTATAAATAAGTATAACTTTTGTTAACACTCTAGAGTTATTTAAAACATTATATTTAACAGCGAAGCCGTTTTCAGTCAAAACCTGCCAGCCAACAAGAAAGAAACAAATTAAATTGCATCTTATAAAGTAATCAGATACGTCTTACAGTTGTAACTAAACCGTCTTAAGACGGATATTTGATGAAAAGTAAAAGTTTTTGGCATGAATACCAGAAATTTATTGTTATTTTTTTGCTGCTTCTATTCAATTCAAAACTAATTTTTTGGTACAGTCGTAGCGATCTAATGCAGTATTTCAAATAATTAATTTTATTTTCACTAACTAAAAATATTTACACTTTATGGTCTACTCTTGACTAACTAAATTACGGTGGTGTACATCCACCACTAGTAAAATTACAACTAACTCAAATTTTTCGTTTTTTTTCTTCATAATTGCCCGATGAAGCAAACAAAAACAAAAAGTAGTCCAGTAATTAAATTTTATTATCCCTCAAAAGTATGAATGCGAAAAAAGTCTATTAAAGTTTATTATGTGCGTTGTCTCGATCAAAGCCACCTACTAAGTACGTAAAACTGAATGTACATTCTGGCGCCTTGAACAAGGCTGGCACCATATTCGCTATTTCAGCCACCTAGAAGTAAGCACATATATAAATATATATGCATTACGAAAATGCGAAGGAAGCATTGTGAACTTTTGAAACAATAGCGACATTTTGGAATATACTGTGAAGCGTTTATATCTTGAAAAACATAATAAAAATGAATAAAATACTAAGGGAAAAGCAATAGATCATGCAGTAATTTAATTTTTCGCTTTTGAGTTCACATTTACTTTGCAGATTGCCGACTGTGTTTGCGGTGTGTCACGCCCCCCCCCCCCCCCCCCCCCCTTCAATACGCTCCTAGTGCCTAGGACTCACTAGCCCTTAGCGGCACAAAATTTAGCACTAAATGCTAATGAGTCCATTAGTCTCCACTGAATAGGTATATAGCCTGAATTAGCGACTAGTTAGCGCTAACTTGTCGGTTTTTCAAAGAAGATCAAAGGAATATTTTAATTAGGGAAGAATTGATTTGAATATTAAGATTTTGCAGTTAAAGCAAATAACAACACATAAATTACAAATAGAACTGTCACTTTGGCATTTTGCTTTCTGTCAATGAAAACAGTAATATGCTAGTGAGTCCACTTCGATTGGTATTTAGGAAAACTCTCCATTTTTTCTGTGCTAAGTCGTTCTATACGCTAAGCGCTTGTGAGTCCTAGGCATTAGATTAAATTAGATATCATATAATATCATTTACCAAGTGTAATCTTCGTGCTGACATCAATAAATACTTTAAAAAAATTCACCCCCAAAAATAAAATTCAAGCTTATTTGGCACACTGCGGTTTACGGCACCGGAGTGCAACTTTTGAACATAGAGAGATTAATTGGAAACACATCATCCCATTACAGCTAATCTTTTCATTATAGACACGTATTGCTATAAACCACCTTACCTAAAGCTAAAATACTTGAAATTGGGGTATATTACACCCTAATGAGCCAAATAAGTGATATACAAAGTTGATCTGTTGCTGTAAATATAAACAGGACCACTAGGATGTTATTTCCAGATTCAGGGTAGATATTTAGTCATAAAACCTATTTAAAGTAAATACCCACACACATACATAGAACTAATTATCTGCAAAATGTAACTAAAAAAGACAATATAATCTGATAAAATATTTTTACTTCGAAATCAAATATAAGTATGAAGAATATTTGAGTCTTTAATGATTTCCAGCATTGTACGTATATATTGCGGCTTCCCTCAAATAAAGTCGTAATGTTAAATTAAGGCCGGAAGATGTCGTGTAATTCCGCGAATTAGAAGGAAAACTCTGCCCTCATAAATAAAATAAGTATGTATATTCCGAGTAATGAGGTTTCTCGTAAAAGCCTCCAATTAAAAAATTTTTGATTTACATTTAGTCTTTTATTTAACATTTGAAAGAGCTTTTTTACACCCATAAAAACCCATGAAACTATTAAAATTTTCTTGTGAAATTATGGAACTAATGTTAAATTAAAAGTTTAATAATTGCTAAAAAATTTCACACAAAATCTATGCAAAAAAGACAAGGAGAAAAATATAAAAGTTAAATGTGAAATTTCAAGGAAATTCAAAATAAGAGTATACATATTGAAAACATTTTGAGAGTTGCAAGTATAATAAACCTTTTCAAATTGTTTTAAAATCAATAAAAGAATATGCTATTCTGGTTTAAGAAAAAGTTATTAAAATAAATTCATTCTTACCCAGGTTGATTTTTGTAAATTATCTGACCAACACGATGATTTTTTAGCGAATCATTTTCAGTTTCTTCTCTGGTGTCACAAAGAAAACACTTTTTTTCCTCTAAATGCGAAACAATACAAAATCTTTCAGGACCTTGTAGCCCGCAAGTTGATGAGGCATATAATCTATTTTCTCGTCCTATTAATAAATTTCCGGTAGCTGGATAGCAAGAACTTTGTTCACAAGGGTGAACTTTTTGTATAGGCCGATACGCTTAAAATAAATTTTTTTGCTTAATTTTAAATTTAAATAATTTTCATATTATTATGACATTTCAAAAAGTAGCATAATTTATTTAAAATGAAAATTTTAAATGCTAATGCTTATAAAGTTTTTTTGGTTACTTACACCTTTGAGGAGATGTTTTTTGTTTAAAACGCCGTCCTTGCCCATTCACTGTTGTAGTTACTAAAAATTCAAACAAAAATGTTATTTAGTAAAATAAATTTTAAAAATTAGATATACTGTGCCTTACCTTGACTTAGAACTAGAAGAATGCACGCCAAAGTATTGAAAAAGGAACTGAACAATTCCATTGTGTTTAAAAATGCTCAAAATTAACATACCTAAAAATATTCAATAAGCATAATATATATGTATATGATTATGGTTTGCTATTGCAATTAAACTATTAATACCAAGAAAAGTATGTTATATTTTTATGTAATTATTGACGAAATCATTATCGAATTTCCTTTTCGGTTAGTCAATAAAGTTTTTAGAAAAACTGCTGATTTTAGTGAAGTAAGAATTGCCTTGTTTTTAATTTTTAGATTAAAACATTTCATCAATCAACTTGCCCAGCTCAAAAATAAAATCTATCATTAAGAATGCGGTGCGGCTATGTTAAAGAGAGTAAGATTATTTCATTAAAATTTTTCCCATATCTGAGAGACGGTTTTTAGCGTAAATAATGATATGGTTTTGCCGAGTGATCATAGAAAAAGTCTTTAAAACTGTTAACTACCATCACCAATGGGGTAGGGTTTAGTCGAAAATATAAAGGTACCTTCTTTACAAAAAGTCCATGTCAAAGGGACGGTTGTTAGCCTAAATTTTTTTTTTTTTTTAATGTTTCTTATGCTACAATCTTAATCTATCTTAATTTATTGGCATTAATGACATGTAGAACTTAATGACTACTTAATTACTAGTGTGGGAAGAGAATCCAACGATTGTTCCCTGGGATTATTATTAGCCTAAATGGTATTTCATATTTGCCAAAAGAACCTGGAAGAACTCTACAACATGACATGTCAGTCCAGGACTCCAATAGACCTATCATTATTCATAGGGAAACTTGGCTCTTAAGCTGCCACCAATACTACTATTAAGATTTACACAAAACCAATTAATAACAATTTAAGGCAGACGCATATCTGTAGATATTGAATTAAAAATTATGATTTTAATATAATAGAACCATATTAAGTAATTGTCTGATTCCTAGAATCAGTAAAAAAGCAATGTATTAAATCAACTCAAGTACCACTGTGTTTCGAACTTAAGTTGAATTAAATTTAATTTTCAATACATTATTAAAACCTGGGTGTTATATAGTAAGATAACGCTCAAATAGGTTTAAAGAATGGCTTTAAAAGTGAAAATTTTATTTTGAATAAAGTTAGTGTTTAGAGTACCAGTTAACACACCTAACATAGCAAATCATGAAGAAAATATACCTATATTGAACTAAATATAATAGTAGCGTAAACAATGATGAAAAGCATTTATGTCACATATTTGTAATGAAATTGAACAATAGTTTAAATTCTATTGCTAAAACTCTCTGGTAAAAATATAGCTCGGTGGTGCCGGAAACGAGACTCCCCACCAAATCATGATTAAAGCCGTATGATGACCTCTCTCGACCCTGGGAGCCTCCTCGGCTGCTTTTTTGTAGCTATGTGCATAGATCCTGTTGTTTTGTCTGCTGGATTTTTCTTTAGTAGTAAAAATTTTTTATCTGCAAAGAGAATTTTTGATATTTTTTCCCCGCGTACGTCTTCAAGAGCCATCGAAAACGAATGAGCCGTATTTACCGAAGCTTGTCATTAATATTGTGATTCTGATTAAATGCACGAATGTGTGGATGGATATACAAAATATTGCGGCAAATAGAACGAATTTGACATTTGGCGAATGTCACGAATGTATAGAGGTGGCATTAGAGTCAGAAGTATATTGACTGCAATAATCATATTACAAATCTTTTCGAAAAATATAATTTATTACTTTCAACTAATTTTATTGCATCTATAATGCATTAGTATCGAGCGGGAAGAAATTGATTCACAATGCATTCACAATTGATTCCTGGGAAGCTATGTGTTAAGCCAGTGTGAACCAGGCGCAAGCCAGTGTGAACGGGGTACAATTGTGACAGGTGATGACGTGGGAAAAACAATAGGAAGAAGACGTGGCAAAATATATAAACCGTCAGTTGTTGAAATAATAAGAATCTTTGTTGTTGTATAAAGTAATTAGAGAAAAACAAAAATAAAATCAAATTTAGTGTATCAATAATTACAAATAAAGAAAATGTTATATATATTACATAAATAATAATTTCATTTATCTATGACTAACCTAAAAAACTACGTATTTACGAAAGCTGAAACACTGAGTGAGCATGAAGTACAATGCAGATTTGAGATTTTAGACTCATATTGGAAGCTTTTATTGACACACCAAGCGGCTCTTGAAAAACTTGCACCTGATGATGAAAACATACCACATGTAAGAAGTGATTTAGAAGATTTATATTGCGAAACAAAAGTGAAATTATTATCGTTGAGATCGAGGTCTCACAACAGTAATACCGAATTAAATGCAACCACGGTAGTTATGCCTGGAAATAGATTTAATCTTCCACCATTAAAATTGCCACAATATTTGGGGAAATATTCAGAATTCCCTAACTTCATATCTACATATATTTAATAAATTAGTTAATGATGACCACGAAAAATCTGTTACCGAGAAATATAGCCATCTGCGAAATTGTTTAGTAGGACATGGCCTACAAACTATAGAATCATTAGGAAACTCATCAGATAATTACTATCAAGCCCTGGAAAGGTTAAAGGAGAGATATGCCAATAAGCACCTTATGCTCCAGGAACAAATCTCTGAGATATTTGTAATGCATAAAGTTTCAAAGTGCAATGCGATAGAGTTGAGAAAATTAGTGGATGGAATTAGCTCCCATTTATGTGCGTTACGAATTATTGGCAGTAACGAAGACATAACAAACTCTCTAATAATTCATATACTAATGTCCAAACTGGATATTGATACTCAGATAAAATGGGAGGAAGCTGTTGACTATAGTCGGCTGCCTAGTTGGAAGGATTGTGAAACAGTTTTGACAGCTTTTAGAATCAAGCGAGCACAAAGCAGCAATAAGTTTAAATTCGAACCAACAGAGTTCACGGACTAATTGGGCCCAGCCTAATCGATAACAGACCTCATTTGAGGTAGCAACTAATAAATGCAGTCACTGTGAAAGTAGTGAACACCGTATAAATCAGTGTAAAAGGTTAGCCGCATTAACAATAAATGAAAGGTGTGAGCAAGTCAAGCGCATTTTTTTATACATAAATTGTTTGAAAAAAGGACATGATGTTAAACAATGTACTTTGTGTTTAAGACCACACCACACGTTGTTGCATCGATCTGTGGTCAATAACTCATTAACAAAATTTCCTAATGCAATGCAAAGAGAGATGGTATATTCAGCGGCAGGCGCAGATAGAGAAGGAGATCCAGTGAGACATAAGGAATCCCGGGCATCATTATATTCATCGAAGGGAGCATTAAAAATAGCAACTAACTATAATTAGAATCAGAATCCAAGATCGCACCGGGAAATTATAAGTAGCTAGAGCTTTACTAGACTCAGGGTCGCAGAAGAATTTTATTACAGAAGATTTATCAAATAAACAGAGACTAGAATGGAATATTATAGATGTTTGTATCACTGGAATAGGAGATAAGTCTACTAATATCAGACATGAAGTTCAAGCCACTATAAAATCGAGAATAAATGCATTTACCTGGAAAAGGTTCCGGACAATGTCCGTCGTCTACTAGGGCCTTAATGGAACTGTAGTTAATGCTAACTTGACATTTGACATAATTTTTGTTGAGTTTATGAACGCACTACTTTTACTCTTATCTCTCTCACCAAATTAGCTCTTTAACCAATTTGGTTGATTAGTGGAAAACACTCTATAGCTGCACTTCAAACCTCCTATAAAAGCGCTGTCCAAAACGCTAATGTAGACACCAAGTATACATATATACTTCCGCTGACCTTTTACTTTTTTGTTTTTAATATCGAATACAGATTAACTATATAAAACAGATGGTTGGAGCTTCTTCTGTACGCTAGTGCGTCCATCTATTCTTTGAAAAAAAATTTTTTAATGGAGATCAACTGGGGTGGCCTCCAAAAGAAGAAAGCTGTCAAGAATCATGTATTCTCAGCAAATATCTCTTCGGTAAGTTCTTGAACATACATATTTTTATATAAACAAATACAATTTATCACGAAAAATCTTTCAGAAGCTGTACAATCGAAGAACTTTGGATATAGCCAGTTCGAGGAAGAAATTAGGTCAGGTTTCAGGCTGGCCAAAAATAAAATCCATAAGGCCAATCATGAACCCAAAAAAATCACTAGTGTAACACAAAAAAATTAATTATTTATATTATTTTGAATAAAAAATTATTTACGAACAAAAAATATTTTTTTGTGTAGTTTATTAACTTTAATATATTTTTTGGTAAACGCTTACGAAGCGTTGAAATTCTGTGCTTCTAAAGCATAAATAATTAACTGCTTACGAAGCGTTTAAGATAAGCGCTTCTAAAGCGGACATGCAGTGTTAAAAGAGAATTAAGAGGAAGTTGCGAGTAAGCGCTTAGTTCTGCTTCAGAAGCATTGAATAAGCCTTTATCGAGCCCTTCATTTCCCGCTGGGTACATATAACAGACTGCACGACTGCATTTAAAAGCAGGCCTGTTTTTAAAAAAAATTTAGAAATCCCACAAAACTGATAACGGCAAATAAAGTTATACAAATATATTAAACTACATGTGTATATGTTGATGATATCAGTTTAAAAAAATATATTTCACAACAATATGAATTTTCTTTACCGGATATGGAAAAGGTTTTATCAGCCATTAATGTCTGGGGTCACATTCTGTTAGCCTGAGAAGATTTTTCTGGAGAATAAAATATTTAATATGATGATAGCGTTCAGATATTTATAATTTTTTCTTATCGGGAATAGTGAATTCAACTTTAATGTCTAATGGCAAAATAAAACCTTTGTGTAGAATTATTTTATTTGTCCTTATTCTCTTTCTTAGGTATTAAAATAGCTTTTTTAGTTCATCCATTTAAAAATATTTGTGGTTTAATAACTAATGCAATCTTTGTTTTCTTTATCCTTTTGAATATTAAAAGATCTCATCTGAAGTTTGATTCTGTCTCGCTGAACAGTCAGCGTGAGAGTGAGAAAGTCAAATTTTGACTTAATTGCCATACATTACATTTTTTATATGGAAAAACAATAATAGACCAATCATGCTACTAGCCAAACTATTCCATATTCTTAAAATTTTTCTGAAAAATCTAAATCAGCTTGATAATTCCAACAGATTTTTTTTTTGTATGAACGACGAAAATTTAGTGGGAATTGGCGCAACTAATTAAACCTTACAGCAGCCTATAATTTCTTCTCTTTTTCTAGAAATGTTTTTATTGCTAGAAATAGCGCAATCTTTCGCAGAACTTTTCATTACGAATTTCTTCTTTACCTAGTGGATATTGTGTTGCCTTTTGTTCTAAGTGTACAAAGGATATTGACTTTTTTTTGCCAAACTCAATCTTCATCATCAAGTCATAATTTTGTTCTACCCTCAAAACAATTCACACATATGATTAATATTTATTTATATTACTATATATTATAAAATATTGTTAGCCGCGTATCAAAAATTCTGTGTTTTCACTAAATTAATGGTAGAAGCCTTGTTTATAAAATTTTTAACAATGCTAAAGGAACACTTTAAAGTTTCTATGCCCGACTAAGAAACAAAAATTAAATTAAAATTATACTTACAAACAAAACTTCCAAAGGAAATCCAAAAAATAGAATAAAACCTTTTCTTAATTAATAAAATAATATAACATTTCCTATCATTCGCAAGCACTAAGCTTTCATAAAAAGCAGAATTTATGCTTGCATGTGAAACATACGCTGAAAAATAAAAAAAAAACTATTTTGCAAGTCTTCAAAAATTTTGTTACATTAATATTCAGCACAATCACACAAATAATTTGACGTTATATTTAGTTATACAAAAAAAAGTAAAGTCGATTTTTAAATCGACGAGTATTTTTTAATATTCACATATTTTCCAATTAAAGTAAAGTAAAAATATCGACTTAAAATTGTTATTTTCTATTAATCACTGTGGCTTATTCTTAAAAAAACAAAATTTCTACATTCAACATAAATCTTTAAACACCAAATGGAAGGACTATTATAAAATATGTGAGACAATTTAATCTGAAATTCACTCAACTTTACTCTTCACAAACCACTTGACTTCTCAACGATCGCAGAAGATATATCTGTAATGCAGTGGTACTTTTTATTATATATATACGAAGCAGAAATTCACTAAAGCGGAAAGAGCGTTATAGGGCCTATTCACTATTTTTTCCAACTCGTCAAATGGCTCTCTCGGTCAAACTTTGATTTTAGGGGCTATTCACTATTTTTTCCGCTTGACGTCAAACCTTTGCTTCTTCTCCTACCCACTCGTATGCGTACATACAGTGTAAAATATATATGTTTTAAAATGGTGTAGATAATTCTATAATTGTGTGTGTTTATTTCAGAAAGCAATGCTTTGACATTTCAATTTATTTTTTATAGGTTATATTACCATAGGAAATGCGAATACTTTTTCTAAATCTTAAAAAATAAAGTTTTTAAGTGAAAGAAACTAAAATATTTTTAGGTGAAGACACTTAAATAGCTCCGTTCTTCAATTTATTTTAAATTTAAAGTGTTTTAGTGAAAAACAATGTCGAAGGGTATACAAATTTTGACCGCAGCTTTGGTGATAAGTGAATGTTTACCAAAAAAAAAAACCAAATATCTATAAAAAAAAAAAGATATTGGGTAAAATATTGGTACTTAAAAGACAAAAAGCTTCACATACCCATTTGCTAAAGGAATTGAAAACGAATTGGGTGGAAGATTTCACAAATTTAGCTGACGGATCTTAATAAATCATTTAGGTAAATAATGTCTTGAATTAAATTATAATGCTTTTTCAGATTTTATCAGAAGGTGCAAATATCAGGATTAGTTTTCAACTAAATTACACTCAATTTATTTTTAATGTTAATAATAAAAATTTTTTTAAAGTTTTTTGTTTTTATTATAAAAACAAATATATTGAATTATAAGAATCTTACCACTTCTATATCTTAGAAACTGTCGATATCTAGTGACGATGTCGATTGAAAAGGAGTTTCTTGATCTTGCAAGATCTTCAACTCCTCGAAATACCACAAAGTTGGTATATAAATATTTGAAATGCCAGCTCCCGATTTATCACTGGCATTTACTTTTCTTTACTCCCGCCTAAACGATGTCCGTAATGCATTAACCTTTTTTCTTACTGTTTCTATTTTTGCATCTGGGTCCACTTATCGTAACTTCTCTAACAAAACGCCATACGCGCTTTTTTTAATGTTCCTATTTTTGTAACTTTCACTTCTAATGCACCACAATTCAGGGTGCTCTTTATATACAGCGATAAAATCTCGCCAAAATTCGTTATCATTAATGATCACCATAATTTTTGAAAAAGTAACAAAAACAAAACAAAATATGTTTGGATTAGATTTAATGACAGTATGAAATACACCTAATTTTAGGTAACACAATATTTTCGAATAAAATTTTATAACAAAACACAAAAGACATTGAATTTTAATTCCGAATACTTTCGTGAATGAAACAACACTGGATTTGAAACAAATGAAATTTTTCCCCTCTTACCTTTTAAAGTGCAATGCTAAAAGGACCTTGTAATTAGTATATATTTTTACTGAAAATTGGGATTTCCCTTAATATTTGCCATATGTTCATAATTAAGTAACATTGGGTAAAATCATAACATTAAAGGGTAATACCTCTCACTTGTATTGGCTGAAATTGGGATTTTCCAGTAATATTTGCCATATGTTGCAGATAAATAGGATAAGAAAAAATAAAAATTCTTGGATTTTCAAAAAAAGGAAAATTGAAAAGATTACAAATTTTTTTCTCATATTTTTATTTTTAAATGTAATTTCAACTCTGACGTATAAACGCATACATCAAAACTCTGCTGTAGAAACGCAGCTTGTTTTGGCATTTTCATATGTTTTCTTAAGACCCCTGTAGATGTCGGACATTATCCGGAACATTGTCCGTGTCCGGGGAATTTAACTCGTCTACAGCAATGTCCGCGGACCAATCTGAAGGTCCGCTGAAATGTCCGGGTAAATTAAGTATTTACGCGGACATAATGACAGCTTCATACATTTTTAATAGCATGAAGATAGCAACGAAAGATTACAGCACAAAATAACATTGCTATTGGCCTATGATACACTGGTAGTCTTGACAACGTTATCATTTGGGCCAAGTGCTGAATTACTGGCAAAAGGTAGGTGCGGTAAGTTAAACGTGCTGTCATTTGGGACAAGCATGAGACAGATTGTGATACTAATACAATTAAAGCTTGTCATATCTGTCATTTTATTAATTGGGTCAAGTTAGGTTAGGTTAAATTCCTGTGTGCAAAAAAACATATTGCTATTTTTATAAAATCGATATAGTTGTAGTTTTCTTAGATTTGACAATTAAATTTTCAAACTTAGATATCTCACAAAAGTTTTAAAAAAAGTTTGTATTGTAATGCTTTAGTAAAGCTAATTATAAAAAAGTAAAATTGATTTAAAAAGCTAAAAGTTTTTAATTTATATATAGGATGCATATCATTTTAAAAATACGGCTGTAAAAGTAATTGCTGTTTGTGTTGGACCTCGGGAAACAGATTCAAATCACCATTACACGAAACAGCATGGCCATTAGATATGAAAGGATTAATTCCACAAAGATAAATAATATTCACAAAAAAGAGCAAAATTTTTATTTTTAGAATGGACAATATCGCTAAAATAATGATGTTCATCAAAGAAGCAAATAGTGGAACAATTTGGTTGCTCTCAAATGGCAAACCACCTAAAGAAATGCCACATCCAATTGTTAACATTTAAATATTTTGAGGATTTTATCTAGTTTTTTTAAATTTAATTTAATATTCTAAACTGCCAATGATATAAACTATATTAATACGTGGTAATATCTAATTTCCTGAAATTTTAAGGATTTAGATATGTATTACCGTACCGGAAAATGAATGCATTGAATGCATGTCAATTAAAAATATAGTATATTTTGGGCAGTTTTTTAAACATTCACTTTCAGCTATACGATTCTCTGCATATCAGTGAAAAAAAGGAAGCAGTTGATAAATATCTTACTTAAAATTTTGCTGAGCTCTTGTCATTTTTTAATACACCAATCAAATTTAATAAACAGGTTAAAAAATGTATATTTGTCAAAAGAATCGTAAAGATGCTTGGTAAACCAAAGCTTAGCAAAAGAATCATCCATCAAGTTTTAGTTTTTTAATAATATTTTACTTTGTTGCGGTATTACCACCACAGAATACTTTCTGCTATAGATTAGGAGAAGTATTTATCCTACTGTTTGGCTGCGCTATGTTCCAATCGAAGAGAATTTGACAATTTCTGCTTCGAAACATAGAATTATCCTTTCAGCTATTGCAAATAATACTGAAATAGCTCTTCAGTAGAAGAGAGCCATAAATCTATTATTTTTCATAGTGCATCTTAGTTCCTAACTTAGATTAACTAATAAATATTTGGAGAACTGACTGAAATCGGTTTCTAAATTACAACATTCGAGCGAATTTTCCAAGAATTCCTATTTTTAACATAAAATTCAAAACGTAATTCCGACAAAATATAAAAAAAAACTTTCTTATTTTTAATTCGAATTATTTTGTGTATTTTTTTCTGTAAACCGTTGTATTTACAAAATGATTCCTTTTATTCAGCCTTTCTTTACTAGCTTATGTTCTAACTGTCATAGAGTTGCATGTTTTTGTCCTTGGCACTCCTCTTTTCCCAAAATTATTGTCATAAAATTCTATTTTCGGTACATAGTAATGGATGTTACCCTTAAAAGGACTCTGCTTTTAAAAATTTCCCATATTTTGGTGCAAGATTGTTTTCAAAATTATTTATGTTATAAAAAATTAAATTTGCAGACTATTACCTGTGTCATAAGTTTCAAGTGCAGATGATGAAATTTCAAAAATATCGTAATTTCTTTAGATTTATTCTTACGCCACTCTTTAACCCAGCAAGATCTTTTCTTTTTTTTTTCTTCACAATGGGAGCCGCTAAAAGTAATAAGCCTGCAGATATTTGCAGTTCCGCTGCAGCTTTATTATTGTTCATTTTTTTAATAACAGAATTTTACTATATTATATGTACCTAAAGATAGATTAAAAGAAATTTATTCTTCTATATATAATAGAACACTTTTATTAAAAGTTTAAAGTATACAGTATACAGTAAAACAGTTATTTACTATTTTATTTAAATTATTTATAATAGGTCCAAAAATTCCAAAACTCCAAAATTTCAAAGCAAAACCCGGCTGTGAAATTGAACTGTCAAATAATAATTCACGCATACAAAAAAGGTGCCCTATACGGATATTCCGTGAATAATGCGCTTGCCTTTGCTGAATTGATGCATTGGGACCCATGTCCCAAAAGACAACGTTGTCAAGACTACCAGTATCATAGTGTACACGAATATGGAATTTTAAGAAGCTCAATATGGAATTTTATGGAACTCAATATGGAATTTTATAGAACTCCATATGGAATTCGCCTCAATAGGGCAATAAGTGTTTAAGATATTCATGTAAACCTGTGAATGTTGTATTAACTGTGACCTTAAATGGAATTTATTATTAATAATTTGCTTTATTTAATCATGGGCTACTTACCTTATTTTCCCATTCAAAATCTTGCCACATCTGTCGGAATTCATTATCATTACAAGAAGCTGGGATTATATAATCCATGATATCAATGTGAATAGTATTGAGAACAACAACATTTGAGGTAACAGATGTGTCATATACTGCAAAAGAGAAAATTTTAATCAAAAACAAAAATGTAAAACTTTAGAGTGAAGCGTGACCCGAGTGAAATTAAAATGAAGATTGAAGAGTGACCCAAGTGAAATTAAAATTTGATTAAATTTGCTTTAAGAATATAGTCTTTGTTTATTTTAAAAGGGTTATATATATATACCGTTAAAATGTTGTGACAGAAATTAAAAAAATTTAAAAGTTAAACGAAAGAGCTTCGTATACAAACACATATGTCGCAAAAACTTTAAATGTGTTTTTCTCAGAACAGTTTTTGTAATTGACGTGCATTATTAAGGTGACCAACCGTCCTCCTTTTCTAAGCTTTGTCCTCCCTTGGAAATTAACCTCCAAATATCCTCCTTTTTGAAAAGTGTCCTTCAAATGTCCTCCTTTTCAATATTTTCAGACTAAGAGCTACCATCTTTTTACGAAATTCTCATTACTCCTACATATTAATAAATCAATTCTCTTAAAAACGATTTTATTATTTCACCCACCATATCAAAATTAATGCCCATATTTTATCAAACGCCATAAATACAGCAATTGATGTAGAAATAATAATAACTGCAATTTAATTGCATTTTAGTCGTTTTACTGTTCGTGTAGCTACTTTAAAACCATTTTGTGAAGAAGCAAATGTTGAGTACAAAAAACTTTTAGGATATTCAAAAGTTAAATGGCCATTCATATTCTTTAAGTTTGGACAAATGCCCTAAAAAACTGGAATCGTTTTTCAATAACGAAATATCTGAGATATTATTGCATTTTGTTCATACTTAAGCTTCTATTTTTCACAAAACTACTCAAAAGATTGAAGGTGATCACATTACAGCTACAGAAGAAAGTCTTATTTTGAATGACGTTATCCTTCAATATAAATCTCGTTTTGAAGAAAAATTTTTACCTTTAATTGTAAAAACAAAACTTACAAATTTGAAGGAATCAAATCCAGGCATAACGAAAAGGTTTATCAAAACAGTCCAAAATTTTTACCAAATATGCTTTCAGTATATTGAAGAAGGGTTAGAAACGAACTTTACCAGTAATAACAGTTTTAAATGGTGTTTTTTAACTTCATCGCCAGTGTCCAGTTTTTATCTAACGAAATGCCAAACATCAAAATAGATGACAACTGCCTCTTTGAAGAAATTAGAAAACTAAATGTATATTTAAATACTGCAAAAATATTACAATGGGAAAATGATCATGTTGAAATTGATCAAAGATGGGTCAAAATATTCAGCCATTACAAAAATGAACATATTCCATGCAAAAATTTATTTATGTTTATTAAATTTACTTTGTGGTGCCCCGGAACTACTGCAGCAGTTGAAAGAATTTTTTCAATTGCCAATGATTTTTGAAATGCATGCTGCTGAAAAATCGAGATTAAATGTAAAAATTCTATCTGCTACCCTTACGGTAAAATTTAATCTGTAACATATGTCTTGTTCAGATATTTGAAATATGTTAGAAAACGAAACATTGACAAAAACTATTAGCAGGAGCTAGGATTTTTATTTTAATACAAAAATATCATAATTAAAAGCGAAATCGTGATTTTTTAAATTTTTTTTTTACAAGTTCGCCATTTTTTTATTTTTTAATAAAACCTTGTAGATCAATTATCCAGAGCCAGGTAAAATTCTGTGAACTTCTGGAAGTTACGCGTTATTTGATAAAAACTAGGTAAATCCGTAATATGTAGGAAGATTATTTCTTCATAGGTTTTTCAAATTTTTCTATTTTATCTTTTCTAAAATTCCCGTTATTTGTGTTATTAGCCCAAAAATTTTTGATTTACTTTTCCTTATTATGGAAATTTTTTCTAAAAATAATTTCGACATTACTTAACACCCTCTTCAGATTTTTTATATAAAGATTCCTCTATTTGCTTTTTTCATATTATATGAAATATAAAAAAGCATTAAAAAATATTTAAACTTTTAAATATTTCTCTTAAAAAACGTACCAATATTCCCAAAAATAATTCCATTTTCTTTTACTTTTGCTTTAATATCATGCAGTGCAAGACCAACAGAATGTGGGCGCTCAACTAATTTTAAATCTCCCAATGTTGCTAATTCCAAAGTGCAGTTTTGTAGGGTGTCATCTAAGGTAATTTTTATTTTTCCTAATTAAAATTGAAGATATTGTACTTACTTGTCTAATTAACAATTAAAACATCAAGAACGATATCATATTGGTTTACATTAACATAGGCTTCAGCATAGACAGGATCAGAAAATCCAGTAAGTTGAGTTATTTTATTTAGTTTGTTACCAGCCAAGGCTTGTTAAGACTTGATTCAAAAACATTTTTTCCTAATTGATTGCCTCTTCCAGTTGATAGCTGAGAGAATTTAATTGGATCATCTGGCTGAACTTTTGCAACTACTTTCTGTTTTTCTTTCGGGAATGCTTTTTCTTCTTGCCAAAACATAATTTTAAAGAATATTACATTTTTTTCTATTCTTTGAATTTGAGCACTTTATTCAGAGCAATAAAATTTTTTAACAAACCCCTTTTTTTTAGCAGTTCTTTTAAATTAATTTAAAAAACAAGAAAACAAAATAAGATTTATGTTTAGTAATTTTCTTATTTACCTCTTGTTGAGCATCTAACATCTATCCTAAAGATGCCCGACAATTTTCTTTAAATATTTCCACCACTTCTTTGGTTCTTTCTGAGAGTGTTCGTAAACCAAGAAAAATACGATCAGCATCATCATTAGTTATTGACTTTGCAGGAAATCCTGATTTACCAAGATGCAAAATTAGGCTAACCTGGGCAGAAATTCGGTTTTGATTTTTCTGAAGAAAAAATTTTTAATTAATAAGTTTGTCATTTTTGTTTAAATTTACAAAATTATCATTAACATCAATGTATTTTAAAGCGAGCTTTTTTAGTGACGCTGCTAGAGCAGCTCCCATTAAGAAATCACCATCTATAAGATATTGAAGAAGTGCAGGTCGCTTCGCCTTTTTAATTATTCTGAAAAACAAAAATTTCAGTGAAAAAAGTGCAATTATAAAGTCCTAGATTTTACGGTGCTAAGCTGAATCCTGTGTAGTATGTGTTCCATCTGAAGTTACTTTTGATCCAGAAACTTGTTCTTTTGATATTGACTCGTCTTCAGGTTTTTCACCCATTAAACGTTTTTGTTCATCTTCAACCATTGGAATATCACCTAATAATTGAATAATAATATTTATCACCTGTAAAATTTGTTCATTTGTATATGTGTTATGTAAACGGTTTGCGTACCCTGATTTAACGCAAATTTACTGTCTTTGTTCGTACCAATTCCCACATTTAACATATATGTTTCTTTACAATATGCAAAACTATTTAAATGAAAATGAATTTTGTATAAATTAATATAAGCTTAAGTCTGTGTTAAGAGGGTCTATATAAACAAAAACAGAATGTGGAAAAATGTGATACTGGTATAAGTGGACTGAGATAAAGTTGTTAAATTTACCTTGTTAAGTTTATTTTCGTAATCACAGCTGATGATGGATACCGAATTCACGATAGTCACCAAACACAATTTTTTGTTTCTAAAAGTAAAGGTGGTTTATGAGAAAACAAGCATTAAGTGTTTGATTTCTCGTGGTTTTTTAAAATTATTTACATTGCAATTAAGTACATTCAAGCAAGCTTTTAAAGCAAATCAACCAACAACTTTGGTTGATACACATATGGCGATGCTAAACAAAGGTCAGCCAGACAAATGCACATACTGATCACCCAATGAGTGACCAGCATGCACCAACAAGTCAACCAACAACCTTGGTCGACACACATTTGATGATGTTATATAGAAGTCAGCCAGACAAATCCACATACTGGTCATCCAATGAGTTACCAGCATGCACCAACAAATCAACCAACAACCTTGGAAGATATACACATTTTGATTCTATATAACCATCACCCATACATACTGCCATCCAGTATGCAACTTGATCAAAAAACAAGAAAGCAACACAAATAACATTGACAAAAAAAAACAACCCTACAAACATAATAAAAAACACACAAAACACAATCAAAACCACAAAAGACAAAGCATAAAAAAGAAACCACCTGTCATTGATGAATTTATGTTGTTGTTGTTGTTCGTATCGTCCTATCACCAGCCAAATTAAAACACTCAATTATGCAATTAATATCAACTTTATTAATACACTAAATTAATAATAACTGATTTTAAGCGTCAATGACAGCTATTCATATAGGAAACTCACAGCCTACATTTGCTGTGAGCCTACTATGATTCATTATTGTTTTAGCTTTCAACATTTCCGCCCGCCTTCGTTGACCCTGGCGACGAAATATCAGATGGTCGCTTGAACTTGCCAGTACTGGTTTTCACAGTGACGACCCTGACATAACCATCAGTTCCAGGATGACACTCAACTACACGACCTAAGGGCCATTTAGCTGGTGGATATCTTTCATCCATAATGAGGACAATTGAACCAATTTTTAAGGGGGTAGATGGTTGTTCCCATTTATATATATTTTGATGACGTTGGAGATATTCTTTTGATAGTCGTATCAAAGTGAGGTGAGATAGTGATGTTTACAACACCTCTGGTCTTACTTGTTTTCTTACCTCCAACACCGAATAATGAAAGAACAGACGAATGACGTGGTAAACCAAGATGCGTTATCATTCTTTCAGAGATAAAGGAAATTTCTGAACCTGGGTCCAAAAGAGCTCGAACCATTGCAAATTCACCTTGGTCATTAGCGATGATTACTCGTGATGTAGCTAATAATACTGTTGGAGCAGGCCTATGAGTTTGATAAGCATGATTTACAGTAACTGACCCATTTGATGGGGTTGAAGAATTTGCTGTCGAATTGCCATGCCTTTGTGATTTTTTATTATTTTTCATTGAAAAATAAGAGTGTAATTCAGTGTGGTGTTTGAAACCGCATTTAATACATCTTCGGTTTGATAAACATGAAGAGCTTTGATGTCTCCCCAGACAATTGAAACAAAGGTTTCTCGATAGTGCACAGTCATATCGTTGTTGTGGCGTTCGTTGTAGAAATGTTGCACATTTGTAAGCATAATGATTGCCAGAACAAATATTACATGAGGCATCTGTTGGTACTTTGAATGAGCTTACAAAATGTGCCCGAGCTGAATGATGACGTTGATCATGATGATTTGACTTAGGGCTTGTGGGTCTTTCTGAAGCTTGTAATGTCCGCTTTTTCCCGTGAAAGAACTTTTCAAGCTGCTCCCAAGTGGTTGCATGTTTACTTCCGCTCAGAGAATCATGCCAATTTTCAAAGGTTTTGAAATCCAACTTTTTGACAGTAAAATAAATAATGGAGTCATCGTTAGTTGCACGTTTCAAACTCAATAAATTGTGGCGAAGTTGATAGGCAGCAGTAAAAATACGTTCAATTTCACTTGCTGATCGTCTTGACATAGGTTTTACATTGCAGAAGTTATCAAAGAAATTATTTATCAATAGACGTTCATCTTCATGATAATCGATTAAAGCCTGCCACGATTTTTCAAAATTTTCTTCAACAAGTTCTGTATCTTTGAGGAGTTGTTCAGCAACACCTGTGAGATGAGTCTTGAGATACTGCAGTTTTTCAACAGCAGTCAATTCAGAACGTGAAATAACAACTGATTGAAAAAGACCTTTAAAAGTTAGCCATTTGGAGATAGTACCATCAAATTTTGGCAAAGTTAATGTTGGAAGACGTGAATGATTATTATAAACGTGAGGTTTTGGAATTTCAATTATTGCTTGAGACGATGAAGAAATTTCATCTCGCAGATTAGCCATTTTTTCTTTACTTTCAAGATAAGACTCAGAAGTTGCTTGATAAAGATCATTAACAAAATAATCATTATCCTTTAATTCCTCTTGACTTTTGTTATCAAGACCGAGAATAGCAAGACTAATGATTTCATGCGTTGAGGTGAAATGTTTCCATTTATCCTCAAGAAGAGCTAATCGAGTAATAAGCCGATTAATTGAGATGTTCTCTCGACCAATAACCATTAAATCACCGTAGATTTTGTTTATTTCATCAGCGTGTGATTGTTGTCGGGTTATATGATGAAGAATTTGAAGACTGTCCATTGAAAGTAACTTCTTCAAATTTGTAAGTGATAATACAATAACCTCCTAACAATACTAGCTGGCACTCGACTTGAGTTAAAATCCGGCTCGAAGGACCAAAAAATGTTAAGAGGGTCTATATAAACAAAAACAGAATGTGGAAAAATGTGATACTGGTATAAGTGGACTGAGATAAAGTTGTTAAATTTACCTTGTTAAGTTTATTTTCGTAATCACAGCTGATGATGGATACCGAATTCACGATAGTCACCAAACACAATTTTTTGTTTCTAAAAGTAAAGGTGGTTTATGAGAAAACAAGCATCAAGTGTTTGATTTCTCGTGGTTTTTTAAAATTATTTACATTGCAATTAAGTACATTCAAGCAAGCTTTTAAAGCAAATCAACCAACAACTTTGGTTGATACACATATGGCGATGCTAAACAAAGGTCAGCCAGACAAATGCACATACTGATCACCCAATGAGTGACCAGCATGCACCAACAAGTCAACCAACAACCTTGGTCGACACACATTTGATGATGTTATATAGAAGTCAGCCAGACAAATCCACATACTGGTCATCCAATGAGTTACCAGCATGCACCAACAAATCAACCAACAACCTTGGAAGATATACACATTTTGATTCTATATAACCATCACCCATACATACTGCCATCCAGTATGCAACTTGATCAAAAAACAAGAAAGCAACACAAATAACATTGACAAAAAAAAACAACCCTACAAACATAATAAAAAACACACAAAACACAATCAAAACCACAAAAGACAAAGCATAAAAAAGAAACCACCTGTCATTGATGAATTTATGTTGTTGTTGTTGTTCGTATCGTCCTATCACCAGCCAAATTAAAACACTCAATTATGCAATTAATATCAACTTTATTAATACACTAAATTAATAATAACTGATTTTAAGCGTCAATGACAGCTATTTATATAGGAAACTCACAGCCTACATTTGCTGTGAGCCTACTATGATTCATTATTGTTTTAGCTTTCAACAGTCTGAAATAAAAAAATAAATGAAAAGAGCTTATGAATTGATTAATAATGTTAATAATAATAATAATAATGATAATAATATATATTAAATAAATATATATATATTGGTACATATACTAAAAATTGGTATATGTGCCTACAATAAAATCATATAATTAGGTTTTTGTCTAGACTTAAGATCAATTGAAAGCTTTGGTTGAATTTAGGTTTAAGTCTAGGGTTAAGTATAAAAATTTACAAGGTACAAAGTCCCATGAACTAAAAGAAAATTGCATAGTGCAGAAAAATTATTATTAAATACAAAAAAAAAAACAATAAAAGCAATATTGTTTTGCAGTTATAGCAAAAAATAATATTGCATTATATAAAAATAAAAATTGCATGATAGAAAGGTACTATAAAAGAAAGTACTTTTCTTTAGAATAGAGAGTGTTTGTAAATTTTTTAAAGAAGGTGGAACCGCTGTTGTACGTCCGGCCGATTCTGGCCGATTTTATAAGCAGACACAAGTGTTATATTAATTTTCAATAAAAAAGAAAAAGTCTTAATACAGACTTAGAATATTTCTCAACAAATTAAAAACTAGTGTAATTTGTTAATAAAAGTGTTACAATAATTTTCAATAAACAAAAATAAATCTTAATAAAGACTTAGAATATTTTTCAATAGAATAAAAGCTATAGTAATTTGTTAATAAAGGTGTTAGAGTAATTTTCAATAAACAAAAATAAATCTTAATAAAGACTTAGAATATTTTTCAATAGAATAAAAGCTATAGTAATTTGTTAATAAAGGTGTTAGAGTAATTTTCAATAAACAAAAATAAATCTTAATAAAGACTTAGAATATTGTTCAATATTTTTCATTAAAAGTGTTAGCGTAATTTTGAATAAAAAAAAGGAAATCTTAATAAAGACTTAGAATATTTAGTTTTATTTTACGACTTAGAATTTTCTTTAATAAAAGACTTGGAATGAAAAAAAAAGACTGGTATAGTTCAAAGCCTGTTTGTGTGTTCATTTCTCTTATCGGTTACTACGAAAACATTTAAAACCGGCCGATTCTGGCCGAAACTTAACTGTTGGACCATAAGAGCTGAGATACTACGAAAGCAATTAAGACCGGCCGATCCTGGCCGAAACTTTAATAGCTATTCTCAGTCAAAAACAGAAATCTTTGTACATCTTAATAAAAGCCTAATTGTGTGTTCATTTCTCTTATGAGTTACTACGAAAACAGTTAAGACCCCAAAATATTAATAGCTATTCTCAGTCAAAAACAGAAAGCATCGTATAATTTAATCAAAAAGTCCAGTAACGTATACCATCTTCTCCATCAACTGACAAAAGACAACCCTTGTTATAAATAATATTACAAAAAATTGGCGCGGTAGGATTCTGGTCAGCGTTAATATTGTAAATATTGCTAATAAATCCAGAATCCTGTTAAAGAACCGAAGTTCATCCACCGTTGGACACGCAACAGCCCTATGAAAAAGGGTCCACCAACTTCATCAGTAGCTTCAACATCTAACAACGAAGAATCAACGACATCAGGGGACACAACATTTTTACCCTCTGCAACTGTATCCAGTTCACCTATCAGAACCAGCCTTTCGCCAAGACAACTAAGATGTGGTACCATATTACCGACTCAAGGTGCCTTAGTAAATTTAAGAAAAACCTTAAATTATATTGAAAAGAGAGTGAGAGAAAAAGATAATTTTACAATACAACAGGGTGATTTAATTGATCGGGAGTTAGAAAAAAACCTAAAAATTAGATACGAAAAAATTATAAATTCAAAAAATCACACTGAGCAGTTTAAATTTGATATAGAATGGTTCAAAAATCTCTCTCACCCTCTTAAGTTAGGACAAATAAATTTAAACTATAAGTCGAATTGTGCCATAGGTTTAACAGGCACAAACGGCACACCTCAAACATCTTTCACTTTGAGCGACTCATTTCAAGCCAATTCCACTCTTAAAGACTTTGATTTTGAACTCCCCTGGTTGAGTGCTATTCTCGAAAATTCTGAATTATCTATTTCAGAACAAACTTTTAATAAAAAACCGGAAACAAAAGAAAATTTCACTATGGCAGAAAATTATATTAAAGTAGCCAAATTGACATCTCAATTAGTACCCGTATTACCTGGGAACCAAAGTCCTACACTTGCTTCAGAACTACAAACTTTCATCGGTTGTTGTAAAATGGTATTGCAATGCTTAACAGAAGAAGAACAGTTAGCATTTACGCAAATTTATCCCACAAGGTTACTCGGAGAGGCTTACCAATTAGTAGCCTCCAATCAACCAGCTAACTTTGAGGAAGCTAAAAAATTATTAAATAGGACATATTTACCACGAGAAGCTTATCAGGACTTAGTTAACTCGCTAATAAGCCTTAGGCAATACCCGTCAGAACAATTAAACACATTTATAACGCGAATTAAAAAGCAGTTAAATATCAGTAAAGAAGCAGCCGATATAAAATACGGAATCACATCAACAGCGGTAAAAACTCAACTAGAAGATTTTGCAATAAATGCTTTAAAAGGCGGCGTTAGCAACCCCTTATTATGTCAGTACTTACTAACTATTTCTGAGGCTACCCTTGATGTATTAATTCAAAAGGCCTTAGACATGGAGAGACTTCAACAAACTACGCTAAATCACACGATGGCATACCAATCACCTCTTTTGTCACAACATTTAAATAACACAATCGACACCCATATAACAAGAGGAAATGCAGTAAATGCATTTAATTTAATAACATCTCCAGACCCTGTAACGAAAAGTTACACCAACGTCGACACAACCAACTTAAAATTAAACAGTTATGTTCCCACACCCAACAGTACCTCTATGGCAAACGTAACTTGTAGTTTCTGTAAAAGACGAGGGCACACCTATTCAGATTGTCTCAAAAGAAAAAATACGCCGTTTTGTAGCCTATGCAGAACCTACAATCATGATGCTGGAGAATGCCGGCGACCAACAGACAATTTTGTTTCTAATATAAACAACAATATCCCGCAAAACAATCGATCCTCATTTTATACAACTAATTGCAACAAACCAACGTTTCCTACCTCGCAAAACCAGAATAAATTTTTAGTAAATGAACCAAATCAACAACGTAATTACCACCAAAATACTCTAAGTCAACAATACACCTCAAACAACACACGGTTTGCCACCCGATCAGCTTATAATGAAGATCACTCACAACCATTTAATAAAGAAGCTTTTAATACAAACACCCCTCCCCAAAATCGATATAATAATACACAGAAGTACGGGCAGAGAGAACTCCATAATCTACAAACGAATGTACGACCTCCAAATAACCCTCCTAATGACCGATCAAATACAACTTATGAAATTCAACGAAATAATAAATCAGTATATAATATGAATATGATTTGCGATTTTTGTGGCCGACGAGGTCACTCAATGCTTCCAAAAGCGTAAATGGGATGCTACACACCAGGGAAACTCCCCACTGTCGAGTCCACAAACACCAGCCCGACAATAAATAACAGAAAAGATGATAAGAAAATATCTCAGACACCTACTTCAAATTTACCCATTGTCAAATTACCCCTAGATATTGCCCAGAATAAAAACGTGAGCCTAGTAGTAGACACAGGTGCTGAGATATCCCTACTAAAATATGAAACAATAAAAAAGGATTCCAAAATAAACCACCAGCAGAAATGTACACTGCAAACCCCTTTCGGAAAAGGCGAAACATTGGGAAGTTGCCAAGGAAATTTTAATTTACAAAATAAACTACCATGTACATTTCAAATAATACAGAATATGCCAGAACTAATTACAGATGGCCTCCTTGGAAACGATTTTCTTTCACAACATTGCAACATAGCAGGCCCGAAGCAACTCTTACAGTTTCCTCGCACGGAAACTAACGTACAAAAATTTGCGGTACCCCTAAGTTCTCCCGACACCATCTCTCCACGGCAAACAGAAAATAGTGATCACTTCTTAGGATTAGTGGACTGGAAAACAGTCGAATACACAGCCTGTGATACCTTAGACTGCCTTACCGTGAGAAATGAAGTCGGCCAACAACAAGGAAACCAAAATATCTCCGCTGACAGGCTACCTAGTAAGCAGTCAACAGTAGAAATTTCCGACATGAGGGTAACCGATAACGATACACTCGAAAGTGAATCGGGTTGCGAAACTTCAAAATTCAAAACGGTAAATCAAGACTGTGAAATATCAGGAAGTCCAATCAAACAGCCGATTGTACTTACGTGTTTACCCACAATTTTATCAGTAAGCTTGGATAAACCCCATTATGTCCTCGCACGGACGCAAGGGATAATACCTTTCAAAACCAACTTACAAGAAGATATGTTCTGTTTATCTGAAGAGATAAGCGAAGGAATATTCTTGGCAAATAGTTTACTATACAAAGGAAACCAAATCGCAAATATTGGAATCATAAACACCACGCTAAAACCCCTACACCTTTACGAACTTAAACTCAAATTATCTCCTTTGAAGGATTATGAAATTGTTTTATTAAAAGATACAGAAGCTCAACTACATTTAACGCATAATAATAATTCTAACAACCCATTCGCAAATGGGAATAATCTAAAAAACTCATCTTTAAATTTGAATTCACTAAACGACGACGGCGAACAAAACGCTCAGAACACGGGTAACAAATCTCCAGCGTCACAATTTTATAATAATACAGTTAAGAAACCACAAGCAACTCTAAATACTTCTAGACCTCTAAATAACGCTATTACTAAGTCAAATATATATGAATTACCTCCTTCAATCAAACAAAAATTAAACGATGCCTGCAAATCGGCTAAAAATGATAAATCTCAAGCGCCAAGATCCGGCAACAACAAAACTTTAAATAAATCTTATAATCCTTCTATAAATAAGTCCCTTCAAAACGTAAATCATAAACTAATTACGCCTGAAATAAAGAAACCACGCTCTCAATACTCGAACAAAAATCAGAAAAAATATCTTAACACTAAAAACCTACAAACATTAACACCCAATCGAACAGAGTCCATTCAGCATATCCGTTATTTATACCCGGACGACGAATACCCGGACGACTCGCCCCTTAACCTTAGATACTCCCAGCTAGAAAAAGAACTAGAACTGGACGACACACTAAGCTCCGAAGAAATGAAATCTATTAAAACACTCTGTTTCGAATATCAAGATATTTTTTACCTAAAAGGTGATAAACTTTCGTACACCAATGCAATTACTCATGAAATTCCTTTAATTCAGGACCAAGCTCCAATAAATCAAAAAATGTACAGACTGCCCGAAACTCAACGACAAGTTATAAACGAACAACTCAAAGAAATGTTAGATAGCGGTATCGTTCAGCCCAGTAAAAGCCCATGGAATTCCCCTCTTTTAGTTGTCCCGAAAAAAGCCGGCCCAGAGGGCGAAGAACGATGGCGTGTAGTCGTTGATTTCCGAAGATTAAATGAAAAAATCATCGGTGATGCTTACCCTTTACCTCGAATAGAGGATATCTTAGACCAATTAGGTCATGCTCGATACTTTACAACCCTTGATCTAGCCAGTGGCTATCAACAGGTATTAGAAGATCCCAAAGACCAGCCTAAAACTGCATTTAGTACTAATTACGGACACTATGAATTTCGACGCATGCCGTTTGGACTCAAAGGAGCCCCGGCCACATTTCAGAGATTAATGAACTATGTTTTAACAGGCCTACAAGGTCTCGATAGTTTCGTATATTTAGATGATATTGTCATATATGGCAAAAACCTAGAAGACCATAATAGTAAATTACAAAAAATTTTCGACCGAATGCGGGAAAATAATCTTAAATTGCAACCCGAAAAGTGTCAATTTCTAAAAAAGGAGGTAGTATACCTTGGACATATATGCTCAGAAAAAGGAGCCTCACCCGACCCTAGAAAAATAGAGTGCGTACAAAATTTTCCGGTTCCTAAAACTGTCAGACAAGTCCAATCTTTTCTAGGACTTGCTAACTATTATCGCAAATTTATTCCTGATTTTTCCAAATTGGTACGCCCTATCACTAACTTACTCCGTAAGGACTTCAAATTTATCTGGACCCCTAAGTGCAAAGAGGCATTTCAGGTAATTAAAAGGTCATTAATCTCACCACCTCTTCTCATATATCCCGATTTTTCAAAACCTTTTAACCTCACCACGGACGCTAGTAGTGAAGCTTTAGGAGCTGTCCTTTCACAGGGGGAGGTCGGAAAGGATCAACCTATAGCCTACGCTAGTCGTAACCTCAATAAAGCTGAACGAAATTTTTCTACAATCGAAAAAGAACTACTTGCCATAGTGTGGGCTGCTATCTTCAAGGCAGAACTTTCACAGTATACACTGACCATAAGCCTTTCAAATGCGTTTTTAACTTCAAAGATCCCACTACCCGTTTAGTTCGGTTTCACCATAAATTATCTGAACATGATTACACCATCGAATATAAGCCAGGCAAGTATAACACAAATGCAGACGCACTAAATCGAATCCCTCCAAGTTCAATGAGTCCAACTGAACCAATATTTCTAGGCGACCCAGTATTACCCAATATAAAACACCGAAAATTTAAATTTTTAAACGTTATCACTAGGTCACAAGGTAAAAGGCCTCAAATTGAATTAATTACTCCAAAAGGACCTATTGAAAACCCTATAAACAAATTTAACTCCCGCCCGGCTGCTGTACAATCATCTCAAGAAAAAACAACCCCCTCTGAACTTCATGAAGAAATGCCCATATCCCGGACACCACCAGAATCAATTAAAACAAGGAAAGTAGATATTATAACAAACCCCGAAGAAATAAAAACAATTTTGAAAGACTACCATGATTCCCTTTTCGAAGGACATCAAGGTGTTATTAAAGCTTACAAACGTATTCGTCGTAAATACTGGTGGAAATTTATGTTTCGCGACATAAAATCATATATCAAAAGGTGTAAAAAATGTCAAACCATGAAAATCTCGCGGCTTACTAAAATGCCCATGGTAATTACAGATATTGCTGAAAAACCTCTTGACAAAATTTATTTAGACATTGTCGGTCCCCTCCAAGAAACAGATTCTGGTAATAAATACATTTTAACCTTCCAAGATAATCTCACTAAATTTGTTGACTGGTATGCCATCCCAAATGCAGAAGCGCAAACTATCGCTCAAATATTCTTTGATCAAATAATTACTCGTTATCGAATCCCTAAACAAATTGTCACCGATCAAGGTGCAAATTTTCTCAGTGAACTATTTAAAGGTGTTTGTAAATTGTTGAAAATTAAAAAACTTCGAACCTCAGCGTACCATCCTCAATCAAATGGTGCACTAGAACGTGCTCATCGTCCCCTAATAGAATATCTACGTACTATAATTGATGAAAATCCCAAAACTTGGGACCAATTTTTGCGCACAGCCGCATTCGTATACAACAATATTATACATGAGGGTACTAAATTAACTCCTATGGACTGCTTATTCGGATTCACAGCAGACGTCCCATCGAATTTAAAACGAGAACCCGATACTGTTTACAATCATGAGAGCTATTATTATTTACTTAAATATAAATTACAGAAATCCTATAAACTAGCACGAAGAAATATTTTAGCCAGCAAAAATAAATCAAAAGAATATTACGACAAACATTTACGACCAAACACATTTCATATTGGCGACAAGGTGTTGCTAAAAAATGAGAGTAAAAAGCATAAACTCTCTCAAATCTGGCTTGGACCCTTCACCGTTGTTAAAGTCTCCGGCGAAGTAAACACGTCGATTAAAATAGGAAAGCGAACCGTCTCAAACCCTTTTACGAATAAATACTCAAGACATAACAAAAAAAAGCGTAACCTATTATGTTATGTAAATCATCTGCCGGAAATGCTGAGGAATATTTATGCGATTGACACTGGAGTCGATCACATAAATATTCCTCTCCAATAGCCAGGCCACATGTTTTATTTTTGTTCCGCCCCTGCTGATCCTGAGGAATATTTATGCGATTGACACTGGAGTCGATCACATAAATATTCCTCTACAATAGCCAGGCCACATGTTTTATTTTTGTGCCACCCTGCTGATCTTGTATACAAAAGACCGGCAGTAAATTATGTTCTGTTTCTGCTTATATGATTAGAAACAGTCATATAAGCGGAAAAGATTTTTAAAAACAAACAAAAACCCGGCCATAAATTATTTTTTAGTTCTGCTTATGTGATTGTAATTAGAAACAATCATATAAGCAGAAAATACTTTCTAAAAATTTTTCTCATGCGCCACCAAAGTCCATGTGGCAACCAAAGGGCATTATTTTTGGCGCCCCTAAATCCAAATAAATAGGGTTGAAGTTTAATTTGAGAGTCAGTCGTTTTTTAGGAGCCGGACTGAAGAGTCGTTTTTAGGAGTCGTTGATCAGAAGTCATTTTAGAATCATCCTAATAGTGGTGTTCTTTAGAATTCTATTTGAGAAATGTAAATTATTAACCAAATTATTATTATTAATTACATATTATTAAATTATTATTAAAGCAAATTAAATTATTATCCAAGTGTAATACCAATTTGAAAAACGCATTTCGTGTGAATTAAAATTTTAAGGAAAGTTTTCGTTGGGAAAGAATTCCCTTAAAAGAAGTTTACATTTTTTTTTTAAAGCACAAATTTAAAAACAAAATATTAAACAAAATGTAATACAAATTTGAAAAACTTATTTCGTGTAAATTAAAAATTTTAAGAACCAAAAATATATAATTATAAAAAAAGTTTTTACTAAGAAAGAAGTTTATATTGTTAAGCACCAATTTAAAATTAAAATATTAAACAAATTGTAGCATAAATTTGAAAAACTCAACTCGTGTAAATTAAAATTTTAAGAACAAAAATACCTAATTATTTAAAAAAAAAGAAGTTTTTACTAAGAAAGAATTCTAATCAAAGAAGTTTATATTTTTAAGCACAAATGTAAGCACGAATTTGAAAAACTCATTTCGTGTAAATTAACATTTTAAAAACAAAAATATATAATTATTAAAAGAAAAATTTTTCCAAGAAAGAACTATATTCAAAGAAGTTTATATTTTTAAGAACCAATTTAACAATAAAATATTAAGTAAAGTGTAACACAAATTTGACAAACTCAATTATTATACATTAAAATTTTAAGAACGAATAAATATATAAATATTAAAAAGGTTTTTATTTAATTACAATACATCAAAAAAAAAGAAATATATATATATAACAATTACAAATAAATACTTACATTTCAAACTGAAACTCAACCCCTCCAAACCTTCCTTTCTTTTTCGAATCTGTCTCAAAACAAAAATACTCGTAAAATCACATTTTTAAACAACCGTCATTTCCATTTGCAAAACAAAGAGAAAATGAACGGAAAAATCCATTATAAAACCCCATAAGGACAGCGGATTCTAGAATAGGCCTTCGGTACACCTCACCTGTCGTACGAGGCGACTAAGAGAACTATTTTTTCTGTTTGACCCTTTTCTGCTTCTTTTCCAAAATTTTTAAAATTCTTTGCCTTATCACACCTTAAGTGTTATGCCTTTTTACCTGTTCAAATTTAAGATTTTTTTTTACTTCCAACCAAGTTTAAAAAATTAATCTTTAATTCTGGATATTACTTTTTCTTCTCTTGATATTGTTTTAATATTCTAACTATTTTGATTCCCTCACCACTCTTTTTAGAGAATCCCTCACTAATCGCAGGGATTCTCTTCCTCAAGGGGGGAAGGTATGTTATGTAAACGGTTTGCGTACCCTGATTCAACGCAAATTTACTGTCTTTGTTCGTACCAATTCCCACATTTTACATATATGTTTCTTTAAAATATGCAAAACTATTTAAATGAAAATGAATTTTGTATAAATTAATATAAGCTTAAGTCTGAAATAAAAAAATAAATGAAAAGAGTTTATGAATTGATTAATAATGTTAATAATAATGTGGTTAGTATAACACCACAATATTTTATTATTTTAAACTATTTGATATTTAATTAAAATATTTTTTATTTTTTAACACAATCTTACAAATTCACTTCTTAATTAATTAATAATAATTGTTACATAATTTTTTGAATTAATTTAAAAAAAAAATTTGTTTTATTATTTTTCAAAAACTTCTCTAACTCTAACTCTAAATTACGGATCTGTCAAGCAAGTAAACTTTCATGGCTTGCTTGACAAATCCGTAAATGACAAACCTACTAGATTAAAAAAAAATATTAAATTTAAATTTAAATTATGACCTCTGCCACAATACTCCCCCACCAGACAAACAGAAGTTTGACGATACAATTCTGGTTAAAACTTTTTAAGATTAAAACGAACCTTTTTTACTGGCTTAAACTCATCACTGAAGTTCTCTTTCAATGAGTAACAGGGTTTCCACTGCTCAATTAAGACATTAATATCTTTATTTTTAACTTTGTTGGCGATATTATTACTACCTTCAGGAGTTTTTGTATTAGTTGAATCTTCTTGTAATGTAAAACATGGCTTTAAACGCTCTAAACAAACCTTAATTTCTTTTCCTTTAATATTAAGGATGTAGTAAGAGTTATGCCTAGAGATAACGGAAAAAGGACCATCATATGGAGATTGTAAGCTCTTTCTGTTCTCTACCCTCACGAAAACTTTAGAACATTTATGGAGTTCTTTAAAAATAAAATATTTATTTGAGGAATGGTTTGTTGCTTTAACAGGACGAAAATTTGAGAAAAACTCCTGCAATTTCCGAAGAAGATTTTCCTGCGAAATATTTGTTGGATTTTCTTGCAAAAAATCTCCTGGTAGTTTAATGGGTTCACCGTAGACTAATTCAGACGGCGTAGCTTGAAATTCTTCTCTAAATACTGATCTTAAACCTAAAAGCACGAAAGGAAGAATTTTTGACCATGAGTTAGAATTGTATGTTAAAAGGGTATTTTTAAGGGTTCTATGCCAACGCTCTAGAAAACCGTTTGCCTGAGGATGATAGGCGGTGGTACGATTTCTTTTAAAACCGAGCATTTTTGATAATTCAGCAAATAATTTAGCTTCGAATTGACGTCCTTGGTCCGTTATTATCGTCTTAGGGACACCAAAACGGGATATCCAAACGTTGCATAATGCTTCGGCACAAGTTTCTGCAGAAATGTCTTTTAAAGGAATGGTTTCTGGCCAACGGGTAAATCTGTCGATCATTGTGAGACAGTATCGATAATCTTGAGATACCGGCAAAGGGCCGATGATATCCATATGGATAACCTCGAAACGAGAAGAGACGGGCTTAAAAGAACCAACGCTATTTTTAACATGTCGCGAAATTTTGTTCTTTTGGCAAGCTAAACAAGCTCTAGACCATTCATTGCAGTCTTTATTCATTGATGGCCAAAAGAATTTCGCAGTAATCAGTAATCATTTTCCTTGTTGTCCTTACACCAGGATGTGCTAAATCATGAATTGATTTGAAAACTTGGTAACGAAAGCCTTTAGGGATGTAAGGACGAAAACGATTTGTAGAATTTTCACAAAATAACTCTAAGTTTGAACCAATTATAGGGTGCTTTACAAAATTAAAGGTTTTGTTATTTAAGCTTTCTAACAAAACTTCATCTGTTGCCTGCTTTTTGGCAATAGCTTCAAAATCTAAGGTTGAAGGTAGCTTAATTTGGTTTAACCGAGAAAGTGTATCCGCGACTATATTGTCTTTACCTGAAACATGTTTGATATCTGTCGAAAATTGGCTAATGAAATCTAAATGACGCCGTTGTCTTGGAGAAGCCTTATCTAGCTTTTGTCTAAAAGCGAAAGTAAGTGGCTTGTGATCCGTAAAGATTGTGAATATTTGTCCTTCAAGTTGGTTTCTAAAATATTTGATACCATGGTAAATTGCCAAAAGCTCGCGGTCGTACGTACTATAACCTTGTTGAGCTGTATTTAACTTGACCGAGAAGAAACCTAAAGGTTGCCAACAATTATCAATTAGCTGGTGCATAGCGGCACCAGTTGCTGTATTTGACGCATCTACAAAAAGAGCAAGCTGGGCTGAAGCATCAGGAAAAGCTAAAAGAGTAGCTTCACAGAGTTGGTTTTTGACTATTTCAAAAGATTTAATTGACTCAGGATTCCAGCTTATCGTTTTATTGCCATCTTTTTTACTACCCGTTAAATACTTGTTGAGTAATATTTGATGCCGTGCTGCATTAGGCAGAAACCGTCTATAGAAATTTATCATTCCCAGAAAACGTCTGAGATCCTTAACGGTTTTAGGAAGTTTGAAATTTTTAATAATCTCCACTTTATCGGGCGATGGTTTGATACCATCGGAACTGATAAAGTGACCAAGGAATTTAACATTTGTTTTTAAGTAAAAACATTTTTCCATATTAATAACTAGCCCAAATTTTTTGCAACTATGGAAAACTTGCTCCAAATGGGTTAAATGTTCTGCTTCTGACCTAGAAGCTATTAAAATATCATCTAGATAAATAAAGCAGAAAGTCAGATCTTTAAAGATCCAATTTATAAACCTCTGAAAGGACTGAGCGGCATTACAAAGACCAAATGTCATGCGCGTGAACTCGAAGAGTCCAAATGGCGTACAAATGGCCGTTTTTGGAACATCTTCGGGTTCGATAGGTATGTGATAATATGCCTTTTTAAGATCTAAAGTTGAAAATATTTTACAACCATTCAACTGATGAGCAAAATCATGAATTAAAGGAATGGGGTATCGATCTGAAACAGTTACGGCATTGAGTCGCCTATAATCGCCACAAGGCCGCCAACTGCCATCTTTCTTTTTAACTAAATGGAGAGGCGACGACCAAGGGCTACAAGAAGGTCTACAAATTCCCTCTTGACACAAAAGGTCAAATTCTTTTTTGGCAGCAAGTAATTTTTCGGTCGATAACTGCCTTACTTTAGATACCACAGGATTACCGTTGGTAAGAATATGATGCGTTACATCGTGTTTTACAGATTTTGCAATTCCTGTCTCTATTGTAATTTCATTGTATTTTTTTAACAAATTACGAATACGAGGGTCTAACGAATCATTCCATACTACAGACAAATTTGTACTTGAACCTTCAGAAACCTTACCATTAGAGTTAAAAGACGTTGAAGAATCAATAAGTGCTTTCTTGGATAGGTCTACTAACAAACCAAAATGACAAAGGAAGTCCGCGCCAATAATCGGTTTAATGATATCTGCAATGATAAAACTCCAAGTAAAGCTTCGGCGGAGTCCCAAATCCAACGTTAAAACTTTGCGCCCGTAAGTAGCAATAGATGAGGAGTTAGCAGCAGAAAGTTTGAGACTTGAAGGAGGCAGTCGTCTAATGGTAGGAGCAGGAATCACAGAGACGTCCGCACCTGTATCTATCAAATAGGAACGTCCAGAGGATTTATCATAAATAGTTAAACGGCTTGAAAGACTGCCTTTACCAACTGCCGTTGAGGTTGATAGGCGATCTAGTTTTTTGAGTGGGATTGAGCTGCAAAAGAACAAGGTTGTATACATTTTGCAGCCTTTTCTGCAAAATGATCATGATACCAGCAAAGAACCGCTTTTTCATTTGCCTTACCATGCCTATTGGAACTTTTAGACCTATAATGAGCTCTAGACTTAGATCTAGAATGCCTAAATAAAAGAGCGGAATCGACTTTGGCTTTCAAGTCACTCAATTGGTATGTCAAACTATCCAAACGTTCAGAAATTGAATTTATTTTTGAATCAGTCGCAGAAGTAGAACAAGCAAAAACACTATACTTATTATATACTTCTGCAATTTTATCAGCACAAGTAGATAATTCCGCTAAATTTCCGGGATTGCAAGCCAATATCGCTTGAGTCTGTTCTGGAAGGCGCTGTAGCCATAATGACCGTAAAATGTCATCCGAAACCTTATTTTCCGCTAAATCTTTCATCTCTCTGAGCAGTTGAGATGGTAGCCTATCACCCAAATCAAGATCACCTAGTAACTTGTTCAATTTAGACATTTCACTTGCCGAAAGACGTTTAATTAATAATTCTTTTAAATGCGTGTATTCTTCATTTGGAGGAGGATCTCTTACTACGTCACTTACGACCTGGATAATATCCCCATCCAAAACCGAGAGTACATAATCATATTTCGTCTTTTGGCATGTGATTCTTGCTAAATTAAATTGAGACTCAATCCGGTTAAACCAAAATTGCGGTGTCTGCCTCCAAAATGGAGGAGGCTTAATTGAAGTAGCAGAAATGTTGGGAAGGGAATCTGTATCACCGATAGAAGTCATAATTTAAATTTTATAAATTTATAATTATAATGAATAAATAATATTAAATACCAAAACAAAATTCCTTTGTAATTCCAGAAGTACTTCTTTATAATTTAAGAAATATCTTAAAATTTGCTTCTTCGAAACCTCAAAATTTTCTTGCTTGATGTCTTCTTTCTTGAAATTTTCTTTCTTGAAATGTCCTTTCTTGAAATTTTCTTTCTTGAAATTTTTTCTTGAAATTTCTTTTCTTGAAATTTTCTTTCTTGAAATTTTTTCTTGAAATTTCTTTTCTTGAAACTTTTTTTTTACCTTGTCGGGTTCATCACTTGTGCTGACTATACTGGAAAATGTCTTCTTATTCTTTTAACGATAGTATAAGGCACGTCTGATGCAGCCTCACATCAGAAAATTAAAGGCTTTGTCCCGTGCACAATATTAATTCAATGTCGGGTTCCCAAAAATAGGGGTTTTTCCGACTGTCGGGGTCACCAATATGTGGTTTGTATAACACCACAATATTTTATTATTTTAAACTATTTGATATTTAATTAAAATATTTTTTATTTTTTAACACAATCTTACAAATTCACTTCTTAATTAATTAATAATAATTGTTACATAATTTTTTGAATTAATTTAAAAAAAAAATTTGTTTTATTATTTTTCAAAAACTTCTCTAACTCTAACTCTAAATTACGGATCTGTCAAGCAAGTAAACTTTCATGGCTTGCTTGACAAATCCGTAAATGACAAACCTACTAGATTAAAAAAAAATATTAAATTTAAATTTAAATTATGACCTCTGCCACAATAATAATAATAATGATAATAATATATATTAAATAAATATATATTGGTACATATACTAAAAATTGGTATATGTGCCTACAATAAAATTATATAATTAGGATTTTGTCTAGACTTAAGATCTATTGAAAGCTTTGGTTGAATTTAGGTTTAAGTCTAGGGTTAAGTATAAATTACAAGGTACAAAGTCCCATGAACTAAAAGAAAATTGCATAGTGCAGAAAAATTATTATAATACAAAAAAAAAAATAATAAAAGCAATATTGTTTTGCAGATGTAGCACAAAACAATATTGCATTATAGAAAAAACAAAAATTGCATGACAGAAAGGTACTATAAAAGAAAGTACTTTTCTTTAGAATAAGGCTGTCTGTTGTAATATTTTGGTAACTGAGGTTGTTTTTGCGGGAAGGTTAAGACCAGCCACAACTGGCCAAAACTTTAACTTTACTGCAAAAACAAGACTTAGAAATAAAAAATCTTTTCAAGTGCGAGCGGCCGATACTGGCCAAAACTGAACTTGAAAAGATTTTGACCATTTTGTTTATTCTTAGTTGGGACTTAGAATAATTTTATATCTTCAACTAAAAACGAAATAACGAAAAAGACTTAGAATAATTTTAATTGTGTAATTTGAAATAAAAATTCCGAACTATTTTTAATTAAACAAAAAAAAGAAAAACTCAGAATAACCTTTAAATAAAGATTAATTGTGGAACCTTACATGAAGTTTGGTGTAACATAAAATACTTACAATACTTCTTCTGTGTTCTGTTATCTTATGAGTTACTACGAAAACAGTTAAGACCAGCCGATACTGGCCAAACTGTTGGACCATAAGAGCTGAGATACTACGTAAGCAATTAAGACCGGCTGAAACTGGCCAAAACTTTAATAGCTATTCTCAGCTAAACATAGAAATTATTTTGTAATTTTATGTGTACAAGACTTAGAACTATTTTGTTAAAAAGAAAAATAAAAATTATCTAACTATTTAGAAGCCTTCTTGTTTGTTCATTCTCTTATCGGTTATTACGAAAACAGTTAAGACCGGCCGATACTGCCCAAAACATTAACTGTTGGACCATAAGAGCTGAGATACTACGAAAGCAATTAATACCGGCCGAAACTGGCCAAAACATTAATAGCTATTCTCAGTCAAAAACAGAAAGCATTGTATAATTTATTTAAAATGTCCGGTAACGTATACTATCATTTTCATCACCTGACAAAAAGACAACCCTTGTTATAAAAAATATAACAGAAGCATGAGAGAAAATGCATCGAGAACATGTAACGGCCACTTGCTCAATAAATAATAATAAAACAACAGAAAAGTAGAACTTGTTCCATTAAAGCAAAATAGTATATACTAATCTATTGAAAAGAAGATTAAACTTTCTATACCATCATCCAAAGCAAAAAAAAATAATAATAAAGTGTGTTTCCATGGACAGGTTTATTAGAGACTTCAAAATAAGCTGTTTCAGTAAAACGTTATTTCATATCAATTGTTCATATATTTGAAATATTATTTATTTAATAATGGTCAAAGAAAAGAGAAAAATGCAAAAATTTATTGGAAGCAGAGGTCAACCACCTCAGCTTATAATAATTTACAGGTTTTAGAAAAGGAACGCTTATAAAGAGACTTTTTTTTTGAGAAAACAAGTCAGTAGAGTTTGGGAGTTGGTCGACGACACGACGATGTTATGTTGGTGGAGTTTTGAAAATGAAAATTGAGTTTATGTAGTTTTATAATTTTCCGTTAAATTCATAGTTGAGGAATTTATTGAAACATTAACATAAATAAGTATAGCAAAAACCAAAAAGAAAATAAAGAAAATTTTTTTTTAAACAAAAGAAAGTCCGTCGAGATTTGGCGAGGAGTTGCAAAATGGGTTTTTTTTTGGTTAAAAATTTAAATTTTTTAAATTTATTTTAAATTTAATTTTAAATTTAATCGAGTAACTGAGAAATTGATAATGAATTTTTTATATTTATTTTATATTGATCTAAATTTATTTATATTGAATCTAAACTGAATAATTGTTTTTTTTTTTTAAATTGAGGGTCAATTTAGAGTATGATCGAAAATTTGACAAAAAATAATTGGGTGATAAGGTACAAGGACCTAGAAAAAAAAATAGAATATAAAGTTAAAACCATTACTAAATTCGGGGATCCCAAATAAATTAAAGTGTTCTAGAAAACTTAAATTAAATATTGCAGTTTGTGGAACGCAAATATATATGTATGTAGATACATATATACAATACATACTGAATGTCTTATTTGTGGCTGGTGATAGCAGTTTAGTTTTCATCATGGATAGCCGGACTTTGTTCTCATATATGGACGAACAGTAGCAGTAGCAACAACGTTTGTTTAAGAAACAGTTTACGGAAGAATCAGGCAATCTTTTCGTTTTAAACTTCATTTTTTTAAATAGTTAACCACATTTATAATAATAATAATTTGTTTTTTGAATCGCTTGGAAAGGGTACCTTGAAATTTCTTAATATAAGCTCTCATTGTTTATTTTGTTGAATTTAGAATCTATTGAGATATACATATATATATAAATATATAAATATATATATATATATATATAAATATATATATAAATATAATTTAGCTTAAGAATATTAAAATATTTATTTGGTTTTATAAAATATTTTGTTGGATATTTTGTTGGAGAAAACTGAGTAAGAAAAGTTATGACTTTTTTATATATTTTTGTTATATATATTTACAATATACTTTCGTATTGCATGTTTTTAATTAGATTTTAGTTTATATAAAATTATTAGTAGATTTTTTTTTGATTTAATATAGTTAGTATTTCTTAGATTCGCTATAATTAAATTTTGGATAATAAGCCAAGCATTTTTTTGGAACGTAACTTTTATATGAATTATTTTTTTGTTACAATTTTTTTTAAATTTTTTTTTTGATTAGTTTTTTTTGAATTAAAATAAATATATTGATGTTTGAATAAAGTTTTTTTATTAAGATGTCCTAATCACCCTCTCCTCCTTTGTTTTAAATTTGCAGGTCAGCCGGCCCAAGTGGATGAACAAGCAAAGGGGCTTAACTCCTTTGTCTCGATTTCCTTTAGTTTTTTTCTCTTGCTGTGGCATGCAGCCCCCTCTTATTTCGAGCCTAGCGCTCTTTTCTTTAGTATTTCCCCTTTTCAAGTAGCAAGAAATTGTTCAGGTTGTCATGGGCAAGAACCACCCCTCTAATTCTACCACTATAGCCAACTAGCGAGCTCGCTACGACTGCCAACAAACGACACCTGATTTAATCGTGCCTATGTTTGGTCCTCAGGGCTAAGGACCCATGCAAAAAACCATATGGTGACGTATCAAACTGCTTGCCATGTCAGTATAATAAAATCCCATCGGGAAAGGCACCAGGATACATGCATCATATAAAGAAAGTTGATGTTCCAAAGCACACATTACATGTGCACCACATAGGCCCATTCATCAAAAGTAAACGAGGATGTTTCAAGTTTGTTAATAACACTTTTAATCATAATCAAAATAATAACAATAATATTATATAAATACTAATAATAATAAAAATCAACTAAAATGACGTTTGTAACTTTAACATCTCATTTATCATGACATACTATATGTCTCATAGCATACTTATTACAGAGAAAACACTCACCTGCTAGTAATCATAGAGGGTTTCACAAAGTTCATGTTACTGAGGGCAAGAGTGGTACCCGTAACACGGGTAACAACAAGAGTTGTTTGTGATAGGGGAAGCTGTTTTACAGGAACAACATTCAACCAGTATTGTAAGCAGTTAGGTATCAAGATAATACTGAACGCAACTGCCACCCCACGGGAAAATTGGCAGGTGGAAAGGTACAATAGGACGATCCTGAATGCAATGTCTACATCCAGCATAGATGAGGAGCAGTAGGACAAAAGTCTGACAGCCATACGTTGGGGCCTCAATAAGAAACGCAGCCACAGGAAAGTCACCATATGAACTATTATTAGGCTACACACCCCACAGTAGGACATATGCCTTCTTGTCTAATATGGTGTATGACCCAAAAATAAGCAACATCTGCGAGCTAATAGCTTCTGCGTCACAACAAATTGCGAAAAACCAAGTGTCTCAGAAGAAAAACTTCGACAAGAAACGGAGAAAGCACCATGTCTTCACAGTAGGGCCAGGTGTCCTAATTCGTAGGGGCAAAGAGTCCAACGAGTGACAGAGCAGGAAGCTGCTATCTAAATATAACAGACCATATGTGGTCACCAAAGCTCTAGGGAACGATAGATACGTAATAGAAGACCTTCCAGGATCAAGCAGGACCAGATGACACTATAAAGGTGTGCAGTCAGCAGGCAGAATGGAAGCCTTCAAGACCCACGAGGTGGAAGGTACCACTACCGAAAGCCCTGATGGGTCAGATAGCTTGGAAGAAATTGAATCAGCGACACCACGAGAGTCTCGGGGATGAGACAACGTCAGGTTGGGCTCCGCAAACTGCGTTATGGCCCAAACAAAATGCACGTGGTTTTGGTGCGGAAATGGTGACAGCAAAGAAGAATCCACACAAACAAGTGGGAGCTGACAGAATGTGAACCACGCTAGAAAACAACCGTGGCTAAAGTGGAGCTAATTTCTACTTTGACACGCGGTCTGTTTGAGATAAATTAGAATAGTAGCTCTGCTTCTGTAGCTTTGAAAATTTTCTAATAGGAGGATTTTACAACCATCATCTTTACAAGATAATTAATTTTATGCCGACATATTCTTAGTTTACATTCCATAGTTTAAACAAATATTTTCAATGTTTTTTTTATGAGTATGTATTACTTTTGAAAAAGTGATTTTAAAGCCATCTGTTCGCTTTGGATAAAATAAACCAGCTAAATAGCAGAGCCATCTCTTATATTTTACTATGAAAGTCGGCAATAAATGTCAACCGCTCCGCGTGCATTGTGTTTGCACCTTAACTTATGCTTTCTACCTAGTTTTATTATATTAAATTGACTTAACATGAAATAATGCATTATAAATGAACAAAAATTAGTTAAAAGATACAAATTTAACTTTTCTAAAAGATTTGTAATATAAATTATTGCTGTCAATATAATATACTTCTGAAAGTAAACATACAGCTAAATATAATGAATCTATAGATTTGACCTGACCTTGACTGATTAAAATTTATGGCAGTAAGAATAAAATTTTTGAAGTGGATTAAGATTAGTAAAATTATATTTTGCTTAATTAATGCTTTTAATTGATAATTTACAGTTAAAATGCAAGAGGAACACAATGAAAGCAATGAAATACGATGGTTTCAAGGGATCTCTACTAAAATAAAAATTCATATAGATCAAATTTTTTTTGGGTAAGAAAATTTATTGGCTTTAACCGGATTTTTTTTTTATAATTATTTTATGAAATTTATTACGCATGTGTATTTTTCATATAGTTTCATGTCAATATTCTATAGATATTTTATGCATTTTCCTTACTTTATCAAGACATTTTGTTCTTGAATTTGAAATTTGTGCTCCATATTTTAATTACTTAACAGTTTTTATTGATTTCTTTTTAAAAAAAAAAAAATAAATATATGCTTCTAGAATTGGATTTACTGTGGCATCCTCACCAAAAAAGACTATAATTTTAGTCATTTTGGCAACATTAATTTGCTGTTTTGGTTTTTTTCGATTTAGAATTGAGAAAAATCCCTTTTTTCTATGGGTTCCAAAAGGTATGTTAACATTTTTTTTTGTTATCATAAGTCTTTGAAAGTCTTATGTTTCGTATTCTTTTTATAAAAATTGATACTTTGATTGATTAGAGGTTTTTCATTTAGAAATATATGTATATCTGTGCTTGTGAAAGAAAAGAAAAAATTAAACTGTTTTCCGAAAAAATAAACCATTTATTCACAAGTAAAATAAATTTCTGCAATCGGTAAAATAATTAAGCATGTCGTAACTGGAAATCTTAAAACTCTCCCTAAACTGCTAATTTGTTACCTATTAGAAAACTTCATCTGACAACTTAGCTATAGGAGACTTATTATTTCCAATAACTGAGAATTTTCTACCTACTCAGTTGGTTAGCCCTAAACAGCTCTGTTGACCCGCACCAATTTATAACAAAAATCCTAGTATCCAATTTAATGCTTAAAATCATTGCAATTCAAAAATATTTTTATTATTTAAAAAAATTTTAGATTCAAACTTTTTGACTGATACAAAATGGGTTATGGACAACACACACTATGCATACAGGCCACAAAATGTTTTAATCACAGCACCAAATGTCCTACAATCCAATGTCTTACAAAAAGTAAATTTTATTGTTTTGCATGTTTAAGTGCAAAATCAAATTATGTTTTTTAACATTTTAGTTGCTAGTTATTCATAACGAAGTCATACAAACATCTGGCTTCCTGAAAAACGGTACTTTAATTACATGGAAAGATGTTTGTATGAAGTATAAAGACATTAATTCTAATGTTAATTATTTGAATAATTATTTATTTTTTCGTTTTTGAAAAATTTTAGAATACCATTTTTAAATAATATAGCAACCTTTAAAATGGAAAATGATGACGAAGTAATGTTGATTCAAAAACAATTTGAGCCAAGTGTAAATTCAAATTCGATGCTATTTTGTCATATTGTTAATAATCTTCATTGGGGTTGTACAGCAAAAAATATTCTTGATATATGGAAATATGATTTAAAACTTTTAAATAAATCAAACAATGAATATATTAAAGAGCTTTTAAAAAATACTACAGTTAGTCCTGTTACAGGGCATAAAATCAATTATAATGAATTACTTGGTGGGTCCTCATGGAATATTTATGGTCAAGTATTATCTGCTAAGGCTATACTTAGTCAATGGTATATTTATATTAATTTTTCAAATTTTGAATCTGAAAAGTCTGGGAACTTAGCTGGAACTGAAGATTGGGTAAAAAAAATTTTTTGCTTTTATTAATTAATGTTATATAACGATTTTTTAAGGTTACAGTTTAGGTCTTGAAAGTTTTATTTTTACATTGTGAGTCACATATAACTTTTTATGTAGGAAGATCTGATCTTATTACATAAGGTCTGAGCAATTTTCTAAAATATGCCATCCCATAACTAACCACACGTTTACCATAAGCAAACCAATTACTATGAATTTAGAGCCTTTTTGCTCAAAAAAAAAAAAACCGTTTGCAATCAAAAGATAACAATCTTATGATTCATTGAAATCATCAAAGCATTTTATAAAAAATATAACTTTGATTTCGTACTTTTAAAGGCTGCTTATTGGAACTTCAAAAGTCAAAATGTTTTGTTAGATGATTTTGAAACAAAATTAAATCTTTCACAAGTGTCAGCCTGCATTAAGCAAGGGGAAGAATGAAGAAGAAGGCATCTTGTCCATTTCAGATCGATAGACACTATCAATAAGAAATTAAGCAATATCCTATGACATGCTTCTGTTTGGTTCACAGATGGATCAAAAGAAAAAGCTTAGGACCCACCGTTCCTATCCGAATCAACACAATCTCTTAAACACAATCTCTTAAACAACAACAAATCACCGTTTATAATCTAAATTCCCATAAATTACAGCTTAAAAACATAAAAAGCTGTCCTTTATTGACAAAGATCAAATTAAAAAAAGTTTTTTCTTGAATTAATTGTTGGTAAATTATAAACAAGTGTAAACAATCCAGAAGTTTAACCAGAGCTCAATATAAATATAACAATTTTCACGAGTTAAAAGTTTCGAATTTCTTCATTAAAAATATAATTGAAGAAAATAAAAATAAAAGAAAAGTTTTTTACTACGAATATAAAGGAAAATATCTAACATTGAGTGGCGTCCGAGCCAAGGAACAAATATTCACAATTCTTAAGCTAGGGAAAGAAACCCCGGAATTATCCTCACTAGTAAAAAAGCCCAGCTACTTATAGTAAGACAACAGAAGGTCAACAAATCATAATTTTCGAAATACTCAACCACAGCAACTTAATAAAGTGTGAAAAGAAAAACCAAGGTGTATTCGATTTGTCTCTTTAGAGCAGCCAGTCTTTAAAAGGACAAACTCTGACTTTTAGTGGCAAGCATAAATTAAGAGTACCTAATTTCTATAAACTGCAAAAATTGAAATTTTGCAAAAAAAGTAACTTTTAAAGTTACTTAAAGTAACTTTTAGTTGTACTGACCAGTCACTCCAAATGGCTAATAATAACATCTTAGAACCATACACATTAATGATCCAAATAATCAAGCTGGTATCTTAATCATTTCTCTTCCAGATCTTAAATCTTTCAAAGGTATCATCATCCGAAAGTTTTTGATCCTTGACATTTTTAATTGGTTTCTTTTGGGCATGAAACGCAAAAACGGAGCCCCAAAATTTTAAAGTAGATATTGGGAAAAATGCCAGACATTTGAAAAAAATAGTTTTTCTTTATCCGAATTATCGCCGGTCTTATGCAGTCGATTTTTTTTGATTATTCTACTGTAGATAAGTATATTAATAGTTGCTCAATAACACAAAAATTTGACGGTATACGTGCGATTCTTGAATCGATCTGGCCAATGTTTCCACTCATAAAGATCATTGCATGTTCTGCAGTTCCGTTGCATAAAAAACAGCAGCATTTTGTGTATCTTTGTTATAAACCATTTAATATGGCAATAGTTTTAAGATCAGTTTAAAATTTCCTCTCATGGTTTTATTAAAATCCTTAAGCTATCATTAAAAATTAAAAGTTTTGAAAAAAAACAAATTATTAAAACGATTTGTCCTAGGACTTGATGGCTCAGCAATTGAACGAGACTTCAGCTTCAATTATTTTTTAAATAGTAGAAAAACCGGTCAGAATGTCACTTTAACACTTAAATTGTTCACAAAAAGACGTGTAAAATTCGTAGCAAATACCTGTATGAAATAGCGAAACTATTGCTAGTCCATTAGAAAAATTTATTTCGAAATAAATTTACAACTTCAATTATATGAATAAGCATTTTTTTTTATATGTAGGTAACTGAAGATGCTGCTATTTGGGAAGAAGCATTCCTAAACAAAATGAGAGTTTTGAAAGATCAGCTTGATGATAATGAAGTTAAAATATATTATGAAGCAGGAAGAAGGTATATTTACTTACTCATCTTCTTTTAGTGTACTTATAATAAAAAAATTGCTGACTATAGCTTTTCCGATATTAGTTCTAAGACAATGCTTAAACAAAGCAAAAATATTTTGACTGGAATACTAATAATGTTTATATTTATACAAGTTGTACTCTCAGAATTCAATTGGATAGATTGCAGGGTAAGCTTTATATAAAAAAAAGGTTTTCAATTATCCACTAGCATGGAAATAATTTCTTATTTCAAGGTTCTTCTAAGTGGCTTTGGTTTATTGACTGTTTTTCTTGCTTTTTTATCAACATGTGGGATATGTTCATTTCTACAAGTTTCTTATGGGCCTGTACATACCTCATTACCATTTTTATTAATGGGCTTAGGTGTTGATGATATTTTTGTATTGATGGCTTGTTGGCGTAAAACTAATAAATCAAAAGTTTCATTAGAAAAAAAGATTGCATTAATGTTACAAAATGCTGGAGCATCTATAACAGTTACATCTTTAACAGATATGATAGCATTTCTTGTTGGTGCAATAACGGTAATTTATATAATTGATGTATATATATATATATGTAATAGCGGTCATAAATGTAGGGACACTAGCTCAATAAACTTCAAAGTGATGAAATTTCATAAGTAAAATGTTGACTAAGAACAATTTGTCAACTCTTTAGTTTGCACATTAACTTGGAATTTAAGAATTTCAAAGTGATTTTGAGACATATGTATACAAAGGCTCCCAAAATTATACTCACTCGCCCCTAACTGATAGCATAAATGTCAACAGGCTTGGTTTGGGGAGGCAACTGGGAATTGGTGAAATGACAAGAATATACTTTAATGACTAAACTTAAATTTATGTAAGGGTGATAAAAGCATTCATTTAAAAAATGTATAAGCTCTTTTTGTTTCATTCTTATAATGGGGATCACCAAATTATTCGTACTTTCGATTTCTATTGCTATTTTAATGGGTTATAAGCAGTTACGAATTCGAAAATGACTTTTACAAATTTTTTACAAGAAGGTGTTTTATTTAATAAATACAAGTGATAATTTTCCAAATAGTCTACTTTTAATTAGTTAATGGCATTTAGATGGAATAAAAATGTTGAAGGACACTGCTCCTATACATGGTTTCCTGAAGGTCCTCCAAAATAAGGTGTTGTGCGGTGAGCATCCGAGCGGTGTTTTGAATTATCGGAAATCAAAAAACTGATTTCATTCCTTCATTGAATCGATGAATCCTTGTATTGGTCGAAGAAATAGTCAAAATTTTAACGGTTAAGAAAATGGTGGCTATGTACAAAAAAAATTTGAATTTGCGGCAAAAATTTTCACGAAAAATTGGCAGCGGGGCTAATTGATAGATCTATTGCAATCATGAAGTACAAAAGTGTACCATCATTAAGCATCGCAGCTGCGATATAAGCCGCAATCGCAACAACTTTGGAGCCACGCGGAATGATTTTTGGAGTTATCTTTCACATCAACTGATTATATCTTCCATTATTGTTTTGTGTAAAATCATCTTCAGCTTCAAAGTTTCAAATTAAATTTTAAAAAACTTAAAACTAAAAACTAAGAACAGTAAGTTGAAGCACAATGTAAGTTGGTATATCTCAGAAAATATTTACTGGATTGGTTTGAAATTTTCAGAGAATATACTTGAACATGTACATATATTCCGAAAATTGAAAAGGAAAAAAACATGATTTTTTCAAAATCTAACTGCGTATAACCCCTTACACCCTAGTCACACAGAAAAATAAACAGTTTCTTTTAAACTAGTTCTTTTGTCTCAGCCAATCAGAAGTCGAAAAAACCACGTCATCGTGACTTCTGATTGGCTGAGACAAAAGAACTAGGTTAAAAGAATCTGGTTATTTTTCTGTGTGACTAGGGTGTTAAAGAATAAAAACAATAATTTTCAATATTTAGTTGACCTTCCTGCCTTTATTATCGCTCGCAGGCGATTGGGCATGCTAATAGCCTTTTCAGTATCATTGGATTTTATACTATTCCACATCTCTAATATCTTATTTTTCAACATTTCTTGACTAGTGTATGACAAATATGTCAAAATTATGTTAAAATCGGACTTTCTCATTTGAGAACAGATACAGAATCCCACGTCAGATTTCTTTAATTGTAGCAATTGCTTGTGAAATACGTTTTACTTAGCTTCGAACTTTACCGTAACTAATATAATTGTAGTAAGCTTGTCGTTTGTTCAATGTAAAATGATGATTACATTATTGTGAACTATTAATATACAGGTCGTTTAAAGTATTTTATTTGGGAGGCATGTAGCCCGCGGGCACTAAGTTGGACATAGCAGGGTTAAAGCTAGTCAAAATAGTGTCTGTTATTTTATGACAGTATATATGTATATGTATGTATAATTGTTTTATTTTTTATTTTTTATTGAAAAGGTAATACCATCATTGCGTTCATTTTGTATTTATGCCGCTTTTGGTGTTTTCATAACATATATTTATCTGATAACATTTTACGTTGCTATATGTGCTCTTGATGAGAAACGAATTGAGGCTAAACGTAATGGCTTAATACCATTCATTGTACACGCAAATAATAGAGGAGATAAGAAATATAGTCGTAATTTAATGCAAAAATGTTTAAATTATATTTATTCAAGAATAATATTAACAAAATATGGAAAAGTAATTATTGATTTAATCTAATCGATTTATATTTAATAATACTATATTTTACTTCAAGATTTTTATACTTTTGACTGTAATATGTATGACGAGTATAAGTACTAAAGAATTGTTAAAGCTGAAGCAAAAATTTAATCCTAATTGGTTAATTCCAGAGAAAAATTACTTATACGATTATCTACGTGAAATGGAACATTATTTTCCAGAATCAGGTAAAATATTACATAAAATCGTTTAAGTTTGACTTTACGGTAAGATTTAATGGAAATGTTTAGTTCTTTGGGCAAAGAAAAGTCATGAATAAGTATATCTGATATCTGATTAACCTGGTAAGTAAATTTTCTAATTTGATAGTAATTTTTCGGTGTGAATATACTATAAAAAATTTTGTTCTTAAGCTAGGGATTTTATCACTGACAAGAGTATATTTATTGCACTGCTTTTTTTTTTTTTTTTTTATCAAGGTTTGACTTCCTATAACTTTACCTACATATAAAAAGCGGTGAATTATGTTCCTCACATTATTTATCTTTCTGTTTAGCCTGTATGATTCTACCAAATGCTGTATTAATTTGTTAGATAATGACTTCTTTGCTGTATTCTATACAACAGTATTCTATCAAACCCCTCAAATTTAATGGTGGAGCTCATGACAACAGATCTTATCTTGGTGAATTATAACTGGGAATTTTCCAATTGATGTATCAGTAATTGATTTCTAAATATAAATATGATTAAAATTGATGTGCAAGAAAATTAATTACTACACAGTGTGTCCTATATATAAATATCGCTTATTTTATTGAAAATAGTCTTCTGCTTCGATATAAAGTTTAGCGCAATCAATTAGCATGCCGAATGAATTTTTAAGATCGTTTCTATCAATCGCCTTTAGTATGTCGATCGACGCCTTTTGAATAGCCTCTACGTCAGCATAGCGTTTTCATTTTATCGGCAAATGTAGTTTGGAGAAGAAGTAGAAATCACAGTGGGCCAAATCGTTTGAATACGGTAAATGGTTGATGGTTAAAATACCATTTTTAGTCAAAAAATCAGCGCGATATCTCAGCCTCCACTGAATCAAATGCCAAAAAATTTTGACAGAATGTTAGTAAAGGATGATGCGATACTAGAATGAGATATTTGGAAAAAGTTCCGTCTTCTTTGGGATAAAGCATGTATGTTACGTGACTATTTGACTATTACATAATTTAAATAGTTGTGGTAGATTGTCAAGTTGGTAATTTTATTCGAGTGGTATCTCTTGATATAGTTGAAGTCCCAGATTCAACTGATTTTACCTAATTGCTTTTATTTTATTAATTTATCAATTTAAATAATTTACCAAATTACTCGGGGTACCAAATCAGAAAACAAAAGTCCATGACTGGGGATGAATTAAATAAAATTACTTACAATTAGTTGGAGCTCTTGCCTTCGATTGTACAATTTTTTGAGTAGGGCATTTTACCCAACCTTGCGTTTAAGTTTTAACATTGGATTTTATATATTTAAGTAGGTTCTTGCATACGAGTAGTTTTAACCAAAGGGGGTGTAGATAAAAAATATGTGGCTAGTAATTGTAAACTATTTGATGTCAACTTGCTTAAACGCTAGATTTTTGACAATTTAATTTTAATTTATAATAACTGTTTTAGGATGTGAAGGTTCCATCTTTATTGGAAAAATAAATTATCCGCAAAATTTATTAAAAATCAATAATTTATCGGAAGTGCTTGAAGAAAGAGGTGATATAATTCAGGAGCAAACAAGCTGGGTGAAACCATTCTTTAGTTTTGTTAATATTTATTATAATATAGGTAATTACTTTTAAAATTTTGCGTTTTTGGAAATTTTGGAAATAGATATATATATATGTATATATGAATATATTTAAAAAAATTCTAGATTTATATAACAAAACATTGAATGATTATTATTGGCGCTTTTACTTATCAAAGTTTTTGTTTAGTCAAACCGGAGGAAGATTTCAAGCTAATTTTAAATTTGACAAAATTTTAGAATGCGGAAAACCAACACCGAATGTCACAGTAAGCTATGAAACAAAATGATTCTAAAATTATTTAAAAATTTATTTTAGGTATCTTCAATAGATTTTAGATTTAAAAAATTTGATGATAGAAATGTTTATGTTCCTGTTATGCACTATTTAAAAAACTTGGTTGCTGAAATGAATTTAACAAGTAGTGGAGGATTTGCAACAGTTTGGGCAAAAGCCTATGCTAATTGGATAATTGATGAGGTTAGTTTCTATTTATTACTATAAATTATAATCTCTTGGCCTAATTATGGTGCTTTTTATTGCTTTGCTTAATTTCAAAAAACTTTACACCATCAACTTGTTTATATTTGATAATAACTTTTTTTGGATTGCTTTTAAATATATCCAAGCAGTTTTTCAAGCTGATAATGGTTTAACTACTTCTGTTATCCATTTAGTTTTGATGTTATTTATCCTAAAGCATTTAAATAGCGTAAATAAGATGTACTGATTAAAAATAAACTAGAGATTTCCCATAAAAATACTAGAAAAAAGGTACTAAACACTAAGTACTAAGTTCAGTAAAAACGCACTATTGCCGAAAAATCTTCACTTAAAAATTTTTGGTTACCGATTTGAGAAACCTAAGAAAATAGCAAAATTTTCCTTGGGCTACGAGGGCAGTCCCAGAAGTCTTTTGCCTGTCACATAGATGGCGTTGGTTGCTTGAAAAAAGGTTTTTTTTTCGGAAAGGTTAAGTTTAAAATTTGAAGACGGTCCGGTGTTTAGTATATGTTTGATGGCCATTAATAGTGAACGCTGACAATTAATTTTTATCCATGAAAAAAATTGTTCATCGTAATGTGATTCAATACTTTCAGTTAAGAGGCTTAACTCCAACCAATATCAAAACTGAACTCGATTCTACTCTGGGGGAGTTTGGTCCTTCGCCTGGAACCATAAAATATAGGGTGGCAGAGTTTAAACGAGGCCGTAAAAGCTGTGAAGATGAACCTCGCATTGGACGAACAAGTGAGGTGACAACAAAAATGGTGAAGAAAATCCGCAAAATGATATCGGATGATCGTCGTCTGGAAGTGCGCACACTAGCAGACATAGTAGACACATCGAAAAGTGTTATGCATCGCATATTGGCTCAAAATTGGTTCATGAGAAAGCTGGGCTCAGGGTTGGTGCCACGTTTGTCCACTTTGAATTTGAAATAGCATTGTGAGGATGTTTCCAGCGAGTTTTTCTCGAAAAAGAGCTGAATTTTTGGGTTGATTCATAACCATGGACAAAACTTGGGTTCACCGCTTTACACTCGAGACGAAAGATCAATCAAAACAATGGACTGAATAGGGAAAACAGCTTCTGAGAAAGGTGAAGACAGTTTTCCTTCTTGCAAGGTAAAGGCATCGATTTTCTGGAATGTGCGTAGGATAATTTTCAATGATTACATTCAAAATAGAAATACAGGAAACGGCGAGTATTATGCGAACTTACTGGAGCACTTGAATAACGAAATCTAGAAAAAACAGCCGCATTTGTTGAAAAAGAAAGTGTTGTTTCATTAAAAAAATGCACCAACTCACTCAAGTGTACTACATCGGCCAAAATCACTTATCTAAAGCTCGAACTGCTTCCTCAAGCATTTTATTTACCCTCTCGGATTATTTTCTCTTTCCGAACTTGAAAAAATGACTTGGTGGTAGAAGATTTGTCAACAATGGAGAGGTGATGTCTACAGTTAATTTCTATTTTGAGGACCTCGACGTTTCTCACTATAAACCTGGTATCGAAGCCATCGAACATCGTTAGGAAAAGTATATCGAGCTGAAAGGAGACTATGTTGAAAAATAAATATATATTTTCTATGTTTTTGGTGCTTCATTTGTCAGGCAAAAGACCCCTCGTATTTACAAGACTCATTTATCCATTTCAGCAATTTTTTTTATAGAACAAATAGAGCTTCGATTTCTATTACGTTCAACTATATTCCTTATAAAGCAATCTAAACATTAAGTTAACTGTTCTGTTTCTTTTTTTAAGAAAAATTAATAGAAACTCACTTCTAACAGCATTAACACATGCGGGGCTAGTTGAGTGCGACGTGCTACCTATTTAAAACACTGTAATTCCCGTTCCCGGATACAATGTGTTAATATAAGTCAAGACATCTGACGAAAAACTTAACGTTGTTATTATGGTATTAAATCTAGTAAGCCTGGTATTTCCATCATTAAAATAATCATTAACTTCATTCATTAATAGTGGAACTACAATACCGCAATTAACTTTAAAGTCTTCAAAGCTTAGGTGGTTCCTTTTCCTTTTTTTTTTTGTTTTTGCTAGAAATCATAACTTTAATATTATCTTGAAAGTCATAACCTTTCTAACAAATATCCATATTTTGTTCAAATTTTTACGTTATTCTTGTTTTTGAATTTTTCTGTAAAATTGCTTGAATATAGGTAAATTGTTAAAAGTAGTTCGCATTTCACTTTACTATGTTATGTGACCATATGTTTTCTCACTGTGGTACCTACCCCGATGACCAAACATAGGCACTATCTGTGTGCAGGCGCAGCGAGCTTGCTATTCGCGGCTATTGCGATAGAATTTTAAGGACGGTTCTTATCATCAACAACTTGATTAATTTCTCGCTACTTATCATGTGATTCAAAAAGCGGAGCGCTAGGCTTGAAATAGAAAGCGTTACAGGCCGCAGAAAACAGAGAGAAGCAATATAAAAAGAGAAGAGAGAGAAAAAAAAACTCGAAACATAGGAGCTAAATTCTTTTGCTTGCCCATTTTTAGGCTGGAACGGTGAACCTGGAAACATTTAAGATTGATTAGGGAAAGGGATTTGGACATCTTCTAATCGAAGTCTTTTATTTTAACCCCATTAAAACTTTACTGTTTTCACTTCTGCCGTGTTGTTTTAAACTCACGCTTTAATTTTTTTATTATATGTATTTTTCTTCCAATATATAATTTTTAGTCATTTAATTATTTCTTTCGATTTAACTGCATATTATTATTTAAAATAGTAACTGACCCAGCAAACGTTGTTTTGCCAAATATAAATTATTCCAAGGATTATTTTAGTAGAAAAACTTATTGTCAGTGTGTGAGGATGTGGTATATATGAGTGAAAGAGGCATGGAGTGCTGTGAACGATGATGGAATATACAAAATAGCACCTCGAAATTTGCCATTTAAAATGATGGCTTCGACAACGTTTTTCATTAGCTTTTTAATAAATAATCGCGTGCCGTTGCACAGCCGTGGTGGGTTAAAATTTAGAAGCAATATAACTGGAGATCAAGGACATAGCTACGCCCTTGCAAGTTTCATTGGTAAATTATGCCTGGTAAATCTAATGAGCTTAAAAACTCTGCTGGATAATTCACAGCTTCGGTGGCATCGCAAACTGTATCAATAGATTTGTATGATTAAGTCCCCTGGCAATAAATGTTGTATTTTGGGATTTAGTTCGTCTTTGGCATTGTTCACTGTTCAGAACACACATAAATAGAACAAATTGAATTATTTTATGATGAAAAAAAGTATAGTAATGTATATATTGAAATGAAACTTCTTTATCGACGTATGAGAGAAATTTTATAACAATGTGAAAGTAATCGTCACTTTTTTCAGTTACGTTACGTTTAGTGACGTTAAACATAATATTTTGTTAATAAAGCGACTGAATAAAAAGACTTATTCTAATTCAATTTTCATAAATAAATTTCCCTTCTGCCATCTATATTATATTTAGTGTTAGTGTATAATATACACGATATTTTTTTTATTATTTCACCTACCTTACACAATATCTCTCTTTTGAAATGATTTTACAAAATTTTACACACAATGACATTTAGAATAATTGATGCGTGTAACAAAAATAAAAATCATTGGTGTGAACTCGTGTCACATATCGAGTACTTTTGAGGTTATATGAAATCACTGAATTAACTGAACGTGAGAACTACACTCAAAATCAATGACTTTATATATAGGAATAAATATTTACAGCCCTGCAAATAAATGATAAATTTATTTCAAAATAACACTGAAATAATAAAATGAATTTTCACGGCGATTGGATGTATGGTTTTTGAATCTATCGAGTACAGAGAGACAGACATTCAATTTTATATATATATATATATATATATAAGACCAAAGCTAAAATATATTTTTATGTACGGCAAAACTTTTTTTAATGAAACGGCACTGTTGGTATTATACTTTTCTTGTTTCTTTTACATGTTATACATTTCCTAATATGGTTACTGATGTTTTGAAACATATTTTTCCATCTGTAGTGTTTATAGATATGCTTGTATATTCTATATACCAACGGTATGACCTCGGAGAGGGGTATCATTATAGCTTCTTAATATAAAGCTAATGTCTTCCCAAGTCGAAATATTTGATGATGATGATGATGATGATGATGATTGATAGTGTTAAGTCGTGAGTATGAAATCATCATCAAATATTTCGACTCGGACATACCCGATTCAGTCCAATCGGTATGAAATTATAATCAAACATTTAGACCAGGGTTCGGATTTGGATATTTCCTTTACTTCGTGGTCTAAATCAATAAAATCGTTGAGTTTGTTTGTATAAACGTTGGATTTTTTCTCAGTTTGTTGTTTTTGATGAGACTTTTGTGCTCGTGTTGTTACCTGGCGGAAGTTTTCATTAGGCCTTTTGAATTTTTTTAAATCAATAATTTTTTCCTGTTGTAATGGGCTGGTGGCTTTTATTAAAGAGTTTCCAAAATATATATTCCCTTGCAGGCTTTTCTTATGAGCAGAGAAACTGGCCGTTAGTCTTCAATTCTGAAATTTTCTTGATTTGACCAGGAATTTTAGTGCCTTTATTGTTTTGTGAGCAGTGGTTGTTTCAGATTTGGAGCTTTGGCTCATATTTTTGTGGTTGAAGTTTTTTAACTTGTGATGAACGTTTCCCGTGTTTGTTATTTTTTGTTGTATTATTTTTGTGTTGCTTAGAAGTGTAGATTGGTGCTGAATATGACGGGATATTTTTCTTATTTTTAAAGAAAGATAAAGTTTTGTTTGTGCCTTCTATGTTACAATTTGCAAATAGGAAGTTGTACCCTAAAATGCCATCTCCAGGAATTTATATTTTATCGTTCATCATATGAAATTCAAATATTATTGGGGGATCTGTGAGTATTGTTCCTTGCGTGGCATCTTAACCAAAGGCTGTGGAAATAGTCGTCACATCTTTGGTTATTTCGGTGGAGGGTTTTAGGGTGATGGGTTTTAATAGGCTGATTTCTACACCCATAACGATTATTATTTTTTTCCCCCTTTTGCGATATCTATTGGTATTTCTGCGGTACAAAAGATCTAGTGGGTTTTTGGTGGCAGTTCCTATTTAGTTTTCTGTAACTTTTAGTAGGGTTAGAAGAATTAGCTTCCCATTTCTGTTTTGCGCTACAATTTTATATCAGGTGCCCTTTTCTTTGACAAAAAGTGCAATGTTGTTCTTGGTGAATTTTTTTATAGATATTGCGTATCTGGAATTATGTAGTATTTGTGGATTGTGGTATGATAGGGCATACTTGCGAGTAATGTCCGTAAATCTTGCATTTCTGAAAAAAGGTGTATTTTTTCGTGTTCTGCATTCAGCATAGTTATGGTTAGGTTTACTGCAGAAACCCCATTTGATTTGGAATTTGGAACTTTTTTGGACGTTCTATTGCTGCCTTTTTGTATTTCAACTAGGTGAAATTGGTTTATTGTTATAATTGTTCATGTAATTTGTATTGTGTGTGGGTTTGTGGATTCATTGAATAAGTGTTTGTTATCATTTGTCGTTCTGCATCTTCTAATTTTTTCACTTTTTCTATTATTTATTTTAAAGATTTTTCATCTGCTAGCAACAGGCAGACATTGTAGACATCTTTATATTCTCCCTATATTGCTGCAGCTTTATACTTATATTATTTAAAGTTTTCTTTTTTTATTTTTGAACATGTTTCATCGTCGGCAATTATTGCGTTTGTAAGTTTTGGGTCAAAATGATCTTTAATTATTTGAAATAGGGCTTTGTTATCATCCATGTTAATATTATTAGTTTACGTCAGATTTTGATTAAAGCGGAAGTGTCTTTGTTCTGCTCTTTATATCTTGAAACAAATAAAATTTAATTTCAATTAAGTTAAAATAAATAAATATAATGTTTAGGCAAATATGAACCTATTTTAAGTTAGCATAATTGTTTTAGTTAGTGATTAATAAAAATGTGATCCTATTTAACACAAAGTTTTACCAAGTCCCGTGATAAGTTCCGTGACAAGCGGAGAGCTAAGTGCATGTGAACTTAATATAAATGTTCAATTAATTAAATTGATAATATTAGTTTAAATATATTTAATATTAATAATACAATAAACATTTGAAGTATTAATATAAATGATAATTTAAACAAGGACCGGTAAATACTGGTCAGTGACCAACAAATTCGGTCTATACCGTTCTCTAGTGACGATAGACCTGTGTTAGCTTACATTAATAGTGTTTCTTTTTTCTTGAATTACATTAATATAACAATTGCTATAAACAAAACAAGTAGAACTAAAGAATAATAAAAATAAAAGATATAAATTATTCAATATTAAGTTAAAAGAGTTTAGTTACGTCAGTGAGTGGAACTGACGTTAAAAAGCTCGAACTATATTATAGATTCGTAGACTCATAAGTTTCAATATCAAGCGAAGCAAAAAACGAAAAAAAAATTTGATTTTTTTTGTCTTTTCAAATTGATTTAAATTAAATTATAAGAATTTAAATTATATGTATAATTTTACCTAAAGTTAATTAGGTAAAATTCATAATAGAAATCAAGCAAAAAGGAAACAATAAAAAGGTGTAAAATCACGAACTTGCCCATTGTAAAGTCAAAATAGAAACGCCCAGAAAAACTAGAGGCATTCCTCAATGCCCACACTGACAACAATTAGGACACACTAAGAGATTCTGCAATAGAGAACCAAGGTGTGTCAAATGCGCATCAAATCATCATTACAAAGAATGTACGAAACAACACAATATTACTCCTACCTGTGCTCTGTGTCAAGAAAAGGGGCATACAGTTAACTTCAAAGGCTGTCCAGTATACCAAGCTAAAACCAAAAGTTTAAAAGCAAATAAAACAACAACAGTACAAAAAATACAGGCTTACAACATGAAATCCCAACCAATCACGGGAACTCAAATACCAAACATATCGTATGCTCAAGCAACCATGATACAACCTACAGCAGACAAAGGAATAACCCCGAGCATTACTAAAGAAAATGAAAATATAAACGAGCCTAAAGACAATGAAATCGTCTCAATGCTCAGACAAATACAAAACACGCTAGCCCAACTAACATGCAGGGTGGAAAGTTTGGAACTAAAAACCAGACCCATGCAAAGTCAAAAAAAGAAGAACAAAGCAACCATGATTAAAAAACAACAATGAACTCGTTCCTAAGAATAATAACTTGGAACGCACAAAATCGACAAAATCGAACAAGCTTTCGAAGATAAGAACTACTGCTCTGTAGTATTTCTAGACGTCTCGCAGACATTCGACAGAGTCTGGCACGAAGGTCTCAGGTATAAAATGAGACTAATCTTGCCAAGAAACTGCTGCAAGATACTTGAATTATACGTACAAGGTCGCAAATTCAGAGTTACACATGAAGATGCCACAACGAGATACTATCCAATCAAAGCGGGTATACCCCAAAGTAGTATACTAGGACCGATGCTGTACCTGCTCTACACAGCAGACATACCAATATCGAAAGACACATTCATAGGCACCTTTGCAGACGACACTGCTATACTCGTAACGGACAAATCTCAAGTAAAGGCAACTGAAAAGCTTCAACTAATGCTTGAAAAAGTCAGCAAATGAACAAAAGACTGGAAAATAAAACTAAACATAGGCAAATCAATACATGTAACATACTCTCTGCGCAAAACCGATGCGAACATGTTCACATATCTCAATGGTAAAAAAATCCCACAAGCTGACTTAGCTAAATACCTTGGGCTACACTTGGATAACATCTTGTAAAACAAAAAGCTAAGCAGATTTACATATACAACAATTTACAATTTACATACAAGCTCTACTGGCTCATAGGGAAGTACTCCAAATTGAACCTCAGTTACAAAAGAACAATATACTTAAGAATCATTAAGGCAATATAGACCTCTGGAATCCAGCTCTGGGGTTGTACCAGAAAGTCGAACCGAGCAATAATTCAAAGAAGTCAGAATAAGGTTCTTCGCCTCATCACAAATGCGTACAGATACGCGTATTTTTTTTTCCAGGTGAAGTAAGTTTTTATAATTGTTAATATATATAACCTGTTTTATAACTGTAAATAATATAAAAAAATATTAAAAATTAATTTTAAATAAATTTCCTTACCCATTCTCTCATTCTCATTCTCTTTCTTTCACAATTTTGACTGCGTTTAGGCAATATATGTAGTTAAAACACAAATGTATACTAGAAATGATGGGGGGGAGTTAACTACAATTATTAATAAACGTATTTATATGTTGTACAAAATTCACAAAAAATTCTAAGAAATTGTATCATTCTACAAATATTTTTTTTTCTAATTGAAACTAAAAAGGAGTCAAAATGACTTACTTGGCAATCTAGTGTTAAACTTGTGAGCTCCAAAAAATTGATAATTGAACGTTCAAACTTGACAACATTTTGCGGTTTGACTGGTTCGCTTTATGGCTTTAAGTTTATATAATTATAACATTTTTAATTTCTTTTAGATTATTGATCAAGAACTTTTACGAAATATCTTACTTGCTTTAGTATGTGTCATTTTTTGCACTTACATAGTCATTTACAATGTTCAAGTTTGTTTCTGGGTTTTAATATGTGTTTTAATTACATTGGTAAGTTAAAAAAGGAAAATGGGGTTAAGCAAATTACAATATTAATTTGTTCTTTGATTTTAAGATCAATGTTTGTGGTTTTATGCATCTATGGGGCTTAACAATTGATCTTGTCTCATGTATTGGATTGCAATTAGCTGTTGGGCTTTGTGTTGATTATGCAGCTCATATAGGACATACATTTCTAAGAATGTCAGATAAAGATTTAAATGTTAGAGCACTTAAATCAGTTTTACATATTGGCTCTGCAGTTTTATATGGCGGAACTTCTACCATATTAGCCTTATCAATGCTTTCTGGATCTGAGGCATACATTTTTAGTTCCTTTTTTAAGGTATGTCAAAATATTACTCAAAAAAATTTTTTTTTATAACTTTAGTGTCTTTTTTTAGATATTTTTATTAGTAATTACATTTGGCCTTTTTAATGGCATCGTGCTTTTTCCGATAATTTTAAGTTTATGTGGGCCAAAAGTAATTCAAATACCAAGTACTACAAAAAAAATAAAAAATATATATGATTCAAATATAGAAAACGAAGCCGAGCTTAGCATTGAAATCCTTAAACTTTCATCGTAGTCGGAGGTACAATTGGTATTGTTAATTTTAGTTAATTTTTACTTATTAGTGCAAGTATAAAATTCTCTGAACTTTTATTAAAAATATTATTATTTATAAAACTAATCCAAATATTTCCGAATTATGCAATGTAAAATAATTAAAAATTTCGAAGCTGTGCAAAGACAAAAAACATTTTTTTATTTTTTTTAAATCCTTTATAGGATGTGTCTAGTACAATTCTAAATTAGTTCATTTATTATTACTATTAAAATGTGCTTATAAACGTGTGCAGGTTTGTCGGTTTAGACCAGGGATAGGTAAACTTTTTCGGTCGCGGGCCAAGATAAATTTTCTAAAATTTTAAAAACAATATACAAGTATAACAATTTGAATATGATAATGAGATGAATGATATTGCGATTTCATTTCCTTATATTGAGGTTCGAAGTGAGATATACTGATTATAAGGAACGAGGCTAAATGCTCATCTGTCAGTACTTCTGAAATTATTCTTTCTAAGGTTCATAGTTGAAAACACTTATTCACATATATATAAGATGAAGCAAACATAGCACTTAAAAATATAAATGGTAAGGTTTTATAAATATGTGATTTTTAAAACATACGTTTTAAAACTTACACGAATAAATTCTACACAAAATTTAAATAAACAATATCTTATTTCTTTTTTTATGCCATAAGAGAACAAACTAAATTGCGTAATACTACAGACAGTTGTCTTATTTGAGGATTGTAACAATTTTTAACTGTGCAGTTCAAGTACCGTGCTATTTCCCCCCTTCATAATTGATTTAAAAAAAAAGCAAAAACCCGTATTAACTAATTTTGTAAGCTCTTTAATTTAAAAGTGGTCTCGTTCAAATTGGATGAATATTTTTTTTTTTGATTAAAATTTTGTGATTTTCAACCCTTATAACTTTGTTCAATAAATCCGATCGACATGGGTCCAACGTCATTTTTCAACAGTTTTGATACAAATTAATCTGAAAAAAGTCCCATTAAAAAAAAAATTTGAAATATATGAAAACTGCAAAAGTGCAGTTTGAGGGGGTAACTTCAGGGGTAGATTTTACCCCTTAAAAGTGTTTTTCCGCAGATATGAAAAAATACGTGACACTAAGATTTCCAAGTAGAATAACATATTTTAAAACGAACAAAATCGAAGGACGTCACCTCAGGTACTTTCCTTTAGCTTACTAATATATTCTAAAACTAGAAATTTGTTTGGTGAAATCTCAATTGACATTCGCGTGGGTGTCATTTAGAGTGATTAATTTTAATTGCACGGATGGACATATGTTTTTTAAAAATTGCAAAACAACAACGATTCCTTTACTAGCTTCACATCTGGATATACTTATAGAAGAGTTTTGGAACCAATACGTGCTATTTCCTTAACACTTTTAATCCTGCAGACAGGGATATAGCTGAAATTTTAGCAAAGCATTTCAAAATTACCGACAGTGAGTCCTTGAAATTACAAATAACAGTAACAGTAAACAATTACCTAACTTTAAAAGCACATAAGAGCGACAACGATTTTTGGAATTTGGTAGATGAAAGTAAGTATCCATTATTGAGGAATAGTGCTTTAAGAATTCCCTCATATTGTGGCACAACATGTTACTGCGAAACTGTGTTCTCTAACATGAAATATTTGAAGTTTGAATATCGCTCAAGAATCACAGATTCTCATTTCAACAATAATAGCCGGAACCTCAGCATATATACCGAACTATGAAGATTTGGTTGAAAATATTCAGTGCCAAGCGTCACATTAATTTGCAGTATTTTTATATAAATATAAAAAGTAAATATAATTTTAATAAAATATTTGGTTAAGATTTAAATTAAAATAAATTTAATCAAATTTGATTTTATATTTTTTTTTGAAAATTAGACCTTCGAAAATATGCGCCCTCCAAAATTTTGTTTTATATTTTATGCCCTTGACTGATGAATGGTTGCCGACCTCTGGTTTAGACCTATGCTCAAAATCCAATTTATTATGTTTTGTATATTTTTCTATTTTTGACGTCAGTTCATAAGATTTAATACGTTTAAGTCTGCTGATCTCGTGGATTATATCCAGGAGTTGAATAGTTTCAATGTTGCAGTGTCTAAGTAAGCATTTATAGTATGCCTGTTTTACTTGGTTGAGCCATTTAATATTTAAGTCTCTGTGTATGTCAACGTATCTGTAAGTGTGCAGAGGAATTTTTCTTGTCTTCGTTGGATTATATTGCGATTTGATTGTTTGGTACATCCCCATAACTGGATTCCGTACATCCAAATCGGCTTGATATAAATCCATATTTTGCAATGCAAGAAGTTAAGCTGAGAATGTCCTATTACCCTATGCATTTGATGCTGTTTAAGTTTTATATGTTTTGCTTTGATTTTACAGTTCCTTGTCCATTTGCTAATTGTATATATTGTTTTAATTCAACACTATATCCCGAGAAACAAAAAAGAGAACAGAAATTACAAGAAAGCTCCAGAAAGATCAAGAAAATAGAAGATATTACATTAAATTGTTTCAATATTACAAACACAATATCAAAACACCGAAAGTTGAAATTTTGAAACGGTAAATTGTCGGTTGATATAACTGTCTCAAAAGCTCCATTATTTGGTGACATCAATAGAGGAAAGTTAAAATATTATTATTATATTATTGTAACGATTCGTTTAGATGATGAATAATTCCGCGGGTGATATTTTACCTTTAGAGTCTGCTGTCACTATTGGAACGGTCACAACAGTTCTGGTTCGACCGTCTCAAAGCTCAATTTGAGTTGGTAGGGATCAATTTTCAAAAGACTAAATTTAATTTTAGATGGTGATATTATTTAATATCCTCATCAAACATACACTTCAGTTTGATAACCTTATGGAAAATTTAATAAAACGTTTATCTTCTAGCGAAACTTCAAAACTTAATCATTTGTTAAGTGATTTAAGTTTGTAGTATTAACAATAATCAATCTAATTTGGTTTTAGAACGACTTAATACATAAACGAATCAAATGAAAGATTTGAAGGATAAAAGTAAGCAACAGAATGTTATATATTCAAGATCAAAATTCAGATCCCGTTCATAATCAAGGGATTTCACAAAGCACAAAAGCAAAGATAAAGGTTATTATTAATGTTGGTCTCATTATAATTTCGCCCATAAGGCTAGTAAATTATATGTATTGTTCAACCATGTACTTTTAAGCAGCAGTCAAAAACTAGTTCGCATATTAACTAAAACGGTAGTTAATAGTGGCAAATTTACTAGTTCCTTAACAATTTTTGAAAAGACTTCCAAACGTGATTTCTTCTTAGCTATTTTAGCTGATGTTTCAGTTATACCTTCTACTAACAACCTCCCCTTTCAAATTTAAAACTTTTAACGGCAAACTCTTCTAGTATCAACAACTACGGTCGCAAAGTATTAACCCTTAATTTAGGATTACGTAGAAATTTAACATGGAGATTTATAATTGCTGATATTGTTAAACCAATTCTAAGTACAGGTTTTCTTTGCCATTTTTGTTTTACTTGTAAGCTTACGACGGTTGGATCATGAGCGCTAATGAGTTTTCAATCCTTACACTGTACTACGTCGATCATATCAATTTGGTATAAATAGCTGAGCATTTCTATGAGTTGTATTCATTTGAATAACAGCAGCTGAAGCGATAACACGAAATGGAGAAAAATGAGATTAGAGCTGTCATCAAATATCTTTGTTTGAAAAAGAAGTCGCCTACGAAAGTTCATGCTGATTTAAAGAGAACATTAGGAGAGTCTGCTCACCACATTCAACAGTTGTGAATTTTATGTTATTTATATTCTATTTTTATTTTTTTAAATTTTCTTTTTTCATATATATATGCGCAATTAGGCTTTTAGAAATAGGTTTAAGAACTAGATAAGTTAAATCATGTACTAAACTGATTATAGTTCATGTATTAGATATAAGTTCAATATTGTGGATAGAATTTGTAAATATTCCCACAACTTTACTAGGAATGAATAATTAATGAATTTTTCCAAACAAAGAAAATTTTTTCGAAACAAAGAATATATTAAAAATATATATATAATTTTAACAAAGAATATTTCCGTTGAAAATATTAGTATAAATAGAGTTTCAAATTCTTTGTAAAAATCAATTGTATTCACGCCTTGAGATCGCCTGCATCGGCAGTATTTTTAGGTAAGTGCCTTAAATTCGGCAACTTAAATTATTTTAATTAATAATAAAGTTTTTTTGTAACTTGTTATTTAAATTGAAATCTTTTAATTTTAAATTCGGCAAATTTTGCCATTTCATTTAAGCCTTCTTGGGCTATTTAATTAATATATATTTATAATAAAATATGTAAAATTCGGCATTTCTGCCATTATATTTCATTAGCCTTCTCGTTCAAGAAATAGAAAAAAAATATTTCTCCTAAGAGTTTCATAGATCGCAAGACATAACTTTACAGGCGTCGAGAGCATAAGCTGGGAGATTGACAACAGAAGATGAACATCGCTCTGGCTGCCCATCAAAATCAACCCTGTCAGTATTTTGGAGTGCAGAAGGAACTATCATAATCGAATATATGCATTACAATGCAGGCTTGAGATTGATGAATCATCTACCGTATTCTCTAGACCTTGCACGGAATGACTTTTATCTATCCCCGAGGAAAAAAATTTGAGGACGACAGTGAAGTGATAGCTGCTTTTGAAGCCTTTTTTGCAAAGCAAGATAAAGAATTCTATAAAGAAGTTATTTTAGCTTTAGAGAAAAGGTGGATGAAATGTATTGACTTGAAAGGAGACTTTGTAGAAAAATAAATGTTAATTTTGCTCATATTGCTTTTTTTCTCATTCAGAATCATTACTCTTTGATCAAACCTCGTATCAAAGAAATTACTTATCAACCATTTAACTTCATTAAATTCCCTTTGTAAAATTTCTAAAAATATCCGTATAAATTTGTCTTTAATTTGACACAATGTCTTCGATTATCATATTAGAAAAATGGTCACAAAGTGGTACAAAATAACAAATGGTTTTAATTTTTCAAAGCTAGTTAAATACAACGTTACACATAAAATTTTGACTTCCGGCAATCCAGTAAAATCATAAGTGAGCAGATCATCCTTGACCAATGGTTGCTAAAAAAGATTTAGATTTTCTCCTCAGTCAAGGGATATGTAGACCCTCAAATAGTCCGTGGTTTTCCCCTCTTCACTTACAATTAGTTAAATAGAAAAATCCTGAGTAGCAGCCTTGTGGAGACTATGGGCGAATCAATGCCATTACTATTCCATATCGCTATCCAATACCTCTTATACATGATCTCTCTCATCTTTCTCATCATCATTAAAACTGACAAATATTTTCTAAATTAGATTTGAAAAAGGCATGCCATCAGATTCCAATTGAACCCGAAAGCAATGAAAATTTTTCAACATGTTAAAAGTCCACCCAAAATTTTTAAACTAGTTTCTTCTGGGTTTAGCACAATTCATTTGGATATCATTGGAGTTTTCTGCACGTTTTATGTTAATTGGTTTTACAGAATATTGTTTTAAATGTGACATAACTGTGATCTCTTATACCAGGACTTCCCAAACTTTTTTCATTCACGACCCCATTTATGATTGCGAGTTTCTTGGCGACCCCATATAAATATCAAAGAAATATAAATTAATATTTTTTGATGATATATTTATTAGGTAACAATTTATAAACAACAACCATTAATTAAAATTATAGGAAAAAAATTAATGAGATGGACAAATTTAAAGATAAAAAAAGTAAAAAGAAAGTAAAAAAATAGTAAAGTTTTAGGAAGCTAAGTTTTGAAATATAATAGAAAATAAAATAGGTGTGTGAGTGTGAGTCTGCACAAATACAAATCGAGATATTATAAAATCGTGTATTAAAATCTTTGACATTAAAAATCTCTGGCGACCCCAGAAATTTGTTACGCGACCCCATGTGGGGTCGCAACCCATACTTTGGGAAGTCCTGTCTTATACGCATTAAATTTATTTTCAATTTATTATTGGTAGGCTCACAAGATAATCTGAAGCAATTCCAATAGTTGATTACATGGCTGAAACTTGCACAGATATCATGAATGAATGGATTTGGTATTTCCGAATATATAACAATGGATCAAGGTCGACAGTTCGAGGCTATATTCTTTAAAAAACCGGCATAGATATAAAGTTTTAAAAGATATCGCACTACACCTTATCATTCTAAATCCCACCGATTAATTGAACGTTGGCATAGAAAGTTTAACACAAAAATAATGACTTATAATTGCAAGAAATGCTGTTTTATTCTTCTAGGTCCTAGAACAACGTTAAGAGAAGATTTTCTCGCTACTCCTGCACTCTTTAATATTATAATGTTTTCTTTTATGGGTGAAACAGGTGAGAGGAACAGAGGCTCAACTAATAATGTAAATGAAGTCATCTTCACTTTTAACAATATTTACCTTGTAGGGCAAAAGAATTTAGTGGCTAAAGAGCCAATATTTCTTTAACGAAACAAAGTTAATTAGAGATGCCAATTGGGGAGATGACAAAGCTTATTAGAGATGCCAATTGGGGCATCTAATTTATTTCTATTTAAAAAGACTCACCTGGCAAATAGCACCTGGTTCGGTTTAGTAGAATTTAACAACTACTGTCTTTTGAATCATTTAACTGTTATTTATACACAAATTTTATTTGTTCATGCCCGTGAGAATATAATTTTAAATTCCTTAGTAAAATAATCTACTCTAATTTCCAGACTTAACAATTTGTTAATTTAGCAAATTCTTTGCTATACAAAAATATAATTTCCAAAGTCTGATTACAAAAATTCTTTACTGATCACATTACATGTGATCTAAAATTGCTGCCATAAGGGTAAATGTAAAATGATAATATTCATGCATATGCGGGATTAAATAAATTAATTTTAGTTTAACAATGAAAATTTTAGCACAAATATACATATTTGAGGCGTTTAAGGAGATTTTATAAAGTATTTACTATTGAGAATTTACAGTTTTAATTATGCTATGTTTTTAAAAGTTTAATGAAATATGCATATAAACTACAGTATACTACTCTCGCTGCTCCTAGTGTATGGAGAATCAATTAGATTACACTGAGATTTTTTGCATGACCATAACTTAAAATTATTTCAATCAGATTGCATTACTAAGCTACAACCTTTGTTCTCAGATATTCGATCTATTCTGGCTTCAAATCATGCTGACAACAAATATTTTATATTTGATAACCTTAGCGATTGTTCGCACTTTTTTGTAAAATCTAATAAGCTGTCGCCACAATGTCCGTACGATACACCTCATAAAGCTGTAGCTCGTAATCAACAATTTTTTTCAATAAAAATTTAAAGTAAAGACGTAAGATTACCTTAATCTTTTTGTTTAGATCAAACAAAAATTAGTTCAACTGATGTCACATCCAAGGTTAAATCATCTCACAAAAAAGTTTTTCTCTTATGCCTAGGGCTCACTAGCGCTAAGAGGCACAAAATTTAGCACTAAATGCTAATGAGTCCATTAGTCTCCACTGAATTGGTATATAGCCTGAATTACCGAATAGTTAGCGCTAACTTGTCGGGTTTTCAAAGAAGATCAAAGGAATATTTTATTTCGGGCAGAATTCAGTCAATGAATATTAATATTTTGTACTTGAAGCAAAAAACAACGCATAAATCACAAATAGAACTATCACTTTGGCATTTAGCTTTCTGTCAATGAAAACAGTAATATGCTAGTGAGTCCACTCCGATTGGTATTTAGGAAAACTCTCCATTTTTTTTCTCATACGCTAAGCGCTGGTGAGTCCTAGGCTGCATGCAGAGTGCCGGCTTACAGCCTTCCTCTACAACATTTTGATTTTTTGATTTAAATTCTATCTAATTCATTTTATTTCTATTTTCCAGGACCTTAAATCTAACATGGTGGCAATCAGAAAATGGAAAAGAAAATGTTTCAATTCAATTAGATTTAGAAGCTGAATTTCATTTTACACACTTAATAATTGTTTCTTCAACATTTCATCCAGCTGCTATGTTAATTGAAAGATCATATGATTTTGGTAAAACCTGGCATGTATATAAATATTTTGCCTATAATTGTGCCGAATTATATCTGGGTATACCAACAATTGCAAAAAATGTAACAGAAGTTGTTTGTGATCATCGTAAGTGTAGAACCATCGAAAAATGGTGAAGTTATATTTCGTGTTTTACCACCTAATATGAAAATTGAAAATCCTTACGCTGACCATATACAAAATATGTTAAAGATGACTAATTTGCGAATTATTTTTACTAAGCTTCATAATTTGGGTGATACTTTATTAGATGATCGTCAAGAAATTCAAGAAAAATATTATTATGGAATAACAAATATGGTTGTTAGAGGATCATGTTCCTGTTATGGTCATGCATCACGATGTTTACCATTAGATGGTATAGCAAATAAATACGATATGGTACATGGACGATGTGAATGTAATCATAATACGAAAGGATTAAATTGTGAAGAATGTGAAGATTTCTTCAATGACCTACCATGGAAGCCAGCATTAGGGAAACAATCGAATGCTTGCAAAAGTAAACTTTAGATTTTTTGTTTTTTCGTCTAATGTTTGAACTAATAATATATATTTATTTTAATTATAGAATGTAACTGTAATATTCATACAACAGTCTGTCATTTAGATAAAGCCGTCTATGAACATTCAGGACGAATAAGTGGTGGAGTTTGTGACAATTGCTTGCATAATACACAAGGACAACATTGTGAAGAATGTATTCCTTTCTTTTATCGTGATCCTTATGAAGATATTCAAAGTCCACATGTTTGCAAACGTAATTTTGTCCCTTGTATTTATTTGTCAATAGTAATAAATTTCAATTTCAGCTTGCGATTGTGATCCAAATGGTTCACTTGACGCGATTCTGTATCAGATCAAGAAAATGGAGTTGAAGCAGGAGCTTGCCATTGTAAAACTAATATGAAAAGTAGACGTGCAATTTATGCAAAGATGGCTTTTGGAATTTGAATTTTAATAACACTGAAGGATGTGAAAATTGTACATGTAATAGGTCATAGGAAAAAAACATTATCCTAGCGGTCTATATTTTTATCATTTTCCAGCTATAAAATCTTAAAAATCGTAACTAAATTATTATTATTTCCTTTGACAAATCAAAACACAAAATAAAAAAGTAAAATCTTTTTATTCTCTACACTGTTCTCCCATTACTTAGTTCATTAAGCATATTGATCCTTTTAACAAATAACTCTATAAAATGGAGATAAAAGCCACCTTCTCACATGCTTTGAGAGGGTATATTGAAGCGAACAAGATACTTCCACTTTTACAAATCCTCAAGGATTTTAGCATTGGAAAGGGATCTGGAATGAGTGAAATTTTCCAATACAGCAGAATATTGAACGCATTAAATCCTGATCCCCAAATCAGCATTTTCACTTTTAAGGATATTTTGTATAACATTTTTGCTATCCCTTTTAATGCACATATAGGTCCTAAGCCCAAGTGCCCATTGGTAATTGGTGCTTTAAAGGGTATTTGTGTCTCGGGTATTGTTCTGAATTCTCTATAGAATAATATGACTTGTTTTACTTTTTTTAATACGTAATGTATTTTTTAGCTTGTAAATGTAATCCAACTGGCTCGACCAGTAAACAATGTAATCAATTTGGAGGTAATTGCAATTGTAAGCCAAATATTATTGGACGTCAATGTGATAAATGTGCTCCCAGAACTTTTGGTTTTCGACCTGAAGGATGTAAAGGTATACATCTATAAAGAAAATATGAACTCATTTTATTTCACTATTGTCTATTTTAAAAAACAAAATCATTTATTGTTACTTTTGTGGTTAGCTTGCGATTGTAATAGTATTGGTGCAAAAGATAATGACTGTGATTTAATGACTGGGCAATGTAATTGTCATCCAAATACATATGGCCGCGAATGTGATCAGTGTCAGACGGGGTTTTGGAATTTTCCAAATTGCCAGATGTGTGAGTGTAGCGGGCATACGCAAACATGTGATTAAAGGACTGGACAATGTCACCAATGTCAAGATTTTACTGCTGGATATAATTGTGATAGATGCATTGAAGGATTTTATGGTAATCCATTGCTAGGGAGTGAAATTGGCTGCTGTCCATGTCGTTGTCCAGATACTATAGCATCAGGGCATGCACATGCTGAGGCATGTGAATTAGATAGAAAAACTAATGATATGATATGCTATTGCCAAGAGGGATATTCCGGATTACGTTGTGATATTTGTGCTGATAATTATTATGGTAATCCAGAGGAACAAGGTGGCTTATGCGAACAATGTAACTGTAATAATAATATTGATTTACATGAAATTGGAAATTGTGATGGAAAGACTGGCACATGTATGAAATGTTTATTTGAAACCACTAGTGATCATTGCGAATACTGTAGAGATGGTTATCATGGAGATGCATTACGCCAAAATTGTAGACGTAATTTAAAAATTTCAATTATAATATTTCACGTACTAATAAATATTTTATTATAGAGTGCGAATGTGATGTTTTAGGAACAAATAACACCTCACAATATTGTGATCGTTTTACAGGACAATGCCCATGTCACAAAAATGTTCAAGGCATACGCTGTGATGAATGTGTACTAAATCATTGGAAAATTGCTAGCGGTGAAGGATGTGTGGCTTGTGATTGTGATGCTATTGGTTCCGACTCTGAGCAATGTAACCCAGTAAGTAATTATCACGGGAAATAATATCCAAATGTAAAAAATCCACTAATTTTTATTTAAAAATCTTTCAAAACATTCTAGTATGAATTAGAATGTTATGAAATTCAAAAAGGCTAATTAAAGTTTGAAGTCCAAGTAAAAATCTCACATTTTGTTAAAATAAAATTTGGCAGTTGGCATTGTAATTACTTGGTGGCTAAAAACAGTCAACTGCAATTAAACCGAGTTAAATACAAACATTTTTTTTCATAACAGTTAAACCAATTATAAGCACTTATTAATTTGAAAAAAACTTTTTTACAAACTTTTACAATTAAGTAAGACTTGATCGGCCGGTCTGCTTTTATTACACACACGTTTAAAACTTTGATAAGCCACATTAAATTGATTTCATAACATAACATAATTGAAATATTTATGTTTATTAGCTCAAAACATTTAAATAACTGTGTTTTATCATATTACGGGTAGAAACTTATAGGTTAGCTTTAAATATATGTTCAAAAATTTAAGACTATATAAAATTTAAGGTACTATTATAACGAAAGTTTTTAAGTAGGCAAAGGCAGACCATTTCATTCAATGTAAAGTCAAAAATGTCAAACTTTCTTGCAAAAATTGTGAATAAAAACTTTAAATTCGAAGAAGCTTCTGTTAAAACAATTTAAAAGGCTATATAAAAATTTGGTATTAAGACTAAGTTTTAGATTCACGGCTAAATATAATTTCTGGAAATGGAGTCTTATAAAACAATATGTATTACGAATTTCTAAGCAACTGCCGATACCAAAATCATAAAACAATTAAAATAAGAAGAAATAATTTTTGGTTAGTATAAGATGGATTCCGAAAAGAATGCATTTCAAACTATCAAACTATAAGAAGAGTTAAAGAAGACCAATTTGAGAATCTAGAAATCGATTAAACAATAGTAGATAAAATTTTAAATTTTGACTATTGACTATTTATTTTGTATATGAGGTAATTTTTTAAATAGTTTTAAACATGATCCATAGTAATAGCAAATTGGGTAAAAGGTATTATAACTGACAGATGAAAATACGATTTTTCGATTAAATTCGACTTTATTTTGCTTTAATGGGTATGTAGACCGATTTATTTTCGGAAATCAATTCATGTAATTTGACCATCGTTTAAAGATTTGCATTGTCTTAGTGAAAAGAACTTTAAAATTCTCTATATTTGCCAAATTAGCTTTGATACACCTTTTTTCTATCAACAAAAATAGTTGAATCGGCGAATGTAGCTGCGACTGCTGCTAGGCCCAAAATCTTGTCGCGGCACCTGTGGCTTTGGTCTGCGTTAGGCTTAATACATGTCGTTGTTGATAACTTTCCGAACCTTAAAATAGTTCACTCTTGACGGAGATTAGGCTAATAAATAAAGTCCAGATTTTTCAAAAATTTTATTTTTATATGTCAGCTGGGATATATTTACCGATGAATTATTATTGAAAATAAAATCAAATAGTCCCTATTCTCTAAGTATATATTTTCTAATTTCACTAAAGGAAAAGAATTGAACGCATTTTGTTTAGTTTTTGATATCTTTAACAGAATAAAGTTTTCTCTTTATTCTGTGAGTTGTTTTCGCCCACTTACCTTTTCTTGTATTTTGTGCTAAAATTTCAAACTTTTCCAAGTGGATATTCTACTCAGTAGATAACGCTACAAAAATTGTAGCAAAATGGTTTATGAATCTCACATTTAAACCTGTTATCTTAGCACTCAGTTCAGGATTCCTAAAAAATCTACGAGCACTATTTCCATCATTAGTATTACCAAAACCTGGCTTAAGCTTATATAGAATTAACCCAAATTCATTTTTGAATTGGTTATAAACTGTTTGTGACTCACTAGAACTTGCATCTGAAGATTAACTAATATGATGTAGGCATTCAAAACAAAAAATCCATTGATGAAAAATAGATAATACAAAACCAAAATTATCCTCGTTGGACCAGTTCCGCAAATGTAGTTTTCAGGCCGAAGATGTTTCAGTCAAATAATTACACACTTTACCATCAACCATTGCCAAAAGAAGTTCATGTTCGACATAATGCTGGGAGCAACACGTTTAGGTCTATCATTAAATTATTGTTTGTCTCTGACACAGCCATGCTCCCAGTTTTGCTTTAGAAACATGAATTTGATTTGCCAACAATGCATAGTTGATGATGGTCCAGAATTCTGCTAAATAATCTGATTATTTTTGGTATGTAATTAAAGTGGTATAATTGAAAACACAAACAAAAATCCATTAGTATTGTCACTACTGCTAAATTTTCGTTTATAGGTTCTATGACCAGAACTTCCATCGCAACCCTGCTTGCTTATGAAAGTAAATGTTAAGCTACCATTAACACAATGTGTTGATGTGATGTTTATAAATTCGTGTACAGTAGAAAATACATGCTGAGTAGCTTGCTTGAAGACAACCTTTTGTTTTTTAGTTCAAGTTGAGAATGCTTCCCTATTAGCCAGTATAATTTGCTTGTTTGATGTTTAATCTGTTTAGCTTTCTGCCTCACGTGGTGCTTCCAGTTAAGTTTAGAGTCTAGGTGGAGGCCCAAGTATCTAGCTGATTCAGCTTGAGTGACTCGTTCACCGTCAAGATATATGTTGAGGTTATTGTTTTTCCTCTTCAGTGTGTATGTCACTTGGACTGATTTGGTTCTGTTGAGCTTAATTTCCCAATCGTTGGTCCATTTGTTGACGTTGTTTAATGTCCGTTGTAGTTTTTCTACTGCTTTGGCCTGCGACACATCGCTCGCTAGGATTACTGCGTCGTCTGCGAAAGTACCCACGAATGTATTTTCTGAAGTAGGTAGATCTGTAGTGTATAAGAGGTACAACAGCGGACCTAGCACGCTACCCTGTGGAATTCCTGCTTTCATAGTGTAAGTGTTTGACATAGCCTCTTCATTTATTACCCTATATTTGCGGTTTGTGATGTAGGATTCTAGTAGTTTACACAGATTCCCTGGCAACAGCAAGCTCATTTTGTGAATCAGTCCACTATGCCATACTCGGTCAAATGCTTGAGAAACGTCTAGGAATACGTCTTTTTTTCCTCGAATGCTTGTTTAATTATACTCGTGACTCTATGAACTTGATCAATGGTCGAATGTCCACTTCTAAATCCGAACTGGAAGTCAGGAACGTCTATGTATGGCTTAAGTCGTTTTATTAGTAGCTTTTCGAACAATTTTGCGATTGTTGGTAGAAGCGAGATTGGTCTATATGAGCAGATGTCCTCAGCTGACTTATCTGGTTTTTGTATCATGATTATCTTGGCTGTTTTGAGGCTTTCCGGAACATATCGAAGTCTTATGCAAGCGTTGAAGATGTATGTGAGCAGTGTAATTGCTTTTGCAGGTAGTTCTTTGAGTAGTTTGCGAGATATTTCATCCACTCCGGATGCTTTTTTAACATTGAGATTGTTATCTATCTCAAGAGCTATTTCTGTGGCTGATATTTTTTTAATTATTTTTGATGGTTGGTATATTGGAGTTGTGTTTACATTGGACTGTATGTCATGTAGAGTAAATACTGTTGATAGATATTGTGCAAATAGCTCTGTCTTTTCGTTGTCGTTGCAGACCCATTTTCCTTGCTGATTCCTTATTGGGGGTATTCTACGTAGTGGGCGTTTGAGTTTACGTGTAGCTTTCCATAGGGTGTATTCCTTATCTTTGTTTGGACCTATGTTTTTAATGTAGTTGTCGAAGCATTCCATTTTATGCTTTTTTAAGAGCAAGTTCACTTTATTGCTGATATTATTGAATGCTGTTTTGTTGTTTGGGTCTCTAGAGGCATGCCACACTCTTCGTGCTCTTCTTCTTTCCTTTATATACTCTCGAATATCCGGTGGATAGTTAATGTTTGAGTAGGTTGATTTTTCTTTTGATTCTTTGGTGGCTGAGATTGCTGCCTCCCTAATGTTTTTAATGAGAGTATTTGTTTGTTTTTCTATGTCGTTCTTAGTTTTCAGCTTGACTTTTGTGTCTATTAGTTCCTCTAATTGTTTTCTATACAGGTCCCAGTCTGTATATCTGTTTGTTAAGTTTCTTTTATTTTCTTTAATCTTTATGTTAAGTGCAATTGTTAGTACTACGGGGGTGTGATCCGAAGATAAATCATATGTTCCTTCGATTGCTATATTGTTATTTGGAATTCCTTTGGTTACGTAGAAGTCAAGCAAGTCTGGGATTTTATTCAGGTCGGTGGGCCAGTAGGTTGGTCTGTGTGACGAGTGATATTCACATTTACTATTTAGAATAGCTCTTAGGAGTTCATTGCCCTTTCCTGGCGTTATTATTCTTGATCCCCAAGCTGTATGTTTGATATTGTAATCACCTCCCATGATGAATCTTGATCCTAGCTGATCGAATATTTCTTGGAATTGTTGCATATTCGGCTTATATTTGGGCGGGCAGTAGGCAGATGCTATTTTTAACTCAGCATTATTCCATTGAATAGCTATTATGGTAGCTTGTATGTAATTTTCTCTTATGACTGGAAGTTGATGGTGTTTTATATTATTTCTGATAATCACCGCCGTACCACCTCTAGCTCTTTCACTAGGATGGGTTGTACAGTAGGCTTGATAACCTAAGATTTTGATATAGTTCTTTTCAGTGAAGTGTGTTTCTGATATAAGTGCGATATCTTTATTGTTTGAGTGGAGGAAGTGTTCCAGTTCTAGGGCTCTTGCATTTAGCCCGTTTGCATTCCAGGTCATTATTTTGAGTAATGTTTTCATTTTTGTTTATTCTTGCTTCTCGAAGTTTTTTTATTTTCTTTTGAATCTTTCTGTGATATGGTATGTTTTTCTAAGATATCCACTCGTTGATTTAGTTGTATGAGGGCGCTCTGAATTTGTTGGAGCAACGTTATGATTTGTTTATCATTTGCATTGGACGAGTTGTCATTAGTTTTTACTTCAGATTTTTCATGATTTCCCTCTGCATCGGTTTTAGCAACTTGTGCATAGGTTATAGCTGGTGTTGTAGGATTGTCTGTGGAAGTTTTTGATGCTTGTATTCGTTGCATCACAGTGGTTTTAAATGTTTTATTATTTCTGACCCTGGCTTGGTATACAGAACAGCCTTTGTAGTTTGCGGTATGCCCTGTTTCTTTACACAGTACGCATGTAGGCGTAGTGTTTGGTTTTTTCTTACAATCTTTGCAGTGGTGATTTTCAGCGCATTTAACGCATCTTGGTGCCCTTTTACAGAAGCTTTTAGTATGTCCTAGTTGCTGGCAATTTGTGCATTGAAGTATGTCTCGTATTTTTCTTGGTGGCTCTATGGTTATCTTGCAGTGCGCTATGTTCTTTATGTTGTAGATGTCTTTATTGTTATCTTTAGGATCAATCTCGACAGCGAACAAGGGGAATTTGATTATCTCCTTAGTGTTGTCTTCTTTACTTATTGTTTTGAAGATGTTTGTTATTTGCCTGACTTTATAGCCCAAGCTCGTAAGTTCTTCTTTGATTTCGTCGGTGTTCATGCTGCTAGGTAATCCTCTGATTACAAATCTGAAGGAACGTTCCTCTTTTAGCTGGTAGGTATGATATTCAATCCTACTGTTTTTAACATTAGCACTTGTAGTTGCTTCACTTTTGATACTTTCAATCGTATTTTTCAGCTTTCTGTATTCTTCTGCGTTAACAGTGGTTATCTTGATGTTGTTATTTGATAATGCCTTGAATTGTATTATTTCATATTTTGTGGTAAGTATCTTGCTTCTGAATGCGCTGAAGTCATTCACATTGCTGACAAATATCGGAGGAGGCATTGGGAGTTTTGCTTGAATGATGTTAATTTGTGGTTGACGTTTATGATTGGTTGGATCTGTGGTTGTTTCACTAGGGGTATGACTTTAGGTGGTGACTTGGTTGTAGTCCGCCTTCTTTTCTTTAGATTTTTCGATTTAACTCCTGAAATTTCTCTTTCCAATTCCTCTTCATCTGTAGTATATTCAAAGGAGACTGGTTTCTCCGATCCTGAGGTTTGTATGGTATTTAGCCGACTTGGAGTTAGAAATTCACTTACTTTTTGTTGTTTCTTATCTTTAGATCTATATTCTTCCAGTTCAGAAACTTTTTTGGACAATGACGCTATTATCTCTTGTTGATTTTTTATTATAACATGGAGCTCTTCAATGCTGATATCAGCCATTTTATATTTTCACTGGTATTGATAATTTTTCAAATGAATGGTATAAAAAGTTAACGCAGCCTAGCAAAATATTTTTTACGTGGCATTACTTTTGCTATCTGACATTTGAAACTTAATGCACTGAACTAAATTTATTATTTTTAATTTTTTTTTTTTTTAATTAAATTTTTAATTTATTATTTAAGTTAATAATAAGAATATGTATGTCTTATTGATAAATAATGAAGTACTTAAATAACTATCTATCACTTAACTATCACTCCTCACAGGTATTTATCTTTAATTTTTAGCTTTTTTAATAATGAAGTGTATTTATAAGTGTCCAGGTACTTAAATTACCTTAACTTAACTATCACTCCTCACAGGTATTTATCTTTAATTTTTAGCTTTTTTACAAAAATTATACACTAATTAAATTTTCCTTGTTTCAGTAAAACTGTACACACGTCTATTCGCGCGGAGAGTTAAAACCGTAACTAATATGATGTAGGCATTCAAAACAAAAAATCCATTGATGAAAATATATAATACAAAACCAAATTATTCTCGTTGGACCAGTTCCGCAAATGTAGTTTTCAGGCCGAAGATGTTTCAGTCAAATAATTACACACTTTACCATCAATCATTGCCAAAAGAGTTCATGTTCGACATAATGCTGGGAGCAACACGTTTAGGTCTATCATTAAATTATTGTTTGTCTCTGACACAGCCATGCTCCCAGTTTTGCTTTAGAAACATGAATTTGATTTGCCAACAATGCATAGTTGATGATGGTCCAGAATTCTGCTAAATAATCTGATTATTTTTGGTATGTAATTAAAGTGGTATAATTGAAAACACAAATAAAAATCCATTAGTATTGTCACTACTGCTTAATTTTCGTTTATAGGTTTTATGACCAGAACTTCCATCGCAACCCTGCTTGCTTATGAAAGTAAATGTTAAGCTACCATTAACACAATGTGTTGATGTGATGTTTATAAATTCGTGTACAGTGGAAAATACATGCTGAGTAGTTTTATCTAAAATTGCTTGAAGATTGATTTCTACACGTACTTCTGTTATATGTTCACTGGGTGGCAAACAGGCCAGTTTTGCTTTCCTAACACTATAAATTGATGGAAATACCTAATGATCTGCGAGCATACTCCACTTCGTTGTTTACTTATAGGCATGCGTTGTAGATTTCGACTCGGTGTAGTACGCTAAAGTCTTTTCACTTGTTAAGCATCTTTGCTGCTTTTTTTGCTATATTTGGACATATAAGCATCTCACTGTTGGCATGTTGACTTGCCAACAGTCCTGTTCTCTATTCCTGTGTAGCAGCAATCAAATCATCAGCACGGCGGTGGTTAATTTTTGTACTTGCTTCAGCCCAGTCTATGTACTGATGGTACTGCTAAAGTCAAAAGTTTTAAGTGATCACATTGAAAGATATATTCTACCTTTATAGCCACGCTGCATTGCTTTTTAAAAAATGATCCCTTACTCTTTTAGACCTTTCCGACTTTTTTCGAAAGCTTAATTAGTTGTTTGCTCCGACATATTAATTAGATGCTGTTTTCTAGATATAATTTGAAATAACTCCTCATATCGCTTTTTCTTTGGATGTATCATCCATCGTTCGAAAAACTCTTTAAAATATTGTATTTGCTACTTTGTATACGTCATTGTCGACATAGCTGACATTTTCTACGCCAAATTTAACTGTCTACGCATTGTTTACGCTGCAGTGTAGACAATTAAAGGCTACGCGCAGAAGAACAACCCTGATCGTAAGCACTAAATTAAAGTTTTTCGAAAACTAAAAATTTATAACATTTAATATAAAACAGAAAGAGTTATATGTTTGTATAGCATTGTATAAACATCATTTTAATAATAGAAGTAGAGTAAGTACTTTAAGAAGCATTAATTAATTAAGAGTTATTTTTATAATAAAAAGAACCTGTAAATTATCATAAGAATCTACCACCTTGATCAAAAAGTTCGTGGAATGGTCGTCGTGTGCGTTCCTAGCACTCACAGCTGTCAATATTTTTGTTTTCGTTATGTTGTCCAACCTTCACTTATACTTCCACCAAAATTTGGCGTCATTTCATCATCATTTGTAGAAGTTACGTTGAGTTAAAGTTCATGTGCCTCTGAGTGTGTTTCGATTTTTCAATTTTAAAAATGAATTAGAATGAGCAACAACGAGTTTGCATTAAATTTTGTGTCAAAAACAATTTCAGTGGTATGAAAACCTTGGAAATGCTTTGGCAATTATGCTTTTCAAAAAGCAGCCGTTTTCAAGTGGTATGAGCGATTTAGAAAAGGTCGTGAGTCCGTTGCCGATGATGAGCACAGCGGCAGGCAAACGACATCGAAAAGCGAAGAAAACGTTGAAAAAGTGATACAAATGTTAGCCAACAACTGCAAATTGACCATCAGAGAGATAGCGCAGAGGACTTGAACATTGCATTGCATCCATTCAGAGCATTTTACTAAACGATTTGGGTCTCCATCGTGTTGCAGCAAAGTTGGTGCCGAAAGATTTGAATTTCATGCAAAAGAAGGACCGTGTTAATATAGTCAAACACATGATTTTAATGGCTGATTCGGACCCAACATTCATCAAACGTGAGACGAGACGAGACGAGACGTGGGCTTATGAGTACGACATGCAGTCCAGAGATCAGGCGAGTGAACGGCATGCTCCAGATGAGCCAAGACCGAAGTGTTGCGATAATTATTGTACAAACTAAACACGATATTGGTTTGCCTTTAAATATAGTAAAATATTATTTATCCTTATGTTATTTAATTAAGCACTTTTAAAACTCTATTTTGGAACAATTAAAGGTTTTGTTTCTTTAGACACTTATTTTAATATTTGGAGAACCTTTTGCCTTGAACGGAATGCTAATACTCGGTATTAGACGTAATTCTCGAAAAGGTATTGCTATTAGGATAAATTATACAAATATTAAGATAAAAATCGTACGAACAAAATGTTAAGTTCAAACACACTTTACTATTAATCTTTACTTTATTCACTTTAATTTTTATTGAAGACATTACAAATTAAAATAATATAAGTCACTATATATGTATATAAATTACTTTTTGACACTAAAAAAACTAACTACTCCAAGTAATTCTAAATTCTTTCTTAAATACCAATTATTCCGGTCGTCTTTTATCTGCAAATAATATAACAATTTACTATATACTATGTGATGAAACCTGGAAATTGCAATCATTGCTATTTCCAAATTTCATTTTCTAGGTTACATATTAAAATAATTCAAACAAAAGTAGGTTACAAATGCTGGGTATAGTATAGTATAGTATAGTGCAATTTCATTACTTTCAATTAACTACGCTACTATTGTAATATTCGTAACCTAGTTATTTTATTGAGATATGGCAAAGATCTATACCATAACATTCCTCCCCCTTTTATTAAAAGGTTTCCTAAGGAAGAGAAATGTTTTACAATCTATTAAAAAAAATATTAATATTAAGAAATATCCTTAATTTAAACATTCTTACTATGTACGATACATTTATATAAAAAAAAAATTGTTTGTCATTACTAAAATGAAAATATTTGTTGATATAAAACTTATTACATTTGTTTGATCTTTTTCTTTTTTTTATTTGTTTATTCTCTTACTAGACTCCTATACAAAAATCCCTAATATTTGGAAAACATTTAAGGCTGCTGGGGGTGTTGTTTTATTTTTTGTAAACTTTTATTAAGATATTGGGGCATTTGTAATCTGGCTCTTATTCTCTTTTTTTTTTCTTTGTGCTATTTTGGTATATTTTCTTGTTCTTGTCTTTCCCTTCTTCTGTTTTGTTCTATTTGTACTACAGTTTTATCCGGTGATAGTTCACTTTTTTTTTTTTACTATATTTGATGACATGTATGATCAATCTCGTTTTAGTCTAAAAATTATTATTTAGATTGAAAGAGATTTTTCCTTTTTTTAATTTTCACTAACCACCAGGTCCCATGATTTAGGGACTACTAAAATTTAGATTTGGTACCATGGAGTGATCGCACTGGTTATTGTTTATACTCATTTCCGTTTAACGGTTATTGGTTTTTGTTTTGTTTTATCTTTCATGATTTTATTGATCGTACTTTATCCCTGTTTTTCTATATGTATTCATAGTATTCTTCCAGTAGGTCATTACTTTGCTATCCCTCGTATTGCAAAAATCTATTATTTTGAAAAAATAAAGTTATTTTTGTTTGTTTATATTTTTTTTGTGGAATTGTAACGGACCCCTGTTCCAACAAATTGATTGTTGGCCCCGGAGCAACTTGTTTGTTTCAAAAATGCAATTTTGTCAACAAGCAAGTTGTTTTGCTTGAGTTTGGAGTCAGTCAGTGTTAGAATTTGGCAAAAGGCAGAGCCCTGATGGTTTGGGGCTCTGACCTTACGGTAGTTAGTTTTGAGTTAGTAAGTGAATTTTTTGAGGTAGTCGAATTTTTTCAGAGGGATACATAGTTTTGAGTTTGATCGTCTGATTTGCTGGCTGATTAAGTTATATACAAAAAAAAAAGGAAAAAGAAAAGGGAGTTCAAACGAGGTCAATTTTAAATAATTCAAGTTGTATGGTGTAATCTAGTGAATTTGATTGAAATGGAACATATTGTTGCGAATTTTTTTTCTCAATTTTTACAATACAATTTATTTTATTGAAGAAAAATAATAAACTTCAAAAATAAAATATTTATAATTGTGCCGTTGATAGTAAAACAGTAAAATTTTGTATAACCATATAACAATTCTTACTAAACAAAGAAAAAAGAAAAAAGGTATTGCGGGAAAACTGTTAGGTTTTTTTAGCAAAAAATTATGTTTTCCCGGAGCATTTAATTAGCACTTAATTATGTAGTACTTTTTATTAGGGTGGCATGGTGCATTTAGCTGGAATAAAATGGCTCTGCTAGCTTTACCGTAAAGCTAGCAGAAACTTGAATTCCACGGAAACCAAAGGAGCACAAAATTTTATTTTTGGGCATTTAATTAGCATTAAAATATCTGGCTGGTTTGAAATGAAAATGTCTTTGTATTTGTGAAATATCAACGTTTTTGGTTTCGCGCAGTTCAAAAGGGGTTTTTCCCTTATTGCTGGTAAACTGTTGGGTTTTTTTAACAAAAGATTATGTTTTCCCGGAGCATTTAATTAGCACTTAATTATGTAGTACTTTTTATTAGGGTGGCATGGTGCATTTAGCTGGAATAAAATGGCTCTGCTAGCTTTACCGTAAAGCTAGCAGAAACTTGAATTCCACGAAAACCAAAAGAGCACAAAATTTTTTTTTTGGGCATTTAATTAGCATTTAATTAGCACTTAATTATCCACATACTTTAAAGTGTGCCCGCTAAAATGGCTCTGCCAGCTTTACCTACATATTTATTTTTCAATCTTGGAAAAGCCACTTATTATTAATTTTTATTTGTTCAAAAAGAGAAAAGAAAAACTTTATTTAAATTATTTATTCTGAAAACTTAGATTCTTTAAATTTTTTCAGTTTGTCTTGCTAAAGAAAAACAAACTTTATTTAACTTATTTATTCAATTTTGTTCCAAAAAAACTTTATTTAATTTATTTTCAAAACTTTTTATTTTTCAATCTTGGGAAAGCAACTTTTTATTAATTTTTATTTTGTTCAAAAAGAAGAAAAACTTTATTTAACTTATTTATTCTTAAAACTTGGATTCTTTATATTTTTTTTAATCTCACTTTTTTTTAAAATAAAACGACTGTTCGCCAACAATTCAAAAAACAGACTCCTCAAAACGACTCCTAAAACACGACTGACTCCAAAATCCCTTGCAATATTTTTATAATTAAAAAATTCTTGCATGGTCAGCTGTTTTGCTTACCATGCATGAACTTTTTCTCATGCCCCTAAAACACGACCAACGGACCTTGGCCAGACCGAAAAACAGGAAACAACAAAAACAAAGGTAAGTGAAAAAATAATTTAAACTTTTGCTTATATGATCGACTCAAGTGTCAATCATATAAGCAAAAGTAGAGCAACAACAATTTCATGTGCTCTAATTTCATTTAAGAATGTTTATGTGATCGACACTTGAGTCGTTCACATAAACATTTCTCAGCATTTCCGCTGAGATAAAAAACTTTTGTTGTTTGCAACAAAGTAGCAAACAACAACAAAAAAGGTGAGTTGAATGAAGTAGAACTAGGGTAATTTTTTAAAAAATTTCAGGGTAGTTAAAGTGTTGCCAATCGTGATATTTTTTATAATTTTGTAAAGGGTATTTAAAATAGAGTCAGGGCAAACTTTAATGGGCCAAATCGGAGCATTTTTAGATTCCTTATGTTTTTAGGTATTTAGGTGGGTAAAATGTTTGAATTTAGAAATTTTTATTTTAATTTACGTGAGTTTAGGCCTGGAAACATGTAGCAATAAGGTAAATTAGTAAATTTAGCGATTTAGGGTTAGACCAAGTAATTTCAAGCCGAAAAAAAAATGAGAAAATACTGTAATTTAGGTAAAATTAGAACTTTGTCTTTAATTTTGGTGGACAGTTGGTGTCAATTGGTTGGTTGGTGTGAAGATTGGTGCAAATGTGTGAAAATGTGGTAGTTATAAGAGATGCCTAAAAATTTTACACAACAATATGGCCTTTTCCAACGCTGTGATAACATTTTTTCAATAGTACTTTGTTTGATTTTGATGATAAGAATTTGTTTTTTTCTTTTTGTCTATACTTAGTTGACTTTGAATTTTCACGATTAAATTTCTTATTAGAGTCACTTTTGTGTGGATTTTCAACAAAAAGAACTTTTCCAGTAGTATGACGAGTTTCATTCTGTAATTTGACTTCATGGTCTAAAAGTCTTGTTTTTACAAATGCTAATGTTAAGTTATCTTCTGATAATGTTTCTTCTACATGTGCACCTGCTGCAGATGATTCTGTGATGAAATCATCAAAAACAAAAATTTTTAACTAAAACCGTATCACCACTCAATTTTAGTCCAAGTAGTTTTTTGCGAATAGCTAATTGCGTTGCAATATTCTTACATTCATATATCAAGTCCAAACTATGTAATATTTCACTTGCAGTGCTCTCTGTTTGGCAAAATTAAGATATGAATCCGATAAGTATTCCACAATAACACTCTTTGAAATACGTTCAGCTTTATTCCCGGTGGCATCTGGCATTGCTGGAGCTTCATCGTCAATCACACTTAATACATCTAACTCACTAAGTAATGCAGGAATCCGGAATTTTCACACACTGTACTTTTCATCATCAAAGAGTTTTATGTTTCTTTTAACTTTTGAATTATCCATTGTCGCTTATAATAATATACAAATTAATGTTTTTTCTATATTATTTTTTATTTTTAGTTTTTTAAATTGCGTATAGATCCATGACAAACGAGGAGCTGCATGCAGACCTGAATATACAACGGGTCGAAGAAGTAATATTCGAATATGCTATCAAGTACGAGAAGAGACTTCTATACCACTCAAACACGGAGGCCATCCTACTCATGGACACCACCGATAAAATCAGGCAAATGCAGAGAATTAAGCTATATGACCTAACACTTGGAGACTGATCAATGGATCAACATCTCAGATACACAACAGTAGTATAAGCATTATAATCTAGTTAATATTTCTAATACATTAATCATAATTAAGATTGTAGTAAACAAACTGAAAATAAAAATAAAAAATATAACAATATATATATATAAACTAGTGGGCTCCGCCCCTTGCTCGCTTCATTCACCAACCCCCGCTTCGCTTCGCTCAGCACTTCACAAGCTTCGCTTCCCTCAGCCACTTCAGTTCTATTTTATTTTGATTTAACCTTTTCACGCCCTTGCCCACATATGTGAACATTTGGTTTTTATGGTTATAGTAACTGTCAATAATTAATAGCGAAAAAAGAATAAAAATTGAATAACAGTTTATTAAATACACAGTCCCTGTATGATAAAAGTAAACATTTTTATTTGTGTACATTAATAATCTTAGAATTAAAATGAACTAAGTCATTTTGTTTATTTCCACAACAAAAAATTGTCCCTGCAGAGATTAACTGAAGTAGAAAAAAAAATATAAAATATAAGAATAAAAAAAAAATTTTTGTTTCTTACCACCATCTATCTTAGTATTTTAAGGCTTGCTCTTATACTATATTTTTGACTACTTTCCCTTTCAAGGTACATTCAATTTTTATTCCTGCTCTACTTCTACACCTCGACAGAGCTACGTACGATTGACCATGAGTAAATATTTTATGCGTTGAATGTACAAGCAAACCAATTTTATCAAAACTTTGACCCTGTAATTTATTTATTATCAGGGCAAATGCTAATCTAACTGGAAACTGCAATCTTTTCAATATGAACGGCATACTTATATTGCCTTTTGTGTCTAAAGCTATTCTAGGAATATAAACTATATCACCTTTTTTATTGCCAGTTAATATTTCACAACTTAATATATTTTTCATTATTTTTATGACTACTAATCTTGTCCCATTGCACAATCCATCCACAATCCGCTCAGTTTATTAACAATATCAAATCACAATTTAAATAATAAATCACAATTTCAATTACAATATAATAACACTCACTAATTGAAAAAATAAAACAAATGAAATGAAAGACGCTTACTAACCTCGAAAAGATTCTTACTACGAAAATATCAGTTTCTATCAAAAATTTCAAAGAAAAACAATTCAATTTTATGTCAATACACAGCACAATTATAGGTTTATTAATTATATTATTAATCACGTGTACCTACCCATTATTACGTGTATTTCTATTAATCGTGTATTACCCATTAATCGTAATAAAAAAATATTTGACGGATAAATCAAAATAAAAACTATCCTATATCCTATTCGAGATTAAGCTAAGCACAAAATATAAACTTTTATCTCTATTAGTCAAGTAATTTTTTAATGCATTGCAGTCAAACATCAAGACACGTGATTTTTATATATATATATATCGTAATAAAAAAATATTTGACAGATAAATCGAAATAAAAATTATCCTATATCCTATTCGCGATTAAGCTGAGCACAAAATATAAACTTTTATCTCTATTAGTCCAGTAGTTTTTAATGCATTGCAGTCAAACATCGGGGCACGTGATTTTTATATACATATATATCGTAATAAAAAAATATTTGACGGATAAATCGAAATAAAAACTATCCTCTATCCTATTCACAATTAAGCTAAGCCCAAAATATAAACTTTTATCTCCATTATAGTGCGTTCCCACCGCCCAATTACTGACAAAATTACTGACGAATTTACTGACATTCATAGATTTTATATGAGAAAATTATAAGTCACTTCAGTAAATTTCAGTGAATTTACCACAGAAATTTCATCAGTAAATAGAAAATTACTGAAGTGTCATATGGCAGCACGGAGGGGAATTCTCATCTATTTGAAAAGAACGAAGCTTCTGGGTCATTCTGACAGTAGTGTAAAATTTTTTGTGAGGTTAATTTTGATATGGCTTATGTATGAAAATAAATTTCGTAAAACGGTAAGAGTTTATTATATTAATTATAGTGACTAAATTGTAATTATTTGCTGTTCAAAAAGTGAAAAAATATCTCGCAAAGATATGTCAATGTATAATTACAAATGAAAATAATAAAATTGGCCTTTTTTCTTGACCTTCATTATATTTGCCTATTAAGAATATTCACAAAAACGGTATATCGTTTAGTTAATAATAAATTAATTTTTCTAACCAAATAATCTTTTCATTTTAGTTAATATTTTTGAATATGATAAAAGATTTTCTACATATGGTCAGGATTTTATATATTACGATATAAATTCTTGTAATGAAACATTAAAACTACAATAATACCTTTGATATAGTAATAGCTTCAAAAATAATAATGTGATCAGGAAAAATTGTAAATAAATGGGCCCAAAGTATATTTCTTTAAAAATATAAGCCAAAACATAATCGTAATTTAGGTAATGAGTTTGCAACATATGCAGATTTCAATTTAGATGAATTTTAATAAAATATATTAAAGTCATTTTGTTTCAGCATCTTTTTTTTGTTGTACTAATTCCCTTAAACTAGTTTCCTGTTCCTTAATATTTCTAACTATATAATCTTTCTTATCATTTAATTGTTCCATTAGTTTTTCACATGTATCTTGTTTTTGTTTAAGTTCGTCAAGCATTTTGGGAACATTTGATAAAATAAATTTTCTACCACATGAACCATAAACTCTAAAATATTAAACTATTTAATCCATCAAATTCAAATTCGAGTTCCTTCACTCCGTGTTCAGTTAAAATATATTTTACTTTTGAAGTTTTAAAACATCGTTAAAACATGACCATTCTCTAAAGTTATCCAATCTATCCCTACAAGCTGTAATAATTATATTTAATAATTCCATTTCTACCATTAAATTTTGAATTACAGCTTGAAATACAGGTACTACAGCGGATAATATTTCTTTCTGTCTTTCGCTTAGTTCCATAATTTATATTAATGCTTTAATTTAACTTTAATTTAAATAATTATTAATAACACTCCACACAATAATACTCTTTAGCACTTTTGACGTTTAATAATTTTATTCAGTAAATTCGTCAGTAAATTCGTGCGGTGGGAACGCTATTTTTTTGTATGGGGCTTTCATTAGTAAATTTGTCAGTAAATTCGTGCGGTGGGAACGCACTATTAGTCCAGTAGTTTTTTAATCCATCGCAGTCAAACATCGGGACACGTGATTTTTATATATATAGATATATATATCTCAGTATCAACATATAACCATATACATATATATATATATATCAATTTCAACATACCCAGCGGTTAATTTTCGCTCTTTAGATGCTTTTTGAATGCAAATTTGAGGCGAGCGTGTTAAATTTAGGTATCCCAGCATGCAGGAAAATTAATATTGCGACCGGATAGGGAAAACCATGCTAAGAGAGGATTTTATGCGCTCTCCAGATACACAAATGGAGAGCGTAAATAAGAGAGATTTTTGTTTTTCTTTTATATTCTAATTTTTAAAAATTCTTTCATTATATATACACACTACGTAATGTGTAGTACGTATTATACATATATGCTTATGCATAACGGTGTGGTATATATATATCCCTATTTGTACTTTGATGTTAACCTGAAAAATAACTTGTGATAAAAAGGGGAGAAAAGAAACACAATTTCTTAAATAAAGCATTTTATTAATTAAAATATCCATCAATAACCACAATATTAATATATTATTTAATTAATATTAAGTAAAACAATAAAACACAAAAAATCTTAAATGCTACACACTGCACACGACTGCCAACAACTGACGACTAAATGACTTAAACACATACGCCAAAAAGACAGAATATTTTCGCAACAGAGCAAAATAAGGCTTAGAATATTTTTTTGTCCTCCTAAAATGTGTGTGATCGCAAAATGACAATTGCTTATAGCAGCGTTTTTGCATGCAAAAGTCATGCATACGGTAAAGAGCGCAAATTAACGAAAATTAACCGCTGGGTATATCCACATAACCATATATGTATATATATATATATATAGATTTTAAAGCCAGCGTTACGATTACGCAAAATTTCCTCCCCATATTTTTTCATACCGTAGGCCTTATATATCGTTTCTTAAGGAGTAAACTCCAAAAATTAATACACGACAGATAGTGTTTTTATATACGATAGAGGGAGATATACAATATATAAAATCACCGTTACGGCTACGCTTGATTTTACTCCCTATATTTTTTCATACCGTGGGCTATATATCATTTCTTTAGCAGTAAACTCCAAAAACTAATTCACTACAAAATCCTATAAAACAATTCGCATTATTTGATAAATTTCATTATTTTATTTTCATTATGCTTCTTAAGACGTTTTAGCATCTTTTTGATCACGTACATTTATTTATCGGGAAAGGCTTACTTTCTTCAATTTTTATTGCACTATGGAAAACAGTAATGTTATTACAGTGTACCAATTCTTTATTGGAAAACATTTATAGATTACGAAAATAAAAAAATACATTAACTTATGCTGGCTGCTTTTAAGAAAAAAGCAAAAAACCTCAAAAAATGCCCGGAATTTTTGCCACCTTTTTCTACTTAAAAATTTTTTTCTCCTCCATTTGTTATTATCTTTCAATTTCTGCTATATTAATAAAAAAATATTGCAAGCTATAAAAAAATATTTGTTTCTTACTTATCGAATAGATTCAAAAGTTATAAGTGGTAGAATGCGTGGGTGTAAAAACGACGCCTGCGAAATTCAAGAAGCTGTAACTCGAAAACGAAAAAAGTTAGACCCCCATCTCCGTTCAAAAGGTTTCTAATTTCAAATACATAATATAAAAATAGTTAATTTTAAAAAAAAATCATCAAAATCGGAGCTGTTTTTTAGAACTTATGAGTTTTGCCTGTTTTGGTATTCATTGACTCCACTATTATTGAAATCTTTTCCGACTTTTGTAAAATTTTAATATTTCTTTATATTTTTCATCTATTGAAAAAAAATTTAGACTTTTAAATTAAATTGTTCAGGTTTTTTAATTAAAAAAAAAACGCAGCGGTTTAATTAATCACATTTCCATAAAAGTATAAATATAAATAACTAGATTGAATTTTTAGGGATATTCATGGACACAACATTGTTTTGAAGATTCTACAGCAACATGATACTAACATAGCCAAAGAAAGCAAAAGCAAAATAAATAAAAGTAAATAAAAAAATTTCCATCCGTAGTTTAATAATAAATTTAGAGTAAGATTTTATTAATTCTTAACTGTAAGGTAAACAAATGATAAAAAATTCATCCATAGTGTTCTGAAATTTCGACCTAGGTGAATTTTAGTAGGTAATCTTTCTGAAATTTTTTGTTTTGACTAGCAATCGTTCCTTTTAAGAATTTCTCTGCATCCAAAAATCTTAACCAATCTCCAATTTATAGGATTATTATTAAGAATATTTTTACGCTTATGAATTAAAAACAGTTACAAATTGCCTTTATATCAAAGTTTTTTGAAATATAATTTCGATATTCAATATTTATGTAATTTATGTATTTATGTAATGTTTTGAAACTAAAACTTATACTCCTATCGAAAATAAAACAACAAACTAAGGCTTTTTTTTAAAAATGTGCATTGTCTATTTCAATGAAAATTTCAAATAATTAAATTGATAGCATGAAAATGAATTATTTTGTAATAAATTTAAATCAGTAACGTGGGGTCATTTGAAATGGATTTCGCCAAGCATTAAATCTGAGCATGATTGTAAAGTAATATCTTCCTCTTTGGCACCCTCTTTTAATTATGCATATTTGTTTCTTCTATGATATTTAAAATATTTTGTTTATCATTGATCCCTAGAGGACACTCTTTTTTAGTTATACAACATTTCTCATCAATAGCAATTCCTAAATAAAACAGAATACTTTGAATACAATTGTCTCCAACACAATTAACATCAAATTTTTTACTTCTATTAGAATTATGATATTCATTTATCTTTAAGGATAAATCGGATAATGCTTTATTAACACGAATTTTTCCTTTGGAGCTCAACTCTAGGTACCAGTCTGATTTTTGTAAATACGTACAGAAAAGCTGATTAGTACTTATTAATGTTTTTTTTGCTTTAATTTGCAAATCATTTTCTTTTCTAGGATCTGAAATTTTTTTCATAGTAGTTTGAGTAAAAACTTTTGAATAGACTTTACTCTGACTAATCAAACGTGGATCGAATTTAAATGATGAGTTATTATCTGACAGTCGGGGGTAATGAATTGTTTGATTTATTAAATTATCAATTTCAAAAAGCTGAAAATTAAAAGAAAAATAATAATTCATCAAATTTTTAACTCAGATTTAAACATAATTAAATAAAAAAAATAAGGTTTTACCTTATATATTATGCCGTTATGCGAATCAATCGAAGCTTTAATCTCAGAAGCAGGAGAATAATTTTCTAATTTTAATTTTAATTGATTATTGATTCCACGGTTTTCTACAAGAAAAAGAACAAGAAAATTTAATTGCAAAATTAAAATTTTTCATATTCAATAATTTTACCACAATCTTTAGGGATTTAGTTTTAGGCATACATTGATTATTTTAAGTAAAGGAGAATTTATTTATCGCAAGCTATAGAACTATTTCTTAAATTATTTACAACACTAGAAGTCATAGAAATGAAAGTTAGAAATGAAATTGAAATTATTGCTAAAATAATTTATGTAAATATTTTCAATAAATAATAAATATTTAAGATTTTATAATTCGATGGTTAAAAATGAAAAAAGTGCAACTTCAGAAAAACAAATCAAATGTCTAATATTTTAGAATGATTTCAAAAGGTCCCTTCGTTATGAATTTTTTCATAATAGATCTCTGCAGTAAATATTTGTCGTTAATTATTTCAATGGTTTCTTTTTATCAACTTTCCTGGATCTAAGTAAAACAGTATTAAATAAAAAGACATAACAGGATTCGTTGTTAATCAGTAAAAATGCTCTACCCTTTGAGGAAGTGAGCTTGCCTAACCCATTCAGTGATAATTATTAGATATCTCGTAGTAGGTTGAACTAAAGTGCCAACTATGAGATAAGTCGTAGTGTTATGTAATCAACCCATGCACCCCATTCTTACGCTAATTTACTCCTCAAATGCACCGAAATTGACCCATTTTATATCCCACTTTGCCCTCTTTTTACTAAATTATACGTTTTTGACCGAAATCAATTTAAATTATCTTTATCTACTTAATCTAACCATTAGCCTAATATTAATCTAACCTAAAATGTTTACACAACATACGTACATATAGTGTAAATATATATATGCTTTAAAATGGTGTGGATTCATTCTATAATTGTGTTTGTATATTTGAGAGAGCGACGATTTGATATTTCAATTTATAAAATTTTATAGGTTATGTTACCATAGGAAATTCGAATATTTTTTTTTAAATCTTATAAAATAAAATTTTTAGACGACTAATACAAAGGAGATCGATAGCGATTTGTGAATAAAAAATTAAACATGTTTAATCTTTTACTCACAAATAACCATTTCCATATACTTTATATGGGACGAGAGAGCCATTTGATGAGTTGGAAAAAATAGTGAATAGCTCCTATAAAGCATACACCGACGCAAAGGGTAGGGTTAAAAGTACACGCTAGACAAAAATATCGGCTTTGCTTTGAATTAGTTTGGTATACATCCGGCAGGGTATTGTTGGTTTCGCTTTGTTTTCTGTTGGTGATCCTCCATGTAGTGAAATGCATTTGAGTTAGAATTTTTCAAAATATTTTGAAATGAGGATTTACTGCTTCGCTAAACTGAAGCAAGGTCTTCCAGAATACCAACTATGAGATAGCTCCTAGTAATTTTTTTAAAAAAATATTTATAAATATTATCTTGGTATTGTGTCATAGGAGAATTAACATATAAATAGTTATTTTCACTGGAAGCAAAAACTTTTGTTGTAAACAACGAATAATACTTAAATAAAATTTGAATTTTTTTAAGCAATTTCAATTTTGGCTTGAAAAAATTATATTTTATTTAGTACTTATTTTACCTATGAATTTAAAAATCATTACATATCATAAGTCATTTTAAGGGGAAAGTATGGTTTTAAGCGTAAAATAATCACTTTTTTCGTGAATATTTTTTATGAATATTGATTATAGAAATTTATTCAAAGTGTTTGTAGATTATTATGAAGCATGATGTTAGCAACATTTCATAATTTTTTTGTTAAAAATATTTACAAACAAGCCGGTGAGACAGCTTTTCTTAGGACATTTTCTGAATAAGACGATTTGGGGTGTTCACTGTATCTGAGCTGCAAATTACCTGAAATCAAAGACCCTTAAAATTTAGGCAAAGTACTATTAAATCCTCCCCCCAACGTTGTGTATTTATTTATTTGTTTTATTTCGATTTAATTTTATTTTGAATATTATACAATACTTTTTTCATTTTTTTAAATACTTTTTAACAATAGTGTCTAAGTACATCTGAAAAAGCTTTTTGGAAGCCATATCTGAAGAAGGCTTATCGGAAAGCATATCTGAAAAATTTTTCTGAAACAGAACATTCAGAAAAGCTTTTTCAGTAGGGGAATAAAACTTTTACTTGCATTTTTAGGGCATGATAAATATTTTCCCATCAAAACAAGATTCATATAACTAAACCTTGTTTACAAAATTTTGTTTACATGTTTTGAAGTTTCAGTTATATGAATCTCGTGGGAAACTTTGAAATTTTAAATTTTAACAGCTTAGTGAATTAGTATATAAGAACGAAAAATTTGTGAAAAAAAGTTTAGTGTATTTTTATAACTTAATTTTATTGAAAACAATAATTTTTATTTAAGAAAAACATTTTGGCATACTTGCCATATATAACAGCCTTCTATGGCAACTACTTAGGCATTCTTGCCATTATCTAGGCCTACTAGGGCACTTTAAATCTAGAAAAACAAAATAAGATGTTTTTCTCAATATTAAAGATTTACTATCCACGTACGAACATAACAGTTGTCTGATTTTTTTATTTAAAAACTTTTAGTGCACATTTAATATGAAACTGCTATTTTTCACGAAAAATTCCGCCATTTTATAAGTGAAAACTACCTTAATGTAAAAAAACATTTCAAAAACTCAAAGTTGGGGGAAAGTATTTTTTATGCAGAAAGTGTGCACCAAGTTTGAACTGAATCGGTAGTTTAGTTATTGAATGGCAGTGAGCACCGACTTTAAAAAATTAGTTTTGAGAAAAACGCGTTTAAAAATTTTAAAAGCTTATTTATGGCTTTGGTTATCTGGCTTTAATTAACTGATAACTTTGACAGTTAGTTTTGCTTAGATCGATTTCAAATTTTGGGATTATATTTTTAAAATATTAAACTATAAGAAAAAACCAAAAAAAAATTCGGTTTTTAAAAAGTACTAAGCGATACTCCCCCCTTAATCCAAATCAAACTATTAATTGAAATTAAATTATTAAATTGAAACAAAAAATAATAAAACGGCTGTCATTTTTCTCCTTTCTATTGAGAAATGAAATGACATTTAGTTTGTTGCTTATACAAATTAATGCCTCCAAACTAGCCCCGCTACAAGTTGTGACATTAAAATATTTTGCAACAAGCACCAGCATCAGTACTAGCCGCACTTTGAACACTTTAACCAATTTAACCACTTAGGTTGATTTGGAAAACACACTAATAGATAATTTATTAGCAGAAACGTCATGTGTGAAAACTTATAAATATGTGGTTATAAAAACAGAATATGCAATATATATAAGCAAAATGTGCTCAAATGATTTCCATTCTTAGCGAATATCTTTTTCAGAAGGTGGTTTCCTTTGATCTGCAGATTTCTCTTTCTGTTCATTCCACTTAATAGTTTCTGGTATAGTTCTACAAACCAAATAAATTTGTAGCTATTTTTAATATTTGGCAGGCTTCCTCGATTAAAAAACTATACAAAACATAAATTTTTGAAAAAATAAGCAAGATGGAACAAATATATAAAAGAAGGATTACGCATACGTAACTAGCAATGTGAGAAAAATCTATTAAGATTTTAAAAACTCGGAATATAAAAGCTCCTGTTATAAATACGAATTTTTGATAATTTGAGTTGCTAAATTCACTATTTTCTTGTTTTTCCAATGCAATAAAAATTATGGAAATATTTTACGCATGCACAGCAATAATTCCCAAAAATTACTTTTTGGGTCACTTTAATATGTAGTAATATTTTAAAACGTCCTTATTGTGAGGAATATTCTTCTAAAATCTCAAAAAAAAATTTAGGATACAAAGCCGTGGGCAGCTCCCCTCATAGTCGAGATTGAGTTTGAAAAAATTATTTCATTTTTATATTAAAAAAAAATAGAAATAATATGCTTTTTTACCCTGCGGAACCTCTTACGGTGATGCTTCCACAAATATAGTCGTTTACTCTCTTTGGTCAAAACCGTAGAACAAGTTGAAGATATGAAGCAATTTAAGCTTGGGTAGAAATTTCTTTTTCGATTGTTTTTGTTTCAAAGAATATTTTGTTTTCGTGCGAAAAATTATATACATTTGCTAAATACAGACTAAAAATCAAAATTCGAATCTGTACTTTTATTGTTGCCAAAATTGATTTTAATATTTCTTTGTTCCTAATGAAAACAAATAACATCTACTTTTTAATGAAATAAAATTATTATTACCTAAACGGAAAGTCGAATCTAGAAGCGTATAACACCCATAGCACGATTGCTTGTTTTCCAAATATTCTGATTCATTATCATCTCTCTGTAAAATTAAATACATTTTATTTATATACTGTAAAAATTTTTTATAAATGTTTTACTAACATATACCGACATTGTAACTTTTGTATAGAATTATAGTTTTTTATACTAGGAATGTTAAGCCAATTTCTATGTGAAACTAAACTCCAAACTCAAAATGACTGTTAGATTTGGCTGCAAACCGACCAAAATGTAGTGTTTTGAGTTTCTTTCTTTTAGAATGTTAAGTTAGTACACAGAGAAACTCTGTAACTTTTGAATCAACAAAATTTAGTGAAAGTTATTTTTAGACAGCTAAAAAACGGTTCAGCGATACATAGATAAATGAATTATTTGGAGCTCTCGATAAGTGGACGGTTGGCTGATAGCATTGATACCATTAAGACACTATGTCTCCCATAGAGACCTAAACTCAAGAGAAAACATGGTAATATATATTGCAAAAGAACTCATGAAATATAAGAGACCTTAAAATGTAGCAAAATTAAATCATAGTGGCAGAGCAAAAAATTCTTTGGTATATATCAAATAATTAACTTAGCTACCCTGACCAAAGGTATAGAGTTTCGGAATTGGGCACTGAAAAATGTTTTCAACAATTTAAAAAGTAAGCTAGAAACTCAAATGACCCATTCTTGAGATTAATTTCTGTGAAAACAAAAGATTTCTTATAACCTTAAGCGTAACGATAAAAGTAGAACACAATTACAAGATAACAATTATTAAAACACTACAGAATTCAATAAGAAACAATATAAAAAGTAAAAAGAAAACAATAATAATAACATAATATAATAGCAGGGTCATTAAAAACTTCTAACCGATCAAAAGAATGCAGTAACAAAACTAGTACCTAGCATCAATATAGTCAGCATCAATGAATTCATCTGTAAAAGTCAGAATAGGACTTGAAGGAGATCCAATTAATATTCAACCACTTTGTGTAAAGGTGCTATTACACTTTCATATAAATATGAGGTAGTGACATTTGAAATATGATACATATATCATTCTGAAAAAAATTTTTCAGAAGAGCTATTACACTATACAGATTTTAACATATAGATATGGCTATCACACTTGTATGATACATCGAATGTGACATTTCTTCCATATTTATATGAAGGTGTAATAGCACCTTAAGCAATAGCAATCACAGGAGTATAACCCATCAGCAATATCTACGCAGTATTAATTAAGGCAGCTCTTCCTATGTTCTCAATGAATAACAGCCCAACTTACACCTACTAAATCAAGCTGATCATTGACGTTCTTGATATGTAGAAATACATGCTTCGTCTAGTTAGAAAATGAAATCATCCCTCATATTGCCCCTCATGCTTACCAAAAAAAGAAATAAAGCAAGTAGCTTTCTGGCCTGAATTCCATGCCGCAGCAGCTGTGGTTGACAGAAGCTGAACCGAAATAATTAAAAATATGGTTATGACGTTAAATATAATAAGTTTAAGAATCTGATTAGTACATTAAGAATTTTTACTTACATTTTCAGCATTATTCAAATTATTTTGTTCGTATTGATGAAAGTAAAATGTTTCCTGACCATAAGTAGTGGCTCTCGTGTCCAGTTTTGGATAATTCATTCTAAAAAAAAGAACAGGAAAGCTAACAATATACTTTCAAAAAAATTCAAAAACTCAACTCAACTTTTTATTTTTCCACCATTTTCCATTTCCTTTTATAATTCCGTTAGTAACTTTCTTATCCATTTGTAAATGAAATTCTTTAGTAATTAGGTGATTATGAACATTGATTTTTTTTGAACGTTTTTGATATTCATTATCATCTGTTAAGAATTTTTATTAGAAAAATAGACAATAAATTTAGCAACAAAAAGATTCAAATGTTTTTACTTTGGCAAATTATGTTATCCCTTTGCTTGAAATTACTTGATTCGTAATTTTCAGTTCCAATATTGCAATATTCTAACTCAGCATTACGTTTTTTAATTATTTCTATAGTATTGGTTTTATTAATTGTTATTGAGCAAGATTTCTGTAAATGCCATAACAATGCATTCTGCATTTTAACACTAATGGGTCCACCATGATGGAATTTACATTTAGTTGAACTCTTACATTCTACACCCAAATAAAAATATTTACATGGAAAATTCGAATGCATATATTTACAAACTCCAATTTTTGTACAATTTCCGTTTAAATAAAATTTACAAATTTGATTATTTAATGGTGGGGGTATATCATTCGCATTTGTGTTGTTTTCATTCTAAAAATTATGTGGATATAAAATTTTTAATTTATAAAAAAAGAAAATATTAAATATGAAATTATGCTCCTACCTGATTTTGATAGAAATTTGTAAATTTTGAATATCTTTTTTTCAATTTTTGCAAATTTTTTGAAGTTTCAATTTTTTTCCTTATGTAGTTCTTTCTCGATTTAGAAATTTTATACGATTTATAAATCTTTGCATTAACCGAACTACTTGATTTTGAAAATGTATTTAGATTTGTCGTTTTGAATCCATTTTTTTGCTTTAAATTAGTATTTTTAAAAAGCAAATATAAGTAAAAGCTAGCATAAATATTTTGTTTTGTAATTAAATTTATCTTTTTTATTCATTTATTTTACGTTTATTCTACAGAAAAATTTTGTTGTTAGAGCCTGCAGTAATCATAGGTGCCCAAATTTATAATAGAAAAAAAACAGAAGGTAAAAATTTTAGCAAATTCCTGATTAGAAGTACCCAACGTTTAAAAGTTATTTCAACAAAATTTGAATTTTACTAAAAAAATTTTATTAACGCAATCAATAAGTGAAAGAATTAAAACCCATCTTAAGTATGTAAGCTAATTTTGTTTAATTTGTTAAAGCTATTGCTAAAGGTTTATCCGCTTTAGTATACAATGAAAAAGTTGTTTTTAATTTAAATTATTTCCTAAAGCTCTTACCTTTTTGGTACATTTATCATTTTCTTTTTTGTTATGGTTTTGTTCATATAAATCTATAAATTTAAAGTGTGAAACGGTAATTAAATTTTTTTCTTAATCTCGTTAATATCTTACCAAAAAATGTAACATTTTTATATTTATTATAATTAAATTTAGTATCTTTTGTTAGTAGCATAAACTGATCATCATTTTCAATATCAGAAATAATTTCACCGTCCTCTAAATCATCATTAATTTTTGACATTTTAATGCTATGTTTTTTGGTAAATGTAAAAATAAACTACTTGTAAAATATTTATTTTGATTTAAAAATTATTTGTTAAATATTTATTATAATTTTTAAATTATTGCAAAATAACTTTCTTAGTGACTTTGAGCACTTGATGTTTTTACATGGAGAAATTTTCAAATGAAAGAACGAGAATTACTAAATTTTAATCGCCTACTTCAATTTTAAATACAAAATGAGTGCCACAAAAATTATTTTAAAACTTAGTTTCTTTAAATGATTTTCATTTTTTTTTTTAAATTTTTTAATTATTTGATTATGTATGATTTTCTTATGTAACTTATTCTCTTACTTTACGTTTTGATTCTAATCATTGTTTAAGATGTTTTAATTTTGTGATTAAAAAATGTACTAAAATTAAAAGTATCACAGGAAAAATTTTTGTAATGTACAATTTTCCAAATTAAAAATTAATCAGTATAAACTTTTACTTTTTCAAGGTGAATAATAAGTTTTTTTATTTAGCAGCTTGCTAAACAAGTTTATGCTTTTTTGCAGAGTGATCGACTTCTATATAATGCATATAGAGGTAGGGTTTTTTGAGAACTGTTAAAATTTTCTTTTTACTGTGATATCTAGCTTAGTCTTACCGATACTCAAAACATGGCTCTCCTCAAAAATGCTTTTTGACCACCAATAAGCAGCCAGATAGCTTCGGCATTGTCAGCTGATTTTTTGATCACCCAGAAACTCGCCAGCATACCCTCGATGGCGGTCATTTGTTTTTTGTTTAGTAGTTAATTTTTACTAAAGCTTTTATTTATATATATATTATATATGTATATATTTATACTTAAGCACCAACACTAAATAGTTTGTGAAATATTAAAGCAAGTTAGATTCAGAGAAGTTTATAATCTAACCTTTCGATCACTAATAACTTTACTAATTAAAACACAGTATTAATTTAAGTGATTAAATTTATTATAATAAAACAAAAATTACAATTAATTTTAATAGACTAAGTGAAAAACTCGCGAAGAAACATCATTCGTTCATATCGGTCAAATCCTTTTTGGTGGTCTAATGCACACCATATGTTTATTTTTTTATTTATTTATCGACATATTGTACAAATATTTCTTTGAGTGTGGGCTGACACATCCTTTGTAAGGTTATTTATTTTATATTTTCATGGTGCCCAGTTAGCTCATCATAAATAGAATATTTCTCATATAAATTACTTTCTTAAAGAGTATTAAAAATAGTAAATAAGACGTGGGTGATCTAAAAATTTTCCTTAAGGTGGCTATAGACTACAACTAAAAGTGGACAACTTTTGCCTCCTTCTCCATATAAAAACCTGTTTTCTGGGACTTTTCGGGTAGATATTAAACATGTGTGATATTTTTCTGATTTTTACATGCCCTGCACTAATACACTCAAAGAAAAATTCATTTTTCAATTTTTCTTCGATTAGTGCACATCGGTCTCTGCCATATGACATTTTAAGAGATGGGATTGCAATGTGCGTGGGTTTGTACTGTAAAGTTTTTTTTTCAGGTTAAATGATAAGCTTTAGTTTTATTTTTTCTAATTAATTAAGTTTTCTTTTTATATTTGTATATTTATACTTTTATCGATATTTTTACTATTAATATTTTTTGAACTCCCACTGCTTTTATTAAAACGTTGGCATTTTAATTTTTCTTCACTAAGTTTTTGCTTTGCGCTGGATATAAAGGGTAAATGGTTTTAATGTTAATTTTTTATAATATTATTATAAGCAGGGAATTCAAAATGAAACTTATAGCTCTATAACTCTAGAAAAAGTGCAATTAATTATATTCTAATATGTTAAATTGTTTATAATATTGCATCCGTACTATTTTTATATGCAAAAAAAGTATATATGACATAATTTTGGAACTTTTTGTACAGATTTGGCAGATTTTGGGTTTTTTCTGTAATTAAGGGAAATTCCCAATTCCTATACCCTTTATTTTGCATCTCAAGCTAATTGTCACAACAGTTGTGTTTTGAATATTGTCCTGATAGTATTTTTCTGTGTCCAGTAAAAAATTTTTATGTTATATTAAATTCTATGCGGCTAAGTGTTGTTTATTGTTATAAGTTAGTATGCAAGTAATTATTCAATTATTTAATTACATAAATAAAAAATTATTAAATGATAATATTGAAGAAAAAACACATGTAAATATATTCAAGGAAAATAAAAATTTTGGCAGCTTAATTCATTGCCGATAAGTGAGACAATTACATCTAATATTAAGTTTAACCAATAATATTTGGGAAAATAAAAGGAGTTCTGACAACTAAAAATTACACAAAAAATATCAATATAATGGTATAAATATACAAATATTATAGAACCTATATTTTTTTAAATTAAATATACAATTATATATGATTTTTTTAAAGTAAAAGGTTTGAAAATTGAGAAAAGTTGTGAAGTTATAAAAGAAATATAAATAAATCAAATTTAAATAAAATAAATTACATTTAAATATAAATAATAACACATAAGTTAAAATGAAATGAGTAAAAATCATATTTAAAAAGAAAAATAACATGAAATATATATTTATTTAAAAAAATATATTCAAAAAGTGTCTACAACTTGGAAATTAATTATTATAATAATTATTTTCTTAAATTATAATATTACTTCTTTTTATAGAACTTTTTTGTTGATTATTATCAAGTGTTGCTAAAATAGAATTATCTTTTTGTATGTTATCCTATCTACAAAAATTGTGAAATATTTATATTTGACAAAGTTAAATTTAAATCAATTGAAAATATTTTCTTTTGAAGTTCCTTTTTTCAAATTATGCATTTGAAATCTTTTTATTTTCCTTAATATTATTGGTTAAACTTAATGTTAGATGGTAACTGTTTCACTTATGGGTAATGAATTAAGCTGCCCAAATTTTGAATGTTTCTTCTTCAATATTATCATGTAATAATTTTTTATTTATGTAATTAAATAATTGAATAATTACTTGCATACTAACTCAATCCATTAGAAAAAATACAAAATAAATTTGCTTATTATTTGACCTGAAACAAAAAACTTTGCAGTACAAGCCCACACATAGTGCAATCCCACCTTTTGATATATCATATGGCAGAGACCGATGTGCACTACTCGAAGAAAAATTGAAAAATAAATTTTTTCTTTGAGTGTATTAGTGAAGGGCATGTAAAAATCAGAAAAATATCAAACATGTTTAATATCCACCAGAAAAGTCCCAGAAAACAGGTTTTTATATGGGAAAGGAAGCAAAAGTTGTCCACTTTTAGTTGTAGTCTATAGCCACGTTTGGTTTTTAGTCGTCATAATTCCTTTTATTTTCCTAAATATTATTGGTTAAGCTTAATATTAGATGTAGTTGTTTCATTTATCGGTAATGAATTAAGCTGCTCAATATTTATTTTCTTTGAATATATTTTTATGTGTATCTTCTTCAATATTATCATGTAATAATTTTTTATTTATTTAATTAAATAATTGAATAATTAATTGCATACTAACTTAATCCATTAGAAAAAATAAAACTAAATTTGCTTATCATTTAACCTGAAAAAAAAACTTTACAGTACAAACTCACGCACATTGCAATCCCATCTCTTAAAATGTCATATGGTAGAGACCGATGTGCACAACTCAAGAAAGATTGAAAAATGAATTTTTCTTTGAGTGTATTAGTGGAGGGCATGTAAAAATCAGAAAAATATCAAACATGTTTAATATCTACCCGAAAAGTCCCAGAAAACAGGTTTTTATATGGAGAAGGAAGCAAAAGTTGTCCACTTTTAGTTGTAGTCTATAGCCACCTTTAAACATAATTTTCCATAACACCTCCCCACTGGAAAGGAGCGATTATACGTCACATGTTCAGGGAAGGGATCCATCTGTAGGTTTGCGTCTTCTTATTGGGTATCCTGGTTCAATGGAGATCTCTTGCTCTTCTGATTGTCTAATGTTTCCTCTTCTTTGAAAGTAATTTGCATAAGTGCTTTTTTTAAATTTATAATACCTGATTATAAGAACTCCCAATAATAGTAGACTTAGTATCCCCATTATGAAACCTTGCGCTCTCTCTGGGATATATTTAAGCTGTTTGTGGAGGAATCTTTCCTGTTTGTGTATGTCGATAGTTAAATCTTGCATATGCTCGAGGTTGTTTACCAATAGGTGAGTCTTCAATTTCTATTTCTTCCAATTTCACATTTGCGCAACACCCGTCCAAATGAAAACTATAGTGATCTTGGCTTTCCCTAATTTCTTTTTGGGCATGATATGTTATTATATAAGTGCTGGCTGTGCTGAACTTGCATTTGGGTTCTAGATTCAGAATTCCTACGCCCGATATTATATCATTAGTACTATTATTATTACATTTATGATTGTACCTAGTGTCAAAACGTAAAGCGAATATAAATCTGTTTGCATACAATTTCTCAAATATTTCATAATGCTAATCTATTTCTGTTTTTTTGTTTGAAGCTTATTTTCCTTGCGGATTGGATTTTTGGCAACGGGAAATTGATAAGGTTCGCGTTGACAAAAAAAGATCTACTCTGATGGGAAAACAAGCTTCAGTTTTAAGTAGTCGGCGTTAAGTTGTTGAAAAAGGCAGAGCCCTGGTGGTTAAGGCTTTTAAAGAAGTTGAGTAAACGAAAACTAAAAAAAAATTAATTGGTATAGGGCAACCTGTTACAGGTACACTTGTTAAGTTAAATGGAATTCAATGGAATTTAGTGGTGTGTTGAAAAACATATTAATAGATTCAAGATTCATTAAAAGTGACAGCAATATTGAACATTTTAAACTATCCTTTATTTCCACCTGATAAAAAATTATCGCAAAGGAGTCGAGTGCAGTTTTTTTTGTAATTGGAATTTTAAGAATTATATCATTTCTGTTTCTTTATACTCATACACTATTATACATATGTATATATATGAATGAAACAGAAACAATTAATATAAAAGAAAATTTTTTAAAGTATTATATTCCTATTTATATTTCTCATTCATTCACATTCAGTGAGCTTGTTTTTTCTTTTTACTGCATTCGGAACTCATTTCATTCATTTTTCTGAATTTTTTGTCTCATATAAAACTAAAAAGTAATTTATTAAATATAACTAATGAATTAATATTTGAACTAACTAGATTAACATCAATTGTCATCCGCTGCCAGCTCAAAAAAATTTATTTAAACTTGATTGGATGAATAGAAAAGATTTTATTAACGATTGAAAGTTTTTGAGCAACCCTAATAGTAGGAATATAATTAAGTCACACATCACTTAGAAAGTGGATTTTGATTTTTGAAATCATTTTTTAAATATAAAATTTCAGCTTATATATATATATAATATATATATATATATACTGTTGTACAAATAAATCAATAATTTACTATTGAAGTCTATTGTATTTTAATTTATCTAATTATATAAATTAAAAATTAATAATACTTACTCTGTTTGCGTTTCCACTGACACTTTTCCATTATTTTCTTCATTTGCCTGATCATCAACTTGCTCAGGAAGGCTAAAAACCATTGTATTATATAGATTGTACATAAACATATTATAAAAACTAATTTATTACCTTGTATTATATTCCAGAATAGCTTGTTCAACATTTTTGTTTTATGTTCTTTTTAAAAATCTTTCATCTCTTTTGGTTGATAAAACTATTCCATCAGGTAGTAGTTTAGTTGTTAAACTAAATTGAATTGTTAAATTGATTAATCTTTTTTTGGAACTCGTCTTTAACAATTTATCTTTTAAGCGCCAATCTTTTTCCGTAAAATGTAATGAACAAATCCGTCCGTTTTTAATGTTAACATCTTTTTTACCGCAAGCTTTTATCCATGTTTTTCTTATATCTGGGTCTTTCGGAAAATTAAAAAATTTGATATTCCTATCAAAGTTTTTCCCCATGTTCCAACTCTTACAACCTTTTATTGCACAAGTCGGCATTTCTTTTGCAATATCTAATGTAGTTTTACTGCAAAAATAAAATATGAATATTTAAATTTGATTTTAAATTAAAAATAATATCCTTTTTATTTTTTTAAATACTTACATAAAAACTTATATTCAATAATTAATTTAATAAGATATTTCACTAACCGACTCTGAATTCGACCCCGGATGACGTATTTGAAGAAAAAAATGGCGATAAGATTGAAATGTCAAGCAGACCTGTGTTATTTAGATCATGGCCAAACAGTATATTGTTGATTATACTGATGACTTCCTATTAGGCCTAAATTCTGTTGATTTATCTCCAAGCTCTGTCTATGTGATAATATTGAAGGGTCAAAGAAATTTTTCTGATTTTTGACAGAGGTCTGTCTAACATTTATTTCGATCTGAAAACCGCAAAAATTATTTTGCAGCCCTTACTTTATTTAGAATCCCATAAATTTCTGATCAATAACAAAAAAATGACGCACAACAGTATTCAGTTTAAAAAAATGTAATGGTGGATCTAAACATTATTTGTGTTTTTCAGATAACTGATCATTGTTAATATTTTCAAGAGAATCAGGATATATTTGTTCGATTGACGTTTGTTTTACCACCGCCAACATTTGAATCAGATAAAATAATATTATATGATCTTTCTCTTAATCTTTAAATTATATATATTTCAAATAATTCATTTAATTCTTAGTAAAAGTTAAATAATTAAATGATAATTTGACAAGAAATTTTTAGTAGTATTTTGAATAAAAATATAATTAAAGATAATTAATCATTAATCATCCATGTTACGATAAATCCATGTTACAATAAATCCATGTTACGATAAATCCATGTTACGATAAATCCATGTTACGATAAATCCATGTTACGATAAATCATAAAATGTGGGAAAAGTCAAATTAATTGTATAGAAAAAAATGATTTTAAGTAATTTGAAAACTTTAAAGTTTGTTAAGCTTAATCACGAATATAGTTTTTATTGCAGTTTATTCCTTAAGAAACGATATTTTATAAACCACGGGAGTAAAACAATTGGAAGCGAAAATAAACGCCTAGAAAAACGCCTAACCAAAACACCATATATGGGCATATGAATAAATATATATATATGTAGTTTATTATGGTTTACTTAAAGAGCATGCACACCTAATTGTTCCACCACAAAAACTAAGATGAAAGAGAATATTCCATACCTAAAATATTAATATTATTATTGAAAATAATATTAATAAAACATTCATAATTCAATAAAAGAAAATAATTCAAAAAAGGTTACAAACATATAAATCAAAATAATTGAATGTCTCCCTTTCCTTTGGTAATTTGAGGATTAAGTGAAAATAATTATTTCATGTTAAAACGCCGACAACTGTGCAACTTCGCATTAAGATCTCAAATAAGAATTAGGTTCCAAGGGATTCAATTCTAATTATCTGAAAATTTTTTTTAAATAAACACTACACAAAAAAATTCTGTGCAAAAGTACTATAAACTTTTTATATCTAAGCAATCTGGGAAGCTACTTGAACAAGCTTCAAACTTGTAGCCGATTAACGTCGGAGTGGTTCGATTCCACCCACTGGGCGAATTAAATTATAATTTTTTTTCTTATCAAAAGATATTTCAATGTCTGTATCAATTTATTTTTTTAATTTTTTTTACATATATATATATGTATTTTAAAATATATTTGTGTTAGAGTAGTATAATTTTAACATAGCGCTCATTGTTTTCAAAAATTAGCGTATAGTTATAGCCAAACATAACCAGTAATTATATGTCATAAAAATTAGCATTAAAGTGTAGGAAAATAAAACTTGAAGTAAATGTAAGAAGACCTGAATTAGGTGAGGTCTTTGAAAAATATTCTCAATTATTGATTTTCTATTAATTTGTGCATTTTCAGTACAGCAAGCTCCATTTTCTTGAAACCGAGCTCTAAGCTCCAAGTTTTCACGAGGTTCTTTTGCAAATTTTAAATATAATTTTTCCCGTAGATATTTCAAACCTTCAAAACAAAATGCAATTAAAAATATAGCTATCGCTGTTAAGATGAATCCAGATAATGAGTTAACAGTCCACTCTTTCCATAGAATGGTTTCGCATCCTCTTGCATGAAACTATACTGAAAAATATAAAATGTTAACAAAATTTCAAACACATAAAATTTTTAAAAAATTAACAAAATATTTTGAACACTTTATAGAAGACTTTATAGAAGAAAAAAGACTAATAAGAAAAGTCCTCATGCACATGGGGTGCTAATATTGTAAAGGAATTCTGACGAGCATAGCTACTTCCAACTGTTCTTTTCCTAACATAAAATTAGGCCAATATTACTTTCTATGTGAATTACTATTACTAACAGAAACCTCAAGAATTGTTATGCTTTGCTTCTGGAATTTTATTATATAGGAAAACAGAAAGGAATGAAAGCTATACTTTTTTCTATTAACCTATGAGCAAAGTGAAACCGACTTTTGATTGTGCGACTTAGCGTACATTTGTGGGATATACCCAATAAACCACGCACTGTTAACTTCCTGTACTGCAATTCATGATTTTTTAGAATTGCCAAAGTTTCTAAAGCTTTAGCTATATCTTTAAATCCAAATTTTGATTCCGAGTCACAATTATCTTGACCCATTTAACGTCTGTAGATTTACTTTAAAATTAAGAAGCCGAAATTAATTTTTATACAGAATAATAAAAATCATGAAAGCATCGACCGAAATATCAATGATGCAATTTGTTTGTTTGTCAGGGACGATATGTTTTTTTTTTAACAAAAAAAGTTGATCTAGCATCTTATTTATACATTTTCAGAAATATGTTTACCCATTCCATGTGAAGTATAAATTAAAAGAATACGCAACCCTTAGGCCCAACAGTTGAAACGCCCCAACTAAAAATAATTTCTAATTATCTAAGTAATTATTTGTGTTTATTCATAACATTCACAGTGATTATATTGATTTAATAATAACTAATTCAATACAAAAAATTATTTTTGAAATGAAAGTTTTAGTTAAAAAAAAAAATTACTACTTTATCCACTTTTTCTTGCTTTTGTATTCGCCAACTTAATAATGATTTCCTCGCAATCCATTTTTGCTAGTAGATCTGCTTCAATTTTTAATAATGCTAGAGCATTTAACCTGTCCAGGCCTGTATTTGATCGTAAATAACTTTTCACGCGTTTTAATGTTGAAAAGGAACGTTCTCCTGAACAATTAGTCGCTGGAATGCTGAGAAAAATACGTATTGCTATATCCACATTTGGATACACTTCTTGTAATTCATTTTCTCGTAAAATAGTAGACAATTCCAAGAATGAAAAAGCTTTTTGTTATTTCATTATCGACGATAAATACTCACTTAAATGAATACATTCTTCTTGTATAATCGCAGGATATTAGTTATATCAATTTTCGCATTTTGAAGCTTCAAGTTAACTGCATTGAAACGATTTAATATTGTATTCCATGTAGTAACAAAAAATGCAGTTTCTAATTTCCTAATTTTATTTGATAAGCCTTCGGCTTCAGAACGAGTACTTTGATTTTCGGTTTTTTCATTGGCAATAAAGTTGAGCGATTTAATGACCACCATCCCACTCTTCAACCAATGTACGACAAGCATCATGTCTCGCTGACCAACGAGTTACACATAAACTTTTGAGATTTCGATTAAGATTTGAGATTTAAATTTCCCAACGATGAGTAGAGACAGAAAAAAAGTTGTAAAGTGCCTGCAAAGTATTAAAAAAATTTTTGACTTCCGGAATAGATTCTACTGTACATTTTCCAACAAGATTTAATGAGTGAGCTCCACAAGGAACATAAGCAGCTAGTGGATTTAAGGCAAGAATTCATGCTTGCAAGCCTGAATAAATACCTGAGATATTGCTAGCGTTATCATAACATTGACCACGACAATCCTCAATGTCAAGTTGATGTTGCGTTAAAGTACTTAAGACGCTTTCTTTAAGTTGCTTAGCTTTATGACCTGTGTTTGCTACAAAACAAATAAATCTTTCCACGGCTTCACTATTATTTTGAACGTATCTTAATATAAATGTTAATTGATCGACATGAGCAATATCGGGAGTAGAGTCCACGCTAATACTAAAATACTTAGCAGTCTTTACTTCGTCAATTATATTTTGTAAGACTTCGCTGTGAAGTAGTAAAATTAATTCTTCATAGATGGTTTTTGATAGATACGAAGTAATACCACTACCCTTATCAGCATATCGTTGCAAATGTTCTTCAAGGAATAGATCAAATTGTGATATAAGCTCAATTAATCTTAAAAAATTACCATTATGCAGATTTCCAATCTTTTCACAATGACCTCGAAATGACAACCCACGCATCGCTAAAAATTTGACAGTGGCAACTAGTCGTCTTAGAACATTATTCCAATAATTTACTTCTTCATTCAACTGTTCTATTAGTTGATTGTCTAAACGTCCTTTTATCTTTCCTCTTATTTTTAAATCATTAACAGATTTTTTGTGATTGGTAGAGTTTTTCCAATCCTGGAAACCTTCTGTGAAAGAACTCGAAGTTTTTGAAAAAAGAAGACAAGGAACACAAAAAACTGCACCTTTTGATTTCGAAAACCGTAACCATGTTCGAGGACGAACCTCGCCATTTTTTAATTTACGAACAAAAAGATCACGTGAAACGTATTTTATTTTATCTGGATATATTTTTTCAGAACTTTCCAATTCAATTTCATTGATATTTTGTTTGATGCCGTGGATTGCTACAAAATCACGAGTTTCATCATTATATTTCCACATTGCTGGATCGTTACCTAAGTTGAACATTTTTTTTTTATTATTTAAATTACTGATGCTTTCTTTATCTTCGAGCTCCGATTTTACTTCAACTTAAATATTATTATCACCACTAGTATCAGTTGCATTTTTTATCTCAACGACTTTTACGCTTTTCATAGCATGTTCGTGCGCCTCCACTGAAACATCCTGTTCGAAACACACAAGAAACATGGTAAAATACATTGTAGAATAATTATAAAAATTTAAACTATCGATTAAATGTTATATAAATTTTAAGTACTTACAGTACATGAAGATGATGGTAACAGTTTATCACAATAAGAACTTGATAGATTTGGTGAATTTATCATAAAATCACTTATTTTAGGAATTTTTTTTAATAACTCATCTTTTCTGCTTTTTTCTTTCGATTTTCAGCACCACTTAGTTTTTTCCGACATAAACTCATGTTTATTTTGAATAAAATATTATAAATGTAATTAAATATTGAAAACAAAAAAAATTATTATTCATTTAATACGTATAAAATATTTATTAAAGTATATTAAACGGAAGGTTTTTTTTCATAAATTTTAAGATCTTTACTCACTATATTATAGCTCAATATTTTATTTAGAAAAAATTTGATTTTAAACTTAACCATCGCAGTTCAATTTGTGTATGCATGAACATGTTGGCGCCTGTCAATTCAAAAAAGTAAACATATACATAATGCGTACACTTAAAGCTCAAGTAATGTGATACTCGTGACTTGTGAATCATCCCTACTATCGAGATTTGTTTTGAGACAACAAATTTTATTTACATTATGTTGAGATTTGTTTTGAGATATTAAATTTTATTTATATTATATTGAAGAAAAAACAAACTAAATAATATACGGTCTTTATCTGCATTCTAAACTCAGAATAAATCATATTTTATTAAATATCCCAAAAGTTTTTTAAGAAACTAGTCCACTACATTAGTTACAAAATAAATTTTCGTTTAGAATACTTGAATTTTTTGGCGCCCCCCAAATTTTGCCGCCCGGGCCTACAGGGCCTATACCTTAATCCGCCACTGTATATCCGAGGAATTCCACGTCAGTTCTTAAGAATTCATATTTTTCGGGTGGTAGTTTTAAGCTAAATTCAGTTAATTTTGTAAGTACTTTTGACAATTTACTATTGTGTTCCAACAGCACGTTGAAAAATTTGGTTAAGGAGTTTCGTTTTGGCAGTGAATCTGTGAAAGATGTTGAGTTTGCAGGTCGATCAGTGGACGTGCTAACTCATACTATTGAGTAAATTGAACAAGAAATTTTAAGTGATTGCCGGCTTAAGATTAAATAACTTCATTAAGTTCCATTTTTAAAATTTCTAAAATTTGAATTTGTGTTAATTTTAGATGTCTTGGAATATCGTATCAGCAAAATGCTCACAAAGTGGTACGAAATAACAAATGGTTTCAATTTTTCAAAGCCAGTTAAACACAACCTTACACATAAAATTTTGACTTTCGGCAATCCGATAACATCAAAACTTAGAAGATTATCTTCGGACAAGCTATTGGAAACTAAAAAGATTTGGATTTTCTCTTAAGCCAAGGGATGTGTAGACCTTCAAATAGTCCGTTTGTCTTCGCCTCTTCACCTAGTTAAAAATAAGAATGGTTAGTTGCGGCTATATACATGATTTTTCTCATCATCTTTAAAACTGACAAATATTTTCTAAATTAGATTTGACAAAGGCATACCAACAGATTCTAATTGAGCCCGAATATATTCCGAAAACGGCGATTTACACTCCGTTCACTCATATGATCTTTAGTCGGTATATACAGCTGAATCTTTTCAAAGATTTATCAACTTGCATTCTTCAAGATCTTTCATCTTGCTTCAATTATTTAGATGATATCTTGGTTGCTTTTAAATCTGAAAAGGAACATTTAAATCACTTGGGTATCATTTCAAAAAATTTCAAGAGCATGGTTTTGTGATTAATATTGACAAATTTATTTTCTTTAAGTCAACACTAAGTTTTCTAGGTCACTTCATAAGTCCAGATGGTATCAAACCATCTCCTGACAAGACTGGAAGTATTAATAATTTTCCACGCCGTGAGGCAGTTTAGGTACACAGACATTTTCTTGGAATGGTGAATTTTTATGGCCGTTTTATACCAAACGCTGTCCAACACTAGTTTCAGTCAAATAAATATTTAGTGGGCAGTAAAAAAAAGGGTAATAAGAAGATTGATTGCAATAATGACTCGGGGAAAGTTTTTGAAAATATCAAGGATCAGTTATCGAATGCAACCTTTTTGACTTTTCCAAGCCCTTCGGCAGAGTTAGCTAGAAGGCCTAAAATTTATCCGTCACGAGCCCATTATTTTTGCATTTAAAAAGAAATCAGATTAAGCTTCACTCAGACAAATGATTTCATTAGTCAGTTTTCTACAGACATATCAGACATCAGGTAAAGATAATGTGGTAGCTGACACGCTTTTGTAAATTAATGAAATCGTCTGTCCTCGATTTTCAGGCCATCGCTGAAGTACGAAAAAAGGATAAAGAGCTTGAGGAACTCAAAAACAATAAAGTCTTAAAACTTTCGAAGATCCCAGTTTTCAGCTCAAGTTCTGAAACATTTTGCGAAGCTCCCTCTAACTATATAATATCTTATATTTTAAAGAAATTCAGATTACCAGTTTTCGAAGCTGCTCATGATTTTGATCCTTCAAGCTTTAGACACACAAATAAAATGTTGACGTCAAAATTTGTTTGTCCATCAATCAACAAGGATTGCAACAATTGGTCTCGGGCTTGCTTAGCATGTCCGGAAAATAAAATTTTTCAACATGTTAAAAGTCCACCCAAGATTTTTAAACCAGTTTTTTCTCGGTTTAGCACAATTCATTTGGATATGATTGGACCACTTTCAGATTGTACAGATGCATTATTATAATAACGGATCAAGGTCGACAGTTCGAAGACATTATTATTTAAGGAACTGGCAACGATGTTAGGTTTTAAAAGACTACGCACTACGCCTTATCATCCCAAATTCAAAGGATTAATGGCTTAGAATTGCAATATACTGTAAAAATCACTTCCGTTTATTCTTCTAGGTCTTATAATAATGCTAAGAGAAGATTTTTCGTTATTGCGATACAGTCAGCGTACAGAAAATCAATTAGATTACCCGGAGATTTTTTGCATTAACATAAGTTAAAATTATCTCAATCTAATTACATTACTAAGTTAAAGTCTTTGTTTTCCCATACACGACCTCTCCCGGCCACAAATCATTCCAACCACAAATATTTTATATCCAAAAACATTAGCAATTGTTCAAATGTTTTTGTTAAAATCTCCTAAAAAGCTGTCGCTACAATGTCGTGCAAAGGTCTTTATCAAGTTATGTCTCGTGACCAACAATATTCTACAATCAAAATTAAAAATTAAAACGTTAAAGCTTCAATCAAAAGATTAAATCATCTCACAGAAAAGCCCGTTTCCGTTTCGTTTAACTATCAAATCAGAACTTTGTATTGATAAACTTAACGGTCATCTGGTGGGGGAGTGATGAGACATATTAATACGATTTCAATCAAATAATCGGATTATAGTAGGTTTACTTAGAAATAGTTTTCAAAGAGTTTTTGTTTTTAGTTTTGATGATGATCAGCTATTGATTTGAAAATAATAAAAATTTATAAAAATTAAAAATATGGTTATATAAACAATTCCCACACATTTTTGAAATTTTTATAAGTTAGATGAAAATAAATATTTATTAGCTGTTCGTTCTTATTCTAATTATACATATATAAAAATGTAATAAGAGTTGATTAAAAGAGAAAAATGCAAGGCACAGATATTTTAACCCTAAATAAAGGATATATCTTTAATACAGCCAGCACAATTTTGATTGTCTTCGAATATAAAATTTGCAGATATGGAATACGCATTCATTAGTAAAATCGATGACAATAACTTAAAATATTTCTAGGATGCCATAATCGAAATTTTGACTTCAAAAATATTCCACAACGTACTCAAGGAATACTAATATGTTACTCTGTTATTGCATATTCACTCTTTTAAAATGATTTCAAAGGTATAACATAAACTACATTCAACATGTAAGTCTTTTTGAATGAGAAGCAATAGAAGATGGAAAGATCCAGGTGAACAAGCATAACAATTTAACTTACTACAAGATTAATGAGCCAACGCTTTTTTAGTTTTTTTTTTATATCATCTGTCCAGAATGAACTATATTTGGTCCTCAATGGTTTTTTTAAGCAAGTAAGTACATATTGCCACAAGTCAATTCTAATGATACTTATTCTGCCAACTTTTTCAATATCTTACTCTATAATTTGCTATTATTTTGGAAGGGAAGTATATTTTCCAATTTCTTTGAGTTTAATATTAATTGTTAAATAAAAATATTTCAAGAATTCAAAACAAAATTTTTTAACTACTGAAATCATTCTTTACTTCAAAATTGATTAAGACTGATTAATAAAGAGAACCAAGGTATCTAAACACACACTCTTTGTGTTAAAATTAGCAACAAAAGTGCCTGAATGTGGATACAAAACGTAGGCTTGAAAATAAATTTGGTAATTTTTCTCAGTTTTTTTTTTTCAAAAACATAAAACTGGGTAGTAATCTTTTATGCAATCAAGAGATAGTAATTATTATAGTAGTATATTATTTGTAATTTTTTTTGTATTTTGAGGTTTTGTTGGCAAATAATTTTATTTCTTCTAGATACGATCAAATTCAAGGTAATCAGTGTTTATAGCGCTTCAAAAGAAATCGAAAAATTGCGTTATCCGTGGCCAAAGAAAAATTTCAGACGACGCTTTAGACAGAATTTTGTGTTTTATTTTCATTTAGTTTTTCTACTTCTTTTTCTTCTTTTAAGCCTTCTTTTCACATATCAAAGAAATAATGAATAACATCAGCCCCGCTTTAAGTATATTTGACGGCCAAACTAAAACTATACTTATGTATAGTTTTAGTTTTATAGTTTACTTTTATAAGTGCCGTTTAGCTTAGTGCGCAAGCTTAATTCATAATATTGTGCCAGGTGTGGTTAACGTTTTTGGTACAATATTTTTTTTTATTTATTTTTTTTTAGCTAGCCTTTAGGGTCATTTTCTTTTTACTTTTGTTTACAATATATCAGCTGACAGCTTAGATTTCAAGGAAGCAATTGAAATAAAGATTGTATGTTATAAATAGATTAAGTGCGTAGTCAGCATCTTAAAAACTTTTTCGCTAAGAGTTAAATAAAAGAAACTTTTAATATAATTTTCACTGTTGTTATTAATAGTGTCGAAGGATTAAATTTTATTGGTTAAACTTTAGTGAAAATCTTTTAATTAATGTTCGGGTTGTGCTTGTGAAAAGATCAAATTAACTGCAAATATTGCAGCTTTTTGTATGTAATTTTTGAAGTTCAAAACAAACGGGAAAAAGAGCGAAGAAATTTTTTCACCTGGTTCCTTAAAACTCTCTTTAAGGGGCTTTTCAAACTTATCCTATCTCGAATTAATACAAAAAGAGTAAAACAAAACAACATGTTCCGATTGTGTATATTTCTAAGCATATATTTATTTGCTTGTAATGGAAATCAATTGCGTAAGTTTTATATCAATTTTCTTAGTTTTTGTGGTTATTGACTTTTTTAATTAATAGTGATGACTTAAATTTCTATTTAGATTAGTTTTCATTTCATAGAATTTATTACTATTTAATTTAAAAAAAAAAAACGAAAAAATGTTAATATTTTGAATATCTATTGTAAAGATAAATATTTCAAAACTAAACTATTTAACTTGTAGCAAAATAATTAAAATCAAAATCACGGCCGTTAATAAAAAAAACCATATTGCAAGTGGTAATTTTATCCAATTTGCAATTAAATTGAAAATCATACCCACTCTTCATTTTTCTTGGCGTCGATTTTGGATAGTTATATATTTGAAGAGGTGTTTTTAGGAAACCAATTTATACTTAAATTGCTTATTTTTTGTGACTGTTACCACTTAACCGCAGGACAAATACGTTTGTGGTTCTTATAGAAGCCTTTAACGGATCATAAATTTTCGAGCCTTTAACGAACAAATGAATTTTTTCATTTTTATGGAATTGTGACAAAATGTATGACATCAATAAAAGCACGTTTGAAGTCACTTCCATATTGACCACAGCTTGAACCAGAAAATGTATGTAAATGACCAGCTAGTTAATCTGGAAACTTTAGCAAACGGATAGTTGCACAATATCAGGTTCGAAGCGAGTAAATTTACTCGACCCCACAGTTGGGTGTTTAAAATCCATCCAACACCCTTTTTCGCATTTTATAGTAAATTAATTTTATAATTATTCTTTTTTTTTGTTAAATTTAATGTGTTTAAATTTCAAAATAAACATTTTTTTTTTACGGGATACAGAGAAAATTATTAGAAGAAAAATAAGTTGAATGCTAAGAATTTTCCCTACTAGAATACCGACTGAAAGCTTGTCACCAACATCTCCAATCTTTATATCGATTTTCTCGTTACAGTGATGTAATTATGATATAGTGGTGCTCCGTGATCTGCAATTCTGTTCAACCAACTGAAACTTATTTACCATGCTTCGATCACTAACGTCTCTGGCAGTTTTCAGATCTCGAAAAGATGCTGGAAGAAAATGGATTCGACCTGAAAGAATAAGTCATCACTGAAACTGAGGACTATTTTACTGTCAAAAATAAATTGCTCTATCTAGCCATTATAGAATAAAAAAGTGTTGGAATGTTTTTATTCTTGAAAGAAATTAGGTTAATAAATAAACACAAATTTTGTGATCATAGCTTATTAACCGATTAACGTTAGTAAAAATAAAAAAATGTCTCTCTAAGAATTTGCGGAGAAAAAAACAAAATTAAAATTCTAGCTCTTCGAAAAAATGAAACTTTTGAAAATGATTATTCATTTTTTTGAGAATCTTCAAATTTAGTTGCACGTAAAATTATAAAAGAACTACATTCCCAGATATTTTCAAACCGTTTATGGTGACAAATTAAGCAATTTTCTTCAGTATCATTAGTCATTATTTTTTCGTTTTTTTAAAACAAAACTTGCATATTATTTTCTTTTTGTTTCTCTAAAATAAAGAAAACTGACAAAAACAAAAAAAAAATTTAACCTTTACGATCACAGAACTATTTCAAGAAAGAAACAAAAAAATATAAATTAATAATTTTAAATAAAAGCCACAATTCATCCTAACAAATGAAATTAAAGTTTAACACGAATAAAATGGATCACGCGCTGTGATCAAAATAAAATTGCAAAACAACACAAAATAATTTTATGTTATATTTTTCTAACTTTTTGGCCCCTTTAAATGTCCTTGAATTTTGTTTTGAGATAAATAGCCATAAGACATTTTCCCGGGGTTAGTTATGCAATTAGTCAATTTTCAAATGCGATAGTCTATTGTATTATATAATTACGTGGCCAAGTCAGGTATTTTGTGCATTAGATAGGCAATCAGCGGTAAAAAAAGGTGTCAGACTCACATTACAGAATGACGTCACACCTGACTATTTTTGTTGTTTATGATTTTTAACTAGCAAAGGTTTCAGACTTTAGCTCATCAACTTATTGTTTTAACTTCTTTTGTTTCTTTCAAATCTAAAGCACGTCGTTGTTTTGTATTTTAACTTTTTAGTTTTCTTTGTCGAAGGATTTTGCTTCTTTAGAGCTTATAAACGTAACAAAATTATTTTGCTGACTAATCCAAAGTTATTGCAGTATATAGAAATTTTGTTGACATAGCTTGCATTTAAATATAATATGCGAGGAATTTTTTTTTGTATTGAGTTTAAATGTGAAATTCATGGAAATTTATTAATGAGAAGTTTTTATATTTTGTACGTCTGTTTTTTTTTTATGAATCTAGCTTCATAGTGAATAAGTAATCGACTATGGGGTGAAAATTTTGTCTTTACATAACAAACGAAGGGGAAGTTTTCAGCTATCAAAGGCTCACTAATGACGTTGGACACATGTAAAGATTACAGCTTCATTAATTGGATACCACACAAATTTTCCGATTATACGAGAATTTTTACTGCTAGGACCGCGGTTATCTTATACTATCATGAAAACAGCAGTTAGTTAAAGAGTTTATATTTGCAGACTGACAAAGTAATTGATACCCTGTAACAGCTATATTTTAGCCTTTTCCCTTAGCTTAAGATAGGCTGCATGACTGCTCAAGAACTTTTGCCTGGGAAATTATTTTAGCTGTAATTTTTGACATTTAATTCTTTTAGAATATAGTTAAATTTATCTGACGAAGTACTCGTAATGATTTATTTGAATAAGTTTTTTTTTCTTTTTTTAACCCTCAATAAGTTAATTTTTTCATATTTCTTAAAAACTTATGTATGTCTAAGTTTGACCACTTCCACTTGCACTTAAAGCCCTTCCTCATATAAAACTCTTTTAGTTGTAGGTCCATTTTAAAAAAGCCTTAAAACAAATTAGGTCTTAAAAATGTTATATTTCCAAATAATACAAAAATTTAATATTTTTTTACAGCTGATTATATTACACCATGCAGTAGAAAAGATCCATACTTAAATATATGTATAAAAAATATATTTAATGGCTTAGCGTGCCATTTTAATGACGGTATACCAGAATTAAATATTCCACCCTTGGAGCCAATGCTGATTGATGCCCTAGAAATGCAAAACGATGCAGGATCCGTCAGAGTGAAAGCAAGATTTTTCAATATAAATGCTAAAGGTGCTAGTAACATGGTAGTACGAGAAATACGTAGTAATATCTCGGTAAATTTAGATATTTTATTTTTTTATCTTTTATATATATGAAATCTTAACTTTAATTGATAAATCAAATAATTAGCAACTACTAAGATTGAATATGTCAGTTCGAATTCCTCGTTTAGAAGCGACTGGTGAATATGATGTGAGTGGAAAAGTTTTGTTACTTCCTGTAGCATCGAAAGGAAAATTTTGGGCTGAATTTGGTAAAAAATATAACAAGTTTTTAAATTTTTAATTTCTGGGTTTTTAATAACAGTCAAATTTTATTCTACTAATTTAAAAGGTGATATTCATGCGATCGCTAAAGCTGTTGGTGAAGAATATATTCAAGATGGCAAAACTTTTGTTGAAATAAAAAAGCTAATAATTGATTTTAATTTAAAAAATGCAAAGTTTAAAATTGATGATAGTCATAGAAATGTAATTGGTAAGAAAATTGAAAATTTCAATCACAACAAAAGAAAGAAATGACTTTAAATTTTCGATATAAAAAAGAGAAATAAAGAATTTGTTTATATTTTATTTTTAGATAATGCTATAAATGCTTTGATGAATAAACATGCTCTGGAAATAATTCAAGAGATGAGACCAGTTGCTTCAAAAAGTATAGCAAAATTTTTTAGGGATATACTTAACAATGCTTTTAGTACTGTCGAATTAAACCAAATATTAAAAGATTAAGTGATACAAAAATTAAATATTTTTAAAACAGTGAAACTGTATAAACAAAAATTAATTTAAGGGTATTGCAGAGCTTACTTATAATTTGCACAGATTATGTTTTAAGATGATTTTAAATTACAATTTAATTATGCAGCTTATTTACTCAGTTTTTGTATAACTAAGAATTTTTTATACTTTAGTCAAGGAAATACAACTATTATTTTAAATAATACGAAGAAAAGTTCTTATATATCCGAGAGATAAATTCTTCTAATTGAAAAAATTAAGTAACATTGATAATATCCAGTGTTTAATTTTTTGTTTAAGTGGCATACCTGATTTTGTTTAGCTAGTGAGAATTCAATTGTTCAATTGCACAAGTAAATAAATCGCATTATTATACTAAGCAGTAATCATTCACATGATTTCAGCGTGACTGTGGTTTTTTTTGATATTTTTGATATTTAGGATAGGAGGAATAAACTATTGTTCTTATATCAAATTTTTTTTCTACGTTATCATCTTCGCTATTAGATGATGGTTTGCTGTGCCGCGGAGGTCATATTTTATTTTTATTCTTATTATTCTTGTTATTTTGAAATAACAATTCAACGCTAAGCGTAGTAGTTGGTCTTTAATTTTTAAATTAAAATGCTAAGCAAACTTTGAAAAGTTTTTTAGTTGACATTTTATTTTTTTAAAAGTTAGTGAATATCTTTCAATTGTAGCTATAAAATATGCAAATGCCAATCATAAACGGTTAGTTTTTGCTTTTAGCAAAAAACTAGGTAAAGTTTCTTCAAGACAACTACGACATTTAGACTTTATAAGTCCATTTTCAACAGGCATTAGATGTTCTTCAACAATAGATTTTGAAGCAATATGTAAAGTTCAGTTATTTTGATTCTTTTTAAACCAAGCATGTTCGCAAATTCAGCAAATAAATTGGACTGTCATCCCTGGTCAGTAATTGACACGCCGAAATGTGATATCCATAATGCTTCAGTAGAAGTCTCTGCAGAAATGTCCCTTGAAGTTATGGCTTCTGGCCAAAACGTAAATTTTATTTAAATTTGATTATTTTATCTTTATTTTTGATTATTTCTGTTATTTTTAAATATCCTCATAGCCGCATACTCTAATATATAAAGAATCTTTGGGCTAAATTTCATTTGAATTGATTAGATAAAACTATAATTATATGATTTTCAAAAAATCCTCATGGGAAAAATTTTTTAGGGGATTGAGCTATGAAAATATGCAAAAAAAAGAAAAAGTCGATTTTTTCGAGTTTCTAAACTAAAATACCCCCTAAAAAAATCAAAAAGAGAAAAAATTTTTGGTAAACTTTGCGATTTATAGTATAAAAAACAAAATCCTACTTCGAAAAAAAAAGTTCATTTACTGTTGGTGAAATCCGCAGGAAAAACCTCCAGGAACTCCACTAATATAACTTTTAAGGAATCTTCTGCAATTAGTGAAAAAGGAAACTTGTCTTGCAATGACAAAGTTGGTAGAGCGTCGGCATAGAATCTTCATACCTTTAAATAGAATCTCGTCAAAGTATTAAATTTTTTTTTTTTTTATTTTTAAATTATTTTAAATAGAGTCTTAGCAGTTTTTTATTTTTTGTATTTTGTTTGTTTGCTTATTGGCGACAGAGTTAACAACTAGACAGCTTCAATGTCCCGCCAAATAATTAACAAAACTTTGCTAGTTTTGTAAAAGAATTTTTAAATTTGAAAAAGCAAAAAAAGTAGCAAATTTCATTGGATACTGAATTATAAAATATTTACAAGAATACCAACATTTTAAGTTTTTGCCATTATCGTTAATATTTTATTATATTCCTACTATTAGCTTGCAAAAAGTATGTAAAAATCTTAAATTGTTAATAAAATCTTTTCTATTCATCCAATCAAGTTCAAATAAATTGTGTTGTGTTGGGAGTGCATGACAATTGATGTTAATGCAGTTAGTTCAAATATTATTCTTACCGTTAGCTCATAATGTCCAATATCTTTTTGGAACTTTCCATCGTTAATTTAACCCTTTTCTATTTATCGAATCAAGTTCAAATAAATTTTGTTATGTTGGGAGTGCATGACAATTGATGTTAATACAGTTAGTTTAAATATTATTCTCACCGTTAGCTCATAATGTCCAATATCTTTTTGGAACTTTCCATCGTTAATTTAACCCTTTTCTATTTATCCAATCAAGTTCAAATAAATTTTGTTATGTTGGGAGTGCATGACAATTGATGTTAATACAGTTAGTTCAAATATTATTCTTACCGTTAGCTCATAATGTCCAATATCTTTTTGGAACTTTCCATCGTTACTTTAACCCTTTTCTATTTATCCAATCAAGTTCAAATAAATTTTGTTATGTTGGGAGTGTATGACAATTGATGTTAATACAGTTAGTTCAAATATTATTCTTACCGTTAGTTCATAATGTCCAATATCTTTTACAAATTTTCAGTCGTTAATAAAACCCTTTTCTAATCATCCAATCGAGTTCAAATAAATTTTGTTGTGTTGGGAGTGCATGACAAGTGATTTTAATACAGTTAGTTCAAATATTAATTCATTAATTATATTCAATAAACTAATTTTAATTTTATATTATAGAACAACTTCAGAAAACTGAATTCAATAAATTACGAATTCTGAATTCAGAAAAAAGAAAAAATAATCTCAAGTAGGAATATACTTTAAAAAATTGCTTTTCTGCTTTCTTAACTGCTGAAAATCTGTGAAGCATGGGCCTTACAAGGCACTGAAGGAAGCCCGGTGGAATATTGTCTCCCTGGCTGCTATATAAATTGCCATAATTCATTTAGGTTCTTCTCTCCTTTTTTTCATATATTTTAATTTATTCCGAAAATTCTCCATTGGATTAAAATCTAAATTTCGATTAGATTACTCAGGATCTTCAACTTTTTCTACATCAAGCGTCCTCAGCGTATGACTCTATGACATTGCTAGAAATATATAAAAAAACACACTGTTTCATCGTGGTATCAATTTCATAAAAAACTTTCTTAATGCCAGTACATAGACCTCTAAGCCATGATACTACCATTATTTTTTAATGTGTACAAAGGGCTTTGTTTCTAAATTGGGAGCCATACTTGTCTTATGTCATTACCTTGCACTCTATTAAACTTAGATTCGTGTTTCTATAAGGTTCTTCTGTTAATTTTTAATGCACTTATTTTGACATTTTCATTAATTATTCTAATACGGTGTATTGCCAAGGCAGAATCTTTCTTCTTTTTGTACGGAAGGCTAATACAGTGTATAAACATCAATAGAGACATACTATAAAAGGAAGAATATCTTTAATTGATACATTTTATATTTTATAAAACACAATAAAACAGCACAAACTTTAAGACGGCATTCTAGTCTAGAAATTTGAAAAAACCGATTTTTTTATCATATTTTCCAAGCATAAGCCTTTAAAAAATGCTCCTAAAAGGATTTTTCAAAATTCAAATTATTTTTGAAAATATGACTGTTTTAGTAATGTATGGCTTATACTGCACGTAACTTTACTTAAAACTTTTAAAGCGTTTTTCTGGAAACTAGTTTTTTCGAAACGGTCACCATGATTTCTCAAGTTCCGTGAACCGATTCACTTGAAAATTCGTGTGAGTCTATTTTATACATTTCTCCATCGCAGGAACTAGGATTATAAAAAATTTTCAATTTTCACTATTTTAAAAAAATTCAGAAACGTAAAAAAAGTGGTAAAAAACACGTCTCTTGACTTCAAACAGCCACAACTTCGCTAAAAAATAAAATTTTCTTTTTCAGTTATCCTTGTTTTTGCCATAGCGCTTGGCTCTAGTTTTGCCTCTAGATTAATTACCGTGGCGACCATCGAGCACCATTTTTTTGAAACCCCCCACTTCAGCCTGTGACTTTTTGGATTTTTGATTTTTTCACTAGTTTTTCTTTTTCGAGTATTCTTTAGGAATCAGTAAATATTATACAAAACGGATACTAAAAATATTGTTTGTTTTTTGTTTAATTACTTCTCAAAAAGTACCTAAAATTCATGTCTCTAGACTAGAATACCCCCTTAAACGCATGAGTACGTATTTTAGGTAAGATTAACCGCAAGATAGGTGCCTATCCTCATAATGCATTTTTTTAAAAACCAGAAATTTAGGCTAAGCTTGAACAGTGTAAGAGTTCCCTCTATACTAGTGTGAAAATGAACAGTAGTTAGCCTAGTTTTAGTGTGCTTAAAATAGGCAAAAAACATTTTTCTTATAATTTCATAATGTTCTTGCTTTCAAGACAAAATTTTGTTAAATTTATTTAAATTGTATTTATAAAAGTCTTGTGAAACTTAAATTATTTATTTCAATAAAATAAAGAAATTATCCAAACCGAACTTCAAATTTCTTACTAAAAATATAAAATAAAAATAATACAAAACTTTTTAAAAATATACGAGTACTTTTGATTAATTGATTATTTAATAGATTTAATAAACTAAAGAAGAAAAATATTATCTTGCAAATATCTTGTCACAAAACTAGGTAAGTAAAAATCTATAAAAAGACATACGTTTTTTATATATTTTTGGCTCCACTTTATCTTGAATTTAGGTCTTTTAATTTTAAAAGTAAACCACCAAACAGCCAGTATAGTTTGTTAAGAGAATGGAGCTGTTTTCTTCATTTTAATTATTTTTATCTTAGTAAGTAAGTAAGTACAGAAAGGGGACAAATTGCACCGCGACCACTCTTGATCTGTTGTGCTCCCCGCCAGACATGTTATTGTGGAAACCTAATACCCAGGTCCCTTGTCAGAGCTACGATCTCTCTCAGACCTATTTCCAACCCTCCTGTGCAGGTTACTTGTCAAGTGAGAAGATGCTTTACTCTCTTTACTCTTACTTCTATCCAAACAATATGAACAACCTGTTTATTTCATAATACTTCAAAATTCTGAAAATCTTCATAAGGCCCTCTCACCTCTAAAATGCTCAGAGCTTGCTGAGAAGCCTATAATGATAGCGAATATTGCTTCTCCTTATTTTATTTATTTATACCAAACTCAAATAGTTTTCTTTTTTAAAGTTTAACAAAACTTCATTAAACAAATTTTAATAAAATTTGTCAGCAATTTGTTAAATAATTTTGTTACTCAGTACAAAAATTTAGAATGCTCTGGCCATGAACTGACTGAAGAGATTGCAATTTTATAGCTTATTTTGATTTTGTAAGCATAAAAAATTTGCTCTTTGACATTTCGTCTGGCTATAATTGAAGTGTAACGGAATTGAATAATTTTTTTCTTTCGGATTTGGTTCTATCGAGCTTTGAGCATAATTTTCTTTATAGCTCTACTAGTATTAAACTTTTGACTTAATAGAGTATAAAAAGTGAGGGTCATGACTTTGTTCAATTTTTAGTCTGCATTATTTAGAGACCTGTAGTCTCTTATCTTTGTTTTTGCAACAATGTAAACATCTAATTTTTGAATGATTTATATAAATCACATTTCAGGCATATAATACTATATTATTTGTTTAAAATTTTCGCCAAAATACAAAAAATATTCAACAAGAAAATATTAAATATAATATGACAAAAAAGTTGCTACCAAGTTTTTAAAATAAAACATAACGAAAGTTAATAATTTGCTAATTTAAAAACAATTGGTAATAAAAATAATATAAAAAAAATTTTAAAAATAGATTTTTATTTTCAGTAATTTCATATAAATATGAGCAAATATTTTCGCAAAAATTTATTACCCACATTGCCTTGTCACCTGAGGCTCAGCAGGTTAGTTCTTATTTTGAAATTTTTAGGGCACGTTCACTTGAAGCTGAACTAGTAAAAATGTTTTCGAATTACCAATGACAAAATCTAAATTACCAGAAAGGATACCTAGTAGTGGATTGTCAACATCGAATTCTGAATTAAAACAATGGTTAAGAGTAGTCGATTCGCAATATATGCCCTATATATTTGGTTGTTCTTATAGCATCCAATTCTGTTGTTAAGCTTGTTAATGTGTCCATAACTTGTTCTTCAGATGCTAAATTTTCATCAAAATCAATGTTTCCACTGAAACTGGAAAATAATCTGAACAAAATAGATTTGCAAATGCTATTAATAGTCACATCATTTATGTCAGTTGGTAGTATACCATTTTATTAAGATTTTCTAAAGATCTAGAATGGATCCATCTTATCTTTTTGAAAGTTTAAAAATTAATTATCCAAATACTGATGGTAGTAAATCAGGTAAGGTTTTTTTTCGTGTGAATAAGCGTAGTGCAAGTACATATATTTACTGCTAGAGTTGTTTTCTGGTATACAATTCACATAAGGAAAATTTACAAGAGTAATTTTTAAAAAATTCAATAATTATATTTATAGATTTTTTTACACATTTATTACACCTTCATATAAATATGGAAGAAATGTCACATTCGATTTATCATACAAGTTTGATAGCCATATCTATATGTTAAAATCTGTATGACTCCATATATATGAGACTGGTTATCATTTAATTTTCTATCATATATATGGCACAGTGTAATAGGAAAATATTGCTGTCATCATATACATATGTTAGTTTTGAGTCATATTATCATACAAAATTTCTAGAATTTTATATGGAACCATATATCATATATTTAAATGGAATTATTTTAAAATAATTATTTTTAATAGGAATTTAATTTATTTTTCAGAAGAAAAAGGCATTTAAGGCATTTATGGTAAGATTAAGTTTTCAAGGAAAAAAATTTTCTATTTTAAATTATTACCTTAAAAAAATTAATATAATCTTTTCAGGATATTCTATATAATTCTATATAAAAATAAATTAATTCTAAATAAAACCTTTAAATGTTGATCTTTTAATGATACAAAAATTGCATCACATGATTCCTGGACAATTTTGGAGATGCATGGTTGAGATATTCTAAATAAATATGACAGAGATTGGAAACTATCACCAGTTGCTAAATATCTTAAAGTAACCATTAATCTTTCCCGTGGTGAAATAGCTTCCCGAAAATAGGTTTCCTTTTTTTGAATGAAAAGCCTCACAAAATCAAGAATTATATCAAAATTGTTCCTCGACATTCTTAAAAAATTTGTATATAGCTCTGGTAATTGAAGATGAAGCTCTTTCAACAAATTATCCGAGCATCCTTTTTCTTTTCTCTTCTTCAGCCAGTCGTGAACCCAAACCGATCTTTTTTTTCTTCTACAAATAGGTTTCTTTTATTCAAATAAAACCGCGACATACAAAGGATCAATATTATTTTTTCCATTTATAAATTATCAAAAAAATAAAATATCAAAAAACTGCACTACAAAACATATATGATCAGTTTTGACATTTCACCTTATCATATTGTCACTTTCAAATAGGTGTGATAGGCAAATTTTACACTCTCATATATATGATAAAAACTTATATGAGAAGGGTTTTTCCCCTATAAATATGTTTCATATACATGGTATAGTGAATAGGTGGGGAACCTACGGCCCTTTGCCACCTAGTACAAAATGGTAGAGTTCCCATATTGTTTGCAGTGGAAGTGAACCATCCAACACGTGAAGAAGATGAAGTCTCCGATATGTAAAATATAAACGAAAAATAGATTTCTTTCAGTTGTACTACATCGACAAAAATACTTTATTGACGTGACTAAAACTCTTTCACTAATACCAGCTTTTCATATTAACATGCAAATACTTAAATGGTTGTGTTATTTTCTAATATCATACACAAGCAAACTTTCTCGGGATAAACTTTTGTCAGTATAAGATTGTCATGCTACTAGTAGAAGCTTTTGTTACTCTCCATGTCATTCTCTGACTCGCATCTCTCAACGCTTCCCTGTTGCGTTCTTCAGCAAACTGTAGTTTGTGCGTGCTTATAACAGTTACACGGCTTATAACAGTGGTTGAAGATATTATTTGATATTCGTTTTTTTATCCATCATGTCAAATAATAAGAGAAGAAAATTAGGTGTTGGAAACAGAACATTTAATGTACAATGGGAGCTAGATTTTTTCTTTACTGCTGAGAAAGATAAAATAATGTGTTTGCTGAGCAATACAGTTTTAAATACATTAAAAAAAGCGAATGCAAATAAACACTATTTGACTCATAAAGAACATAAATATTTCGCTTTAGAAGGTGAATCACGAAAAGCTGCACTTAAAAAGTTGAAAAATGAGAAGCATCATTAGCGGGCATCTTTTAGTGTCTTTGTAAATCAAAATTCCGCTGCAGTTGCTTTACGTATAAAATAGCACATATACTTGGAAAAAGGGGCAAACCATTTAGTGACATTGAAATAATTAAAGAATGTATTGTTGAAGCAGTGAGTATGTTAGATCCAAGAAATATCAACAAATACAAACAATTACCTCTTTCCAGAAGAACTGTAACAGATCGACAGCACGAATTAGCGCAAAATGTAACAGAGCAACTTCATACAATTATACAAAATGAAGATATTTATTTTCCAATTGCTTTAGATGAAAGCACTGATAAAACAGATTCGGCACAAGTTTTATATTTTATTCGTGCTATAACTAAAGATTTTCAATGTTACGAAGAACTACTTGCGTTGGGTACACTAACTGGAAGAACTCGCGGAGCCGATATTTCCGAAAACTTCAAAGAAGTATGTAATAAATCACAATTGAATGTCAGTAATTTAGTCAGTGTCTGCACCGATGGCGCACCTTCCATGAGAGGCAAAAAAGGATATCATTTCACTGCATTTTGCATCAGCAAAATCTTTGTGCAAAATCTACCATTTTGCAAGACACTCTGGATAGAACCATTGCCACTGTCAACTATATTCGCGTAAATGCAATGCGTCATCGTGAATTTCGGCAGATGCTCTCTTTAGATGAGGAAACGTATAGTGTTGACCTACCATACTACTGCAAGGTTCGCTGCCTATCAACAGGTCAGGTTTTGATAAAAGTTTTGTCTTTACGACGACAAATTTTAAACTTTTATCAAGAACAAGGAAAAGAATGTGATCTATCAGATGAAGTATTTCTCAGAAACCTTGCATTTTTGTCTGATATGATGACAAAACAAAACAATTTAAATATTTGCCTGCAAGGTGAAACGAGGTATATTTATGAAATGTGGCAAAAGATCCAAGCGTTTAGAAAAAAATTATCATTTTTCAAAACATTGCTTTGTCGATCGGAAATATCTGCACAACACTTCCCGGAGCTAGCTAAAATGTTAAATGAGCAGAACTGTGAAAATAAAATATTCGATGAATATGTAGGTGTCTTGGATTGTTTAATAGAGGAGTATACTAAAAGATTTTCTGATTTTGACGAGCACACTCCTGCTATGAAACTGGCATTTGTACCACATTCAATAGATATATCCGAGGCTCCTGCAGAGCTACAAATGGAGTTAATTGATTTATGGGAAGATAGTTTCATCAAATCCCTTTTTAACGCTAAAAAGGATCCCATAGAAATCTGGAAAAATGCTGTTGAATATCCATGCCTTCGAGAACATGCTCGCCGTTTACTTTCCTGCTTCGGAAGTACCTACTGTTGCGAGACAACATTTTCTCTCATGTCAAAAATAAAAACAAATTTAAGAACCCAAATTACAGATGCACATTTAGAGGATCAATTAAAGCTGTGTGTTACGAAGCTTGATCCAAATATACAATTACTGTCAAACAAAAAACAAAGCCAAATAAGTCACTAACTTAGTGAATAAAAAAATATTTTTAATTGTATTTTTTATAATATTTTTATATTATTTTATATGTATATTATATTTAAAATTTTGTAGTATTATACTTTATTTTTTCTATATAATGCAATAAATTGTTAAATCTATAGAAAAACTATAATAATTTCACAAAAGTCACTTTCTTAGGTCAATCAGCTTATGCGGCCTCTCTTATTGCTGCCTAATTTAAATGTGGCCTTTAATGGTAAAAGTGTTCCCCACTATACTATAGTGTAATAGCTCTTCTGAAAAATTTTTTTCAGAATGATATATGTATCATATTTCAAATGTCACTACCTCTCATATTTATATGAAAGTGTAATAGCACCTTTACAAATAAAAATTTTTAATTTGGTATTGCCTGGAGTTAAGCATCTCGTTGATAGGAATAGTTTTCAGTATAGTTGAGATTTTTGTGATCAGTTCTTAATGCAAGGAGAAAATGGCAAAAAATTATCTATTTAATATCTATTTTAAATAAAATAATTTTAAATAAAGGTTTTTATTTAAAAATTACTGACTGAAATCACTAGAAGAAAAAGTTTTTTATTTGTCATATATGACTATAGTATTTCAAAGAATTAAAAATGACAATATTTTAATAGGAGTAATTATAAATCCATGAATGGAAAAATTCATATAAAATATATTTTTCAACCAGATTCAATAAATTCAAATTTCAGTACCATATCTCAAAGCAGTTAAAAATTTATTTGCAAGACTTTACTACTATCGTGAATAGAACTGGGAAAGTGATAAATTTTTGGCATAATCAGATCACACTCTAATACTATATAAGCAAATTATGTTACTATAATTTGAAGCAGATATCAATAAGTACTTCAAAAATTAATCAAAAGTTCTTAGATAACAAAAATTAAAGTGAATGAAGATCCAAAGAAATTGAAAACATGTCAGAGAAAATTTTCAAATATATCCTTTAGATTTTCAAATCATTTTAGCTTAGCCTGGACTTCAGCAAATAGCAACAAACAGTATGAAACAGAAAACTGACGTTTTCAACTTTCAACTATGAAGTAAACTTACAATGAAGGATTTCATTGCTTATTGGGCTAAAAATATACCTAAGTTCACACCATGAATTAGCATTGAAGTTATAGAGAAAGGTCCCTGGGCCGCCAGACCTCTCCTATTTTGGAAGTAAGTATAAAAAGAAAATATATTTAATGGGTTTTTTCAGTTATAACAAATAATGCTTAAAATTATTTTCCTATGAATAGAATTATCAGCATTACTATATTAATTATTTTGACTATAAAATTAAAAATCAGCATTATAAATAATTTAATTATCTCGCTTAAGCTTATACTTACACCGGAGTTTTGTAGGTCTTGGTCGTCAGATTGTTCAGGTTGTTCAGAACTGTTGTTTATAATATATTTAAATTTGTTACTTTAAAAATGAAGAAATTAGCGCTATTTTGTTCATACTTTAAGGGGTCTGGCTGAGACATTTTTCCTGTCTTTTCCCACTTTAAGGTGTCTGGCTGAAGTTTTGGCCGATGGGAAGTGTCTGGCAATATGAAATAATGATTATTAATAATATTCCCTAAAACATATCCAAAAATCAGCTCTGAGAAAATGAGAAAATTTCCCCCATGTTTTTACGCACTTCCCCCCCTAATATGGTAATTGGATAATGTTGACAAGCTTTAAAGAAAAGTAACAAATTTTTCTCTGAAATATTCGCAGAAATGTAAGTAACGTTATGGACTATAAAATATAATCAGCATTAAAGGTAAAATCAAATTTTTCACTTCAATCAACTAAATAACGGCTTTCATTTGGTATTTTTTGCTTAATATTCTGAAAAATACTTTCAAATTAAAAGTGAGGAATTTTAAATCAAAATCAATTTCAGGGGTTGAAAGTTGTTCTTAAACATAAGTATTCTTGATCTCCCCATCATTCTTTTTCTTTAAATACGAAAAGAGCTAGCTAGACCAGACGTTTCTGAAAACGATATATCCGATTTCAATGTAGTTCGATTGCTTAAGCCAACAAATTTTTAAAAGAAATTCCACGCTATATGGTAAATAATGAAAATAAATTAACACAAGATACATTCAAGTAAATTATTACTTTATTTACAAGTCAATAAAGTCATCAATTAAATATATTTTCGTATCTCAATAAGGCAATAATATGCTGGCTCCAAACTCATTACAGCTAGCTTATCAATTCAAGATTTTAGCCTTTTCATTTTTGTTTGCCTTTATTATTTAAATTTTTTTCAAGTGTCTAACGTGACCATTATTAAGAAACAATAATAAATAGAGAATTGCATTTTAATTTGATATTTCTGTGATAGTTACATCTATATAAACTATATTCAATTTGACAAAATATTATTTTTTTTAAAAATTTTTAATTCACGTCTTTTTCTTAATTATCGATTTTAGACTTTGGAGTAATTAATTGAATCTGTGTCACATCGTAATTCTATAAAGACTACAATAAATATAAAAAATGTTGTTTTTCTTTTTTTTGTATTAAATAGTTTTGATAAGGGCGTTTACACACATAATCACGAGTGCACTTCACTTAAATTATTTGCTAACTTGCACTTGATACTATTAAGCTAATTTAAAAGTTTCAAAGTGTGACAAGAATAGATTTCAGAGGTCAGCTAATAGAATATAATTATTTAAATATAGTCTGGGTGAAGTTTGTAAGCATTTATCTCGAAACAAAATAACAATGGGGTAACTAAATAAATTATGACTTCTGTTCATTATAGAAATTAAGTATCCATCGTCAATAAAAAACATCCACTTTTTAATGGCTTCCATATTTAAGAAATGAAAATATGACACCGAAGTTAAGCGGTTTTTACTAAAGCCGTTTTAATTTTTTTTAGTCAACACTGTCAAGTAAAAGTGAAAACATGGAAAATGGCACACAAAATAACAACTTACCTGATTGGCTGGTTACTCAAGTTTAATAAAGGAGGTAAAGAGGTATGATCCAAATGTTTAAAATTTAAGATATTAAGATGTGTTATCTAAAGCTTAAATGGATCGAAAGAGATCGATATCGATTATTAGCTTTAAATACCGATCACACGAAGCAAAAACGAATTTTTGTTATTTTTGCTTGGCACTTAGCCATGTAGTTTTCTGAAAAGGATATTTGCACCTAACCTAATAATTAGTTGTGGAGAAATAATGCGTCAAAAGTCGTTGGAGTAGTGCTAATTTTTGGCAATAAAGGCAAATTTATCAACAACAAAAATTTGTAAATTCTGTATTAGGATAGAGAATACTTTTACAAATGCTTGCTTTATCCAACTTGATGATTGAATGCTTAAGGCAGTCAAAGAAGCATATCACTTCTAGAAAACATGTACAAATCATTAATAAAAAACTTCATTGCTTATTACAATACCCTTCTTCATATACTGGAGGTGTTATTTATTTTTTATATATTTCCTTAGAAAACATCATCACTAAAAAATATGTTTCAAAATAAAATTAAGTACACAAAAATCTCAAAATGTAAATTAATTTATTTTTCATTCAATGCACCATCAACTTTCAAGCTTTACCTACTTTTTAAATATTCATCTAAAAATAAAACAAACAAATTAATTTCAATGGAATTTCATGGAAAATCTAATAGAAAAAACAGGTAAATAAAATGTCTAGAAATATCTGGTAGCAACGAAGTTTAAGTCTTATTCTATAGCAAACTGCTTCGAATTAACTACTAAAAACAATAATAAAATAATAATAAGCAATTATAAAAATGGAAATTAGCAAAAGAAAAAAAATTAACATAAAAGCACTAGTATTAACAAAAAAACAAAAATTAACACCAAAACTAACAACCAACAATAACCAAAAGAACACAAAAATTATAGACCAGGCGCCAGACGTGTGAAAATGAGAAAAAAAAATAATAATTCGTTACAGCAAACTAATGATGCAATATGGTAAAGGGTGTTATTAGCAAGAAAAAAAACATAAATCGAACAAGTGGAATCCTGCCGTTGCGGAGAGGGGTGCGTTTTAAGGGGGGGAAAACGGTTTTTTGTTATTTCTGACTAAACTACGCGTCCAATCAAAAAAGTTTTAAAGTAAAAGTTGTAGATAATAAAAAGATCTACAACTTGTTTATAGAACATTTTTTTATTTACCCTATGCTTTGATGAGTAAAAAACTAAAAACGCTTTTTTTCGCTTTTTAACCGTTTTTTTCAGAAAAATGATTGGATTTGGATGAAAATTAGTAATAACGTATCTTTTAGTATTCTAAGTAATCTGTATTTTTTTTAAAAAAATTAATGCAGGATTGTTGCTAAAAATGACTAAAATATAAAAAAAAAAGGGGTTTTTCAACTGAAATTCCTAATAAAATAAAATATCCGATAGAAGAAAATTAGAGAAATGAAAAATTTGGCAAAAGTATTGGTAAAAGTTTCGAAAAAGAAACTACTACTATTCATCAGAAAAAATGTCGATTTAGTTGTGTGAATATGACCTTCTTGAAGCCATACTTTCTAGTATTTCAACCACAAATTCGAAGTTTTATTTACACAAGTTATAAAAATTACATACTAGATAAACTTTTAATTTATTTCTCAATTTCCATAAGCTAACTTCATTGAACTAGTTGGCAGAATTTTGTGAGCGTCCGTAGCAGACTTGAAAAATGACACAATCACGTCCCCACTTAATAATCTATAACTATTTTACTTTTCTTTAAATATTGAAGATTTTAACACCAAAATATTTGTAGCAAATTTTTCCTTTATTTAAAGTCTTAAAAGTTTCACTTAAAAACTTTTTTCAACCAAAAAGAAGCAAATGAAAATAGGCCATTTTAAAAAAAGGTGAAAAAAATCACTTTTTTTTAAGTTGGATTTCCTGTAACTTTGTCAAATATATATTGATTTACACGTTTTATATGTCAATTAAAAGAAAAAAATAATAACTTTTATTAACCGGTGAACTTTAGGCAATCAAAAATTTATTTTCTGGGATACAGACCAATAAAAGAAAATACACCCAAAAAACACATTTTTTGGGAATATCTCACAAATGCTTCTTTGAATAAAAAAAATGATTGTGATTTTCGGATTCAGCGAGCTAAAATTACCCTAAAAAACATCTTTTTGTCGAGCTTAACGAAAAAATTTAAAAATTTGTAAGTGTTATCAATGCAGCCAATTATACCTACTACAGGGGATGACATAGAAAACCAAAGCCTACTTATTGCGCAGCGTGGTTGAACGATGTAATTAATCAATAAATAAATTACTAATTATTTTTAGAATATATTTATATTACAAAATTATAATAATTTTAATTATTATTAAAAATTTTTAGAAAATAATCAGAAAATGTGTAATGGAAAAGGTCATATTTTCAGTTTTTTCACTTTTTTTGGGGCTTGTTTCATTAAAGGTTTTATTTTTCTTTTATTTTTTAAAAGGCAAAGTATGAAGTAAAAAAATGAAGCTAGATTGAGTTCTATCGGATATTTTATTTTATTAGGAATTTCAGTTGAAAAACCCCTTTTTTTATATTTTAGTCATTTTTAGCAACAATCCTGCATTAATTTTTTTAAAAAAAAATACAGATTACTTAGAATACTAAAAGATACGTTATTACTAATTTTCATCCAAATCCAATCATTTTTCTGAAAAAAACGGTTAAAAAGCGAAAAAAAGCGTTTTTAGTTTTTTACTCATCAAAGCATAGGGTAAATAAAAAAATGTTCTATAAACAAGTTGTAGATCTTTTTATTATCTACAACTTTTACTTTGAAACTTTTTTGATTGGACGCGTAGTTTAGTCAGAAATAACAAAAAACCGTTTTCCCCCCCTTAAAACGCACCCCTCTCCGCAACGGCAGGATTCCACTTGTTCGATTTATGTTTTTTTTCTTGCTAATAACACCCTTTACCATATTGCATCATTAGTTTGCTGTAACGAATTATTATTTTTTTTCAAACCCTCTGGCGCCTGGTCTATTAACAATAATAAGAAACTATTACATTTTGCCATTACAATTTTATGTTAGATTTTGGTGATTGGGTCTTCTTTTGTTGGAATTCCTTAGATGCCATTAAATATTTTGGTCTAGCCCTCGCGTATTTCTAGGTAAGGAACTTCGTTTTAATAATCAGGTAAAATTTCTCTTCTAAATAATTGAAAATAAATTTCGAATCTCATCGTTTGTATATTTCGAATTTTGATAAAGTTATTTTCTTCTCATCTGAAACCTTTTCAGTATAGCTTCCTTTTCGAAATTCAATGACAGTTTTATGGTAAAAAATTAAATTAATATTGCTGCTTTCTATCATTTCACTTTTTCCCAGTTCAATTTGTATATGATAATGAACTTTGACTATTTGCTGTAAGAGAGGCGTTTACACAAGAAAGAGAAAACAACAACAGAAAAACGATAGCTATATGTATATCGGTTTAATAAATTTTAGGACTTTTGCGCAAATAATTAATTATCTGACAAAAATTAAAATATTTTTTTTTTTTTTTTGAATTTATTGAAAGCCGATACATAATTTTTTGTTTTTTCCTGCTATGAAAAAGATTATTACACTTTTGTGGTAATTGGTGAATTTCTAATCTGATTGGATGCTTATTTTTAGTGTATATATTTTCTTATCACTTTTGTTAATAATTCATTTTCAAAATAAAATCAAAAGGAAAAAAAATAAGATGAAATATGAAGAGAAAAAACAACAACTGATATTTCGAAAAATTGATTGCATGTCCCAAGTGCAGGTCATTTCATAGGATTCATTAGTCATTTAGCATTCGATAGTAAGATCAGCCGTGCTTAGTTGCAATCATGTTCTTAGTTTGAGAATATTTTTCTTCAAAAACTAAACATTAAAAATAAAAATTGATGTCTGTTTAATCATAATATTGTTTCCTTTGTGTTTTTTATTTATTTATACATTTTTTTCTGTTATAAAAAAGTTATTAAAAGTTATATTTTATTTGAGATTTACACAATGAATAATCGTAAATTCTTTTTCGAAATGTATTTGATTTGTAGCTATTTATCAAATTTTTCAACTTAAAAATAAAAAAAACGAAGAAGTTAATAACAAAAAGACTATATGGAATTTAATAAAAAAACCGTAATGTTCATTTCCTGACCTTACTCAAATTTATGGAAGTGTATCAAAATAAATTTCTGTTTTTGTCATTTTTAAACTTAACTATTATTGTTTTTAACTTTTAACTATAATAATTAGTAAATATATATAGCAATAAATATTTTGTAAATAAAATTATAATAAAATGCCACTAGTATCGTCACTTAAATTCAGTAAAAGGCAATGGATGACGCTTTTAATCATTGGATTAGCGGACTTTTGTAACGCTATTTGTGTTAGCCTACAGGCTCCATTCTTTCCGAACGAGGTAAATTTTTTAAAACAGCTCAAATATTCACTAAGGTTAAAGTTTGTTCAAAAAAAACCTAAGTAATTATTAAAATAATTTATTGAAATTTCCTTAAAGTTTTGTATAAACTTTAAGCCTACATTATACAATTTTGTAGGATATTCAATACTTTAATTAGTTGATAAAAGTTTTTATTCACTCCCAAAAAGAATGGTTTTAAACTAAAGAAATTTTAAAATTTCTGAGTAAAATTTTACTTGTAAATTAGAGAATTTTACCAATGAAACATTTTTTGAATCTATTTTTAAGCAACTAAGTGGAAATTTAATCGTTAAAATCAGAAATGTAGACGCACTGATTGATGTTTTGTTATTTATTTGAGTAAAATGATTATATTTCATAAAAACATTAATTTCGTTCAACAAAAATAAAATTTAATTTAGCGGGATTTTTAGTTTTGAATTTTGACTATTACACTTCCCATCTAACAAGCTATGTAGAATAAGTCATTTTGACATTTCTTACCAAATCAAAAAATTATTGTAGGCTAAATACTAACACTCCTATATGGATCACTCCAATTTACACTGGCTAACTAAACAAAGATCAACCTTTACCTCTTCATATTCTGACATGAGAACAAGTAAGCCCAAACTCAAAGTTATTTCCTGAGCACTTGAGATGTCTAGATAGTTTTGCAGGGCTATTTGCTCTCGATATACGCCAACCTAATAATTCTGCTACCTAATTGATGTTCAAAAGATGAAAAAACCGAAATCAATTCATTTTTAGAATTTTTAAATATATTTTCTTATACTAAACTAGGAATTAAAATGCAAATATTATGTAATTTGAAATCTTAGTGAAAAAAAACCTTCCTTAAATAAACCCTGGGCTATATCACGCTTAATAGAGACGTGAGAGTTTTTAATAAATAGACACTAGGCATTTAATGTCTGGCTACTACCATAATTTATTTAAAAAATATTCAGAGATTTCTTTAAGCTATAAATATTGACCTTGTAATTATTGTTTTTCGTATATGCTTTGAATAGTAAAAAATTTTAAGGTTTTAATTTTTGTTTGTGACAAAGCATTTTTTTAGTTCTTCGCTTTTTAATTTAATAAAATTTTTTTTGCTATTTCCTAATAAATAATGATGCTATAGCAATTAATTTTTTTCGGCCCATTCTCCCATGATTTATTAGTGAAATGTTAGATATTTTAATCGGAGTTGAGACATTTTTCGATAACAACTTAAATTACATACTAGTATTAAAGAAATTTCACCACTAGGTCTTAAGGTTTTTTTCTTTTCTTATTTTTTTACTTTTGTGCAAGGTCACATTTATAGAATTTATTTAAACTTTTGTCAGTAAGTTTAACGGATTTTAGAAAAAATTACATAGTTGAAATCCGACATTTTTGATACACATGCCAGCGCTTAAGCAAATTTCCACTAGTGCCCAAAGAACTAACTCTTAAAATTCCTCGGTTTGAAAATTTGTTTGTAGTTATTTTTTTTAAACCGAATGTGGCTAAAATGATTCTCTTATATGTTATAAAGACCATACATATCTACAACAAAATGTTTTAATATGGGTAAGCATATTTCCACTCATAGTTAACAGTAACTGACTTTTTCTATCAATAACAATTTTACTGATTATGAAAGAATTTTAAGAGCGGGGAATTCCGAATGTACATTAGACAAGGTATGAAATTCAAAAACAAATTACTTTTTAATACTTAGCTATTTTTCTTAATATTTCCACTCAAACGCCCAAAGAAGATTTCCCAAATAATGACATATTAAAATTACAGCTCTGTCTTATAATTTTCACAAGAGAGACTCAGGTTAGGAAAAACCATTATTATTTAGAATTGAATTGATATTTAGAACTAACCTTAAATTACTTCACACTTCATCAATAGGCAGCCAGGTACCTACTTAATTTAAGAACATACGTAAACGCCGAGTGACAAGAAAAAGCTTACGCTGACGGATATTATTCCTTAGCTCGTTGCTTGCTTGAAGTTTTTAAAACAGATAATTTTATCCAACTTGGCATTTAAGTATTAAAAGCATATTTTAATTAGATGTAATTTATTAGCAGCCCATTCAGAAAAGGAGAAAAAATAAAAATCATAAAACTAAATTAAAATATTAAATTTTAGGCTGAAAAGAAGGGCTGCTCGGCAACTGAATATGGACTAGTATTTGGAATATTTGAGCTAGTTGTATTCCTCATATCTCCAGTGTATGGTCAATATTTAAATCGTATAGGACCTAAAGTATTATTCAATGGTGGAATATTTACAACTGGTACATCAGCGATATTATTTGGACTTCTTGATAAAATTCCAGTTATTATACATAAAGTTATGAAAAATTTTATTTAACAAAACTATTATTTTAGGACCATAATTTATTTATATCGTTAGCATTTTTAATTCGAATTGTGGAAGCTTTAGGGAATGCTGCATTTTTGACTGCTTCATTTGCTATTATAGCCAAAGAATTTCCAAGTAACGTGGGCACAACATTTGTAAACAAAATATATTGATTTATTGTTTCTTTTGTTCATGAATTTATGGAAATATAATTTTAGGCATCCCTTGAGACATTCTTTGGATTGGGACTTATTGTTGGACCAATGGTTGGGGGAGCACTATACTCTCTGGGTGGCTACTTTTTACCATTTGTTGTCTTAGGTTTTGTTCTTTTTATTACAGCTGTGATAACACTTTGTGTACTTCCAAAGCATTCAAGTGATAGGGAAAATCAAAATCGAAGACGTTAGTTTTGTTTTTATTGTTACTGTAACTTTTGAAAATAATATTTTTAGCAGCTTCAATGAAAAATGTTTTATGCATACCCGGGGTAGTAGTATGCTCATTAGCAATTTGTTCAACAAGTGCATCAATCGGATTCCTTGGTGCTACATTGGAGCCACATCTTAGGCAATTTAATTTAAGCCCAGTGCTTTTAGGTGTGTTAAATTAAATTTCAAAAATTTTGTAATTTGATATGAAATTAAAAAATATATTTATCTTTTAGGAATGGTATTTGTTATAAATGGTGGTGTTTATGCATTGACTGCACCACTCTGGGGATGGCTTGTTGACAAATTTGTAAATCCTAAGATAGCATCATTTTTAGGAACAGTCATGATAGGCTGTGGATTTTGTATACTTGGTCCAGCACCATTTATGGTATTCGATGCGTAAGTAGTTACTTGTCTTTTATTAAAGTATATAAGAAAAGTCAATTTCTAAAGTAAAAGCTTTTTTAAAGCTGTGATTATTGAAAATTGTTTAGAACACTGAGTAATATTTAGACTTAGAAACATTTACTTTGTAATTAACAGTTTAGTCGTTTACTATTTGACATTGGAATAATTATTTGCTTTTCGGATATTTTTTGGAAAAATAAATAATATCTATATGCTCTAAAAATTAGTAGAAATTAAAAAGTGGTTCCATCAACTTCCATAGATGGTCAGTATTAATAGAAGAAGTCAATGTTTTCTATTGGATGTTAGTAGTCTAATCTAATTTGTCTTCTAACACTATTATAGTCGTTTTAATTATTTAGCAAATTAGTGGCTTCGAAGGTACTTTTTATTTAACTTTTTTATATTATTTATTTGACTATTGTTTTTACAATTACGTGTGATTATCTGAAAAAAAAATCCAAATAAATAAAACTTGTCATTTGGGCAGAAACTAGGATGAAACTTTTAATAAAACAAGACAAAATGACAGACAAGCAGATAAGGAGCAGCGAAAAACTATTTCTATTGATTTTTTAAGGCTACAATCCTTATCCAAAATCAAAGTTCAACCTGAAGAATTAAATTTCACCTTTCAATCCAACCCAAATAAAAGTATTGGCGATCAAACAATATTAACTCATTTAGCTCATATCGGTAAAAGCAAAACGTTAAAATATTCAATAGAAAGCAGAAAAGGAAGTATTTGGTAGATTTTTGGGTGTTAGTTTTCGTTACAAATCTAATCCATTTGTGGTTTTAATTTTCAAAGGAATTACCAATGACATACGTTCAAAATATTAGTTTAAAAAAATGACGTCATCAACACACACTACCAACAAAACAATGTTTGAAGTCACAACTAATTACAACTAACTTGGTTTTAAAATAAAATCTTATATCAAGTAAAATTCACATGGCTTGCTTAATATACTGCGTTGTCTATTAATTTTAGCTTATTATTTTTCAACACAAGTTAATAAAAAATTAAAATTCTGTTGCCCTATTATTTGTTCACCAGAAAAAATTACAGTTCACTGCTACATTTATTATAAGCACATCTGACTTTTTTAATTGATTTTGCTTCAACAATTTAATCATCTTGACGAAAATACAGAGCTTGAGTCTTTCTATTGAAACTTTACCATCTATCAATCCCAAAATAAGCTGAAGAGCGAGAAATAACTAGCCAGCAAAAGGATGTTGCAACACCTTTTTATTAACTGTTCTCACAAGCATCGGAATTAAGTAAAAAATCTGGTTATCTGATAATAGATTCTGATTGGTGCTTGCTGGTTGAAATTTTTTGAATACACTATCTTTGTATCTGCCTTCGCATTCAGCATTAGTGAAGTGGATGTAAAGCTTGCTTCCTTTGCATATAGTTGGGTGTTAAAGCTGAGTAGGAATTTTAGAGATTTAGTTGATGGTAATGATTGCGTATGTTATGCGAAAGGAAATTCGTATTAAGCCTTGTACAAACCAATGCGTTTTTCATTCGCACGACGGACAAGGTTGTAAAACGGGTGATGTATTTGCTCTAGCCATAGCTAGAACAAAATTGTTTTGTTTTTGTTTTTTGTCAGTAAAAGGACACTTTATGGCCTTCAAAATTTTTGTTGTATTTTAAATTTTAGTTCTAATGGGAATTTTTGTTGTATTTATATTAAAAGGGATAGGAAATAATGATTTTATTATTTTTAGAGGTACACCAAAAGTTTTGAAGGCCACAAAATGCTTTTCTAAAAGTAATAAAATCATTTCTTATCCTTTTTAGAATAAGCACAACAAAAATTTAAAGTAAAAGAAAAATTTTGAAGGCCATAAAGTGATCTTTATGGAACAAAAATTTTTGTTCTAGCTATATAGCTAGAGCAAATGCATCACCCGTTTTACAACCTTGTCCGTCGTGCGAATGAAAAACGCATTGGTCTGTACAAGGCTTTAGGCAGGCAAGTTGTGCATTTATTGTTAAGATGTCAATTATCATTTGTCGTTCAGACGACGATCTTCTAATTTTTTCGGTTTTTATAATGGATTTTAAGTATTTTTTATCACAGGTAGAATTTTTGGTTGGGTTCAAGATACCTATTTTGAAATTGTATACTTCCCTTCCTTTTAAATCGTCTTCTTAACTTTGTCTGCTTCACCTGTGAGCTGGTCGCTATTTCTTTTACAACATACAGTGTATAAGTTGTATACTCGTGTTCCAAATTCGGCTGGGGTTTCACCTGGAACTTGTCGTAATTGTCGTAGTCCAAAGGCCAATTTGAGGTATACTGCTGATAAATTTTTCCGGATGAGAGACTCTAATTCCTTAAAATCTTTATCCTCTCTCTTTTACATTGATACAGCTCTCTCCGAAATGCGGATGGGTAAAAAATGGAGAAAAGTTTTTGACCTAGAAAGAGATCCACAACAAATAAGTCCGGAATGTCATTGGTTTTCCATTTTGTTCTCCAGCTGTTTCAATTGCTTACTTAATAGACTTAATTGTTCCCGAATTGTGTTTTCGAATGTTTTTTTAAATCAATTTTATTTGCGAAAAATTGAGTTGTCGCCCTGCAAATTCAGATTGCACTTCTAACTGTTTAAACCATAATTATGGAGAATTTTTGTCAATAAGGTGCACTCTTAATTGCTATCGGCGAAGTGAAGGGTACAACATCTCGTGCCTTGTTATTAATCAATTTGAAAGGAAATTAAATTAAAATGCAATGCGTATAAAAAGTTAAAGCAAAAGTTTTTATTTTTTTATTTTCGACTTAACGCAAAATAACATTTATTTTGACTTCATAACCAATTAAAATTGACTTTTTTAAAAACAAACATCTTATGTCAAGCAAAATTTATATGGTTAACCTTAGTTTATTATTTAATACAAATTAACAATAATTATGCTGTCACTACACGGACATTACTGATGAACCGTAAATTCATTAAAAATGCCTTTAAAAGTACAAATACCATTACGTTACACTGTAATATGATGCACGTCTATCTAAGGCTTCAAAATTTCTATTCTGATACACTTCTTTTATAAATAAATTTTTCATCATACTTGCAAAAGTGTTTTATTTATAAAATTTTAATTGTCGATAGCTATAAGCTAGTTAACCATTTTGCAAAGGTTATGATAATATATAAATACACTTCAAGTGTTTTAGCTGTGCTCAGGTATACTGCTCTTAGACCAAGTATCCAACTGTGTCTACTTTTCTAATTAATTGCTGATAAATTAATAAAGCTCAAATTTATCAGTCCCACTACTATAAACGTATGCATTGCTTAAATATTCCCCAATAAAACTGAATTTAAGACTGTTCATTTAACTACTAATTTACTTCTTTTTTTTTAAATAGTGAACTCAATTTAATTATACTTGGATTAGTAATGCACGGAATAGGAATAGCTGCAATATTGGTATCAAGCTTTACGGATGCTTTACGAACATCGATGTGAGTGAAAACTAAACTTGACTATAAGACTTTTCAATAAAGTGAAAATGAATTGAAGTTATTGTAAATGCTTTTTTTTTTCTCCAGAAAAAATGGTCTATCTGACAATATCGAAACGTATGGACTCATATCAGGACTATGGACATCAACTTTTGCTTTAGGGGCTTTTATAGGTCCATCAGTTAGTGGAGCACTTTATGACTCAATTGGATTCCAAAGTGCCACTATTTTCATAATAGGTAGAATAAATTGTTAGCTAAGTTTTCGAAAAAAAAAAAAAAAAAAACTCACCTAATTCCGTTTTTGTACGATAGATAGATGTCAAAAAGATGCTGCATTTGTAAAAACAAACAATGATTCTCCGTGATCTTATCGACTTTAGCTTAAATTGACAAAACATTTTTATTTTGCATCGTGTTATTTCCAAACTAAATTATGTTAAAGTAAAATTATTTTTAGTTAAATCCAAATCAAGTAAAAAAGTCGTGCAAAAAAAGAATTGCATGTACTTTCAATGGATTTACATTTCGAAAAATATAACTCGAACAAGCTTTACTCCTAGATATTAACAAGTTATATCTATAATATTGAAAAAAACTTAGAAAAAAGAAGAAGAAGAGAAAATATAATCGGATTCAAAGAATTTATTAATTTATTATCTGTAACCATCTGCTTCTGTCGAAAAAAAATGGAAATAATTAGACCTGGAATACTATTGTACTTAAAAGTTTAAAGCAGCCATTTGAATAAAATTGCTTATTAATGAAACAGAAAATATTTTTTTTGGAATACTAAAAATCTTAGGACCTATATACAAAAGACTATAAATGAGCTTTACGAAAGTTTATAGCCGTGAAACTACTCCTAAAACAGCGTGTTCCCGATTCATGCAAAAAGAAGTGGTCATGATTGCTTTTTTATAACTGTTTTTGATTAACGACTTATTTCTGTTTTCTCTAGTAGGCACGATATACATATATGAAAAAGTGTTGAAAAGCTTTTTTATTTATTTTTCAGCAGATTTTCAAGAAGTTGTGCATTATGAACAAAAAGCAACATTTCTCCATCAATAAGCACATACACAATGCGAAAAATAAATTATGACCGTCATCTATGAATTCTAACTAGGCTCTAAAAACACTAAAATTCCTTTTTTTAGTAATACAAACTTATGATAAATTTTTTGAAACAATTTTTTGTAAATAATTGAATAGTAAAAGAAGTTATTAAATTTCAGACAAAAGACTAGCACATGTCAATTTATACGTATAAGCTATTATAGCGTCCAGAAATATAGTGGTTTTATTATAATCCGAAAAACTAGTGCTAAAGTGCGGAATGTAGTCAAAAAGTTTACTCCAAAATATTCACAAGCCAAAAACGAAAAGGGAAAATAGTTTTAGAGCGGTTTGATGGCAAGACTATATCTGATTTGATTTCGTATTTCACGCTTTAAGTGAAATTTTAATTACATTTGAAAGCTTTTATCAATTTTTTCAGAAAATTTCACTTGAAAAATAAAATGCTGGATGAAAAAACTCAATTTTGAATATTTCTTGACTGTTTCTTGACTGTTTCTTGATTTGAGCAAAAACTATACTCAACTCTTATTTCTGTTAACTTCCCCACTTTGTTACTTATATTTTGATAAATAAATAAAAGTCCAATGACTAAATAAATATGAACAAATGTGTTTTCAGGACTTCAGATTTTAGTTGGAGTTATAATTATTATATTTATGTGCTGTGACAGAACTCCCAGCCCTTATAAAGAATTAAGCTCAACCGAAAGCCTACCAAAGCAGAAATATTCAGCAAATAGTGACCGTGAATCCTTAAAAAAGTAAGTCAAATTCGTATCTATTTCATATCTATTTCATACTAAGCATAATATTAAAAGAGGAGGCATAAGTAATAATTTTCGGCCGTCCGTTTGCATAAATTTTTGGTAGGTTTTTAAAATGAATGAAAATATCTGACAAAACAGCAACGTAATCTTAGAAACAGGTAATATCACCTTTTCAGTCTCTTGCGTAGATTTGAAAACAGTTAAAAAACATTCGACTGTACAGTTAAAAAAGTATTAAAAAAAGTAGTAGTATTACCTGAAGGGTTTGTATCTTATTTGTATTGACATCTTAAGTTATCCGCATTTAGTTTACTCTTTGTGTAAGTTTACTAAAACGAAAGCAGAGATTAGGTTTCAAGAACAAATAAGTAAAATATTTATTTAGAGTTTTGATTCTCATAGCAGTCTATACTTGCTATATATCACGAGCTTTCAGTTGTTTTACATTTAATATTGTATACTGAATTTATAGAATAGTTAATATTAATGATAAAACAGAAAAGAAAATTTTATTTAAGCAGTAAGTAAATAAATCAAAAACTTTCGAAACTTTTTAGTCTTAAAATAGGAATTAAGGCACCAACAGGAACAATATTAGTAAGAGATCCAGCAAAAACTTGTGGAACTCATAATTTCTTGATGTGTGGAAGTTATACAAATAAACAAAGTCAATGGACAAGGTAAGCAAAATTCATAATATTCGCCATGGCAAAGAAGTATAATTAATTAAAATTCATTAAAAGGTCCTATGAAGGTGCTTCTCCAATAACTCTACATCTTTCAAATTATTATGGCAGTGTTGATTGTGGACAAAATGGTTGCCGAGGATATCATGAGACTTTAGCATAACTTTTTATAGTTCTATTATCTTTTCTTACCCCAAAGTAGAAACATCAGCAAAATCTTAAGTTGTTTTTAAATTCTCTATACTTTTATCAAATAAAACCTTGCTTAACTTAATTTTTAATGTGAAAAACTATTTTCAATTTGTAAATTTTGTAATGACTTTAAGTTTTGTTATATTACTTTTGATAGTTTGCCGACTTTAATTTCTAAGAATGATCAAAAATAATAAACCAAAATAAGTAAATTTCAAAAGTTGTTTATATTTAGCTTGATAGTTTTTTAGGTTTTCTTTAAAAGGTGGCATCAGTTATTGTAAATGTGGAGGTCACCCATTATTTCCTTCTTTTGTTATCAAACTTGTTTTGTTTAAGCCTTTTGTAGAGAACATTCTTTTTGCAACCGAAAATAATCTATACGACTTTCACAAAGATGCAGCATAAAAAATTGCTTATCATATGGGTTAATTCATGGTTACTGTTTGTGCATGCTTTCTTTGGTAGAAGAACACAGTACAAAACATAGAAGATGTTGGCTAGTAAAGTGGGAAAATGTTTTGTTTTATCTTAGGGGTGAAAATTAACTTTTAGGATTAAATTTACTTCATACATTCACCAAAATTTTTGACAAAAATCTTTTCCACTTTCTACCATTTGGACAAAGTTTGACAAGAAAATGTGGTTAAAATAGGAATACAAGTAGCTAGTAAAGCCCTCAGACTAGCAATTTGAATTAATTTTTCGATATAAGCCGAAAAAAAACCGTGAAAAAACATAACTTTTTCTTTTTCTATCTTGTGGAAAAAAATTTTTTTTGAAAAAACTCTTCGTAGTCCCATAATCACACCTTTTTTCTTGAAGAATAAAAAAAAAATTCTCTCTTCGTTTTACTGGAAGGACTGGAATCATTCACACCAGGACATGTCGTTTTTTTGTGAAAAGTTTTTGTATATTGATGGAAGATTTATTAAAGACAACTTTTTCCCTTTGAACTATTGGGAAGCATTGAAATAGTTACTCCAGCTGATGGTATACAGCCTCAATGACCTATCAAACGTTTGAAGACTTTTCGAACTGGATCTGAGTTTGTCAAAAAAGGGAACATATCATCCATATCCAGGTTCGGTGGGTTCAGGTTTTTCAGCCACAAAAATCAAATATCTGAAGTTGAACCGGATATTAAGAAATTTAATACTAATGGTCGTTTTTAAAACTTAAAAGTCATAATAAATTCCCAGGATGCAATGGTCTCATGCATTTGTAGGGGAAATCGTACACATTTATTAACCAGTGCACATGATTTTGATGTGTTATCGATAATTTTCTTACCATTTATTGATGCAGCTCCAACTGATTATAACACAATTTACACAGCTATGAAAACTTCCTTAGATAATTCTAAAGATTTGAGTATAAGAACATATATATTAACGCTTGATCAAGCTCTGCATATGAAAGTACGGACAATAGCTTCTACTGTGTGTTTATCGGAAGAACTACTGGGTGTTGTAAGGTTGTGCCGTTTTATAGTGTTATGTCTTACAGAGGATATATTGGTTATATTATGGCTGTAAGTGGGATAAAAGATGTTCTCTCTACCATATATGCTGAAAATACTATTGATCACATAACATCTGGATAATTTTTGAAAATCTTATGGAGCAAAATAAGTATTTTGTAAATTTATTAAATGATGAAGAACAAACCATGATTTTTGAAATGTTTAATTATACTGAAATAACTGAAAACCAAGCATTTCAAAAGCTTGCCGAAATTTGTGAAAATATGTTGGATGAGCTTAAAAATAAAAATAAAACATCGAAATTATGGATTACTTATTTTTGAATGGTTGCAATATTAAAGGACTTCATTGCTGCCGATCACATGGGAGATTGGGATTTACGATTACACAGTATTGAGCTAATAACTCCATTATTTCATGTATCAGGACATTTCCCCCACGCTAAGGTTTCATAAATTTTTCTGCAAGATATGAAAGAATTACATCATAAAATGGACCCTGCGGAGTTTAACAAATTTACGGAAGAATATTTGACATCTAGGTAGGTGCTCAGATGTTTTTTTTTTTCGGCGTTAAAGGTGATCAGACTATTGAGCAAAACTTAATGAAAGGATTGAGCCTCAGGGGAGGTCTATTTAAACGTGGTGCCACTGAAAGTGTAGAATATAAATGGATCGGAGGAATTATTTATAGTAAAGATATTATTAAGGGCATAGTAAATTTCATATCCGTTGGCGCTATTTAAAGATGGCGAAAGACAAAAAATTAAACTTTTTACGAGTTATTTCCTGAAATTTTAATTAATTTAAAAAGTGTCGAATATGTTCATTACGTTATTGATGGTTGCATGTTATTGAATCCATGAAAATGGCAATTGAATGAAAACTTCGAAATGATATATGAGAATGATGTAAGATATTTAAAGAATAATTACAACAGTAACACGTACGTGGTATTTAATGAATAACAAAAAGACAATATTAAATCAACCGAAAGGAGTCGTCGTGCATTGAAAAATAAATGTGCGTATATTGAATTCAACCAATATTAATATTATATTAATAGTTCTCTTTTTTATTTAATTTCCCTTAATTTATTTCTTTTTCCCAATTTTTCATCTCCATATATGTAGATATAGATATATATGTAGATAGTTAACTCAATTTGTTATATATGTAGATAGTTAACTCAATTTTGATATATGTACAAAGATATTGTACAGCCTAATATGAATTATACTATCTGAATTATTGCAATTATCAAATCTTTTTTTTTAAATCAAGATCACAAATTTTTACTAGCTAATATATATATTATTAGCTATTAGCTAAACATTCCTTTTTTTTAACATTTCATTCACTATAGGTGAAATCCGTAATTTTTATATTTATCTTTAATAGAAGAACTAATCCACGTCTTATAAATAATTTGTAGCTCAATTATGAATTCATCTTTAGTTTAAATTTTTACTCCGTTTATTCTTGATATTTTTGAATAAATGATAGACGCTAAGAACCAGGCAAAGAGAATACAATGATAATAATTTGAGATTTAAGTCATTCCTGTGACTAAGTAAACGTTTTTGTGGTTATTTTACAAAAAGAAAAAAAAAGAAAAAGAGAAAAACAAAAATAATAAAATTTTAGCAAAATAATTAATATCTATCTGCTTGCTGCCGTGAATACGAGGTCAAGCGGAGTGGCGTGACCCGAGTTTGCTATCTAGTACAGGGTCTGGCAACGGGACGCTGATCAACTTAACGTTGGAAAAATCTGTGCGAATTTTTTTTGCGGTTTGGGGTTTAGTCGAGAATGGTAATGAATTTTTTAGCCTAGTAGCTATGTGGGCAAATATTAATTTTTAATGGAGCTTTCAAAAATTTTTTTTATTTTTGAAATCTAAAAGAAAAAGAGTGTGCCGATATTTAGTTAAAAATTTGGTCATATACAAACATATTTTTTATTTTTTTGTATTAAATACAGCGATAAACAAAGTTAAACGGTGATTCAACAAACTGCGAGTCGAGTGGCGTCAGTGAAGCAGATAGGCAAATAAAATTAATTTTAAATTGTTTATTAAATTTTTTTTTTGGAAAAAAATAATTTAAAAACAAAAATGTGGAGCAGGAATTATGGATTTTTAAAAATAACATACAAAAATAACACAAAATACAACATTAATTCACACTTTATTTCGGTTCAGTCAAACAATGGAACACTATTGATGTTTTATCTAAGTGACTGTCCCCTTGGACTGGTCTTACTAGACTACTCTATTTTAGTTTTGCAAGTTGCAATTCTCTAATTGCAACTTGATCTTTTTGTTTATTTAAAATTAAAATTAAATTTTATTCTCAAACATTCCAATTTGTTTACCATGACGTTATTTCATTCATGGTAAGCGAATCGGCTGTCTGGGAATGCCAATACATAACCCAGGCGAGTGGCAAAAAGAAATGAAATTGAAGTTTATATGATTAACGAATGTGTAGGAACAGTTAGCAAAGTTTTTTTATATAAGGTTAATCAGTGATGAAGATTAAATTAAGAACAATATACTACAAAAAAAGGAAATTTACTACTTGGTGAATATAACTGAACATGGTGGTGTGAACCTTAGTAATATGTCAATATGTAAGTGATGTACAAACAGTTGCATTGGCTGAAACGAGATTAAGAAGCTATGTGTGAAATTTAAATGAAATTTTGGAATGCACGGGGTATTGAAATGTTGTTCAACCAAAACATATTTTATCATCAGTCATCAAAGAAACTTTCATAACAAAATAAAAGAAAAGATATATAACTACCCAATTTTTGTGATAGTTTTCCTTGAAACCTTAAGTAATTATAAAGTGTTGATCATAAATGACTTAAATACGCCAACGCATCGGGAAAGATGTACCGTTTTCTGTTATCGTTGTAAGGATAGATTTTTAGGATAAGTTCTAATAAGATTTGTCCCACTAAAGACCGTTATGTTTTAAAATTAAAAAACTGTTATCCAATAAGAAATAAGTATAACAATTATTCAATTATGCAATTCAATTATTCAATCAATTAAACATATGTATGATATAACACCTCCCATCCAAAATTATGAGTATATAATTGTCATAATTAGTATAATAATAATTATTATGTATTATTATTATTATAAGTATGTATAATCAAATTAATTATAACACCTTCCATTTAGAAACATATGGGAATCTAATACACCGCACACATGTAAATCAATGCAAGTGTTGGTATGGGAGTAAGAGGCATATTGTTTTAATGTATGTGAATTAATTTAATTTATATAATTAATTATATAAAAATTATACCGCCTCCCAACATATGATCTAAAAATGTATAGTATAGTTTTAAGAATGTATTAGTGTAAGAAGTAACAAAAAATAGGTGTAAGAAAGTAAAAAATTCCAAGTCAATAAACTGGGTCGCTAAAAGCAATATTGTAGCATAAAACAATATAGCTTCTTTGACAATAAAAAATAAATAGCATGAAAACAAATTATATCGCATGCTAGAAAATGAACTACGAGTATAAAAGAAAGCATTTTTCTTTTATGGACAGTGTTTTTTTGAAATTTTTCCGACTAGCAATACCAGCTGAAACCGGCTACATTTTGCTAATAGGGAAATACAAAGTTATAGTAAATTTTTTTAAATAGATAAAAAGTAAGTAAAAAGTCTTAGTAATTTTTTTCAAATAAATAAAAAGTCTTAATAAATTTTTCAAATAAGTAAAAAAAATCTTAGTAAACTTTTCAAATCAATAAAAAAATCTAATCTTAGTAAACTGATTAAAAAGAACCTAAAAGAAATTTTAAAAATTAAATTAAAGGACTTAGACAAAATTAAATTGTATAAAAAACTCAATAACAAATAAAAATAATTGGTGAAGTTAAATTGTTTAATGAATTAACGAAAAATTCCAAGGACCTTCGTGAACCCATAAAACAATACCAGCCATAACAACTAAGAGCAGACCAGGACCAGGATCGATCGTGTGGCGTTTGAACCTAGATAAGTTTGCTAACAAAATCACGGCATAAACGCTTCCGGCCATCTATTAAGGGGCCCCAGCGAACAACTTGAGAGTTGTCCGGCAAGACCTCATGTATTGCCATCTCAGTGCTCAACGAAGATATCGACCACCACGTATCATCAACGATTTTACTCCAGCACTCCCTTGGGAGGCCTTGCAACGACACAAAGATAAGTCAGGCAGAACCCCACGGGGTTGCCATACCTTAACTTTTTACGAGAACCATTAAAAACAAAAATGTCTACCCTAGAAAAACAAATGTGTCACCAGTGCCCTTACACAACGAGGATCTGAAGAAAGCTCTGGTCGCCAATCCCAAAGCAGAACCGAGGCCTCTTTCAATCGAAGAACACAGACGTCGACAACCGCGGCACAAAGAAGAGAACCCGCTGAGTCAAGGCATACAAGCATCCACTACCCAGTGGTCATTTCCAGCCCTGGAAAGATCCAATCCCGTTGAGGTGGAAAGAACCCCGAAAAAGCCGAAAACTAAAAGGCTAAGAGCAGGTGTCCGGGTGCGTATATGCACTATTATATTGCGCCTCCATGAGGAAATTGTCGCGGAAAGAGACCAGTCAAAAAAAAGGTGACTAATTTAGCAGCTAAATCAGGAAAAGGACCATTCGAGGCGATGTGGACTGTTTAACCAACACAAGAGGAACATTATTAATAACAACAAATAAAGAATTGTAACTTATCCTATTTAAAATAAAGCAAAAGGGGAAATAAACACAAGAGTTAGGGGTATAATTGAAGTTTAAATAGGTGAAATTTTTGAATTCCGCTCCTTTTAATTATTTTCGGATGAACAGGCTAAGCTAGGGTAAAAATCTACTTAACATCATCATCTTAACATCAATCCGAAGGGGACATCCACAACGATAATCAAGCCGATAGCACAAAAAAAAAATTTTAGAAGGAGACTCTACAAATTTAAGTATTTTTCTATCCTGTATATCCTTTTATATTTTGCCTTTATATGGTTTTTATATAAAAGTCTGGATTCATATTAATATTATTTAATTATTTTTTCACTTAAGTTAATAATACTAATAAATTAATCATATAGATTAAGATTGTAGTAAGCAAAACACTGGAAAAAAAACCAAAAACAAAATTCTTTCTTTTATTACCTTGAAAATAAGTAAAAATAGTTTTTTTTAAGGTTAAAATTTCTTTTTGGTATCAATTCTAGTTGCTTTGTTAAAATCTTAATAATCAAAATTCATTAGTTCCTTTTGACCTTCTTCTGTATTTTATAATTTAGTTATAAACAAACGAGAAAAACGAAAGGATTATATACATATATATATATATAGAATTATTATTTTTTTAAAAAGAAAAAAAGGAGGGAAGAAATAAGCGGTTTTTTTCTATTTTTTTAGTTTTATAGTTGTAGTTTGCTGGGCCCATCAAGCACCCGAAAGAAAAGAAAAGAAATTTTTGACCGAAATTCCACGTAAGCTTATATAATATATAAATATATAATATATAAATATATATAAATATATAGAGTTTTATTTTTTTGGGTGCCAGTTTTTCTTCCCCTTGAAACTAGGTTTTGTTGTTATATTACTATACGTGAGTTACATTGTATATGCAACCTGATCCTAAAGGAATGTCTGATTTGATTCCCACAGACCAACCTATGTCGTGGTAAGCAGATTCGACTTCCTCTAGAGTCCAGACGAAGAAAAACAAAACAATCAGGTTACTGATAATGAAAAAATAAAGTGTAAGAAAATAATAAAATTCAATTTAGAATAAGAAAAGCATTTTTAGGAGAGTCTTGAGATAGCCTTCAGAAAAGAAGGTTGTGCTGTAGTAAAAAAATATTATAGTTTAATAAAATTAGTATTCTTTGATGTATTTTGAGTTTATGTTAATTACTTAAATTTAATAAATAAAAATTGGGTTTTATGAACATAATAACCAAAAAGTTGTGACTCTGTTTATTGAAATAAATAACATTTTGTTATATAAAAATAACAAAAATTAAAGTGGCGCAGTCGGTAGAATCCTGTCTAATCCAGAGATACGAACCTTGGTTTTTTTTTCAAAGTGTGAAACGCAGTAGTTCAAAGTAAAATTTAGTGTTCTACGAAGAAACAAGCACACCGAAGAAACCTACACAAAATAAACAGAAAATAAAAATATTACACAATCGGAGAATGCCTCAACAGTGTAATGGAACAGTGCTTGGCAATGTTGACAAATATTGCTAGCCAACAAAATCAACAGACAACTCTAAGGAGTAGGATCGAGAAGAAAATACGATACCTACCAACCTTCTAAGGAAGACCAGGAACATTACCAGCCTTTATCACATCAGTGGAAAGAGCACTTCAAGACTACGAAAATCAAGCGCCTCAAGTTTTCACCGTCATCTATAATGAAAAAATACAGGGAGCAGCAAAAAACTACTTGGAAGCATCAGCACCAACAACGTGGGAGGAGTGTAAAACAAAATTAAAAATGCAGTACAAACCAACCAAGGACGAAAGACAAATTTCCAGCGAAATTAGTAAGCTCAGGGTAAGTTCTATTTTAGAATTAAGTGATAAAATAAGAATTTTTGTATCAGATATGTCAGAATGTGCCATTTTTAGTGAATATCGAAAGCAAATTTTAAATAATTTAAGTAGTGTGTTAGTCTCAAAACTTAAAGAGATAATCGCAGGTCCCTTAGCGGCAGAAATTTATAACAAATATAGATTAGAAGAAATTAGAGAAATCTTAAATAAATAGGTAGGTCAAGATGATTACAATTTACGTAAAACCCAAACCAACTTTATACAAAAAGACAGAGATAGACCAATGGTAACAAAATTTAATCCAAAGTATACAAGTAACACACAAAATCGAGAACAATTTAACCAAAACACTAATTACAAGTATTTAAACAATTACCACGGTCGTAATTACCAGTCCCCAGATCAATCGGGATATTTTCGAAGGGATAATTTTAGGGATAATTCAGGGCAATTGCGGCAAAACGGTAGAGGAAATTTTAATAACAGTGGGCAGTGGAGAAATTCAACGCAAAACAAGTATAATGGCAATCGACCCCAACCGATGGAGGTTGATGCAATTCACACAAAAAATAGTGAAAAACAATTGGTCAATGAGGAGTTTTTTACAAATTAGCCTCGGACAACACTAAAATTTTTATTACAGTAACATTAAAAGAAAAAACATTCCTGGCGTTAATAGACACTGGTTCCACAATCAGTCTACTTAACAGCCGAACAGTAGACAAATTATATTACACAAAAATACCAGGAGATAATATACAAATTAATACAGGACAAATACGGAGAAATACGGAGTATATAAAAACCAAATGCCCTACAGAATTTCAACAACCGGAAAATTCTAGAATGCGGTGGGTTAAAATTTATTTAGATAAAAGCTACGATATGTTAATAGGGATGGACTGGATAAAAAATAATGTAGAAGTGTTAGATATGATAAATAGAGAAATAATATTAACAAACAAAGTAAAAATACCATTTATTAGCAAAATTGTAGAAGAGGAAGTACACATGTTAGAAGAGAGTGAATTATGGAACATCAAAGTAGACCACTTAAATGAACAAGAAAAGTACGGGATAACAAAATTACTGGAAAGACATAAAAAGTTAATATTCAAAGAAGGGGATATATTAACTAACACTAAGAGTATAGTACATGAAATTAAAACAATCACTAATGAGCAAGTCAATTCAAAAATGTTCCGCTACCCACCTTTGCAAGAGAAAGAAATGAGAAAGCAAATCACAGATCTAGAGAAACAGGGAATAATAAGAAAGAGTTATAGTCGTTATTGTTCAAGAGCCTTTGTAATTCCCAAGAAAAAAGACAATTCTGGGGTGCAAAAGTATCGAATGGTAATTGACTATAGAAAATTAAACCAAATTACAATTGACGACAAGTATCCACTTCCCAATATAGAAAGTATATTGGACAAGTTGGGGAAAACGCAATATTTTAGTTTTCTAGATTTAGCAAAAGGATATCACCAAATATTGGTAGCAGAACAGGATATTGAAAAAACTGCTTTTTTATCACCATCTGGTTTGTATGAATTTGTGAGAATGCCTTTTGGTTTGAAAAACGCCCCAGCGACTTTTCAACGTCTGATTAATGAAATTTTAAGAGAATACATAAATAAAATTTGTGTAGTCTATTTGGATGACATATTAGTATTTTCAACCACTTTAGAAGAACATTTAACCTCATTAGAAAAGATTTTTAAATGTCTAACTGAGAATAATTTAAAAATTCAAGCAGATAAGTGTAGCTTTATGAATAGAGAGACGGAGTTTTTAGGTCATTTACTGACAAAAGAAGGAATTAAACCAAACCCAAATAAAATAGGTGATATAATAAAAGTAGTATTACCCAAAACCGAAAGACAATTAAAAAGTTTTTTAGGAATGACGGGATTCTATCGTAAGTTCATCAAAGATTATGCCAAGGTGGCATATCCATTAATAAAATATCTGAAAAAAGATGCAAAAATCAATACGAGAGACCCACAGTATATAGAAGCATTTGAAAATTTAAAATTACTTTTAACATCTCACCCAATTTTAAAATTTCCGAACTATGAAAGACAATTCGTGGTTACAACAGACGCGAGCGATTATGCAATTGGGGCAGTACTTACCCAAGATAGTCACCCAATATGTTACGTTTCCAGAACATTAAACGATCATGAGAAGAATTATAGCGTAACCGATAAAGAGTTTCTCGCGATTGTATATTCATTAAATTATTTCAGACCATATCTATATGGACAAAAATTTAAAATAATAACAGATCATGCACCAATCAAATATCTAACGTCGAAATATAAAGGGAAAGAGTTCTCACAGCGAAACCAACGATGGATCCTCAAATTACAAGAGTATAACTTCGAAATAGAATATTTGCAAGGAAAACAAAATAAAGTGGCTGACTAGAAGAATAGAAAATAGCCCACAGATTGGAAAAGAAAATAGCAGTGAATCCAATATGGACCTGTCTGACACCAATCATTCAGTGGAGGAACAATTACTAGATCATATTAGTATAAGAGAGGAGATTGTAAACAAATATAGGATTCAACTAATATTAAAATACAATCCCACTAAAGAATTCAAAATTTTACATAACAGAAAAATAATTGAAATAAATCCCCAAATGAAAAAAGAACAAATGAAAAAATTATTAAAAAAGTATATTAATCAAAGAAGAATAGGAATATATTCAGAAGTTAGTGATAAGGACTATAACAAAGTTCAACAATGCATTATAGAGCTTTTTGCACACGAAAAGAAAATAAAATTTATACGATCATCACAAAGAGCACAAGAACTGAAAACGAAGAAGAATGCCATCGTCAAATATCATTATATCACACTAAGGAGTCATTACATAGCGGTATTATTGAAGCTTACAAAACTCTAAAATTCAAGATCTATTATCCAAAACTACAAGAACACATCCAATTAGTAGTTAATAACTGCGAAAAATGTCAACAGATAAAATATGACAGAAAACCTATCAAACAGAAACTAAAAATTACTGAAACACCCAATAGTAAGAATGAAATCGTACATTTAGATATATTTCATTACAAAAAACAAACCTTCGTAACTATCATTGACAAATTAACGAAGTTTGCAGTGATATATTTAATCAATGACAGAAATTGGGTAAAAAAGATTGCAATAATAGCAATGTATATAGCTGCTTTCGGGAAACCAAAAAAGATAATTATGGACAATGAATTCCATTCAGAACAAATGAAAAGATATCTGCAGGAAAATAAAATAGAGGTACATTGGACCAAACCAAATAGCCATACTGGCAATGCAGATGCGGAGAGGTTACATTCCACGTTAATAGAAAAACTGCAAGCGATTGAGGAGGAAATTCCATTAGAACATAAAATGCAGAAAGCCATAGTGAATTATAATAATAGATATCACTCTACGATAGAGATGACACCCAAAGAAGCACATAATTTAGTAGATTTTTCAAAAATTACACAAAAAATAAAAAGTAAGAAAACGAAATACATCGATAAGCTAAATAGAACCAAGGAAAATTACCAAGAACGTAGAATAGAGGGGTTTATTAAGAACTATAAAAGAGTAAGGCACAAAGACCAACCCTATTTCCGAAAGTATCCTTTAGCAAATGTACATGTTACAAACATTAAAAGACCATATAAATTTTCAGGTTATGTTAACAATAATACTAATGATGAGTCCAGCGCAAGGATTATTACAGGTACATCCAATACAAGAAGAGGGAGGTTATGTAAAAATTAGATTAAATGAAGTAGAGATATGTAATGAAACCGATACCATTCTACATATAATAGACATTCGAGAAATGACAGAAATCCTTGAAATATTAGAGCGCAATATTGAGCACTTAAAAACAGAATATAGATTAGAACTAAAAACAGAGATTGGGATTATCAAATCTAAATTACGAACAATTCAAAACCCTGTAAGAACAAAAAGAGAATTAATTAACGTGGTGGGTACAGCGAGCAAGTGGTTATTTGGAACGATGGACGATTCAGACAGACAAGAAATTATAGAACACCTAAAGATCATAGAAGAAAATAACCACAATGCTATTCAAAATTTAAATAGGCAAATTAAAATAAATGAACAACTAAATAAAACCCTAAGAAACTTAAAGATAGTAATAGAAAAAGATACAGAGAAAATACTAGAAGCGGCTAGTGATAAAAACGAACAGTTAAAAGAAATTAATAATAAAGTTATATTTTTAGACCAAGAAACTAAATTAAGATATTTTGAAAATAAATTAAATCAAATTCTGTATAATATATTAGCAACCAAAAATAATATAATTTACCCAAGTGTACTAACAGTAGAAGAATTAGAAACATATAGAATAGTTTTCCATAAACTAAGACTATTAAAAGCCGGAGTAACCAAATACAATGACCAATTACTGATTTTCGCTATAAAAATACCAAAAAATTTTGTTATGACAGACTTACAATTAATCAGACCTATACCGAATTCCGAAGGACTAGAAATTGACGAACAAGACGAACTTGTTGTTCAAATATTAGGCAATAGCTATACTTATGAGAACGATGTTATGTTAAAAAATTTAAAAATAAGTAAAAATTGTATATTCTTAGAAAAATGTAATATGAAGTATAACAATGTAACTAGTATAGAAGAAATAGATGATGAAACAATTAAAGTAAAAAATATGTATAAGGATACTATGTACCAAAACTGTGACAGTAGGAAAATAAATCTTACTGGAAATTATTTAATTAATTTTAACAATTGTACTGTGGGAATAAGAAACAAAAAATTCCTTAATAAAAAGGTAACCATTCTAGATAAGTTCTTTTACCCATCGATTGAAAATTATAATATTAAGGTAAAACCTATAAATTTAAATAAAATAAATATGGAAAATATTGAAAACATAAAAGCAATTAAAGAATTGAAATATCATAAAAAAGTAATGTATGGGACTAATGTACGCCTAACTGTTATAGTAGTATTAAGTATAATAGGGTTATTAATATATAAAATGGTTAATAAAAATAGAATTAAAGTTAAAATTGAAAATAATAGTATGAAGCCGGAGGCTTCTGAGTCAAAGGGAGGAGAAGTTACATTGTATATGCAACCTGATCCTAAAGGAATGTCTGATTTGATTCCCACAGACCAACCTATGGCGTGGTAAGCAGATTCGACTTCCTCTAGAGTCCAGACGAAGAAAAACAAAACGATCAGGTTACTGATAATGAAAAAATAAAGTGTAAGCAAATAATAAAATTCAATTTGGAATAAGAAAAGCATTTTTAGGAGAGTCTTGAGATAGCCTTCAGAAAAGAAGGTTGTGCTGTAATAAAAAAATATTGTAGTTTAATAAAATTAGTATTCTTTGATGTATTTTGAGTTTATGTTAATTACTTAAATTTAATAAATAAAAATTGGGTTTTATGAACATAATAACAAAAAAGTTGTGACTCTGTTTATTGAAATAAATAACATTTTGTTATATAAAAATAACAAAAATTAAAGTCGTGTATATTTGGTATAAAATAACAAAACAAAAAAAAGGAAATTAAATTCCTTACTTGATTTTGTTTTAATTAGTATCTTGGGTTTAAGAATTACTTAGATGTCATTCAAATTTTTTTCATATATGCATTTGATTTTTTTTATTGGATAAGTTGTTTAATTTTTGTAAGAAACCCTTGTTTCATTGGATTTTTTTAAATAAATATTACAATGTTTGAATAAACTTTTATTTTTGAGATGTCCTAATCCCACTTCCCTTACATAATTTTTCTTTTTTCAGGTCAGCCGGCCCAATCATGGGATGGACGATCAAAGGGGCTTAGTTTAGTTTTTTTCTCTTTCTGCGGCATGCAGCCCCCGAGAGTAAAGCAGTGTATTCACTATAAATATGAATCAATGATTCGGCTCTCTCAGCCCATATAAAGTATATGGCTGAATCATTTGTGAGTAAAATATTCAACATGTTGGATATTTTCTCTCTTATTCCTTCTTTCCATATACTTTAAATGGGAACTAAGAGCCGAATCATTGATTCGGAAATATAGTTAATACCCCACTTAAGTTTCAGGTTTTCGGCGCACAATCTAAGCACTCGAATTGAGCTCCTTTTCTATATGAGTGCTCATATGAGTATAAATTGACATGTACTGTCTGTTGTTATGTGCTAAGTATATAGTTAGGTTTTTTTTTGATGAAATCTTTGGTTTCATTTATAGTTATTGTTTCATTTCTACTGAATTATTTAAAGAGTGCGCACGGTATTTTCTACTATTCAAAGTTCTGTAAGTATAAATTCTGATATTATAATTATTTAATAAACTTTTAATTAATTAATTATAGGATGGGACAGGGGATGGACAGCAAAAAAAATTGTAGCAAAAAATTATAAGTTGTTTAACACCTATCTTTTTGGTAAGAGTTTTCTTAAATATACATACGTATCTAAATGAATTTTCCGCAGAGGCTTTCAAAAATGAAAATTATGGGTTTCATTATTTTGAGGCGGACATGAAAAAGGGTTCCCAGTTAACGAAAAACCGGCTTTACAGAAGCAAATTTGATAGCAAAAAAATGTAAGTGTATTCCTTTAAATACAAATTAAGCTAAAAAATTAAATAAAAATAATTTCAGATCCAATAAGAGGACATTCTATTTGTAGGAATATACTTTAAGAATATTCTTAAAAATTGTGATATAAAAATAAATTTATAAATTACTTTAAACATTGTTTTTTTTTATGCTTTTCCTTCATTAGATAAATTGGGATCCTCAAAAAAAAGAGATGCCTGCTCGATTATTGGGTATTATGGAAAAAAAAGTAAAACATATTATTTAATTCAAAATATTAAAACCTAAATATTAAAAAAAAAATAAAAAAAAAATTAAGCCATTTAAATAAATCGCTCGGAAAGAGCTTTCTTTGAAGCCTTTTACGAGTGCTCTCGTTAAAACACCTCGCTCCAATGATCTGCAATGTTAAAATTACAATGAAGCTTCTTACGAAGCCAAAGCACTCGGTGCTGATTTTGAGGCGCTCGAAGAGGTCTTTTCGAGTGCTCGATTTCCCGCCGGGATATGATTCGAAAATTTTCCCCTATAAATCTCACACCACTAAAATATGTGAATTTGTGTTGGTAAAATATTACAGAAAACGTATATGAAAAATGTATATTAGTAAGATGCAAAGCAAGAGGCAGAAATATTTCACTCTCCACCGGAGCTTATACACATTATTACAATACAACGACGGGAATTTTGTATAGAGAAATGAGTAAAACACGCGTATTAAGCATGTCGCAATTTCTTATAAAATACAGCCTTTGAAGGGCTACATAAAGGAAATTTTGCCATCTATTGTGAATTAGTAGGTTGTCCAACATTAAAAATTCCCCTATTTATGTGTCAAAAAGGAATTAAATGGTGGCATTTTGATAAGTATTTTCAAATTATTTTATGTATTTAAAAATAATTAATTTTTTTTCAGGTTATTTTTAATATAATATTTATAAGTTTATAAGTTTAATGCTAGTTTTGCGAGTAATCACATTGAAATTACTTTGTGTATTTTCACAGAATCAATAGTTCAATACTTTTATTAAAATTTTTTTTTTTAAATTTCCATTAAATTTCCCTAATACAAACAATTTTCGGTAGAGAATCGATTTTTTTGTACGGGAGGCTAATAATGAGTATAAGCTTCGGTGGAGAATGGGTATCAGGAAGGGGTAAAATTTTTTTCAAAAATCAAATCAAATCAAAAATCGAGGTATCGCAAAGGTAAAATCGCATTATTAGACTAAAACGTTTTTTTTTGCATCATCGATTTGTAAACCCTAATTTAAGCAATTTTGAAATGACATTTCTTATGTTTTATTATTATTTGGAACTGAGTTCGGCCTCAGATTGCTTTTGATATATGATTTATGTTGATTTTTTGTTAATGTTTAATGTATTGATTAGAATTTCAATTAAGAGTCATTTGTGCATAAATTTCTGTTAAGGGTGGCAGTTAACGTTTATTTAAATATTCAAATATTTTATCCATTGTTGATGTTTTATATTAAATTTGAGTTATTTTGTGTATTTTGACTGTTTTAAAAGCTAAACTTAAATACTTCAATATTATTTTTGTGATTTTTATTCGACAAAAAACTGAAGAGTGTGTAAATTTTGTAAATATTAGTAATCGTTTTAAGCATGGGTAAAGAAAAAGACTTATCACCATCTCAAATTAAACTATGCCTTAAAGAAACATCACTTAAGCAAGAGAAATTTAATATTTCACAAAAATCCGTCAGCCGGGTTAAAAAATCAATTGAAGAATATGGTACCTACGCACAAAATCGGGTTGGGCGATGTGGATCAAAGCCCATTTTAAATCCTAGATCAGAAAGAAAGCTGTTGAACATGGCCTTAAAAAACCGAAAACTTACTTCTAAGCAATTAAGTGACCAGCTTAAGTTAGATAATCTGGATATAGCTCCGAGCTCAGTACAAAGGATTCTAAATAAAAATGGTTTGCCAGCTAGACGACCTAGGAAGAAGGCCAAAATTACCCCAAAGATAGCAAAAGAACGTATCCACTGGGCTCGAACCCTTAAAGACTGGACAGCCACAGACTGGGAAAAGGCTAGTCATGAAATTTTTCCCTAAACTCTTGTCATTCAGGTTTGCTTCTGCGACGAGTCTATATTTCAGATATGCGATGAGTCGAGTCAATATGTGCGCAGGAGGCCAGAGGAAGAGTTCAATCCGAAGTGTGTGGCAGAAACGGTTAAACATCCAACATCTGTCATGGTTTGGAGTGTGTTCTCCGTTCATGGACCGGGACGTCTGTTAGAGAAGCTTTGAGCTTTATAATTTCTCCATAGATTTAGTAAGGTTTTGACAAAACCTAAACAAACTACATTCATATAATCAAAAGGTATTTGATTCACTACATCAAAATTCAAAGACTCTAAGGCAGTTTTATCCAGCGTGTAATGATGTTCTGGATGGAGCCTTGTTCTAAATGTATGATCAGTACCCAAATCAACATTTTCAAAGAGAAATACAACTTTATTAATATAGTGTCTTCCTTTCACGTTGCACTGAATACATGGGAAAAATGCAGAATGAGCATTTGTTCTCAAAACAAAAAACCAAGCTGGGGCATCAAAAATGAATTTGCTAATACACACAGCGGATGTTTTATTATTAAAAATAAACCCTACATAATGTGATAAGTTCATTTAATTCTTTCACAAAATGGCTCAAAAACAAATCTGAGCTGTTTGGCTTACTTTCTCCGGTAAATACTCCCATAAAGAAAACATGCATTGATCCTACAATATTGGGACGGATGGGCCAAGTTTGATTTCTAGAACTTTTTGATAGAGGTATGCCACCAACGTTGAAATCGAAGGTAAACTTGTCATTTTCATATTCATTACATATTAGAAAATCGGTAAGACTATCTTTTATACCATAATGCGGGTATTCACCACCACCTAGAGAAATAGCCATCGACTCTTTTGGCGTTTTGTTTAAAGTCCGTGGATCCTTTGAAATATTGGGATATTCCTCAGAGAGAAGTTGTAATAATTCTTTAAGTGAACTATACCCTACCCGGTTTCTGGAAGCGCATTCAAACAACTTCTCAGTGAAAGTAAGGTTTTGTGGTTCGACGTCACCGACAAAAGAAACGGAACTATATCTAGTGCTAGAACTACCACTGACATTACTATTGCCTTCAGAAGACGAAAAACTTTGAAAATTTAATATATCATGCTCCACCAAAGATGAAGAAGCAATTGGAGAATTCAGGCAACCCATTAAATATCTACTAACTCTGTAGCTTCTCTGCGAAATTTTTTAATTATATTTATAATTAAAAAAATATAATGAGGTGCTAGTAGTTTAATGATTGTTAGGCTTATTTAATGGAAACAAGTAATATAAAAAAAAATTTTTTTAAAGTATATTCCTGCTTGAGATTGTTTTTTCTTTTTTCTGCATTCAGAATTCGTAATTCGTTGCATTCAGTTTTCTGAAGTTTTTCTCTCATATAAAATTAAAATTAGTTTATCAAATATAACTTGAACGTGATTAGATAAATAGATGAATAGAAAAGGGTTAAATTAACGATGGAAAGTTCCAAAAAGATATTGGACATTATGAGCTAACGGTAAGAATAATATTTAAACTAACTATATTAACATGCACTCCCAACACAACAAAATTTATTTGAACTTGATTGGATGAATAGAAAAGATTTTATTAACAATTGAAGGTTTTTGAGTAACCTAATAGTAGGAATATAAAAAAAAATTGTGCTCTTTTAGTTTTGGTGGGATTCAAGTATCTGCTAACTTTACGGTAAAAGCTTACATTAAAGTTACTATACGCAAAAAGGTATCGTATGACTTCATAAAATGTCCTTCGTCTATACGGATTTAACACTCAGGTACATTTTTTATCAAAGCACCTCCTTGCAGAAGAGCATCGGCATACTATTCTTTAGTTGATTAACCATATCGATTCTTTTCGATATAGCACTACTAACCTAATCAATCACGTTAACCAATTTTCAATAGCACCAGTGTTATGACTTTCTGAGAACATCTGTGTTACAAAAAAATGTGCTTCTTGGTCATTTATGACCGCCATATATAAGAATATGTGACTGCTTAGTTTTAAATCACATTTTCAAATTTTTTACACCAACTTTCTAATAGCATCAACTAATGGTGCATATTTTTTAACTTACTTCTGATATAATCGGTTGTATAAAAATCGTAAAATGGATCATAACCAGTGCATCTAATTGTACTTATGTGTCCAGAGCTTTTTAATATGCCTACCACCCTAATTTGATCAATATATAAAAAATTTGACTATGTATAAACTTCTTTTCTAACTTTAAACGAATTTTTCTCAAAACCGTATTTTCAAAGTCGGTGAGCACGATTTCTCACAAATGCCTCAATTGATCAACTTTAAATTATAACATAACACAAACTTTTCCGAGGTTGAAAAAGTCAGAAATTCAACAAACATTTCCATATCTTTAACCCTAAAAAAATTGCTTGAATTCTATATTTTTAAATTTTTATAATATTTTTATTTTCTGTATTTTTAAATACAAAATAACAAAATTTTGGTTATAGATATTGATAGTAATTTTGATGGAATATTGGGCAACGATATCCTCTACAAAACTGTAATAGACTATCCAAATGCAAAAATAATAATAGGCAATAATGAATACCTTTTCTTTTTATCTGAAGAAGATAAATTGAAATACAATAATTATATCAATAGCATTCCACAGGATGTAAAAGCCTTTTATATGAATGAGACCTTAACAAATAAAGAAAATATCCGTGCTGATCATTTAAACCAAGAACAAAGAAGTAATCTCTTTGAGGTATTAAATGAATATAAAAACTTGTTCTACAATGAGAACAAGAAATTATCGTTTACCCATAAAGTAAAGCACCAAATAAAAACAACTACAGATGCACCAACTTATACCCGCTCTTATCGATACACAAAGTTGAAGTAGAAAAACAAGTTAAGGAAATGCTTGAAAAAGGAATAATTAAACCAAGCAACTCTCTCTCACGTGACCATATGATTTTCGCAGGGGTCCATACCTCTGAGGACCAATCATAGGCACGATGTTTCAGGTGTCGTGTCTTCGGCAGTCGTAGCGAGCTCGCTAGCCGGGCTATAGCGGTAGAAAGGGAGGGGTGGTTCTTGCCGACGACAACCTGATCTGAATCTCGCTACTTGAAGGAAGAATTTTCAAAGATGAGAGCGCCAGGCTCGAAAAATGAAAGGGCTGCATGCCGCAGAAATCAGAAAAATAACTAAATAAATGAGAAAAGGAAACCAAGACTTAATGCAAAAGGGTGAAGCCCCTTTGATCACCCATCTTATGACTGGGCCAGCTGACCTGAATACAAAAAACAATATATAAGGGAAGTAGGATTAGGACATCTTAATCAAAAAAAAATTAAATTTATTCAAACACCATATTTATTAATTAATAAAAAAACTAATTTAAGCATGTTATATGAATAAAAAAAAATTAGAGACTTAAATACAAGCTATAACTAATCAGTATATGTTAAGCAAAGAAAATAATAAAACTAAGTTGGAATTATAAAATATAGAAGAACTAGAAAACTTAACGTTAATTAAATTTATAAGAGAGGAAAAAAATAACCCAAATAACTAAAAAATTTTTTTTTTCAATGAAGAATGACATAACTAATTCTATTTTTTTTCTTCTTTCTTCTTTTTTTCTCTTCAAAAAAATAAATCAAACAAATCCAAAACTATTATTAAACAAAGAACAACGAAACTTACATGATATGCCTTTTTTTTTCTTCGAGGTCTGATGGGCCCAGCAAACTCTCCTGGAAGAACTTCAAAAATATATATATATATATATAAAAGAAAAAAAAACAATTGAAGAAAACTGAAAACTTTTTTTTTTTTTTATACCCAATTTTAAATCTATAAACTATGTAAGTTTACCCATGATTATTTATGTTCTATGTTTCTTTTTTTGTTTCCTTCTCTCAATTCCACATATGTTTTATATCAATAAAAAAATTTTATCATGTTAATCTTAAAATACTAATTATTCACCCAAAAAAAAGGCAGTTTAAAAAAAAAATACTAAAATAAAATCATATAAATTCTGTTGCATCTTGTATTGAATTTAGCTTCTATGTATAACTGCATTCCTGGTGGTACCCAGGCAAGTATCGCCAAATAAGCCGAAGCCGCTTCTTCGCCTAATCTGTATGTATTTCCTACCTTAAATTCCTTAATTGTGGTTTATTCAAAAAAACTATCCCGTGACCCATTTACATTTAGTGATGACAATCTTTTCGCATCTCATAATTTACGTCTTCCTTTTTTTTTTCACTTTGGATCCAAATTCTTTCAATCAACTAAAATTTAATTAGTAACCCGAGTCGAAATTTTTAGTGATGATTTCATACCGTTCGATCTAAATTAGGTATGATTTAAAACTGAATGTACTGAACTGTGTATGATTTCATATTGAATGTCCTGAAAATGTTGAACTTTTCATCTGTCAAAATCATCATCATAACTTTGTTTCAAATAGTTGATACTGATTTCATATTGTTCGTGTTGAATTGAGTATGATTTCATTCTTAATGTACTGAAAAATGTGAACTTTTATGTTTCAGGATCACCAGTATGAATTCATCATTAACTTTTTGAAGCAAAGTTCATGATGGTTTCATACTGCTGATGGTGAATTGAGTATGATTTCGTACTTAAATGTATTGAAATTTGACGAATGATTATTTTATTCTCTATTTTAATCTTTATTTCAGATTTTTGAGAGAATGAAATAAAATTTCTCTTTTTATGGAAAAATTTTCTAAGTCCAAAATGACATTTAGTTGACGTTTAGCTTTAAGTAACAAAAGATGTGATTTGATTATAGTGATTTGTGCTATATTTAAGATTTATTTATATTTATAATAAAAAATTGTATAGTGTAGATATTAAGTGTAACAATTTTTTTGTAAAATAAATATATGTCTTAATCAAATAAAGCATTAAATTGTGAAATTTTGTTTACTTTTTGTCCTAGTTTTTCCTACTGTCAGTGAAACTTGTTTTTTCTTTTCAGGGATGGCTATGTATAATTATTGTTAAATTATTGTGATTATATATTTATAATCAATAAAATGCTTTGTTTTTGAAATTGTATTTAATTTTCATAGTGAAATTTTATTTATTTTGTCCATTATTTTGTCTATTTTCAGCATAAATTGTTTCTTGTTTTCAGGTTTACACGTAGAAGGATAGATATGTGATATATATAATAGTTATTGTGGTAATATAACATGTATATAAGTTTTCAATAAATAAAATGTTTTACTATAAATTTTTTTTAATTTATTTATTCATTCTTTAAACATTTTAGCAATTAATTATTTATTTTCAGGCTTAAACGAGAGTAAAACAGGGATGGACAGGGATATGCTATGCTATTTGATCACTATGTATTATATCCATCCCTCTTTTACTTATTAAGAACTTTTTCAGTTCTATATTCTCTTTTGTCATACTGAATTGATGTTGAAAGTACTGAAAAGTTCGTAACTTTCATACTGAATTCATGTTGAAAGTGCTGAAAAGTTCGTAACTTTCGTACTGAATTCATGTTGAAAGTGCTGAAAAGTTCGTAACTTTCGTACTGAATTCATGTTGAAAGTGCTGAAAAGTTCGTAACTTGCATTGAAAAAGAGCTCTCTCTTCATACTCAAAGTATTAAAAAGTGCTCTCTCTTAATACTGAATTCATACTGGTACTGATGGATCGGGAATTATCTATCAGTATGAGTATCAAATAAGTACTAACTTTTAACATAAGAGTACAGTCAAAACCGCTTAATACGACATCGGTTAAAACGACCAAAACAAAAGGTCCCGACGGAGTTCCATATAATTGCACAGTTAATTTACCGCTTACTACGACATTGCATATAACGACATACCGTTTTGAACGACCACTTTTTCTAATATTTTCAAAAAACTTAATTGGTTATAACAACATGCAGCATTTTTTTTACATTTTGTGTGTCTATTTTCAGAAATTTTATGTTCATAATTAGTAAAAGTGTAGCTCAGTTAGAGTCAATAGGCGTTCCTAATAAATTTTTAAAAAATTCACTGTGGGCATGTCTGCACAAGATATGGTATAGTCGTCAAATGAAATAAGAAAAATAGTACAGGAAATTACTGTAGACATGGAGTCATAAGCGCTGTTACTTTACTTTGATTATGAAAAACACGAATTTTGACTGTAGCTTTTCATCCCAGTAAATGACTAGAGTCAGTTTGATGCCATACGCAACGCTTAACACATCGGCTTAATTTTTTATAATTTTTCTCAAAACTTATACACTTATACTTATCCTTATAATAAAACTTTACAAATACGGCAATTTTTAGGCAAAAAATAATGGTACCGCTTTTTACGACTATCGGTTATTACGACCGAAAATAATGGTCCCCTGGATGTCGTATTAACCGGTTTCTACTGTATATGTAAAACATAATACTGATTTGAGTCTGGTTGTACTGAAAAAGTACCAAGATTAACATTATGAAATCATCACTAAAAATTTCGACTCGGGAAAACATAAGCACAAATGAAAGTTTCTACACTAGTTTTCATATGTAAAATAAACGCTCTCATTGTTTTTTTTGTTTTTTGTTTTTTTTTCTTTGAAAGAAAACGTCACGTACATGTCATATGAACATAAGTTCCAGTTTCAGTATTTTCTTGACGCAAAACCATTTTTCTCACTTTTCACCATTTCTAATGGATTCCTACTTTTTACAATGTCATTTTCATCAAAAAAAAAAAATTTTAAACCTCAAGCCAGGTCCCAAAATTACAGGAGCTCCGCTTTGTTTTCAATGCTAACGCCGACTCTTCTTCACTATCAATACCTTACAATCAAATCTTTTGTTCTTTTTATATATGTAGTTTTTTGTCTATTGTTTGCTTCATTATTTTACGACTTATTTTATTTAATAATTCAATATTTAAATATTACTTGAAGGTTAATGAATTTTGTCCTAGCTGAATATATTGGTATAATATGTTTGGTTTATTTAGACGATATAATTATATTTAGTACAAGTTTGGAAGAACATATAAATTCATTGAGGAAAATATTTCAACGGCTTAAGGAAGCAAATTTACAAATTCAACCAGATAAATGTGAGTTTCTCAAAAAAAAAGTTTTTAGGTCTTATTGTAACAACAGAAGGAATCAAACCCAACCCCAGAAAAATTGACGCAATTGTGAATTATAAAATTCCTAAAACACAAAAGCAAATACAGTAGAAACCGGTTAATACGACATCCAGGAGACCATTATTTTCGGTCGTAATAACCGATAGTCGTAAAAAGCGGTACCATTATTTTTTGCCTAAAAATTGCCGTATTTGTAAAGTTTTATTATAAGGATAAGTATAAGTGTATAAGTTTTGAGAAAAATTATAAAAAATTAAGCCGATGTGTTAAGCGTTGCGTATGGCATCAAACTGACTCTAGTCATTTACTGGGATGAAAAGCTACAGTCAAAATTCGTGTTTTTCATAATCAAAGTAAAGTAACAGCGCTTATGACTCCATGTCTACAGTAATTTCCTGTACTATTTTTCTTATTTCATTTGACGACTATACCATATCTTGTGCAGACATGCCCACAGTGAATTTTTTAAAAATTTATTAGGAACGCCTATTGACTATAACTGAGCTACACTTTTACTAATTATGAACATAAAATTTCTGAAAATAGACACACAAAATGTAAAAAAAAATGCTGCATGTTGTTATAACCAATTAAGTTTTTTGAAAATATTAGAAAAAGTGGTCGTTCAAAACGGTATGTCGTTATATGCAATGTCGTAGTAAGCGTTAAATTAATTGTGCAATTATATGGAACTCCGTCGGGACCTTTTGTTTTGGTTGTTTTAACCGATAGGTCGTTTTAACCGATGTCGTATTAAGCGGTTTTGACTGTAAAACAATTCCTGGGATTAGTAGGATATTATAGAAAATTTATTAGGGACTTTGCGAGAATTGCAAAACCCATGACATTATGTTTAAAAGGGAATAAAACAAAAAAAATAGATATTCATGCCAGCGAATACATGAATACTTTTAACTCATTAAAAATGCTAATTCCAAAGGACTCTATACTAAGGTACCCTGATTTTTCTAAAGATTTTGTTTAAACAGCAGATGTATCAACTTACGCCATTGGAGCTGTATTATCCCAAAATAATCACCCAATATGTTTAGAAATCGTGTGGGCAACTAAATATTTTCGTCCATACATTTACGGTAGAAGGTTTGCTATTCAAACTGATCACAATCCCCTGCAATGGTTGGCTAATCTGAAAGAACCAAATATGAAATTACAAAGATGGAAGCTAAAATTGGAATAATACAATTATGAAATTGAATATATTAAAGGTAAAACAAATTATGTGGCGGATGTTCTTTCAAGACCACAACATGATGAATGCAATGTGCTTGAAATAGATTCTAATGAAACACAACATATTGCTTGTGAAGACAATTCACAGTACATAGGGTTATCCGAAAAACTAATAAATGTGTTCAAAACTCAATTGATTTTAGAAAAAGGACACAAGAAACATGAAGTAAAAAGAAATAATACGCGAAAAATTTATACATATTCGGAAGAAAATTTCACTCCGGCAGTATTTGAGGAAATCTTAAAACAAGTATCGGGCAAACTGATAGCTTTGTATGTTGAAGATTTTGAAGTATTCAAAAAGCTCCAAGAAGTATATGTGGAAATGAAACCAAATTATAAAATTATAAAGTGCAATGAAACTTTAATAGAAATAGAAAAGGAAAGCGAAACTTAAATCATCCTTATGAATAGAATCCATTTATGAATAAATCAAAAATAAAGTGTATTATCCAAATTTAAAGAAGTTTGTGAACAAAGTAAATAATCTATGTAGTATCTGTAATCTTACTAAATACGAAAGACAACCATTAAAACTTCCATTTAGAGCAGAGCTCCCCAAACTTTTTTTTCACGTAGACCCCTTATAACAGAGTTCCCTAAAAATTTTTGTCTCGTAGACCCCTTATACGATCTGTCTGTTTTCAGACTTTTATATATATTCCCAAAACTGAGACTCAAATTCATATCGTTAAAAGCTAAAAAGTATTACATAGTAAATATTACGTTATAATCCGAATTACATAGTATCGCACCACAGTTTTATTTCTAAATTTAGAGTGGTGAAAGTTAAAAATTAAAAGAGAAATAATTAAGTTTTATTCATTTATTTTTAATATTAATGAATTCGAAATTTAATATAGGCAACAATTTTTTACTTAAACAACAAAATAAAATAGTATTTTAAAAAATATAAGTAGGCAAATTTAAATTAAAAATTTTAATGGAAGGGATGAGCTTGCTGCTTAGATAGCAAATTGTTAATATTTGGCTTTATTTTTGTTAGGTTCAACCGTAAGTCTCTTCGGTTTGTGATTTCCAACCTGTTCCTTTTTTTGTCAGAAGATTGGTAACCGCGTTGAAACCCCTTTCAACGAGGTATGAAGATGGATAAGCTATTAAATACTTTCTCGCGATGGTCCATATTTTGGGATATGTAGCGGATATGTCTCTCTGCAGCCAAAATTGCTCATAACCTTTTTTAAATTTTACTTTTAGCTCTTTATGGGTGCTTAGCTTGAGTAGCTCTTCTTGTAATGTTGAATGTTGAATGTAGGTTTAAATATCCTCATCAAAACATCCCACTTTTGCCAAATTAGGAAAGTGGAGAATTCGCGCCGACCAATGTATTGCTTCATAAATTTCAATTTTCCTAGAAAAGCCGAAATGATAGCCTTAGTTTTTTTCAAATTCAAGCAGTCACCTTGCAATTGCAAATTGACATCGTTGAATTTTTTAAACAAATCTGTTAAGTAAGCAATGTCTGCTCTCCACTTGATTAAGTTTTCTTTTATACTTCGATCTTTAGCATCCAAAAACTCTAAAACAGTCTCAAAAATTGATTGAAATCTTGTCAAACAAGAGCCTTTTGACAACCAGGGTATTTCAGTATGTAACAGCAATCGTCGAAAGTCCTCATCATTTGCATCACACAACTGCGCAAACAGTCTAGTATTCAACGCATTTCTTCTTATATAGTCAACTACGGTAATGACATATTCAAGAGATAATTCAATCTATCGTTCAAGTTTTTGGCAACCAAATGTTGTCGATGGATGACACAGTGTATTGTAAATACTCCTGGCACATTTTTTTAAAGATGGGTTATAAATCCACGATAGCGCCCGACCATAGCAGGTGCTTCATCTGTTGCTACTGATATAATATTTGTTATTGGAATCGATTTTTCCATGAGAAAATCTCTCAAAACATCACATATAGATTGGCCTTTTGTGTCTGCTACCAAAGTTTTTGCAAAGAGAAATTCTTCGTGGATTTCTTCAGCCAAAATAAATCGAACATAAGCCAATAACAATGCTTCATTACCAGGTAAAGTTGACTCATCCACTTAAATGGAAAAACCGTTTGTTTACAGATAATTTCACAAAAAGCTTTCAATATTATAGCTCATTTCATCAATACGTCTTTGTACTGTGTTGAATCAACACATAAAAATTGATACATTAAATTAAAATATAATCATAAGTAATATTTATGCTGATTCAGCTGATACACTGAGAAAAAAATTTATTTGTAACAAATAATAATATGCAAATAAATTGTTTTCTCAGAGTGTTTTAATTAATTAAGGTAAAATAAAAAGCAGAAACTTCTTTTTGTTTTTTTGTTACGTAAAGCCAACATTTTAGTCACTATACGCTTACCAAAATGGGATCCATTTCCGTGAACCCCTACCACCATCTCGTAGACCCCCAATTTTTGAAAATTTCATTGTAGACCCCCAGTGAGTATATATCGACCCCAGGGGGTCTATATAGACCACTTTGGGAATCACTGATTTAGAGAAACGGAAACGCCTAGAAAACCTAAGGAAACTTTTTACATGGACATTTGGTATCCAAAAAAAGGAGAATTTTACTTAACATGCATCGACAAGTTTTCAAAATTTGCATGTGCGATATTTTTGAAAGATCGTTGTTGGTTAACTATTAGGGATACGTTAGCGAAAATATTTATGTATATGGGAAAACCAAAACTACTAATTAGCGATAGGGAAAGCGCTATGGAAACTGAAAACATAAAAAATTACCTAAACTCAGAAGGAATTTCATTACATTTATGCACTTCAGATAATAAAACCAGTAACGCCTGTAACGGTCCCCTGTTCACGTTTCTCTATTTTTTGTTTGTTATTTGCAAAGTTAATAAATATATTTTTACATGGGAATAACTTGTTTGTTTCAAAAAGATAAATTTTTGTCAACGGGACTCTTATCAGTATCCCGTTGACAGAAATCAAGTTTGAAAACAAGCAAGTTGTTTTGCTTGAGTTTGGAGTCAGTCGGCGTCAGATTTGAGTAGAAGGCAGAGCTCTGGTGGTTTGGTGCTCTGACCTTACTGTAGTTTTTGAAATTAGATTTTTTTTTAAATAAATAAATCAATATGGCGTATCAAGTGAAATTTTGTAGCAGATTTATGAGATGTTGGAATTTCTTTTTTATATTATTATGAAAAATTATGCGGTGAAGAAATAATTTAAATATTAATTTGCGTGAATTTCGGTTTAATTTAAGTGAAATTTAGAATTTTTGGTGATTATACATATACATAGTAATATATCATAAAACATGTGGTGATTGAAGAAACAGACAAGGAAAAGGAATGTCAACAATGAATTCTTCCATTATAAATCATTCCATTATCAAGTTTATAGTTGCTATTTTTCCGTCCTATCGTCATTGTCGTTGTTGGAAGAAAATGGCGTCAGCTACGAATGTGGTATTAGATGAAGCACTTTATATTGATACGAATTCAAGTGAAGTTAACGCTAATGTTGGTACATTTGAAAAACATTTGAATGAAATTCAAATATATATTGAAGATAATATTAATAATAGTAAAAATGATACGAGTATTGCTATCTCTAGGAGTGAAATAAAGTTTAATGTACAGGAAAATAGTGAGAATAGCGATTTTATAGTAAATAATAATAATAAATATAGTTTTGTTAACAACAATGGTGGTAATCAGCCTCAAATAATGCGTACTGTGTCCACAAGTAGTATACTAAGTACACCAACTATGATACCAGCTAGTGTCCAAATAGTAAGAATGCGACCAGGACCACCATCAGGAATACCAGTTTCATCTACTTCTGGACATCAGACGGTTAGATTACAAACTTTACCAGCTTCGGTATCAACGTCTGCTACGAGTATTGTTAGTTTGTTTTTTTTCTTAACCTAATCAATCATATTTAACCGAACAAAGTAAGCAATATATAGTAAACAAAGTAAAGAGAAAAGTAAAAAGGAAAAGGAGAGAAAAAAAAAATTTTAATTTTTTTGGTTTTTCTAATAAAATATTATTTTTTTTGTAAACGAATTTAGAGAAGGAGTTGCTGGGCCCATCAACACCACCAAAGAAAAAAGAGAATTCACGTATGTTTTTTTATTAAATTTTTCATTTTTTATTATTTATTATTATTTATTTTTTATTTTTTTTATCATAGTTTTTTTTATTTTTCATTATGTATACAACTTTTTGGTTTCTTTTAATATATACTAGTAAGGCCCAGCTCTCGAAATTCGAGAGCAACTTTACTGCAGTTTAAAATTACGGGGAAGATCTAATTCATAAGCTATTTCATGCATCAAATTTAATTGGCACGATTTATTGACTCTTTCGCGCATTCTATACTGCACAGCAGTTTCAATGTCATAAAAATATAACTGAGCGTAGCATGGCTGACATCAATAAGTCGGCGTCAAAGCACCAGCACGATGGTAAAACACATCATGAATTTTGAAATTGTATACACCATTCATTGTGGTCTCGGCTATTTGAGCTTCAGAATTAACCATTGCGAATGAAGTTGTACAAACGAATATTATTCAAATAATTTTGAGATTTTATCTTCACTACAGGGTTAGTTGAAAAAACACCTTCACAAAGGCTTTGAAAGTACAAATTTATGATTATGATTAATTTTACTTCTATTTTTATCGCGATTTCTCTCTACTCTACCTGTCAAAGTTCTGCGCTTAGGCATTGTAATTAACACACCTAAAATTTAACACCTAAATTGTAATTAACACACTTAAAATTAAACACCTAAAATTAAATTGTAATTAAAATTCCTAAAATTAAACACCTGGAATTAAATATCAAATATTTTTATGGTAAAACTTAGGAATAATCACATATATGTCAGTCAAGCGCTTTCGATTAGCAATGAAGTAAAATTTCATTGCTATGAGATTAAATTTTCCTCTAGCCCCTCAGTAAGAATTCGTTAAGTAAGGACTGTCAAAATTAAAGAAAATATTTTTTATATTTTTACTTATAATTAAGTGAAATATATAAACTAAATTGGTATTCTGCACATCTCTATATCAAGGCCTACCTAAATATATAACTTTTATCATACTTGTGTGTATATTAACCGAGAAAAAAGGTGGACAAATTTCAATGCTTGCCGTTTAATTATATAGAAGAAGAAGATAGATAGATATATATATATATACTCCCTCTTCACTCCTTTTTCACTTTCTGCGGCATGCAGTCCCTCTTCTATTCGAGCCTAGTGCTCTAGTCTTTGGAAATTCCTTTCAAGTAGCGAGAGTAAGTATCAGATTGTCGTTGGCAAGAACCACCCCTTTAAGTCTACGGCAATAGCCAGCTAGCGGACTCGCTACGGTCACCACACAAATGACACCTGGTAAATTGTGCCTATGTGTGGTCCTCAGGGGTATGGACCCCTGCATAAAAACATATGGTCACGTAACACGCCGTCATTGAAAGGCATCATAATACCCTTAATGAATAGCAACGGGTAATCAGTAACAAACCTTATGAAGAAAAAAAATGTCACAATCCCATAGTGAAAGCAATTATAACATACCACGGTACAATTCATTCAACGACAAGGGTGAAGCCACAAGATCTTCATTACGAAAAATATCAAAATATATTAAATAGGACTTTTGAAATTATTGATAAAAATAAACAAAACGAAAATTAATCAAAATGGAATAGACAAACAAGCAGATTTTAATTATATGAAGAAACATAAAAGGTTAAAACTTGATAATATTTATAAGAAAGTCAACCCCTCCAAAGTAATAGGCGATCATGCCTATATGAACAATAAACCCTTTTACAAAAGTAGATTTAAAAAACTTAAAAAGGATTTTTCCTTCCAGTCCTAATTTCACTCTAATGTCATCAACAATAGCACTAGAGTTAATACCAATAGACAACGGGAGTGGATTTATTCATATTGAGGTCGAGGACATAAAGCCCATTAACCATTATAATACAATGATACACAAAATTAACATTTCAATATTTCGCGAGGAATTCAAGGCTTTTATTAAAGTCACACTACACTTTGATCTTAGCCATAAGGCCGAAAAGCCTTATTTAATTTTAATAGAGGTGTCTCCACAAGGCATATTGCCTATGGCGCAAATCTCTACAGTACGAAATCAACCCATTGCCTCTGGGTCTGGGCTGGAAAGTCCCTTAATGGAGTCATCTAATGACCCTAACAGGGATCCGAACAGCTCTACTCGAATAAAACAAAAAGCTCTAAGTGGAACGGCCCGCAAAAGGTACGCCCATCTCAAGGCCAAAAGAATCCCACATGCAGAGGCACTAGAACTTGCCAAGATACCGATAAGTAATAGGCCTCCAATGATGAAGCGGGGTAGATCTAAGGAGGAAAGTACCAAGCAAGCAAACCCGTCCAAAAAAGGGAAAACCGTTCAAATAAATATTAATAAATGAGAAGCACAAAAACCTGACAAGCCATCAAAAACATCAACAGATCCAAGGTACAACAATGTAGTGCAAGCCACCTCCCTAGCCATGTGTAGCTCGAAATATCCAGAGGTGTTCCTTAAAGATAACGAGCTGCAAGATATCCAGGGCAATGCCAAAATTAATTTTTTAATCATATAATAAAGAATTTTCTATGTGTGCAGAAAAGAAAAACTTAAATGAGTTGGGTATTCGACTTGGGTATTTTTGGTTTATTAAATATTGGTACCGTTATTCTAACTACTAGTTTGTTTTGTATTATGTGAGACTTAATTTCAGCCCGTTGTTGTATGAGTGGAATACAGTTAGTACATAAAGGTTCTGTTTTACTGTAAATTTCATTTAATTTTACCGGAGATATTAATAATGGGTGAATTTTATTGTTTTTAATTGTAAGTATTATCTCCAGTAGTTACTTTTACTTTGACTCTATTTCCATAATTTCTAGGAGGATGTTAGATATTAGACCCTGACGTATTCTGTGTCGCTCCAATTTACCTGTTAAGTAATTAAGTGAGTCTATTTTGAGACTCATATGTTGTTGTCTGTCGGTGATGGCAGACAGAGGGTTCTGTATTTTCCTTAGCGTGTTGGTTACAACCGTTATTTGTTGTTTTTCAAGATCTGCCAGCATTTTTTGATCAACTTCCAACTCTTCTATTTTGCTATATATTTCCTTTCCATTATTGCTATCCATAGTACCAAACAGGAAGTGTAAAGTGTTTCCCAAACCATTAAAAATTGACTTAGTTGATCTTCGGTATGGGTTTAGTTCGGTTATAATATCTGCACGCTGTTTGATATGCTGCATTATGGAACTTATGATTTTTTGTTGTGTTATGTAGATGTCGTCCGCATCCCACTTGCAAAGTTGTGGCGCAAGATTGTCTGCTTGTTCAACAATTTTGGTTTGATTTTCTAGTTCCTGTAAATCTAGTTCAGTAATTATATTATATTCCATAATTCTCTAATATGTTCGAACAATACTCCAGTTTTATTTAATGGGGTAATTACGTATGGTATTGAGTTTTCGAAAACTTTTTTTTGGATGGTGAGATAACTGTTAAGTTTTTACCTATAGATCTCAAGTAGGTATATTTCTATCAAGCCAAAGGGTTGCTGCTTTGCAAAAAAATATTTTATAATAGGTTGTTCCCAAAGGAGATTGATTTATTTGTTTACGGGGTGTTTGTAAGACAGTCTCGATCAGAATAATATGATGGACTGTTAGGTTCTTCTTATTTCCTGTCGAGATGCCCTCCGTCTTGTAAAACACCTTATTCAGTCGGAACTAAAATTTACTTAGTGTGTTTACATACACTATTTAGTTCTAAATATCTTTGACAAAAATACTTAATATTAATTAACATTAAACTTGTGAAAACGAGTGAAATGAAGAATTTTTAGGACTTTTCGGAATGGAAGAAAAGTTTGTAAATGGCGGTGGTTAGTTCTATGTTATTAGTAGTTTTTATCTACTCTAAAGAATTTTATGGAGCTTAATTAATAATTATTTAGAAAATGAAAGAAATAGAGTTGCCCAATTGTGATAAATTTGAAAGCATAGAAAATGAGTGGTAAAATGAATTTGATGAAGGAATTGCAGAATGATGTAGTTAGCTTGGGTGATTAAAAACAATTATTTGGACCAAGTAGAATTACTGGAAAGGAGCATGAAGCCTTATATCAAAATAGTCCAAAGATTCACACCAGAGGCTATAAGTACTCTAATGCATTGGATATTAGGGCACCCCTGAAATAGTATGTCCCTTTGTGAATGGGTTGGGTTACCGAATTCTCAAAATAACGTGAACAAATTGAATCATGTTGTCACCCAGGGAATAAACGAAAATTAATTTTATAAATAGTAAATAAAATAAAATAATTAAAAATTATAAATAATAAATAATGATCTTATAAAGAATAAAATAGAAAGAAAGAGAGACTTTTGGAGTCGGTCGGTAAAAGTGAGTCTGTCAAATTAGTATTCACGTAGTAGTCTTTAAATCGTGATTAAAAACTAATAATTAAAAAGTGCTTTAAAATATAAAAAAAATAATTTGCAAGAAATTAGGGGTGTGTCTAGGGTTAAAAAAAAATTGAAAGGAAATGGACCCGGTAGTATAATGGTAACAAAAATAAGTTTTTTGTTTGAAGGGGTCTTTTCAAGACGGTCTCAATCCGGATGGTGTGAGGGACTGTGACGTTCCTCATACTTCTTGGTCGAGATGCCCGCCGTCCTGGTAAATACCGTGTTTTTTTTTGTAATTTGTACTTCTCGAGAATGCTTACAGATTTGGAAATATGCATTCCCAAACCAAAAGAAAAATATAAGTAAATATATGTATATATATATGTTTTATTTAGTAACACTAAATGGGTTGTTGGTAGAAGCACTACCCAAACTATAACGGGAACAAATGAAAATTAATTTTATAAATTAAAATGATAACTTATAAATAATAAATAATAATCATATAAGAAATAAAAGAGAGGCTTTTGGAGTCGGTCGATAAAAGTGTAGTAGTAGTGCAGTAGTAGTGTAGTAGTAGTGCATGTAGTAGTGCTTAAATCTGGAGCATCTGAATTATTCCAGATGGGGGTTAGTTAATAAAATAATAATAATAATATAAAAGAAATATAATATAAACGAGATAATATTTCGAACCTTTAGGACCTCAGACAAGCTTTTGCCATATTTTGATATGGAAGAATGTGAAAAAAGTGATTTGCATTTGATGCACAATTTGACATCTTCGGTTAAACAGGAACTGGTTGACTTTGGTATTGAAGGATCATATCAAACTTCTATAAATACAAATCAAAACGAGGAATATAAGACTGATAGTACAAACGAAAAAAAATTATATAAAAAATATATGGGGAATATGGGACGAAACTGATAAAAAATTAAATGGTGAAAGAGAACTGAAAGTAAAATGAAAAAAATTTATTCGCTTAATAAATGAAAGAAACGGGTTTCCAAGACGGTCTCAGTCAGAATCGTACGGGGGACTGTTGGGTTCCTCATATCTTTCTACCGAGATGCCCTCCGTCTTGACAAACACGTAAAATATTAACTCTTGAGGGATAATGAAAGTTTCCTGTGTTTTTTTTTTTTTTAACTTTTTACGGTTCAACTTAAGGAGATAAACGAAATAATATACAAGAAATAATAAATAATAAAGTAAAAAAAAGGTAATTTCATAGCTCATCCTGCGCTGAAAATAATAATAAAGAAAATTGAAATAAAATAATATAAATTAAAATAATAATAGAAGGGGAAAGAAACAATGATGAAATTTAATAAGAACCGAGAATATGTAACAATGAATCTTTTTTGTTAATGGTTCAAATTTGAAACATCAGCAAGCTATACATTTTATGCCTCGATTAAACACAAAGGTAGAAAATATAAATTTATTTTCTTGCATCTTTTGTGGCCTCGAAAACAACCACCAAGATGAAATTATTAAACACATGACCAATTTTCACCCTGAAGAAAATTTGTTTTGCGCGAGAGCTATGAACAGGGGAGCAGGCGATATGCAGTGAAAAGGGTGTAGCCTGAATTCCCGCATATTTTTTGTAAATAAAAAGAAACAAAATAAATTTCAAAATTACAAACAATATAAAAGATATAATAAATAACAAAGTAAAAAGAGGTAAATTTATAGTGCATCCTGCACCGAAAATAATAATTAAAAAAATTCTAATAATAAATAATAAAAAAAAAAAATTAATATTATAAAAAAAAATATGTTTTGAGACCTTTTTAGAGAGGATGAACCAGAAACGATATTCTAACTGGGTTTTAAAACAATTCGGGACCTTAAAGAAGTTTTTATAAGAATATCCCAAACCAAAGTTAAGGTAATTTCTTAAAGTGGTTTATTGGATTACAGCTTAAATCCGTCGAGACATTAAGGTGTGGAAAAAAGGATACTTGTCCCAAAGTTTGTAAATAGATAAGTGTAAAAAAAAGAAGTCAAAGGAGCAGAAAAAGAATCCTCTTAGTCGCCTCATACGATAAGTGAGGTGCACCAAACTCCTATTCTAGAGTCCCCGGCCCTTCAGGGGTAAGAGGTTGCTTAGATTTCTTATAGCGGTATATGAAGTTACTTGCTCCATATATTGTGTCTCCGAGCCAATGTAGGTAAAGGGGGTAAGGGAGGTAAGGGAGGTTCAAAAGTAAAAGAATTCTGGACCAGTGCAATAACTCAATAGATATCATATCGCAAAGGAACAATTTGCTACTAATGAACATGAAGAATGTTCCGGTAGAATAGATAGTCAAAACAAAAAAATGGGACTCTCTTAGTCGCCTCATACGACAGGTAGAGTGTACCTAAGGTCTATTCTAGAATCCCCGATCCTTCTGGGGTATAAAAAAGTTAATGTTACTCGAAGAAAGGTTTAAGTCGGTTGTTATGAACGGTGACTATCCGTTTCCCTATTTTAATGACAGAATTTACTGCTCCTGGGGTTTTTACAATAGTGTAAGGCTCCACCCAAATTCGGGAAAGCTTATGTTTTTTGCTTTCATTTTTAAGTAAAACTTTATCTCCTGGGTGGAAAGTCACCGGACGGATGTTTTTATCATAATATTCCTTCGATTTACCTTTGCTGGCGAGGATATTTTTTCTGGCAAGTGCATAAGATTTTTGTAATTTATATTTTAACAAGTGGTAATAGCTTTTATGGTTGTAAATGGGGTCCGGCCCCGTTTTTAAATTAGAGTGTATGTCTGCAGTGAATCCAAACATACAGTCCATTGGTGTCAATTTAGTGCCTCGTGAGTACTATTGTTATATACAAAAGCTGCGGTTCGAAGGAATTGGTCCCACGTTTTGGGGTTTTTCATGTACTATAGTGCGCAAATATTCAACTAAAGGGTGATGTGCAAGCTCTAGCACACCACTCGACTAGGGGTGATAAGCTGAAGTTTGTAATTTTTTAATTTTTAGAAGTTTACATAAACTTTTGAACAATTCGCTTAAGAAGTTTGATCTTTGGTCTGTAACTCTTTGTTTTGGGATTCTATAACAGGTGACTATTTGGTCGAAGAATATTTGAGCTATGGCTTCATCATTAGGGAGGGCATACCAATCAACGAACTTGGTTAGGTTATCTTGGAACGTAAGTATGTATTTGTTGCCATCACTGGTTTCTTCCAGTGGGCCAACTATACCTAAATAAACTTTATCAAGTTGCTTTTCAGTGATATAAGTTATCATCATTGGCATTTTCGTTAAACGTGAGATTTTCACTGTCTGGCACTTCTTGCATTTTTTAATATACAGCTTAATATCTCGAAACATATGCTTCCACCAATATTTGCGCCAAATACGCTTGTATGTTTTGATTACTCCTTGATGCCCACCGAACTGAGAATCGTGATAATCTTTCAAAATGATTTTAATTTCTTCGGGGCTAGTTATTATTTCAGCTATATTGTGTTTAGTTGAGTTTATACTTAATTTTTCCGCAATTTAAATTTCATATTCCTTGTCTTCATCTTTTTCTTTAGAAGCTGTATTTTGTAATTTTGAAATGGTTTCAGAAGGTTGGCTTAGTTTGGTCTCTTGGTTTTTTGCTTGTGACCAAGTTACCACATTTAGACATTTTTGTTCCGAAGTTTTGTTTTCGTTGTTTACTGATATCGGCTGTGGGTAATGAAGTGGTGGCGTTGCGTCGTTTAATGGGTTCGACTTTATTCGACTGAGGGCATCTGCATTTGCATTGTATTTACCTGGGTTATATTCAATGGTGTAGTCATGTTCAGACAACTTATGGTGAAATCCAACTAGGCGTGGAGTAGGGTCTTTAACACCTTTCAAAGGCTTATGATCTGTGTAGACCGTAAAAAAAACAGCGAAAGTTCTTAACTGCCCAAACTATGGCGAGCAATTCTGGCGTCCGTGATTAAATTGAATGGTTTAGTGAAATCCGGATAAATAAGTAGTGGAGGCAAGATTAATAACCGTTTAATAACTTGAAGTGCTTCTTCGCACTTATAAGTCCCGTTAAACTTTGTGTCCTTGCGTAGCAAGTTTGTAATTGGATGTACTATTTTCGAGAAGTCGGGAATAAATTTACGATAGTAGTTCGCAAATCCTAAGAAAGATTGAACTTGTTTGACGGTTTTAGGAACTTGAAAATTTTGAACACATTCTATTTTGCGTGGATCTGGTAAGGCTCCTTGTTCAGAGCATATGTGTCCTAAATATACCACCTCTTTTTTGAGAAACTGGCACTTTTCAGGCTGAAGTTTGAGATTATGTTCTCGAAGTCGGTCGAAGATTTTTTGGAGTTTGGAGTTATGATCCTCCAGGTTTTTACCGTAAATTACTATATCATTAAGGTAACATCCTAGACCTTGTAAACCGGTTAGGACATAGTTAATCAGACGTTGAAATGTAGCCGGGATTCCTTTAAGCCCAAAAGGCATGCGCTTGAATTCATAATGACCGTAATTTGTAGCAAAAGCTGTTTTAGCTCGATCGGGGTCTACCATTACCTGGTGATACCCACTAGCCAGATCAAGAGTGGTGAAATATCGAGAATGATCTAATTGGTCTAATATATCTTCAATTCTAGGTAAAGGGTAGGCATCACCGATTGCTTTTTCATTGAGCTTTCTGAAGTCGACGACTACTCGCCATCTTTTTTCTCCTTCGGGCCCCGCTTTTTTTGGGACAACTAACAGAGGAGAGTTCCAAGGGGTTTTACTAGGTAAGACTATTCCATCATTTAACATTTCGTTGAGCTGTTCGTTGATAACTTGTTTTTGTGTCTCAGGTGACCTATACATTTTTTTGGTTAATTGGAGCCTGATTTTGAATTAGTGGAATGAGTTCATGAGTTATAGAATTAGTGTAGGTAAGCTCATCTCCTTTTAGGTGAAAGATATCATGGTAGTTATAACAAAGAGTGGTAATAGCGTATTTTTCTTCTTCGCTTAGCTTCTCATCTAGAGTAAGTTCTTCATTTAATCGGGTAATGTGAGCTTTAGTTAAAGTGTCGTCCGGGTATTTGTCATCCGGGTAAATACAACGTTAATTAAGTATATTTTCTGACTGAGGAGATTGTTGAAATCTGCTATTTGGTTTCTTTGATTTTAGTTCATGTGGCACCTTTTTTAATTTCTCAATGTTTTGTTTGCCTGGGTTTTTAAAACTTTTATTCAGTATTTTATTATCGTAATATTTCGATTGTTTTATTTGTTTAGAAGATGAGTTTAAAGGTACAATATCATAATGTTTAAGAGAGGTTAGTTTGAGTCTAATTTCAGAGAGATTTAGCGGTGTTAAAGTTTTATTAATTATTCCGATTTTCGCTGTTTCTTTTCCTTTGGGTATAAAGCTGCTTGCTAGAAAGATCCCTTCAGCAATCTCTTGGAATAAGCAGAATTTGTTTTCGCCTGAATTAAGCTTGAGTGTGACAATTCCTTGTGTCTTTGGGAGGATATAGCAAGGTTTGTCCAATTTTATTTTGAGTGAGGTGAGGAGCTTGGGTGTGAGAATTCCTTGTGTCTTTGGGAGGATACAGCAAGGTTTGTCCAATTTTATTTAGAGTGAGGTAACGTATTCGGATGTAGCCGTTTTTATAAAATTATTTGAAGTTTGAAGAAAAATTGTTGTGAGGCATCGTATTCCGATTCATTTTTGGGTGAATCGGTTGCCTTTATTTTAGAGCTTAATAATAATAATTAATCAAAAGAAATATGTGATGAGGCGTTGCCACCAGGTTCATTTGCGAGTGAATCGGTTAGCCCCATTTTAGAATTTGAAAATAAGTGACTAAAAGAAGTATGATTTGAGGTTTCATAACACGATTCATTTTTGAATGAGTCGCTTTCGGTTACCTTCATTTTAGAGTTGGTCAATAATTGACCAAAAGAAGTAGGTGTTGAGGTTTTGCAACCCGATTCATTTTCGAATGAATCGCTTTCGGTTACCCTCATTTTAGAGTTGGTCATTAATTGACCAAAAGAATTGGGTGTTGAGATTTCGCAACCCGATTCATTTTCGAATGAATCGCTTTTGGTTACCCTCATTTTAGAGTTTGAAAATTCGTAGTCCATTTCATCATTCCAGCTTTGACAGTTGGAGTCACCGCAGGTTGTGTATTATTTAACGTAAAATGGTTAAACTCACCCGGTGTTTGTAGAACGGTGTTACTCCTTAGATGTCGTGGTGGATTAATCGAATCTGTTGATGTTGGTTGTGTTCGTTTTGGTGATGATGTGATTGGTGTGTGGCTGGAGTTGATGGTTTTCTCTGATGGTGTTTCGTTGTTGTTTATGGAGGTAGGTTTTCCCCAGTTGTTCATATGCTTTTTGGTCCTTCGGTGGTTGAGTGTTGGTTTGTTGCAGGATCCTTGGATTTATTTGCACTTAATAATGCTTACCAGGATCCTACCGGCTGCGCCAGTTGTTAAGTATTTATTTTTCATCTTTGTTCGTTATAGATATTATTTTTATCTCTTTTTCTTTTGCTGTTATTTAATACTTATCAAGAAAATTTTTTTTATTTTATTTTGGGAGATATTGTTTTATATTTTGCTTGGGATAAGATGTAAATACTTAAACTGTATTCAAATATTTATTTTTTATCATAATTGCTAACACATAAATTTTTAATCTAATTATAAGATATAGGCAGGATATTTGCCTTTTCTTTTTTATTTTCTGAGACGTTGATGTATACCAATTATCTTATTTACTAAACCTTTTGTATATATCTTTATTGTAGATTTTTAACGTAAATACAAACCCTTAAAACTTTCGTTACATTATAAAATACATCAAGGTTATCTAAATGTTATTATTTACTAATTAAAATGCATTGCCCTTTTATTTTCAAAACATGATCTCATATAAATTACCTTTTTCATTAAACTTTTCGAAACTAATTTTTTTTTATTTAAATTTTACACTTGAATCTTTATTTAATTTTGATTTATATAGAGGACATCTAAATGTAATTATTTATTAATAAACAATCCTTTGCTTTCTTTTAATCATGATATTTATCAATTAAACTCTTTTGAGTCTCCTTTTTATTTAATTACAATCACTTATAAATTTTGAAGAGCATAAAGGATATCTAAATGCTATTATTTAATAACATGAAATCATATAAATTGACTTTTCTATTAAACTTTTAGAATTTAATGACGCCAATGTTGTGAAGTTTACTATAGAAGATGGACATTTATCCTAGTTCTTATTTTTCTTTAAATAAAATGGAAAAACAATCAATATCCTAAAAAAATCCTAAGCCTTCTGCTAAAAACGACTAGGGAAACATTAAAGAAAATCTCGCTCCCTAACTCAGATAGATAGGGGAAAACTGATCTTAATTCTATTTGCTTTGTAGGGCAGTTTTTAATGGCTGATAAGGCCAATGTTTTGAAAAAACAAAGAAGTTTTAAATTTAATAAAAGTAATCTTTATTTTAGCCAATTAGGGCTATTTTCTAAAAAGAGCAACTTACCGGCCAAAGTGGGCATAGGTACTTGCTCTGTATAAACTTAGATCACAAACTGTCTCTCTAACTAAATTGTTCCTAAATTTATACTTAAATTTTATTGATTTCCGCGTATTCTTAATTTCCGCGTATTATTTCATTTCTATTTACAATTCTTTTTACATTTCTTAATTTCCGCGTATTATTTCATTTCTTAATTTCCGTATTTTCTTTTAATTTTGAAAGAATTTACGGAATCTACAAATCCATTCTAAAAATGCTTGGATTTGCAAATTCCATAACTTCTTATCACAAGGTCACTTTTTCTTTGCCTTACATTCTTATTTAAAAGCTCTTTTCTCTGTAATTTTTAAATTCACGCCCATGAATCTCTCTTAATTGTTAATAAAAGCTTTAAATAACACGTATTAGTGTTATATTTGCATAAAATAATCAAAGCTTTATGGGCGTGAACTTTACATTTGCATATAATTTATATTAGTTTATATGTGTTTGTGTACATTTCACTTTTACTTAACTCTCTTAAATTCTAATGGCCGTTAAACAAACATGGCCGATATTTTTAAATTTAAATTAATTCCTAACGAATTAATAAATTATTAATTATTAATTAAAATTACCTATTTGGTAATTAACAGATTAATACCTAACATTCCTCCCCCCTTAATAAGAACATTTTTCGGGGAAAAATGTTTTTTTTTTTTTTTTGTTTTAAACAAACAAAAAAAAAATAGACAATACATACTTTCTTCCTTTCTTTTTTTTTTTATTAAACAATTTTACTTTTATTTTGATATAAAAATCATTTACGCTAATTAATCGTTACAGTATTATTTACATAATTATTATTTGTTCATAAAAATAAAAAATTTTTCCTTGATCATGTCGGTAGCTTTTTTCAGCAATGCATAGGCTTTCTTTTTTTTTTTGAAATTGGTTATTAACAACATACATTGTATCCTCTTTTGGTCCAATTTTAACGATTTTCAACTAAGTGTTTAAATGTTGAGCCATACATGTTCAAGATCCGTCACTATGAAAGTTTTTACGTGGATTATATGGACTTATATATAAGTATATGGATTTAATGTTGCATAATGAAGTATTGTTGCTTATAATAAACCATATTTAATCCTTCTACTAAAACAGATAAATCGTGAGGATCATGATCATAGTTTTCATATATTTTCTGGATCTATTCCTGGATTTGTTGATGCTAAAAGAATTTTTTCACGACTTCATGGTTTCATTAATAATAGTTGTATTATTATATACGCATCTTTGTAGGTATATAATTGGTTCAAGAACTGCATTATAATTCTCAATAGTTATTCTAGATCATTTTGAGCTACCACTATCTTATGAGAAACCATATTAGGCAAAAAAATTTTAATATTTGGCAAATCTTCCCATGAATCCTGATTTTGTTATTGAAACCACTTGCTTCACTAGCAGGCATTGCATATAATGCTTCTTTATGTTTTTTAACAAATTCCTCAACTGTTTTAACTGATGGCATAACAAATTATATAGTTTGATCAGTAAGATTAATCCTAAATATGTTGCGCCGCATGCTGATACAGGATCATGTAAATTTTCTCTAATTCCTAGTTTATCTTTAATAACTTTGATAAAGTGTAGTGATTACTTATGTTTTTTGTTTTTAAATAACTTATAACTAAAAAACTATTGTGTTCCCTATATTATTATTTTTTGTTATTTCCTACGTTATAATTAATTTCATAAAAGAATCATAAATTTATTGCTTATTTGTTGTTTTTGTTTTTTGAATATACATATAAAATTTTGTAATGGTTGTAGTCCTGATTTATCGGAACTGTTGCCATTCGTCGCGGGTTCCATTTAGCAGTGTCCATGTTAATATAAGATCTGCCATGATAAAATAAGGATAAATGATTTATTACAAAGGTGATAGATCTATTATCTATCATCTGTGCCCTAGAGGGCTTATTTGAATGGCTATTACGCCAAAGTTAAAAGAAAAGAATGTTTGATTTTAATGAACATTTATTAATTGCCCATTATGGCTAATTTAAATACAAATAGAAAGTTATTTATTTATTAATAATTCATAGGTGTGCCAACTATGGCATCTTACCTGAGTTCGTTGCAATAATATAACGGCCGATAATGGCAACATATATCATCTGCAACTGTTCGATGAAGAATGATCTCCGTATAAAATAATGATCTCCCTTATATACTAATTTCTTATCTGTATATGCCCTTTAAATTTTATATTCCCACGGAAATTCCAATCTCTAATTTCCAGACTTACAAAAATTTGCCGAATTGCAAGATTGCAATTTCCGTCTATTCTAAGTTAAAAACAAATAGATCTAATTACATTAGATTCCATGTGAACCAAAAATATTTCATATAGCATACTTTCGGGCACACACAAATTAACAATTTATTTTATTAATGTAATATAACAATTTAATTTATTTATAATATATACCAATTTAAATTTAATTTATATTATGTACTAATTCAAATTTATTTATACTAATTCTATTTTTATAAAATTTATACCAAAATACATTACACCCTCACCCCTAGCTTAAAATAATTTTATTTGATACACTTATATTAAAGAAAATTATTTTACAAGCGAAAAATGCTTATTAAATTCTTATATCTAATAAAATATTTTGCAAAGTTTACATTTATAATTTAAGTTTCATTTCTTTTATCGTACATTTTAATTTATTGATTATTTAATTTATCTTAATTTTAGTCTGTTATTATGAACGATTTTATCTTTTCCTTTTATTCTTATTTTAGAGTTAGGGCTTATGGTTTCAATAACTTTATATGGACCTTCGTAGGGTGCCTCATGTTTTTTCCTATTTCCTTTTTTTAGAAATACATAATCTCCTCTTTTGAAATTATTTTGCTTTATTTTCTTGTCATTTAAAGTTTTTCTTATAAATTTGGCTTTATGTAGTGATTCTTGTGCCCTTTTTAATGCTCTTTGAAGTCTTAGTTTTACTTCCGTCGCATAGTCATCGATGTTATACAGTATATTTTGTTCATTTAATGTCATTGATCTGTTAGCTATATTTGCTAATTTCCCATAAACTAATTCGAAAGGTGTATAACTTGTATCAGTATGTGGTGTTGAGTTATAACAAAAGACATAGTATGGAATCCATTGATCCCAGTCGTTGTCTTCTGCAAAAGAAAGCATATATTCATTCAAAACTCGGTGATTCCTTTCTATTGAACCTAGTGTTTCGTGGTGGAATGGTGTAGAAGTTTTATGTTGTATATTTAACAATTTACAAATTTTGTGAAAGATTTTGTTTACATATTCTGTACCTTGATCGGTTTTGAAAATTTTGAAAGATCCGTATTTTAAAATAAATTTTTCGACTATCGTTTTTGCAACTGTGTATGCTTCTTTTGTTTCGATTGGAAATGCTTCGACATATTTCGTTAGTTCACATTGTAATGTTAAAATATATCTATATCCATTTGATAACCTTAATGGTCCTACTGTATCTATTGTTACTATTTCGAAACTTTGGTTCGGTGTTTCCGTTGTTACTAAAGGTTCTTTTATATATTTTGTTATTTTATTTCTAGAACACGTTTCACAATTATTTATGTATTTTTTTACCATGCGATTCATATTTTTCCATACGTAACTTTGTTTTAATTTGCTTATACATCTTTTAATTCCAATATGTCCTCCTAATGTAGTTGAGTGATATTCTTTGATTATTCTTTTCATTTCTTCAGTATTTTTTATTACTTTTGGCGGCTCAAATAATATAATCTTTAATACTTTATTTTCTTTTATATCTTGTCTCGAGACTTTTTTATTATGCAGCTTATTATATATATTTTTGAATTTATTGACGTCAATATACTTAAATAATTCATCTTTATTTGATAGTGCTAGCTCATGTATATTATTTTTTATCATTTCATGTATCAGTTGATCTAAATAGTCACCTAAATGAACTTTTAGATTTCCACTAAATTGAATTATGATATTTTTATTTGTTATAACAATATTTTTATTATTATTGCTGCTCAATATATTATTATTTTTGTACTCGTTTATTGTATTGGGGTCTCCGGATAGTCGCCTTAGCTTTACTTCCAGTTTATTGCCAATACTATTATGTCTTTTCAATACATTATTATTATTTTTGTGTACACTTTTAATTTTTTCGAAATTTAACCGCTTTACATTTTTGATGTCAGATAAAGATGTACTACTCCAAACCCAAAGTTGATCAGACTTTGATTTATGTTTAATTGTAGTATCCTTATTCTGTTTCATCTTTTCTTCAGTTTTTCTCTTCATACTTCTTGTTAGGACATTTATGTTCGTTGGAATTAATGTTTTGAGTTTATCCATGTTTATACTTATTCTTGATAGGGCATCTGCATTAGTATTCATTTTTCCTTGTTTGAATACAATGTCGAAATCGTAATCCATTAGATCTATACGCATGCGTGTTAATTTAGAGGAAGGATTTTTGTGTGTAAATAGGCTAACGAGTGGTCGATGGTCTGTTACTACTGTAAATTTTCTCCCATACAAATACGGTCTGAAATAGTTGATCGCCCAATGAATTCCTAAAAGTTCTTTTTCAATAATGGGCTTGTTCAATTCATGTTTATTTAATGTCCTACTAGCGTAGCATATTGGATGTTCTTTATTGTTTTCTTCTTGCGATAGTACGGCTCCTAGAGCATTATTTGATGCATCGGTGGTTAATATAAATTTTTCATCAAAATTGGGATATTTTAGAATAGGCGGGTTAATTAATTTATTTTTTAAATTTTCAAATGCTTTGCTGCAATCAATTGTCCAATTAAACGTAGTGTTTTTCTTTAGCAAATTGTTCAACGGCTTTGCAATTTCAGCAAAATTTTGAATAAAACGTCTATAATAGTTACAGAAAGCAACGAAACGTCTAACTTCATCACTGTTCTTGGGTATTGGGTATTCCAAAATATGCTTGTGTTTGCTTGGGTCAGTTCTTATTCCATTGGCTGTAATAAGATGGCCTAAGTAAATCACTTGTTCACTCAGAAAGTTACATTTTTCTGGGTTTAATTTTAAATTATATTGTTGCATTCGCTGGAAAACTTTTTCTAAGTTAGTGTTGTGGTGTTTTAAACTGCATCCATATACTATTATATCGTCTACATATAAGAAAGCACTTGCATCTAAGCCTGTTAGTGCAATCGTTAGCATACGCTGAAAGCTGTTTGTCGAAATTTTTAATCCAAACGGTAGTCTTCTAAATTGAAAATGACCTTTATTGGTTGAAAAGGCTGTTAGGTGTCTGGAATTCTTTTCTAGCTTAATTTGGTGGAAAGAACTTGTCATATCCAGTGTGGAGAAGTATTTCGCTCTTCCTAGCATGTCTAATACATCTTCAAGACGTGTTAGTGGAAATTTATCACTCATTATTCTTTTATTAAGTTGGCGAAAATCTACTACTAATCTCCATTTCTTCTTGTCATTACTATTCTTTTTAGGTACTATTAACAATGGAGAATTGTAAGAACTTATTGACGGTTCTATTATGTTCTCTTTTTTTAGCTTTTCTACCTGATTATTTATTTCTTGGATTTGTGATTGAGGTAATCTGTAATTTTTAATGTAGACCGGTGATTCGTCATTTAGTCTTATGGATTGTGTATAAAAGTTGTTTGTAGACAAGGGTTCGTTTTCCAAGTGAAATATATCCTGATATTTCTTGCATATCTCTATTATGCTTTGTTTTGCGGTCTTATCTAAACCATGTAAATTTAATTTCTTTAAAATTTCAGTTGTTCTTGATGATCTATTTATATTTCCCTGTATATTTAAAATTTTATACTCTTTCAAAGGATGCATCTTAGGAGAAAAATTTTTAATCGTTACCGGATGATTATGTGTATTTAAAATTTTTATATGTGCTATACCACGTGATGGTATTATGGTGTTTGCAACAATCACGCCTTGTATGATTTCCTCATTTAGTATGACACTGTCTTCTTCAATATCTAATGCTATTGCTTGTATTACTTCACATCTTGGTGGAATATTTATATTTTTCATGAAGTAATCTTTCATAGGTATTACAATATCTCCGTTTTCAGCAATGAGTGTTATGGTGAACGTTTCATAATCGATTTTTGACATGAATTTTGTTAGTAGATCTCTTCCTATTATTCCATCTGTTATTATTGGAAGTTTTGAGCTAGTTAAATGAAATATATGACTAATGTTGTTTCCTTCATATTCTAATTCTAAGTTAATTTTTCCATAGGATTCGATTACGGTGTTGGTTATACTAGATATGTTACAAGGATCTGTATTGTCAATATTATAATTTGGTACTAAATGCTGTTTGCAGATTGAGATGTCAGCGCCTGTGTCTATCAAGAAGGATAATTCCTTTTTAGAATGAGTTTCAGTTAATAATATATAATTTGTGGCGTGTTTCTTTAAATTTAAAGAATCTAGTTTCGTCTCGTTCCGGGACTGAAATCGTTGCTTTGGTCCCTTCGAAAATTTGAGTTTCTATTTGAACGTTGGTTCTGATATCTTCCATTATTGTTATTGTTATTATATCTATTATTAATATTGTATCTATTGTAATTGTTATCGTTATTATTATTATTATTAAATCTTTTATTGAAGTTATTATTTCTTTTATAATTATTATTATTATTGGTATTATAATTATTATTGCTATATGTACTTTTATTATAATTATTTTTAAATTTATTGTTGTTATACCGGTTGAATTGGAAAATTTTTTGCTCTCCATTTATCGGTTTTTCTATTTGTTCGGCTAGAGTAGCTGCTTCCGAAAAAGTTTTGCATTGTGCTGCAAAGATTGTTGGTTTCAATGCGTCATTTAAACCACTTTGAAAAGTTGTTAGTGCTAATTTGTCATTTAGTTTCGAAATTGTTTCTCTATTTTCACTCCCTATTTCTGCTATTTGTAGAGTGTTTAAGTCTGCTATAAGGATTGACAATTTTTCTACATAGTCTTTAACACTTAAATTGTATTGCTTTAAGTTTGCTAATTGACCTTGTATTCCTTGCGTTGTTTTGATTAATTTGAAAGTTGTTTGAATGGTTTTTTTTAGTTCTGCAAAGTTATTAGGTTTTGTTGTGGCCGCTAATCTTGTTTTAGTTTTTGGTGTTAGTCTTGTACACCATACGAAATCTATTAATTTGTTTTTTCCTTCTTCGTTTAACGTGTCATTATACAGTTCAATTATTTTAAGAAAGTTTTCTAATTCCCTTACGTCTCCATTAAATTGTGGGATAATCTTGATTGCTGATAATAAGTCGAAAGATGTTGAAGCCATATTGATAATATTTTGTTTGGTTTTTATATTCTGTCTGTTGTCAACACTATCTTCATATTCAGAATCTGAATCTTCTTTTAAAGTGTAATCGTTGCTAATTGCTTTTATATGTTTTTCTATTACGTAATATACTTTAATGTAAATTTCATTAAATTTTTCAGAAACTTCTTCTATATCTTTCTTTTTCAAGGTTGAACTGGTTTTATTAAGTTCTTGAAATTTTCTTTTAATTTCTTTTAAGTAAGAACTTTTATTGAGAATACTTTGCGCTGAGAATTTTCGATTTGGATTTTTAGTGAAAGTCGATAGCAGCTTTTTTAATTCCTCTAGTAGTTGTTCGTATTTTTCCATTTACTAAACATTGACAGCTATTGTTCTATTTATTTGCTTTTGAATATTTTTCTTTAGGTATTTACGCAAGTAATATAACATAACTATAATAATAACAATCACACCTATGGTAATTAAGGACGAAGTGTAGTGAAAACTTATAGATCCTGTACCTGTTTGAGCAATTATGATATCTTCTTTAGAATTATTCGAACCCATTTTAAAAGGAAAAGATAATTACAATTATAAATACAAATAAATTTTTAGTTCAATTATTCTATCTATATTTTTATTTTTATTCCTAATTCTATACATTAATTGTTTAAAACATATATTTTATTTATATTTATTTTATGTTATAATTATTTGTATTTAAATTAAACTTGAAAGCGATTCGTAATATTCATCCAGTTTAAGTTTTTTTTCTTTCAAAACATTTTCCAGTTGATTTATAAGTCCGATAGCTCTAACGTCATATTGTAAGAAAGCAAATTGTTCCAGTGGAACCAAATGTTTAAGTGCTTCTGTGTAAGTAAGAATCTCCTTAGTTGATTCGTCATGTTTCGAGTTCACTTCATATGTAGCAACTTGATTGTTGGCATCTATTTGATTAAGCTCAGAATAGGAATCATCAGATGACAAATCCATATAGGTTATAAATCGGCTATTTTCTTCCTGAATGTCGTTGGTAACTTCTTGATTATCTATTTCTTCAGAGTAAACTGTGTTCAATGCGACTTTTTGCTCGTCTGTCAGCATGTGGAATTCTATCTGACCTGTGTTTTCTTGATTCGGCAGGGTCGCCATGTAATGGTTGTAGTCCTGATTTATCGGAACTGTTGCCATTCGTCGCGGGTTCCATTTAGCAGTGTCCATGTTAATATAAGATCTGCCATGATAAAATAAGGATAAATGATTTATTACAAAGGTGATAGATCTATTATCTATCATCTGTGCCCTAGAGGGCTTATTTGAATGGCTATTACGCCAAAGTTAAAAGAAAAGAATGTTTGATTTTAATGAACATTTATTAATTGCCCATTATGGCTAATTTAAATACAAATAGAAAGTTATTTATTTATTAATAATTCATAGGTGTGCCAACTATGGCATCTTACCTGAGTTCGTTGCAATAATATAACGGCCGATAATGGCAACATATATCATCTGCAACTGTTCGATGAAGAATGATCTCCGTATAAAATAATGATCTCCCTTATATACTAATTTCTTATCTGTATATGCCCTTTAAATTTTATATTCCCACGGAAATTCCAATCTCTAATTTCCAGACTTACAAAAATTTGCCGAATTGCAAGATTGCAATTTCCGTCTATTCTAAGTTAAAAACAAATAGATCTAATTACATTAGATTCCATGTGAACCAAAAATATTTCATATAGCATACTTTCGGGCACACACAAATTAACAATTAATTTTATTAATGTAATATAACAATTTAATTTATTTATAATATATACCAATTTAAATTTAATTTATATTATGTACTAATTCAAATTTATTTATACTAATTCTATTTTTATAAAATTTATACCAAAATACATTACAATTTTTTTTTTGTCATAGTGCTGCATGACCTTGAGTAATATATATATACATATTATACATAAATGTTGTTCATTTATTTGCATATATTTTATCCCTTTTTTATTTTTAATATTGCTTGTAAACAAAATTACTTAATTGTTTAATATGCTTTTTTTTCTTTGCCTTTGTGTGCATAATTATTATAAATAAATCCTAAATTTATTATTTTCTAATTTGGTTAAATAAAAATCTTTTGTACTTTGAATATATATATATTTCTTCTTATTGTTGTCTTATATTTAGGTGTATGACCTAGAGTAATATATATATATATATATTTTTTTTTATTTTATTTTATTTTTTATTTATTTATTTATGTATTATTGTATTCATTATTTTTTGTTTTATTTGTTTAGGTTTATGACAGGAAGTAGTATATTTTTGTTTTGTATATAAAAATGTTTGATATATTTTTTTTTTTTATATTTGTTTATGTATTTGTGTATTTTGATTTATTTTCTGACAGAGACAGAATCATTGGTTAAGAAAAAATTGTATTTAAAAGATTTCTGAAATTGATTTGACTTAAATGTGCTCATGAATTGAGGCTTTATGACCGTTTTTTTTTTTATATTATCTTTAAGGATGAACGGCGCTCATGTATTGAGGCTTACTATCGTTTTTATTTGTTGTTTAATTTGTTTTTAATAGGGACATTATTTCGCAATTTGCGGTTTTTTTATATAATGATAGGCTTCTATTTTTTTTTTAACACTAATTAGGAGTATTTTTTAATGAATGTAGTTATACGAATAGTCTGAGTCTATTGTTATGTACGCGACGAAGTTTTTTCCCAATTTTTATTGTAGAATTTACATCATTGTCAATTTTTATGACTTCATATGGGCCCATCCATACTGGTGATCGCTTGTGCTTCTTTGCCGCATTTTGAAGCAATACTTTGTCCCCAACATGTATTTTTTTGAAATTGATGCTTTTGTCATAATATTCCTTAGATTTCTTCTTGCTATTGTTCAAATTTTCGTGAGCATTTTTGTGGATATTTTGCATTTTGGCTTTTACGTAAGCACAGTAATCGTCAAAGTTATATATTGGTTCTGGCTTTTTTGTGAGGTTGCTGGGTAATGGCTGTTGAAAACCATATAATGCATAAATAGGGGAGTATTTACTACTCGTGTGAGGTGTGTGATTATGTGCTAGAGCGGCCTCTCCTAGCCAGTCATCCCATTCTGAGGGGTTATTGTCCACAATGCTCCTTAAATATTCGATCAGGGGTCTGTGAGCCCTTTCTAAACTGCCATTGGACTGTGGATGGTAGGCTGTTGTTTGAATTTTCTTTATTCGAAGCAATTTACACAGTCTCTTAAATAGATCACTTGTAAAGTTCGTACCTTGATCAGTTATTAATTTTTTAGGGATAACAAAGTATTTTAAAATGATATTTTTATAGAAACAGTCAGCTACTGTTTCAGCTTCGCAATTCTTTAAAGGGAAACAATTAAGGATTTTAGTTAAATCAACTTGATAGGTGAGTATATACTTGTTACCATTGTTACTCAAAGGTAAAGGTCCTACAATATTTAGGTAGACTTTGTCAAAAGGCTTTTCTGCGGTGTCTGTTATCATCATGGGCATTTTAAGAGGTTTATTTATTTTGTTTCTTTTGCATTTAATGCAGCCTTTTATATATCCTTTGATATCTTTAAACATGTTTTTCCATTTATAATTCTTACGGATTCTTTTGTATGTTTTATGGACTCCAGCATGGCTTCTCCTGTCCTTTGTTTTTAGCACAATTTTTGTCTTTTGAATCTAAGCTATGATATTCTTTGTTGTTTTTAACATTGTTCGATGTAAATTTTTCTAAATTTTTCGTTTCTATTTGTGGGATTCTACTTAGACTGTCCGCATTCTTATTATATTTTCCAGGTTTATATTCTATTTGCAAATCATATTCCGAAAGTTTATGATGAAATCTTACTAGGCGTGATGTGGGGTCCTTTACATTGAATACTCCTTTTAGTGGTTTATGATCTGTATATACTATAAATTTACGTCCATACAAATAACATCTAAAGTTTTTAGTTGCCCATACTATTGCTAGGAGTTCTCTTTCAATTGTAGAGTACCTTCTTTCAGCGTTATTCAAAGATCGACTTGCATATGCTATAGGTTTGTCAGTACCCAACTCCCCTTGCAAAAGGACTGCTCCAATAGCATCTTCACTAGCATCTGTAGTTAGTTTAAATGGTTTACTGAAATCAGGATATACTAGAAGAGGGGGCATGATCAATGCTTCTTTCAGTTTAAGAAATGCTTTTTCACAATCTTCTGTCCATTTAAATTGTGTATCTTTCCTTAAAAGTTTATTAATAGCCTTTGCTATGCTAGAAAAGTTGGGTATAAACTTTCTATAATAGTTAGCCAATCCCAAGAATGATTGTACTTGACGGATTGTTCTAGGCCTAGGGAACGTTTGCACACATTTTGTTTTTTCTGGATCAGGTAAAGCACCTTCACTAGAACATTTGTGCCCTAACTATACAACTTCCTTTTTTAGAAAATGACATTTCTCAAGTTGAAGTTTTAGATTATGTTCCCTTAGCTTTTGAAAAACAGCCTGTAGTTTATTGTTGTGGTCTTCTAGACTTTTTCCATATATTACAATATCGTCTAGATATACAAAACATTTAAGTCCTTGTAATCCACTAAGAACAATATTCATTAGCCTTTGAAAGGTAGCCGGAGCTCCTTTGAGACCGAAAGGCATTCTACAGAATTCAAAATGGCCTTGTATTGTGCTGAAAGCAGTTTTTTCGCGATCTTTCTTGTTAACACATACCTGATGGTATCCACTGGCCAAATCAAGAGTCGAAAAATATCTTGAATGACCTAATTGATCAAGGATATCATCAATTCGGGGTAGTGGAAGAGCATTACCTTTTGTAAGATTGTGTAGCTTTCGAAAATCGACCACTACCCGCCATCGTTTTTCTCCATTTACACCTTCCTTTTTGGGTACAACTAGTAAAGGTGAGTTCCAAGGGCTTCTGCTTGGAACTATAATGTTGTTTTCTAACATTTCATTGACTTGCTCTTGAATAATATCGCGTTGTTTTTCAGGGAGTCTATACATTTTTTGATTTGAAGGACCCTCATTTTCTTTTGTTGGAATTTCATGTATTATTGTTGAAGTATATGATAATTTATCGCCTGGTAGATGAAATATGTCACTATAGTTGCTACATAGCGCAGTTAAAGAAGCTAGTTCTTCCTGATTTAAATCTTGACCTAGGTTTAGGTTTTCCTTGAGAAGGTTGTTTCTACTCCTATAGTTTAAATTACTTAAGCCGTATATAGCCGCTTTTGCTTTAGGATGTGTTTTTGTTGTAATTATATTATAGTTGTTTACAGGCTCAAAAGTTGTACTTATGGTACTCAATGGTTGTCTTTTTTCATTCGTATTAATTATAGGTACTAATGCCTTTTTATTTTTTATTTAATCAAACAATTTCCAAGATAAACTCCTTTACTTAACTCTGTATGGGGGCAGAAGATTTCACCATTTTTTTCAGTATCAATTTCCACAATCATTTCTGTACGTCCTGGGATATTTTTGGCCTGACTCGTTTTTCCAGTTTTTACGTGAGTATCATTTAGTGGTTTTTCAAAGTTGTTTTTATTCATTTTCTTTGATTTAACGTCACTAGAAATGATAGAATTTGATATCAATTTGTCTGGAAATTGTTTCCTTTTTTCTGGATTTGAGTTTTTAATAGGCTTGCGAATTTTGTCCTGAGAACAGCTGCTAATATTCTTGTTGTCCTGCTTACTGCATCTTGCAGTAGTAAAGGATTGTTTATGCTCTTTGGCACTAATCTGCGACTTAACCACATTCCTAATTGGAATGCAAAAGTTATTTTTTCTTTCCTTGCGAGGGAAAGTAAGTTTTTGATTAGGCCCTTCAATGTTGTAGTGCATAGAAATAAAATCATAGCCCAAAATTCCATCACCAGGAATGTCCACTTTTTCATCAATTATGTGAAAGTCACAGGATAGAGGTAAATCAGTTTGTATTTTTCCAGAACATTTGCCTCGTGTGTTCCCTTTTCCAAACGCTGTATGAACAGTCGTCATATCTTGGATTATAGGGACGTAAGGTTTTAAAGCTGTTCTTTTTATTAAACTAACTTCTGCTCCTGTGTCTATAATTAGTTTGGCATTTCCTTCGGTTGCTATATCTAGTGGAATTTTGGCTACGCAGATTTTTGATAATGGGGCTGCACCTTTTAGATGAAGAAGGCTTAAGATGGCAGCCCTCTGCTAGTTTTCCGACTGCTTTGTACTGGCAGCTACTTGTTGTGTTTGTCTTGTAGCTTCCCATCTTTTCTTGGCATAGCAGCTTTTCATTTTGTGTCCAGGGCTTTGACAAAAATCACATTTTACTTCTTGTCTTCTAGTTGGTATGGGATGTTGTTGAAAAGCATGCATCTGGACCGTGTTTGTTTTTTGATAGTTTGGCATTCTGCTACTACATGTTTGTATATTGTGTCCATACACTTTACATTTAGTACAATAAGGGGTGTTCTTGCGCATCCTACAATCAGCGTATACGTGGTTAGGTTTTCCACAGAATCCACATTTAACTTGAAAATTATTATTTTGTTGCCGCAGTTCTGGTCTTTGTTTGTTAGCATGAAAAGGTTAGTGTGCATTGCCTTGATTTACACCCGGCTGTAAATTTTTTAAAGGTGCCTGTTGCAGATTAAAAGGGTGTATTTGAGGAGAAATCACTTGGTATGTTGATCCCAGAGACATCATGTGTTCGGCTTCTTCCAATTTGTTAGCTTGTTTTGAGAGACTTATCATCATTTTGTAAAAGGTAAAACTTATGGTTGGTATTCAGGATTCCAATCTTAAAAACGTAAACTGCAGTTTCTTCTAAATCTTTATCTATTGCTTGGGCAGCTTCTCCATTATGTCTTTCGTTGTTTTTTAAACAGCATTGTTTGTACAAATCGCTTACTCTTTTACCGAAAGTTGAAAGGGGTTCACCAGGTATTTGCCGCAAAAGTCGTAGTTCATTGACTAAAGTTAGATAGGGTTTGAATTCTATCAATTTTTTCCTGATAAGGGATTCTAATTCTTTGAAGTCCCTATATTCACCTTCTAATAGGGTTGTGGCTCTATCTCGAAAACGGATTGGTAAAAGTTGTAGGAAAATTTTAACCTCCTCGGGGCTTAAACATGCGATCGTATGTTGACAGCATTTTATGAAGGCATTTACTTCATTTAATAAATTGGGGCCAATTTCTCCTGTTAACAAGGGAATACCCGTACATACTAACTGATTGATTTTACAGATGTCTACCGACATGGCTGGTTTGATTTTAATTTTTTGAGGTATAACTACAGGGTTAGTTGTTGTACTTGGGGTTGTGAGACAAGAACACAAATTTGATCTTCTTTTAAAATATTTTCCAGAACGCAAAATACCAGTTTTAAATGTTGGTTCTATTATAAGTTTTTTGTTTGATGGACCTTCACCAGTTTTCTCAGTGCTACCCTGATTTTTTCCTGTAGTGACAATTTGTTTTTCCGTATTCAATTTAGGTGGTTCTTCTGAGGCTGCAGGGTTATTTGTTCCTGCTTTTGGGGGGCTAGTTGTATCGAAAGAAAAAGAATCAATTAGTTGTGTAAATTCAAGAATTCCTGGGATTTTTGATGCTTTCGCTGATATTCTGTTGATTGGAGTGGATGTTGAAATCTTTTGGGGTTTGTCTAATTTCTCATTTGTTTGCATGAAAGCATTTATTGAACTACGGGGCTTTTAATAATGTTATTTTCTCTAAGCCTTAGCTAAGTATTGATCGCATTTAACACGGCGATGTCATTGCAAAGGGAACTATCGAGCTTTCAGCTGGGTGAGCTTTCGGATTCTCTTTGAAAGTTTTTTGTATATATACAATCTCTTATCTTTTTGCTATAATGCGCATGCCTGCTATTTCAGAATACTTTAGGAATTTTTTAGTTATTTTTATTTAAATAAAACAAATTGAAATTTTTATAATAAAATTTTATTCAGTTATATACAAAATTACACATATAACATTAAGCTAACAATTTTTTTAAAGAACAAGCAAAATTCTAATGTAAGTAAAATACTTATCGTGTACGCAGTACGGAAAGATTTGTAGATAATTGAAACATTATGATTAATATCTTATATTATTATTTAAATTAAACACTATTAACTAGCAATTATAATTATAATACTAAATTACACTATTAAATAACACTATTAACACTAAATTAAAATTTCACTTTGACACTGATTACATTTCACGCAAAATGTCTAAGACAACTGTCAAAGACAGAAAAATTTTGTATACGATATCATGATCGTGCTGAAATGAAATGAAATGAAAGCTTTGTAGCATTTTAGCCGATTTTTTGTAAAAAAAGAGGAAAAAACTTTTGCTTATTAATTAAACCTTATCTTAAATTATATATTTAATAAATTTATCTAAAAATATCTAAGAAAAAAGATTAAAAAAACATAGAAAATGGCAAAAGTTTCACATACATCCCTGCGTACAGAACGGAGGAATGCATCGAATTTTAAGAGCATTTCACCGCTGGGTATTCTTATTTAAAAGCTCTTTTCTCTGTAATTTTTAAATTCACGCCCATGAATCTCTCTTAATTGTTGATAAAAGCTTTAAATAACACGTATTAGTGTTATATTTGCATAAAATATTTAAAGCTTTATGGGCGTGAACTTTACATTTGCATATAATTTATATTAGTTTATATGTGTTTGTGTACATTTCACTTTTACTTAAGTCTCTTAAATTCTAATGGCCGTTAAAGAAACATGGCCGATATTTTTAAATTTAAATTAATTCCTAACGAATTAATAAATTATTAATTATTAATTAAAATTACTAATTTGGTAATTAACAGATTAATACCTAACACCAAAATGCCCTTCACGGTGGTCAATGCCCATGGGAAAAAATTTTAAAAATTGTTTTCTGCTTATATGATTTACTCTAACCAGAAAATATAAAATAATTTATTGCTTACTTTGTTTATTTGATCAAAACTTGAGCCGGCTCAAGTGTCGATAAGCGCAAAAGGCACAAAAACAAAAACATGTGGCCTTAATATTGTGGAGGAATGTTTATGTGATCGACTCAAGTGTCAATCGCATAAACAGTCCTCAGCATTTCCGCTGGAATAAAATTGTCTGCAACAAAGTTGCAAACAACAACAAAAAAGGTAATGTGAATGAAATTTATTTAGGGTGATAGTTTAAATAATTGCAGGGTAGTTAAATTGCATCAATCGGGGTAATTTTTATATTTTCGGTTAGAGAATTAAAAATGAAGTCGGCGCAAGCTTTAATGGGCCAAATCGGAGCATTTTTAGCGTTTTTGAGTTTTTAGAAATGGTTTGTCTCAATTTAGTGTAATTTTGAAGTAATTCTATGTAGATTAGGTAGAATTGTGCAAATTAGTAGAAGTTGAGTAGAAAAAATGGGCCAATTGATGCAAAAAGGGGTAAAATTTGGTAAAATTGTGAAATTGGTACAAGGTTGTATAAATTAATGCCAAAAACGTTTAAATACAGGTGTTTTGGCAGATAAAAAGGTAGGACTAGATGCAAAGTAACGACAGATTGGTACTAAAGTTGGGTTGAATCCAGTTAGGCCAGATTTTTACATAACAACGTTGCGGCCGCAAGTAAAGTGGCCAAAATTCTTTCCAGGAATCACAGAAACCCTCTAGGCTCAATTAAGAAGCCTAATGGACTATACACAGTATCCGGAAAGGAAACTCTGGAAGTGATGCTTAAGAGTCACTTTCCAGGGTGCTACAAAGAGGAGCACAATTTTAATACGGTGGTGAATTATCATAACCCGAGAATGGTAGGACATAGATCCTACCATTTGGCAAGAGAAATCTTTACTCGGGGATCTTTAAAATGGGCTATCAACTCTTTTGAGCCCTTTAAAGCCCCTGGAGTATATGGTATTTACCCAGTGCTCTCTGCGCTCACTTAATTAAGATATTCAAAGCAAGCTTTTGCTTGGAATACACGCCCAAGTGCTGGAGGGATGTAAGAGTCATCTTCATTCCTAAGGCAGAGAATAATAAGACTGAAGATGCAAAGGCTTATGGGCCTATAAGTTTGACTTCGTTTCTTCTCAAAACTATGGAGAAAATATTAGGACTGCATATCAAGGCTGGAATCCTTCATGATAGTCCTTTCCACAAATTACAGCATGCTTATCAAACTGGGAAGTCTACGGACACAGCCCTAGTTGAATTAGTTGATGCAATCGAAAAATCCCTGAGAGTCAGAGAAGTAGCCCTAGTGGATTTCATTGACATACAGGGAGCCTTCGATAACACAGCACACGAGGTGATTAAAAAGAGTGCCATGGGAAAGCACCTCGATCTCACCATAGTAGGGTGGATAGTGAACATGCTAAAAAGCAGGAATCAGGATGGATCAAAAATGGACTCTGGGGCAGGTGCAGGGATAAACGGACCAGGCTATAGAAGCTTTATAGCTCTTGATAAAAGCCCTACCATTTTTCAGACTGAAACTGTTGCTATTGAGGCCACTACAATCCAATGTACCAATAGGGGCTTTAGAAAAGCTCATGTATACATTGTCTTGGATAGTCAAGCTGCATTGAGGGCCCTAGCAGCTCCTATCTAAAGTGGTTTGGAGCTGCTACAAGAGTCTTCAACGCTTGGCTGAGAGGAACATCTTCTCGCTCGCTACTTGCCCTGGCTCTGGCAAGGGAGCTTGATATAAAGTTCCCTGCATAATTCAGACGGGGAGCACAATAGATCGAATCTGGTCGCAGTGCAGCATAGCCATCTCAATGATAGATAGATAGATTAAAGTTATACCAAGAAATAATTTGATAGATTTAAAAATAGCTCAAATTGAAAAACTCTTAACTATTTTCAAAAGGCATAAACGTGGTTTATTTAATGTAATAGGCGATATTGAGAGTTTTTTATTAGGAACTATGACTAGGGACGATAAAGAATTTTTAACCAAAGCTATAATTACTAACGAAGATAACAATATAAATATGGCTAAGCAAATAAATAAACAAATAAGCATTAACAATCAAACTGAGCAGCAACTCAAAAATATTGTATTATAATGAAAAATAATAATTTAGAATTACTTAAAATGTTCAAAAATAACAAAGAAAACTTCAATGAAATGAGTTAGAAGTTCAATCAAAAATCAATATTAGATCAATTAATTGTGTATTATAACAATATATATAGAATAAGTCAAACTATTATATTATTAGGACAGGAAATTTTCGACATATCCCTACTTTATGAGGAATAAATCTCTTATTTAGATGTAAGCCATATTAAAAATTTCAAAGTAAAATTGTTTAGTAATTGTTTGTGCGTAGTATAATTTTAATTGTTGTACAAAAGCCTGTTTTTTCAGAAGAAATATATAAAGTAGTAAGAATTTATAAAGTACCTAGTTTTCAAAATCTTAGCATTATTAATGTACCTGAAAAAATTATAAATTGTGAAAAAAGTTTGATAACCATAGAATTTAAAAAAGTTAAAGATAATTGTACTAAAGAATTATTCAAAACCAAAATAAAAAATTGTAAGTATGAAAAAGAATATGTAAAAGAAATTAATTCTGATATACCAGGAGTAATTATAACAATCAATATAGAAGAAGTTGATCTCGTACAGAATTGTGTTCCAAATAATGTTACAATACGAGGTAATAATTTAATGTTTATTGATTGTACTATAAATATTTTTAACAAAGAATTTTCGAACCATGAACGTTTGAACTCTTTTAAATTTATTAACAATGAAATAAAGTTAATCAAACCAATAGTCAAACCAAAACCAATGAAGTAAAATAACAGCTATTTAAATACAAAATTCAAGAATACATAATTTTTAGAAATAGTAAGCAATAAAATTAAAAAGGATCAAATATCTTAACGTAAATATTAATATTAGTTAGGAACATGTTAAAACTGTTCAAATATAAAATTCAAGGATAAATAGTTTTAAGCAAACATAGTAAAATGCATAAGGATAAGGAATTTTAAATTATCATGTTAAAATTCTTTAAAGACACAAAAATAAGGATCAAGGATAAATATTACAGAAGAATTGTGTAAGCTAATAACTAGTGAAAACAGATTTGGATTTATATAAAAGCGTAGCATTTAGTTGTAAGATTTGGTTTTGTTAATTCTCACATCGAGTTAAGAACACTCCGTATTTTTTAATAAAAAACTTAAACGAAAATTGAGTCTTTTATTACTTTAGCTAAATACGTAATTATATATACAGCGAATTTGGGATATCAGAAACTGTGCATGTTGTGTCAAAAATAATAGTTGAAGTTAAGAGGAATATGAAATAGAAGGAAAATGAATTTTTAGAATTTTCAAATTCCAAATATTTTCCAAGTTATGGCCCATAAAAGATTTTTTTGAACGTTTGGTTTTTTCATTCTTGAGCTATTTAATGCAAATTATTTTTTAAAAAAATTTATAAGGCTAAAAAGCTCAAGCTATTAGAAAACTTTTAAGTGGTCGGTTAATAAATACAAAAGATATAAGGGTTTAAAAAATTTTGTATCAAATTTAAACGAAAATAATTTTAAGCTTTTTCCTCATTTTTTCGGAATTTACGGCCCATCAATAAAATTTCAAAAATAAGATATGGTTTGAAAGCAAAAGTAGATACGGATAAAAATTAGTTGTCAAATAATCAATTTTCTTTCGCGAGTGTCTCGTAAGGGTCATTGAACTTGGAAAATTTGGTTATGCTTCGAAGCCCATATCTCAGATAACATTTGTGCAACATTGAAGAGATATACTTTATTTGAAAGCCTAATATTTTTTCTTTTGCATATTATACAAAGAAAAATTTACATTTGCTAATTATAGAGATATTTTAAATTTACCTTAAAAAAGTTTTCACAGTTTGCAAAGGTACTCAAAAATCTTGCCTTTGAGCTTTTCAAAAAATTATCAGTTTTAAGCCAATATTTTATTAAAACAAGCTCATATAAATTTAATTTCTGAAAATTTCGTAGTTACGTGCAGGTGCCAGTTTTTAATTTTGCAGTAAAAGCACATATTTTAATATTTCAAGAATGAGCAATATTTTACATAAAGTTTGTATGACAAGCTTAAATTACTCTTAAATTCATGTCTGGCGAAATTCACTTTTAAGCTATATTTGCATTTGAAATTTGTGAGATCACTTGTTATATGTATACTTCCATACTGTCAATGTAAGAGATAAAATTTTCGGATTGCGGAAAACAGTTTCAGAATAGAGTATAATTTTAATTAGTTTCTGCCTCAAACTATACAAAGCCATATAAAATGATAGGAGATAGCCTTCGTTAGAAATAATTTTATTAAAATAATTGTGCTCCCAAATTCTTATTTTTTTTACCATAATGAAGTCTCAACATGAAAATAGGAGAGCCTGATAGCAACTGAAATGAGTTTATTTTGTTGATCAGCAAGTTTAACTCTCATATTAATAGATGAATTTGAATATATGCATACATAGATATATGTACAAACATAAAACCTTAGTTTTAAGTATGATTTATGTATTTAATAATAACTATTATGCTTAAATTTTAGATGCCATAAAAGCAGATGCAAGCACAAATGGTACTGCCAAAACATCTGATATCTTATAAAAAACACTTCTGCGCAGTAACAAAAAGAGTGATGCAATTATTTGAATCATAACTAGAAAACTACTGATATCCATTTCTAGTGACGCTTTTTATGTGTAAAAAAATTTGCAACATTTCATACATTATGCCCATAATATTAACATTGAAATGTACTATCTATATATATAAAACTCGAACGTTTTGTGTTTGAAGCCAATGGACATCAAAACTACTGCACAGATTTAAATGAAAATTTACCACAAAATTTTTTTTGATCTGAAGAAGGCTTACCACGAAATAAATATTAAAAACTTTAATTACTTTTCCTTAATTTAATTAAAATATAGTGTTTAACACATAACCTAACTTTTTTCTGTCTCAATTTGACAGGTGAGTTTTACTTCGATTATTTTTTTTTTTTTTTGCATAATATTTTTGTTTTTTAGAAAGTTGAATGTCAAAATTAATTAAATAAAAAAATTATATAAATTACATTTACCGCTTTTCAGATTATCTTTAAAATATTAACAAGAATTTCGCTAAAGCATTGATATTATACTTGATCGAATTTGCTTGCAATATAATTTAACAGTTGTAATAATTTTGAAGAAATAAAAAAAAAACAATTTTCAGACTAAGCAGGAAAAGAAACTACTAAAAAAAAGATTAATTTCAAGTAAATTTTAATAATTAAAATTAATTTAATAACAATTAAAATAATTAAAATTTAATATTTAATTTCAAGTAAATTTTAATAATGATATTTATTTTGTATAACCAATCTTAGAACTTATTCTTAAGTTAGTTAAAATATAAATTACTTGACTTCCCGTGGGCCAAAAGTTCAGCCAGAAACCTTAAAATGCAAAAAAACAGCAAAAACGCCTTGCAAGACGCCTTAAAGTATGAACTTGGACTATCTTGGATTATATTTTTTATATTCCATCATCGTTCCCAGCACTTCATTCCTCTTTCACCCATATATATATACAACGTTTGCTGGGTCAGTTGCTAGTAATTAAATAATTTAGCAATATATATTCAACCATAAATGATGAAAATGTGTAAATGATAAAGAGGAATGAGAAAAATAAGCAATGGAAATTTTTTAATTCAGGAGTTAAAATTTTTTCGACTAAAATGTGAAAAATTAAGCCCATTTCATACATTTTTTGGAGAATTAGACGGTGAATACAATGATAATACTAAGAACTCTTTAAAACTTGGGTATAACAGTTAAAAATCGATATAAACAATTCATTTTAATAATTTTTATTGAAATATTTTTTTTAAAAAGATCCAATCCTCAGGATGTAAAACGAAAACAACAAAACGCTCCTAGCTCCAATAAAAACGAAGTTATGAATTTTTTAAAACTACTTTTCAAGCCAAAATCACGAAATTCTCAAAACGTACACTCCTCCATTTTCTAAAATATATAAAAAAAATCCTCAAACACGTATATCTTCTTTTTCAATGCTAAAACCGTAAAAGAAATTCAGCCAATTCAAAAATGTGTCCGTCAATTTTTGTTAGATTTGTAAAAGAATGCCCCATATAGAGAGAGTGGGATGGAAGAGCAATATGTGAATGGTTGCATGTTATTTATATTGTTTGTTTCCGTATAAAATGAAAAATTCACAGCGTGAAATTCCAAGAGATTTAGCTCGAAAATGGGACATTTTGAGGCTGTCCTGATGTCTCTGCCCTTGGGAACGGGACACGGGACAACGCTTCCAAAAAGCGTTCTACACATGGTCACCCTAACTACATATGAACCATTTAGTGTTCATTTATTATTGATATTAATTCATCTTTGGGTACAATTAAAAAAACAATTAACCATTTTAATTGGCTTATTGAACTTATATACAAGTAAAACAAAAGTACAAATTTTTACAATAAAGTATATAAATATAATTACTTGATTTCGTTTGTCGTTCTGCAGGTAATATGAAATTAGATAATAAAACTCATACATGCAAACCAAAACATATTGTAGTAGTGATATACTTAAGAATTCTAATGAACAAAACTATGAGATTAATGATAATCAAGGTCGAATTTTTTATTATAATGGCGATCAATTCATTAGTCATCATGACACATACACAGATTTTGTTAGTGATACAAATACTTTAAAGAATGATAGGAACTTGGATAATATAATGCTAGAGCTCCACTCATATAATGACTATATTGGTTCAAACATATAAATAAAAATTTTGAGGCCGAATCAGATAGTGAATCTAAATCTAAACATATACAAAAGGATTATTTCACGACTTCGTGGTTTCATTAATAATAGTTGTATTATTATATACGCATCTTTGTAGGTATATAATTGGTTCAAGAACTGCATTATAATTCTCAATAGTTATTCTAGATCATTTTGAGCTACCACTATCTTATGAGAAACCATATTAGGCAAAAAAATTTTAATATTTGGCAAATCTTCCCATGAATCCTGATTTTGTTATTGAAACCACTTGCTTCACTAGCAGGCATTGCATATAATGCTTCTTTATGTTTTTTAACAAATTCCTCAACTGTTTTAACTGATGGCATAACAAATTATATAGTTTGATCAGTAAGATTAATCCAAAATATGTTGCGCCGCATGCTGATACAGGATCATGTAAATTTTCTCTAATTCCTAGTTTATCTTTAATAACTTTGATAAAGTGTAGTGATTACTTATGGTTTTTGTTTTTAAATAACTTATAACTAAAAAACTATTGTGTTCCCTATATTATTATTTTTTGTTATTTCCTACGTTATAATTAATTTCATAAAAGAATCATAAATTTATTGCTTATTTGTTGTTTTTGTTTTTTGAATATACATATAAAATTTTTTTTTTTCAGTGCTGCATGACCTTGAGTAATATATATATACATATTATACATAAATGTTGTTCATTTATTTGCATATATTTTATCCCTTTTTTATTTTTAATATTGCTTGTAAACAAAATTACTTAATTGTTTAATATGCTTTTTTTTCTTTGCCTTTGTGTGCATAATTATTATAAATAAATCCTAAATTTATTATTTTCTAATTTGGTTAAATAAAAATCTTTTGTACTTTGAATATATATATATTTCTTCTTATTGTTGCCTTATATTTAGGTGTATGACCTAGAGTAATATATATATATATATATATATTTTTATTTTATTTTATTTTTTATTTATTTATTTATGTATTATTGTATTCATTATTTTTTGTTTTATTTGTTTAGGTTTATGACAGGAAGTAGTATATTTTTGTTTTGTATATAAAAATGTTTGATATATTTTTTTTTTTTATATTTGTTTATGTATTTGTGTATTTTGATTTATTTTCTGACAGAGACAGAATCATTGGTTAAGAAAAAATTGTATTTAAAAGATTTCTGAAATTGATTTGACTTAAATGTGCTCATGAATTGAGGCTTTATGACCGTTTTTTTTTTTATATTATCTTTAAGGATGAACGGCGCTCATGTATTGAGGCTTACTATCGTTTTTATTTGTTGTTTAATTTGTTTTTAATAGGGACATTATTTCGCAATTTGCGGTTTTTTTATATAATGATAGGCTTCTATTTTTTTTTTAACACTAATTAGGAGTATTTTTTAATGAATGTAGTTATACGAATAGTCTGAGTCTATTGTTATGTACGCGACGAAGTTTTTTCCCAATTTTTATTGTAGAATTTACATCATTGTCAATTTTTATGACTTCATATGGGCCCATCCATACTGGTGATCGCTTGTGCTTCTTTGCCGCATTTTGAAGCAATACTTTGTCCCCAACATGTATTTTTTTGAAATTGATGCTTTTGTCATAATATTCCTTAGATTTCTTCTTGCTATTGTTCAAATTTTCGTGAGCATTTTTGTGGATATTTTGCATTTTGGCTTTTACGTAAGCACAGTAATCGTCAAAGTTATATATTGGTTCTGGCTTTTTTGTGAGGTTGCTGGGTAATGGCTGTTGAAAAACATATAATGCATAAATAGGGGAGTATTTACTACTCGTGTGAGGTGTGTGATTATGTGCTAGAGCGGCCTCTCCTAGCCAGTCATCCCATTCTGAGGGGTTATTGTCCACAATTCTCCTTAAATATTCGATCAGGGGTCTGTGAGCCCTTTCTAAACTGCCATTGGACTGTGGATGGTAGGCTGTTGTTTGAATTTTCTTTATTCGAAGCAATTTACACAGTCTCTTAAATAGATCACTTGTAAAGTTCGTACCTTGATCAGTTATTAATTTTTTAGGGATAACAAAGTATTTTAAAATGATATTTTTATAGAAACAGTCAGCTACTGTTTCAGCTTCGCAATTCTTTAAAGGGAAACAATCAAGGATTTTAGTTAAATCATCTTGATAGGTGAATATATACTTGTTACCATTGTTACTCAAAGGTAAAGGTCCTACAATATTTAGGTAGACTTTGTCAAAAGGCTTTTCTGCGGTGTCTGTTATCATCATGGGCATTTTAAGAGGTTTATTTATTTTGTTTCTTTTGCATTTAATGCAGCCTTTTATATATCCTTTGATATCTTTAAACATGTTTTTCCATTTATAATTCTTACGGATTCTTTTGTATGTTTTATGGACTCCAGCATGGCTTCTCCTGTCCTTTGTTTTTAGCACAATTTTTGTCTTTTGAATCTAAGCTATGATATTCTTTGTTGTTTTTAACATTGTTCGATGTAAATTTTTCTAAATTTTTCGTTTCTATTTGTGGGATTCTACTTAGACTGTCCGCATTCTTATTATATTTTCCAGGTTTATATTCTATTTGCAAATCATATTCCGAAAGTTTATGATGAAATCTTACTAGGCGTGATGTGGGGTCCTTTACATTGAATACTCCTTTTAGTGGTTTATGATCTGTATATACTATAAATTTACGTCCATACAAATAACATCTAAAGTTTTTAGTTGCCCATACTATTGCTAGGAGTTCTCTTTCAATTGTAGAGTACCTTCTTTCAGCGTTATTCAAAGATCGACTTGCATATGCTATAGGTTTGTCAGTACCCAACTCCCCTTGCAAAAGGACTGCTCCAATAGCATCTTCACTAGCATCTGTAGTTAGTTTAAATGGTTTACTGAAATCAGGATATACTAGAAGAGGGGGCATGATCAATGCTTCTTTCAGTTTAAGAAATGCTTTTTCACAATCTTCTGTCCATTTAAATTGTGTATCTTTCCTTAAAAGTTTATTAATAGCCTTTGCTATGCTAGAAAAGTTGGGTATAAACTTTCTATAATAGTTAGCCAATCCCAAGAATGATTGTACTTGACGGATTGTTCTAGGCCTAGGGAATGTTTGCACACATTTTGTTTTTTCTGGATCAGGTAAAGCACCTTCACTAGAACATTTGTGCCCTAACTATACAACTTCCTTTTTTAGAAAATGACATTTCTCAAGTTGAAGTTTTAGATTATGTTCCCTTAGCTTTTGAAAAACAGCCTGTAGTTTATTGTTGTGGTCTTCTAGACTTTTTCCATATATTACAATATCGTCTAGATATACAAAACATTTAAGTCCTTGTAATCCACTAAGAACAATATTCATTAGCCTTTGAAAGGTAGCCGGAGCTCCTTTGAGACCGAAAGGCATTCTACAGAATTCAAAATGGCCTTGTATTGTGCTGAAAGCAGTTTTTTCGCGATCTTTCTTGTTAACACATACCTGATGGTATCCACTGGCCAAATCAAGAGTCGAAAAATATCTTGAATGACCTAATTGATCAAGGATATCATCAATTCGGGGTAGTGGAAGAGCATTACCTTTTGTAAGATTGTGTAGCTTTCGAAAATCGACCACTACCCGCCATCGTTTTTCTCCATTTACACCTTCCTTTTTGGGTACAACTAGTAAAGGTGAGTTCCAAGGGCTTCTGCTTGGAACTATAATGTTGTTTTCTAACATTTCATTGACTTGCTCTTGAATAATATCGCGTTGTTTTTCAGGGAGTCTATACATTTTTTGATTTGAAGGACCCTCATTTTCTTTTGTTGGAATTTCATGTATTATTATTGAAGTATATGATAATTTATCGCCTGGTAGATGAAATATGTCACTATAGTTGCTACATAGCGCAGTTAAAGAAGCTAGTTCTTCCTGATTTAAATCTTGACCTAGGTTTAGGTTTTCCTTGAGAAGGTTGTTTCTACTCCTATAGTTTAAATTACTTAAGCCGTATATAGCCGCTTTTGCTTTAGGATGTGTTTTTGTTGTAATTATATTATAGTTGTTTACAGGCTCAAAAGTTGTACTTATGGTACTCAATGGTTGTCTTTTTTCATTCGTATTAATTATAGGTACTAATGCCTTTTTATTTTTTATTTAATCAAACAATTTCCAAGATAAACTCCTTTACTTAACTCTGTATGGGGGCAGAAGATTTCACCATTTTTTTCAGTATCAATTTCCACAATCATTTCTGTACGTCCTGGGATATTTTTGGCCTGACTCGTTTTTCCAGTTTTTACGTGAGTATCATTTAGTGGTTTTTCAAAGTTGTTTTTATTCATTTTCTTTGATTTAACGTCACTAGAAATGATAGAATTTGATATCAATTTGTCTGGAAATTGTTTCCTTTTTTCTGGATTTGAGTTTTTAATAGGCTTGCGAATTTTGTCCTGAGAACAGCTGCTAATATTCTTGTTGTCCTGCTTACTGCATCTTGCAGTAGTAAAGGATTGTTTATGCTCTTTGGCACTAATCTGCGACTTAACCACATTCCTAATTGGAATGCAAAAGTTAAATAAAAATCTTTTGTACTTTGAATATATATATATTTCTTCTTATTGTTGTCTTATATTTAGGTGTATGACCTAGAGTAATATATATATATATATATATATTTTTATTTTATTTTATTTTTTATTTATTTATTTATGTATTATTGTATTCATTATTTTTTGTTTTATTTGTTTAGGTTTATGACAGGAAGTAGTATATTTTTGTTTTGTATATAAAAATGTTTGATATATTTTTTTTTTTTATATTTGTTTATGTATTTGTGTATTTTGATTTATTTTCTGACAGAGACAGAATCATTGGTTAAGAAAAAATTGTATTTAAAAGATTTCTGAAATTGATTTGACTTAAATGTGCTCATGAATTGAGGCTTTATGACCGTTTTTTTTTTTATATTATCTTTAAGGATGAACGGCGCTCATGTATTGAGGCTTACTATCGTTTTTATTTGTTGTTTAATTTGTTTTTAATAGGGACATTATTTCGCAATTTGCGGTTTTTTTATATAATGATAGGCTTCTATTTTTTTTTTAACACTAATTAGGAGTATTTTTTAATGAATGTAGTTATACGAATAGTCTGAGTCTATTGTTATGTACGCGACGAAGTTTTTTCCCAATTTTTATTGTAGAATTTACATCATTGTCAATTTTTATGACTTCATATGGGCCCATCCATACTGGTGATCGCTTGTGCTTCTTTGCCGCATTTTGAAGCAATACTTTGTCCCCAACATGTATTTTTTTGAAATTGATGCTTTTGTCATAATATTCCTTAGATTTCTTCTTGCTATTGTTCAAATTTTCGTGAGCATTTTTGTGGATATTTTGCATTTTGGCTTTTACGTAAGCACAGTAATCGTCAAAGTTATATATTGGTTCTGGCTTTTTTGTGAGGTTGCTGGGTAATGGCTGTTGAAAAACATATAATGCATAAATAGGGGAGTATTTACTACTCGTGTGAGGTGTGTGATTATGTGCTAGAGCGGCCTCTCCTAGCCAGTCATCCCATTCTGAGGGGTTATTGTCCACAATGCTCCTTAAATATTCGATCAGGGGTCTGTGAGCCCTTTCTAAACTGCCATTGGACTGTGGATGGTAGGCTGTTGTTTGAATTTTCTTTATTCGAAGCAATTTACACAGTCTCTTAAATAGATCACTTGTAAAGTTCGTACCTTGATCAGTTATTAATTTTTTAGGGATAACAAAGTATTTTAAAATGATATTTTTATAGAAACAGTCAGCTACTGTTTCAGCTTCGCAATTCTTTAAAGGGAAACAATCAAGGATTTTAGTTAAATCATCTTGATAGGTGAATATATACTTGTTACCATTGTTACTCAAAGGTAAAGGTCCTACAATATTTAGGTAGACTTTGTCAAAAGGCTTTTCTGCGGTGTCTGTTATCATCATGGGCATTTTAAGAGGTTTATTTATTTTGTTTCTTTTGCATTTAATGCAGCCTTTTATATATCCTTTGATATCTTTAAACATGTTTTTCCATTTATAATTCTTACGGATTCTTTTGTATGTTTTATGGACTCCAGCATGGCTTCTCCTGTCCTTTGTTTTTAGCACAATTTTTGTCTTTTGAATCTAAGCTATGATATTCTTTGTTGTTTTTAACATTGTTCGATGTAAATTTTTCTAAATTTTTCGTTTCTATTTGTGGGATTCTACTTAGACTGTCCGCATTCTTATTATATTTTCCAGGTTTATATTCTATTTGCAAATCATATTCCGAAAGTTTATGATGAAATCTTACTAGGCGTGATGTGGGGTCCTTTACATTGAATACTCCTTTTAGTGGTTTATGATCTGTATATACTATAAATTTACGTCCATACAAATAACATCTAAAGTTTTTAGTTGCCCATACTATTGCTAGGAGTTCTCTTTCAATTGTAGAGTACCTTCTTTCAGCGTTATTCAAAGATCGACTTGCATATGCTATAGGTTTGTCAGTACCCAACTCCCCTTGCAAAAGGACTGCTCCAATAGCATCTTCACTAGCATCTGTAGTTAGTTTAAATGGTTTACTGAAATCAGGATATACTAGAAGAGGGGGCATGATCAATGCTTCTTTCAGTTTAAGAAATGCTTTTTCACAATCTTCTGTCCATTTAAATTGTGTATCTTTCCTTAAAAGTTTATTAATAGCCTTTGCTATGCTAGAAAAGTTGGGTATAAACTTTCTATAATAGTTAGCCAATCCCAAGAATGATTGTACTTGACGGATTGTTCTAGGCCTAGGGAATGTTTGCACACATTTTGTTTTTTCTGGATCAGGTAAAGCACCTTCACTAGAACATTTGTGCCCTAACTATACAACTTCCTTTTTTAGAAAATGACATTTCTCAAGTTGAAGTTTTAGATTATGTTCCCTTAGCTTTTGAAAAACAGCCTGTAGTTTATTGTTGTGGTCTTCTAGACTTTTTCCATATATTACAATATCGTCTAGATATACAAAACATTTAAGTCCTTGTAATCCACTAAGAACAATATTCATTAGCCTTTGAAAGGTAGCCGGAGCTCCTTTGAGACCGAAAGGCATTCTACAGAATTCAAAATGGCCTTGTATTGTGCTGAAAGCAGTTTTTTCGCGATCTTTCTTGTTAACACATACCTGATGGTATCCACTGGCCAAATCAAGAGTCGAAAAATATCTTGAATGACCTAATTGATCAAGGATATCATCAATTCGGGGTAGTGGAAGAGCATTACCTTTTGTAAGATTGTGTAGCTTTCGAAAATCGACCACTACCCGCCATCGTTTTTCTCCATTTACACCTTCCTTTTTGGGTACAACTAGTAAAGGTGAGTTCCAAGGGCTTCTGCTTGGAACTATAATGTTGTTTTCTAACATTTCATTGACTTGCTCTTGAATAATATCGCGTTGTTTTTCAGGGAGTCTATACATTTTTTGATTTGAAGGACCCTCATTTTCTTTTGTTGGAATTTCATGTATTATTATTGAAGTATATGATAATTTATCGCCTGGTAGATGAAATATGTCACTATAGTTGCTACATAGCGCAGTTAAAGAAGCTAGTTCTTCCTGATTTAAATCTTGACCTAGGTTTAGGTTTTCCTTGAGAAGGTTGTTTCTACTCCTATAGTTTAAATTACTTAAGCCGTATATAGCCGCTTTTGCTTTAGGATGTGTTTTTGTTGTAATTATATTATAGTTGTTTACAGGCTCAAAAGTTGTACTTATGGTACTCAATGGTTGTCTTTTTTCATTCGTATTAATTATAGGTACTAATGCCTTTTTATTTTTTATTTAATCAAACAATTTCCAAGATAAACTCCTTTACTTAACTCTGTATGGGGGCAGAAGATTTCACCATTTTTTTCAGTATCAATTTCCACAATCATTTCTGTACGTCCTGGGATATTTTTGGCCTGACTCGTTTTTCCAGTTTTTACGTGAGTATCATTTAGTGGTTTTTCAAAGTTGTTTTTATTCATTTTCTTTGATTTAACGTCACTAGAAATGATAGAATTTGATATCAATTTGTCTGGAAATTGTTTCCTTTTTTCTGGATTTGAGTTTTTAATAGGCTTGCGAATTTTGTCCTGAGAACAGCTGCTAATATTCTTGTTGTCCTGCTTACTGCATCTTGCAGTAGTAAAGGATTGTTTATGCTCTTTGGCACTAATCTGCGACTTAACCACATTCCTAATTGGAATGCAAAAGTTATTTTTTCTTTCCTTGCGAGGGAAAGTAAGTTTTTGATTAGGCCCTTCAATGTTGTAGTGCATAGAAATAAAATCATAGCCCAAAATTCCATCACCAGGAATGTCCACTTTTTCATCAATTATGTGAAAGTCACAGGATAGAGGTAAATCAGTTTGTATTTTTCCAGAACATTTGCCTCGTGTGTTCCCTTTTCCAAACGCTGTATGAACAGTCGTCATATCTTGGATTATAGGGACGTAAGGTTTTAAAGCTGTTCTTTTTATTAAACTAACTTCTGCTCCTGTGTCTATAATTAGTTTGGCATTTCCTTCGGTTGCTATATCTAGTGGAATTTTGGCTACGCAGATTTTTGATAATGGGGCTGCACCTTTTAGATGAAGAAGGCTTAAGATGGCAGCCCTCTGCTAGTTTTCCGACTGCTTTGTACTGGCAGCTACTTGTTGTGTTTGTCTTGTAGCTTCCCATCTTTTCTTGGCATAGCAGCTTTTCATTTTGTGTCCAGGGCTTTGACAAAAATCACATTTTACTTCTTGTCTTCTAGTTGGTATGGGATGTTGTTGAAAAGCATGCATCTGGACCGTGTTTGTTTTTTGATAGTTTGGCATTCTGCTACTACATGTTTGTATATTGTGTCCATACACTTTACATTTAGTACAATAAGGGGTGTTCTTGCGCATCCTACAATCAGCGTATACGTGGTTAGGTTTTCCACAGAATCCACATTTAACTTGAAAATTATTATTTTGTTGCCGCAGTTCTGGTCTTTGTTTGTTAGCATGAAAAGGTTAGTGTGCATTGCCTTGATTTACACCCGGCTGTAAATTTTTTAAAGGTGCCTGTTGCAGATTAAAAGGGTGTGTTTGAGGAGAAATCACTTGGTATGTTGATCCCAGAGACATCATGTGTTCGGCTTCTTCCAATTTGTTAGCTTGTTTTGAGAGACTTATCATCATTTTGTAAAAGGTAAAACTTATGGTTGGTATTCAGGATTCCAATCTTAAAAACGTAAACTGCAGTTTCTTCTAAATCTTTATCTATTGCTTGGGCAGCTTCTCCATTATGTCTTTCGTTGTTTTTTAAACAGCATTGTTTGTACAAATCGCTTACTCTTTTACCGAAAGTTGAAAGGGGTTCACCAGGTATTTGCCGCAAAAGTCGTAGTTCATTGACTAAAGTTAGATAGGGTTTGAATTCTATCAATTTTTTCCTGATAAGGGATTCTAATTCTTTGAAGTCCCTATATTCACCTTCTAATAGGGTTGTGGCTCTATCTCGAAAACGGATTGGTAAAAGTTGTAGGAAAATTTTAACCTCCTCGGGGCTTAAACATGCGATCGTATGTTGACAGCATTTTATGAAGGCATTTACTTCATTTAATAAATTGGGGCCAATTTCTCCTGTTAACAAGGGAATACCCGTACATACTAACTGATTGATTTTACAGATGTCTACCGACATGGCTGGTTTGATTTTAATTTTTTGAGGTATAACTACAGGGTTAGTTGTTGTACTTGGGGTTGTGAGACAAGAACACAAATTTGATCTTCTTTTAAAATATTTTCCAGAACGCAAAATACCAGTTTTAAATGTTGGTTCTATTATAAGTTTTTTGTTTGATGGACCTTCACCAGTTTTCTCAGTGCTACCCTGATTTTTTCCTGTAGTGACAATTTGTTTTTCCGTATTCAATTTAGGTGGTTCTTCTGAGGCTGCAGGGTTATTTGTTCCTGTTTTTGGGGGGCTAGTTGTATCGAAAGAAAAAGAATCAATTAGTTGTGTAAATTCAAGAATTCCTGGGATTTTTGATGCTTTCGCTGATATTCTGTTGATTGGAGTGGATGTTGAAATCTTTTGGGGTTTGTCTAATTTCTCATTTGTTTGCATGAAAGCATTTATTGAACTACGGGGCTTTTAATAATGTTATTTTCTCTAAGCCTTAGCTAAGTATTGATCGCATTTAACACGGCGATGTCATTGCAAAGGGAACTATCGAGCTTTCAGCTGGGTGAGCTTTCGGATTCTCTTTGAAAGTTTTTTGTATATATACAATCTCTTATCTTTTTGCTATAATGCGCATGCCTGCTATTTCAGAATACTTTAGGAATTTTTTAGTTATTTTTATTTAAATAAAACAAATTGAAATTTTTATAATAAAATTTTATTCAGTTATATACAAAATTACACATATAACATTAAGCTAACAATTTTTTTAAAGAACAAGCAAAATTCTAATGTAAGTAAAATACTTATCGTGTACGCAGTACGGAAAGATTTGTAGATAATTGAAACATTATGATTAATATCTTATATTATTATTTAAATTAAACACTATTAACTAGCAATTATAATTATAATACTAAATTACACTACTAAATAACACTATTAACACTAAATTAAAATTTCACTTTGACACTGATTACATTTCACGCAAAATGTCTAAGACAACTGTCAAAGACTTAGAAAAATTTTGTATACGATATCATGATCGTGCTGAAATGAAATGAAATGAAAGCTTTGTAGCATTTTAGCCGATTTTTTGTAAAAAAAGAGGAAAAAACTTTTGCTTATTAATTAAACCTTATCTTAAATTATATATTTAATAAATTTATCTAAAAATATCTAAGAAAAAAGATTAAAAAAACATAGAAAATGGCAAAAGTTTCACATACATCCCTGCGTACAGAACGGAGGAATGCATCGAATTTTAAGAGCATTTCACCGCTGGGTATTCTTATTTAAAAGCTCTTTTCTCTGTAATTTTTAAATTCACGCCCATGAATCTCTCTTAATTGTTGATAAAAGCTTTAAATAACACGTATTAGTGTTATATTTGCATAAAATATTTAAAGCTTTATGGGCGTGAACTTTACATTTGCATATAATTTATATTAGTTTATATGTGTTTGTGTACATTTCACTTTTACTTAAGTCTCTTAAATTCTAATGGCCGTTAAAGAAACATGGCCGATATTTTTAAATTTAAATTAATTCCTAACGAATTAATAAATTATTAATTATTAATTAAAATTACTAATTTGGTAATTAACAGATTAATACCTAACACCAAAATGCCCTTCACGGTGGTCAATGCCCATGGGAAAAAATTTTAAAAATTGTTTTCTGCTTATATGATTTACTCTAAGCAGAAAATATAAAATAATTTATTGCTTACTTTGTTTATTTGATCAAAACTTGAGCCGGCTCAAGTGTCGATAAGCGCAAAAGGCACAAAAACAAAAACATGTGGCCTTAATATTGTGGAGGAATGTTTATGTGATCGACTCAAGTGTCAATCGCATAAACAGTCCTCAGCATTTCCGCTGGAATAAAATTGTCTGCAACAAAGTTGCAAACAACAACAAAAAAGGTAATGTGAATGAAATTTATTTAGGGTGATAGTTTAAATAATTGCAGGGTAGTTAAATTGCATCAATCGGGGTAATTTTTATATTTTCGGTTAGAGAATTAAAAATGAAGTCGGCGCAAGCTTTAATGGGCCAAATCGGAGCATTTTTAGCGTTTTTGAGTTTTTAGAAATGGTTTGTCTCAATTTAGTGTAATTTTGAAGTAATTCTATGTAGATTAGGTGGAATTGTGCAAATTAGTAGAAGTTGAGTAGAAAAAATGGGCCAATTGATGCAAAAAGGGGTAAAATTTGGTAAAATTGTGAAATTGGTACAAGGTTGTATAAATTAATGCCAAAAACGTTTAAATACAGGTGTTTTGGCAGATAAAAAGGTAGGACTAGATGCAAAGTAACGACAGATTGGTACTAAAGTTGGGTTGAATCCAGTTAGGCCAGATTTTTACATAACAACGTTGCGGCCGCAAGTAAAGTGGCCAAAATTCTTTCCAGGAATCACAGAAACCCTCTAGGCTCAATTAAGAAGCCTAATGGACTATACACAGTATCCGGAAAGGAAACTCTGGAAGTGATGCTTAAGAGTCACTTTCCAGGGTGCTACAAAGAGGAGCACAATTTTAATACGGTGGTGAATTATCATAACCCGAGAATGGTAGGACATAGATCCTACCATTTGGCAAGAGAAATCTTTACTCGGGGATCTTTAAAATGGGCTATCAACTCTTTTGAGCCCTTTAAAGCCCCTGGAGTATATGGTATTTACCCAGTGCTCTCTGCGCTCACTTAATTAAGATATTCAAAGCAAGCTTTTGCTTGGAATACACGCCCAAGTGCTGGAGGGATGTAAGAGTCATCTTCATTCCTAAGGCAGAGAATAATAAGACTGAAGATGCAAAGGCTTATGGGCCTATAAGTTTGACTTCGTTTCTTCTCAAAACTATGGAGAAAATATTAGGACTGCATATCAAGGCTGGAATCCTTCATGATAGTCCTTTCCACAAATTACAGCATGCTTATCAAACTGGGAAGTCTACGGACACAGCCCTAGTTGAATTAGTTGATGCAATCGAAAAATCCCTGAGAGTCAGAGAAGTAGCCCTAGTGGATTTCATTGACATACAGGGAGCCTTCGATAACACAGCACACGAGGTGATTAAAAAGAGTGCCATGGGAAAGCACCTCGATCTCACCATAGTAGGGTGGATAGTGAACATGCTAAAAAGCAGGAATCAGGATGGATCAAAAATGGACTCTGGGGCAGGTGCAGGGATAAACGGACCAGGCTATAGAAGCTTTATAGCTCTTGATAAAAGCCCTACCATTTTTCAGACTGAAACTGTTGCTATTGAGGCCACTACAATCCAATGTACCAATAGGGGCTTTAGAAAAGCTCATGTATACATTGTCTTGGATAGTCAAGCTGCATTGAGGGCCCTAGCAGCTCCTATCTAAAGTGGTTTGGAGCTGCTACAAGAGTCTTCAACGCTTGGCTGAGAGGAACATCTTCTCGCTCGCTACTTGCCCTGGCTCTGGCAAGGGAGCTTGATATAAAGCTCCCTGCATAATTCAGACGGGGAGCACAATAGATCGATTCTGGTCGCAGTGCAGCATAGCCATTTCAATGATAGATAGATAGATTAAAGTTATACCAAGAAATAATTTGATAGATTTAAAAATAGCTCAAATTGAAAAACTCTTAACTATTTTCAAAAGGCATAAACGTGGTTTATTTAATGTAATAGGCGATATTGAGAGTTTTTTATTAGGAACTATGACTAGGGACGATAAAGAATTTTTAACCAAAGCTATAATTACTAACGAAGATAACAATATAAATATGGCTAAGCAAATAAATAAACAAATAAGCATTAACAATCAAACTGAGCAGCAACTCAAAAATATTGTATTATAATGAAAAATAATAATTTAGAATTACTTAAAATGTTCAAAAATAACAAAGAAAACTTCAATGAAATGAGTTAGAAGTTCAATCAAAAATCAATATTAGATCAATTAATTGTGTATTATAACAATATATATAGAATAAGTCAAACTATTATATTATTAGGACAGGAAATTTTCGACATATCCCTACTTTATGAGGAATAAATCTCTTATTTAGATGTAAGCCATATTAAAAATTTCAAAGTAAAATTGTTTAGTAATTGTTTGTGCGTAGTATAATTTTAATTGTTGTACAAAAGCCTGTTTTTTCAGAAGAAATATATAAAGTAGTAAGAATTTATAAAGTACCTAGTTTTCAAAATCTTAGCATTATTAATGTACCTGAAAAAATTATAAATTGTGAAAAAAGTTTGATAACCATAGAATTTAAAAAAGTTAAAGATAATTGTACTAAAGAATTATTCAAAACCAAAATAAAAAATTGTAAGTATGAAAAAGAATATGTAAAAGAAATTAATTCTGATATACCAGGAGTAATTATAACAATCAATATAGAAGAAGTTGATCTCGTACAGAATTGTGTTCCAAATAATGTTACAATACGAGGTAATAATTTAATGTTTATTGATTGTACTATAAATATTTTTAACAAAGAATTTTCGAACCATGAACGTTTGAACTCTTTTAAATTTATTAACAATGAAATAAAGTTAATCAAACCAATAGTCAAACCAAAACCAATGAAGTAAAATAACAGCTATTTAAATACAAAATTCAAGAATACATAATTTTTAGAAATAGTAAGCAATAAAATTAAAAAGGATCAAATATCTTAACGTAAATATTAATATTAGTTAGGAACATGTTAAAACTGTTCAAATATAAAATTCAAGGATAAATAGTTTTAAGCAAACATAGTAAAATGCATAAGGATAAGGAATTTTAAATTATCATGTTAAAATTCTTTAAAGACACAAAAATAAGGATCAAGGATAAATATTACAGAAGAATTGTGTAAGCTAATAACTAGTGAAAACAGATTTGGATTTATATAAAAGCGTAGCATTTAGTTGTAAGATTTGGTTTTGTTAATTCTCACATCGAGTTAAGAACACTCCGTATTTTTTAATAAAAAACTTAAACGAAAATTGAGTCTTTTATTACTTTAGCTAAATACGTAATTATATATACAGCGAATTTGGGATATCAGAAACTGTGCATGTTGTGTCAAAAATAATAGTTGAAGTTAAGAGGAATATGAAATAGAAGGAAAATGAATTTTTAGAATTTTCAAATTCCAAATATTTTCCAAGTTATGGCCCATAAAAGATTTTTTTGAACGTTTGGTTTTTTCATTCTTGAGCTATTTAATGCAAATTATTTTTTAAAAAAATTTATAAGGCTAAAAAGCAAAAGCTATTAGAAAACTTTTAAGTGGTCGGTTAATAAATACAAAAGATATAAGGGTTTAAAAAATTTTGTATCAAATTTAAACGAAAATAATTTTAAGCTTTTTCCTCATTTTTTCGGAATTTACGGCCCATCAATAAAACTTCAAAAATAAGATATGGTTTGAAAGCAAAAGTAGATACGGATAAAAATTAGTTGTCAAATAATCAATTTTCTTTCGCGAGTGTCTCGTAAGGGTCATTGAACTTGGAAGATTTGGTTATGCTTCGAAGCCCATATCTCAGATAACATTTGTGCAACATTGAAGAGATATACTTTATTTGAAAGCCTAATATTTTTTCTTTTGCATATTATACAAAGAAAAATTTACATTTGCTAATTATAGAGATATTTTAAATTTACCTTAAAAAAGTTTTCACAGTTTGCAAAGGTACTCAAAAATCTTGCCTTTGAGCTTTTCAAAAAATTATCAGTTTTAAGCCAATATTTTATTAAAACAAGCTCATATAAATTTAATTTCTGAAAATTTCGTAGTTACGTGCAGGTGCCAGTTTTTAATTTTGCAGTAAAAGCACATATTTTAATATTTCAAGAATGAGCAATATTTTACATAAAGTTTGTATGACAAGCTTAAATTACTCTTAAATTCATGTCTGGCGAAATTCACTTTTAAGCTATATTTGCATTTGAAATTTGTGAGATCACTTGTTATATGTATACTTCCATACTGTAAGAGATAAAATTTTCGGATTGCGGAAAACAGTTTCAGAATAGAGTATAATTTTAATTAGTTTCTGCCTCAAACTATACAAAGCCATATAAAATGATAGGAGATAGCCTTCGTTAGAAATAATTTTATTAAAATAATTGTGCTCCCAAATTCTTATTTTTTTTACCATAATGAAGTCTCAACATGAAAATAGGAGAGCCTGATAGCAACTGAAATGAGTTTATTTTGTTGATCAGCAAGTTTAACTCTCATATTAATAGATGAATTTGAATATATGCATACATAGATATATGTACAAACATAAAACCTTAGTTTTAAGTATGATTTATGTATTTAATAATAACTATTATGCTTAAATTTTAGATGCCATAAAAGCAGATGCAAGCACAAATGGTACTGCCAAAACATCTGATATCTTATAAAAAACACTTCTGCGCAGTAACAAAAAGAGTGATGCAATTATTTGAATCATAACTAGAAAACTACTGATATCCATTTCTAGTGACGCTTTTTATGTGTAAAAAAATTTGCAACATTTCATACATTATGCCCATAATATTAACATTGAAATGTACTATCTATATATATAAAACTCGAACGTTTTGTGTTTGAAGCCAATGGACATCAAAACTACTGCACAGATTTAAATGAAAATTTACCACAAAATTTTTTTTGATCTGAAGAAGGCTTACCACGAAATAAATATTAAAAACTTTAATTACTTTTCCTTAATTTAATTAAAATATAGTGTTTAACACATAACCTAACTTTTTTCTGTCTCAATTTGACAGGTGAGTTTTACTTCGATTATTTTTTTTTTTTTTTGCATAATATTTTTGTTTTTTAGAAAGTTGAATGTCAAAATTAATTAAATAAAAAAATTATATAAATTACATTTACCGCTTTTCAGATTATCTTTAAAATATTAACAAGAATTTCGCTAAAGCATTGATATTATACTTGATCGAATTTGCTTGCAATATAATTTAACAGTTGTAATAATTTTGAAGAAATAAAAAAAAAACAATTTTCAGACTAAGCAGGAAAAGAAACTACTAAAAAAAAGATTAATTTCAAGTAAATTTTAATAATTAAAATTAATTTAATAACAATTAAAATAATTAAAATTTAATATTTAATTTCAAGTAAATTTTAATAATGATATTTATTTTGTATAACCAATCTTAGAACTTATTCTTAAGTTAGTTAAAATATAAATTACTTGACTTCCCGTGGGCCAAAAGTTCAGCCAGAAACCTTAAAATGCAAAAAAACAGCAAAAACGCCTTGCAAGACGCCTTAAAGTATGAACTTGGACTATCTTGGATTATATTTTTTATATTCCATCATCGTTCCCAGCACTTCATTCCTCTTTCACCCATATATATATACAACGTTTGCTGGGTCAGTTGCTAGTAATTAAATAATTTAGCAATATATATTCAACCATAAATGATGAAAATGTGTAAATGATAAAGAGGAATGAGAAAAATAAGCAATGGAAATTTTTTAATTCAGGAGTTAAAATTTTTTCGACTAAAATGTGAAAAATTAAGCCCATTTCATACATTTTTTGGAGAATTAGACGGTGAATACAATGATAATACTAAGAACTCTTTAAAACTTGGGTATAACAGTTAAAAATCGATATAAACAATTCATTTTAATAATTTTTATTGAAATATTTTTTTTAAAAAGATCCAATCCTCAGGATGTAAAACGAAAACAACAAAACGCTCCTAGCTCCAATAAAAACGAAGTTATGAATTTTTTAAAACTACTTTTCAAGCCAAAATCACGAAATTCTCAAAACGTACACTCCTCCATTTTCTAAAATATATAAAAAAAATCCTCAAACACGTATATCTTCTTTTTCAATGCTAAAACCGTAAAAGAAATTCAGCCAATTCAAAAATGTGTCCGTCAATTTTTGTTAGATTTGTAAAAGAATGCCCCATATAGAGAGAGTGGGATGGAAGAGCAATATGTGAATGGTTGCATGTTATTTATATTGTTTGTTTCCGTATAAAATGAAAAATTCACAGCGTGAAATTCCAAGAGATTTAGCTCGAAAATGGGACATTTTGAGGCTGTCCTGATGTCTCTGCCCTTGGGAACGGGACACGGGACAACGCTTCCAAAAAGCGTTCTACACATGGTCACCCTAACTACATATGAACCATTTAGTGTTCATTTATTATTGATATTAATTCATCTTTGGGTACAATTAAAAAAACAATTAACCATTTTAATTGGCTTATTGAACTTATATACAAGTAAAACAAAAGTACAAATTTTTACAATAAAGTATATAAATATAATTACTTGATTTCGTTTGTCGTTCTGCAGGTAATATGAAATTAGATAATAAAACTCATACATGCAAACCAAAACATATTGTAGTAGTGATATACTTAAGAATTCTAATGAACAAAACTATGAGATTAATGATAATCAAGGTCGAATTTTTTATTATAATGGCGATCAATTCATTAGTCATCATGACACATACACAGATTTTGTTAGTGATACAAATACTTTAAAGAATGATAGGAACTTGGATAATATAATGCTAGAGCTCCACTCATATAATGACTATATTGGTTCAAACATATAAATAAAAATTTTGAGGCCGAATCAGATAGTGAATCTAAATCTAAACATATACAAAAGGATTATATTTATCTTAAGCCAGGACATTCAAGCCACTCAAACGAAAAAGAACTTATTGGAGAACAGGAATTAACAAGTGAATCAAAACCAGCTAAGGAAGTCGATCCTACAAGGGAACCAAAACAAGCAATAGCAGTGGAAATTTCATACGAATTTCAACTTGCAAGTCAAGTGGAACGAACAAATGAGTTAAAGGTTGATAGTGACCTAGAACCACATGAAAAAGCAAAGACTGCTAATCACTAGCCAACAGTGGTTTTGCCACACGAAGTTTGGTAAGTAATTTTGTTAGAATTACCTACCCATATTACGAAAATGAACTTAATTTGATTCAATCACCCTCAGTTTTTTTGTAATAGCTCTAAGTTCATTTTAATGCTTTTGCGTCTTATGCCGCCGGCCTCATACTTTTTACTTCTGCGCTATATGTATACATCAGTCTACTGCGACTTTATAGACCCGTCCAAAACAAGCTTAAAAGCATTTCTTCTCCATAATGGCAATGTACTTCCTTCTATTCCACTAGCACTCGCTTTTAATAAGAAACAAACTTATGAAAATATGAAAATATTGCTTGAAAAAATCAAATACAAAGAGAATAATTTCAAAATCTGCGATGATTTAAAAGTTATTGCCCTTCTACTTGGACTACAGTTAGGTTTTACTAAATTTTGTTGCCTTTTATGCAAATGGGACATCAGGGACAAAACAAATCATTACACTAAGAGAATATGGCCTGTACGCGGAAAAATTAAACGTTATGGAAAAATCAGCATGGCAATGCTTTAAGAATGTAGCTGCAAATTTTTTGGGTAATCGTTAGAGTGATAACTATAGAGAACTAACTAACGAATTTCTTTAACATTTTGGGTTGCAATATGTATGTCACTAAAAACCCATTTCCTGGACTCACATCTAGAGTTTTTCCCTGAAAATTTGGGAGATATAAGCGATGAGCATGGAGAAAGGTTCCACCAGGACATTTTAAAGATAGCAAAACGCTATCAGGGTTGATGGAGTGTAAGGATGTTGGCTGACTGCTGCTGCACGATCAATAGAGATCAACCGAAAGCTAAATATTCCAGAAAGTCGTAGAAATTAATTTATAATAATTAACACTCACATAAATAAATATTTATACCATGATATAAATCAGAAAACAGTTTTCCATGCTCTGCTTTTATTAATATTTCTTGAAAAATGTTATTTTTTCTTGAAAATAAATGTTTCTCCACCCAATAAAATTGACGGGTAATGAAAACTTTAAAACTGCTTATTTTAACTAGTGATTGCCTCTATTAAAAAAAAACACATAGCTTGTAGTAAACACAATTTGACTGAGGCAAATGAACTCGGTGAACGTATGTTTTCGTTTAGCTTAAAATTAAATAATATAATTGCGCTTAACTCGCGAAAAAAATAAATAATAAAGTTTTTAGCTCAACTTGCACTGAGGTAAATGAACCTCAGTGAAAGTGCACTTCTGTGTAATTTTTCTTAATTTTAAATTCGAAGGTTCATTATTTTCATTTGGTTACCAAAGACCAGCGTTTCCCGCTAAAACTTTTGGTAAGGTTATTCAAAATTGGTTGTGTTAATCAAAATAGTCTTCGTAATGGTTATTACAATTGTCCAGATGAGAAAAATTGTATCCACTTAAATAAAAATTTTAAAATACAATATAATGGTAATGAATTATATCAGTGCCGGATCCAGGGGGAGGAAACAAGGGATACCCCCCTGGCAAGAGAAATATGACTTATGCATTATGAAAGTACTGTAGAAAATCTCGAGTTATATAATCAGCTTCCGAATATATAATAATAGAATTTAACAATTTTAAGAAATTTTTCCTTTCATGAGAACTAATAAAACGTGTGACATGCCTTTTAAAATTTAAATTAAAGCTGTATGCTTAGTTTTGTAATATTCCGCGTCATCTTTGTCTGGAGCAAACTTTAAAAGACTCACTTTATTGAAGATGTTTTCTTCAAGCTACGTTTCATGCCATCTGTGAGCTTTCAGATTAATATATTCCTTTCACGGTTGACATGCGTAGGCTTATGTAAGCTAACGCTTGTGCGGAATGTGAGCGAAATCCGGAAAGAAGCAGAAAAAGCTGCAGTGACTCCCTGTATTTCTCACAAATTGAACAGCACTATCTTTAAATTTGTTAAGGTTTGAGTGATTCAGCTATATTTGACGATACCTCATTAGACAGCCTCAAAACTGTCAAAATTCGAGAATGGCTATTTGACGGTACCTCATGATACAACACCAAAATTTTGTGTACATGTAGGTTTCCACATATATTAGTTATTTGTAATATTTTAAAGTTGTGCCTAGTGTCAAAAGTGTATACATTTCATAAAGGAAAAATAATTTTATAATTGATTATAAAAATTTAAACAATTCATAATTAAAACGACACTGAACACTGAAAAAAACTTTATCGGCTTTCGCCCAGCTGATTTATAAATGTCAAAACACAACTTGCTGTGTATTGTTAAATCCACCTGTAAGTCAACCATTCGGAAAATTCCGAATTTTCCCCTTACTTGGTGTCTCGCTAGCCTAAAAACCAAAATGAGACTGTCTCATGAGGTACCGTCAAATATAACTGATTGAGATGGTTTGTAGCACTATAAGAGAGGTCGACAAGTTTTTCAAGAAGTGTCATCCTAAACGCTGCATTGGCAAAAATGCTTGGAGAACAACTTGTTAAGCTATGTGAAACAAGATGGGTAAAAAGGCATGACGCTATGATTCAATTGCTGTAAAAATTGTGTTAATCGTAAAAGCTTTGACAAAAATCAGTGAGTGGAAAGACAAGGAGACATCAAGGAAAGCAACAGTCCTCATCGGAGCTTTGTGTAAATTTTAATTTATTTTCGGGCTTTTCTATCTTGTGATATTTTATCTTTTACTCATTCACTCAGCGTCATGCTCCAGGAAGAAAATATTGATTTAGCAAAAGCATCAAAAATGATAGATACGCTGCTTGCAACGTTCCAAAATCGGAGAGAGAAAGCTGATGAAAACTTCAGAATTATTTATTTGGATTCAAAAAAACTAGCGGAGCAACTCGATATCATCGAAAAAAAACCTGGAACATGTAGCTGACAAACGAGACGAGAAAATTTTTAAGTAGAAACTTGCGAAGGTTACTACAGGGTCTCGGTATACATTCCTCTTTTGGATATTATTTGCGAAGATCTGAAGGCTCGTTTCTCAAAGGAAGTTTTAGATGGCTTTAAATTAAATTTATTGCTTCCGGAAAAGGTATATACTCTGGAAGTGACTGAAATTGCAAATCTCATTTGCTGTTTAATCAAAAGATTCAAAGGTATTTCGAATAATGACAACATTGTGCAACGATTAAGATTTAGAGGTGAGTTGAATCACTGGCAGTACTATTGGCAGCAGCAGCAGAAAGCAATTAAAAAACTACCAACCACTGCACTAGAACCTTTAGAAAACTGTGATGTTGACACAGTGCCATATTAGAACACTTCGGGGCCCTGGGGCACTCAAGAATATGAGGCCCTATTTTAAAATAAAAAGGGAATGACAAAAAAAATGCTATTATATTTTCCTCCTGTGGGCCCTGGGCGTGAAGACGTCACTGCCGACATATACCCAATTGTTCATCTTCGTATATTCTACACACTCCCCGTAATAGGGGCTATTCACTATTTTTTCCGCTAGACGTCAAACTTTGCTTACCTCCTCCCAACAAACATTTATGCGGACTCTCAGAAATACTGATTTTACGCGGATTTAGAGAATCCGTGTAAAATACGTGAGGCCGGATTTTCACGGAATGTCAAAATTTTAGTGTCGTGTGAAAGTGATTTTCATATGTAAGTTATTTTTTAATAGTTTAAATAGTTTTTAATTTAAAAAAAAAACCAATTTGGTAAGTAAATAGACATTAGTATACATACTATATTCATATTTTTGGAATTTTATACGTAATATATACATATTTTTGAAATTTCGATAATAAGCAAAACAAGGTTTTATTTTTACCAATTCTAAAAACAAAGTGTGTGATATTAATTCAGTATTTGTTTTATAATAGTGAAGTTTTAAAAAAATATTAACTCAAAGCCGACTTATTTTTAACAATTAAAAATTAAAAGGTAAGATAAAAAAAATAAAGTGAATGACACAAAAAATTAATGTAAAATCCGGCCTCACGTATTTTACACGGATTCTCTAAATCCGCGTAAAATCCGTATTTCTGAGAGTCCGCATAAATGTTTGCTGGGCAGTTGTAAAGGTGGCTATAGACTACAACTAAAAGTGGACAACTTTTGCTTCCTTCTCCATATAAAAACCTGTTTTCTGGGACTTTTCGGGTAGATATTAAACATGTTTGATATTTTTCTGATTTTTACATGCCCTCCACTAATACACTCAAAGAAAAATTCATTTTTCAATCTTTCTTCGAGTTGTGCACATCGGTCTCTACCATATGATATATCAAATGGTGGGATTGCACTATGTGTGGGCTTGTACTGCAAAGTTTTTTTCCAGGTTAAATGATAAGCAAATTTAGTTTGTATTTTTTCTAATGGATTTAGTTAGTATGCAAGTAATTATTCAATTATTTAATTAAATAAATAAAAAATTATTACATGATAATATTGAAGAGGAAACACATGTAAATATATTCAAGGAAAATAAAAATTTGGGCAGTTTAATTCATTACCCATAAGTGAAACAATTACCATTTAATATTAAGTTTAACCAATAATATTTAGGAAAATAAAAGGATTTCAAATGCATAATTTGAAGAAAGGAACTTCAAAAAAAATGTTTTCAATTGATTTAAATTCAACTATGTCAAAAGTAAATATTTCATAATTTTTGTAGGTAGGATAACATACAAAAAGATAATTCTATTTCAGCAATACTTGATAATGATCAACAAAAAAGTTCTATAAAAAGAAGTAACATTATTATTTTATATTTATTATAATAATTAATTTCCAAGTGGTATACACTTTTTGAATATACTTTATTAAATAAATATATATTTCATGTTATTTTTGTTTTTAAATATTATTTTTACTTATTTCATTTTAACTTATGTGTTATTATTTATATGTAAATGTAATTTATTTTATTTAAATTTGATTTATTTATATTTCTTTTATAACTTCACAACTTTTCTCAATTTTCAAACCTTTTACTATAAAAAAATCATATACAATTATATATTTGATTTAAAAAAACAGGTTCTATAATATTTGTATATTTATACTATTATATGCATATTTTTTGTGTAATTTTTAGTCGTCAGAATTCCTTTTATTTTCCTAAATATTATTGGTTAAGCTTAATATTAGATGTAGTTGTTTCATTTATCGGTAATGAATTAAGCTGCTCAATATTTATTTTCTTTGAATATATTTTTATGTGTATCTTCTTCAATATTATCATGTAATAATTTTTTATTTATTTAAGTAAATAATTGAATAATTACTTGAATACTAACTTAATCCATTAGAAAAAATATAACTAAATTTGCTTATCATTTAACCTGAAAAAAAAACTTTACAGTACAAACCCACGCACATTGAAAAATAAATTTATCTGTGAGTGTGTTATTGCAGAGCATGTAAAAATCTGAAAAATATCAAACATATTTAATATCCACCCGAAAAGTCCCAGAAAACAGGTTTTTATATGGGAAAGGAAGCAAAAGTTGTCCACTTTTAGTTGTAGTCTATAGCCACCTTAAAATATATGTTTTAAAATGGTGTGGATTTAATTCTATAATTGTGTGTTTATTTGAGAGACCAATGCTTTGACATTTCAATTTATAAAATTTTATAGGTTATGTTGCCATAGGAAATTCGAATACTTTTTCTTAAATTTTGTAAAATAAAATATTTAGGTGAAAAAAACTAAAATATTTTTAGGTGATGTATGCACTGATATAATTTGACATTAGAATATTCAAATCAAGCTTGTCAGAGCTTAGGATATCCTAGTGCAGAACATTGGGAAATAATTGCAAAAAATATCTCCAATAATAATGAACTCTATTTAAAGTTAAATATGGATAATATAGTAATAACATCTTAAAAAACATCAAACTAAATAATAGCTGCAAAAATGGAGTTCTTTCAATTTCATGTAATAAATATGATAAGTAATTTAAAAAAGTCGTAAACTTATATCAAATCATTATCATTCGTTATTTTTTTCCTTTGCAAAATGTTATAAAAATTAATAACCATAACTTTCATTAGCTATGGATGAATATTAAGGCATTCGTTGTAGTGCAACTATAATTGCATTTAATTGGGCAATTGCTAGTTACTCATATCTAGTCACAAATCAATACGTACCAGTTGGTAAAATCAACATTACCGAACATTCAAAATGAAAATCATGATTTTAATTGAACTAAAATCAAAATAACGCAAATGCATACATTCACGCAGGTACATTTTTTCTTAAAAATCATAGTTATGAACTTATAGTCTTGGGACAATATATTAATTTAGTGGAATCAATATTTTTCAGAGTAATGAAGGAGAATCCCTAATATGTCTACAAAAAAGTAATGGCTGGTCTGTTCATGGTTTATGTTCAAGAGGATAGTGTGGGCATAGACCCAGGGCTGCAGTGTTTTCACTTTTAACAAAAGACGTTGTTAACTGGATTACAAGTACTATTGGAAACAAATATATGATAAGAAGTTAGAAAAAAAAAGCAAATATTGAAAATATGTAAATAGGTGTTAAGGGAATGTTAAGAAGTCATATATCTCCAAATATAAATAATTACAACGTAATTTTCCATGTGTAAATAGAATTTTTTTTGTCCAAAAACTGATTTTGTATTTTTGTGCAATTAAATATTTGTGAATTTAAAATGCATTAAAAGTTTTAAAAAGACTAATTAAACATAACTGATTTATTATGCAAATTAATTCAATTGTTTTAGTATTTCTAGAATCCTAATTGAAAAAATTGCAATATGCCATATTTTCGAAAGTTTTTAAAAATTTTTTTTTCTTCAAATCAAACAACCATATACAACTATAAATACATATGTTTAAGAAACAATTTCAAAATAAAATTTTAGAAATTTATACTTTTTTTTTGGAATATAATTTGTTATGATTTCAAAAATTTATTTTAATTAGTAAAAAAACTGTAAATTTAATTTTATTTTATTTTTATTCAAATCTGTACCATATGTATAATGTATTTAATTTCTTATAACTGTAATTTCTTACCATAAGGTAAATGGCGTAGCAGTCGAGAAAAAGTACCTTAGTGAGTTTCCCTTCGCGGAAGTCTTTCATGTATATGACGGAAAAATAGCATGAGTAGCTATCATAGCTACTTTTTCATGCAGATCGTAGCCAGACCGGCAACACTTGATTTCCTTTTCAAACTAAATTCATTGATATTTTCGCCAAGAAAGTAGTCGTTATTACTCAAAGTATTCTCTTTTTTATTGATGTTTTATCCTTACGTTCCCTACTTGGTAAGCTCTTAACTAACAAAAGCAGCACAGTAGATTAATCGGGACATATCTCACAGCAACACGAAGTTCTTGCAATGAAAAGGCTTATAAATAATGTAATTAAAGCGAGTGGAGCTCCATTTCTTGCCCAAAAGAAATTGAGTTAAGTATTTCGCAAAAGCAACAAAGAAGTGAAGAAAATTTTGCATTCTAATTTTGTTGACCTGTACCTCAAACGAAAGACTTTGAAGAGCACAACACAATTTTCTGTTAGCCTATTTTTAATTTAAGAGCATTTTATTTGTGAAATGAAATTTATGTAATTTTATGGATTTATAATAGGACTTTCTTTTACTTAGATAATGCCCTGTGAAAGTACCATTTCCCGAATTTTCTGAATATTTAAGAGGTTTTTCCAGTTTAAATTTTTCTCACCATCAGATCTAAATGAATTTATGAAAATTTAATCATAAATTAAAAACACTGAATTGAATATATTTAAACAAATGGTGCAAATCGAAAAATTTAATTGAAATTATTTCGAAAAATTTTTGAAAATTTTTATTCTATAGTTTAATTTAATGGAATTATGAAAACTATTTTTATTTTTATATTGAATTGGTTATAGTAATCTAGTTCGAAAAACATTAAATATGATACAACTTTATAAATGGAAGCATTTTAAGATAAAGTACAGTTAGTACTTTCTATAAAAAATAAATAACAAAATTACTTTTTAAATTTTAACAAAAAAATAACGCAAGTTAAAAGTTACATGTAAACAATCGATTAAACAGAAATATCGCAAGTGAAATAATTTTTTAAGTCCAAACGCAGATACCCGAAGAAATTCTGAAACTTAAGAAAAACAAATTTTTAATTTAAGTTGAAAATGGATAATGAGACTTTTCTATCCATAGAAAGTGAATTGAGGTTGTCTCTATATATTCTAAACCATGGCTGGCCAACGTTTAGCATGCCATCCGCCAATTTGGTTGATAGGCGAATTCAGATGCGTCATATAACTCGAACACCTTTTATACCTCCTTACCAAACGCTTTGGTAAGCCCATAGTTAAAGTATGTACATATATGAAAAATAGGTATATATTTCTACGTATCTTCCTTCTTGCATATCTAGTCTCATGAACTTTATTCGTCTACAAGTACCTACAAACAGTTAACTTAAGCCAAAGTTGAAAGTAAACCAAGTTCAAACTTTTCACGTGTTCCTCTGTGTTGCCCTTTTGCAAATTAAATATGTTCGGAGTTCAATGGAAAACCTGAACTTACGAAAGCGCCACTTGTATTCTTTGGCCTACCCTGCCTTTAACAAATAAAAATGAAAAAGCAAAACTTTTAGTAACGAAACAAATGATTGTTAGCCAGTAATTCAAATGAAGATTTTACATTAACAAAGAATTTCATAGCTTGGATGCAGTGTTATTTTTATAAAAATCTTCAGGTGGACAATTTCTATGCACAAATAGTACATCATTAAAAAACGGTGGCTATTGCAATAATCGAGGCGAACGTTGTAAACCAGAGTTGCATTGTTCTAACATTCCAAAACTAAATAACTTTTAAATATTACTATTTTGGAATACCCTAAAATATCAGAAAAACTTAGAGTGAAACAAACGATCAAAATTTTTCTTTTTACGTTTTATGCACAGCTTCTAATTCTTATTTTATATTGTTATTTCAATAAAAAGATTGATCTTACCTAAGATGCGCAATTTTTTTGTTACAGCATAGTCGAAATAAAACTAATGAAGAATTTGATTCGTTTTTTTAATTTTTCATATATTTTTAATAGTCTTAAAAGGGTGTGTCTTAAGCTAACATTTCAATACTCATAAATTTTTAAAACTTGATTATTAATTTTAATTTCCAATTAGAACTTTAATAAAAAAATAAATTTCCTTTTTTTTTAAAAAATTGGAGAAACATTGTAATTACTATTAATTTTTCTTTACAATTCTTTCCTTTTTTTACATATCTGATATATTTTTACATTTTTCTGAAATTCTTTCTTGCATTTTATCTAAGTGTTCGCTTATTTGATGTAAGGAACTGGTTAACTCTTTTTGAATTTCACCAAAACGTGTCATCGCTAACACTATATTACCTTCAATTGTATCATTTTGTTGATTCAAGTCCAATGTTGTTTCACTGATTTTTTGCAACTCTTCTTTTGAATCAGGAATATCACGAAAATATTCGGCGCCCAATGATATTTCCATTGATTTTATTTTTTCTAACATTTCAAGACTAGAAGATAATTCGGGTGCTATAGTATTAATATAAATTTCTTTCCCTTCTAAATCTTGCGTTTTATTTAAAAAATCTGGATCCAAATATTCTTCAAGTTCTGATGACTTATTTGCGATTTTTTCAATACTTTCCTTGCCACTCATTGCACTAGAAATTAAAGTATTTGCTGATATTAATGAGTCTATCAAGTTTTCAGCACCTTCTGAATTTTCTGGCATTTTCCCAACTATCTCAGTTAATTTATCAATTCGACTTTCAATTACTTTTATATTATCCATTATAAGCTTTTTTCTTTCAAGCTATACTTTGTTATTTTCCTACCGTGTTAATTTAATGTAGCAAAATTGACATGTACGCATACTAAGGCCGTATTTTTTGACATTTTGTTGGATACATATGATTTCTAATGCCTATGACTCACTAGCGCTTATAGGGCGCTTACACCGGCATCGAAACCACAATTGCATGCTTTATAGGGCCTATTCAATATTTTTTCCAACTCGTCAAATGGCTCTCTCGTCCCATATAAATTATATGGAAGGGTCATTTGAGAGTAAAAAATTAAAATTAAAATTTAAAAATTAAACATGTTTAATTTTTTACTCTCAAATGACCCTTTCCATATAATTTATATGGGACGAGAGAGCCATTTGACGAGTTGGAAAAAATAGTGAATAGGCCCTATTACACTTGGTGTCTACATTATAGGGACTATTCACTATTTTTTCCATTTGACGTCAAAACTTGCTTACCTCCTACCACTCGTGTACGTACATAGTGTAAAATATATACTTTAAAATGGTGTGGACTAATTTTATAATTGTGTGTGTATATTCAAGAGAGCTACACTTTCAAAGTAAAATTGAAAAAATTACACATATTTTTCTCATATTTTTATTTTAAAATATAATTTCAACTCTGACGTATAAACGCACTGCTGTATAACCCAGCTTGTTTTGACAGATTCATATGTTTTCTTCGATATGCACTCCTCGAAGGCAAAATGGAAATGATTTTTTGGCATGTATGCATTAGTAAAGGACTAATACAAAAGAGACCGATAGCGATTTGAGAGTAGAAAATTAAACATGTTTGATTTTTTACTCTCAAATGACCCTTTCCATATAATTTATATGGGACGAGAGAGCCATTTGACGAGTTGGAAAAAATAGTGAATAGGCCCTATTAGCGATTTGGACAGCGAATTTTTATAGGCGATCTGAGGGGCGGTTATACTCAGAAGTATATTGACTGCAATTATTAAATTATAAGTTCTCTCGAATAGTATAATTTGTACCCTCCCAGTAGGAAATTCGAGTCTATTTAAACTAATTTTATTGCATTTATAATGCATTATTATTTAAGGTGGCGGCGGTGGAGGGGCGGCGAAATCGGAGACCGTCCCAGGTGGCAAAAGCTGTGGATATACCACTAAATAAAGTCATACATACTTTAACACTTTATCAAAATTTTCCTTAGTGCGATATAAAGCGCAAATATTTCCATTATTTCATCACCCATTTTATTGCATTTGGTATCCAAATCGTATTATTATATTTTTATGTTGCTTATTTTGTTAATTAAAGGCCCTAGTAGTAAGGTGACCAACTTTTTTCCAATGCAAAGGAGGACACAAAAAAAAAGGTTAAAAGTTTCCTTAGGATGGGATGGTATACTAACAATAAGACAATATATTTATATATGTGATCATTGAAATTTTATTTAAACTGGTATTTTGCTATACTATGAATAGTTTTTGTCAATGTTTTATTTTCTAACAACATATTACAAATATCTGAACAAGACATATGTTTCAGATTAAATTTTACCGTAAGAGCTGCAGCTAGAGTTTCTACATTTAATCTCGATTTTTCGGAAGTCCAAAAATCATTAGCAATTGAAAAGACTCTTTCAACTGCTGCAGTAGTTCCAGGGCAGTACAACGTAAATTGTATTAGAATAAATAAATTTTTGTATGGAATATGTTCATTTTTGTAATGGCTGAATATTTCGACCCATCTTCGATCAATTTTTTGATTATTTTCCCAATGTAATATTTTTTCGGAATTTAAATATACATTTTGTTTTCTAATTTCTACAAAGAGGCAATTGTCATCTATTTTAATGTTTGGCATTTCGTTAGATAAAAACTCAACACAAGATTCAATATCTGCCCAATGTACTGGCGATGAAGTTAAAAAACACCATTTAAAACTGTTGTTACTGGTAAAGTTTGTTTCTAACCATTCTTCAATATACTGAAAGCATGTTTGGTAAAAATTTTGGGCTTCTTTGATAAACTTTTTCGTTATTCCTGGATTTGATTCCTCCAAATTTGTCAGTTCTCTTTTTACAAATAAAGGTAAAAATTTTTCTTCAAAACGAGATTTATATTGAAGGATAACGTCATTCAAAATAAGACTTACTTCTGCAGCTGAAATGTGATCACCTTCAATTTTTTGAGTAGTTTGGTGAAAAATAGAAGCTTGGTTATGAATAAAATGCAATAATATCTCAGATATTTCATTATTGAAAAACGATTCCAGTATTTTAGGGCATTTGTCCAAACTTAAAAAATATGAACGGAGAGGCTCAAATAATTGTAGAATACGCTCGATAGCAGGTGTTAAGGGCACCCTTGACTATCAAAGTTCTTTGATCAAGGTTCCTTGATGAACTTTAAGCAAAATTAGCTCAAATAGTTGCTAGAAATTTTACCCTTAACTATCAAGTCTACTTGATCAAGGAATTTGAAGGAAGCCATCACTTTTATGCGTGCTATTTAATTTTTTTGATAAATTTTCTTGATAAGTGAACATTATTATAATATGAGATTGTTATTCTTATTCATTAATAGCTTTTTTAGTCATTTATGATTTTAGTTTGTGTTATAAGATGTCAAGTAAGAAAAAAAAGGATGTGCTGCAATAGTTTTAGCTTTTTGTCTAAATAACGAAGTAATTAGAAGAAAACGTTTTAGCAAAAAGTGGTTTACGGAAAGGCACAAGTGTTCCCATGAAGTTCTGCTAAAAGAGCTTGAAATCAATGAGGAGAAAGACTACAAAAACTTTTTAAGAATGAACAGACAAACCTTCAAGGAGCTGATGGATTTAGTAAGTCCACACATTAAAAAAAAAACACAATTTTAAGAGAATCCATTCCGGTAACCCAAAGACTTTCTGCAACTCTTCGGTTCTTAGCGAGCGGAAACTCTTTTGAAGATTTAAAATATTTAACAGGGATAGCACCGCAGACATTAAGCACCATAGTAATGGAAACTTGCCGAGCTATTTGTAAAGTTTTGAAAAATCACATAGTGGTAAATTAAACACCTTAAAATTCTATTAATATTATTTATTAAAATTATTTCATATATCATATTCATTTAAAAAATAATTTGTGGAGGTGCTTTGTATTCCTTTCCTGGAAGCTCCTTTTGGGTTACTCTTAGGAGGAATTAAAACATTTGAAATTATATTCAAAGGTTTCCGAACTAAACTTGAACATGAGCAAGTTTCATTAATTTTTATGGAATTTTCTTTTAATTGCCCTCTTTGTGCAGCGTAAATTATGTTCCACATTCCCTGCTTTGCCAGCGACTGTTGTTCAGGTGAAGCCTTTTTGATTTCTACTGCCCAAGCTTTCCCTAAAATGTCACTTTCATCGTCAGGCTGAACCAAATAACTACAGGCTTGCTCCAACAATTGGTTCCTACGTTCTGTAATTTCTTTTCGTTGTCGTTTTTGTCTACTTTCCGTTTCCTACAAAAATTTTTCAATATTAATTATGTAATAAAAAATAATTTAAAATAGCTAAAAGTAATTTAAAATATTAAATATTTTAGATGCCGAACACCCAAGATCAGTGGCTAGAAATCGCACTTGATTTCGAAAAAAAAAACTGGTTTTCCACACTGCTTAGGTGCAGTAGATGGAAAGCATGTGCAAATCAAAAAACCGCTTAATAGTGGGTCATATTTTTATAATTATAAAAATACGCATAGTATTGTACTCCTTATAGTTGCTGCGGCAGATTACAGAATATTGATGGTAGATGTCGGTGCCAATGGCAGAGTGTCAGATGGTGGAGTTTTAGCAAACTCCAAATTTGGTGATCTACTGAAATATAAAAAATTAAATTTGCCCTGCAGCACTCAACTACCTGACTTCGAAGAAGAATTACCATATGTTTTTATAGGCGATGAAGCTTTTGCTTTATCGGAAAATTTTTTGAGGCCTTATAGCCAAAGCTCGTTAAACAAAGAGCGGCGCATTTTTAACACCAAATTGTCAAGCACACGCCGCATTGTTGAAAATGTGTTTGGTGTGTTAGCATCAAAGTTTTGTATTTTCGGATCACCAATAAATTTAAGTCCAGAAAAAGCACTCCAACTCCAAGTATTTTACTTTGGAGCCAATCTTGTAATTTTGAATGCACATTATTAAAGCCGTGGCGTTTTCGTCCCCCAAAATTTGTTTTTGTGTTATCAGCTGCTAGTGCAACAACTTTTGATTGCAAATTGTTGTCAAGAAATTATTTTGTATAAATGGTTTGCCAAAATTTCAGAAGTTTCACCTTCAATGGATTATAAATTCAAAATTTTTACTTGAATCCCCTTGTTGGCATCAAAATATCTCACTAGAAACGGAAACAATTTAGTTTCCTTATGATTTGATGCATCAGATAAAATCGTTACAAATGTTGCAGTTTCCAAATCTTCTTTCACTGTTTTATCGCAGTAGTTTTTAAATACTGATTTGATGATAGCCTCACACTTTGTTCTGGCACATGAAAATTTAGTATTGTGGAATTTTTTCAATAGTTTGGTTGTACAGTCCATACTACGAGAGCTCTGATTGTGCATTATGGTATGAAATGCAAATGTTCCTTCCATTACAGCTAAATCTTTTTCATCTCCACAATAATTTGAAGCCTTAAAAAAACTTGTTACCCTACAACTTGAAGCTGAAACATCTAATGATTGCTTATGCTTGTTGGTAGTCAAGTGTTGCGTACTTCCAATTGCAATACTAAATTCTCCGTTGCAAATAGTGCAGAAAACAGTAGAATCATTTTTTGAAATAAGGAACGGAAATTCTTTTTTCAATTGATCATTAAAGTGGCATTTCCTCTTTTTTGACTGTTCCATCTCTTAAATATTTATATATTTTTTTAATATTAAATAAACAAATGAAAAAAATACTTCCTTACCAATATTTAAATAAAAATTTATCAATAACTTAAGTTATATTTAATTAATTTTTGGCTATAAATTATTACAAAGAATATCACTTTTAGAATACCACCGTTGACTGTCGCTTACGAAAATTGCCCTTAAAATGATTGGTATATTTGAATCGCTAGAATGAATTACACAAAACAAAGCAATAATAAGAACAGAGCCATAGCAAAGCGTCGCCATAACTTTCTTTTTATTTGTATTTTGCAAAATGTGTAGCAACGAAAGATACAAATTTATAGACTATCAACTATTATTTTGGTGCTAGGCGATCATAATTTGTGTCAGCTTCATATATTTTAACTATATGCGTAAGAACTCATACTCTTGAATATTGAATATCTTATATTTATATTTATAATATATAATATTGAGTATCCGGACAAAAACACGGCACGTGCCTAATGAAACTATAATAATAAGCTGACGGAATTATAAAACTTCAAAGGGTCTCCTGTATCAGCTTATTTGGAACACTTTAGTTGTACTCCAAATCAAAGCACTTTGTTAATTTACCGCTGGATATTTATATATGTACATATGTATATATTATATTATAATTATAAATATATGTTATAAACCGATATAAATAATATCTACAGAAGTCAGTGGAATTTATTTCTTTTTGCTTTTTTTGCAATTTCAATGATTTCAGCTGAAGTATCCTTTGTTCAACGAAATAACTTTTCATTTTGATGTTTGCTTGCAGTTGGCATTAGTGCATTACACTAATTTGGATATGGTGGGTGAAAATGATAAAATCGTTTTTAACCGAATTGATTTATTAATATGTAGGGTTAATGAGAGTTTAAATGGAAGATTTTAGTTTGTTAATTCGTAAAAAGGTAGCTCCCTGTTTATGGATTGGTCTACAAATATTGAAAAGGAGGACATTTAGAAGGACACTTTTCAAGGGAGGACAAAGGTTAGAAAAAGAGGACTGTCCTTCCAAAAGGAGGACGGTTGGTCACCTTACTAGTAGACATCTGACATGTTGAAACAAGGCTGAATGTTTATGTTGTCGATAATAATAAAAGCACTAGTATAATTAACTAATTTTATTATAACAAAACATGTATTTTTCTTTTAATCAATTCACACATTACAGTAGACAACCAACTTATGAAAGTACAAAAACTGAACATGTGCTAAACGTCAAGTTGACAATCTGTCAGTCTGCATGTCATAGAGAGATAATATGATTAACATCCAACACCCCCTCTTAATCATACAATCCACAAAGTCTCACCATTCTCCAATGTTTCGATTTTGGCAAAGGCTTTGTAAGTATATCTGCTACCATTTATTCTGTTGGACTATATTCGCATTGCACGATTTTTTCTTGAATGTAGTCTTTAACAAAATTGTATCTAGTATCTATATGCTTTGTCCGATTTGAAAACTTTTCTTCTTTTATTAACTTTAAACAACTCTGGTTATCTTCAAAAATCGTAATTACAGATTTCGCATCTAAATCCATTTCTGACAATAACCGTTTAATCCATAAAGCTTCTCTACAGGCTTCTGATAAGGCGATGAACTCTGCTTCTGTTGACGACAACGCAACGCAAGTTTGTTTACGACAAGCCCAACTTACTGTAGCCCCATACACTTTGAATATGTATCCACTATTAGATTTTCTGTCTGATCTGTTTTCAGCCCAATTTGCATCCGCATAGCCATAAATCGTGTTAATATATGATTCTTTACTTCCTAGTATTAATTTCAAGTATACTGTTCCTTTTAAGTACTTTACTACACGCTTTAGTTCAATCCAATCCTCTTTCCTTGGAGAATTAACCTTTTGAGCAAGTATTGATATAGCTGCTGCAATATCTGGGCGTGTATTCACAGAAATATAGAGTAGGCTTCCTATTAACTTTTGGTATGCTGTATTATCAGGTAAGAGCTTCTCGTATTCAACTCTTGTTTCCTTACCATAGCTAGCATTCATAGGAATTTCTGAAGCTTTAGCGTTTTCCAGCCCATATTTTGATATAATTGTGCTTATGTATTTTGATTGACATAACTCATAATATCCACCTTTAGTTTTATTTATTTCAATACCTAAATAGTTTTTAATTTCTCCTAAATCTTCAAACTCAAATCTTGATATGATAACTTCCTTTATTTTCCTTAATATTTCCTCAGTTTTTCCTATTAAGACTATATCATCAACGTAGATTAAAAGGTAACACCAATGTCCTTCAAATTTCCTTATATAAAGGCATTGATCAGATTTACATTGATTGAAATTATTTTTAATCAATAGAGAATGAATTGCTTCATTCCAGGTTCTGGGTGCCTGCTTCAACCCATACAAACTCTTCTTTAACCTGCAAACCATTCCGTTATCTACTTGAAATCCTGGCGGTTGCTTCATATAAATTGTTTCATCCAACTGTCCATTTAAGAATGCTATTTTCGCGTCTATATGATGAACAACATAATTCATTTTTGATGCTAATGTCAACAGCACACGAAATTTAGTCTGGCTCGCTACTGGTGCAAATACCTGATCATAATCGCTACCAAATTTTTGCGAGTACCCTTGTGCCACCAATCGTGCTTTAAACCTTTTTGTTTTATTATCTGCATTAGTTTTCAATTTGTAAACCCATTTACATCCTATAGCCTCTCGACCTTCTGGTAATTTACATAATTCCCATACTTGATTTTTCTTTAATGAATTCATCTCGTCATTCATGGCATTTAACAAATTTTCTTTTTCACTGCTTTGCAATGCTTCTCTAAATGTATTTGGTTCTTTAAAATTTTTCTTTTGAACCTTATGAATTTCCTCAATTAATCTCTTTGATGGTATTCCCTTATTAGTTCTTTTCGAGACTCTTCTTTCTGGACTTGCTTCTTTTCCATAGTTAGATTCATCTATATCATGGAATTCACTAGTTTTATTAAATACCAGTGGTTCACATTCATTTTTCAATTCGTGTTCTTTTGGTACTTTATAATCAATTATTATTTTGTCCTTTTCATGCTGTAAATCGGATTCATAATTATGTATTAATCGCACATCTCTGCTGATTACTATTTTCTTTCCCTTTTGACTATAACACCTGTAAGCTTTCGAATGTTCATCGTATCCAACAAAAATCATCTCCTCTGCAGTATTTTCTATTTTTCGCCTTTTTTCTGATGGAATATGAACAAAAACTGTTGATCCGAAAATTTCACAGTTCCTTACACTGGGTTTATATTTGTTCCATAGTTCAAAGGGAGTTTTACTTATCGATCTTGACGGTAACCTATTTTGTAAATAATTCGCCGTATTAATTGCTTCCGCCCAAAATTCATGAGGTAACTTTGCGTCTGTTAGCATGCATCGAACCGTTTCTATCAACGACCGATTCTTCCTTTCTGCCAATCCATTTTGTTGTGGTGTATATGGTGCTGTATATTAAGCTCGTATTCCTTACGATTTTAAGAAAGATGTTATTGTTTTTCCCATATACTCCCCTCCACGATCAGATCTTATAATTTTTGGCTTGCTTGAGAACTTGTTGTTTACAGTTGCTACATATTCTTTCAACTTAGTTTCAACTTCTGATTTTTCTTTCAGTAGATATATTTCAGTTTATTTAGAAAAATCGTCAATAAATGTCAGTAATATCTTTTTCCACCAAAGGAGGTTGTATGCATTGGTCCGCATACATCTGCATGTACCAAATCCAAAACCTTTTTTGCCTTAGATTGTGATTGTTTAGGAAATGGCAACCTTGTGAGTTTTGCCTCCAGACACACTTTACATTGTTCTGTGATTCCACACTCAGTAATTTGTATATCATCCGCCAAACCTCTTGAGTACATAAACTTTATTGCCTCTGGATCTCGATGTCCAAATACTCTATGTATTGTATGGATACAATTCCTAGTATGTTTCAATCCGGTTTTAAACGCTTTGTTCAATTCCAATAATACATACAAATTTGACTTTACGCTTCCAATTGCAACTTGTTTATTTAGTTTTATTATTTCGCAGCCCTTGCTAGTGAAGTTTATGTTAAAAAAACTGTCAATTAGTTTCTTTACTGACAGTAAATTTCCTTTTGCATTTGGAGCATATAGTACATCCTTTAACTTTATTGAAGAAATTTCGTTGAATTCATTCATGCATTCCACAATGCAAACACCCTTTCCCTTTACATTTATCCTTTCTTCATTTGCGGCTATTAGATCATTGCAAGTATTCATCATATTTTGAAATAAACGTTTATTTGCAGAAACGTGACATGTTGCTCCGGAATCGATGATCCAACTTGATGTTGAATCACTTGATGTGGCCCCCAATACAAATTCACTTTTATTTTGTTATTTTACTTTATTTGTTCTCTGTATCTTGTCATTTCCATTATGTTTTTCTTTATGCTTTTTCCATGCTAAGTATTTTCTGCAATTCTTCTTAAATGTCCTTCCTTGTTACAAAAATAACATTTTGTATTTTCATTCGGTGTATTAGTTGTTCTCAAAATTAATTCCTTAATACATGTGCTAATATCTTCAACATGCCGATTGTATTCCGTAATTAATTTTTCTTTAACCATTGAGAACGTTAAGCTATTCTCATCTCGAGATTCCAAAGCTGTAACTAATGTATCGTAGCTTTGTGGTAAACTACTTAATAGTAATGCAACCTTCCAGCTATCATCTAGTTTATCACCGCGATCATGTAACCTTTGAAATAATTCACTCAAACCTGATATATGCTTTTCCATGTCTCCATTTTCAACCAACTTCATACTGCAAATGCGGCGCATTAGACAAACCTTATTAGTTAGTGTATCCTTTTCATAAGCAAGTTTTAATGCATTTCATGCACCTTAAGCAGTTGTCTCTGAACAAATATGACCTAATTGATTATCTTCGACACACAAAACAATTCTTGAAAGTGCCTGTTCATTTTCTTCTATCCACTTTGTTTTTTCGACCTTAGTAGATTCCTTTATATCTTCATGCGGTTCATCATTTACAATTACTTTCCATAATTTCTCTGTTTTTAAGAAATGCTCCATCCGGAACTTCTATGTAAAATAATTTTTTCCGTTCAACCTTTCCAAATGGGTTCCTCCAGCAATCGACGCCATGATACTTTGTTTTATAATAATTTTCTTTATATTGTACTATCTGGGCCCATAACCTGTTGAAACAAGGCTGAATGTTTATGTTGTCGATAATAATAAAAACACTAGTATAATTAACTAATTTTATTATAACAAAACATGTATTTTTCTTTTAATCAATTCACACATTACAGTAGACAACTAACTTATGAAAGTACAAAAACTGAACATGTGCTAATCATCAAGTTGACAATCTGTCAGTCTGCATGTCATAGAGAGATAATATGATTAACATCCAACAGGACATTGTCCGGAACATTGTCTCGGTAAATGCACTGTAGCCGTCGGACATTCATTTGCCGGACTTGTATCATTTTTTACTAAATATATAATTTATAGTAATAATAACATGAAGTTGAACTTTTAATAAAAAATGATTAATTATGAAAACTTTAAACTTTTGATATCATAATGAATACCAATGTTATTTTGTGCTGTAATCTTTCGTTGCTATCTTCATGCTATTAAAAATGTATGAAGCTGTCATTATGTCCGCGTAAACACATAATTTACTCAGACATCGGAACCTTGAGATTGGTCCGCGGACATTGCTGTAGACAAGTTAAATTACCCCGGACACGGACAATGTCCGACGTCTACTAGGGCCTTAACATGAATCAGGCAATAGATTTACTAGTTATTTGTGTAAACCAGCTGTGCGCAAAGTGTGGGACAAATTTTGAGGGTCGCCAAAGATTCACAAATTTATTTGTTATTTAACAAATATAAGAATTTTCTCAGGTAAGATGAAAAAACAGTAGTAATTATAAAAATAGACCTTGCATTTTTACGAAAGAAATTTGGTATATCAGTATCTAATAGCAATCGGTAAGCCAACAGAAGCAATGATGCATTTATCGATCAACTATCCAAAATTGAATACATATTTTTATACACTAATAATGCTTCCAGGAAAAATAACAGTTCGGATTTGTAAAGACATTGATGGAATCAGATAATCAATTGAATCATTGAATAATTAGCTAATTCTTTTGCTTTCGCTTGCATTCTTTGAATAGTTTAAAATTTAAAATATTTTAAAATAAATGAATTCGGCCCACTTTAAAAACAGTTCATATACAGATGTTTTGAAGCTTGCAAAAAATAATTATAACCCATCTAATAATAATTTTTCACTCTTTAATTTTAAACTTTGAAAACCATAACAAAATTAATAATTTTAAATCACGTTAATTTTTGGCTTTAATATGTCTGACAATAACACAAATGCAAGAAATTCCGGTGACTTTGAGTCGAGACAAAATAAAAATTGAGAAGGCTGACAAGCGCGTGTCTGATAAAATAGCAGGAAGCACCAAGAAATCGTAATCCACGTATCTTACAATTTTAGCGAAAACCTAAGAGCAACAAAAGTTAGAGAAAATTATTTGTTTGGTATTTAGGTTTCAGTGCACGAGTATAGTTACAGAGTTACAAAAACAAAGTAGCAGTAGCTGTAGCTAAGTAAGGATAGTAAAACGATGGTTGCTAGGAATTGAGACGGAAGATTTCACTTTATTTAATTATTTTTTATACAGTCGCGTCTGTGCTTTAGAAAAGTAGTTTGAAAAAAAGGAAAGTGATGGGCCAACATCCAATAAAATTAAAAAACTTGAAGATGAAAATTCAAATAAAACTGCTTCTACTTCTAAAACTATTGAAGAAGATATATTACTTCATAAGAAATTAAGAAACTATCAAAAGGAGTACATTAAATACGGGTTTACGTTTTGCTTTTTTAATGGTGAAGAGCGCCTATTGTGTGTTATTTGCTCGAATAAACGAAAGTATGAAACCTGCCAAACTAAACATAGCGAATTTTCAAAGAAGCCTGAAATTTTTTACAAAAAATGAGCGGAAAGTGTGAAAAACCAAAATTTTTTATGGAAAAACTACACAACAGTGCCTGAAAAGCTTTACAGGCATCCTTAGAAGTTTCTTATTTAATTGGAAAAAATATGAAAGCACATACAATCGGAGAATCGGAGAATGACGATTTCCAATATACATCCCAATATAGAAGAAATCATGAGCAGTTTACAAACGCATACCTCGCATTAATAAAATTATTATTTTATAAGATTAAAATATTTTATTCAAAACTCTAATTAATCGTTATTATAACCCAAAATAGCAAAATGAATTTTAGTTTAGCTGCATTGAAAATTTAAAAAAAATCAATGTCCACCCAGTGGTCGCGATAAAATTTTACTCGAAAAAGGGGGTCGCCAGTGAAAATAGTTTGCTCACCACTGGTGTAAACACTCGTTTATATTTTAGTTCGGGAAGAATATATTTTACTTCATATCTTTATTTAAATATTTTAAGTATTGTTGAAATTTATTAAGTTATGATTCTTTATTATCTAAAAATTTAATTTAAATCTAATTTACTGACTACTTTTTGATATATTATTTTTGAATTTCTGTCAAAGAAAACAGTAATATGCTAGTAAGTCCACTTCGATTGGTATTTAGGAAAAATCTACAGTTTTACTGCGGTAAGTCGTCCCATACGTTAAACGCTAGTGAGTCCTAGACATAACTAGTTTTATTATATTGAAATGACTTACCATAAATAAAAATGCATTAAAAATGAAATAAAACTAGCTGAAAGGACAAATTATACTTTTCTTCTATAAAACTGCTTTTCAAAATGCTAATCTAGACACCAAGCAGAGAAAATGTTAAAGCTGTGTATAGATTAGCGATTTGGACAGCGATCTGAGGCACGGTTACATTCAGAAGTATATTGACTGCAATAATTATTTGGTATTTAGATTGAAAACATTATAACTTATGCTTATTAACTAGTTTTATTATATTGAATTGACTTACCGTAAATAATAATGCATTATAAATGCAATAAAATTAGTTTAAAGGTACAAATTGTATTTTTGAAAAGACTTGTAATGTAATTTTTGGGGTGAATATACTTCTGAATGTAACCGCACCTCAGATCGCTTTCCCATTCGCTTTCCAGCATATTCATATTTGCCATACATTATATGTCAAAATCCAACTTTCTCATTCTCACGCTGACTTCTCACCGAGACAAAATCCCAACCCAGATCGCTGTCCAAATCGCTAATATAGACACCAAATAGGTAATCTGAGGCGCGGTTACATTCAGAAGTATATTGACCTCAACGATACACAGCCTTAGGTATAAGGCTGGTAAGGTTCGCACAGTAAATTATTATTTATTATTTACTAATGAAATCCTATCGGTAATTTACCTTGTTACACTCATAGATTTCCCATGCAAAATTTGGTAATGTCAGTAATTTTGTCAGTAAATTCGTAAGTAATTTTTCTGTGCGAGCGTGGTACTACCTTCTATTTGTTTTTATGAAATCTACTTGCGAGCATTGTGTTTGCACCTTTAGGCTGTGTCTAGATTAGCGATTTGGACAGCGAACTGGAAAGCGATCTGAGGTGCAGCTACATTCAGAAGTATATTCTCCACAATAATTACATTACAAGTCTTTTCAAAAAATAAATTTGTACCTTTAAACTAATTTTATTGTATTTATAATACATTAACGGTTAGTCAATTTAATATAATAAAAATAGTTAGAAAGCATAAATTATATATTTTCAGTCTAAATGTCAAACTCAAAAGAACTATTTAGTGTAACCGTGCTCCAGATCGCTTTCCAGATTTTGCTTTCCAGATTTACATTTAGAAGTATATGCAATAATTGTTTGACATTTTAATTAAAATAATAGAACTTATGCTTTCGAGCTAGTTTTATTGTATTAAATTGATTTACCGTAAATAATAATTCATTATAAATAAAATTAAGTTAGTTTAAAGGTACAAATTATATTTTTAGGTAGACTTGTAATTTAATCATTGCGGAGTATATACTTCTGAATGTAGCCGCGCCTCAGATCGCTTTCCAGTTCACTGTCCAAAATCGCTAAAGGTGGCCATAGACCACAACTAAAAGTGGACAACTTTTGTTTCCTTTTCCATATAAAAACCTGTTTTCTGGGACTTTTCTGGCTGATATTAAACATATGTTTGATATTTTTCTGATTCCCAGTAGGAAATTCGAGTCTATAAGTATTCATCTTTTGGTCATCGAAAATGAGGGCTCAAGTACTATATGTTTCCTATACATCGTGTCTCTTTTTTACAAGAGCAGTCCCCCTAAAAGAGGTGCGACGCATACATGCGCGTAAATATACGCCTGTATTTCATTCAATTTCACTGCGTATGTGTTGGTATATCCTAAATGCGCATGCTCATACTATTTTTAGTATTACCAGCTTAGAATTAAAGAATTATTTTTGGATGGTGTTGATATTTCAAAATTTTTTTAGATTTTATTAAAGTTTTTTATTTAAGAAAATATTTTGATATAAATTTTTATACACAATATAAATTTAACTTATTTAACATCATATATATTTTATGCAACAGAAATAAAATAATTTTTAAACAAAATTTAGAAAAAATCACAAAAGTGTAATACAAACAATACCTGAGTTTTTGTAAATATAGCCAAATCTTTCATATTCTTTAAATAATCCAATTTTTCAAGATTTTGAGATTTGTGTTCTTGTAATATTAATTGTGCTTCTTTCCATTTTTCTGTCCATTCTGTAGTTAAGACCTTTTCTCGTGCTTCTTTCTGTAATAAATCTTCAAGCATTTTTGATAATGGCTCAACGGGATTCTAAACAATAAGTTATATATTATTTTCGTGAAAATTGCATGACTCCTACTGCTTGTATCATTCATATTTGTACTGGCTGTCGTTCTCTTAATATTTCCTCGATTTATACATTCCTTTTTTATTGAATATTTAAATTATTTTAATTTTTATAAAATTTAAAAAAGTCTTCTACCTGTATTTCATTAAAATCACTGACAGAATGCTGCGATAAATTTTCAACATATGGTCCATGATAACGATGTTCTCTTACTCTAAGTCCATGACCAATATTTTGAGCACCTAGTAGATCTTTAACACGTTCATTATAAATTTCTAAATAAGATACAAAACAGGATACTGTTCCAGAGACTTGTCCAACTTTAAGTCTTGTAAATAACTCTTGGCATATTCCTTTATTATATCCTAAAATTGAATTCAAAGATTAATAATTGAACTATGTAAATCTTAGTTTTAGGTAATTAAGTAAAAGAAAAGTTGCCAAAAAGTGTATACTTTAATAAAAAAAGTATATTATTTTATTTTACATCAAGAATAAAGCGCACTTAGAATAACAAAAATTATATTGTGTATTTTGACAATTGTCAAAGCTATACACTTACCTTGTGTGTATTGAGTAGGGCATGCGCAGATATAGTAGTGTATACGCGTTGGAAAAAATAGTGAATAGGCCCTATAAGGCGCCTCTCGAAAGAGCAGCTAAAGAGGTTTAGATTTTGCTTTTGACTAATAGGGCCTATTCACTATTTTTTCCAACTCGTCAAATGGCTCTCTCATCCCATATAAATTATATGGAAAGGGTCATTTGAGAGTAAAAAATTAAACATGTTTAATTTTCTACTCTCAAATCGCTATCGGTTTCTTTTGTATTAGTCCTTTACTAATACATACATGCCAAAAAATCATTTCCACTTTGCCTTCGAAGAGTGCACATCGAAGAAAACATATGAATCTGTCAAAACAAGCTAGGTTATACAGCAGTGCGTTTATACGTCAGAGTTGAAATTATATTTTAAAATAAAAATATGAGAAAAATATGTGTAATTTTTTCAATTTTACTTTGAAAGTGTAGCTCTCTTGAATATACACACACAATTATAAAATTAGTCCACACCATTTTAAAGTATATACTTTACACTATGTACGTACACGAGTGGTAGGAGGTAAGCAAGTTTTGACGTCAAATGGAAAAAATAGTGAATAGTCCCTATTAAGGTGGCTATAGACTACAACTAAAAGTGGACAACTTTTGCTTCCTTCTCCATATAAAAACCTGTTTTCTGGGATTTTTCGGGTAGATATTAAACATGTTTGATATTTTTCTGATTTTTACATGCTCTGCACTAATACACTCAAAGAAAAATTCATTTTTCAATTTTTCTTCGAGTTGTGCACATCGGTCTCTACCATATGATATATCAAATGGTGGGATTGCACTATGTGTGGGCTTGTACTGCAAAGTTTTTTTCCAGGTTAAATGATAAGCAAATTTAGTTTGTATTTTTTCTAATGGATTTAGTTAGTATGCAAGTAATTATTCAATTATTTAATTAAATAAATAAAAAATTATTACATGATAATATTGAAGAGGAAACACATGTAAATATATTCAAGGAAAATAAAAATTTGGGCAGTTTAATTCATTACCCATAAGTGAAACATAAAAGGCATTATTTATGATGTTTTAGAAGCAAACAAAAATATAAACTTTTAGTATTTACATAAAAAAGGAATTGATAAAAAAATAAAATTAAAAAACTTTCACCAAACTTATTCTTTCAAAAAATACTGGAGCAATCAAAAAAGTTTTATTTTATTATAATTCATTTTAATGCATCATGTTTCATTTTAATTCAACTGACGTTCAAACTTTACTGAGTCACATTCTCGTTCTGCACTAATACACTCAAAGAAAAATTCATTTTTCAATTTTTCTTCGAGTTGTGCACATCGGTCTCTACCATATGATACATCAAAAAGTGGGATTGCACTATGTGTGGGCTTGTACTGTAAAGTTTTTTTTTTCAGATTAAATGATAAGCAAATTTAATTTTATTTTTTCTAATTAATTAAGTTTTCTTTTTATATTTGTATATTTATACTATTATCGATATTTTTACTATTAATATTTTTTGAATTCCCCCTGCTTTTATTAAAACGATAGCATTTTAATTCTTCTTCACTAAGTTTTTGCTTTAGCGCTGGATATAAAGGTTAAATGTTTTCAATGTTAACTTTTAATGATATTATTATAAGCAGGGAATTCAAAATGAAAATTATAACTCTATAACTCTAGAAAAAGTGCAATTAATTATATTCTAATATGTTAAATTGTTTACAATATTGCATCCGTACAATTTTTATATACAAATAAAAGTCTATATGACATACTTTTGCAACTTTTTTGCAAAATGTTCGAGATGCATACCGTACATATTTCAACGGCGTGGGTTCAATTGAATCACAATGATAAAATTTTACAGATATAATTAGTTTATAGATTAGTGAATACTATTAAAAATACGTTTAAGTAATTTAAAAAGAAAAGAATTTTATTTTCATTTAAAATAAATTACTTTCTTATAGTGCGTTTTCACTGACGTTAGTACTTAGTATTTAGTACTTTTTTAAAAGTATTTTTAATGAATATCTCTAGCTTAGTTTTTAAATATGTCAATAATAATTATTGAGTAGGTACTAGGCACTAGGTTCAGTGAACGCGCACTATTATTTGAGAAATAAACTAGAGATTTTCCCTAAAAATACTTTTAAAAAAGTACTAAATACTAAGTACTAACGTCAGTGAAAACGCACTATTATTTGAAATTAAATACAGCTTTGTTGATGGTATTAAAGTAAGATTAATTAATTTAAAAAAAACGTAAATAAATTTTTAATTATCACTAAAATCTCAGCCATGCTGTCACTATCTAACGACGATGTGGATGGCCGTGGTAACTCTTGATCCCTTAAAAATTCCAACTACCAAAGACGGCACCTGACTTTTGGCTCCTCTTTTCTTTTAACAACTCCCTTCTGAAACTTGTCCGCAGGGCATTTAATCTTCTTTTAACTTTATCAATACTTGCATTTGGTTCTAATTCTTTCATTTTACCCAAGAGCTTTTCAAATGCTTTTAATTTTAAATCTCTATTCTTATAAATATCATTTTTATTCTCCATAATTCAGGGTGCTCCCTGAATAAGGAAATAAAATCACGCCAAGTCTCATTGTTTGTAAATATAACCATTTTAAATAATATATAGAAAAAAATTTCAAATGTAAACTAAAACACTAAACAACACTTAGCCGCATAGAATATAATGTAACATAAAAATTTTTTACTTGACACAGGAAAATGTTAACAGGACAATATTCAAAACACAATTGTTGTGAAAATGAGCTTGAGATGCAAAATAAAGGGTACAGGAAATGGGAATTTCCCTTAATTACAGAAAAAACCCAAAATCTGCAATTTTATTAATTTTTTATTGTCTACACTTAGGACCTTTTTAGTTTTTGCTGTTGCAATTATTTTAAATTTATCTAATTTAATTTAAAATGTCTGTACAAAATGTTGCAAAAGTATGTCATATAGACTTTTATTTGTATATAAAAATAGTACGGATGCAATATTATAAACAATTTAACATATTAGAATATAATTAATTGCACTTTTTCTAGAGTTATGGAGTTATAATTTTCATTTTGAATTCCCCGCTTATAATAATATTATAAAAAGTTAACATTAAAAAAATTTAACCTTTATATCCAGCGCTAAAGCAAAAACCTAGTGAAGAAAAATTAAAATGCTAACGATTTAATAAAAGCAGGGGGAATTCAAAAAATATTAATAGTAAAAATATCGATAATAGTATAAATATACAAATATAAAAAGAAAACTTAATTAATTAGAAAAAATAAAACTAAATTTGCTTATCATTTAACCTGAAAAAAAAAAACTTTACAGTACAAACCCACGCACATTGTCACCCCATCTCTTAAAATGTCACATGGCAAGAACCGATGTGCACAACTCGAAGAAAACTTGAAAAATGAATTTTTCTTTGAGTGTATTAGTGCAGAGCATGTAAAAATCTGAAAAATATCAAACACGTTTAATATCTACCCGAAAAATCCCAGAAAACAGGTTTTTATATGGAGAAGGAAGCAAAAGTTGTCCACTTTTAGTTGTAGTCTATAGCCACCTTTATAGGGCCTATTCACTATTTTTTCCAACTCGTCAAATGGCTCTCTCGTCCCATATAAATTATATGGAAAGGGTCATTTGAGAGTAAAAAATTAAACATGTTTAATTTTCTACTCTCAAATCGCTATCGGTTTCTTTTGTATTAGTCCTTTACTAATACATACATGCCAAAAAATCATTTCCATTTTGCCTTCGAGGAGTGCACATCGAAGAAAACATATGAATCTGTCAAAACAAGCTGGGTTATACATCAGTGCGTTTATACGTCAGAGTTGAAATTATGTTTTAAAATAAAAATATGAGAAAAATATGTGTAATTTTCTTAATTTTACTTTGAAAGTGTAGCTCTCTTGAATATACACACACAATTATAAAATTAGTCCACACCATTTTAAAGTATATATTTTACACTATGTACGTACACGAGTGGTAGGAGGTAAGCAAGTTTTGACATCAAATGGAAAAAATAGTGAATAGTCCCTATTAGTCTCAAATTGAACTTGACAGCTGTTTTCTTTGTTCAGTTTATATTTTCATACATCACAAAAACGAAAAATTTTCCTATAATGAAAACACAAGAATATATGCAAAAGGCATTTTTAAAGAAAACGTATAAAAAAGTTAAATATGATCAGAAACAAATGACTATTTCTTAAACTAATTATATTCAGTTATTGCTGCCGTTAAAAAATTTTTCTACAAAAAATGAAAGTTATAGTTAAATTAATTGTAAAATCAAGATGAATAACCCACAAGAACTATTGGGTAAAAAATTAATTAAACGAGAATGTGACTCAGTAAAGTTTGAACGTCAGTTGAATTAAAATGAAACATGATGCATTAAAATGAATTATAATAAAATAAAACTTTTTTGATTGCTCCAGTATTTTTTGAAAGAATAAGTTTGGTGAAAGTTTTTTAATTTTATTTTTTTATCAATTCCTTTTTTATGTAAATACTAAAAGTTTATATTTTTGTTTGCTTCTAAAACATCATAAATAATGCCTTTTAAAGAAAATTCAAGTGCCCGTTTAAGCCTTACAACAGATGATTCAATGAGCAGGGATTACAGTATGCTAAGTATATCATCAGGTGGTAGTCAAGATGAAATCTTCCGTTCAAAGGATCATGCTGAAAATATCCTTAAATCAATGCAATCATATCTAGATAGTCAACAACTTTGTGACGTTGTTCTTATTGCTGGAATTGATGAAAGACGGTATAACTCTTTGTTATTAAAAATAATATTTTCAATTTCTTTATTGTTTATGACACACAAAATTTGTTGTTGCTAAAAATAATTTTATTCAAATACTATAAGAAGTTTCCAAGTTCTTTGTCTTAAAAATGTGTTTCAGTTATTTTTCATAAATATAATTTTTTATTTAAGAAACAGGCAAATGGTATTTAACATTTTTTATTTTACTTTATTTCGGAAATTTTGTGAAAATTATAGGGTTCCTGCTCATAGAATTGTTTTATCAGCATCAAGTGCATATTTTGCAGCCATGTTTACTGGGCTTTTAAGAGAAAACCAAGAAGAAGAAATAACTTTAGGCGAACTTCATGGTGATGCTCTTCAAATGTTAGTCCAGTACTGCTACACAGGCAAATATTTTTACAAATTGAATATGAATTTTTAATTACAATTAAATGTACTTTGTTGAAGGTTTCATTGAGCTAAAGGAAGATACTGTAGAGACTTTACTAACAACAGCTTGTTTTCTACAATTAAATTCTGTCGTAACAGCTTGTTGTATCTTTTTGGCTAAGCAATTGCATCCTTCTAATTGTTTGGGTTTTGCTTTTTTTGCTGAGCAACAAAGCTGTGGAACCTTGCTAAAATTGGCGAGTAATTATGCTCGACAAAATTTTACACAAGTATGTTTTTAAAATAACTCATTTAAAATAAAAATTAATACTATAAATATTTATAGGTCTGTAAAAATCAAGAATTTTTTCAATTAAGTGTTGAACAAATAACGAAATTATTATCGAGTGATGATTTAAATGTTCCATCTGAACAAGAAGTCTTCCAAGCTTTAGTATCATGGATTCAGCATGACCCAGCAAATCGAAACCAATATATTTCAGAACTATTAGCACTTATAAGACTGCCTTTACTTCATCCATCTGTAATTTTACTAATTTTGATTTTATAATTTTTAGATATTTTTTTTTATTTTTAGTTTATTGTCGATCATGTTGAATCATTATGTGAAGCTGGTGGATGCCAGAAACTAGTCATCGAAGCATTAAAGTGGCATTTAATGCCAGAAAGAAAAGCATCAATAACTACATTAAGAACCCGCCCAAGAAAATCGACTTTAGGTAGATTGCTTGCAGTTGGTGGAATGGACGCACATAAAGTAAAATATTTTTAATTTTCATAATAAAATTTTTTGTATTAAACTAAAAAATTTTACCCTTTATAGGGTGCGATTAGTATTGAAAGTTTTTGTCGTTTACAAAACAAATGGGCACTTTTTAAAAATATGACAGGAAGAAGACTTCAATTCGGAGTGGCTGTAATGGATGAAAAATTAATAATTGTTGGTGGACGTGATGGACTTAAAACATTGAATTCTGTAATTAAAGCATAAAAAAAAACAAAATTATAGATTAAAATCAAAAATAAAAATTTCTTACTTTGATTGGTAAGGTTGAAAGTCTCGATATGACAACAATGGTTTGGAGCTCGTTAAGTCCTATGAGTACTCATAGGCATGGATTAGGTGTTGCTGTATTAGAAGGTCCCTTATATGCTGTAGGAGGTCATGATGGCTGGAGTTATTTAAGTTCTGTAGAGAGGTAATTTTATAGCTATACCCCATTTCTTTAGTTAAATTTAAAATAAATAGATGGGATTCAAGGACATGGAGTTATGTTACACCTATGTCTTCAATGCGATCAACAGCTGGTGTTGCTGTTTTAGGTGGACGTTTATATGTTGTTGGGGGAAGAGATGGGACTGTGTGCCATCGATCAGTTGAATGTTATAATCCGCATACAAATAAATGGACACTTCGTGCACCAATGAATAGAAGAAGAGGAGGAGTAGGGGTAATTATTGAAATTTAGACAAAAATTAATTCTATGAATTTTAACATGCCTTCATTGGGCTTAAAAATGTTTTTAAATTTCACATGAAGTAAGTAGTAGGGTAACTGATTACGTTAGTTGTTTTTTTTCATCACCGGAAATTTTAAAGTTTAGTATTCAGACTTCTACGTACGTTTTTTGATTTTTAGTAAATTTTAAATTAACACAAATAAATACGAAATTTAAAGTAAAATTTATATTAAATAACATAATAGGTTGCTGTGGCAAATGGTTTTCTTTTTGCAATGGGTGGACATGACTGTCCGGCTAGTAATCCTTCTGTTTGTCGATCTGAAACAGTTGAAAGATACGATATAAATACCGATTCATGGACATTAGTAAATATTGAAATTTTTATTAACAATAAATTATAAAACTTTTATATATATTATATACTTTAGATAGCATCACTTAGTGTTGGCAGAGATGCTATAGCTGTTGCATTAATGGGTGAACGACTTATTGCTGTCGGTGGTTACGATGGTTATCATTATTTAAAATTAGTCGAGGAATATGATCCTGAAAAGAATGAATGGGCACAGTTGGCTCCACTTAATTATAGTAGAGCTGGTGCATGTGTTGTAACCATTTCAAATATTTTACCTTCAACAGCACCAACAATATCAACACCAACATCATCAGTGGTCTAGTTGCATTTATTTTAATTTGAATTGTGTACTTATGCATGAATTAGGAATATTTCATTAATTTATATTTTACTAACAAATAATTATTTATAATTCAGGTAGCATATTTTTGGAGTGCTACAGGAAAGGATATTGACTCTTTTTAAAATATATGTAAATAAATTTAACTATGATAAAATATTTTATTATTTTCAAATGAATAAATCTAAAACTAAAAGATAAGAATTTTAGTTTAAAAATATAATTCTGAGAAAGCTCTATAACAATAGAAGTCAAAAGATTAAGGGTTATTCTAACAGCCTTAGCAATTACAAATTTATTTCGTTTATGTTTTTGCTGCTTTTTAGCATAGCCTTTTTATATATTGAATTATGTGTGATTATTTATTTAAATATTTTATTTTGATTATAGAAAAACTGGAGGCCGGTACGTTCAAATTCATACTGTTAGAGAAGAAACGTTTTTTATTGATTACTTTATATAAGATAAAAATAAATATTAAAATAAAGCTCATCTAATTGCTTTACTAAAGCTTTAGCAAATGAATTAAATATGGCTGTAAGTTTTGAAAAAAAAATTGTAGTAGATTTTTGTAATGCTACTTTTTATATCTACTTTAATTTAATAATAAATTTTTTAAGCAATTTTTCATATTATTATTATTATTATTAACAATTGAATTTGATGATGTAATGTTTTTCTTGGGCATGAAAGACGTATTTTTTGCATCCATGATAAAAAAGAAATATCTAAAGTTTTAATTTATTGAAAAATCGGTTATAACGGTTATAAAAACAAATTTAATTTGAGGAACAATTTTTGCAAAATTTTATATGCATATAGGCTCAAAATGAGTTTATAACAAGACTCATATAAACTCATATAGATTCACATAAATCTGTTTAAAATTAGATCCAAAAGATTAAAGCATTTTTTTTTTGGATTATTAATTAATTATTAATATTACTATTAATAATACACTACCATTATTTCTCGCTTTTTTTTCTTTTTTCAATCATTTTGATGCAACCAAAAGGACAATATTTATATAATCAAGCATTTCAAACATATTGAAATCATTTCCAACTGAATTTAGTTTGAACTGTTGCTCTAATTCATTATTATGGGACGACATTTGAAGATTTAGAAATTTATAGTGAATCGCCAACGTAGGAGATGGCGATGATCACCGTCCTACTCCTTTGGAGTGTACATCGCTCCATTTTCTGCTGGAAAATTTTAGTTTACACAATCAAAACATCCATGAACAGCTTTTGAATAGCCTTAATGAAAAGCAAAATCTAAACCTCCTTAGCTACTCTTTAGAGAGGCGCCTTACAATTAGTGTTTCCTTAACCTCAAAAATAATTATTTTCCCTAAACAAAAATTTGACTTTATAACAAAAATGGACGTTGTTCGCCCTCAGCTTACTTGGGTAGAAGGCCGTTGTTATAGGGTAAATGCCAGTAATAAAGGTTTCAATCGAAATGATAATACAAATCTAACTCAATATATTGAAGATGGTTATATATATTTTTTTTAAGCTTTTTAAATGCTAAAACATTTTTTATTGTATAGATTCATATGAAGACGACGACATTGAAGAATTTGTTATTGAAATGAAAGATAATAGTTTTAAGGCCGTTTTTCATGCTCCTCAGTAAATTCTAGAAGAATTTTGTGGGCCGTTTAAGGTTATAAAATTCGATTAAAAAAAACTAACAATAAGTTATTTTGTCTGATTAGGCTGTAAGGAAGTTTTTTAAATGCCTAAAGATTAAAAACACCTATTTTTCAGATTTATTTTAAAATTTGTTCACAATGTCTGCCCTTTTAAAATTAAATTTAAGCTAAGATTGTAAGTAATTATAATTAAAAATCAATTTAAAAGATTCTTTACAAAAAATTTGCCGTTCAATATAACATAAATTTATTTGTGTTTAAAATTTTTACTAAAGATTATTACATATTTCTAAAGCCGAATTTAATCACTTTAGTTCTGGTGAAATAAACATGGATTATGATGATTAATTACTATAATAGAAACAAATTATACAAATTACTAAAAATAAACCAGAAATAAAAAATTTAACAAATTATTGCCTTTCATTTTTTATGGAACTGTATTATTTAATAAAAATAAGTTTATAAAATTTACTACGTATAGTTTTATTATTAATTAAGGTGTCTGTGAAAATGCATGTCAAATGTAAAGACTAATATTCTAAATAAAACTAAGGAAGATTTATTGAATCTGAGAAAAATTCATTGAATATGGATAGTGGCAAAGAAATTCAAAAAGAAGAAATTGAAAACTTTTGATTCTGAATCACGATCTAGCTTGTGAATATGTTTTGCGTTCTTAGCAAACATTATAGATGGAAAAATATTTTAGTTATACTATAGTTTATTTAAATTCAAAAGGACGTGAATTTTTTTTATATTAATAAAGCATTATCTAATGTTAACCTAGATTTGAGAAAGCATATCGCAGTTAGCTACGTCCACATACAGAGACCTGAAATTTAGTTATAAACTGATTAGCTGAAAACCATGCTGGAAATATTGAAATTATTGAAGAAGAAATTTGAAATTTTTCTCACCCACCTAGTTTCTCATACTATATTAAATTTAACGTATTGGAACTACTTATTTATAAGAAAAATTTATTTTCTGGCCAATAATATAATTAACCCAACCTCTATTGCCTGATTTTAAGGTTAGGAACGTTTCTTGCATCTTTAGAACTAAAGTTTTTCTGCTCGTTACTCCTGTTAACCCCCAGAAGAGATTCCGTAGTTTATTCATATAATTTCAAGTGTTAATAATTTTTTTAAGCCCTTTTTTGTTTATTAGCTGTAACTTCTTATATTGTTTAACTAAAGCTACTTAATACAAGTTCTACGATTAAATAATTGGCTAACACAATACAGTGGGAAGTTTGCAATTACTTTATAGTATCAGAGAACGCTTATATATACCAAGTAAATACTTAACACGTTAAATGCCGGTGACCCGCACTGAGTTTTTTCGTAGCGCCACGGAGGTGGGTCACCGATGACCGGCGGAAGTAACGAACTACTCTAACAAGAATTAGTAAATAAAACGACAATGCCTTTCAGCGCCGTGGGGGTCACCGGTGATTACAAAAATTAACTGTTCTATTGTAAATAATATTTCATAAAAATATGCAACACATACTGAGAAATTCATTTTGGCCAGACGGGCAAGCCATGTAAAATTGGCCTGGCATTCAACGTGTTAAGCTTATTCCTAGATAGAGAATAGATATTTATTATTCAAATATGATACAGAAAAGAAAACAAATAAGCGACGATATTTGATGAGTCGAATTAATTTAGTAATGGGTTGTCAGAATTTAAACCAATAGATCAATTAATTTGCAAAACGAGTTTATAAGAAAATTGCGATTGATAGCTTATTCTACTAAGTACAGACTAAGATTCAACCTGAAGAAAAAGTCAAAAGGAAAAGATATATAAGAATTATTCTAAATATTTTGAATATTAAAAATAAAAAATTCCTTCTTTAAATTTAAAAGTTTATATTGTTGATAAATAATTAAATCAAATTTTGGAAGGGCTGTATTGTTTTGAAAGAGTGGATTTAGAGGCTGTGATCCTTAAGAAATTTTACCGTTAAAAATATTTGTTTAATTCCCTTGAAAATGTGTTGAATGATAACCATCGAGAGAAATTAAAATTTCAAATTATTTGTTCAATACTTCAAAATATAAAATAAACAAAGCTTTAGAATGTTTGCATTTTATTTGTTAGGATTATTAAATATAATCACAAAAGTTAAAAAACCAATTAAATGTTTATATTTCATAATTCTAAAATGCGGTGTCACCACCCCAGGTTGGTTTTGGTGTATCCTCTTCGTTCCAGTCCTCAGTTTGCGCTGGTAAAGGCACATTTGCAACTTCTTCTGCCCAATTACCTGTATCTTCCACCATTGGTTCGGGTACATCTTCAACTTTAGTTGGTGGCAAAAGTTCCTTAGCTGCTGCTTCTTCCTTTTCATTTTCCTCTGGATCCCGATAAAAGAATAAATCTACAACAACTGGCCATTCTGGAGTACGTGAAATGGTCCCACGTAAACGTAAAACTTCACGTGCAAGAAGCCACCACATCAAACCAATCGAATGGGAAGACTTATTATTGCAAGGAATAGCAATATCAATATAGCGTAATGGGCTGTCTGTGCTGCAAAAGGCTATCACAGGTATATTTACATATGATGCTTCCATTATCGGCTGATGATCAGTATGTGGATCAGTTACAACTAATAAACGTGGTTCCCGAAAAGCTGGTTGAATCTGATTAGTAAATGCACCTGGAGTAAATCTGCCAGCAATCGGTGTAGCTTCTGTATATTTTGCATACTTTAAAACTGCTCGCTGACCAATTGGACGTGAAGATATTACATACACCTAACATTTTAAATATGTATTAATAACATAAAAAAAGCAATTCTTGCAATTTATATAAAAAAATAATCTCAGTTTAAACTTTGCGTCATTTAATTTCAGACCCGAAAGATTAAGGGGTTCATCACATTATAAATAAAAAAAACATTTTTTTAGTTTATTATCACCTCTTGTGGATGTTCAATTGAAGCAATTGCACGTGCAGCTAAAAGTAGTTTTTCCCATGTCCTACCCAGGTTTATTATATTAATCCCATCAGGCCGCCGCTTATATACATATTGTTCCATTTGAAAATTAACATTCTCTGCACCTAAATGGGTACTTGCTACCAACATTTTAGTTACATCATCTTCCTTTAAAGAAAGTATTTCCAAGCCTCCTGACATTTTTACGTTTATAGAGCAAAGAGAACCTAAAAAGTGTATAAATCATTTTGAGCCACGTGGTACAATTTTAAGGTTAGCAATTATAAATTAAAAGGTTTTGACCTAAATTTATCAAAATTATATATTTTATAATTGATTAATTTCAAAAGGAAATAAATTTAATGAATACAAAGTATTTTTATAATAAAGTCAACTAGCTTACGTGCTTGATGCCACCGGAATGAACACAATTTGACAATTGACTTCCTCTAAAAAAGTTCATTCAATAATTATCTGTTCCATAATCATCTGTTTCGTGTATGCTAGTTCATATAATTATTTTTAGCTCAAAATTATTTTTAGTTAATAATTCTTTTTAGTTCATAATTAATTTTATTATTATTATTATTTAATATCAAATATAAAAATATATTTTTTCCACAGCAAGTTCACACTCAATAGGCTATATTATACAGCGCCTCAAGAACCTGACTCGAAACTGACAAAACTTGCAAAACGGTGTTTCACAGTGCTTATTATTTAGTGCTTCCAGTAATAGTGGGTTCAGACAGGGCACTCACAAAAAAAACTCACAGCGATTCTGTGATTTTTGTATGGAAAAATGGCAAATGCATGACTGTGAGAATCTTCGTTCCCGAACGTTGATTTTGTGAGTTATAGCAGTTTACTCATTGCAGTACTAATAGGAATTGTGACTATTGAAACATCGATAATTGAGGATGACCATTTTGACAATTAAATAAATTGTTTTGTAAGGTTAAATCCGACAGGTTGAATATTGAAAAGGTAATCATTTATTTATTTATTGTATTATTTTGCTAATATGGTGATTTTTTTCAGGGTGATTTTTACCTTGGTAATTGATTTTGTTTTGATTTTTTTAGTCTAAAATATGGATACAAAAATTGACGAGATAAGACCAAATTTTCAAACTTTATATATATATATTTCATATGGAAATATATGGAAATATATATATATATATATATAAATGTGCGAAGGGGGTGTTGTAGGGTCGGGGGTGTGAGGGGTATGTGTATATATATAAACTATCTGTCGTGTGTATTAATTTTGTATATATATTTTATAAATGTGTCTCTCTCGATCATATATGGTTATATATATATATACCCAGCAGTTAATTTCCCCTTAAACGCGGATTAGTGACAAATGTCATTGTTTGTCCCTTGAAAAATATATGGAGTTTTGTTCACAAAATATTCTAAGTCCTAAAGACTTAGAAAATTTTTGTTCAACTCTCGCATGTTCACTCTCTTTGACATTTGTTAGTGTAGTTTGGTTTGCTTAAGTCGCGAGTGCATGTTTTGATTACGTGTTTTAATTTTTATTTTAATGTGTGAAAAAGTGAAATATTTATATTTAATTAAATAATTTTTTATGTGTAAAGAAAAAAAAATAGAAAAATAAATGTATTTATATAAGAAAATATGAGTTTCCTTTCCCCTATTTCATTTCAAGCAAATAAAACATTTCATTTACAGGGTAGTGTGAACGAGAGAAAAATATTATATTTAATATACCCCTTTTAAATATGCCAGCCTATATATAACACCGATATGCACGCACACACCCAAACGGACCGGGGACGTTTCTGTACTCATTTCCTATTTAAATGTCATCAGTGCGTGGAACTTATAGATTAACATTGTTCGGTGACCACTTGGTTTCCCTTTGTCACTGATCGAGGAGAAATTAACCGCTGGGTATATATATATATATATATATGCCCAGCGGGAAATATTTCTAGCGCTTCAATTCCGAGTGGTCTGTAAGCGCTTACTTGCCATATCAGCCAGAATTAGGTTGAAAGCGTTTCTTGTGTGCTTATTTTGCATATGAGCAGGATGCGGTCCCTGAAATGTGTGTTTACCATTTCATATGAAATCTGCACGTGTTTCGTCTGATCTAAAAATAGATTGTATAGGAAGATTGGAATATAATATTTTAGAGATATCAGTCGAGTGTTGTTTTCGTGAAATGCAGTCAGTTTTTTGAAATATTAAAAATTATATAGTGATTTTTAATTTGTAATCATCTTTATTAGAGTACGCAAAGTTTGGAAGTGATTTTTGATTTGTAAATATTGTTTTTAGCTTATCTCTTAAAAAGAAAAAAAGTGCAGAGCATCTTGTATTTTACAATAATAATGTGAGTTGTTAAGTGTGGATACTTAAGTCTATTTTATGTTTTATTTTGTGTTTTGTTCTGTGTTTTCTATATATATATATATATTATATAGATGCTATACTTATAAATAATTAATTAATTTCCTTAAAGATTCTGTACCATTTTACATTATATATATCTATCCATAAATGTAACGTAAAATAGATAGATTTGTTTTTTGTTGCAAAACTTAACGAAATTGTTGTTATTTATATATATTTTATATATGTGTCTCTCTCGATCATATATGGTTATATAGGTAAATATATATACGTATATATACGTATATATATGTATATAACAGGCCAAATTATCAATGTTCCTGTCTCAGTAAAAAGTATGGTGAGTGTTTTACCTAGAAGTGTCGATGATGATTTTTGCATCAATGTGCACATAAAAAAAAATTGATTCACAAGTCGACTTATTTGCAAGGATTTGCTAAAAAACAAGAACTCAAAGCTTGGTTGCAATACCTAGTTGCTCAACCATTGTACAAATTTTATAACATAACCATCGACAAGTCCTTTTTGCAAAATATTGAACAAGCTACTCATATTGACTACACGCCTGTACAAGAACCTATTAATGCAACACCAATTGTAAAAAATATTGAATCTAGCGAAAATATTCAAAGAAATTATGATATTACTTTAAATATTCCAAATAATGAGCAAAGACATCGCGATCCTGTCCCTCTTGAGACGGTTGTTAACATCAACGAATTTAGCGAGCATATTCCAATTGAAGAAAGTCTCATAGCGCAGCAGCAAACTTTGCTTTGGAACCAGGACAAGTTTCTACAAATTGCACCAGGTGAATTCAACGTACCAAAAAGTATATTATTTGATGAACACGCAGAAGAACTCTCATTTCCATCGATTTATCTCGGCCAATTCAGGAATTTTAAAGAAAATATTACCATTACACCTTTCATGATTGCGACTAGTGAAGTGCGACGTTCTGATCGAAGAGGAGTTACACCCAACAAACTTCTTTACGTTGCAGCAAAGATCATGCGCTTAAGAGTCATCTCATCTCTAAGGATTGCTTTTAAGCAAATCGGCACAGATACAAACATATGTAAAGATACTATCATGTCACCAGGCTATATTAACATTTGTTTGGACAAAAACTTAGCCTTTTTAAAACCTATTCCAAATTCAGCCGCATATTGGTCAGAGCGTAAACGGAATCTTTTTGCAATGATGCGTCAGTTGGGTAAACCTAAAATGTTCTTAACAACGAGTGCAAATGAAATAGGTTGGAATAAATTATTACAGACTTTGCATTATTTGAAAGAACGCGTACAATTGACAAAAGAACAAATTGAAATGTTAACTTACTTTGAAAAAACAACTTTAATTAATGAATATGCTGTTATTTGCGCACTTTATTTCGACAAACTAATACATGTGATCATGTTGATTTTGCAATCAAAAACATGTAGCCCACTTGGCAAGTATCGAGTTATTCATTACTTCAAGCGCTTCGCTTGGAATTAATATTTGGGATGCAATAAAAAATTATGTTGTGATCAATAAAGCCGGTGGACATTGCTTTTATTATTTTTCTTTGTTTCCTTTGTAAATTTGTTGTAATTACTTTTTTCAGACTTTACATAAAAATGATTTATAACCTCATGAAAATAATACTCATTTCAATCCTACTCATTGTAGATCTGATTTTCCCATAAAGTACAAAAAATACCGCAGTATACATACATTAAAAAACTCTTAAAAATTACTTCTAACAAAGTTGAACTTTCAATAGATTATGTTGAAGAAAACACAAGAATTTTAAGCGCATTAGTAATTAGAAAAAGCTGTTCATAAAATTAATTTCATCTTTTTTGATGAAATTATGACTTTTTACTTTCCATCGTATAGAAATTTTTTCACTTTTCAAACTGCAAATAATTACAATATAATCACTATAAGTAATATATTAAAATCTTACCTTTTTACGAAATTTCTATGCAAGCTTAACCTCACAAAAAGTTTTCACTATACTGTCAGAATGACTAGGATAAGTTTCGTTGTTTTAAAATAGATAAGAATTCCCCTGCGTACTGCCATATGACTCTTCAGTAAATTTCTATTTACTGATGAAATTTCTGTGGTAAATTTACTGAAATTTACTGAAGTGACTTATAATTTTCTCATATAAAATTTATGAATATCAGTAAATTCGTCAGTAATTTTGTCAGTAATTGGGCGGTGGGAACGCACTATCAGCATTGGCGCTGTGAAAACACCATTCTTTTTATATGAACTCAATCGTTGTGAGTTTCTGCTGTGAGTTGGCCTGTCTGAACCCACTATAACAAACATGATTTTTATCAAACAAATTTTGATCGTCCACACGGGTAAACAATTTTCCTGGAAACATTTCATGTGCAGATAGAGCAATAGAAATGTGTGTATCCCTGTAAATAATTCTTGTATTTGCTAGAATGTTTCTTGTGATACTCAAATTTATCTGGAAACAAATTTAACTTCGAATTTTCCGAATTTTACCCCTTCTCCTCTTACCGCTCTATCCTAAAAATAAAAATGTTTCCGGAAACTTGTTTACTCGTGTGGAAATAGCCATTGAGTTTTTATTTCATTTTGTGTACATGTTGGTTCATTATATATTGGTTCATATGTATTAGTTATTATAGTGTCTATATTAGCGTTTTGTTATTATATTATTTTTCGGTAAGTCAATTTAATATATTAAGACTAGTTAAAAAGCATGTTATATATTTTCAATTAAAATGTCAAACAGAAATCTATGGGCTCTATCAAGAAAGACATTAATAAAAGCCCTAAGATCAAAATAATTAAAAAAAATTAATTTATATCACTTTAAAACATATTTATATTTTAATTTATTACTTATATGTATATAAAATTTTATAAGTTTAGTAGCCATATTATAATTTTTAAACTAGGAATATTCTTTTTCAATAATTTGATTCGTGATATTTAAATAGTTTTCTTTCCTTTATCAGTTATCAAATATATTTCTAAGGTTAATGTCAAATTAATTAATTATCGAATTTTAATATATTTTTATTATTTTATTATTGTATTTTTCGTTAAGTTTGAAATAGTTAAAGGTACTAAGTAGGGTATTACCTTCCACGAAAAGGAATCCACAAAAAGGAATCCACAAAAACTTAACGAGGCTTTTTCTTTAAATAACATCTTTGCGTAACGTGTTTTGCGTGCTGTGTTTCTATTTAAGTGTATAAATTTGCAAATATAAGGAAAACTGTTTAAAAGACGTAAAAAAATGTAAGTAAAGAATTAAATGAAATGGATACGGAAATTATATTGTGATAAAATGTTCCCATAATTGTTAAATTAATGTTGGAACTTTCTTTGAAATGTCAAAATAATTAGTGGTTATAAGCTAAGAATAATGGCTTGAATTTTAAATTGCGCAAATAACCTTAAACAACTAATAATATGTAGTAAAGTAAATATTAATGTTAAATGATACTCAATAATGATGATACCTGCCACTTAGCGGAAAAATCGCCAACAATTGTGAATTAGAGAATCGTTTTATTATCCTTAGCCTTTATAAATTAATTATGCTTTGTTTCTTATCATTTAAGTATTTATACAAGGTTAGAGTTAAAAAATCTAAAAAAAAAAACACAATTAGGAATTTCATTTATTTTTAGGGGTGAAAAACCTGATGATCCCCTGCTGGATTTTTCAATTGGAAAAACAGTTAATGCAGAAACACTTGTTAACTTTTTACGTCAGAAGAATGGGTGGAATATACCACTACGACTATTTGAATATAATGATGAACCAGAAGAAGTTAATTTTCCTATTAAAGTTAGAAATATCAAACATTCAGCAAAAAAAATAAATTCAGAAGAAATTAAAGATGTCCAAGGTATTCATTTTAATTTTTTTATCTTTTAGCTTCCAGAAACTGTTTTTTTTAAATTTCAGCAACTTTTCCCAAGCCAGATTTATTGAATTGTTCAACGAAAGTTTTAAGCAGAAAGGTTTTAATGAAAGAATTTGATAAAACATTGCAAAATAGTCCATTATTTGTAAGTACTGAGATAATTGCATTAAAGTTATGAAACGATTGTTTAGAAGTTTAGTTTAGTTTACAGTGGACTTACATATACATACATTTAATCGGAATGAAATTGATAATGATACATTTGGTTTGTTATAAATTTTTGAAATATTCTTGAAAATTTACGTATATTATTAGCGGAGAGATAAGTTTAATTCTATTTGATTACAGCGAATATTTTATGCAAAATTTACAAATACTTACAGTTTTTACGGATGATATAAAGCTCATCAGTAAATTTATCTAAATTTTAGGCTCGTGTACTTATCGTTGCAATTAAGTTTTTCAAGAGTAGGCCAATTGAATATTGCGAAATATATTATATTTTAGAATTAAATAATTTGTAAACATCACACAAATTTTACTTTCGGATCAGTCAGTTAAATTAACTGCACTTGAAAGTTTAAACGATTTTTTAAATATTTAGCTGTAAAAAATTAGAAAATTTGTTCTTTTAGAATCCCGGAATAACTAGTACTCCATTATTAGGACTAAATACTAAAAATATACCAGCAGAAAATCATCCAAATAAAAATTGCTATATACCACTTCAAAAGTCAGTAGTAATCGAACAATGTGAGGTAATTCTTTTAACTAAAATTTTAATGAAGTATAAAACTAATATTATTTATAGAGTGTTAAGGAAAATAAAAAAACTTCCACAAAAAAAAATAATCAATCAAATATTTTGGTTTCTAAAAATATAGAAATAATAGCAAACAACTCTGTTAAAATATTACAAAATGACTTAAGTAAAACAAGCTCAGGAGAATCGAAATTAATTTTGAAGCGAAATACTTTCCCAGATACGAATGAGCCACCACAGTTATATCTTTCAATAAATGGTGACACAAATACATCTAATGCATCGAAAGAAACTCATAAGACATTTACTGTAGAAAAAGAGAATAATTCCAATAGAGCTTCGAATATGAATTCAATATCAAATATATTAGAAGCTAGTCAAAAGTTAATAACTCAAAAGGCAAAAAATGATAAGGAAATAGAAGACATTCCAAATGAAATGTTATTACCAAGATTTACAAAAAATAAAAATTTTAGTCAAAAGAGTTGCGTTTCACAAACATGTAACAAAATCAATACAACTTATCCAAAAATTAAAATATTACCAATAAGGGAAACATATTGTAAGTCAAATTCTCAAATAATACATCAGCCAAAATATATAACTAAAGAACAAAGTGTACAGACAACTCTTTCAAAATGGCACAATAATGATTCAATTGTAACAAATGATGAAAATGAATCAATAAAATCATCAGATTCTAATGATAGTATTGAATGTATTGTTATATCTAGTGATGAATCTGAACCTGAAAATGCAGAAATTATCACGGGTATAAATTTAAATTGTTCAAAAAAGAGTAGCTTAAATTATACGAAACCTGTTGATCTCAGGTTATCGATAAAAAAAAAAGTGAGTAAGTGTCGTAAAGTGACTTTATTAAGCACTACAAATCCAACAAATTTTAGAGAAAAAGCAATCAATTTAAATGAAGATTGTTGTTTATTTAAAGATTTTTATCCTCGTTATGATCCGTTTTTGGATTTTATAGCTGCAAAAGTTCATAGCCTCAATCAAACTATTCAGCAAGTAAATTTTTATATTTGGTTAATAAATTTTTGTTCATTTTATAAATTTTATTTTGTGTTTTTATAGGCAAAACCTTTTAAGGAAGAAAAAAATTCTCGAGAAAGGAGAGGTCAACGAATTATTACTGAAGAGAAGGTATAATAGAATTAGTAATTTCTAATGATATTTTGATGAAAAACTTGTTTACTGAGGAATTATAAGAGGGAGTAGTTTCTCAGTCAACATTTTATTACCCGAAAAGCATTAAAATAGTAAATTGAGTTGTAAATATTGAAAAACTAATATTATAAACAAAAAATTGTGATACATATTTACTAGGTTTCATAGCATAAAAAATCATTTTGTTAGTTATTCTGAAAATTGAAAAAACTGTAGACATCTAAAGTCTAAAAATCCAGCAATCCCGCTTGTTTAATAAAGAGAAAAGATAATTCTTTTAGATAAAAAAACTTTTGTTAGCTTTTTTTTGTACATTTCCATTTAATAAGTAGAATAAAAAAAAATTTTTTTTTATTGTTTTGTTTTTAATTATGATATGTGTGATATAAATCTCAGTAGCTAATTGCAAATCTGTTTGCGATGTATTTGATGAAATTGCACTTTTTTTCTATTTATTTGAAACCATTTTTTCCCGATTTCTATTGTGATACTCACTTTTGATGATAGTCGATAAAAGAAATACAGGAAGCTTCTTAGTTGCAGGATTGGAACTCATTGATCGATGTGTTATCTGACTTATACCAGGAAGGATTAATTGAGTTTTTTTTTTTAGGGAAGACCAGGCACAAAAAAAAGTATAGGTCCCCAAAACATATCTGTCTAAAGAATTAAATTAAACCAAAGTTTTATAATGGAATATAAAAACTGTCTTGCATATAGATCAGATAAATTAATTTGTACATAATTACATTTTGATATTAAACTGAAATATCTGAATTTGTTGCTAAGTTGTATAGTTATTCACTTACTGAAAATTTCTTTTTCTCTTTTTTTTAGGTAATTAACTTAAATGATACTAAGGAAGACAATTATGACAACGATAGAAATACTATAACAAACAGAGGAAGTATTAATTTTGATAATATACTACCATTAATATCGGTTAAAAATATTTTAACAAAAGAAAAAGAGCAAACCATAGCTAAAGACGGCTATATAAATTCAGAACAAGACAAGTCAAAGGAGAATATTTTAAGTAATATTCTTGTGACTAGAGTAAACAATATGGATAAAATAAATGAAAATAAATTACGAGAAGATGTATATAATACAAAAAGTACTTCTCAGCTTCAATGTAATAAATTGAAAGATATATCAATAAATAAGAATCAAAATAAATCCTCTTTAAATGTATTAATTAATCAAAAGTGTCCATTAACGCCACTGAACAAATCCTCAAAACGACTAAAAACTTTGCAAATTATTAATAAAGAGGATTCAAATTTCCAAGATATTTGTAATAAAAATTCATTTACGAAAAGTATAGATAATCAATCAATGACGAACACAATAAATTCTGTTACATCAGAAGATACTGTGATTATAAACCATCAAAAGAAAGTTGATAAAAATGAATTGTTTAAAGATTTATTACAGCCTAGTGCTTGTAAACCGGATATAAAAATAACATCAACTGGATTGAATGCAACTAAATCTGATGGTGAAATAAAATGGGAAAAAGGTAACAAAAGCTCTTTACATATTTGTACACCAAACGATTTTTTAATTGTTACACCTTCAACAATTGTGTTAAATGATATTAAAAACAAGAATATTATCCCTATACCAACATTTCCTTCTACTTTGGAACAAACTCTGAAAACGGATGAAATTAAAAAGAAAACAAAAAATTTAAAGAAGAAATATAGTAAAAAAATAGTGTATGATCATACAGAAGCTGGTAAGTAAAAATACTTTTATACGTTTTCAAACCAAACACTTAAAATTAAAATTGAATAAGATTGCGTTCAAATACGTAATGATTATCTATAATCTATAAATAATCCAATAAAAAGCACATCATCGCAGTAATAAGAGAAGTTCGGCATTATTTAAATACCCGATAATAACTTTCGTTAGCTTGTTTTTATACAGCAAGTTACCGACTTAAGCAAAAAGTTTTCCAGATTTCCCAAGTGGTAAGTGGAATGGCAAGTTTAAATTACAAATAATGGAACCTTTTAATATAACAATATCGATCTTTTTCTGTTTGCTAGATTTATAAATAGCTAAGACAATCTAATTCAAAACTGATATACACTTCTTACTTCTTTCTGAAACTATTTTAGAAATTTCAAAATCTTATCCCCACGTAAATTGAGCCTTACACCCTAGTCACACAGAAAAATAACCAGTTTCTTTTAACCTAGTTCTTTTGTCTCAGCCAATCAGAAGTCGAAAAAACCACGTCATCGTGACTTCTGATTGGCTGAGACAAAAGAACTAGGTTAAAAGAAACTGGTTATTTTTCTGTGTGACTAGGGTGTTACTCAATTCATTAAATGAAGATTCATAAGGCTATGACGTTTATTCCACTCAATGGCTTACATGAAAGTTGGGACACTACGAAAAAATAATTGCGTGAAATTGAGCGAATAGCAATTGACCCCATTTAATGGGGTTGGAAGTTACTTATCGCTACTTATTGTTTAAGCTGACAGCTATTCAAATTGGTATATAAATATTTTCTTGGATATTTTTTCATTGATTAATTCTTGTTTTTAAATAATCCTTTTATTAATACGCATTTATTAGATTTATATACATTATTTTTCTTTAGTTATTCCTTTTATTTATACGCATTTATTAGATTTATATACATTATTTTTCTTTAGTTATTCAAATTTTAATATATGTAAATAATTTCCCATTTTAGTACCGTATGATTTTGTCATTTTTTAATTAAAAATAAAGAATACATGCATTGGAGGGCATATATTCTTCTTCCTTACTATTAATATCATACAGAGATATAAACTTTATATTTAATATGATTGAATCAAAATAAATTCATTGAAATTTATATAAATTTCAAAGAATTATATCCCTTTTATTATGCAACCCCCAAAATTATTTTAGGTTGTAAAATTGCCCATGGTATAGAAAAAATTCGAACAAAACAATACCGGTTGCTCATTTAAGTTTACCAAATATCTAGCAGTATACTTGATATAATTTATTTTAAAAAATTTGGAAATGTACACTTAGCTAAAAGGTATTCACACACTTTTGCAATTCAAATTCGAATTTCCGTTTAAGCGTTTAGTTAAATTTTTGTTTAAGACTTATTTTGAAAAAATAGCGTTTTTGAAGAATTTCGGGATGACTGAAACATTTCCAAAAATGATTGCCTGTTTGAGCAAGAATTCTACAAAAATCTACAGAATGTAAGTTATTCAGTACACCAGTATACAAGCACATTTGAATACTTGCAAAAACTTAGTTTTTGGGAACTGTTGTAGTATTTTCTATGCTTTGAAAGGTTTCTAAAATTCATATTTTTGAAGGACTTTTAGGTCCTTGTATTAATAATATATTTGAGAAAAGTCTCCTTTTAAACCTCCCATAAAAACAGTCGATGTTTTACTTCTGTAAATCTCAATTAGAATATTGATAGCTTCTAAAGTAAATTCTTCAATTATTAACTTGTTAAATACTAGTTAAAAATGATTATTCACCAATGCATAAAATTGTCTAATGCTTATATTTGGTGTTCCAAAGTTATTTTGCCTTCTACCATACGTGTATAATGAAAAAAGAGACATGAATTGTCGAAAATATTATAGGAGATCAAGGCAGCAAAATGTTTTTCCTCTAATTTTTTGTCTAATACTTATCTCTACAAGTTTGTTTATTCCAAACAATAAAATAGTTGTGAATATGAACCAAAAATAGATATTGTGGTAATTACCATAAAAACCTGGGGCTTTTTACAGAATCAGATAGTTTATTAATGTCTATCAAGTTCTGTTCATTTGTCAACATTGATAACTCTGAACTTACCTTTAAACGGTCGAATCCTCAAAAATTTTTAGCCTGTGGTCTATCAGCCCATGTTAAAGATTGAGTGCTTCAGTCATATTTTATATATTACTTAGGATAATTAACGTAAGTAGGATGTGCAGTAGTTTTCTTTTTCTTGAATTGATAATTGTAAGAGCCTACTAATTGTACCAACTTAGCCACAAACGTTAATAACTTATTTGAATATTTCTCCAAACTAGTCAAGCAAGATATTTACTTGGGCACCAGTTAAATTAATTGAAATAAATAATTAAATTCTTTTATTTGATTATAATGTCCTAAAAAATCAAAAATTTTTAACTTATATGTTTTGTTTCAATAAGTGGAAGTGGCAAACGGTTTAAGACGCTCAAGTCGAACTCATCGTGCACCATTACCATATTGGACAAATAGAAGATTAGAATACAGTCGACCAATAAATTATGTAGAATCACCGCCATTGCCAAAGTGGAGAAAATTTCTATCATCCAAACATAGAAGCGTAGTAAAACCAAAGAGTTATAGAAATACAAGTAAATTAATTTATATTGTTATATAATTCAATTTATTTATTAAATTAATTTTTATATTCATTCTAAGGATCATCAAAGTTGACTAAGAATCAAATTAGTACTACAGGAGAATCCCTTGACATATCCCCAATTAATGAAAATTTAAAGGAAAAAAAAGAATTGGGGAATGTAACTAATTCTGGTCGTGGTGGGCATACAACAGATGTTAATACTAATGTACTCACATAAACGTTTTTTCGCTACTTTTCTTAAAAAACTAATTTATTTTATATTTTTAGTCTACTGTCAAGAAAGAACCACTTCTTTGGCTAAAAAGCATTGAAAAAATGTCAAAGCTTAAATCACAAAATCGATTAATGCAATGTCTTCAGATTCCCGGAAAAATGGTTCTTGGTAAAAACTTTGATAATAATACATAATAAATACATATTTATAATATTTTTTTTTCAGATTCTATGGATAACATTATGGTTAAAGAATCAGACGATGTTGTATATGGCTTTTACGGTAATGATGGTAACTTAGGTCAAATAGGCTATATACATTTGAAATCTTACGCTAAGAAACCACCTACAAGTAATAGCAAATATGTGTTAGTAAGTATGCATTTTGGCATAATTTGACAAATTTAGTTTCGTAAAGAAATATTTTACCCGCAGAATGAGTGAGTTTAAAATTAAAATAAACCTTTTGGATATTTTTTTATTATTAAACAATTATTGTTTAAATTAAAAGTTTAGAAATTATCAAAATAATTCTTACGTGATTTAATACAGTTTTCTTTGAATGTAGTATAGTTTTCAAGCTGTTAAAATATACTGGAACAAAAATATTATACGTTATAAACGTATAATTTTAAGTATTCATGAATATATAAATTGATTTGTAAAATTTTTCTTACAATGTTTACGTGTCAGAGTTGCCAATAATTTTCAAATGCAAGAAATGCAATATGAAGTATATTTAGAAATTTGTCAGAAATTTTAAGTCTTTTTTTCCTTTTTCAAGAAAAAAACAATTATTTGGCCAATGAAACGCAACGAATAAGTACAAATACTTGTTTTGAGAATCCTTGTTGCTAAGAAAATAAATTTTCGTTTTAATAAAATTTTATATACAGTTGTTTTTAACTATCACGGGTTTTTTAAGGCAAAATTTTTGATTTATGAGTCATATTTAAAATTCTTTGTTATTTTTACAGAAATTGTTGATGTTAAGTGCGAATTAACGTATTTAATTGTACAATTTTAGGTGAAATTTTAGAACTCTTTTAATTGACATATTTTATGAGACATCTTCATATATGTATCTCTCCTTTCATAACTTTGAAGAAATATGGGAGGAAGATCATCCATACTGAGCAACACAATTTTGTGAAGGAATGATGTCCTCATTTAAATATAAATGAGCAAAGCATTATATTTCCAACCGTGCAAATACAAAACAATGTTTATAACTGTATCGTTAGTATTTTTTCTATATTTTCTATAGTTCTTTTTTCTATACCGATAAATATGCGAATTCAACTATAAAATGTTGTGGGGTTGGTTACATTAGCCAAATAATTTTATTCAATATCATCCGACATTTAGTTTATAGAAAAACAAAATGATATTATGGACTAACTTTTGAATAATTGAAAAAAACGAATTTAACGGCTTTTAAAACCATGCGAGCAAAATTGCTGTCAGACGTCTAAGACCACGTTTAGTATGGCGGTTGAAAGCGGAGCTGACAAGAATAGGAGATTGTCACAGAAAAACTTATACAGAAAAGCAGCTTAAAGTAGAGCTGGCTAAAATATGAGAAAGGGATTTATTTCAAAGGTGTATTTGAGATTATTAAAGCATGTATTAGTAACTCATAGTGTGATAACAATACATGAAAATTATATGCACTATCAACAGGCTTTAAATTATTCATAGTATGTATAAATAATCTCAAGTACAGTTTTATAAATATATCTTCACATATAGTTTATTTTTCACCCAGGGAAACATGTGCATAGCAATACTAGCTATCATTAGGCATCCTAAAATTTTTCTTTAAAAACTAGAATAATCTTTTACTAGCAACTCAGCTTGCTTCCACCTTTAACGCTTTGAGCTTGTTACGTTAAGTTGCTTGTATGTCACATTTCTTAAAGTGATCTCGTCGTATTCTCGCCAGCTCCACTTATAGCTGCCACTCGGCACAAGAGCCAAAACTCAATTATTACAATTATCACCAAAGCTATTCAAGATAGTTTTGGAGATGTTTTCAATTGTCATACCCAACTTTTTATTTGCTCTCAAACTAGGAAATTTTTAGTTATAATAAGTGTGTAAAATCTTATTTAATGATGAAATCAGATAGTTAGTTTAGACAGCTTTAATTTATAGCGATCAGCCAAACTTAATTCGATATATGTCCATGAAAACCATTTGCTAACCTTTTTTATGTGTATCAAGTAAAGTTTTATATTAGCCCTCGAACCGACATATGATTCCAGCCATATCCGTTTCGTTTTTATTTGTAAATTCAGCACGCTTGTGGGTATCTTAACATAACATGGATTTATCTTAACATGACATGGATTTATCTTAACATGGATTTATCTTAACATGACATGGATTTATCTTAACATGGATTTATCTTAACATGGATTTATCTTAACATGACATGGATTTATCTTAACATAACATAGATTTATCTTAACATGGATTTATCTTAACATGGATTTATCTTAACATAACATGGATTTATCTTAACATGGATTTATCTTAACATGGATTTATCTTAACATGGATTTATCTTAACATGGATTTATCTTAACATAACATGGATTTATCTTAACATGGATTTATCTTAACATAACATGGATTTATCTTAACATGGATTTATCTTAACATAACATGGATTTATCTTAACATAACATGGATTTATCTTAACATAACATGGATTTATCTTAACATGGATTTATCTTAACATGGATTTATCTTAACATAACGTACCTCCGAACCGAAAAATGGTGCCTAGCCAGACTCTCTTTTTTTTGTATAGAAATGCATGAAATATGAGCATTCTACCTATTTTTTACAAATTTGGTTGTAGTATCTATTATTGTGTTAATGTAAACCTCGCACACATGTTTATATATTTTTATTTTGTGCTGTTTTTTTTTTCAATTTATTGGCATAAGTTGGCAAGTATACGATGAATTTTCGTTCCAGAAAAACAATTCTTCCTGGTTATGAATTCATTAAATTTTGTAAAATTTCTTCAAAATAGTTTTGTAGATTTATTAGAAGAGCCGACAATTCCAACAAGTCTCCGGTTTCACGGTTTTCCGGTTCATTTTGGCCTCATTTCTTTAGTATCTTAACAAACACTTTCATCAATGGATAGGTGGAGGTAGACCTGTAGTTTGGCCTCAAAGATCTCCAGATCTAACCCCTTAAAAAATTCTTATTAAATTATTGGGAAAGGCTCACTTTGATCGATTTTTATTGCACTATGGAAAAGAGTTAGGCCATTACAATTCAAGAACTTTTTATGGGAAAACATATGTAGCTTAAGAAAATAAAATAAAAAACACAAATTATTAGGGTGTTTTTCCAAGAAAAACGCAAAAAACGTCAAAAATGCCCAGGTTCTACTTATAAATTTTTTTCTCCACCATTTGTTATTATTTTTAAGTTTTTGTTTTTTTAATAATAAAACAATATTGTAAGCTATGAAAAAGTATTTTTTTTTTACTTGTTATTACATAGATTCAAAAGTTAGAAGTGATCGAGTGCGTAGGGGTAAAAAAGAAGCCCGAAAAATTCAAAAGGCTGTAACTCGAAAACGGAAAAAGTTAGACCCTCACTTTTTGTGTTTTTTTTTAGATGAAATTTCATCTACTTTCTGCCCTAAGCGTTTGTACCATCAATCTCGAGACACCCTGTATATATATACATATATTCTGCCATATGAAAATATATATATATATATCCACACGAACATATATATATATATATATATATTAAGTTTGAAAATTTGGTCTTAATCTCGCCAATTTTGATAACGCCTTAGTTTTACTCACATATTTTCAGAACCCCAGCTATAGAAGTTTCACTTCAATAATTCTTCTCGTCCTGTACTGTCATCTCTTTTTGTTTTTCACAAACACTTGTTTTCACTGTACAGCTATGTACATAAAACGAATAAAACCGTCAACTTGCTTTCCATTGTACACTATTCAGAATATTGTGAAAGCGAGGCAATGAAACCAAAGGAATTATGTACTATAATGCAAATAGAACTGACACCGATTATACAGATCAAATGGATACGCATTTAAATCCGAAACGGACGTTTAGCTCTTGCAATGTTTTTAAATACCTATTTATATATGTTATGGCATTGGCTGCCTACTGGATTTAAAAGGAAATCAATGAATTCAATTGACAAACATAGGATGTTACAAATATCAAAAATCCCATGAACAACATTCACATCATCAAAGATTGGTGGTTTTATTTAATTAAATTAAATACTTATAACGAATTTTAATAAACCACCACTTCTTTTATTGTATTCTAGTCCAACTTTGACATTTCAAAACAAAACAGGATCGAAAAATGGTTTTTCTCAGGGTAATTCACTGTAAAGTGTAACTTTTTCGAAAAATTTCGTAGAAATGACGAGAAAATTTTATAATAATTTTCGGTTTCATCGCCCCCTTTTATATAATGAGAGTAAAATTTCAAGCATCCAAAACTTATATGAAATTTGTAAACAAGTGTTACTTATTATTTTATTTCGGTTACTTTTTGTTAATTATTGTTAGCACCATTGGTTTCCAAACCAATGCTAGACGTTTTAGATTTCCCTAAAACTTTCCTGAACCCCGGCTCATTTTATTCAAAACATATAAAAGAACCAATCTTTTTATATTAAGGATGATACTCGATTTTTAAAGAAGTGAGAATTATAATGAGAAAATTCAATTATGACTAATTGTTACGCGAGCGATTCTATTTTGCTGCGAGGACAAAAAATAATGTTAGAATCTTTTCACGTGAGAAATATTTTTTCTTCGACTCAGGTGACCTTAAAAACTATATAAAAAGTGAAAAAAACGTATAAGAACTTGGAATATTTTTTTAAAATTAGATACTTCAAGATTAACGAAAACAATAATGAATAATAAATAATAACAAAATGAATAAATAAGCTGCAAGCACGCGTAAAACTCTCTCAATCATTCATTCTTCTTTGAGGCTAAGGAGTCATTACTTGTTTGTCTAGTTGGACAGTTCAAAGCGGCTAAAATTTGTTTATAAGCGCCTATATCCGCGAAATCCTTCAAAGAGGCGTTTGGGAAACTACTCTATTTTGGAAACGTTTGAAAACTCTAAGAAACTTTACTCTATTTTTTAAATAAATAGTCTTCTTATATAATTTTATATGTTTTAATAATAAATTCTTATTTTATTTAAAAATTTATTACTTTTTTTATAGAAACTTTTACATTTAACGGGCAATATTCAATTTGAACTTGACCAAAAAATGGTCTCACTTGAAGAAGGAAGTCTTATAACAATTAAAAAAGGTGAAATTAAAGTACTTTTTTATTAATTTAATTTTAACAACCAATATCTTTTAAGGTGTCAGTTATTCTATATCAAATATGAGTAATGAACCTGCTTCATTATTTTTCTGCAAATTAAAACACTAAAAAATAATGATTTATCGTTTAGAGATGATATTAAATACAAAAAACATTATGTTAATTTATTTGCCTGTAAACACAGAATTTAGGAATTCTTTAAGCAAGAAAAGAATAGTATTAGATTTTGTAAAAGAAGAAAAATAATTTGAATAGCTTTTTTGTTATCGTAAAACATTTTTTTAGCATTAATTTATTTTAAAGCTACTAAAATCTGAGCAGACCTATATGTATTCAGTTTAAGTCTTAATATTTTTAAAATGCTGACATTAAATACTTTTAGAAATATGTTTTAAAATTTAAATTTATGTGCAAAAACAAATATTCTCGTTTTAAGCAGCTTTCAATATAAACTAAAAAATATAAAAATCAAACTTTTCTTATTTTATCAACTAATTGGTTTGTGATTGAATGATTTCATTTTTCAACATGAAAACTCCAAACACGAACATTAAGTCTCCTAATATGCTGTGTTTTTATAACTTTGAGCAGTAGTTGCCACAGTACTCATATAATTATATCTCCTTACATTCCTTTCTTTACCAGTACCATTACAATTTTTTCAAATGTTTTCTTTTTCTCTATCACATTTAAATTAGCCTAAAAGGTAACTAGTAAATAAATCCATTGATTTATTAACTTTCCCAAAGCTTTAAGAAATGCTCAAAATGTTTATCATTGCATATGAGTAATTCTTTTCTTATATCATCGTGAAAAAATATATAACAAATTTTGTTTCATGCCAGAGTCAAAACCAAAGCAAAATATGCTTACTACCAGTTTATCCTAAAACTAAAGTGATTGGCCGCAAACTTGAGATTCGGTACACATTAATATTAAAGACCAGGGAAATAAATGAAAAGCAAAATGAGTTTTCGAAATATTTTCAAACAGCTGATGTTTTTTATTACATATTACTAATACATATTCATTAATCTTAAGTGAGGTGAGATTCGACGCACTATTCCTTATTGACTTTCCCGGTGTGCCGTGCTAAAATAAGGCTAGGTAGCAGTAATATTTGGAAAAGTCACCCCGCCTATACTACCCACTAAATAAACAAGTGTTATTCTTGACGTAATTGCTTTAAGTATGTTTTAACCAGTTAACTGTGTATGACGAATATATTCGTCATGGAAAAGTGGCAAAATTTTTTGTTATTTAATTTGTTTCAATATGTTTAGAATGATTTGAGACCAGGCCGCAAGAAAACAAAAAAATTAAAAATATGAAAGTGAAAAAGTTATACACGTAATCGAGACACAAATTTGTGCGCACTTTGTATACGGTCCGACACAGCTAACTGCATTAAAATGATTTGATGAGCAAAGAAAGTAGTTATATATATATTTTATTATAAATTAATTTACATTTTAATAGATAGCTCTGGAGTTCTCTAAGCCAAATGAAACCTTGCTTTGGGCTGCGGGTTGGACACCTCTGCTTGAAATAGAGTGTTAGCAGTTTGCAGTGAAAATGGAAATCTTCAGGCAGTAGCTCAATTAGTAAAATGCAGTATTTTTCACTTGAAGATTTAATTCTTGCGAAGATCAATAATTTTTTGGTAAAAATTTTATTTCAAAAGAATGTTCAGCAGAACAATATTTTAAAATATATTAAAAGTTTTCAAAGATTATTATCATAAAACAAACTTCGGGAAAGATTTAAATAAAGAAAAGAAGCAAATATTTTCTGCATTAGCTTTAGATTTTCATATCTTAATTGAGAATTTAGTTTTATATAAATAAACCTTATTAAAAATTAAAAATTTCAAAAATATAATAAAAATTGTATTTGATGAACAATTACAAAAAAATTACCATTTAAGTTAGTATTATTAGAAAATTTTATTTTGAGTTGAAGGCTCATTATTCTAAGTAGTTAAATATTCCCCTACGTCTTGGACAGGATGAGTCATATGATCTACAGTAAATTTTAAATCAACTAATTGAAGATTTTGTATGGGCATTAATGTAATGTTTTATTTTGATCAATAAAAGGAACGATTATCATGTTGGAGTACTAGTGGTATTTGATAGGGGTGCAATCATAAGAATCCTGTGGTTAATAATGTTTCTATTTATAATCCATGACTATTTGGATTGCTCTGTGTGTGCACTATTTGTGCTGTGCTTATTTTTTGATTATTATATTATTTTATTCAAAATGATTTATATGTCCAAATCAAACACAATTTCAATACATTCGATAATTTTAAACTTTGGAGGTATTCAATTCAGTGAAAACAACTTAACTGAAAATTCATTTTCGTTCAATTAAAATATTTAATTAAAGAGTTAGAGTTTGATTCATTTGGAAGACTTTAGGGTTTTGAAAATTTACTATAACTTAAAAAGTAGTAAATATTTTCTCTTTGAAAACCACATTTTTAATTGTATCTCTTAATTCCTTAATTGTACATTGATTCTGATGCCCCAGTGGTGTAAGTATCCTGAAGACGATTGTGCTACCCTACCATTCTAGTGAATCATTTATTATTTTTTAATTTCATATTTTTGTTTAGTGTGTCAACTGGAAAAGGACAGTAAACTTGATTAAAAGTCATTGAAAACGGTGCCCAATTAGCTTCAAATTGAGCCTTGAGGTGCTTCCACATGCTCTATTGATTCCAGATTTAACCTTTAGCAATTTATGTTTTCCTAAAAGTATGAAATACGACCTTGATCAAAAAGTTCTTGGAATAATGTGTGGTGCCCGTGTGTTGTTCCTAGCACTTGGCTGTAACTTTTGTTTTTGTTTTTGTTGCTTAACTTCCACTGATATTCTCATCAAAGTTTGGCTTGATTTCTACATCAGTTGTGAAAGTTACGTGTCGGGTTGAGTACATGTGGCCCTGAGCCTGTTCGCGATTTTTGAGAATTTTGCCATCGTTATTCGCGAGTTGCCAACGATTTTATCGCTCTTTTAAGTTATGTATTTCTCTTGGTGTTTTGTATATATGTACTTCAATCGGACCAGGCAAACTGATTTCTGAATATTCAAAGAAAAACGAATTTTTTGGATTCTTCTATCAAAACTAATTATTTTTAATACCACTTTTACATACTGTAATACTTCTTTTATTAGTTGTTTCTAAAAACGCCATAATTTTAAATTAAATATGTGTATTGCCTAAACAAAGCAATAGTTATTATAGGCAATATGTGCCGAATTAAAATACTTTAAAAAAATAAATTAAGAAAATTAAACTATCATTTTTATAAAAATATATATATATATATTACAATGCAAATAATGACAACACAGGCTTCCTTCGATAATTATTTATAAAAACTGATTCAATTAAAATTTACCATTCTTATATACTAGTTGAGCAAACGGTTTTATTCAAAATATAATATTTCTCATGGAGCGTATACAGAAAGCTTACGGTCCAAGCACGTGAATTGCTCATGATAAAAATTTAGATTCCCACGGCTTGTTTATTGTAATCAAAGATTTGCATTATGATAAATACGTCAGCTTTCTGTATATCTCAGACATAAACCACTATAAAATAATTATAGTAATTTATCTTATACACTAAGTATAATAAAAGCTTTTACTGCATGATCATTAAAAATGATTGTTATACAGTTTCTGTCATAAAAATATAATAGAAGTTTTTAAAGATAAAATTGAAATAAAAAATGTTGTGATGTAATTTAAATACATTACACTCATACATACTACACTACATACTTCAATATTCAAACAAAAACGACTTTTTTGGATTCTTCTATCAAAACTAATTATTTTTAATACCGCTTTTACATACTTTCCCGCTTTTCCAAAGATTTTATCGCTCTTTTAAGTTCTGTATTTCTCTTACGGAGGGATTATTGGTGAGAATGATTTTTCTAAGCTCTATAGTTAACTGGATTAGCTTTGACATAGAATTGCGGTGGCAATAAAGTATCAATGAGATCATCAGCTAGATTGAGGTCAGTCCTCGTGCAAATGTTGAAAGGAGAAAGGTAGTAAACATCATGACCGGAGTGTGTGGAATTGTTACAACATATAACTGCTAACACCTCATTTTGGTGTCCAAAGATTTTAGCTAGGGAGTGTGCACTCAGTCTAATCAAGTATGTAAGCAGAGGGGTAGTTCCAGCAGTCTTATACAGCTTATCATTGGGAAAATATTTCATATTAGGTTTACGATGTAAACTAGTGATCTGTCGAAGAATGGATCTTTCAAATTTAGCGAGATTTCCCGCAAAGGTGGGCGAACATGAGAAACAAAGAGCGAAAGCATACCCGATGATGGCCTTGTATTATAGAAGTTTCGTTTTCATTGCCCAGTGAGAGGATGAGAATGCACTATAGACAGTATTGGCCGCAACTCTGGCTTTAGCCAGTGCTTTCGTAGCGTGCAAGTTGAAACCGTATTTGCTATTGAAGGTAACTCCAAGAGAAGTCTATTCTCTTGTCATCTATTTTACGCAGTGAGTATGTTACACGTATTGATTTGTCTCTGTTAAGCTTTATTTTCCAGCCTGCAGTCCAGTTACTGATTTTATCAAGCATTTGTTGAATCTTTTCTGTTGCCTTAACTTGAGTTAACCAAAGAATCTATTAGACAGGAAACCACTAAGAATTTTGACAAGAGAATGTGGGCAGTTAGAGTTATTGAGCTTTAGAATGATACCTTCATTCCAAATTTTATCAAAAGCTTTCTTTAGGTCAATATCAAGAGTAACAGTGCACCTTTAAGAGCTTAGATATTTAATAATAGCGTTTCCAAATGCAAGTAATGAATGAGTGGTTGAGTGAAACTCTCTGAACCTAAATTAATTCCACAGAAGAATATTGTTACTTAACAAGAAGTCATTGTGTCTGTCCTTGATTACTTTTTCAAGCACTTTACCTAAGTTAGACAGTAGAGAAATGGGACGATAGCTAGACATCAGATTTTAGGAGCCCTTTTTGAATACCGGAAACAATTTCGCAACTTTCCACGTGCTAGGGAAATATCCCAAATTGATAATTGTTAATGAGTCTGGTGATTGGTTAATAGAGTGTAGGAGCACAGTGCTTCAGAACTCGATTGGAAATTAAGTCGAGTCCAGTAGAGCATTTTGCCTTGATTTTAAAATAATTAAAACCTCATCCGGAGTGCAGAACGGATGTTCCACAGAAGGGCTATCCGAAGTGTTATGCGATGAGAAGAGAGTAAGAGTCTCTTCTTGTCTAGAAGAGAGGGCGTGCATGAGTGAAGATGCAGCCAAGGCTAGTGAAGGCCTAGCACCACTGTAGCTTTATCACTCCGTTTTCATGGATAAAATTTTGGTGATAAAATATTTATCAAAATAAAAACTTTCTAGCAATAGTTTTTATTATCACGGCCACTTAGAATCGCTCAAGTGATAAAATACGTCAGAATGGCTATTTATCATTATCATTCTTACTTATAACTGAGACAAAATTTTTTGGAGCTGAATATTGATTTTGCGAAGGATAGGTAGGTTAATTTTGATTTTTTAAATTTCAAACTTAATTAAACTTTTTTGAAAGGGTTCAAGCAGTAGACGGAGCGCAAAAAAAAGAGAAAATGTGGGTGGATCTCAGTGCGGAGTTGAACTCCTTAGGTGGATGCAGTAAGACTGCTCCTCAATGGAGAAAATTTTAGAAGGATTTGAGGTAAGTGTGTGTATTTCCCATTTAATTTATTTATCCTAAACTTAATTTTAGGAATTATGTTCGAGAGAAGAGTGCCTCCCTTAGAAGTGAATAAAGCAGGAGTGGTGCTAATGGGCCTCGGAAGAAAAAACCAATGAGTGATCTGGAGAATAGGGTGGTATCCCTTATTACGCCACAGAGCATAGAGGGAGGTGTTTCAGTGGCAGAGCTAGGTGTAAGTTAACATAGTTTGTCTTATTTTAATTTATTAATAAAAAGCATTTTTATTTGGACTTTAATGACAATGAAGAAGTGTTGCAATGAAGAGGAGAGTGAAAATTTAAAAAAATTAGCTTCTCTTGAGGAGGACAAGCTCACCATTTTGAAAGAAATTAGGGATATCCAGAAAGAGCGGCTGGCTATCAAAAGGGAAAGATTGAATTTAGAGAAAGAACATTTGGCATTGGAAATATCTCGGCTCTAAATTGAGGGCACAAGATATAATTGTATAAATGTATTTATTATTTAATCAAACATTTTTTGTATGAAATATTAAATTTTATTTGTATTTTACTTAAACTAAATTAAAACAGATATAAGGTTTCAAGAAAATTGTGTCCTTATTAAATTATTTAACGTTTCTCTGCTTTTGTTTAGTTAAGAATGTAAAGATAAAACAGAAACTGTTATTATTTTATAATTTATTCACTTTCTTATTATTTAAAAAAAAAACTACAAAGATAGGTTAAGTCTAAGTTTTTAAATACATATGTTTAAATAAATTTTAAATATACATATAAGTTGAACGTGCTATCTAGCAAAAATATGGTCAGCTTCGGTCGGTTTTGTGAGCACAAATTCCACTTTAGAACATTAAAACTAACTAACCTAAATAATTCTAAGCTCCTACTTAAATACTAATAATTCCGGTAGTATTTTTACCGGAATTAACATCATTATTACATCTTGTGATGAGACCTGGAAATTGCAATAAGTGCAATTTCCGAATTTCATTTTCTAGGTTACATGTTCAGTAAAATAATTTAAACAAAAGTAGGCTACAACCTAACTAGAAATTTGCGACCGATTTGTGACCAATGACACATTTTCGACGCCTCGACGTCGCCACAACGTCATAGTTACCAAGTTACCAAAATGTGTGACTGTTACACACATTATTGACACAATGTGGTCGCAGCGACGTAACTGTGTCTAAATTGTGTCTTAGAACAAAAAGGAAGAAGTTGACACAATCAACACACAGCAGCATCGCCGCGACTAAAATGTTACCAAAGTGACACGAACTGTCAAAAGTTTACAGACATTATTTAAAGTTTTTAATGCATACAAACTATTAATTACTTGTTCATATGCCACTAACTACTCTTAGGAAGGGGTTCGAAGTATTATTTGAGAAAAAAAAAGGAAAATTTGCCTAAAAATGACCTAAAATAAAGACAAATAAAAGCATAATTCTTACACACATTATTGACAGAATGTGGTCGCAGCGACGTAACTGTGTCTAAATTGTGTCAAAATGAAAAAGCCTGTACAATTTCACAAGATGGCTACTATTTTTGATGGAAAAATTTCTTTTAACATTGAGGGTGAAAAATGTTTAACCAAAAAGTGTGAAATTTTATTAAATACTAGGATAATTTGTAATTTTTTTTAATAAGAAAGGTATTATTTGACAAAATATGCTCATTCACTTACATTTATCAATGTTTCAAATATATTTACTGGTTTTAAAATTTTTACTATTTTAACAAGATCAATAATTATCGCAAAATCCCAGGGCGCGAGAATTTAGCGTAAGCACAATCTTCACTTTCACAATAAATATAATATGGCATATAACTTTAGTGTTATTCAGTAAATTTATGCTTCATAAAATATCAAATAATAAAATATCAATTATTTCCATCTTCATTACTTCAAAAAATATTTCTCATCTATATATGTACTAGATTGATAAATGCATACATTTATAAGAAAAATTATATAACATAACACCTTCTAGAAACACATTTTCTACAGCTTCTGTCTCAAGCTGCTCATCATCCAGTTCTTCTATCGGCAAAAATTCTTCATAAGGAATTTTTGCCCGCTTAAGGATGTTATGCAGAACAACACATGCATTTATAATTACTCCACTTCTTTCTGACGAATAATGAACCGGGCTTTCCTTGGAAATGCATCAGAACCTGCTTTTGAGGACACGGTGCACTGTTCTATGACACTACGTGTCACTTTCTGGGACTTTTTTTTATCGGTTTTCAGCTTCTGAATGTGCAGTGTGAAGTGGTGTCATCAACCACTGTTGAAGTGGATATCCACTATCACCCAAAAGCCGAAAATCTCACTTTTCTTGTAGATATCTAAAAATAAAACCAGTTATTATTAGAAACTTATTGAAAATTATTTTTACAAAATATATAAAAGTATAAAAATGTACCTGTTCTCTAACAAAGTCTTTAAAGCAGAACGGCGCCAAATATAAGCATCATGTGCTGTCCCACCGAAACGGGCGTTAAAATTTAAAATAATTAAATCCGCATCCCACAAAATTTGGACATTTTTGGAATGCCCTCCTTTTCTGCAATACTACACATGTTCGATTTCTCTTGCAGGGGCCAGAATTTTAATGTGAGTGCCATCGATTGCTCCTACAGTTCCAGGGAAACCAGTGATTTGATAACTTTCTTTTTTTAGCGCCACTTCATTTTCCCTAGTGAAATATATGTATTTCGCTGCGATTCTATTCACCGCATCAGCTACTTCAGAAATGCACCGGTTCACCATAGTTTGGAAGAGCATTGAAAAAAAATCTTGTCACAACGAGCGTTGAAAGCAGCCACTTGCAAAAATCGCAATGCAAATACAACCCGTATCTGAGAAGAAATACCATGTGCATAAATTCTGTTCGATAAAAATGGCTCGATTTCATTGCATAAAGCCCGACACAAGCTTTTTGGGAATCGATACAATTCCATAAAGTGGTTTTGAGTCAACGGGATTTTCTGAATCCCGCAATCTTCTTCTTAATAGTTTAATTATTTTGCTGAAATGAAAAGTATATTGAAACCAAATTATTTTATACATACGTTTGTCTATTCCGTCTAATTTGCTTCACATAAATATCCGCTAAACTCATGATTTATACTTTTTTAAATTATAATTCGTATTAATTTTCTGAAATATAGCGAAAGTTATTTTTTATTATTAAAGTGGTTAGTTTCCATAATAACAACTTACTAAACTTTTGACAATTTGACATTAACATTTGACAAGAAATTCTTTTCACTCAGCAATTCAGCACTGTTTTTCTCATTCACCCCGCTTTAAGCGGGGTATTCACTATAAATGGGCCATGATACACATGGAGTTTTGACTACCCTAGTCTTTTGGGCCAATGCTGAATTACAGGCAAAGGGCTGGTGGGTAAGTAAACCTGATGTCATTTGGGACATGCATGAGACAGATTGTGATACTAACACAATTAAAGCTTGTCATGCTTATCATATCTGTCATTTGTTTATTTTGGATAAAGTTGGGTTAGAATCACTTTAAAGTATCAAAGGTAATATTTGTTTTGTTTTATTTTTATTTTAAAAATTACAATTTTTAATGTTTACAGGGCAATAAATACTGGATTAGAATTTTTACGATAAAAATCGAACATTAACTGCAACATAAGTGACAAAAATATGTTTATTAAAAAGAACATTAGCAGAATTAGCGGAACTTATGGTTGAAAGGTTTCAAACAACTATTAAAGTAATCCTAAGCGTATTAATTGATGTAAATAATAATTAAAAAGTATTTTTAGTGTTACTCTTCTAACTCAATAGTTATAAAAACTGCTGGCATTAAATTTTATTGTGGTAGGTCAAATTCAACTCAAAAAAACTGATAACTTATGTTATAGGAATGATTCCCATCATTTATTCCTACAAATATATTTTTTTTTTTGTGCTTGTAAAACTGAAACTTATTTATAAAAATACGAAGTTTATAGTTTAATTGATGGGTAGATATGTGAGAAATATATTAAATTAAAAGATAGTTGCTAACTAGATAAATATGTAAGATATTTAATAAGTTAAAAAATTTGTTTAGTTTATTTTACATACTTAAATTTATACATGTATGCTATATATATCTAAAAATATATGTGCCATATATTTTAGCTAGAGTAATAAAATGACTTTGCATGTTTTTGTCCTTGACACATCTCTTTTCCCAAAATTTATTCCCTTTTAAGACGGATTATGGTCATAAAATTAAATTTTCAGTTCTATAATAATGGATGTTACCTGTAAATGGATTCTGGCTTTAAAAAATTTTCCATAATTTGGTGCCAGATTGTTTTAAAAATTATTTTGCTATGAGAAATTAAATTCGCAGACTATTACCTGGGTCATAAGTTTCTAGTGCAGATGATGAAATTTTAAAAATAGAGTTCAGTTTAAGTTTGCACGTCTCGGTAGTTAAGTGAGAATTCTGATATTAGAAGTAAAGTTAATTAAAATTTTTTTAAATTGTAAAACAAAAGTGAAGCTAGTGAAAAAACATTAATTTTCAGTTTATGTGGAGTTTGTTTTATTCAATATTTCAAAATAATAGGATCAGATCGGTAAGTTTTTAATTATTCTATTTAGCTTTTATTTCATCCCATTTTCTTTTAGATATGTTTATATTTTACTTCTATTTTTTATATATAATATCACAAAAATGTAATTACATATAGCATATATGTAATCATTGAATTTCAATTCACATTCTTTATATTTAGCAAAGAATTTAGGTTTTAAAAAACTATTACCAGTTTTTGTTGAGCATGACGACAGTATCGCTATTCGAAACAATTTGGTTAAATTTCTTAAGTTATGATTTTCTTACCCTAAATAATGATGTCTGATTTTCTTCTGTAGATTTTTTATTAAAAACACTTTTTCCTAGAATTCACAAAATATTTTAGAAATAGCTTATGATAATAGTGAATAATTATTAACATTTCTTATACAATTTATGCAAATTCAGAAAGAATGGAAAGCAGAAAGTGGACAAGATCAGAGACGATAACATTCATAGCTCTCTTCCACGACTGCCCATGTCTGTATAATCCAAGGGATAAAAACTTTACAAATAAAAATAAAAGGGCTGAAAAATATAATTTCATTTTAAATGAAATGAAAAATTTGAGGCAGGATTTGACGGTGAAAAGTTTAAAACAAAGAATAAAAAGCTTAAGGAATCAACTCTGCAAAGAAAAACGAAATGTTGCATCGTCAAAGAAAAGTGGATCAGGAGCGGGAGAAATATATACTCCAAAATTATGGTGCTATGACGAGCTTAGTTTCCTTCATAATATAAATGATGCACTACCAAGTGAATCAAATATTGAATTTCTTACGGTAAATATTTAACTTTTCTATTAAAAAACCATTACTATTTTTACTTTTTTAGCAAGAAACAGTGGAAGACGAAGCTGAATATCTTGAGGTTGAATATTTAGAGGTTGAAGACGATGTCGTCCCACAAGTAGAACAAGTAAGTTGAAAATATTCTCCATTATAGTCATTATATTCTTCATCAAAGGAAATGCATTATCTGCTACAATTACATATGGCAACAACCTATTATTCCCTATGTATTTTTGTCCTGGAAAATATTCATCACTTTGCTGTATTATGCTCATCAAATTGCTGCGTTGCAATACACCACCATCACTGATTCTACCATTACAACCAATATCAACAAATATAAACTTTGAACTCGCATCTGCAAGCGCTAGCAAAACTATACTGTAGAAGCCCTTATAGTTGTAATATAGCGCAGAATCATTTTTCGATGGTCTGAAGGCTATATGCTTTCCATCTAGAGCACCTATGCAAAGAGGAAATTGCCATTTAGATTCAAAATCTTTGGCAATTTGTATCCATTCGTCTTTTACAGTAGGAAACTAAAATAAATTTGAATTTTACTATTAAACTCTAACTCTATCATATATTAAAATATAAAATTTATAAAAATATTAAATATTTTTCCTTGCAGCCCCAATCTAGTTCAAAAGCTCTTCAGAAGCAGGCTATGAAGGCAATTGAAAGAGCAAATTGCCTAATAAGACAACAATCTACACCCCATAGCGAATTTCTGGCTTATTTAGGGAGCCAAATGGAAAAAATCAAAGTTGACAAGCTGATAGAAGATTTTTAAGATGGACATCCTTCAGCTTGTCAATAAACAAATAGAGAATCAAAAACTGCTTTTTGATGACGATGATAATTCATCGGATTAGTTTAAAAATTAGTATAAGTTATTAGTATTAAGATTCATATAAGTTATTAGTATAATGGTTAGTGTAAAATTTAGTATGTAAGTGTTATTATAATTAATATTAAAAATTTACTTTAAGAAAGCGCCCTTTTAATTTTGTATATATAACACTACAAGTGTCTATTACTGCTTTCCCTAAAAAATGTCTCGATAGCTTGGTTGAAAACTCCATCTGCGTGAAGTTTTCACCGGTGGCTAAGAACCTCAAAGTGGCTACAAGTTTGGTTTGGGGGTCTGTTGCACTTCTCATATGAGTATCTTTTTTTTTAATATTATCAAAAATGTAACCTAATAATTCTTTAAAATGAGTTTCACTCATCCGCAGAAAATTGAAGAAATCGGTACTATTATACCTTAATTCTTTCAAAAATATTGTATTTTCCTTGGATTTATTCTTGCGCCACTCTTTAATCCAGCAAGACCTTTTTTTCTTTCTTTTTTCCTCAATCGAAGCTGCTAAAAGTAATAAACCTGCAGATATTTGCAGTTCGGCTGCAGCTTTAGTATTGTTCATTTGTAATAAAAAATTTTACTATTCAGGTATCTAAAGATAAGTTAAATTAATATATATTTTTATATGAGAAAGAATATTTTAAGCAGAAAGTTAAAGTATACAGCTTTATATAAGAAGCACTATCCAGAAAATATATTAAAACGGTTTTTGAAACAAAGAAAATTACCTGAAATCAAAAACAATGATTGCTTGGAAAATCCCAAAATTAAAAAACTACCAACTGAATTGTCAAATAATTCACGCATACAACAGTAGGTCGTATACGTGAATTATTATATTGTGTGAATAATGCGCATACTTTTGCTGAATGTCACATGTCCCAAAAGACTAGGGTAGTCAAAACTCCATGTGTATCATGGCCCTATCATTATCATTCTTACTTTTCCCTGAGACAGAATCCGGCCCCAGCCCAGATTGCTTTCCAAATTGCTAATGTAGACACCAAGTAAATAGCTAAAAAAGCGTTAAAAAAGTGCTAAAGTATTTAAAGGAAGCATTAAAATTGATTAGTTTTAAGAAAGGGTTGCCGTAGAGTAGTTTTCGTTTTTGTATTTATAAAATAGTTTGCCAGTAATTTGTGAGTTCAAGAGTACAAAGACGGAAAAAGGCAGGACTTACAGTCTAGTCATGCAGGCGAAAGAGCTTGGGTTCTTTGAAATCTAATTTTTTCAAAGAGCTCGAGTTATTTTAAGCCATGACACACAGAGCATCTAATCTTTTGAACTCAGCTGTCAAAAAACAGCTATTTGTATCTTAACAACTATAATGATTTTTTTAAAAAAACTGCACATGAGCATTTTTTAAATTGAATAAATCATTAATTGTGTTTAATTTTATTGATATTTTTCTTTTGCTACAGAGATCCATGGCCAGAGAAACTTTCTTTCAATGAAAAAAAGGAAAATGTTTAAACAACAAAAGACAAACTTAAGATATCAAGATCCCACGCGATTTTTCAATAAATATTTATTTATTTGTTTAAAAAAAAGCCATTCTAAATAATTAAATTAATAGATATTAAAAACAATACAGAAAATAACTTTATTTATACCAAAACAAAATTTTACAATTCTATTAAAATAAGATTCTAATTCTTTCTTATTATTATTTAAAATTGATTCATTGATCTTTTCAATCTAAAAAATAAATTGATTATTATAATGTTCCAGTTCAATATTTTATAAAAAGTATTAGTTATCATTGAACTGGAATGCGAATTACTTAAAACTTTCCGATTAAACCTATGCTTTTTAGAGTTTGTAGGATCATCCATTTCTATAACTTAAAATTTCAATAGCAATATGTGATGCATTCTGTTTACTTGCAAGCCCAGCTGCAAGCGTAATACCCTTTCTCATGAGAATATGACTTCCACTTATACATTTATTAAATTAAAGTAAATATTTATTCAACATAAAGAAATACATACCATTTACCATGGCAGCTATAACCTCTAAAAAGGCAAACAGTAAACAAACTTGACATTTGTCAGTGTCAAATAGTACAGGGCGAAAAGTAAAAATTTTTCGCCTTTCAGCACTACCAAGTTAATAAACACAAAAACCATGTTCCTGTTGCTATTTAAAAAGATTAGATTATAATCTAATAAACTACGTATATCGCGACTTCTGATTGGGTGGAACAAAAAATTACGTTAAAAAGACTCGATTCTTTGTCTGTTTGATTAGGGTGTTAGATTTCATTTGATTAGATTATAATCTAATAAACCACGTACATCGCGACTTCTGATTGGCTGAGACAAAAAATTACATTCAAAGAATACGAGTTATTTTTCTGTGTAACTAGGCTGTTAACCTGTTAAGCTGATAGCGTACCTTGGGGGACAGCACCTGAAATTTCCCGTAGGCATGTACTGGACAGCCCTAGTTTTTTCACTCTATACATTTTAGAACGCAGTGGCATGGGACGACAGATAATTTGAAGTAGAGCGGGATTCAATTTATATTTACTACATTTTTGTCAGAGGAAAAGAGAGGTATTTATTTAATATAATCCTATTTTTCACATTTATATTTTTGGAGTTTAAAAAAGGATATAGTGTTTTTGTCTTTATGTGAAATATTTTGTTAGTGCAAAGCACATTACGTTATTACGCCATTTTAAATTTCTTATGTTTTTACAATAAATATATAAGAAATATTTAAATTATGTTAAATCACTTTCAATGAAAAACTTCTCTTATGTTCTTTTTTTTGAAATAATCAGAGTAGACAATTCTTTTAATTTGAAAATATAAAGGATTTTATACTTCAACACTTTATGTTTTCAATTCTTTAAAATTTCTAGCCAAGCTGATAACGGATTCTTTTCTCTGGATGAAAAATAAGAAAAATCTTTGAAAAAAATTATAAGACAAGGGAAAGTAAAACTTTTCAATATCTAGGAGAAAGCAATGTAAATTTGTCCGGCGTTTACCGGCTTTATGTGATCAAAAAGTTATTAGAAACATTATAAAAGCATTGAAAAAATTTGAATTCTGAATTTGATAATTTAAAAGCAGAAACATATGAAAGGAGAATGAATCGTGTCTTGCAATTTGTAAGTATTTAGATTTTATTCTTGTAATTATGAAATTGAATTTAGTTCCTTTGTAAAAAGTAGGAACCTGATTTTGTTATTGCGGAGTTGTAAAATTAGCAGAAATTTGGTTAACCACAAGTTATTGTTCAAGTGTATTTAAATGTTATTTAATTAATTTATATCTAATTTTTTCACAAAACCCTTCATTTTTATTGCACAATGTTGAAATTATGATTAATTGGCCTCAGACCCTAAAAATGTTTTTTTTCTTAATATTCGAAAAAAGAAAAAAATCGATTCGATATGATGGATTTGCAAAATTTGTTATTACACAGTTCTGGAATTTTCATTGTAAGTAAAACGATTAAGTTCTAATGTAGCAATAATTAGGATCATGAAACCAAAGATTTTGTTGATATAGCATTAAGGTAGAAATGTGTTCCTATTATGTAATGATTTTTGGGTTAGATATCACATCAATAAATGTGGAAGTAGTGCAAAATCTTTAAAAGAATACAGTAAAGAATGACTTAGAAAACATACCATCAAAAAATTGTTTTTTCACATTCAAATTCCTATACATAATTATTAAATAATATATTCGTATTATATAAATTAATTTATGTTAATCCCGCTTAGTAATAATTAAAAAAGTGAATTCGATTTCTAGGGACACCCTAGACAGTTCCCTTAGTCCTGCCTTTGAATTAACAACTAAAGACAATAATTAAAAATTAAAACAATTAATCAAAACAAAAAAAAAGAATGAAAAATTAGCAACAAAACAACAATTAATAATTAAAAACTATAATAAAATCAAGTCATCATATACAATATTGTATCACATTATCCAATAATGTAATTTTTTTTACAGAATCCTCAAAGTACTAGTACACCTTATTATACTGATTCTGGTAAAAATAATAATGTAGCAAATTTATTACAAAAAAGAATGGATATGAACAAAAATAATTCTTCATTTAAAGTTTCAAACATTTATGGAATAAAAAACGGTAATAATAACTTAGACTCAGATGATAAGGAAAAACAGTCAAGCAATCATGAAACAGTTAATCCTTACAGTATAGAAACAATTGCCATAATACATAGAAGTAAATCAACAGATTCTTTAGACTCAGAAGAAAAAAGCATTTGTAGTGTAAATTCTAGACTTGAAAACTATAAAGTATTACATAAAAATAACGCAAACAATTGTGAAAACTCTATTGTTATAAATAATTTAAACCCTGAAAGATTACCTACAAAAAACATAGTTACTCTCAATAACGAAACGATTAAAGAAAACAGATTCACAAATAGAGAACAAAACTGTTTAAATGAAAATAATGCAAAGACATTGTGTGATTTGAATGCACACTATTTAAACTCTTCATCATCTAATAAAGAACAAAAAATTAAAAAGGTATTGCATTGATTATTTAAAAAAAAAATATTTATTTTCAGATATAATACAAATATTTAAAATTTGCAATTCTAAGAATTCGAATTTTTAAAGAAACTAAAAACAAAAAGTAATTGAAAATAATCATTCTATTATATTTATGATTTTTTAAATTTTCTAAAAAAAGAAAAGCATGGAACTAAATTCTACGGTTAATCAGATTAAAATAAGTGAAAGTATTTGTCAACCATTTAAAACAAACAGTTTACAAGGCACAGCAGGAAGGAGTGGTATAGTTTTAGATTATTCTTTAAATATGCAAAAACAAGTAGCCTGTAATGTAAGATTTTGTAGATTACTTCTTGATTACCAAAGTTACATGTAATTTTTTTTTGTTTTAGTTATTAAAACAAACAATTGAAACAAAAGAAATTTTAGCAAAGAAAATTAATAAAATAACTAAACGGATACGGAAAAAGAAAGTTGTTAATGTGAGTACTGATAAATAATAATCAGAGTAATTTTTAAATAAAAAGCGAAGATATTTTTGATAAAAAGTATTCGCTCTCTTGCATGCTGCAGAGTATAACATAAATTTCGATATAGATTTTCATTTGCGGGATGACTCCTCATGCTTATCCGGTTAAAACTTTTAAGCAAAAAACGATATTCGAATTTCATAAACTTTCGAGTGAATAAATTAAATTACTCAAATTATTTAGAATATTTTTTTTTTATAGAAGAAAAATTTTTATTTTGATTTTTTAAAATAATATTAAGTGCATTTAGTAAATTTAATTTCTAACAAATTTTTTTATTTTATCTTTTGGGAAAAGGACCCTTTATTGCAGACATATTTGACAGCTGGGGAAAGCTTAGGGCACAAAAAGGCACAAATTGGGTTAAAAAGAAGGTTGTATACTACAGTAAATTTGTCTGAAGAAGATTTTGAAAATGAAAGTAATGATTTAAAATTATTCAAAAAAAATTAATAACTTTTAATTTATAGAAGAATGTCATAATGATAGCCCACAAAAGAAAAAAATCAAACCCAATGAAATAACGAAAAACAATGAATTAATAAATAATGGTTGGTATAAGAATATAACACTCAATCTTTACTACATTTGAATTTTATATTTACAGTCAGCAAAAAAAGAAAAATATCAAAGAAAATAAGTGCTACAGAAAAAGAGTCAAACAATGTTCAAGGTAAATAAACGACAACATGTAGTAAGGCTTAATTTTTTATATCTAAACAGCATAAAAAAGCATGGCCGTAGTACAGTAAATATAAAAATTTTCTGGTTTTTTCAAATTGGAACTTATTTTTTGAAAAAATTTTTTTATTCCTATGTCATTTGAAAACTTGAACTTTAATATTTCTCAAATGCATTGAAAATTTGCAATTTTGCAACTTGATTAGTAATAATACATTTGTTATTTAATTTTTGTTTGGAATATCTCTAAAATATGTTAAAAGGATTAGAATTTTAACTATTTACTGCAGAAAGATTTTTTCGACTTTTGGGGTCACCAATATTTGATACCATTATACATTTTTTAATCGTTTTTTAACGTAACTTAATATAACTCTTTCAAATCAGCTCAAATTTATTTTAACTTTATGTAGTTCGTAAAAATAAATTACTTGAATTCTATAAAATATAATAACTACTGACTAATCAATAATATGTCAAGCAAGGAATTCTAAGCTTGCTTGGCATATTTTAGGAACTACTACCATTTGTATCGTCTTTTTTGACAAAAAAATCCTTTCGCTTGACATAGCTTCCGTCATATAATATCTTAACGATGTCAACTACCTTATGCGACTTCATCTTAGTGATATCATGATATCGTTAGCGGTCAAAATGTTAAAAAATCAGACATACTTTGTATGTAAAGTTGTGTGAATATTTGTGTAGGCTTAGATTTTGCAATCTAAATAGAAAATGCTTATAAAATTCCAGCTCCTATTCCTTGAAGAACCTAAATTTTAAAATATAAGTTAGTAATCCTTTATTTTGTAAATTAAAAGTTACAATTTTCTTGTATTAACTATTTTTATAACATTTCTTTCTGAGTTTTTCTAGTCGACTGGTTTAATTTTAAATCTGATTTATTTCACATGCCCTGAGAAACTGTACCTTGTTTACAAGCCTGCAGAACGGTAACTTGTTTACAATTTCAGGCTAACTGTACCTCGTTATCAAATTTGTTGATAACGAGATATCGTTGTTATTAACTCTTCCCCATAAACAAAACACAATCGTCCACGGTTGTTCAAAACAAAGATGACGGATTTAACCCCAAAAATGTCATGACATCATAAGACACAGACTACCATTTAATCCTGATTTTTAATTATTTTTATGATTTTGTTATTTAGCTTCCTATTTTGCTTAAGTTACTTAAGAGTATAAATTTTCCAAGAATTTTTTCTCATATTTCTATAGATTAAGATTAGTTTATTATAAATTTCTTTCCTTATTGTTATGCAGGTAAAGGAAGTAAAGGATTATCAATTCTGTTTAGTTTCTAATATTACTTTTATGGACAACTCTCCCTGACTGTGATAATAGTCGAATTTTTAATTTTTATTTTCTCTAACTACTTGCTGGTATCTCCCAGATAATTATGAGTCTATTCTTTTATTACGTTTCACATAGATGATGTCACTGGGAGAATATTGCTAAATGGGCTTGCGCTTTTTATTATGGTATTGTAAATCTTTCGCTTGCTTTGTTCTTAATTTTTCTATATTACCTAATCTTACTCGTTCGAAATTTTCGGGATTTGTATTAGTAGCCTTAAGACACCTCATTATTTTCGATAATTTAGAGTGGAATGGCTCGATTTTCCCATTGATTTCGTCTTTATATGGGGGAGTTTTAAAAATTTTAATTTGTATTTCATCTTCTAGCATAAATGTTAATGATTTAGAATTCAGCGCCTTTTCGTTGTCGATTATTACTATTTTAGGCACACAAAAGTAAAACAGAATATCTTAAAGAGGAGTTTTCAAAGGTTCTACCGATCTAGATTTTACAATTCTTGCTTGGGCAAAAAATTTTTGGAGGCGTATTTCCAAACACGTCTATCTTCCCCCGTAAAAGGGATGGCAGGGGTTTCGCTAGTTTACCATAATCCTATACAAAGCGTCTAAAATAGCCCGACATTCCTAAAAAGGATCGGAGTTCTTTAAGGTTTTTTGGTGGTTGAAGATTTATTATTGCCTTAACTTTATTGGGGCTTTGCCTGATACCGTTCTCTCCTACGATTGTAACGTGGGTTCCATATAAAGGTGTTCTGATCTGAATTCTAATCCATGATAATTTAAAATTTGCCATGATGATGGATATTAAATGAAATTAAAAGATTAAAATTATTCCTTATGACAAAGATGATAGATTTATTATCTATCATCTGAGCCCTAGAGGGCTAACTCAAATGGCTATAACGCCGAAGTTGAATTAATAATAACATATGTCAACTTATAATAAAAATATTTTTTTTTTTCAAATTGTGGCCTAGTTAAACACATAATATATTTAAACTGAAGGTGTTCCAATTATGGCAACTTACCTAAAGTGGTTGCAAAGAAAGTGTAACGGCCCAAAATGGCAACATACACTCTATGCAACTATTTGAAATGAACTGTATTTGCATACAATAATGTTCTCCCTTATATACTAATTTTCTTGTCTGTATATGCTTTTTAAAATTATTATTCTCATGGAAATTCCAATCTCTAATTTCCAGACATACAAAAATTTGTCGAATTGCAAAATTGCAATTGCCTTCTATTCAAGTTATTTGTTTTTCAACTTACATAGATTCCATGTGAATCTAAAATATTTCTTTTTAGCAGACTTTCCGGCATTTACACATTAATTAATTTATTTAACTTATGCTATATGTAAATTGAAATTTATTTATACAATATACTAATTAAAATTTATTTATACTATTTACTAATTAAAATTTGTTTATACTATACACTAATTTTATTTTTACAAAAAAATACAATAAATTTTCTTATACATTACACGACGTACCCTACAAGTTCTACTTCTTTGTGAAAGAATGCGCACTTACTCAGTTGGAAATACTGCTTGTAAATTTTTAAAGAAATCATTTTCATCTTTTCCAAAAATGATAATGTCATCGATGTAGACGTAGCATTTTTCCCCGATATGCTGCCTTAATATGTCATCCAGGGCCCTTTGGAAAATCGAAAGAGTGTTTTTCAAACCGAAGGGTAGCCGAACAAACTCGTATTTTCCGTTATTGATAGAGAAAACTGCCTTTTGTATATCGTGTTCTTTGAGGGGTATTTGGTGAAACCCGCTATTTAAATCGATAGCAGCAAAATATTCATATTTCCCCAGATTCGACAGAACTTTATTTATATCTGGCATAGTGTATTTATTAGGTATTGTCACGAAGTTGAGTTTCTTATGGTCTATGACAGTGATTCCTAAAGTGTGTTCCGTGGAAGCCTAAGGTTCCGCGTGTCAAATTTTATTTCATTAACTCAAAATAAGGGTTGTTTTTAATATATTCACTTTTTTGTTATATTGTACGTGCATTCGTGGTCGAGGCCACACCCCTATGATGACATTTAATATAATAATATAAATAATATATTTGGAAAATTGAACGAATTATATTTTGGTCTGCAAGGAAAACAAGTCAACATATTGCAAGCAAAAGATAAATTGGTTGCCTTTTCAAGGAAAATGCAATATTGGATTTCAGCTGTGGAGCAAAATAACTTCGTGTTTTTTCACATTAAAGTTTTTTCATTTATTTTAGTTTATGTTTTGTATTTTCATTCATTATTTCTATGTTGAATTGTTTCCGATTTTTAAGTTTTGTTTAATTCAATAAAATTTGAAATATCAAAATAATACTAATAATGAGTGGTTTTTTAAAAAATATTGAGGGTTCCGCCCTGATTGGCAACAAATTTGGGGCTTCCATGGCCAAAATAACTTGGGAAACACTTTTAGAGGAATACGGATGTTTCTTTGAATTTCCATATCTCACTTTTTTGTATGGATTGTTCCCTGAATTCTCTTAAGGTATCATTTCCTACTATTCCATCGAGTGTAGTGAGACCATTTAAAATAAAGTACTTAATTTGTTTTTATTGCTGTAAAAAGGATTAATAAATGTGTTATTCCTTTGATTCTCGTTTCGAATGGGATTTTCTATATGCCTTGGCTGTACATAAATTTTGTTGGATCCATTATCTACTAAAGATTTTAACACCTCTCCGCTCTTCCTTTTTTCGAATTCAGAAAAGGGGAGTGAGGAGCAATTTACCCTAAAATATCATCGATATATTCGGTTGGATTAAGATCATTTGTTTCATACGTGTCAATGTAATCTTTAAGCGTCCCTTGTAAATTGCTTTGATGGTTTGCATTAAGTACATTTCCGGTGGGCTAACTCATTATCCTCAGTTTTATCGGATGTAGTATGATAGACAATTTGATATTTAAAAGGGGGACGAGTCTGCTGTGAATATTTTGGATAATCCCGTTTTTGTACAAATTGTTTGATTTGTGGCCCATTGGCATGATATAACGATCTTTTTGAGTTAGTGGTCCCATCGATGTCTATTGGCTCCACGCGAGGTGACAAATTTGGTATCTTCCTGAAATTTTGTTGTGACTGATATTGCGGTTGGAACTTAGGTGGCGAAGGATGTTTCAGTATGTGAACCAATTTTGGGTAAAACCCTTTTTGCGGTGCTGACTTGCGTGTAAAATTATCATTCCTAGATAGCGTAAAATGAGGTTGGAAGGTGCTTGAATTTTTTTGACTATTCATAGCGTATTGCGTTCGATAATCGATATTTTGCAATTTTATACATAAATTTAGTGCTTGAGGTAGATTTTCCGGTTCTTTAATACTTATCAACCTTGGTAAATCTCCTTTCAATCACCTGACAAATGTATCTAACGCTTTGTTTCGATAGGACTGAGTCATATTATCTAGTGATTCTTTGCTCATTTTCATGCAAGAAAGTTCGTTTAATATTAATGAAAGCTGTTGATAAACTATTTGGTAAAACTCTGTAATGGTGTGATTTGCTTGAATTAAAGATAACATTTGATATTCGAGGGCTCCGAGGTACTTTTTGTCGGCGTAGTGCATTGTTAAGCACTTAGAAATTTTGTTCCATTTTAACGGGGCATTATAAGATTCTAGGGCAATATCTGCCTGTCCAATGATTTTATTTCTAATTACGCTAAGTATTCCGAAGTGTTTTGGTGTCCCTTTCAGGTGCTCGTAAATTGTTAAAATTCTATCGACACTTTTTTCCACGAACTACATTCTCCAGGTTGACCAGAGAAGTCTCTAAAGCGTTTTACGATGCCAGGTATTCTGTCCATATCGCTAAGGTTTTTATCTGCAGTTAAGTTTATGATTTGGTCTTCTTCGTCTCTATTCTGCATTATTTTTTCGCCGTTTTTATTGAGAATATTAGAAACTATTAAAGTAATTTGTTCGTTTTATGAATTTAAATTGAAACTCTCAATTTCAGGGGACCGCGGGCTAGTTGTGGGGTCTAGTTGAGAGGGTTGAATTATATTTTTATTTCGAGGATCCATTATTTCCTTTACCTGTTACAAGTTTTGCCTTTTCTTTTAAAAGTGTTGTGTGCTTTTATGTGTAGAAAAATGTAATATAATAAAATTAATGAAAATAATGAAGGTATTTACAAGAAACCTAATATATGTTTTTTTTTGCCAAAACTCCTATACAAATTTTTTAAAGTTTCTTGAATCCCTTGTTTTTGTTTTTTAAGTAAAATTTTTTCCAAATAATTTGTTTTTAATACAAAAAGGAAAAGTTACACTGAAATTTTGGTATTTCCCTTGCTATACGGTATCGAAAAATATAAGCGCACACATAACGACTACCTTTTACTTTCCATTTTTTTGTTTTTTAAATTATGCGAACTTAATAATTAATTTTTCTAAATTCTATAAAAACTTTTATAAAAATTTCTTAAGCTTGAATTCTTAAGTAATTAAGATGAAAGATAGATGTTCTTAAGTTGAAGTAATTAGATGTGGAATTCCTTCAGCGATCCAAGAAATGAATTTGTTATAGTCGGCTGTCCTTCAGGTTGGACTCCTTTTCATCCGTAGTAAAGCCTTGTTCAGATCAGAGCGATTTTCAGTCGCTAGTCGCTTAAGGTCATAAAACGGGTGAGGTGTTTCCTCTAGTAATAGCTAGAACAAAAATTTTTGTTTCTTGAGGGTCATTTATGGTGAAAGGACACTTTATGGCCTTCAAAATTTTTGTTGTACTTTTAAATCTTGTTGTACCTCAAATTTTTGTTTTACTTTAAATTTTTGTTGTACCTATATTAAAATGGATAAGAAATAAACATTTTTAAAAACACTTATGAGCATACTCTAAACAAAAAATCAATTGGCATAAAAAACTATCGCACTGGTGTTGACAAAGAAATTATAACCATGCGCTTCGAATAGTTAATTTTACCTAAATTTCAGGTCAGGAGGTGGTATTTTATGCGATTTAGCCACAGTAGGTTTGTCGCTTTAAGATTTTTGAAAACTAAGTCTGAGAAGATTAAATAATTTGACAGTACGCAGAGGTTAAAATTCCTCTCTTTGTCTGAAAAGAGCAAACCAAGTTGTCACTGTAGATGAGTCCAGGGTAGTCCTGTGTTATGGTATTAAAACATATACTAACTCTTTACAAAATCAAGCACAATAACTCAGGACCACAAGAAAAACCCTAACAAAAATGTCAAAGAATCTGAAATTTTTTTTCAGTACTCAAAAAGTTTTAAGGCCTTAGAAATTTTTGGTAATTAATTTAACTTAAATGCATAGCATTCTTTATAGATGACAAAAATTAGCTTTTGCCAATCATCCTCGTTCTCAAAGGAATTACCTGCTGCGTGGGTTCCCAGCCTAGTTTAATGAAAGCTTTTAGTTTTAAAACCAAAACTTTGTTTTAAAAATATAAAAATTAACAGTTTTTTACTTAAAAAACAAACTGAATGTTAGGTAAAATACATATAATTGAAAAATTAAAATTTTTTATATTTCTAAAATATTGTGATGATCGCGGTAAAATATTGCTTCCAAAATATTTTTATTTTAAAATTAATTTCGGAAATTAATTTCGCAGATATGGGGCATTCTTTTACAAACCGAACACCTTTTTGACCGACACATCTCCGATTTGGCTGAATTTTTTTTTACGGGCTTAGCAATGAAAAAAAAGATATGGGTGTTCGAGGATTTTTTTTTAAAAAATTTTTTTTAGAAAATGGAGGGGGTCAAAGTTTTGAGAATTTCGTGATTTTGGCTTGAAGAGTAGTCTTTAAAAATTCATAACTTCGGTTTTATTGAGGCTAGGAGCTTTTTGTTTTTTTTGTTTTGCAGTTAAAGGGTTGAATTTAAAAAAAAAAAATATTTCAAAAAAAATTATTAACAAATTTTAATTGTTATTAACAAATGAATTGTTTATATCGATTTTTAACTGTGATAACCACCTGGTAGCGAGTTCTTTTTTTTACCATTGTGTTCACCGTCTAATTTTAAATAAAAAACAATTTTTTAATTGATGGAGAAACTATTCCTTATATTAAAAAAAAAATAATTTTCGAAGCGCCCCACCTCATTTTGCACTCCACTGTATGTGCATTTTCTTATTAAATATTGTTTTTCTTCGTAATGCATATGTTTATCTTAATTTTTTATTTTTTATTCATATAAAGAAATTGAAAACAATTATTAATAACATTAGTTATTAACAAAAAAGCCCTAATAGAAAATGAAAGGAAATAAAAAAGAGCTTTATTTACGGGAGTCTACTGGTTTAGGCGTTCGAATTTTGGGTGTTCTTTCGGACGCCATAAAAAAGAACCAATAAATATTTTTAGCATGATGTTTTTTATTTTTGGTTTATTAATGCCTTGAAAATATAGAAAATTAATAATATTGAACAAAAATTTACAATTGAAAATACTACAAGCTTTCAAAGTGGTGGCTTTTAAAAAGAAAGTTGTGTCCTGGTGTGCACGATTCCAGCCCTCCTAGCAATCTGAAGAACAAAATCTCTCTTAATTATTCAACAAGAGGAATGTAAATGTGGCACTACGAAGAGTTTTTATTAAAAAAAAGTCTTTTTGCACGAAATGGCGGCAGTTTGAGAAAAAAGTTACGTTTTTTCCGGTTTTTTTTACCTTTCGGAATAAAAAAAAAGAAAAACAAAAAACAAAATTGGAAAAAACTCTTCGTTGTGCTATAGCCTAATTAATGAAAAATCTTTGTGCCAAATTTCAAGTAAATCGGTTAAGTAAAACTTGAGATATCGGGCCCATCGTTTCTAAAAAGTAGTTCAGTCCAGTCTTTGAAACTTGAAACGCGTTTTTCTCGAAACCTCATTTTTTAGCAACGGTGTGCACGATATCTCAAGTTTTACTCAACTGATTCACTTGAAATTTGGCACAGAGATTTCTTATTAATTAAGCTATGGCAAAATGGTAAGTTTTTCCCAATTTTGTTTTTGTTTTTTTATTTTAGCTTCCGAAAGGTGAAAAAAACAGGAAAAAAACGTACCTTTTTTTTCAAACTGCCGACATTTTGTGCAAAAAAACTTTTTTTTTGGAAAAATCTCTTCGTAATATCATAGTTACATTCCTTTTGTTGAAGAATTAAGAAAGATTTTGATCTTCATATTACTGGGAGGGCTGAAATCGTGCACAAAAGGACACAACCTTTTGTTTAAGAGCCCCCACTTTGCAAGCTTGTAGTATTTTCAATTGTAAATTTTTGTTCAATATTATTAATTTTCTATATTTTCAAGGCATTAATAAACCAAAAATAAAAAACATCATGCTAAAAATATTTATTGGTTCTTTTTTATGGCGTCCGAAAGAACACCCAAAATTCGAACGCCTAAACCAGTAGACTCCCGTAAATAAAGCTCTTTTTTATTTCCTTTCATTTTCTATTAGGGCTTTTTTGTTAATAACTAATGTTATTAATAATTGTTTTCAATTTCTTTATATGAATAAAAAATAAAAAATTAAGATAAACATATGCATTACGAAGAAAAACAATATTTAATAAGAAAATGCACATACAGTGGAGTGCAAAATGAGGTGGGGCGCTTCGAAAATTATTTTTTTTTTAATATAAGGAATAGTTTCTCCATCAATTAAAAAATTGTTTTTTATTTAAAATTAGACGGTGAACACAATGGTAAAAAAAAGAACTCGCTACCAGGTGGTTATCTTAGTTAAAAATCAATATAAACAATTCATTTGTTAATAACAATTAAAATTTGTTAATAATTTTTTTTGAAATATTTTTTTTTTTTAAATTCAACCCTTTAACTGCAAAACAAAAAAAACAAAAAGCTCCTAGCCTCAATAAAACCGAAGTTATGAATTTTTAAAGACTACTCTTCAAGCCAAAATCACGAAATTCTCAAAACTTTGACCCCCTCCATTTTCTAAAAAAAATTTTTTAAAAAAAAATCCTCGAACACCCATATCTTTTTTTTCATTGCTAAGCCCGTAAAAAAAAATTCAGCCAAATCAAAAATGTGTCGGCCAATTTTTGTCGATTTTTGTTCGGTTTGTAAAAGAATGCCCCATATACATCTGTAAATAAATATAAAATTGGTTGGTTACGATACTTAGGCGAGAAATGAATTTGCAGGTAAAAAGCTCACAAAAAAGAAAACATGTAACTTTGTTATTAAATAATATTTTATTGAGAAATAGATGTCGACTCCCTAAACTGTAGATACCAACAGCCTTAGAAGATATCATGTGCTAGACACTCGATAAAATATTTTCTTATCTCAAAGTTTGTTTATGTTATCATTAATATTTGTTTATTTATAATATAATTTTTATCACCAGGATTTATCGTAATTCCATTTTGCTATTGTTTACTATGACGCAGATTTTAAGTGACCGATGTGCTCTTTTTAAACTACCGTTTAGCTTCTTAAAATTGAGCCAAAGCCTTCGAGATTAAGTATTTCTTTTACTTTGTGATCTGACCTCTTGGAGGTCGCGCTATCAACGACGGACTTTGGCTCATTTTGGTTTATTTTTCTTATATCTACTGACATTTTGATTTTTGATTTATTACAATTTTCTTTGTTAAAATTTTTAGTAGTGAAAGCAGTATTTAACTTATCAAACCCTGCAATTTCGAGCAATTTGTTTTCTAAACTTAAGTTTAATTTTTGTTTGTTAGAAAACTTTGAGCAGCAACTAACGCCATATAAATTCAGACTGCTATATCTACTTTGGAAGCTAAGCAATATTATTTTCAAACTCGTTTCTTATTACACATAAATATTAGGGTGAGCCACTATTGTATGGAAAAAAATAAAAGTTATTTGAACATATTCTAATAGTAATATTATGTTGTCTTAGGTCTGAACAAATAATAATTAGCTATAAAAAGTAAATTTATATATCTTTAGCCCGCGCATAAGATTCATAGTTTCAGGAATTTTCGAAAAAACGACTTTTGGTTAGGCCTATATATTTTATTAAGAAAGTATTATATATTATTGGAAAATAAAAAATATTATATAAAATGTATGAATAATCAACATAAAAAGTTGGTAATAGAAAACATTAATATACTGTAAAAAACAAATTAAACTTATTATGTTTTAACCACAAAATCTCGTTTACTCTCAAATCGGGACATAAGTTTTCTGGATGCAAGTTTGGCTTGTATTAAACCTTCTCTGGAATTCTTATCGCATAAGGCCATAGATGCTTCCATCACTATTTTCACAAAATGTTCAACTGCCTGCGTATGACATGGTAGCTTTAAAAAAATTAAGTTTTCGTTGAACCGAGACTTAATAACCTCCTTTATTTCTTGATTAGTGATGTCTCGGAGAATTGGCGGATCGGAAAAGTTTTGTTGCCAATCTATGAGGTCAGTATTAGCTTTCCTTTATGAGTATCCTCCTGGCAGCGAGTACCCTCACTGTTTTGCTTTCATCACACAACATCGACAGAGGCAAATTTTCAGGATGAGCAAAATAGGCGTTACGTTGAATTACGGGATCTAATATTAGTTTAAATTATGCTGCCAGGTATCGAGAACTTTTAATTAATTTACACAAATTTTTATATCCATTTTTGCAAGTTGAATTTGTTTTTGATCCACCTAAATTTTTTTTGACCCACCCTAATCACATATCTTTTAAGTTGCTGGAGTCAAAACAGTAAGTGCTAAAATGACGTTTAAGAGCACACTTTCATATGAAATGTATGTAGGTGGGAAAATGAAATCCGCTTGTTTAGGTAGGACTAGATTAATCGAGTCATAGGAGTCGGGGGAAAGATGTTAAAAAGAGAAATTTGGATTAACGAGTTAACAGGTTAATATAAATATTTTTCGTTACGTTTAAGGCAGAATGAGAGAATGAGATGCTTCAATTGAAGAAGCTTTTATACTTTTATTGAACAATTTTTTAAATAAAGTGTTTTTTGGTTTTTTAGATACTATAAACAAAAGAAATTTGAGAAGATCAACCAGAGAACGTCATGTGCCAAGAGCATATTGGACTAGTAAAAGAACACCATTATTAAATTCGCTTAATTATTACGAGTCACCAGTTAAACAAAATTTACAAAAAAAAAAGAATACAATTCATTATAAAACTAAATTAACAATCAATAAAAAAGCAATTCACGAAAAAAATGAGAGGGAAAAACATATTGAGGAGAGTGGCAATTTTAATAGTTCTCCATGGAAAGACATAAATGAAAAACATGATGAAATAAATGAACAGAATCTCAAAACGGTAATAAAATTATTTTGCTAATAAATTAAAGGTATACCCAAATTATTTTAGGTTTATTTTCAAACTCCTTTTGAATGGTTGAATTGTATAGCTGAGAAGAGATTTCAAAAGAAGATCTTAAATATATTGAATTATAATCTAACCACTAATGAATTGTGTAGCTATTAATTAATTATAAGAAAATTTGAAATTGTTTTAATTTTTTTTTTCAGTAAAATCTACTAATTATGAATACTTAACGAACAGTAGAATAGATAGAGCTCTTTTCATAGGCAAATTGAATACGAAGAAAAGATTTATTTTCTTTAAACTGCAGCCTCGTGCGTTTAAAAATGCCTCTATAAATCGCTCATCAGATGTGGCAAGTATATTTGAAATACTATGTGAGCAATATTTTAAAATTTCTCTTAATAAAAAAAATTGACCTTTGAAAGAACAGAATATATAAATACTGTAAATTTTCGCTTTGATGCTTCTGACTAATAATAGATTTTCCTTGTCAATAGCAAATCGAAAACTGTTCTGTATTGATATTGATATTGAAATTTCAACTATTGGGACCTGATCATTTTGACCCTTAAAATGAAAGGCTAGCCAGGATATTCTGTTAGTAGATGGTTATGGCTCGTATTTGAACGAAGGAAAAAAAAATTGAAATTTGCATTTTTGACGGAGCTGTGAACCAAACGTCCCAATTTTTGAGTAAAATTTTCACCCTCATTAACCTTGAAAAATTACTTAGAATACAGAAAAAAAAATCCTTCGTTCAAGTAGTAGAAAACATTATATAGAAGAAGTGTGCAAAATTGGAAGAGGATCGGTTCATAACTTTTTGAGAAATCTTGGCTACCGATTTTAAAAATAGAGTTTCGAGAAAAAAGCGATTAAACTTTTACATTCAAATTACACGTGGCCTTAAAGGCGGAACTTCTAATTACCATATCCCTGAGAATTTCACTCGGATCGTTTTAAAATTTTGGGAGAATATTCTAGACATATTGTATTAATAAATAAGCAAATAAAAAAAAATTGATTTTTTGAAATTTCGAAACCGACCTAACTTCATGCAAGAAGGGAATAAGTAGTAAATTGGTTTTTACTGGAAAGCAAACATATTTATAAAAAATCATGCTCATTTCAAAAACTTCTTCCTTTTTTAAACTTGTCAGTCAATACAATAGTATACCTAAGACTGATTTAGATACTATAAGCTCAGTAATATTTCTGGAATGGATGAGTCTTTGGCTTTTGATGAATGATTTTTCAAGAATCCAGTGATTTTTATTGATGTTTTATGATTAATGCAACAGTAATTGTTCGGTTCATTCAAACTTAAAAGTTGATAATTCCATAAATTTTCTATTTAATTGCTCTAAGATTTTTGAGGGTTTCTTTATTTTTCTTTTGATATCCTGCATAAAGTTTTCAAATTTATATGCTGAAAATCCGAAAATAAAGCCTTATACTTTCGGCTATATACAAACAACGATTGATTAGTTGTAAGTTTTTCAACTTCTGCTTATTAAATATACATCGTTGAAAGAATGACTGAATTCAGAGATAATTTTAATTATTCGATTCACGGATTTCACGGATTTTTTTTTATAAATATGGGTTAAGCAAATTTATTTAAACCTTTTGTACATTATTAAACATGACATTGTAATTAGCAACATTCTGAACTTTTTTTGTTAAAAAATATTTACAAACAAGCTTCTCCTGGAACCTTTTCGGAAAAATATGATTTGCGGTGATCACTGTATCACACCCGGAAATTACCCGAAATCAAAAACCCTTAAAATTTAATCAAAATATAATTGAATGCTCCCCCCAACGTTGTCTGATTTTGTCCCTTCCTTTTCAAATTTTTGGTGCTCATTTAAAGTGAAAACTGTAATTTTTGGCCTTTGAAAAATAGTTTTGAGGAAAAAGCGTTTAAAAATTTTCAAAGCTTATTTATGGCTTTAGTTACACTGGCTTTAATTACCTGATAAGTTTGACAGTTTTGCCTGGATCGACTTCAAATGCTGGGATTATATTCCTGAAATATATTCAATTCAAAAGAAAAAAATCGGTGTTTCAAAAGTGTAAAACCACATTTCCTGCAACAAAATAAAATGAAAAATTCCTCTATTTATTGGGTATTTATTTATTATCTAAATTATTAAATTATTTTTATAAAATTCTTTATCTTGCTTTTCAAAAAAGGCATTAACTGTCACTGCTTCAATACTTTACTGTCGTCCTCAAACTTTTTTCCCCGAATTTCTTCTTTTAATTTTGGGAATAGATGAAAGTCACTCGGGGCCAGGTCTGGAGAATACGATGGATGATTCATCAATTCGAAGCCTGCATCATGGATTGCAGCCATTGCAACATCGGACTTGTGTGCCGGGATGTTGTCTTGATGAAATAAAACTTTTCGCGCAAATTTTCCTCGCCTTTTTTCTTCGATTTCTTCTCGTAGTTTCCAAATTTGTTCTGCATATAGTTAACCCGTTATTGTCTTGCTATGTTGTAAATATTAGATCATTATAATTCTTTCTGCATCCCAAAATACTGAAGCCATTATTTTGCCTGCTGAGCTTGACACCTTGGACTTCTTTGGAGCCGAAGATGAAGATGATGAAGATGTCATTGCAAAGTAACGGGTGCGTTTTTAGATTACCGTCGGAAACAAAGTAGTAACCGAAGACAAAAAGCTTTTCTGCATAGATTACCTTTTCGATTACTTTATGAAATTTAATTGTAATCTTATTTGTGGTGGTAAATTTTAATTTTTTTATTGAATTTTATAAGGAAGGGATTTATTATTAATTAAAACAAGTTTTAACAAAATTTATTTTTTATTTTCTACAAAGTATATTGATTACAAAGAAATTAATTAAAATAATTCTTTTCTGGTGAAGCCTTCTTTGTTTGATTTGATTTTATCGAATCTGTAAAGTTTTATAAAATCTTGTGAATAATTTTTTAAATATTATAGGTTGATATTATGCTTACTAAAAATAATATCATTAATTTTACTTGTTTTACTGCACTAAACTTTTATAATTTATTGATTTTGGCTTCACACTTCTTTCGAACTAATTCACCGACTGACTGACAAAAACGCAAATTAAACTGTATAACATTGCTGAAAAGTTTGTTAATTCCATACGTGTATGTGTCAAGTATGATATATATACTCGTATATGCTTTGCATTTTATATTTCCTTTAGTTTTAGTGTTCTTGGTTTTTGGCACATACAAACCTGTAGATTACCACTTCGATTACAAAATTCACTTATACGCAATTTCATGAGTAAAGAGAGAATTTTTCCCGCTGGGTATAACTGAGCGAGTGGCAGTGAATATCTGCAATTGACGCTCATAAATTCGGTAATTTTACTCCGACGGACTTGAAATTTTGACACTATATTTTTAAGATGTTATACGTTAATTTTTTTATTTTTTTGCAGGCCATGCTTTCCCTCTCAGGAAGCTTTATAATAGTCATTTGGAAATGTCCATTGCATATAAACGAAGGCCAAATGGTTCATGTTAATAGAGGTAAATAAAAAAATAACCTTCCTTTTTTGTTTCTTTTTTAATAAACTACAACTAAATTTATGTTTAGGCGTCGAATATAGACTCCTTAATCAAAATAAAATGCCAGTAGTAATGCTTTATGCGGAAACTAAAGGATTGCCTTATATCAAGCCTTGTCAGCAATAGAAATAAAGATAGAATAATTTGTGTCCAGCTCTATTTTTCAAGAAAAACTATTTAATTTATGAATTTAGGCTATAAACAAGAAAAAGTGTATATGTTTTATTATGACGCACTTTTTTCCAAATAATAATAAAACTTTTATCAGCTGTAATGTACTTATCTGTAAACCCCTTATTTTTATTATATTTTAAGTTTATTTTCATTTAAATTTTGCTTCCTGATCTGAAATTTATATTGTTCTAATTTTATCTAATTGACTGTATTTAACATAGTGCGAATGTTCATAGCTTATATTTATATTATTAGTAATGTATTTTTGCATGTTTTTATTTTAACAAAATACTTTTGTAAAATTAAGATTTAATTATTCCGTGGTATTTTTTTATGCTACGAGGGTCGAAATAGTTTATAAACGCTATGCACATGAATGAATCATTAAATGAAAAGTTAAATGAATCGTACTCTAAATACTATGGAACGGGAAGCAAGAACTTTAGCAGAAGAAGCAACTACCCAGTAGGAAAAATGAACATGGCTTCATACATCAGGCGATAATGCAATTCAACTGTTTATAGATACTATCATATAAAATAATAATAAAAATTCTTAGTCGTTAGGTTATGTAACATGAGCAGTTATTAAGTTTTATTTAGTTTTAGAAAAGGGTTAGTCTTCATTTACGAAAGATATTCACAGGCTCAATACTTTCAAAAATAGTAAAGCAACAATTCAAGAATACAACTTTACTCATGTATGCAGATGACATGTCTCTGCTTTCGCCTAATTGGTAGAAGGTGAAGATGCGCTTCTTTAAGGCTGCTCTGGGCTTATTAATAGTACGCCCTCTCGGCCTGCATATGAGCTAGCTTAAGTTTGATATGCTCTTATCTACGACTTCAAATTGGATACTTGTCAACCAAAAAAGGAAAGAAAACCAAAAAACTTGATGCAATGATCGACCGCAGTTGGACTTGAGATGAAAAATATTTGAATTATAGCCAGAAAAAAACTATTACTAAAACTATTACTAAAACTATAATTAGTGATTCTTTTTGCAAGTACCAAAAAATGAAAAGATGTGAAAGCTTGTTATTAAAATTACTAATTAATATTGTTAATTTTATAATTTTAAATGTAAATGAACTAAAAATAGAATAATTAGGAAACATGAGGGCATTGTACTCACCTTCCGTGAGAATTATTAGTTCCAGCATATTTTCGGGGGTGTGACCCCCCCCCCCCCCCCCCCCCCCCCCCAACACAGTCGCAGTCGTGTTGTTTTTCCTTTAGTATTTTTTTTTTTTTATTATGTTTTTCAAGATATAAACGCTTTACTGTATATTCCAAAATGTCACTATTGTTTATTTCAAAAGGTCACAATGCTTCCTTCGCATTTTCGTAATGCATATATATATATTTATATATATGTGCTTACATCTAGGTGGCTGAAATAGCGAATATGGTTAAAGCCTTGTTCAAGGCGCCAGAATGTACATTTAGTTCTACGTACTCAGTAGTAGGCTTTGATCGAGACACCGCACATGACGCACTTTAATAGACTTTTTTCGCATTCCTGCTTTTGAGGGATAATAAAATTTCATTTCTGGACTATTTTTTGTTTCTGTTTGCTTCATCGGGCAATTATGAAGAAAACAAACGAAAAATTTGAGTTAGTTGTATTTTTACTAGTGGTGGATGTTGACCACCGTAATTTAGTTCTCATTTTTAGAATACAGTCCTCACAAAGATGCTGCTTTTTGCTTTATGAATAAGGCTGGTGTTTTTTCTGTCATGGCTGACACAACTCTGGACTCATCATATAGAGATCGACTTAGTTCCAGCATATTTTCGGGGGTGTGACCCCCCCCCCCCCCAAACACAGTCGCAGTCGTGTTGTTTTTCCTTTAGTATTTTTTTTTTTTATTATGTTTTTCAAGATATAAACGCTTTACTGTATATTCCAAAATGTCACTATTGTTTATTTCAAAAGGTCACAATGCTTCCTTCGCATTTTCGTAATGCATATACATATATTTATATATATGTGCTTACATCTAGGTGGCTGAAATAGCGAATATGGTTAAAGCCTTGTTCAAGGCGCCAGAATGTACATTTAGTTCTACGTACTCAGTAGTAGGCTTTGATCGAGACACCGCACATGACGCACTTTAATAGACTTTTTTCGCATTCCTGCTTTTGAGGGATAATAAAATTTCATTTCTGGACTATTTTTTGTTTCTGTTTGCTTCATCGGGCAATTATGAAGAAAACAAACGAAAAATTTGAGTTAGTTGTATTTTTACTAGTGGTGGATGTAGACCACCGTAATTTAGTTCTCATTTTTAGAATACAGTCCTCACAAAGATGCTGCTTTTTGCTTTGTGAATAAGGCTGGTGTTTTTTCTGTCATGGCTGACACAACTCTGGACTCATCATATAGAGATCGACTTGCTATTAACATTCGATATATACTTCAAACCAATGATGGAATTTTTCCTGTTGAACGTCTCCTTAAAATGGGTTTCGTTTTAACTAAGAAAACGGCAGAAGTGGTGAAATTGTTACAGCTCTTCAGTCTCTAGGAATCTCTATTAAAAACATCGTTTTTCAGTCATACGATTGCGCCAAAAACATGTCGGGGAAATATATGGGTACGCAGAAGAAATTATCAGAAAAATGTGACAAAGAAATCCCTTACATCCCATGTCAAGCTCATCGAACAAATACTTTCGTTGAAACAGCATGCAACGCAAGTGTTTTAATTACAAATTTTTTGAATGTTTTAGAATCATTGTATGTCTTCTTCTATGGCAGTACGAAACGTATCCAACGTTTGCGTGAAGAATTGAAAATTCATTGCAATTGAAAAATTTGTCAAAAACATGATGGACGGCTAGAGCTGAAACAGTAAAAGCCGTGTGGATTTCTTTTGAGGGTATTACGGATGTTTTGGAGAAAATTAAAAACGATTCAGAATTTTTTGATAATACCACCCGTACTTTTGCCACTGGCCTGCTTAAGAAAATTTTGGACTTTGATTTTATTAGCTCGTTTTTTTGTAAAAATGTTATGTCAAAAATATGACAGAAAATTTAGAAACCGAAGAATTGAACGTGATAGATGCATTGTTGTTGATTCAGAGCACTGCATCATCATTCAAACAAATGGACAATGATAATGACATAAATGTATTGATAAACAGTTTAGTTTCATTTGCAAAAAAACTAGATATCAGTCCTGAGGATGATTTTTCAAAGCATCACAGAACACGTCGTATACCAAAAAAGTATGATGAATACCCAGAAACAGCTACTAATTTCGAGTTTTGCAAGTTTTCACAAGCTGTATTGACGACAATATGAAAGAAGCTTTTTCAATGTTTGTACCTATTCAAAAAATTTTCAGTTTTCCAGTTAACAAAAACAACGTCACGATTAAATTAATCAAATCTATTGTGCATTTAGACCCAACATTTTTCACAGAAGAACCAGAATGCTTGCTTGCTGAATTAGAAATTATTTTGGATTCATGTACAGAATGTACGGATTTTGGGGATATTTCTAAAATAGTGTTCAAATTGCGTAAAGTGATTCCATTGGCGCATAAGCTTGTTTGTTTTATTTTGACTGCTCCAGTGACATCAGCTTCTTGTGAACGCTCATTTAGTAAATTAAAACTAGTTTTGAATTATTTACGTACAACAATTGGGAATGATCGTTTGAATGCGTTGAAGTTGCTTCATTCATTTTATTGAAACATCGCAGAGTTAAACTCTGACATCTATCATTCTATGGATAAGAATCAATAAATATAAATAAAAACAATGCTCATTGTGTACTTAATACTTTTTTTAAGAATTATTTTTGCGATCGTTTAGCTGTGATAATGTTTATTCCAAAAAATTCTTTAGAGTAATTATTTGTTTTGTTAAAATAAAATTCTCTAATAGTTAACTTGAACACACTGATATTACTATATTTGCACTCACATACCACATATGCAGTCACCATGCTTTCTGGGTAAGTCGGCTTTTTTATACCTTTTTATTTGCATACCTGGTTGTAGTACAAATGCTGCAGCGTAAAGCTTTAAAGGGTCAAGCTTATAAACTTTGATCCGTACAAACCATTACCCAAGTGTTAGTTATCGTGGATATATAGTAAAATAAAATACATATAACATTATTGCTCTTTTTAATTGTGAATTTGAGATAAAAGAATCTCAATACCTTTTATGATCAAGGGTCAAAGTAGTGTCTTTTGTTTCTTTTAGCTAGGTTTTTATGGCCTCTACACCATATTTCGGAAATTTTGTTTGCTCTTATTCAAATATCATTTTTGGGTTTTAACAAATTCATGAGGAGCCCATTGTGGGTATAAGTAATAGAGAAGCACACTTGGGAGGCAGGCAGACATTAACGAGGTTCTTAATAACTCATTTCTATGAATAACGTAAAAGAGAGTTAATTATTTACCTGAAGTTGCCACTTAACAAGAAAATATTTTAAATATTATATCAAAACTAGCTGACCCAGCAAACGTTGTTTTGCCAAATATAAATTATTCTTAGGATTTTTTAGTAGAAAAAAATGACTAACTTATTGTCAGTGTGTAAGGGTGCGGTATATATGAGTGAAAGAGGCATGGAGCGCTGTGAACGATGATGGAATATAAAAATAACACAATACCAAATATTTTTAATTCATTGTAAATTATTTTTTTAAATTATATATATTACTAATTATAATAATTTTACTGAAAAACAATATGAATCCCTTAACGCAATAGAGTGTACAATATTTTCTGTTATCCCATCTTAAGCTAACACCAACAAACTAGATGGTTTTCCCACTCGAGAGCATGCCACGTATAATTGCCCATGTGAAAAACATGGTGTGATCAAATCTAAGCCACAAACAGACATCGTTTGGCCTTGAGACTTATTGATAGTCATCACTAATGTCAATCTTATTGAAAATTGAAGACGTTTAAATTGAATTGGCACATCTGTGGGTATAAGAGGGATCCGTGGTAGTAATATATTTTCACCTCGAAATTTGCCGTTTAAAATGATGGCTTCGACAACGTTTTTCATTAACTTTTTAATAATTACGAAGCAAAATAACTGGAGATCCAACCTTCAGTTGTAAACTATGCGGCGGCATGCCTGATAAATCTAATGAGCTTAAGAACTCTGCTGGATAGTTCGCAGCTTCGGTAGTATCGCAAACTGTATCAATAGATTTGTCCCCTGGCAATAAATGTTGTATTTTGAGATTTAATTCGTTGACGTCCACATTTTTTGCTGCTAAAATTGCTCTTAATGTATTGTGTATATACATCGGGGAATATCTGGTCAATGAGAGCATCTTGCGACTCAATGATTGTGAAGAAATCATTCGGTAATTTTATGCATCCAGTTTCATTTACAGTAACTTTTCCATTGCAGATACCTAAGAGTTGTTTTGAGAATGTTTCAGCGGATGGATCTCGAAGCATTTTAACGCGCATATTTACTTTTAGTTGAATTTTTCAACATTACGCCATAGTGGCGATGATTTCAAGCAGGCATTTATTTCATCATCATACGTTGAACGTTGAATGACGGCAAGTGTTTTTTCTAAAATCTCCTGAAAGGAGTACCAGACTGCCGCCAAATAGCTTGTCGTTGTTTTTAAGATCTTTCAATGTCCTGTTCAATGCCTCAAGCGAATGTTTGTGTGCCATAGTGCATTCATTCCAGATGATAATTTTACACTGTTTCAGCACTGTGCTCATGGACGATTGTTTTCTTATGTTGCACACTGCATCTGGGATATTTTGAATGTTTAAAGGCAGCTTAAATAGTGAATGAGCTGTTCTGCCTTCATTCAATAAAGTTGCCGCAATGCCAGATGATGCAACGGCCAATGTAATGCCATTATTCGATCGCGATTTCGGCGAGAATTAGCAAAATAAGGAATGTTTTGCCAGTTCCACCTGGTGCGTCCAAAGAAAATAATCCACCTTGCTCTTCCGAAACTGTGAGCATAATGCGGTCGTAAATAGTTCTTTGTTCCTCATTCATTAGTAGGACAATGCGAGTAACAATCGCTGCCATTTCTACAGTATTGTATTGTAGTTCGTGGTTCATTTCAGTGTTTATTAAATCAGATACACTTCGATTTGGCGAACGCAATCAATGCTTCATTGTACATAGCGTCGCTAAATGGTATCGTTAAATCGTTGCACCGTGTACAGTGTTGATGCAAAATATCATCACTTATTGAATCACAATGTGTCTGCTCGGGCCGGTAAACATGTAGTCAACACTATAGCGAACAGTAGACGAATTAGACGAAACGGCTTATTGTGTGAAAGAGATCTCATCCCTACTCCGTGCGTTTTACTATATCAGAAGTGCCACCTAGCGGGGATAACTGATCAAGTGATAATTGATCAGTTATCGACCGGTGTTGAAAATTATTGAATTACTAATATCGATATTAAAAAATAGGGGTTGATGGTAGAAGGGTGAAAATTTAGGGTTGTATGTATTTTTGAATGCCACATCATACAAAAATAAAAAAAAAATTTTGGGGTGGACCACCCTTAACACTTGAGGGTGTAAAAAATAGATGAAAACCTATTCTCAGACCTACTAAATAAACAAATAAAATTTCATCAAAATCGGTCAAGCCGTTTCGGAGGAGTATGGCGACATAAATATAAAATTTCCGTGTCGCTATTAAAAAATAGGGGTTGATGGTAGAAGGGTGAAAATTTGGAGTTGTATGTAGTTTTTAATGCCACATCATATAAAAATTAAAAAAAAAAAAATTGGTTTAAAAAATAGAAAAAAAAAATTTGGGGTGGACCACCCTTATCACTTAGGGATGTAAAAAATAGATAACAACCTATTCTCAGACCTACTTAATACACATATAAAATTTCATCAAAATCGGTCAAGCCGTTTCAGAGGAGTATGGCGACTAAAACTGTGACACGAAAATTTTATATATTAGATAAAATCGGATTTATAAAAATTATTTTTAAAGGCTGGGATAAAATAGGTTCATTGTTACGAAAAGTTCGCTATCTGGTGACTATTAGAGAGAATAGCCGTAAATTTATTCAATTAACACGTTAAAGATCACAAAAGTGTCAAAGAGCTACAAATAATATCGTAATTAATTGGTACAGTAAGCACAATACGGCCAAAAACGCTAGTAATTTGCTATGGTTTTTCTTTGTACTTGATTAAAATTTTTAAGAAAATGCTGAATTTTACATAATCTGTTTTTGCTGAAAGAATCAGAAGTTGAGAGGAAAAAAATATGTACAACTCAAAACAATCTTGAAAATTCTTTGGATTAGAAAATTATAAGATAAAAAAAAAAAAACTTATTTAAACATAAACATAGTGAAATATATCAACCCTTGTTAACTAGCTTTTTAATGAGCTTCACAAGAAACTTGTACTGATAGAGATACTTTCTCCTTATTCCTACAAAATTAAATGTAAATTATATACCCTTTCCAAGTATGATGAATAGGTGGTAGGTACCAGTGATTAATTAAAAATTAAAAACTCCAAAGTACTTCTTTTAAAGCTAGTAACAAAACTATCACATCTTCTTTTTATAAAGTTGTTTTACCCCATAAATCAAGTGCTTTGAAATTGCTTCAAAATGTGGCGTAATTTTCATACTTGAAAACATTTTTTGCACATAGCTTGGTTTTTATTTAGACTGAAACAAGTGGGAGCCATGTTTGGTAACATTTTATTTTTTTTTATTTTCAGTACTGGGCCTTTCAAAAAATAAAGTCGATTTTGCTAAGTAGTATGGGTTTTTCTCTTATATATTTTGTTAGAAATATTTGATTGGCTTTAAGTTTTATTTTATTTATTTCTTCAGGTCTTATTTGAGTTATTAGCACGAAAGCTGGGTAATATATTAGTCAGGCTGATACTTAATAAAACTCATATTGAAAAAATTGAGTAACGATTTCACCAGCACGTGTTACTAAAGTGATAAGAAATTGAATGTGTGACACACGCTGGGGTCATTGTCCAATTTTTTTTTTATTTCTCTTATTAATTTTCTTTTTTATTTTGAGTTGCCAAATTTTACGCAACTATTTAATTTACTTGCCACTTTCCACTAAATGTATTAAATTGATTCTTGAGGTCTATTATATAATATTTATGAGTATTTTCGATAATGGTTCAGTTTTTGGTAAAAAAAAATTCACCTTGTGTAATTTGAGCTTGAGTATTTTACAATAATATTTTGAGAACTTATATTAATATATATATATAGAAATACGAAAATTAAATATAATTAAACGGAAAACATAGATAAGGTCGTTTTAAAAGGCATAAACGCGATTTAAAAATATATCAAATTCTTTAGTTTCTTACGCTTAGTTTTTTCCAACTGAAGGTGGTTTCTAGAACAAAAATCAAAGGAATTTAAGAACTATACCCTTAATAAAGAGCTTAGAAATCTTTTTAATGATTGAAACATTGAAACTGTTATTTTTGCCACGAAAATAAACAAATACTACATTTAATTTTTAATACATTTTTAGAACGTTAAGCTTAGAATGAAACAGTCACTTTATAGAAACGCTGAAGAGGAAAGAAAAATGGACAAAATTGATATTAATTTGTTAGTTTTTTTTACTTACATTCTGCAATCAATATCTTAATAGTGAAGTAGGATGCATTGTAATGTACCACACATATGTACATGGGAGAAGTTCGTCTGTAGCTGTGACGTGAGAGAATTATGGCTTTGTGTTTTTTTTCGTTAATAATGGATCAACATTTCGAAGGTAGAAAAAAGTTCTTCATCTTTTAGTAGTCACATCAACAGAACCCCGCAGTAAAAATCATATTTTTACTGAACGATATTGGATAAGTTAATAAAAAGACAATGTTTGTTTTTTATTTAATTATAATTTATTATAAACTTTTTATTTAAATTCTTTTTACAATAAAAAGCCATGTTTGTTTTTTATTAAATTTAATTATAAACTTTTTATTTAAATTCCTTCTACCCTAAGTTTGACTATAAAACTAATTTTTCTTTTGATTTTATACTTTTAGTTAATATTTATTTTTTAATTGTATTTATCAAAAATGTATTTTTCATTAAATTGAGTTGATTCTTCTACATCTGAAATTCAACTGACTTATTTTTAATCTTACCTAAATTAATTTTAAATTCATATCTTCCTGCCAGACACAACATCTGGAAAATGCAGCGGAAATTCCCGCAACTCGATACACACGAATTTCGCTGCATGGCATATTCAATATCAACTTAGTTAATATTAACTCTTCCCTTCTTAAATTGGAACGTCCTCATTTGGTTAAAAGAATGCAGTTTCATGGAATTTAGTCCTATTTGTTTTGGAAGTTTGTTTTTTGGAAACGTTTTGAAAAGCTGAGGCATCTTCACAATATTTATCTTCGGTTTCAACCATGATTGTATTTTTTAGGCCTGATTCATGAGAAATAGGTCTAGCCTTCTCCGGATAGTTTGTTTTGCGTGGGGGACTGTTTCATTTTCCTTTAGCTGATTGACAATTTTCATTTCATTCTTTCGTTTAAGCTTTAATAGTAAAAATGCTGTTAAAATAATGCCGAATAGGACTATTAAACTATAGCTAATAAACTGGTGTGCTTTTTTTTCGGTTTGCAAAAGTTGAATTTCGTTGATATTATTTACTTGGATTTCTATCATCATTTCTATTGATAAAAATTCTCGATATGCCTTTCCTTGAAGAATTGGTTGTAAAATGGGTGGTAAAACTTGGTAAGCTGAATTTTCCTTTGACACGAATATTCTGTCATTTATTTTCGGAGTTGTATTGTGAAATTTAATCAGGAATGTTCCGTCAAGAGCATGGGAAGTGTTTTCTATAATTATCACAGTTACTAATGTCTAAAATATCGTTTTGCGTAATAGATAAATGATTTAAAGCTTACAATTGTTTATCAAGCGAAAAATATTTTCCTTATTTTTTAAAATCTCATCATAAATTACATCATTGGTTATATTATAGTTTTATTTTACTAGTTTAATCAGTAATTTTTCATAAATTTCTATAGTACTCGTTGGAATATAAACAATATAAAATAAACATCAATTATGAGTAAAAATTTGAACATTAGCATAATTTAAAAACTGGGGTAGCATTTGATAGTTTTTCTGAATTTAGCGTGTGTAAAATAAATTTTATTTCGATTTTTGGCAATAATATTGAATTAATTATTGCTAATTTGGGGTGCATAATTACTAATTCCTCCTTAACTAGTTTTAAGTTATACTGAATACTAAGTGCTATTTGATAATTAAGCATGATCTCCTTTTTTTAAAAGTGAATTCAAGATTTCATTTGTAATTTTAGTGATATTATTAAATCTGTTATTGCCTGTCTGTCATTGCTATTTGCTTATTGTTGTTTATCAAAATATAATTTATTTAATCCTTTATAATTTCGAAATTATTATGATCTAGATTACCTGCAATCCATTTCCATGCACTGCCGATAAAATTGAGTGATCTCTTAACTTTTTGTGGTTTTAGATTGCCTAATGCAGTGATGGCGAACCTTTACGTATCAACGTGCCATTTTTCTAAAGAAATGTTTAATGAGGTCATAGACGTGCCTACAAATAATTTTGACTTTGTGATAATTGGGAAAATAATAATAATACATACTATCAACTCAAAACTCTTTATTTACTACAAAAAAATAGGAGGATTTTGCAATGTTTCAATGACAAATAACATATGTTAGGGTTGTAAGATGTTAGTTTTAGCAGAATGCATGGTAAATTGGAGTCATCTGTCAAACGGTTTTTAACCGAATCTTTAATGTTATTCATCTCTGAAAATAATGACTATGAAATATTGTTAAAATAGCATGAGCCAGCTTCTTCAAACAATTAAATGTATCTGGTAACGCATTCCATGCTTCCAAAGTTTTGTAGTTAGCATTTTCACTTATATTACTTGTCAATATTTCTGTTTCAATTAATTCTTGTTTTAATAAATTTTTGCATACATATTGAACTAGACTGGAAATCAATCAGCTTCATTTCAAATTTTTCAATATCCAACCAATCAAATAATGACAAATCGAGTTTATCAAATGACGTCACATCAGGGTACATAATAAACTTGAGTATTTTTGATAATTCTTTGAACTGAGAAAATCTCGCTGGAAATTCCTTGATTGAAGAATCAATCACAGAAATGAATTCTTCAGTAGCTTGATCTTCGTCTGGTTTCTCATGTATTACTAAATCGTTGATATATTTTTTTAAATTTTGAAATAACTTGTAGTTTCTTGTGATAATATCGTTCCTGAAAACTTGCAGTTCAGCTTCAAAAGCGCGAATGAGATCGATCATGACAATTATTGTTTTAATTATGCCTTGAAGCTTCATGTTCAACTTATTTAAATGTGGGCATAACTTTCTCCTCATTTTGCAGAAACAGTCTGACTTCTTCCAAGCTATCAACAAATCTATTGTGAATATTGTCAATTAGACAATATAATTATAGCAACTTCACTTGTAGCAACTTCACTTGCAACATCTAGTTTGACAGCTTCCTGCTGAAGTCTTCTATCTAACAATAAGTGTAAATGTATAAATAATTATAATAATAGCTTGTAAATAAATAAATCTTTAATCTAAATACTCAACATGGTAGCAGAGCGTGGTTGTTAACCTAATAAACAAAAATTAACCAAAATAAAATAGTTCGTGCAGTGGTAATTTTTTGGTTAAGCACATGAACACGTGCAAACTTAGAGGTTAGAAAGGTTAGAAAATTGCACAAATAAGTAATAAGTGAAGGTAAAATGGCCAAACAAACTAAAATTGACGATATAAGCATTCCAATCTTTGATGGTGCAAATTTTTCAAGTTGGAAATTCAGAATTATGAGTATCTTGGAATACAAGGAATGCAATGAACCAGCTATAAGAGTAAAAGCTGAGACAGATAAAGAAGAATCGTGGAAAAAACAGGAATTAAAGGCAAAAACAATTTTGATAAGTGCTATATCCGATAAACAATTGGAATTTATGACTAGTAGCAATACAGTATTTGAAATACTAGATAAACTTGAGAAGATGTACTCAACCAAATCCACAGCTCTACAAATAATTAAACGAAATAAATTAGATTCAGTTCAAATGAAAAATTTTCAAACGATTGAAGAATTTTTTGTGGAATTTGAAAAAGCGTGCAATGACTTGAAAACAGCAGGCGGCCAACTCACCGAAGATGAAAAAATGAGGTATATGCTAAAAGCACTACCATCAAGCTATTGTTATATTGGTGATTTCATTGATTTAGTGCCACCAGAGCAAAGAACAGTTGAATTAATAAAATCTAAAATAATAGAAAAAAATTTAAGTAAGGTTAATGTCGAGAGAGAGTCCAATATGAGTACTTTCAACATTAAAACAAAAGCCAAATGTTACAAATGTGGCAAAATTGGACATTTACAAAAGGACTGCTGGCAAGATGATCACAACCGAAATAGAGCCAAAGGTGCTCAAACTAATCAGAGAAGACTACAAAGCAACCAACGTAGAAAAAGCTATAGGCGAGAACTAAACACTGAAGGACAGCATGATGCAAATTTATATGAAGAAAATAAGGCTTCAAAAACAACGTGGTCAACACAAGTAGTAAAAGTAAACACAAACACAGTAAACAATAATGTTAGTGAAAATTCCAACGAAATAGAGTGGCTATTAGACAGTGGATGTTCGGATCATTTAATAACTAATGATAATTACTTCTACGAAAGCAAGGTACTAAAAAGTCCTATAGATGTTAAGCTACCAGATGGTAAAAATTTAAAAGCCACAAAAATAGGTAAAGTAAAGATTTGTGTTAAAAATTTTTATAATACAACGGAAATCATTTTAAAAAACGTCTATTATGTGAAAGGCATCAATAAGAATCTATTAAGTTTTTCAAAGATAACTGAGGTCAGTACAATCATTGCGAAAAGTAATAATGCTAAAATTTTCAATAAAGATAGAAAACTAGTGGCTATCGCATATAAAAGGGAAAATTTATACTTTTTAAAAAGCTCTGTAAGCAAAGCTGAAGAAAATAATATATATACAAATGTGGTAAAATTAACTACGAAAGAAAAGTGGCATAGAGCACTTGGTCATATAAACTTCAAATATCTACATAAGCTTGTAAAAGAAAAATTAGTAATAGGTTTACCAGAAAACTTGGAACCCGTAACTATGAAATGTGCAAATTGTATACAAAGTAAAATGGCAAACGTACCATTTGCCAACAACAGAAAGAAATACAAGGAAATATTAGAGCTAATACACACTGATTTAAATGGTCCCCATAGAACAGTAGGTTATGGTGGAGAAAAGTACTTTTTAACTTTCATAGACGATTACAGCAAATGTACTAAAATTTACTGCATAAAAAGTAAAAACGAAGTAGCAAATTGCTTTATAGGGTTTGTGAACTTAGTAGAAAATCAATTTGGTAAAAGAATTAAAAAACTCAGATGTGACAATGGTAAAGAGTACCTAAACAGAGAAATTTATAACTTTATTAAATATAAAGGAATCCAATTGTCACCATGTCCAGAGTATGTCCATGAGTTAAATGGAGTAGCTGAACGATACAATAGATCAGCAATGGACATAGGTAGGTGTTTAGCTAGGGAAGCAAAACTAAGCAACAAATATTGGCCTGAATTTATAAAAACTGTGGCCTATCTAAAAAATCGTACAATAGCAAACACTTGTGGCGACATTAAAATTATTATTTTTAATAATTTCATTAAAAAAAACAAAACGTAGTAGTTTTTAAGTTTTTGTAAATTTTTGTAATATGTCAAGCAAGCCTCGATTGTTTACTTGGTTGACATATTACAAATAAAAGTGAGTTAAAATATTTTTGCAGTTAGCAATTTTTAAATATTTTATATTATTACTTAAAAATATTTTATTATTTTTTTTTTATTGTAAGAAAAGTGTAGAAAAATAAAAAACAATTAATTTAATAAATGTGGACTTAATACCACATATTGGTGACCCCGACGTGATGCAATAAGTCACCACATATTGGTGACTCCAACCAAAAGAAATTGGATCTCTATTGAATATGTTAAAGTTAATATTCAAAAGCAACCGTTTGTATCAGAAGCATTAAATAAGGATATAACATCATTCTGAACATGGTTCAATGTTTTTAGCGTTGATGCTACTCAAGTTTCAATTTTCAAGATCCTGACAACTACTACAGTTGAATTTCAATTATAAAGATTCAATCAAAACAATCAAGACGACAATTCGTCGTAAATTCAAAAGAAGTTGAAGATTCCAGCTATTTCAAGAATTTCATTTTTCAAGAATTATTGGAATCATACAAGTTAAGTCTACACTTATATAACTTATATTATATTAAATTAACACGGGACAAAGCCTTTCTTTTTCTCAGAGTGAGGCTGCTCTGAGCGTGTTAAAAATTAATATTATTATAATCATTTATTAATTATTTAATTGTTTCATAATTATCTTTTGTTTATTTTATTATTACTTTAATATTGTGAACGTTTTGTTTTTTCATTTAATATGAACAATCTCGTGGGTGATATTTTACCGTCAGTGTCTGCTGTCGCAGTTAAACCTCCACCATTTTGGAAATCTTCCCCACAATTTTGGTTTGATAGGCTAGAAGCTCAATTTCAGCTCGCCAGAATTACAGACCAGCGAACCAAATTCAATTATGTTTTATCTGTTTTAGACGGAGAGATAATTCAAGTGATCAGTGATATTATTAGAAACCCGCATGCTAGTGAGGCATATGATCATTTAAAGACTAATTTAATTAATCGTCTATCAATTAGTGAAACTGCCAAACTCAGTCAACTCTTAGGTGATTTATCTTTAGGAGATAGACAGCCTTCCCAGTTCTTAAGAGAGATGCGAGAACTAGGAGGCAGCGTTGTTTCGGAAGAATTATTGCGTTCGTTATGGTTGCAACGTCTTCCGGATAATATGCAGGCAATTTTAGCATGTAATCCAGGTAATTTAACAGAGCTCGCAAATTGTGCTGATAAAATCGCTGATGTTTATAATAAACCTATTGTTTATTCATGTAACAGCACTAATGAAACTAGTCAAACTAACTTGATTTTAGAACGTTTGGATTTATTAACAAGCGGATTGAATGAGTTAAAACAAAAGGTTAACGTACAACAAAATTTTAGACGTTCTAGATCCCGCTCTAAGTCAAAGAATATCTTTAAAAGCAATAATAATGATAATTTATGCTGGTATCACGCTAAATTTGCGGATAAGGCCACCAAATGCATTAAGCCTTGCGCATTTATAACTAAGTCAAAAAAACTAAATCGCCTGTCAACTCGAACGGTGGTTGGTAATGGCAAGTTGTCAAGCCGTTTGACAATTTTTGATAAATCTTCAGGTCGTCATTTTTTAATTGATACTGGGGCTGACGTTTCAGTGATTCCAATTCAAACTACGGGTAGACCTACACCTTCCAACTTCAAACTTTCTGCAGCTAATTCTTCGAAAATCAATACTTTTGGTCGTAAAGTTTTAACTCTCAATTTAGGGCTACGTCGTAATTTTACATGGAGTTTCATAATTGCTGACGTAGTTAAACCAATCATTGGTGCTGATTTTTTAAGCCATTATGGTTTACTTGTAGATTTATCAAAACAGTTAATTATTGATCCTTTAACTTCAATAAATTCTTTGTGTATAGTTTCGAAAGGTTTACATTCAAATTTATCTCTAGTACTAGACAATTCATCCGACCTTGGTATTCAAAAGCTTCTTACAAAATGGTATGAGGTAACTCAGGACTTGAACTGTGCAAAGCCCATCAAACATAATGTAACACATAGAATTTTCACAATGGGAAATCCCGTTGTATCTAAAGTAAGACAACTATCTACAGAAAAGTTATTAGCTGCCAAAAAAGAATTTAACATGCTTTTAGACAAAGGCATATGTAGACCGTCGAATAGTCCGTGGTCTTCGCCTCTTCACCTGGTTTTAAAAAAGAATGGTGATTGGCGACCTTGCGGAGATTATAGACGTCTTAACGCAATCACTATTCCGGACCGTTACCCCATTCCTCTTATTCATGATTTTGTGCATCATCTTCAAAATTGTAAAATATTTTCGAAATTGGATTTACAAAGGGCATACCATCAAATTCCTATTGATCCAGAGGATATACCAAAAACTGCGATTTGTACCCCCTTTGGGTTATTTGAATTTACTCGTATGACTTTCGGTCTTTGCAATGCGGCCCAAACTTTCCAAAGGTTTATCAACTGGGTATTTCAAGATTTTTCATTCTGTTTTACCTATTTGGATGACATTTTAGTCGCGTCTAAATCGGAAGAAGACCACTTAAGTCATCTGGAGCTCATTTTTCAAAAGTTGCATGAGCACGGTTTGGTTATTAATACAGATAAATGTGTATTTTCGAAATCAAATTTGAATTTTCTTGGACATCTTATTAGCCCAGATGGTATCAAACCATCACCTGATAAGGTTGAATCAATTAAAAATTTTCAACGTCCCGATACTGTAAAAGGATTAAGACGTTTTCTCGGGATGGTAAATTTTTACAGACGTTTTATCCCTAAAGCAGCGCAGCATCAGTTGCTATTAGATAAATTTTTAGTTGGAAGCAAGAAGGATGGAAACAAAAAAATTAATTGGGATTCCACCTCTATAGCGTCATTTAATGAGTTAAAGTCTGTTTTAGCACAAACAACTCTTTTAGCGTTTCCAGATCCTGCAGCTGATCTAGCACTTTTTGTAGACGCTTCTGACGTTGCCATAGGTGCTGTTTTACAACAGCATGTTCAAGGATCGTGGCAACCTTTAGGTTTTTTCTCAACAAAGTTGAATGCAGCACAAAAAAACTACAGCACTTATGATCGTGAGCTTTTAGCGATCTATAAAGGTATCAAATTTTTCCGATATCAAATTGAAGGTCGAGATTTTGTAATTTTTACGGACCATAAACCGCTTATTTTTGCTTTCAAACAAAAAGCGGAGAAAGCTTCTCCAAGGCAATTCCGACAGTTAGATTTCATTAGTCAATTTTCCACTAATATTAGACACGTATCAGGAAAAGAAAATATTGTAGCTGACACTCTTTCACGTGTAAATGAAATTAATTTCCCCTCAAGCTTAAATTTTGATTTAATAGCTGCGGCACAAGAGAATGATAAGATTTTGGAAGATCTTAAAAATAACGAAGCTTTCACATTTGCAAAGCTCCCAGTTGTTAATTCAAATTCAAGAATCTACTGTGAAACTTCTAATAATAATGTCCGACCTTATATTCCAGAAGAGTTCAGACTTCAGGTTTTTAAATCAGTTCATGACCTCGCACACCCTAGTATTAGGGCAACAAATAAAATGGTCACTTCCAAATTCTTTTGGCCTTTAATGAATAGGGATTGTAACAATTGGTCCCGGGATTGTTTAGCTTGTCAAAAAAATAAGATTTCACGACATGTTAAAAATTTCCCCAGGAAGTTTGAGCCAGTTTCTTCTCGTTTCTCAACTATCCATATGGATATTGTTGGACCGCTTCCTACATCCGAAAATTTCCATTATTGTCTGACTATCATTGACAGATATACAAGATGGCCGGAAGCAATTCCTTTAACTGAGTGCACAGCAGAATCTTGTGCTGAGGCATTATGTCGGGTGTGGATTGCACGTTTTGGTATTCCTCAAATCATTATAACTGACCAGGGGCGACAATTTGAAGCTAACTTGTTTAAGGAATTATCTAAAATGTTTGGATTTAAAAGAGTTCGCACAAGTCCTTATCATCCCAAATCAAATGGATTTATAGAACGATGGCATAGGACATTTAAAGCTACTTTGATGGCCCATGGTAAGCAAGCTTGGTCTAAATCACTTCCTTTTGTTCTGTTGGGGCTTAGAACTACTTTTAGGGAAGAATTTTTAGCTACTCCTGCAGAGTTAGTTTACGGAGAATCGCTCAGATTACCTGGAGATTTTTTACAGAAATCTGTAGAGAATTTATCTCAATCCGATTTTGTTACTAAGTTGCAGAATATTTTTAGCAATATACGTCCTGTTCAAGCTTCAGATCACTCCAATAACAAATATTTTAAATTTAAAAAATTGGACGACTGTTCACATGTTTTCATTAAATCCCCTGTTAAATTAGCTTTGAAAAGCCCTTACGATGGACCTTTTCCTGTGGTCTCTCGTGGCCAACATTGTTTTACGGTAAAAATAAAAGGGAAAGACGTTAAAATCTCTGTTGAACGTTTGAAACCTTATTACTTTTCACTGATTGACTCTCCTCCTTCTCCAACAGATTCCAAGGCTGATTGTTATTCAAAAAAAAAGGTTAATTTCGCCTCAAATACTAAACTAAAATAATATCGATTAACTTACAGTTCATCTGGTGGGGGAGTAATGTGGCGACATTAAAATTATTATTTTTAATAATTTCATTAAAAAAAACAAAACGTAGTAGTTTTTAAGTTTTTGTAAATTTTTGTAATATGTCAAGCAAGCCTCGATTGTTTACTTGGTTGACATATTACAAATAAAAGTGAGTTAAAATATTTTTGCAGTTAGCAATTTTTAAATATTTTATATTATTACTTAAAAATATTTTATTATTTTTTTTTTATTGTAAGAAAAGTGTAGAAAAATAAAAAACAATTAATTTAATAAATGTGGACTTAATACCACACACTCAAGAAAATAAAACGCCATATGAGATATTTTTTGGAACAAAACCCAGCGTAAAACACTTAAAGATATATGGAAGTAGAGTTTTTGTAAGAGTACCTGAATGCAAAAGACAAGGCAAATGGGATGATAAATCTAAAATAGGTGTTCTAGTGGGATACAACGATAACAGCTACAGAATCTTGGTCAACAACAGAATAGTCAATGCAAGACATGTTAAAGTAGTTGAAGACGACACAGAACTAATTTTTCTAGAAAAGACAAATGCTGAAAGTACAGATAATGAAGACAAAGAATACACAAATTTGAAACTAGATGAAAACAACGACAGTAAAATTGATGAAAGCATGGATATAAACATCGACAGCGACACAAATGAAAGCTTAAGCAGTAATTACGATGTTGAAGCTGAATCAGACGATCACCAAATCAATAAATTAAAAGGCCAAGAAAACTACTTAAATTCACCTAGAAAATTTAGCAGGAAAAGGAATCCCGTTAGTAGATATGGTAATCCAGTAACTCAATATATCTATGTGAACTATATGAATGCAAATGTACCCAGTACATTTGAGGAGGCTATTAATTCCAAAGATTCCCAAGAGTGGAAAAAGGCTATGGATTCTGAAATAGAAAGCCTAAGGAAAAACAAGACATGGATAGTTGTTGATAAACCCAAAGAAAAAAAGGTAATTGACGTTAAATGGATTTTTAAAAGAAAAAATGATAATACATATAAAGCTAGATTAGTAGCAAGAGGCTTTCAACAAAATGAGTATGTTGAAAATGTTTATTCACCTGTTGGAAAAATGCAAACACTAAAAATTTTACTAAGTTTTTGTGTCAAAAATGGTATGAATATTGATCAAATGGATGTAGAGACCGCTTTTCTTTATGGTCATGTGAAAACAGAAGTGTACATAACAGAACCTAGAGGTTACGAAACCAGCAAAAATAAAGTATGCAAGCTCTTAAAAGCTCTTTATGGTCTTAGAGAAAGTCCAAGAGACTGGTATGACACATTTAATGGATACGCTAAAGAACTAGGTTTCAAGCGTAGCACTTATGATTACTGTTTATATAAAAAACGAACTAACAATGATACAATATACTTATTAGTATTTGTAGATGACCTTTTAATCTGTGGAAAGAATAGAGACGAAATGGATAAGGTGAAAGCCAGTTTGATGAAAAGATTTGTAATGAAAGATATTGGCAAAATAAGGAACTATATTGGTATTGATATTGATTATAGTGTTACAAAAAGGGAAATGACTCTAAGTCAAACAAGATATATTGAATCTTTAGGTGTTAAATATAATCTTGAAAGAGCAAGACTATACGACACTCCAATGGAGAGAAACTTACGACTAAATCAGGCAAATGAGTGTGACCAGCGGATAAAGTACAGAAATTTAATAGGAGAACTTTTATACATAAGTACAGGCACAAGACCTGATATTTCATATAGTGTCAACTATCTAAGTAGATACCAAAGTTGCTATAATAATACACATTTTAAATATGCTTTAAGAGTATTAAAATATTTGTATAAAACTAAAGATTTGAAATTAACGTATTTTGGAAATCTTACAAACGAACAACTAGACTGTATGACTGATTCCGATTATGCTGGCGATAATATAGATAGAAAATCAACAACAGGATTTGTGATTAGAATGTATGGAAACTTAATCTACTGGAAAACACGAAAACAAAATAGTGTAACAAAATATTCAACTTTTGCAGAATACACTGCAATGTCAGAAGCAGTGACAGAAATCCTATTCATCAAAAACTTAATCAATGAAGCGTTTAATGTGAAATTAGAAAAACCAATAAAAATATATCAAGATAACTCAGGTGCTGTAGCTATTGGCAAATTTGGAAATTTTACAAAAAACTCGAAGCACATAGAAGTGCAATATCATTACATAAATGAAAATTATGAAAATAGAACGATTGATATTATCAAAATAGATTCAAAAGATAATTTAGCAGACATGCTAACTAAGAGTTTAGGGAAGGAAGAATTTTTAAGAAACAGAAAAGAGTTAAAGTTAATTTAATGTTTAAAATAACAAAATAATTGCAAATGAAAGAATAAGGAATGAATTATATTGTCATAAATTCAAAGAGGGGTATTGTGAATATTGTGAATTAGACAATATAATTATAGCAACTTCACTTGTAGCAACTTCACTTGCAACATCTAGTTTGACAGCTTCCTGCTGAAGTCTTCTATCTAACAATAAGTGTAAATGTATAAATAATTATAATAATAGCTTGTAAATAAATAAATCTTTAATCTAAATACTCAACAAAATCTTTGAAGTACGTTCCCACGATTCAACTAGCGAACATTATTGTACATCAGTAAGCCATTGTACACCGAGTTGACTACATCTAACAAAACATCGAACTTTCGCTTGTTTAAAGCTAGCGACGAGATAAGGTTGACTATTTTTGTGACTACCGGCATTACAATTATCAAGAGATGTTAAACCACTCTTAGCACACAAGGCTTGTTGGTAAATGATGCAGTGGAATTGAAGAATCGAATGCCCTCTACGTCTGTTTGAAATAAACCTATGAAACCATTTTTTTTACCCGCCATAATTGGATCACAATCGGTTGTTACAGAGACAATCTTCTTCAAATCAATTTCTTTTTCAGCAAGCGAATTTTTAACAGCCGTACAAATATCAGTGCCTTTTGTAGTTGTTAGAAATGATTTTATCGCAATTAATTCTTCCTTAATGACTTTTCCAACGCAATATCGAGGAAAAACAGCTAGACGTGCAGATTTATTGAGTCAGTGCTTTCTTTAAAACAAAGCGGTATAAAAGAAGCAGAGGTGATGTCAATTTTTTGTTGATCTGTGACATTTTCGGCCAGTTTTAAGATTCTTTCCTTTATTAAGTTTCTGGACAGAGGAGTATTTTTGATGCGCTGAATTATCTTATCTTTATTATCGAAATCATCAAAAAGAAAGGGCACGCATGTTAACCAGACTTCCTTCAAAACTCTTCCTCTTGAAAACGTTTACTATGCCGAACAATGACATTTGCAGCCGCGTAACTTGCCGTGATCGTATGATAATTTTTGCGAACATATTTAATCATAGATGTTGACTGTTTATTTCTGTCTTTCATTGCACTTGCAACTAATTCTTTTTGCTCTGGTTCGCTTTTTTGACTAACGGATTCGTGATTTGTTTCAAAATGCCGTTCCACAGACGATGTTCTACATATCACTGTTCCAGAACATAAAACACACACCGCCTTATCTTGTCTTTACTAATTATGCCATATTTCTTTGTCCACCAAGTTTGAAATTTTTGGATACTATTTCTATCTTGCACTTTTTGTTTTTTTGCTGAACTAGCCATATTAAATAACAGTTAAAATCACAGGAAAAACTCAAATAAACTTTAAAATACAATTATATCAACAAAATTCACTCTTATGCTATGCATAAAGAAACTATACGTCATTATGTAACGAGCCCGCAGCGCGAATTTCATTTAGGCTTCACACCTTAAATGTCCAAATTTTTGCCATTTTAGTAATTAATTAATTTAATTCATTTATTTCTCTTAAATCAACAAGAATATATCAAGCTGATAAATCAAAACTGTAGAAAATCTTCAGAATTTCTAGCTTAATTAAAGTACTTATTGGATAGATACTAAAATGGCACATAAAGGGAAAAAAACCTATTGTCGCAACCTATGAGAGCGTGAGTTGCTATAAATTTGTTATAAAATTGATAAAAACCGGGGGTGTTTAGGGGCACATTGACACTTTCAAGGTTTTTCTTGTTTTTGCCATTTTTAGTTTTACCGTTTTTTTCGCTTTGCATGGATGAGAAATAGAAAATTGAATTGAGTCAGTTGGTGACAGATCACTAGAGGAGTCGTCTCATGTAATTATGAAGTAATTTTGAATTTTTCCCAAACGTGCCCAAAATATTCTTTCGCGTGCTACTAATGCCACGCGAGTTATATACCAAAATAATGATAATGAAACAAAAGGAATGTTTTGGTCCATATTTTTAATCTAATATGTAAATAAATTCCAAGTCCATATATTTTACATTTAATCGAACATGTAAATAAAGTATAAGTTCATATCGATAAATATTTTAATAAGACAATAATGGAAATTGCAAATTAAGTTACTTTATCAGAAGTGAAATCTCGCTTATAATAAATAATTTAACCATATAATATAGAATGTAGTTACTGTAAAACTTGAAACTGAACAAACAAAGGAAACAGTTTATACAGTGTTTTCAAGTTATTTTTTTTTTTTTTTTTTTTTTCTTTTTCTCGAGTGCGTGTGAACTTGAACTTGGATTATTTTTTTATTTTTATTTTTTACTCTAATTATGAATATAATCAATTGTTACATAGTTTAGTTTAGTATAATCATTAGTTATTTAGTTTAGTGTTAAACTTTAAAACAAAGAAAAATAACAACATTACAAAACATAACAGTTTAACAACTTAATCTATTTTAGCAATTAAAACACTTACAATTAGTCTAAATTTAAGTTTAATATATTAATTAGTAATATAAAAAACATTTACACAATTAAAAAGTTAAAAATAGTGAACTACTTTAGTGCTATGTAAACATAGAACATCATAAACATTAAAATATAAGAACAAAGTCGCAGAAAATTCAATTTTAATTAATAATTAATTATAATATTTCATTAATTAACAATAATACTTATAATTAATTCGCAATACACAAAACATAAAACATAAAACATAAAAATCATAAATTTATCACATTGCATAAGTGCTTAAATGTCCTACGACAAAAGTAATGCCACGCAAAAAAAATATTTAAGTAGGCTGTGTTTAGTTTTTATACTAAATTAAAATGTCTAATAACGAAAATTTACTCATCATCATTAATGATCAAAAGGCTTTAATAGAGAAGCTTACGAAAGAAATAGGCGAGCTAAAAGAGCAAATGAATAACATAGAAGTTAACAAAAACAAAAAAACCATATTAGCTGCACCAAAGCTAGTATCAACGGATACAAACTCCAATTATGAATACTGCACGGACGAAGAAGAGTTGGAAAGAGAACTTACAGGCAGGTTCAAACAAATAACCAAGAAAAAAAGGAGGCGTACGCTAACTAACTCACCTCCTAAACAAAACAATAAGCCATCACCTACGGAGCAAGTCGCCGCACTTCATAAGGAATCAAATGATAACAATAATCAGGAAAAGAGAGTTCCTCTTCCACCGCCAATATATGTAAGCAACATCAACAATTTCAATTCATTCCGCATGAGAATCCTAGCTACAAAAGCAGGAACAGTGCAATTCAGAGCACTATCAAACAATAACCTTAAAATCACAGTGACTAATACTGATGAATATAGAAGCATCAAAAAGGTGCTTGATGATATCAAGACAGAACAAAAGAAAATAAACGAGCAAGAGCTGCAAAAAAATGCCTCAGCAACTATGTTAAAAGTGGTCGAATACCACACTTATCAACTAAAAGATGAACGTACATATAGGTTCATTATAAGAGGCCTGCCAAGCAGCATGGACCAAGAAGAGATCAAAAAAGAACTCACACTTCTAGGCCACGAAGTCAAATACATATCAAATATATACAGAACAATAACTAGCAAAGACAACCAAAAAACAAGAATTGAATATCCACTATTCGCAGTAGAAATTGTTCAAAAAGATAACAACAAGGAGGTTTTCACCATAACCAGATTAGTACACTGTAAGGTGTCTGTGGAAGCGCCAAAAAAGGCAAGAACTATCCCCCAGTGCACTAACTGTCAGCAGTTAGGGCACACAAAAAGCTTCTGTAGCAGAGAATCCAGATGCGTTAAATGTGCTTCTAATCATCACTCAACAAAGTGTACAAAAGCTCCAAAAACCACTCCTACTTGTGCTCTGTGCCAAGAAGCTGGACACAAAGCCAATTATAAAGGTTGCCCAGTCTACCAATCGAAGATCAAAAGTCTAACCACAACCAAAACAACAACAGTTCAACGATTACAAATAGACAAACTCAGAACGCAATCGTCAACATCAACACAAGAATCAGGCATTTCATACGCCCAAGCTGCTAAATCTGCAACAAGTGCAACCAATGAGTTAACGACGAATAGCAACAAAGCTGGTGGGAACACTAACGAGACAAGCAATACTGACATAGTGCTAATGCTTAAGCAAATACAAAATACATTAGCACAATTAACCAACCGAGTAGAAAACTTGGAACTCCAGTCGAAAACTCAACTAAGCCAAGGGAAGAAAAAGAATAATACAAAGTCCAAAAAAGCCAGCAAAAGACGAACTCGTTACTAAAAGTAATGACATGGAACGCAAATGGACTCAAGGCACGAGCCCATGAATTGGAAAATTATCTCCACACAAACAATATAGATATAGCCCTTATATCTGAAACCCACTTTACTAACAAAAGCTTCATAAAAATAAAAGGCTTCAAAATCCACTGGACAAATCATCCTAGCGAAAGAGCTAGAGGAGGGTCAGCAGTGCTGATAAAAGACAATATAAAATACTATCACTATGCAGATATTAGCAAACCTCATTTGCAGGCAACAGCAATAACAATAGAGTACAACAAATCCGAATTAAACATGGTAGCAGCGTACTGCCCACCAAGGCATACACCTACTCTACATCAGTTCAAAGAAACCTTTGAAAGTCTTGGCCCAAGATTCATAATAGGCGGGGATTACAATACCAAACACACAGCGTGGGGTTCAAGACTAATAACGCCTGGTAAAGGAAATGAACTCCTAAGAGCAATTAACGAAAGTCAATGCGAATATCATTCATCACGAAGACCAACGTACTGGCCTACAGATACGACCAAGAACCCAGATCTACTTGACTTCTTCATCACTAAAGGAATCTCAGCAAGATACATTGAAGTTAATGATATACAAGACTTATCATCCGATCACACGCCAGTTCTCCTAACCATAGGAATAAAGGTCAACTTAACCAAACGTAGAATAAACTTGACTAATAAAAATACTGATTGGGACGCCTTCAGAAGTACACTCGAAAAATCTATCAACCTAAAGGTCAATCTCAAAACCAGAGACGACATTGAGCAACAAACTAATATGATAGTAGACAATATAAGGAAAGCAGCAATTGCATCCACACCAGAAATTAAAGGAGGGGAGCCTACTACAGAAATAACATACACTGCAGAAATAAAACAATCCATTAAAGAAAGGAGGAGAGCTCGAAGGCTTTGGCATTCAACCAGAAACCCAGCCCACAAAACCGAATTCAACCGAGTTAGCAACAAAACAAACCAACTCATAAAAACATATAAGCAAGAATGCTTCAACAAGTACCTAAGTGAGTTAGGACCTGATAAAGACAGGAACTACTCCCTGTGGAAGGCAACTCGATATCTTAAATATCCAGTTGTTAGAATCCCCCCGCTGAGGAATCCTCAGGGCGACTGGGCACGCAAGGATCATGATATAGCTGAACTCTTCGCACAACATTTATCGTCAGTATTTCAACCACATGACATTCAGTCCGGTATTTCAACACACCCAAGGTACCAGCCCTACAAAAAAATCAAAAAGATCACTGCCTTTGAACTTGCCAGTGAAATAGATAACAACTTGAATATAAAAAAATCGCCAGGAATAGACCAATTATCTCCCCGCCTACTCAAGGAATTACCAGCAAAGGCAATTAAAATAATAACATATATATTCAATGCCTGCATCAGAATACAATATGTTCCGGACAGCTTTAAGATAGCTGAAATCATAATGATAAAAAAACCAGATAAACCAGCGGAGGAAGTTACCTCATATAGGCCAATTTCACTCCTCCCAACACTATCAAAGATATTCGAAAAGCTGCTTCTAAAGAGACTAAAACCTTTAGTGACCATCCCTGACTATCAATTCGGATTTAGATCCAGACACTCAACAATTGATCAAATTCACCGAGTCACCGATAAGATAGAGCAGGCATTAGAAGAAAAGAAGTACTGCTCCGCGGTATTCCTTGACGTAGCACAAGCGTTCGACCGAGTCTGGCATCAAGGGCTTTGCTATAAGTTAAGCATACTCCTCCCAGGCAACTTATACAAACTACTAGAATCATACTTAGCCGATCGTAAGTTTCAAGTTAAACATCAAGATGTCAAGTCAAATATATACTCAGTAAAGGCAGGTATTCCTCAAGGTAGTGTGCTGGGGCCACTTCTATACCTGATATACACTGCGGACATTCCAACTACGGAAAATACATTCATCGGTACTTTCGCTGATGATACTGTCTTACTATCAATGAACGAGTCTCAATCCAAAGCAACGGAAAACCTCCAAAGCTCACTTAACTTCATCAACACATGGACAAATAAATGGAAGATAAAAATCAATAGCGCTAAATCTGTACACGTAGTGTACACACTAAGAAGAACCAACAACAATCTCCACTTATACCTAAACGGTGAGCAAATTCCAAAAGCGGAGTCGGCCAAATATCTGGACCTACATCTGGACTCCAAATTAAACTGGAAATTTCACTTGCAACAAAAAGCAAAACAGACGAAGCAACAAATTATCAAACTTTACTGGCTACTTGGGAAAAACTCCCCCCTAAACCTCAAAAGTAAAAAAGCCATATACATATCTATCATCAAGCCCATCTGGACTTATGGAGTGCAGTTGTGGGGTTGCGCTTGTAGCTCAAATAGAGCGATCATCCAGAGGAGCCAAAATAAGGTATTAAGAATAATCACTAATGCTTACCGGTTCATCTCGAACAAGGAGCTCCACGACGATTTGAACATCAAGTGGGTGGAGGATGTTATCCGAGACTACGCTATTAAGCACGAACAACGACTCATACACCATCCTAACATTGAGGCCATCCAGCTAATGGATACCCATGGTAAAATCAGGCGCCTATGCAGAACTAAACCACACGAATTGACAACCTAACTTCAATTCAACACCAACGCACCTTGGGAGTCATCACTGGATGTTAGCCCTCACTTATCGAACTACTATCAACAATACCAACTCATCACATTCAAAAATACTAATAAATTAATTAAGATAATTAAGATTGTAGTAGACAAATACTTTAAAAAAAAAAAAAAAAAAAATAATGGAAATTAATGATTAATCAATTAGTTCTAAGATAAGGAACATATATAAAAGAACAGTAGTTTAGAGTAGAAGCAGTTGATTAATAATTGTCATGCAGTTATGTTAAAATAAAGTTCTTAAACAGTGATCTAGTTAGTTTTTATTTTATTGTATTTTTTTTTTAATAATATTCCAAACGGAATATAAAAGTGGCGCAGTCGGTAGGATCCTTTTCAGAAGAATAAGGATCTAGTGATATGGACATAAAATAAAATTGGTGATCAAATTAAGGGAGGAAAACAAAGAATACTAAAGAAAAATTTACTAGTATTCGAAGAAATGATCCTGAGACATCAAAAATAAACAAACTGGAGAAACAACTGGTAAAACCATCACTACTAGAGAAAAGGATGGCAACGACTTCAAACATGGAACAATGCATAATAGCTTTAACCAACATTATGACAACACAAAATCAACCACAAACCATCAGAAGTAGAATCGAGAAGGAAATAAAGTATCTACCAATTTTCAACGGACAACCAGGACCATTACCATCATGTATTGAAGCTGTAGAACGAGCACTGATTTACTACGGAAATGAAGCTAACCAAGTTTACACCATCATATACAAAAAGAAAATAAACGGAGCAGCAAAAAACTACCTAGCAACAGATAAACCAACAACATGGGAAGAATGTAAGGAGAAATTAAAAATCCACTATCGACCCACCCGAGATCAAACCAGCATCATCAGAGAAATCAACAATCTCAAAGTGAGTAGTATTGATGAATTACTATTTAAAATACAAAAAATTATAGATCATATCACTGAATATGCAGCATTTAGTACAAAAAAGAAAGAAATTATAATTATTTTAAGTTGTATATTAGTAATAAAAATTAAAGAAATAACTGCAGGTGCTTTAGCAGCTGAGTTGTATAATAAATATGAGTTAAGTATAATTAGAACCATTTTATATAAATATGTTGGACATGATACGTATAATTTAGTAACACCACAGAGTTTTAGCCCATTTTGTAAAATAAATAGATATACTAATAAACAGAACAATCAACCTTAAAATAGTAATCAAATCCGTTATAACCAAAGTAATAATCAAATTCGTTATAGCCAACCTCAAAATAGTAATCAAACTCGTTATAACCAATCTCAAAATAATTACAATAACCAACCTCGAAGCAGTAACCAATTTCGTTATAGTCAAACCCAAAATAATAATCAAAATAGTAATCAATTTTGCTATAATAATTCACCTCGAAGTAGTAATCAATTTAGGAACTACAATAATCCTAGACAAAATAATCCAGAACCATAACTATAAAATACTACATAAACAATGGGTTCTTTCTCAGTAGTGCCGTGAATAGAAAAATTATATTCGTTTACAGATGGTCGAAGTAGTTCTTCGAACGTGTGCTCTGTTCCATTCTAATATTATTTCGTTTTGCTCATTTTCGTTTATTATATCTCGTGCGAATTTTTGGATATAGCGAATTTTATAAGTTTTAAATGAATGGGATATATTTCCTGTATTTTTCCCATTATTGTCTCATCAGGCAATTATCCATTTATGGCCTGTGAATTTAGGTATTTTTTGAAGATATTAATAATATGTGTTTGTAAAAATTGAGATTTGACTATTATATGTCTCTTGTGGTTAAGAAAGGGGTTTCCAGTTGATAACTCATCTCTGTATCCATTATTAAAATTATTTGATTTCTGAAAACTTTAACTGGAGATTCTACTGAAGGGATTAAATTATGCGAAGAGCTCTCTTCTATATTTTGCGCCATTGTCACTGAGTTTATTGATGTTGGTTGTGTTAACTTAGGGTAATTTTTAATAACATTATTTGGCTTTTCTTTTTGCTCTAGATTTATGTGAGATGTTTTAATATTTATAGCATTTATTGAATCGGAGATATGTGGCTTCAAGGATATTGTAATGTTTAGGTGAATGATCATGTAGTTTTCGTTTAAATGACTTTTTGCTCCTAGCTGTTTAAAACTATCATTGCCAATAATGCCATCGAAAGAAATTAGATTAGGTAAAATAAAGAATTTCATTTTTGTTCAGTGATGGCGAACCTTTACGTATCAACGTGCCATTTTTCTAAAGAAATGTTTAATGAGGTCATAGACGTGCCTACAAATAGTTTTGACCTTGTGATAATTGGGAAAATAATAATAATACATACTATCAACTCAAAACTCTTTATTTACTACAAAAAAATAGGAGGATTTTGCAATGTTTCAATGACAAATAACATATGTTAGGGTTGTAAGATGTTAGTTTTAGCAGAATGCATGGTAAACTGGAGTCATCTGTCAAACGGTTTTTAACCGAATCTTTAATGTTATTCATCTCTGAAAATAATGAATATGAAATATTGTTAAAATAGCATGAGCCAGCTTCTTCAAACAATTAAATGTGTCTGGTAACGCATTCCATGTTTCCAAAGTTTTGTAGTTAGCATTTTCACTTATATTACTTGTCAATATTTCTGTTTCAATTAATTCTTGTTTTAATAAATTTTTGCATACATATTGAACTAGACTGGAAATCAATCAGCTTCATTTCAAATTCTTCAATATCCAACCAATCGAATAATGACAAATCGAGTTTATCAAATGACGTCACATCAGGGTACATAATAAACTTGAGTATTTTTGATAATTCTTTGAACTGAGAAAATCTCGCTGAAAATTCCTTGATTGAAGAATCAATCACAGAAATGAATTCTTCAGTAGCTTGATCTTCTTCTGGTTTCTCATGTATTACTAAATCGTTGATATATTTTTTCAAATTTTGAAAATACTTGTAGTTTCTTGTGATAATATCGTTCCTGAAAACTTGCAGTTTAGCTTCAAAAGCGCGAATGAGATCGATCATGACGATTATTGTTTTAATTATGCCTTGAATCTTCATGTTCAACTTATTTAAATGTGGGCATAACTTTCTCCTCATTTTGCAGAAACAGTCTGACTTCTTCCAAGCTATCAACAAATCTTTGAAGTACGTTCCCACGATTCAACTAGCGAACATTATTGTACATCAGTAAGCCATTGTATACCGAGTTGACTACATCTAACAAAGCATCGAACTTTCGCTTGTTTAAAGCTAGCGACGAGATAAGGTTGACTATTTTTGTGACTACCGGCATTACATTATTAAGAGATGTTAAACCACTCTTAGCACACAAGGCTTGTTGGTAAATGATGCAGTGGAATTGAAGAATCGAATGCCCTCTACGTCTGTTTGAAATAAACCTATGAAACCATTTTTTTACCCGCCATAATTGGATCACAATCGGTTGTTACAGAGACAATCTTCTTCAAATCAATTTCTTTTTCAGCAAGCGAATTTTTAACAGCCGTACAAATATCAGTGCCTTTTGTAGTTGTTAGAAATGATTTTATCGCAATTAATTCTTCCTTAATGACTTTTCCAACGCAATATCGAGGAAAAACAGCTAAACGTGCAGATTTAGTGAGTCAGTGCTTTCTTTAAAACAAAGCGGTATAAAAGAAGCAGAGGTGATGTCAATTTTTTGTTGATCTGTGACATTTTCGGCCAGTTTTAAGATTCTTTCCTTTATTAAGTTTCTGGACAGAGGAGTATTTTTGATGCGCTGAATTATCTTATCTTTATTATCGAAATCATCAAAAAGAAAGGGCACGCATGTTAACCAGACTTCCTTCAAAACTCTTCCTCTTGAAAACGTTTACTATGCCGAGCAATGACATTTGCAGCCGCGTAACTTGCCGTGATCGTATGATAATTTTTGCGAACATATTTAATCATAGATGTTGACTGTTTATTTCTGTCTTTCATTGCACTTGCAACTAATTCTTTTTGCTCTGGTTCGCTTTTTTGACTAACGGATTCGTGATTTGTTTCAAAATGCCGTTCCACAGACGATGTTCTACATACCACTGTTCCAGAACATAAAACACACACCGCCTTATCTTGTCTTTACTAATTATGCCATATTTCTTTGTCCACCAAGTTTGAAATTTTTGGATACTATTTCTATCTTGCACTTTTTGTTTTTTTGCTGAACTAGCCATATTAAATAACAGTTAAAATCACAGGAAAAACTCAAATAAACTTTAAAATACAATTATATCAACAAAATTCACTCTTATGCTATGCATAAAGAAACTATAGTAATTAATTAATTTAATTCATTTATTTCTCTTAAATCAACAGGGATATATCAAGCTGATAAATCAAAACTGTAGAAAATCTTCAGAATTTCTAGCTTAATTAAAGTACTTATTGGATAGATACTAAAATGGCACATAAAGGAAAAAAAACCTATTGTCGCATATGAGAGCGTGAGTTGCTATAAATTTGTTATAAAATTGATAATAAAACCGGGGTTGTTTAGGGGCACATTGACACTTTCAAGGTTTTTCTTGTTTTTGCCATTTTTAGTTTTACCGTTTTTTTCGCTTTGCATGGATGAGAAATAGAAAATTGAATTGAGTCAGTTGGTGACAGATCACTAGAGGAGTCGTCTCATGTAATTATGAAGTAATTTTGAATTTTTCCCAAACGTGCCCAAAATATTCTTTCGCGTGCTACTAATGCCACGCGAGTTATATACCAAAATAATGATAATGAAACAAAAGGAATGTTTTGGTCCATATTTTTAATCTAATATGTAAATAAATTCCAAGTCCATATATTTTACATTTAATCGAACATGTAAATAAAGTATAAGTTCATATCGATAAATATTTTAATAAGACAATAATGGAAATTAATGATTAATCAATTAGTTCTAAGATAAGGAACATATATAAAAGAACAGTAGTTTAGAGTAGAAGCAGTTGATTAATAATTGTCATGCAGTTATGTTCAAATAAAGTTCTTAAACAGTGATCTAGTTAGTTTTTATTTTATTGTATTTTTTTTTTAATAATATTCCAAACGGAATATAAAAGTGGCGCAGTCGGTAGGATCCTTTTCAGAAGAATAAGGATCTAGTGATATGGACATAAAATAAAATTGGTGATCAAATTAAGGGAGGAAAACAAAGAATACTAAAGAAAAATTTACTAGTATTCGAAGAAATGATCCTGAGACATCAAAAATAAACAAACTGGAGAAACAACTGGTAAAACCATCACTACTAGAGAAAAGGATGGCAACGACTTCAAACATGGAACAATGCATAATAGCTTTAACCAACATTATGACAACACAAAATCAACCACAAACCATCAGAAGTAGAATCGAGAAGGAAATAAAGTATCTACCAATTTTCAACGGACAACCAGGACCATTACCATCATGTATTGAAGCTGTAGAACGAGCACTGATTTACTACGGAAATGAAGCTAACCAAGTTTACACCATCATATACAAAAAGAAAATAAACGGAGCAGCAAAAAACTACCTAGCAACAGATAAACCAACAACATGGGAAGAATGTAAGGAGAAATTAAAAATCCACTATCGACCCACCCGAGATCAAACCAGCATCATCAGAGAAATCAACAATCTCAAAGTGAGTAGTATTGATGAATTACTATTTAAAATACAAAAAATTATAGATCATATCACTGAATATGCAGCATTTAGTACAAAAAAGAAAGAAATTATAATTATTTTAAGTTGTATATTAGTAATAAAAATTAAAGAAATAACTGCAGGTGCTTTAGCAGCTGAGTTGTATAATAAATATGAGTTAAGTATAATTAGAACCATTTTATATAAATATGTTGGACATGATACGTATAATTTAGTAACACCACAGAGTTTTAGCCCATCTAGTAAAATAAATAGATATACTAATAAACAGAACAATCAACCTTAAAATAGTAATCAAATCCGTTATAACCAAAGTAATAATCAAATTCGTTATAGCCAGCCTCAAAATAGTAATCAAACTCGTTATAACCAATCTCAAAATAATTACAATAACCAACCTCGAAGCAGTAACCAATTTCGTTATAGTCAAACCCAAAATAATAATCAAAATAGTAATCAATTTCGCTATAATAATTCACCTCGAAGTAGTAATCAATTTAGGAACTACAATAATCCTAGACAAAATAATCCAGAACCCTAACCATAAAATACTACATAAACAATGGGTTCTTTCTCAGTAGTGCCGTGAATAGAAAAATTATATTCGTTTACAGATGGTCGAAGTAGTTCTTCGAACGTGTGCTCTGTTCCATTCTAATATTATTTCGTTTTGCTCATTTTCGTTTATTATATCTCGTGCGAATTTTTGGATATAGCGAATTTTATAAGTTTTAAATGAATGGGATATATTTCCTGTATTTTTCCCATTATTGTCTCATCAGGCAATTATCCATTTATGGCCTGTGAATTTAGGTATTTTTTGAAGATATTAATAATATGTGTTTGTAAAAATTGAGATTTGACTATTATATGTCTCTTGTGGTTAAGAAAGAGGTTTCCAGTTGATAACTCATCTCTGTATCCATTATTAAAATTATTTGATTTCTGAAAACTTTAACTGGAGATTCTACTGAAGGGATTAAATTATGCGAAGAGCTCTCTTCTATATTTTGCGCCATTGTCACTGAGTTTATTGATGTTGGTTGTGTTAACTTAGGGTAATTTTTAATAACATTATTTGGCTTTTCTTTTTGCTCTAGATTTATGTGAGATGTTTTAATATTTATAGCATTTATTGAATCGGAGATATGTGGCTTCAAGGATATTGTAATGTTTAGGTGAATGATCATGTAGTTTTCGTTTAAATGACTTTTTGCTCCTAGCTGTTTAAAACTATCATTGCCAATAATGCCATCGAAAGAAATTAGATTAGGTAAAATAAAGAATTTCCTTTTTTTTCAGTTCCAAATAAATCTATTAAAGCGTTATGAGTTATTTTGATATTACCTCCCACGGGATTAGTTTAAAAAGGATTTCCAATCGGTAAAGGATTTTTTGCTAAGCAAAGTTGAATATAATTTATATTTGAACTGGACCAATTAAAAATTTTAGTTCCAAATAAATATATTAAAGCGTTATGAGTTATTTTGATATTACCATCTATGATGGCTACTTTCTGCATGCTGCAATAATGAATATTTCACAAGTGAGCTTTCCGACATGATTCATACATGAGAAACTCACTGATAATGAGTAATTTCTCTACTGGGTTATTTTCAGTATAGAAGAAAATTATCAAAGACGTCAAATCCCACGGGATTAGTATAAAAAGGATTTTCAATCTGTAAAGGATTTTTTGCTAAGCAAAGTTGAATATAATTTATATTTGAACCGGATCAATTAAAAATTTTAGTGTGTTTCCACTATTTAATTTATGCTCCATGCATGACAGCAAAGAAATCTTTAATTTCAAAAAATTTATGTTATCAGTAATTTCTGGATTTCCCTTATGGAACTATTAGAATCACTGTTTGGGTTTGATTAAAATATACGTCATGATTTGTGCTTTCCTGAGTGTAATGCTGTAAATCATAATTTTGCTCATTTAGTTGCTCCGTATGAAAAACTTTTGGAAGTTTGTTTGGTCGATGATTTTGATTTAAAGTATTCTTTTGTTAGCATGTTCTTGTATCCGTGGTCTGTTTTGGTAATTTAACACACGCGAATACAGAGAGTGGACAACATCCAGGCTTAGAGAAAGATTTAAAATAGTTGTCAGGATTCTGCCTTCAAAATTCAATCAATTGAGCAATCAGCTCAGTAAGTAAATTAAAGAGTTTAAACAGAACTGCACTAAAAATATCTAAGTGAATTGAGTCCTAATGCAGACAAAGGCTACTTACTCTGGAAGGCAACTCGTAGAGTCAAAAGACCTCTTTTTCAAATACCACCAATTAAAAATGCACAAGATCAGTGGGTAAGAAAGAATGAGGAAAAAGCTGAAGTATTTGCTAAGCACTTGGCTAACACATTTAAAGATCACAATATCCAATTTAATATTAATTCAACTCTAATACACCAGCCAGAAATGCGAATCAAAAATATCACTTCTTATGAAGTAGCAAAAGAAATCAGTAACAACTTGCACCCCAAGAAAGCACCTGGCATCGATGAATTGTCACCTGGTCTATTTAACGAATTACAGCGGAAAGCAATTATCATGATTACATATTCGTACAATGCTAGTCTTAGATTGAAGTATTTTCCAAATTGCTTCAAAGGGTCACAAATAATAATGCTAAAAAGACCTGATAAGCCAATAGAGCAAGTTACGTCATATAGACCAATAGCGCTAATACCTACAATATCAAAATTGTTTGAGAAACTTCTGCTTAAAAGACTCAAACCCCTCATTCATATACCAGACTTTCAATTTGGTTTCAGGCGTAAGCACTCCACTATTAGTCAGATCCACTGTATCACAAATGTAATTGAGAAAGCATTCGAAGGAAAAAAATACTGCATAGCGATATTTCTTGACGTATCTCAAGCTTTTGATAAAGTATGGTACAAGGGCCTTATTCACAAAATGAGCAAACTGCTTCCAAAGAACTACTGTGAACTACTCGAATCTTACTTATTAAATCGAAAGTTTAGAGTATTGCATGAAGATGAGTACTCAAAGTTTTATCCTATTCAAGCGGGCATACCACAGGGGAGTGTATTAGGCCCTTTCTTATATCTTATGTATACAGCAGATATACCTACAACAGAAGAAACGATTATAGGAACTTTTGCTGATGATACAGTAATAATGACAACAGCTGATACACAAAGCGTAGCTGTTGAAAGACTGCATCAATCATTAGATAAGGTAAACCAGTGGACTAAGAGCTGGAAAATTAAGTTAATTATATAAGTAATTAATTATTTGCCCTGCGACGAATAGACAATAATAGTAAAATTTATCTGGACGGAAGACCGATCTTACAAACAGAAACTGCTAAATACTTAGGTATGTACCTAGGCAATAAATTAAATTGGAAAAATCATGTCAGGCAGAAAACTGAGCAAATCAAGCTTAACCAACGCCAAATGTACTAGCTAGTAGGATATCATATCAGTAATAATGACAACAGCTGATACACTAAGCGTAGCTGTTGAAAGACTGCATCAATCATTAGATAAGGTAAACCAGTGGACTAAGAGCTGGAAAATTAAGTTAATTATATAATTAATTAATTATTTGCCCTGCGACGAATAGACAATAATAGTAAAATTTATCTGGACGGAAGACCGATCTTACAAACAGAAACTGCTAAATACTTAGGTATGTACCTAGGCAATAAATTAAATTGGAAAAATCATGTCAGGCAGAAAACTGAGCAAATCAAGCTTAACCAACGCCAAATGTACTAGCTAGTAGGATATCATTCCCAACTTAGTCTACACTGTAAAAAAATGATCTACTTATCAATCATCAAGTTGATTTAGATGTACGGAATTCAGCTATGGGCTTGTATAAAAAAATCCAATAGGGATATCATCCAATGAAGCCAAAAGAAATTTCTGCGCATGATTAAGAAACCCATACAGGTACACGACCAACCAAGAAATACATAATGACCTAGGCATCAAGTGGGTAAACGAATTTATTCAGGAATATGCGGTTGGTCATGAAAAACGTCGTTACTGCACCACACGAATGTGGAAGCTATCCAACTTTTGGATACTACCAATGAACTAAGAAGGCTTAAGCATATCAAACCGCATGATCTGCCATAAATAACCATACTAATACATTATATAATATAAAAGAGTAGGGTGCTGAACATTGGTTCAGTTAAGCCCGCACATGTTCCAAAATAGTAATAAATTAACTATGGTTAAGATTGTACTACGCATATCCGATTAGGGATGTTATTTAAAAAAAAAAAGGATTCTGCCTTGAAATTCATAGAGGACCTTGAAACTTTTTTGCAAAAAATTTAGGCTTACGTGGCGCTTGAGGGTTGTTGATTAATTCAGGATAATCATTTTTTTTTGACTGTGGTATCAGTGTTCCTTGTTCATGAAAAGGATTTTGTTTCGGTAGAACGAGTGGTGCAATATGGTAAGTAAGTAAGTAAAATTAAGGGGGAAAACTGCACCACAAACAGTCTTGATCTATTGTGCTCCCCGCCAGACATGTTACTATGGAAACCTAATACCTAGGTCCCTTACCAGGGTTAGGATCTCTCTCAGACCTATTTCCAACCCTTCTGTCTAGGTTACTTGTCGAGTAAGAAGATGCTTTACTCTCTTTGACATCACCCTGCCACAGTCAAAGAGTGGGTGGGTAGGCGTCTCCTCTACCTCGAATAGTTCCATTGCTATGTTGTACCCGATAGCGTATGTTTTCTAATTTTAGGCATAAGTGAAGAGCTTCAGACAAATCAGAAGACTCTTTCCTACTAAGTAATCTAGGAAGATTTCTTTTAAGTCCTCTTATGAACGTATCTAGTGCTTTATCACGATATGATTGAGTCATTATGTTGTGGACATCCTGACATGCTTCCATTTAAGAAATTTTGTTCAGAATGAATGATAAATGCTGGTACACTACTTGATAAAATTCTGGAGTTGTGTTATGTTTTTCAATTAAAGTAGTCATTTGATACTCTAAGGTACCTAAATCTCTTTTATCTGGATAATGCAAAATTAAACATTTTGAAATTTTTTGCCATTTTAGAGGCGTGTTGTAAGGTTCTAACTAGTGCAGTATCAACACTGCCTGTAATTTTATTTCGAATAACGCTAAAAATACCGTAGTATTTTGGAGTACGTCTTAGGTGTGCATAAATTTTTGAAATTCGGTCGACACTTTTTTTCTATGAACTAAACTGGCCAGGTTGACCAGAAAATTCCCTCAAATTTTAAACTATATCTGGTATTCTGTCCATGTCGGACAAGTTCCGATCTTCATCAGCACTAATTATTTGATGACCGTAATTATTTATCTCTGCTTTGGGATTAACTATTCAGTTTAGAATTATTCTGCTTTCTCTTTTTACTATTTCCGAGATAATATTCGTTAATTGATATAGGTTTAGTACATGTACCTTAGGAGTACTAGAAGTCAAAGCGTTGGGATCTCGAGCTACTTGATAACTAGTATAATCATTTTTATTTTATTATTTTTGATTCAAAAGGAATAAAACATCATACGATAACTGACTTTGTAGGTTTCTTTTCACCGTAAACTTTGGTTTTTGTATCACTATTTTATTAGCTTGTGCAAGCTTTTAACTTTATAAATTGATTCTTTTTTGTATGCTTTAATCTCGGCGATCTATCCAGCAACTCTGTTTTTTTATTCACTCTTTTATTAACAAGTTAAAACTTACTTTGCGGAGCATTCAATATAGCCACATCTCCAATGCTTTCTTACAAGGGTGGAAATATCTTCGAGTTGCTGTAATTAATGAAAATGTTATTTTACTCAGATTTTTTTTTCAGAATTTGATCCTATTAAATCAATCACGAGCAAAAAAAACAAAGATCTTTAGAATATTCCTTTATAGCGCCATGCAATGAGTTATTATTAAATTTACTTATTATATTTTTAACTACTTATTAAATGGGTTTGTGTTTGTCTATCGATAACTTTATCAAATTTATTTCCAACTACGAATATATTAAAATCACGATGACCAAAACTGTCCAAAATTTGTTCCCTAAGTTTTAAAATCAAAAATTCATTGGGTATGCAATCAAATTTATGTAAATTAAAAATTTTCAAATTGATATAAATAATTGCAGTACCTAAAATGTTTCCAAATCTCCCATATCAAAAACCAGGACATAAGCATGAAGGCTACGTAAGCCCAAGGGATTACCGTTGTTCCATTCATCGAAGCTATCCATTGGAAATCTTTTCTGAAAGGTGAAATTTGTTGTTTTTGTTATTTTTTTTTTAAACATTTTGTGCATTGTTTTCTGCTGGAATTTTTCAGCATGCTCAATATAGTGCCAAGGAAACAAAAAAACTTTTGAAAAGCTAGTTCTCAAGATTTATTTGATTTCTATTTTGGCTTTCTCATTTTGGTAAAATACAACGACCCAATATGTGAGTTGTGAGTTGTGAGGTGAGTTCTGCTATTCGGTTGAAATATTATTTAAAGGTACTTTTAGTTCCCTTTATTTTCCGCTTGTAGTGCGTGAAAATAAAATAATTCCACCTGAAATACTTTAGTTTAAAAGTTTTCTAGTTAAAAAAAAAATTCATTATAGTGGTCCCTGCTCGGGCGCCAGTTAATAAAAAGTTAATAAATATAATTTTAGTTAGTTATTAATTTTTAATTGCATTGATCAAAAATGTATTTTTCATTGAATTGAGTTGATTTTTCTACATCTGAAATACAACTGACTTATTTTTAATCTTAACTAGCTTAATTAGAAATTCATATATTCCTGCCAGACGCAACGTCAGCAGAAAGATATGTGGGAAAATACAGCGGAAATTTGCGTACGCAGGAAATATGTGGTTTTAATTACTCTACATTTTCTCTACATCTACAAGGCTCTCTACATTTTTACGTTAGAAGTATTTGATATTTAATTTTAGGTGTTACACATTAAATAATTACAATGCCTCAGCGCAGAACTTTGACAGGTAGAGTAGAGCAAAATTGTGATAGAAGTAAAATTAATCCTAGTAAACAAGTCACTTAAAGCCCTATCGATAATCCATCAAATGAAATAAATGTTTTTAGCTTGAAATATTCATACAAATGTGAGTTAAATTCCGTTTCGCGATATTTTGAATTCTCAAACCTTCAAAAGAAATGAATCAGCTTTTTTCATTATGTGGAGCAAAACATTTTAAACCTGAGATTACTAATCAGGATAGAAATATATTCACTCTTTGTTGTCATAAGGGAAAGTATCTTTGCTTCCTTTTAAAGCTTTTAGATATTGATATTGTGAAAGCATTATTTCAACTGACCCTGTAGTGAAGATGGACTAACGATGTTAGGTTATATTACTAGATAATTAAAAAATCATAAGTCTACAAAGGAAGTAATTTCTAGGAACTCCCATAATTTTAGAATGCTTGAAAATTGCTCTCAAATTTCGTTAGCTGGGCCTTACTAGTAATATTTAACCCCTTGTCTGGAAGACGTCATTTGTTTCTTATGTCAAAACCATAATTGACGTGTCTCAGATGTCTTCAACATTCCGATGAGAGTTGTTTACAGTGCAATCAAAGATCATCAAGAAATTAACAATTCAGCAAAGTTTAGAGTTTTTAATGTTAAAAAAAATCGAAATGTCCTAAACGAATTTATTTTTCGAAAGTTTCGCCGAAGATATTTTTTCGCTGTATCATTACCAAACTATTCCAAACGTGACCGTCAATCACAAGCAAATTGTTCGACTCGTCTCTAAGCAAAATATTGGGCACATTTCACGGAGCATATACCTGCTACTGATAAGAAAAAAGACCCTGCGAAAAGGTGCATTGTTTGAACAAAACGGAATATAAGAAGCGAAAAAACTTGGCAGTGCAAAAGGTGATAAGTACCATTGCATATTCTGAACTGTTTTGAAAAATTTCATACATTAGAAAATTTTAATTAATAATTTGCATCTAATATAATAGTTATATAATATATTTATTTTTTGTTGTAACACTAAGTTTGACGTTTTGCTGTTCAAATAAAGTATTTTAAACAAAATACAAAGCTACATTTGCACACCACAACAACCGATAAATAAATAGTATTTCTAGACACTTCACTTTTGTGCTTAAAGAAAAAAAAAATCAATATCACTATAAAAAAAATAAAATAAAATATCAAAACAAATATATATAAATAAAAAAGAACCCAATAATTAATTTTAATATATAAAAACAATTTCTAAGGTTAAAACTATAAATTATTCCTAATAAAAAAATACAATAAAACTAAATAATAATAAAAAAATACGTCTACTAAAATTGAATAAAAAGTACAGGGAATCAAAAGAAAAACACATGATTTTTTTGGATTATGGCGTTTGATGGGCCCAGCAAAACCTCTCCTGTAAGAGAGTCATAAAATTTATACAGTAAAAGCTCCTTATTCGCGGGGGATATGTTCTATAAATATGCCGCGAATACAGAAACCTTGAATACGGAATCGTAATTTATATGGAATTATAGGGGATACGTTCCTAGGTGACAAAATAAAAGAAACAAATATAGAAAAAAATCAATTTAATTGAAGTTTTTGAACATTATCTTAAGGCTTAGGCAATGGTTTGAAGAATTTTGTAATTTTCCTTTGCTTGGCAGTTTTTAAAAACTCCTTCAATTCAGGCTGATATGCAGCCGTCGCATCAGCAATTTGCCTCTTAAAAAATAAGACTTCGTTCCATAGACGGATCAATGTTCATAAAAAAATCGCAAAGCTCATTTGCCATTCTTACACCTTCACTAAGATTTTTCAAATTAAATGTCACGTTACCAGAGCTTGTTGAAGTCTCTTCTTCAATGGGCTGATTTTAACATTTCCTCCAAGTCGGTTTCAGTCAAACCTTCATCTTGCGATTCAAGCAATTCCTGAATGTCACTTGATTTTATCTGTTCGAACCCATCTCATCCTATTTCATTCGCGATTTCGGCTATGTTTGCAGTCAAAGTTTGCATAGATTCTTCGTCATTTTTCGCAGTCAGAGCAGGCCACAGTTTTTTCCAGCATGACTTCAATGTGTGTGGCTTCAGTTCTTCCAATGATTCTTTTATTTCATGTTTACGATGCATTTTGCTATGTCAAATTTTTTCCAGCATTCCATAACATTCATATCAGGATTATATTCCATATTATCCAATATGATTTTGAAGGTTCCCTCTATTAAGCTCTAATGTAATAGAGCTTAAAGGCCTGGATTATTCCTTGATCCATAGGTTGAAGCAAAGCCGTCGTGTTCGGAGATAAAAATGTCACTTTGTTATTATTTTATGACATGTGTGAAGACTAGCTAAATACTTGTTATTAGATCCGCGAATAAAGAAATTTTTAGCCGCGAATATAGCGTGGAGGATACTTTTTAATTCTGCATTTGAAATAAGTTAAATTTAAATTAAAAAAGTTTTAAATCGTAGTATGTCAATATGTCAAGTAAACATTGAAAATTTACTTGCGTGACATATTGACAAATAAAAAGTAGTTCTTCTTATTTTGTTATCTAATTAACATATAAAAAATTGTTTTTATTATTTTTAAAAAATATGTCTTGTTAATTTAATGATTTTTAATTTATATATTAATAAATGTTAATAAATAATTAAGTGGTAAAAAATTAAAAAGTGTGTTAATAAATAATTAAGTGGTAAGAATTACACGACACAATTGGTGACCCCGACAGTAAGATAAAACCCCTATTTTGGAAGCGCCGACGGTCGGTATCTACCAGATATTGTTAGCCCGACAAGGTTTTTGTTAGTAAGGATAAAAGAAGATAAAATTTTAAAGAAAATTTTAAAAATAGAAGAAAGAAAATTTTACAAAATAGAAGAAAGAAAATTTTAAAAATAGAAGAAAGAAAATTTTACAAAATAGAAGAAAGAAAATTTTACAAAATAGAAAAAAGAAAATCTTACAAAATAGAACGATTTAAAACTTTTATGGCTACTCCTAGTGGAGATTTTCAAAATTCGGTTTCCGCGGTTTCAGTTAAACCTCCTCCTTTTTGGAAGAACAATCCTCAATTTTGGTTCGACCGTCTAGAGGCTCAATTTGTGCTCGCGGGAATTACTTCTCAATCGACAAAATATTATCATGTTCTTGCTACATTAGACAGCGATATCATGAAAATTATAAGTGATATCATACGAGAACCTCACTCTACTTAAAATCGAGTCTGATTAAGCGACTATCGGCTAGCGAGGTATCTAAACTCAACCAACTTTTAAGTGATCTTTCTTTAGGGGATCGACAGCCTTCGCAATTATTAAGAGAAATGCGAGAATTAGGAGGCGATAAGGTTTCGGAAGAGCTTTTAAGGTCGTTATGGCTTCAGCGTCTTCCAGAGAATATGCAAGCGATTCTTGCTTGCAATCCTGGTAACTTTAATGACTTGGCGACCTGTGCTGACAAAATTTTTGAGGTTCAATACAAACCCAGTGTCTTTTCATGTTCTGTTCCTGTATCTAGTTCCCAGTCAAATGCAGTCATAGACCGTTTGGATAATTTAGCTAAGCAACTTAGCGACTTACAAATTACGATTAAGGAAAGCATCCACCAAAATAGAATATCAAGGTCTAATTCTAGATCTCGGTCTAGATTTAGACGTTTTATTAAACACAAGGATTCTAGTAATGAATCCGGTTTATGTTGGTATCATCTTCATTTTGCGTATAAAGCTACCAAGTGTATCAAACCTTGTTCTTTTGTTGTGCAGACAAAAAACTAATTAGCCTTTCGACTCAAGCGGTGGTTAAAAAAGGCAAAATAACGAGCCGCTTGAATATTTATGACAAGTCTTCCAAATGTAATTTTTTAATAGATACTGGCCTTCTAATAGTCCTTGGTCTTCACCACTGCACCTTGTTTGAAAAAAAATGGTGATTGGCGACCTTGTGGCGACTACAGAAGATTGAATGCTTTAACTGTTCCCGATCGGTATCCTATTCCGCACATTCACGATTTTTCACATCATCTACAGAATTGTAAATTATTTTCAAAGCTTGATTTAACAAAGGCTTATCATCAAATCCCTATAGAACCCGAAGACATACCGAAAACTGAAATTTGCAACCCATTCGAACTCTTCGAGTTCACTCGCATGACATTTGGGCTTTGTAATGCCGCACAAACTTTCCAAAGGTTTATTAACTGGGTTCTGCAAGATTTATCGTTCTGTTTTACTTACTTGGATGATATTTTGGTGGCATCTAAATCCGAAAAAGAACGCCTAAACCATTTGAAACTTATTTTTCAGAAATTTAAAGAACATGGTTTAGTTATTAATATTGATAAGTGCATATTTCTTAAACCAAGCTTAAACTTGTTAGGGCACTTTATTAGCTCTGATGGTATTCGACCTTCACGGGATAAAGTGGACTCAATTAAGAATTTTCAACGTCCTGAAACAATTAAAAGTCTTAGACGTTTCTTAGGAATGATTAATTTTTTTTGCCGATTTATTCCTAAGGCAGCTCAGCATCAATTACTTCTGAATAAATATTTAAACGGTTCTAAAAAGGATGGTAATAAAAAAGTCAACTGGACTGACGATGCTATTGCTTCATTCAATCAAATTAAAAATCAATTATCTGAAGCAACTCTTTTGGCTTTTCCAGATTCCTCTGCTGAAATAGCATTATTTGTAGACGCTTCAGATTCTGCCATAGGTGCAGTTGTCCAACAACAAGTTAATAGCGTTTGGCAGCCCTTAGGTTTCTTTTCTGTCAAACTTAATCAAGCTGAAAAAAAGTATAGCACACATGACAGAGAACTCTTAGCTATTTACAAAGGAATTAAATATTTTAGGTACCTTCTTGAAGGTCGATATTTTGTCGTTTTTACTGACCATAAGCCTTTGATTTTTGCATTTAGGCAGAAGCCGGACAAAACTTCACCAAGGCAGCTACGCCACTTGGATTTTATTGGTCAGTTTACAACTGATATCAGGCATTTATCAGGGTCAGAAAATATAGTTGCAGACACACTTTCTCGTGTCAGTGAATTTACATGTTCGTCAACAATAGATTTCGAGGCGATTTCTAAAGCACAAGAAACGGACAAAGAGTTCAAAGAATTTCTTAGTAATGAATCTTACAAATTTTTGAAATATCCTATTTTGGGATCCAATTTAAGAATTTTTTGTGAGATTTCATCAAATCGTGTACGTCCCTATATTCCGGTTGATTTTCGTTTCCAGGTATTCAAATCCATACACGAATTGGCGCATCCCGGTGTCAGAACAACTAATAAAATGGTTAAAGCTAAATTTTTCTGGCCTTCTATGAATAAAGATTGAACCAATTGGGCTAGAGCTTGTTTAGCGTATCAAAAAACTAAAATATCTCGACATGTGAAAAGCCCTTTAATGCTTTTTGATAAGATTTCTTCCCGTTTTCATACAATCCATGTTGATTTAATTGGACCTCTCCCTGTCTCACAAAATTATCGTTACTGTTTAACGATTATAGATAGATATACTAGATGGCCTGAGGCATTTCCCATTTCTGATATTTCAGCAGAAACTTGTGCGAAGGTATTGTGTCGTGAATGGATATCACGTTTTGGAGTGCCTAGTGTTATTATTACAGATCAGGGCAGACAGTTTGAATCTTGTCTTTTCAAAGAATTGTCGAATCTCTTAGGTTTCAAAAGGAATCGCACTACACCTTACCATCCCCAGGCAAATGGTTTTATAGAGCATTGGCATCGAACTTTCAAGGCAACTTTATTGAGTTACGCTTGTAATTCTTGGTCTACAATTCTACCTTTTGTGTTTTTTGGCCTACGGACAGTTTTTAGAGAAGAATTTCATGTGACCCCAGCAGAGTTGGTATATGGTAAGTCGTTGAGATTGCCTGGAGATTTTCTAGATAAATCTCCAAAGTCTGTACCACAATCAGATTTTGCTAAAAAAATTGCGCGAAATTTATTCCCAGATTAGTCCAGCTACAGCTTCAAATCATTCGTCCAATAATTTCTTTATATTTAAAGATCTAGATTCCTGTGCTTATGTTTCAGTACGAGCTCCAGTCAAATTATCATTTCATTGTCCGTATGAAGGTCCATACCATGTTGTTTCACGAGGCCCAAGCTATTTCACTTTAGAGATAAGAGGCAAAGAAGTAAAAGTTTCTGTTGACCGTTTAAAACCTTGTTTTGTTTTACAGGATGATACAGCAACAAATACTACCGCTTCTGTGTTTCTTCCCTCTCAGAATAGAACCATTAACAAAGTAAGGTTTTCGTAATAATTTAAACGCATTTTATTGAATTTAAAATCAAAATTGAGTTTCGTTGGACCATATGTCCATCTGGTGGGGGAGTAATGTGGAGGATACTTTTTATTTCTGCATTTGAAATAAGTTAAATTTAAATTAAAAAGTTTTAAATCGTAGTATGTCAATATGTCAAGTAAACATTGAAAATTTACTTACTTGACATATTGACAAATAAAAAGTAGTTCTTCTTATATTGTTATCTAATTAACATATAAAAAATTGTTTTTATTATTTTTAAAAAATATTTCTTGTTAATTTAATGATTTTTAATTTATATATTAATAAATGTTAATAAATAATTAAGTGGTAAAAAAATTAAAAAGTGTGTTAATGAATAATTAAGTGGTAAGAATTACACGACCACAATAGGAATCGTGTCGCAATTTTTTAATCTGCGAATAGTGAAAATGCGAATGAAAGAAGCGCGAATAAGGAGCTTTTACTGTATTTATTTTCGTATTCTTTTTCGGTCCTTTTTCTCTTCTTTCTCTTACGCTTTCTTCTCGTTTTCTTCACACATTGACACATTGACTTAACTTTAAACAAATAATAATAAAAAACTAAATATTTTGGATGTACAAAAAATTGTCCTCTTGATCTTAATTCTGGTATGAATTCCAAATATGACAAGATTGTCCTCATGTACTCTATACGCTTCTAATTAATCAATTTTTTTTCCCTTAGTTAAGATGTCTTCAAACAGCAAGGAAAATAAATCCATAAGATTTGTTTCTTGTCCCTACTATCGCGTTTATTATTCTTTAATACACACTTTTTGTTGATTCTGTTCAACATTTTTTTTGTTTTTGCATTATAAGCACTACTAAATCCTACTCGAGGTACTTGTTTAGTTAACTTCTTTTCATGTATCACAAACTTAATGTTTTTTTTTTTCATTCCTTGTCTTAGTTAAATGACTCTTGCGAAATAATTGCTGACCAATTCATTTTCTTGCTGCCGTTTAACCACTATCTCCATCAGGCGGTCAGCATTAGTCGTAAAAGTTTCAAAGGCTTCAATCAAAGCGGCCTTCAACTTCACCCAGAAACCCAGTGGTACCAAACTTCTGAAATCCATTTACCAATCTAGCGCTGGTTCTCTTAGCAATAGATGAAAATCGGTGTGTATTCGTCCCCAGCCCTTCGTGTATATTGCACAATGATTCGAAGTGCGGAATGAAATCTTCAATAGAACCTACCCTACTGAGCCTTCGAAAAATATTCCCCACTTATCGATTCTACTTAAAAGAAGCTATCACATTTTCTACTGCTGTAGGAATTGTTTTTGGTTTTAACTTCTCCAGAGATCTCTCCAACCTCTTAAGCACCCTGTCCATGGCCAAAATCATGTTATCCAAATTTCGTGTGCTGGCCTCTTCAACTTTTTTCGTTAACTTTTGTTCCAGGCTTTGAGTGAGCTGGGGGTTTCGAGCCGCTCTTACCATGGAATCGGCACTTAAAAGTTCTCTGGCTTCTTTGTTACTTTTGGTCAGTTTTTTCTCTTCGTCAGCTTGCTGGCTACGAGTCACTACCGTCCTGCTCCTCTATGTCTTCGCCGGTATTCCATTGGCATATTTTCTGATATAATTTAAAATACTTTAATCCCCATCCCTTTTAGCACCTTTTTTTCAAGTCAGCGGGTCTGCGAACGATTGTTTGTTTCAACAATCAACAAATGCACTACATATGTAGTTTGGTTTCAGTTTGTTTTTTTTCCTAGTTGACGGTAATCATTGAACAATCGCTTCAGTCGTATTATCGTCGTAGCTAAAATATTGAAAATAGTTGACTATTTTCTAAGCAACCTTCTTGAGACGGATTATGCCATCATCAAACTGTTATGTTCTTATTTTCTAATTATAATGGTCACTGGTCACGGGTCGACAAAATTTAACTTTTTTTGCAAGAGAGGCTGCCACTAGTAAAAACAAGCAGTTTTAAAGTTTTCATCACCCGTCAATTTTATTTGGCGGAGGAACATTGATTTTGAAGAAAAAATAACATTTTTCGAGAAAAATTAATAAAAGCACAGCATGGTAAATTATTTTCTGGTTTAATTTATGGTATAAATATTTATTTAGATCTGTATTTATTATTATATATTAAAGTCTACGACTTTCTGGAATATTTAGCTTTCGGTTGATCCCTATTGATCGTCCAACAGTAGTCAGCCAACATCCTTACACTCCATCTACCCTGATAACGTTTTTCTATATTTGAAATGTCCTGGTGGAACCTTTGCTTACATCTCCCAAATTTTCAAGGAAAAAATCTAGATGTAAGTCCAGGAAATGGATTTTTAACGACATATTGCAGCCGGAAGTTTTATATGGCAAAAGTAATTCGTTAATCAGTTCTCTATAGTTATCACTCTTATGGTTACCTAAAAAATTTACAGCTACATTCTTAAAACACTGCCATGCTGATTTTTCCATAACGTTTAATTTTTCTTCAAATTTTGAATCTTTTATTATTTCTGTGATTTGAGGTCCTACGAAAATGCGCTCTTTGATTTTGGCATCACTTATTCTGGAAAATTTCTCTTTTAAGTACAAAAATCCGCTTCCATTTTTATCCATTGCCTTTAAAAAATTTTTAAAAAGGCTTAACTTGATATGATGTGGTGATAAAAGTACATCAGATGGGTTTACAAGTAGTAAAGCCTTCACATTTTTCTGCCTAGGGCATAGAGATCCACACACAGGCCATATTCTTTCAATGTAATGATTTCTTTTGTCCCTGCTGTCCCATTCGCATAAAAAGCTGCAAAATTTAGTAAAACCCCACTGTAGTCCAAATAGTAAGGCAATAACTTTTAAATCACCCCAAATTTTGTATTTGACTTTTTTAAGCAATAGTTTCATATTTTCATAAGTTTATTTCATATTAAAAGCGAGTGTTATGTAAAAATCTGGCCTAACTGGATTTAACCAAACTTCAATACCAATCTGTCGTTATTTTGCACCAAACCCTACCTCTCTATCTGCTAAAATACCTAAATCGGGCATTCTTTTTTGTAGTAACCTTCACAATTTTACCCAAACCTTCTTAAATCTACCCGTTTTTACTTTTTTTACTAAACCTAGTTTTTACTAAACTAAACCTAGTTTTGCCTCGCCAAATACACCAATTCTCATAAATTTACCTAAAACCACACTAAATTGATGCAAACCATTTCTAAAAATCTGGAAAATCTAAAAATGCTCCGATTTGGCCCATTCAAATTTGTTTCAACCCCATTTTAACCCTAAAACACGAATATATAAAAATTACCCCGATTGACTCCATTTCACTACCCTGTAATTAATTAAAAATTACCCTAAATAAAATTCATTAAACTTTTTTTTTTTTTGTTGTTTGCAACTTTGTTGCAGACACTTTTATTCCAGCGGAAATGCTGAGGAATGTTTATGTGATTGACACTTGAGTCGATCACATAAACATTCTTTTAAAATATTTAGGCCACATGTTTTTGTTTGCCTTTTCTGCTTATCGACACTTGAGCCGGCTCAAGTGTCGATCATATAAACAAAGTAAGCAATAAATTATTTTATATTTTCTGCTTATATGATTGTAATTAGAGTAAATCATATAAGCAGAAAACAATTTTTAAAATTTTTTCCCATGGGCATTGACCACCGTGAAGGGCATTTTGGCGTCATTTGGGATGAAATAAATAGGGGTCAAGTTTGATATGGGAGTGAGTCGTAAAGAGTCTGTTTTAGTGGTCGGTTTTTGGGAGTCGTCTCTAGAGGCCGTTGATTTAATTTACTCCATTAAAATTATTAAAAAAAAAAAGAGAGAATAAGATAAATTAAATTAAAGGAGCTAAAGTTTGTTGTAATAAAGAAAATAAAAATTAAAATTAAAATTACTTATTGTTACAAAAACAAAGAAAAAGAGAGTTAAGCTAAATAAAAAAAATAGTATGTTTAATATTTACTTTTGGTAAAAAAAAAAAACAAGAAGGAACTTAAATTAAACTAAAGTAGTTTGTTTTAATAAAGAAAATAAAAATTTAAGTTAAAATTACTTATTGTTACAAAAACAAAGAAAAAGAGAGTTAAGCTAACTAAAAAAAATAGTTTGTTTAATATTTACTTTTGGTAAAAAAAAAAGAAGGAACTTAAATTAAACTAAAGTAGTTTGTTTTAATAAAGAAAATAGAAATTTAAATTAAACTTACTTATTTTTACAAAAAAAAGAAAAGGAGTTAAACTAAATAAATTGAAATCAAGTTAAATAAAAAGATAGTTTGTTTAATTACTGAAAAATTATTCATTTTTGTAAAAGAAAATAGAGAAGTTAAATTAAATTAAGGGTTTTAAAGAAAACTGGAATGTAAATTAAAATTATTTACTGTTACGAAAAAGAGAAGGAGTTAAACTAAATAAATTGTAATCAAATTAAATAAAAAGATAGTTTGTTTAATTACCGATCAATTTATAACATTTTAATTAATTAAATAAATATTAAAAATTTAAAAAAAAAAAAAAATAAATATATATATATGTATAAAATAAGTTGAACAGTTTTCTTGAATAAATTACATTTTATTTGTTAGACAGCATTTTAATTTATATATATAGCACGAATGCTAGTGGAAAAGAAAGAAGTACATTGCCATTATGGAGGAGAACTGCTTTTAAGCGTGTTTTGGACGAGTCTATAAAGTCGCAGTAGACTGACGTATAGATATTGTACAGAAGTAAAAAGTATGGGGCCCGGGGCATAAGATGCAAAAGCATTGAAATGAACTTAGAGTTATCACAAAAAAACTGAGGGTGATTGAATCAAACTAAAGCCTTGTACAGACCAATGCGTTTTTCATTCGCACGCCGGACAAGATTGTAAAACGGGTGATGTATTTGCTCTAGCTATAGCTAGAACAAAATTGTTTTGTTTTTGTTTTTGTCAGTAAAAGGACACTTTATGGCCTTCAAAATTTTTGTTGTATTTTAAATTTTAGTTCTAATGGAAATTTTTGTTGTATTTATATTAAAAGGGATAGGAAATAATGATTTTATTACTTTTAGAGGTACACCAAAAGTTTTGAAGGCCACAAAATGCTTCTCTAAAAGTAATAAAATCATTTCTTATCCCTTTTAGAATAAGCACAACAAAAATTTAAAGTAAAAGAAAAATTTTGAAGGCCATAAAGTGTCCTTTTACTGACAAAAAACAAAAGCAAAACAATTTTGTTCTAGCTATAGCTAGAGCAAATACATCACCCGTTTTACAATCTTGTCCGGCGTGCGAATGAAAAACGCATTGGTCTGTACAAGGCTTAAGTTCATTTTCGTAATATGGGTAGGTAGTTCTAACAAAATTACCTACCAAACTTCGTGTGGCAAAACCACTGTTGACCAGCGTTAGTAATCGGTATCCTAAAAAGCTGCAATGGACTCTGAACTATCGGATAGTGAATCTTTAAACTATTTCATTGAACGTTTCCTTTCCCGGATTTATTATGTTCATGACAGCTCCTATAATAAGGAAAATAAAAACGTTTAGTGTTGTCAAGTTCAAAATCAGTAACTTGCATTCCAGCAGTAAATTCCAAAAACTTAACGGCTCTGTTAATGATAACTGATTTTGTATGTGAATTGTACAACGATATTGCTAAGCATCTGCAGGATATTCGAGAAAAATAGATTCTACGGATTTGTTATCTAGTTTTTTCGTTTGATTGCTGAAACTTGCACATACACTGTCAAAGAAATAAATTTTAAAAAACAATCAAGTGTATCATTTTTTTTTATTGGGTAAACAAATACCTTTCAAGATAAACTATCTATAAATGCTGTGAAATATTTGAAACCACTTATTGACTTAACTGTAAGTTAATACTAGGTATCACTCCGCACACTACCATTCCCAATCGAATAGAACGCTGGCACCGAACTTTCAAGTCTAAAGTTATGGTAACAAGTCTTGGACTACGAGTTCCTCTTTTGTACTCCTTGGCCTAAGAACCGTTTTAAAGGACGAAATTTGTACAACATCAGCAGAGTTGGTGTACGAGGAAATGTTGAGATTCCTTATAGATTATGTATCTCAATCGGCTTTCGTTAAGAAATTGCGTCAAATTTTTTGCCAAACTCAAATCATTTGGCTAAGAGAATCACTGCGAATATGTGTTTTGAAGAGCGCACTTTCGCTTCAATGTCCATATTCAACGAAATAAAATCTATTTTATATTGAAGGTTAAAGACAAAGGAGTTAAATTTTCTTCGCCCCGGGTAAAACCACATTTGATGAAGCTCAGATAATTTCCGGCTTTCATCATACACCTGCTAAAGCTTATCAAAGAATGAGGTTTTTTTTATATGCCTGCTATTAGGTTACTCAAAAACCTTCAATTGTTAATAAAATCTTTTCTATTCATCCAATCAAGTTCAAATAAATTTTGTTGTATTGGGAGTGCATGACCATTGATGTTTATACAGTTGGTTCAAATATTATTCTTATGGTTAGCTCATAATGTCCAATATCTTTTATAAATTTTCAGTCGTTAATTTAACCCTTTTTTATTTATCCAATCAAATTCAAATAAATTTTGTTGTGTTGGGATTGCATGACAAGTAATGTTAATACAGTTAGTTCAAATATTAATTCATTAATTATATTTAATAAACTAATTTTAATTTTATATGAGAGAAAAACTTCAGAAAACAACGCAACGAATTACGAATTCTGAATTCAGAAAAAAGAAAAAACAATCTCAAGTAGGAATATACTTTAAAAAATTTCTTTTTATATTACTTGTTATCTTATGAAATAATAAAAATCAAAATTGTGTTTTTTTGACTTTTGCTCCGTTTGGTTGGTGCAGAAATATTTTGGTGGAGATATTAAATCTAGCTTAATTTCGTTTTTAAAAAATTGGTTTAAATAATAATAATTATGTATTTAACGTAGCAGAAAATAGTAGGGCGGCAAAAAATTCAAGTATTCTAAACGAAAATTTATTTTGTAGTGGATTATTTTCTAAAAAAATTTTTGGGATTTATAAAAAAATATGATTTATTGTATAATTGTATTGAATTATAGTCTTCCTAACTTTTTTGAATCCACTAGTTCCTTGTAGAGCTCACTCATTAAATCTTGTTGGAAAATGTACAGTAGATTCTATTCAGAATTCAAATTAAACGAAATTGCTCAATCTGCAAATAATTTAGTAAAAAAATATTCAAATGATTTAGAAGATGCTCTACAAGAAGAATGTATTCATTTAAGTGCGTATTTATCGTTGATAGTGAAAAAACAAAAAGCTTTTTCACTCTTGGAATTGTCTAACGAGAAAATGAATTACAAGAAGTGTATCCAAATGTGGATATAGCAATACGTATTCTTCTCAGCATTCCAGCGACTAATTGTTCAGGAGAACGTTCATTTTCAACATTAAAATGCGTGAAAAGATATTTACGATCAAATACAGGCCATGACAGGTTAAATGCTCTAGCATTATTAACAATTGAAGCAGATCCTACTAGCAAAAATTGATTACGAAGAAATCATTAAGTTGGCGAATACAAAAGCAAGAAAAAAGTGGATAAAGTAGTAATTTTTTTTCTAACTTTCATTTCAAAAATAATTATTTGTATTGAATTAGTAGTTAATAAATCAATATAATCACTGTGAATGTTATGAATAAGCACAAATAATTTTTTTTAAAATCCTTTCTTAGATGATTAGAAATTATTTTGAGTTGGGGGGTTTCAAATAATCCTAAAAGAACCACCGGTTGCAATAAGTAATTACTTTGCATAAGAATTTATGGTTATAAAATGATTTATATTTTTAGATTATAAGCTATAGTTATTTTATGTCCCTATACACGTTACTATATTCAAAATAATAGAGACTATTAAAACTATTAAGTTTTCACTTCTGCAGTGTGGTCTTAAGCTCACGCTTTAATTTTTATTCAACAGAAAAAAACCCTATTTTTCATGAGAACAAAAATATTAATTTTTTGAAAATAATCACCTTTTACAAGTAAAGTATTTATTTGGCGATATCGGAAAACAGAGATAAAACGCTAGTTCTTTAGTAAAATTTCAAGCACGCTTTTTTTAACACAATAATTTTTCCGTTCTTAATTTTTGTAATTTCGTTTATTCAATTTAAAAATTCAAAAATTAAATTATTTTTTTTAAATAGTATGACAGTATTTGAAATAATCCTAGGAGCATTAGGTAACTGAAAATATCCGAGTTAGCGTAACGCACCCGAGCGTGACGGTAAAATTAAATCTACCTCACAGAAAAGTGCGCCCAAAGAAGTTTTTCAATAACTTTCGAATTTTCAAACTGTCTTCGAGAAACAAAAATAAATTTTTAAAAAATTTATAATATATCTTTGAAATGAATTTTTATTCTTAGGAGTTTTGCATCAACAAACAATTCAAAAGTATAATTTTATCACGAATAAAAATTGTGTGTTTTTTTCCTTTATCCTGTGGCATATTTAAATATTTCATCACATATTGGCATGTTAATCATCTAATATTCCAAGAATTAGTAGGCTTTCAGACTACATTGTGTGTAAGGCTCACTAAATATTTTCTGTCATAGTTTCATAATACGGTTTGCAGATTAGTTTTATTAATTTGCAAACGGACTTCATTCTTTTCGAAACGAAATTCATCTACAGTAACAATTTTATAGTTTTAATAATTTAATAAATTTCAATTTTTTTTAAATACATGTCCTATTATTTGAACAAAGCGAAGAAAATTTTATAATTGTTACTGTAATTGTAATGTAATGTATGCAAGGAAACAGATTTTTTGGCAGAAACCTATACATAATTACGTAAGTAATAGCCTATCCACTTATCGTTAGTAACATTTTTAGACCTTTCGAATTTCAGCTATTAAAAAAGCTACATTAGCTTTTTTGCTTTGATTATTATATGGTCATTTATGACCATTCGCCCGTAAAAATCACACAATTTGAATTCAAACTGATTTAAAAGTAATTAAATTCAATTAGTAATTGTTGAAACCTATTTGTTTTGATGTAATATGATTAAGTAAGTAATTTAGAAAAAAAATTAGTTCAAAAATGTTTGACTAGGGGTGCCCACTTTATTTAATTCATCTTGCTACTATGATGTAGATGGCTTTATTTTTAATTAAGTTTTATTGAGTCTGCCGGAGTTTGGCCCACCGGAAGTGTCTGCCAATCACATATATTTGTTTAAAATAATATTCTTTATAATATATGTAAAAACTAGTCTTGCTCTACCTTAACGTAGGTGAGCTCTCTTTTTTAACACCTTTACGATATGGAGTAAAAATTCTTTCTTTTTTTTGTTTTTTCTTAAGCCAGTTTCATGTTTCAGTACTATTTTCGGATAGAAAAAATACCTATGCAGCACCCGAAAACAAGTAATTATTTTAAAACAATTTTTTTTTTCACTTTCCTCTATCGAAAACAGCTTTTTGACAGTGATTTGCTAAAGTAAGCTTTCATGCTTAAGCAAAATTTATTTAAGGTTCTTGAGTTCTACTTTTTAGGTTTTCGATCTGAAAATGATTCCAAAGCTTATTAGATTATCACTGTGTATTTTAAAATTACTGATTTAACCTCAGAAAGAGTTTTCTTGAACATAAACATAAATTCGGGTTCACTTTTTCTTCAAAATTAAATAAATAAAAGTATGTGAAATGATTGATTGTTGGCAAACTTTTACTCATATACAATTATGCGAAAATGAAAAATTTTTTCAGGGGAGCTTCTTTTAAAAGCTTTGGGTCACTAGTAATATGTGTATTTATAATTAGCAATTCTAGTATGCATGTTTTCTAAAAGTACACACTAGCAATTTTCTTTGAATGTTAATTCGCAATTTGCATGCTAATGAAACTAACTCCAAGGCATTTTACCAAAATGAAATCACTATAAAAACGTGCAATATTGCCTCCACGTGCGTGAACCGTTGAGGAGTTAGTAGATAGTATACACATAGAAATTTATGTGGTCAAATTATCACAAGCATAACATTACCGTTACTTCCTTTTTTTGTATAAATCTGTATGTATTGTTAATACACTTAGCATTAGCCATTTTTCATAACACTCTTAGCTATGGTTTACTTATAAGAATAAAGAACATAAAACAGAGAATATAAGAGTTAGCGCTTTTTTTTCTTTTTCTTTTTTACCTATATTCAATCTATTTAACTACGCAAGCAGCATTTGTGTTTTTAGACTTGGTCGACCATTTGGTGTTTTATATAACATAGTTTTTTATTTATGTGCTTTTTCGTTTATATATAATATATATATATAGTTTTTTTTATTTCGATTACTGATCGGGTTTACCTTCAGTTGAAATAGTTTAGAAACGCTTTGAGTAATATCGGTCTCTTGTCTTAAATAATAAATGTTTGCAGATATCATATCGTTAAATGGTGTTCATTGACCGGGACGAAAATAGACGCTTTTGCTTAATTTGCATATTCAATGAGAGCGCAGTGCGTTTCCTAACTCACGTAAGCCATGTCACCAGATATAGACTACTGTCATTGATCTCTGTAAAATGAACTTTCAAATAAAATGTTAGATTTTCTTGGCACTCTTATACATATCTATATTGAATAGACCGGACAAAAGTTAACAAAGTAGGCTTATTGTTAGTGTTTGTTTTTCGTCTTTAAACTGCATAGTGATATCTAGCAGAAATATAATGTATAAGTTTCATATAAGTATGTTGGAGCAGCGTTTCTCAACCTTTACTGGTCCGAGGACCGGTGAAATTTATAAAAATTGCTTCGCGCACCAGTGGTTTTTATTAGGAATAAAACTTAGGAAAAATACTACATAACCCAAGTAGAATTTTGCGACCGATTTGTGACCAATGACACATTTTTGACGCCTCGACGTCGCCACAACGTCGTAGTTACCAAATTACGAAAATGTGTGACTGTTACACACATTATTGACACAATGTGGTCGCAGCGACGTAACTGTGTCTAAATTGGGTCTTAGAACAAAAATACAAGTTGACACAAATTAACACACAGCGACGTCGCCGCGACTAAAATGTTACCAAAGTGACACAAACTGTCAAAAGTTTGTAGACATTATTTAAAGTAATTAATGCATACAAACTATTAATTACTTGTTTATATGCCACTAACTACTCTCGGGAAGAAGTTCAAAATATTATTTGAGAAAAAAACAGTAAAAATTTGCCTAAAAATGACTTAAAATAAAAACAAATAAAAGCATAATTCTTACACACATTATTGACACAATGTGGTCGCAGCGACGTAACTGTGCCTAAATTGTGTCAAAATGATAAAGCCTGTACAATTTTACAAGATGGCTACTATTTTTGATGGAAAAATTTCTTTTAGTATTGAGGATGAAAAAATTTTTAACCAAAAAGTGTGAAATTTTGTTAAACATTAGGATAATTTGTAGTTTTTTTAAATAAGAAAGCTATTATTTGACAAAATATGCTCATTCACTTACATTTATCAATGTTTCAAATATATTTACTGGTTTTAAAATTTTTATTATTTGAACAAGATCAATAATTATCGCAAAATCCAAGGGCGCATGAATTTTACGTAAGCAAAATCTTCACTTTCACAATAAATTTATTTTGGCATATAACTTTAGTGTTATTCGGTAAATTTATGCTTCATAAAATATCAAATAATAAAATATCAATAAGAAATTATTTCCATCTTCATTACTTCAAAAAATATTTCTCATCTATATATGTACTAGATTGATAAATGCATACATTTATAATTAAAATTATATACTTGTAAATTTAAAATTGTACTAGGTTTCATTTTGTGTCCTCTTGACACATTTTAGTCGCAGTTTACTACTTTGTTACCAATTTGTGTGCTCTTGACACATTTTAGTCGCAGTTACCACTTTGTTACCACTTTGCGACCACTTTGTGTGCTCTTGACACATTTTAGTCGCAGTTACCACTTTGTGACTACTTTGTGTGCTCTTGACACATTTGGCACTTTGCGTTGCACCAATGTCGAAACATGGAGGTAACTACGACGTCGCAGCGACGTAACTCTGTGTCATGATTGAAACATTTTTAGACACGGCGACGTCGCTGCGACTAAAATGTGTCAACCATTTCTACTTGGGAAGGTAACAGTAAAATTTATATTTTTCTTTTATCATACAAGGGAACATGAATATTAATTGTAGTTTATGTTTGAACTTTATATGCTCTACCAAATTGTTTATTCTTTGATGAATCTCACTTACAGCAAGCCATAAGGCAGGGTTTAATTTTAATCGGTTTTGACAGTCATAGATGAAAAAGTGACTTCACACATGTGAGTAGTTGAAAAAGGCAATAAAATTTTCATTGCCTTTCCATAAAATTCTTCATATTCATTTTTTAATTTTATCCAAAATTTAATTATATTTAACGATTCAAACGTAGATTTTATTCCAAGATCTGATGAGAGTTCTACCAATTTTTCTTCTTCATCATCTGTTAATTTATTATTTTGGTGGTCATAAAACAAAAAGTCGAGACTAATAATGAAATAGTATATATTTCTTTAAAAATGCATAAATTTTATTGCTTGTATCAAAAATGGTGCACATAACACTTTGTAAAGTTAAATTTAAGGCATTTATATGCATAAAAATATCAGATAAATAAGCGAGCATAGCGATCCAGTCCTTGCTGTTAAAAAAAATTGCAGATTTGACCTTTTTTCATTCAAAAATATTTCAACTTCATGTCTTAATGCAAATAATCTTTTCAAAGTTCTACCCCTTGATAGCCACCTCAATTCTGGATGAAGAAACAAATAACCGAGAACCGAGACTTGAGAATTGAGAGCATTGAGTACATAATATTCCTTCATAAGCTACCTCTTTTATTTTTAATGCTACCCCTGAATGTTTTCGTACCTTAGATGCAGAACCATCTGTACATAAGCCGACACAGTTCTTACAATTAAGATTTTTTATTTTTACACATTCATTTATTGCTTTGAATATCTCGTCACTTGTTGTCCGTGACGGTAATTCAACGCAGCACTATAATTCTTCTCTCATAACACTTACTTCGAAATCAGTAAATCTTACGTAACATAAAAGGATTGCTTTATTTGCAACATCAGTTGATTCATCTATTTGAATTGCAAAGCAGTTTGATTTTATGATTTTTTCAATCAACTGGTCTTCAATATCTACAGAAATTTCAAAAATCCTGCGTTCAATTGTGTCATTGGACAGAGGTATATTTTTCATTTTATCTCCAGCAGTTGAACCCAAAACTTCTGAACATGCTTCCACTAAACAAGGCCCAATTAGCTCCTCGCCAATTAAATACGGCTTCTTACATTTGGCAATACGCAGGGCAATTAAATATGATGCCTTAAGAAAACACTTCTCAATCACAAAGCTTTTTTTGAATGTATTTTGTTGATTTTTATATTCAATGCTTTTTCTTTTAAAAAAATCAATCGATTTTGTTGCCAAATTCAGATGCACCGTTTGCAAGTGCCGTGAAAGTTTAGCTGGCTTCATGCTCTCATTCGATAAAATTTCTCCACAAATAATGCATTGAGCCCTTGGCACATTTTCTTCCGACTCTCGATACACTTTCAGACCAGCAAGTATATCAAATGTAAATGATGGTATAGTTTGTATTAGGACATCCTTTGCCTCTTAGGTTCCTTTGGTCAAAGTCATTATGCATAAAATTAAAAGTTTTAAAATTTCTTAAATAATTTTGTAAATAAAAAAATAAATCACAAACACAAACTATTTTCAAATTTAAGAAATATCTAAGACACAAAGCAAACTTTTCGTAATTATAATCAAAGTTGTAAAAAATACAAAAACCGAATTTCATTAAAAAAGGTGCATTAGGTTTGCCAATTACATAAAAAAGTCCCCTTATAAGAGCTCCGCCTACATGTTAGCATATCGCTTCAAAATTTTAAAAGACACCAAACATTTATTTTTCCTGTCGCGTGAGGACCTCTGACCCTTTTTAAATTTTTGCAACACGTGCCTTTACCAACACTTTCAAAAAAGCACAACTATAATACTGTTTGCGCATAGTAATGATTTATTGAACAAAATTTGCATGCACATATAAGTATGGATTACCTACATATATATATATACATATATATATATATATCTATATTAACCTATTACAAATTTTTGAAAGACATCTTTCCACGTGCCGTCAACTGTCAGTTTTTTTGTTTTCGATGTTATTCCTTTAAAAATAGAGTACCTAACTAAAATGGATGGATATACATACTAATATTGAAATTTACAAAATGATACAAAATTTCATACTTTTAAAAGCTCTTCACTCCACAAATACTTACATAACTATAAATAGCCATAAGTCTATGCTGTTTATTTTACTTGGAAAGCCCCTTCCCACAATTTCTTCAAATACACCTATTCAAGTATGTATTTTCCCTTAAAAGCTTCGGCATCTAAATAGAAGTAAGTGTTAAGATGAAGCTCAAAACATCTGTAAAAAATCGGCTGGAATCTCGTTCTGACCCATATGATTCAATATTGTAATGGCGTCAGACTCCAAACTAGAGGTGGTAAAAATGAAATTTTTCAAGGTTCTACATGAACAAGCTTTTGCTAAAGCTTTATTTAAAAAAAAAATTTAAAAATGAGTTTTGTTTGCATATCACTCATCTATGTTAACAGTTGCAAATGTCCAGCTGGTATTTTTATGCTAAAAGCGCTGTAAAATAAAGCCGAGTTTTGAAATTTTTAAACCTTTATATGAGGCGGAATTTCGCTGTTTTTCGTTTGCCCCTATTGCAGAGAATGTATTCTACAAAGCACCGATACCATTTCCTTGTTATGTGCCTGAACTGAACTGAACTGAAATGTTCCCGTAAATATTATTTTCAAATCATTTTCACTTAGTTCGGAAAAATTTACTAAGTCGTTACTCTGCAGCAGTTGAAATGGTCGTTTTTTTCTTAACCAACCTTTTCGCTCAACCTCTGTAGCTAATGTATTATCAGTATTTTTAAATATATTCATACGTGTTACAATTTTTGTAGTCAAATCAGCGTGGGTGTGCCAGCATTTCAAGGTAAAAAAAAATTTAAAAAGTTAAAAAACATATATATATATATATATTATGTATATATTATATATAGACATATATTCTTCTTAATTTTTTTCCCGCTAAGGTGTCCATAACGTGGACACTATCCCAGTGAATGCAAATCATAGCAAGCGAGCTTAGTCTCTCATGACCCATTACAGCTGTCACATTTTAAACTAAAGCATCGCTTCACGGGAAAAATAATGTGGTTCTGAAATAAGCTTAATTTGATGAAGTTTGCAGATTTGCATGATTTTTTTGACGGGATGAGCCCGTGGTTCAATGCCAAATAAATCATCAGAAAGTTGTGACTTGAAACGGAAAATTTGTCCGAAAAAATCAACAGCAGTGTATCTAATTTGTCGTAGAGAATGTAATGTTTCTTTGGTGTGGTTGATAGCAGAGATGAAATTAAAAGACTTTCCTTGGAGAAACACTGACAGTGGGAGACTTAAACTGAGCAGTTTTTCACAAACTGCAAGAAGAACAGATGTGCCCCTCCCCCCTGGCTACGTGTCTGGTCATACCCCAGCGGGAAATTTCTAATGCACTTTAACTCTGACCACAAGCACTCCATCACCATATTAATTTGGAGCACAATCCGAGCGCTCGAATTGAGCTCCTTTTGTACATTACTGCTCAAATGAGTATAAATTGGCACGTGCCTGTCTGCAGACAGTATACTGTCTGCTGTTATGTGCTAACAATGAACCATCATTTTCAGATGCGCACTTTGGGCTCCGTCGTCTATGGCGTTGTGTTGGGGATCCCTTAGATAGTAACCTTGTACATTTACTTTTTCCCCACGGCATACAAAAGTTAGGTTTTTTTGATTAAATCTTTGGTTTCATTTATAGTGATCTATTTAAAGTGAGCGGATGGTAGTTTTTAGTTCTCATCGTCGAGTTTAGTATTTCAAAGTTCTGATCAATATATAAGTATAAATTTTGATATTTATATTATTTAATAAACTTTAAATAAATAAATTAAACTAAAGAAAATCGTGTTTTAGTGCAACTTCTACACAGGTGGATAGCAAAAAAATGTAAGTATACTCCTTTTAATACAAATTAAATTATAAATGTAAAGAAAAATCATTTCAGAACCCATGAGAGGGAACTACATTTTTAAGCATTTACTTTAAAGTTATTTTGTAAATTTATTCTTATAAGTAATTAAAAATAAACTATTAAATTACATAAAACACTTTTTCTTTCTTTTTATGCTTTTCTTCCCATCAGAAATAATGGACTCTTCAAAAAGTAAAGATGCCTGCCCGATTGATGGCCATAGTGAAAAAAAAATTAATGCATACACATAGTTTCAAAAAATATTAAAATCAAAATTTAAAAAAAAAATGAAGCCATTTTAATAAAGCGCTCGGAAAGATTTTTCCTTAAAGCCCTTAACGAGTGCTCCCTTTAAAGGTCTCTTATGAAGACCAAGCACTCGGTGCTAGTTTTGGAGCGCTCGATTTCCCGCTGGGAACAGTCAAATCATATATATATAAATATATATATATCATTTTGAATACTTGAAAGATATTAATTCTGTAACAGTCCACGTTTAGTGTCGTAAAAATATACCCTCGAGAGAGTAGTATTGCTGCAGCTGAAAGAACGTGACTTATATTTTTAGGTTAGGAAAATAATAAAAAAAATATCAATTAAATAAAAACAGAAACTGAATTACTTTTTCGCATTAATTTAATGTAATCGACAATCGACAATCAATCAATCAAGACAAAAAAACAATCGACGATTTAATTCTACAGTTAAATGATCCAAAATGGGATTAAAAATTCTGAAATAATGCGATCCATTTTCTGGTTGAAATTCTCCACTTTCACTTTCATCAAAAAGAACCTTGCGTTTTTTTACGTTTAGAATCGTAAGAGTAGTTCTCCATCTTACTTAAATTTCTTGCCTTCTTCTCATAATTCTTAAAATGGGATGTAACACTACTCAGTTCTCCTCAAAATTCAACTAAAGAGTTGTATAATTGCAGGATATTAGTTATATCAATTTTCACATTTTGAAGCTTCAAGTTAACTGCATTGAAACGATTTAATAGTGTATTCCATGTAATAGCTAAAAATGCAGTTTCTAATTTCATAATTTATTTAATAAGCCTTCGGAGTCAGAACGAGTACTTTGTATTTTCGGTTTTTTCATTAGCAATAAATCTGAGCGATTTAATGGCACCATCCCACTCTTCAACCAATGTACGACAAGCATCATGTCTCGCTGACCAACGAGTTACGCATAAACTTTTGAGATTTCGATTAAGATTTGAGATTATAATTTCCCAGCGATGGGTAGAGACAGAAAAAAAGTTTGTAAAGTGCCTACAAAGTATCAAAAAAATCTGTGACTTCCAGTGAGCTCCACGAGGAACATAAGCTAGAAAGACTTTAATTCAATACAATTATACAATAAATCATATTTTATTAAAAATCCCAAAAATTTTTTAAAAAAATAGTCCACTACATTAGTTACAAAATTAATTTTCGTTTAAAATACTTGAATTCTTTGGCGCCCCCCAAATTTTCCCGCCCTAGGCCCGGGCCTACAGGGCCTATGCCTTAATCCACCACTGAGTACATCCACGACAAGTTCACCGCGTACTAACAACGACACAAATTAGACCATTTGAAATTAATATGTACATCCATCAGCCATTGTATAATGGCTGTTGTTCGACCCAGATCTTTCAAATCATATTTCGCCAACAGAAACCGGCATAAATGGTGATAATACACTCCTCATCATGGGTATGCTTTAAATTATACCTCCAAAAAGTTCAGTTATAGGTAGCAGAGGAGCCTATATTAAGAACTAATACACTACCTTCAGCAAAAGATTTTGCAGTGAAAGCTCATGTGCCAATACAAGTATATCAAGCAGATTGTGTAGTAGGATATAACAAAATAACTCTGAAGGATTTCAATTATGAAGATGATACAACAATATCTTTACTTAAAAAATAGATATGTTATGGTTATATGCGGGAAATGGAAAAACTTGTTATTGCCTGGTTGGAATGGTTATATTGAATGTTTAACTAGTAATATTATGAAATTTTCGGAATCTAGAATTTTATTTTTACCATTTATTCTTCAACCAGCGAGTAACTACAACACTCTATACACAACGTTACTGTGTACTTTAGAAGATGCAAAGCGTTATGGCCACGATTATTGTACATATTGCGCCATTTTATCTTTCACAAAAGGAAAACGGTGACGTTATTTGCTATCATGATAGTTTTTTGATGACCTGATAGTTTCAATTATCAGGTTTGTATTATATTTTAATATATTACTTTATATTAATTAATATTAGGTTAATTAGTAATTAATATTAGGTTAATTAGTTGTAATAGGGAAAATAAAATTCAAAACGTAGGATGAGATAGCATGCGATCAATGCAACATCGGGCAATGAATGAAAAATATATCTATACTCTATATCTATACAAAATTAGTTATAATAATGTTTTAATTTGGCTGTTGGCATGGGCGCCTGTTTTGAAGCTCCAGTAGGAGGTAAGTATTTCTATATTTTACTCCTAATTTTATTCATTTTTAACTAATTTATTTATACTTTATTGTAATGTCAGGAGTTTTATTTAGTATTGAAGTAACAACAACGTAATTACTGGAGGGGATTTTTCGCTGCCGTCTGTGGTGCAACAGTTTTTCGATTATTAGCTGTTTGGTTCGAGAATGCCGACACAGTTCGTGCATTTTTTTGAACACATTTTACAACTGAATTTCCAGTTGATCCTCAAGAATTATTTGTTTTTGCTTTAATGGGATAATTAATATCTTTATAAAGATTTTTTTGCAATTTTCTCAATTTATTTGTTTCAGTGTTATTTGTGAATTAGGAGGTGCACTGTATATTTGGGTTCATAGGCATTACGTCCTTTTCATGCGATCAAATAAAAAAATGAATAAATTTTTACAAAAAAAGTAAGATTCACTACAATTTTGACTAGTTCGAAAACAACGTTGTGTGCTTTTTTTCTTTACAGCCGCTTCCTTTATCCTGGAAATATAGCTTTAATTGTTTCTATAATCTCATTCCCATTAGGAACTGGCCAATTTTTAGTTGGTGAATTAAGTACACATAAACAAGTAACTGAGCTATTTACAAATTTTACTTGGACACATTATGATTTAACTGTTGAACAAGCAGCAATTGTAGCATATTGCACAACTCCTTATACCGATGTTTTTATTAATTTAACTTGTTACATTATGTTTACGGTAAGTGAAGGTAGAGTGAAAATTAGCAATGATATCAATTTAATTAAAATTTTTAATTGGCCCATAAAGTTTTTCTTTTCAATAGTTGCGTCCACAATTCCCGTGCCTGTGGGAATTTTTATTCCAGTTTTTAAAATTGGGGCTGGATTAGGACTTATAGGTGAGGGTGGTGTACATATGTTATTCCCTCAAGGTGTTCGATATGGTGGAAAAAATGGTGTTTCTAAAGATAGTAAACTTTTTATTCCAGTCCCAGCTAGATTAAGTTCTCGAACAGTTTTTGGTTCAGTTAAAATATTTTTAATTGCTTCCTCAGTTAAAGGATTAAATGATAAATCCAAGCTTTTTATATTTACCATAATGCTATCATCTGCAGTTATGTCTTTAATTTTATTATGACTTAAATCGACGGATGATAAATGCGAATATTGTTTTTGTAATGCTGAAAGTGGTGCATAGTCAAATTTATTATATGCTATATAATGTTTTCTAATCTTTGGATTTTATTTCTATCAAACCCAGTCTCAGATAATTCGGTAAGAAGATTACCTTCAAGATTTAATTCTGATAAACGTATAAGTCCTTCAAATGTTCTTTCTCCAATCCAATATTTTCATATGGTGTCGATTGCAAAGGAATTTATTTTTTGCACAAGCGGGACCGATGGAGACTTTTGACGCTTTATTTGCATTGAAATAAATAACGTCTGTGCCAATTTTCAGCTCTATGCGAGTTATTCCAAAGTTTCGACTTTTTTACGTTTATTTTGACTGGACTATTCAGCGCCAACTAATTTAAAGATTTGCTGTCACCACACATCTATTGTGTTTATGCCTCCTTTTGGCAGCTGATGGTTCTGATTTTTAAATAAATTTTATTTACTATATTTTTTTCGCTTTTATTTCTTTTTAAAGTCAATAAACGTGATTTAGAAGTAATTTAGTATGACTTTTTGCACCAGTTAATCATTTATTTTTCTTATTTTTTAATATCACATAATAAGATAAGTAAAAATTAAACCACATAACACAATAAAAAAAAAGTATTAAATCGCCATAATAGCCATAATACTTCTAAAAAATACTCTGCAGTCGATATAGGGACAAAAAATGCAACAATCCTCCTATCACTGTTGTTGACACGCTTTTATAGTGTTTTTGCTTTTCTATTCCAAATGTTATACATATAGCATTATAATTAAAAATTATGTATTTGTATTTTCAGAGTTAAATATGAAAACGATAAGGCACGAGCTGATATTTCATGGACAACTGGATGGAATTGAGAATTTACAGAATTCACATTTAACGCGTACCCTTTAAAAGACGGGTAGCAATAATTATATAAATGATAGTAATTTTGAAATTAAAATATAATTTTCCTTGTTATTATCGTATCAAATTAGAAAATAATGGGAGGCGAAAGGAGTGCTTAAAATAAAGTACCAAACTAATCTTACTTATAATATGTATTTGAGTAAAAATGATTATTTGGGGGCTTTAATGAACTTACTTAGTCAGCCAAAACTAATGGCATGGATGTGGGGTATTTGCTAATCTCCACGCGCCTTTACTTTTCCAGATCAAATTTGATATTAAAGTGAAAGCCTTGTCAATCCGTGTAAAAAGTTATACTTTGAGGCAATTGACGAAAACACGTGCCGCTTAAAACAAATATTTTTTGCTCTTGTGTTGTTGTTAGTTTTTTATTTAAAGAAAATAATAAAAAATTGTGACGGCATATTTCCTCTTATTCTTCTGGAAACAATTACGAGCTTCAAAACATGCAAATATTTATATATATAACTAGTATAAGCAATATGAGTTAAGTAAAATTGTCCCTTCATTATTTTAGTATTATATTATTAGTTATAATTTTTTAATTATTAATTATAATTTTCCTTTATTAATTTTTTGTTTTGTTTAATTCAAGATAGTATAGAACTTGAGGTTTATCTTTAGCTGATATTATATTTAATAATACTTCAATTTTATTTGAAGTGAATATAAATCTACTGAACCTTTTACAATATTATGTTTGACACTATTAATTTCAACCAAAACTCTATGTGACTGTGTGTGTGTATAACTTTTAGAAAAAAAATATAAACATTTCGTATACTTATATACAAATATAGAAAAAAAATTCGATATCCTTATTTCGAACACTTTGTTTATTTCCTCACATTTTTAACCATGTTCATAAACATGTTCACTTTCCTACTCTCAAGCCTGCCATCCCATTTAATTTACATTGAACGAGAGAGCGGCTTGATGAGTGGAAAAAATAGTGAATAGCCCCTATTAAGGTGGGCACTCACTTACAATTAGTGCGTAGATCTAAGCGGGTAACTTTTATGACGTAATAGACTCACGCTAAAGTTCCCCCTCATACGTGGATATTTCAGCGTGCAATTCATTTGTACGTCATTTTGACGACAAAGAGTTACCCGCTGAGATATACGCACTAAGTGAGTGCCCACAAAGGTCATATAAAGATATGCAAAAATACACGGAATTAATTTATTTCAACTTTAAGTGAAGCGCTTTTCTATTAGATATGTACATCGCGTATCGGTAAAAAATTTAGTTTTCATTACGTATACATATTTAATTTTGTATAATAAGATTTTCTAAAATTTTATTTAACAAATAAAAAACTAATTTCATTGAAAACCAATTTTTCTCATAGTGTATTAGTACATGGTATGTACAAACAAGGAGATAACTCTGAAGATTTTAATCGTATTTAATAAAAGCAAGAAATCTGAGAGGAAATAGGTTTTTATATGGGAACAGAAAGAAGTCGCGGCATTTATTTTATAATACACTACCATTAATTCTCGTTTTTTTGCTATTTGAACATCATTTTGATGGAACCAAAGGGTTAATATTTATATTATTAAACATTTCAAATATATTTAACTGATTTATAATCATTTCAGTTTAAATTTAAAACAAATTCAAACATTCATTCCTCATATACTCTCATTTCAGCGTGTAATATTTATAATACACTACTCTATTTAGATTTTTATTTTTGGATGGTTAGCATGGGAGATTGTAATTTTTATTATATAATTACATATACGCGACCTTAAGGAGCAATAAGAAGTATATGGGCGCTTACCCCCCAGTCAATATTGGGGAGCTTATATTATCTAAAAGTAAACATTTCTTCCAAGGCATTTGAATCTTAAGTTAAATCCAACTAAGTTGCTAATTTTCACGGCTTAAAAAGGTCTTAGGGATTAGCGAGTAGAAATTTTAAATTAATGGTTATTCCATTTAATTCATTTATTCCCGTGAATCAAAGAAATAATAGTTAGTAAAAATTAAGCTAGAAAAAAAATTTGGTTATGTATAAATTATGCATTCCAAAAGTCATGCTATTTCTGCAATTACCAATGCTTTCATTCTTAAATTTTATTAGAATTAAGCTTTATAAAAATAAATTTGAAATAAATTCAAGTAAAATAGTTTAAAGCAAATTGTATTTTTATCACTAAAAAAAATAAATGCCTTAATAATGTAAAGTTGTAAAGTATATTCAAAGCTTGCCCTTGAAAAAGATATGCAAACAAGTAATATTCTTATTATTGTTTAAATATAAATTTAAAAAAAAGCTATTTATAGTTTATCGCTACTGTACTTTACTATAACATATTTTTATGTTAATGGATAGCACGAAATTGGGTAGAATATGTTCATCTGACTTAAATGTGTCTTAAGAAATGTAACACAAACAACTGTTAATTATAAAAATGAAATGTGAAACACTTTTAGTTCTTAAGACTCAAGTTTTCAATGAAACTTAACTGAGTGGAAGCTTAAGTCTTTACTGGGCGTAGAACTTTCTCAAATTTAAATATAAAATATACTGTATATATAAGAATATATATATACATATGCATACATATATATATATATATACATATGTATGTATATACCCAAGCTTTCATTAACAGTTGTCAATGGGCAATACGGTATTTGATAAATAAAAAAGAAAGTCATACCCGTTAGCGGTTTTTCCGTAACACGTGTCCACCGAATTCCCTTATAAATAAAATATATATCTAAAAGCAGAACTATATATGTATTCATATGATATTTAACAAACGTGTATAAAAATACATTTATATTTTGTGTACCTATATGCGCTCCATGAAATACACATAAAATCACATTTTAAACACACGTATGCTGTTAAACTTAACTTTTAAATAATGACTTTCCCCAATTTTACACAATTTGGACAGTATAGCCACATATAAAAAATCTAAGCAAACACATAAGTACAAAATAACTACTATGACTAGCAGCTAAATTTTCAACACGCAGTCCAAATAGCTTAAAAGCTTTCTATATTACAGCTTTGGAGTGAACTAAATAATATATATAAGTATATATATATTTAAAAAAATGAGAAAGAAGTTTGTTTTTTACTTTTTGCTTTTCTTTTTTGTCAGAGTATTGAGAAATTTCAGTGTACAATATTTATCATATTCTAAAGTGGTTAGTGCAGCAACGGAGGTAAATTAAAGTTGAATCGTCGATTAGATGTTTACGGAGGATTTTTTTATTTTGTATTTTTTTTGTGTTATACATACTACATTAATTCGATTTTATAAAAATTAGTAATTTGTGCCTAATTAATAAAAAAAAAAAACCGTAGTTATTTTAGTGAAATAAACAATAAAAAAATTACATTAGTGCAAGTGATTGCAGTAGTGCTAAAAAATAGTTTAAATTAGGAGCACTTCAACTTAAATTCTTTATACACGGGTAAGAGCTTTTGATTTTCTTTATTAAAAAATAAAAGGCAATTTGTCCCTTTGACGTTCCTTTGTTACAATAAATTTGATATTTGTTCTGTTTTAGTTCCTTGATAAAATAGTAGAACAAAAACCAAACACTACCACTATTGTAACCTTTTAATAAAAACTTTTTATTTTTCTTCGGCCTTTCTTAGGAAAAATACCAATGAAATTCATAACTAAATGGCCACTTAAATAGCCATCCTGGCTACTATTTGCCTTATATATAAATACATATATGAATTTCTGTTGTTTGAGTTTATATGCAAATTTTTCATGTGAAATTTAACCAATAAAAATTAACCAAATAAACTTCTTTTAAATAAAATTTTATAAACGGCATATATTATTGCTTAATTACAATTAAAAAGTACTAAATTGATCTAAATATATGTTTTATTTATTTTAGATTTTTTGATTTTTTTCATATTTTAGATTTTTTACTATTTTCGTAACTAAGCGAATATCCTTTATTAAATCCGCTTCGGAGTATTTTATTAAAAAATAAAAAAAAGTTAATAATTTATTTTAGCCTTGATATTTCTTTCGAAAGAACCAGAGTTCATCCATAAATTGTCTTTAATTCTTTTTACTATATGTAATACATTATGAACGTAGTAAATTTTATTCCATTTTTTCATAGAGTTACGGATAATATTCAATAAATATAACATAGCTTTAGTGGTTTCAGAGCTTCTTATAGCTTTAGGGGCACGATAACAATAAGTAAGTGGGAAAATGATGGTAAAACTGGTTATCAAGCATATTTTTTAGTAGCAAAATGTCAAAATAGAGTGAAATATTTAAAATCTGTTGCCTTTCATCTAAAAATATCATCTAATGTCCGGAGATTTCTTGCGAATGCTTGGGAAATGCTGTGAAAGCCTATCTTCAGGTTCATTATTAGTGCTTACTACGCGCATAAAATCTTTGTTACTGCTATTGGTTGACGATGGGGGGGGGGGGGGGGGGGGGGGGGTTATACATTTAAAAGTTCCATTATTCTTAAATGTGGCTACACATTTTTACTTTAAGGATGATAAGGAACCCTGTGAAATATCTAGTAGTAATATTTTATTTTTGACAATAATAATATAAGTTCATCATTATGCCTGTGCATATGGGGCATACCGATACTATTTTTATTAAAACAAGTTCTGTGAAAGGTGAGTATGAGAATGACATATATATTGTAAATATATCAAAATTCGATTGTCCAATTTAATCAGAACTATCACGGAAATAGAATCTGGCCCTAGGCGGGGAAAAAGTGGGAGGAATTTTGAAAATTTGTCACAATTATGTCATGTGACTAATTTGTTCCTTTTTACTTTAACATGAACCGATATATATTTAAGTTTTATTTTAGCACATGACCCTGCACTTTAAAACACTCACTTCTGGGTCGTTTCTTGACACGTTTAAAGGTCTGTTATATACGGGTAATAATTAATAAAAAAAGGAGCTTATATCCTTTTTAAGCTCCCAATACTGGAACGTAAATTTTTAGTAAACCTTTTGTATATTTGACATATTACAACAAAAATGTCTAACAGGACATTAAATAATAAAATCATTCCATAGACATAGAATAATAAAATCATTCCTCTGGTTTCTATCATTTTAATTACGAATTTTGGGAGTATTTGACGATCTAGCCTACAGAGATATATAAGTAAATTTAAAAAAAATGGATGTGTTTACATTTTTGCGAAAAATAATTATTCAAAATTACGAATAAATTCACGGAACAATTTTTTCATGCAAATTTTACATTCCTTTATCTAATTCAGCATACTGAATTTTTAATCTATATTTATTTATTTAAGTGGTATAACAGCCCCAAAAAACCACTTTTAGAATTTTTTTAATGCTAGTTACTTTTTATCAAATGTTATACGCCCCAAAAGCATACAATGGGAACATTTGAATATAAGGTTCTGTTTTCATCATACTCCAAAATATTTTTGGAGATTTTCGTAAAAATTAAGCGAATGGAAAAAGGACTGACATTATCATAATAATAATATCTCGTTAGTTTTAAATGTCTATGATTTTCCTACAGTGATATTTTCAGAATTTTACAATGATATGTAATGATCTTTCTCAGCTTTTATTAATATTATCATTTTCTGTAATTTCTCTAATAATAGAGAGTCAATATACCGGGATTTCATTTAAATTAACTTATCAATAATGGAATCATTAGATAATTTATTAGAACACCACATGACAAGATAGTGAAATCGAAAAGCATGGCTTATCTTATTTTTGTTTTTTGGTTACAAAGGTGGAGAATTTTCAAAGAAATATTCAGCATACTTTAACATATGTTCTCAGGCAAAAGCTTGAGCCTGTTGTTTTTGTAAAGGAGTTTTATTCTTCTTTAAACTTACTGTAGGTTTAAAGATTGATCTTTCTATAAAATGTACAATTGGCCAGAATATCTAAGCATTAAAAGAGCTAAGCTTATTTTATGGGGGTTACATTTTTTCATAAATACTTGTTTAGTATCTCATAGTGTTTACACATGTAGTTATTTAAAAGAGTTAATTAAAAGATCTTTTTCAATTATTTAATATTCATTGCTTGAAATAAAATATTAAAAACATTTCATGCTAAATAATAAATAATAAAATAAAATAATAAAAAAATTCTTCTAAAAATTGAACTTTCTTTATTAGATAAATTTTTAAATATCATAAAATTTTTATATTATCAAAACAAATTTTTTGTTAAATTTGATAAAAAAAATTTAAATGTATTCATTAATTTTACATCAATATGTGATATATTAGAAAAACAAGTATCATAATATTATTCAAGTAAATTTTCCTTTTGAAATTTTCTAAAATATTCATTATATTTGTATATTGAATATACAAAAATAATTCTAATGTTAAATATAAAACATGTTTAAGGGAAAAAAAATTTACGGATGTATTTCAGATTATTGAAACTAATTTTATAGCACCTTTAATATTATATTACTTTAACAAAAAGAAAACAAATAAAACAACACCCTTAATAAATGATATAAATCATTAAAAACTTTCCTTTAATAAGTACTTATTTTGGGTATTTTAAATTGTTTTCATGTAAAACTGCTGATTCCACTTTAAATTTCTAATTTTTTGTCTTTCTTAATATTTCCCATTTAAGTTAACAAAAAAAGAATTTTTTTTAACAATTGCATTCCTTTTAGATTTTCTTTGCCAAAGAAAAACATTTTTAGATTTTTACAACCATTTTTCAAAAATGATGAAAAATTTTCTTTCGCGAAGTTTGCACAGCGCTTGCTAAACTGATCCATATGGAATGGATTGCTTTACTTTACCCTAGCGACCATTCGTTATAGATTTTTTCAGTAAACAGTTTGAATAAGAGCTGCAAACTTAGTGTTGGTGTGCAAAGTTCACTTTTTATTACGGGCAAACGCTGTTTATTTTGTTATCCAATATTTAACTTGGATTGGTAAATTTTTCCTTAAAATATCTCTAAATTTTTGCAAAAGAGAATAAAATATTTGTGTTGCATATTAACTAATAAAAATCTAAAAAGATCATTGCTAAAGTATCTACATGATTACAGCAAGAAATGTGAAAAATAAAAGGAGCACAAAAAATGCGAAAATATAGGAGCTGCTCGTTAGCTTTAACAGCACTTGCAATTAGTGCGTTTGGCGAATGTGAAGTAATTCCAAAGTTTGTTTGACAGTGTTTTTAATAATAAATAAGCACCTTAAGAATCAATGAGGAGCATTTTTCGAGGTTAAATTTCACCTCGCAATTGAAATTTACGAAGCATTCCAAATCGCTCCGGGAGGTAGAAATCTCATTTGACATCTTAAGAATACATATTTATTGATTGTAAGTGTAGCTTTATAGTGTAATTATATTGTGAATCACTTGACAAGCTCCAAACAACATCTGGGCTTGTGTGCGGTTACAGATTTCCTTACCTAGTTTAGCAGTGAGTTTTTACACAAAATATATGCAGACAAAACATAGACAATGAGAAGGCTAAAGGAAAGATAATCTGGTTGTACCTGTTATTTGAAAGCTAAATGAAATACACAAGAAATCAACCATGCTTAGATAATACTCCCCATAAAATATTAGCTAGTTTTAACAGTAATATCGAAAGGCTAATCAGAAGCCACACTTATTAATAAGATGAAAAAAAAATAACATTGATAACTTTTGTATCTTTTGTAAAATTGGTAGTTTTAATGATTTTGGCTGGTTTAGTGCGCGAAAGTGCATAACCTCTAAAATTGGGAAAATTATTACATCACTTTTGTTTCCGATTACTCAGATGGGGCTAGAAATTTTTATATAAGAACTGCTTAAATATTCAATACTAAAAATACTAAAGATTACTTTGTTATAATTAAATTTATTGTTTCAATAGCAAAAAGCATTGATACCACATATAACCTTTTAATTTCTTAGAATCAAAAATTGGGCTTAATTCTTTAGCTGATTTAATGGAATTTAATCAAAAGCGAAAGCAATACAATAATGATAATTCCAAAAGCTATTGTGGTAAATATTGTCTTTACCACATTGTAGAGAATTTCCACATTAATTTAACATCAACAGTTATTAATAGTTATTATAATAGTTATTATAATTAGTTATTATAATTTATTTAATTAAAGACACGCCAGTGCAGCCTCACACTGGAGTTTGTAGGCTTTGTCTCCTGTCAATATAATTATTATTTTATGTGTTGATTATTTTAAACAACTAGCTGACTAACTTATAATAATATGTCAAACAAGTTACTCTTTAAAAGCTTGCTATGTATATATCAAAACTACGGTGTTTTGTGTATTTAAAATTAAAAAAACATTGTAGTTGTTTTCGCCAATTTAAATATGATGATTGCCGCTACAGTACTCCCCCGCCAGACGAAGCTTAAGCTCCTCGACTGGTTTGCTAGGAAAGAGGTGCGAATCTTACTTTCTTGGTAATCGTATCGCAATTAACTGAATCTCTCTGGAATGTGAAACAGGGCTTAAGCCTTTTAATTGAAATTTTCACATTTTTATTTTTAATTTTTAATTCAAAGTAAGACGGTGAACGTTTAACGACCAAATATGGGCCGTCATAGGGACTCTGCCAACCCATTTTGTGAACCGCCCTCACAAATACGTGCGAGCATTTATCTAACTCTTAAAATTTAAAAAACTTATGTTTTGCATGATCTGAAGTCCTAACAGGTCGAATATTAGAGAATAAGTTCTGCAAATTATTAATAACTTCTGTTTGAGATAATGCAGACGCATTTTCCTGCAGAAAATCTCCTGGAAGCCTAATAGTTGTACCATAAACTAATTCGGCAGGTGAAGCTAGAAATTCTACTCTTAAAGTTGTTCTTAGGCCTAATAAGACAAAAGGAGAGCTTCTGACCAATGATTAGTGTCGTAATTCAATAATGTGGTTTTAAGTGTTCTATGCCATCTTTCGATGAATCCGTTCGATTGTGGGTGGTAGGCAGTAGAACGATTTCTTTTGAACCCCATAAGTTCTCCTAATTCTTGGAACAAGGTGGACTCAAACTGCCTTCCTTGATCTGTAATTATTACTTCTGGTACACCAAAACGTGCTATCTGCAGAGCTGCAGCACAAGCTTCCGCTTGACAATCCTGCAAGGGTATGGCTTCTGGCCATCATGTAAAACGATCTGTAATAGTTAGGCAATACCGAAAGTTTTCAGATACTTGTAAAGACCTATAATATCTATATGGATAGTTTTAAATCGTTCAGACACTGGATCGAAACAATTTGCAAAATTTTTGACGTGCCGTGAAATTTTATTCTTTTGACAAGGCAGACAGGCTCGTGACCATTCATTACAGTCCTTATTCACTGAGGGCCAGAAATATTTGGACGTGAGAGCCTTATTTGTTGCTCTAATACTAGGATGGGCTAAATTATGAACAGTTTTGAAAACTTCATATCTATGGTTCCTAGGTATGTATGGACGCATACGATTCAGTGAGTTTTCACAAAGAATATCGACATTTGTACCTAACACAGGAAATTTTGAAAACTTACTTGCATTTGTTTTTAAAAGGTCAAGTAAAACTGTATCGTATTTTTGATCCTTGGCGATGGCTTCGAAATCTATAGTTGGAGGGCATTTAACTTCGTTGACACGTGAGAGGGCATCAGCAACGACATTTTCGGAATCTTTAATATATTGAATATTGGTTGCAAACTGTCCAATATAGTCTAAATGACGAAGTTGCCGAGGAGAAGCTTTTTCCGGATTTTGCTTAAACGCATAAATGAGTGGCTTATTATTCCCAGGAAACGTCTGAGCTCTTTTATGGTTTCGGGGCGTTTGAAATTTTTGATTGCTTCCACTTTATCAGGAGATTGTCTAATTCCTTCGGAACTGACAAAGTGGCCCTGAAAACTTAGACTTGATTTTAAAAATTGACATTTGTCTAAATTGATGATTAAACCATGCTCTTGCAGATAAACTTTTTAAGGATATTTTAACTTGAAAATATATATTTTAAATAAATATATACAAGTCTGTAATTTTTAATTTTATATCATTGATTTTTCCTTTGTTTAGATTGTTCTACACAAGTAAATTCCACTTTTGCTGAATATGTCTATTGTAATTAAGTTCTTGATAGTAGAGAAAGGATTTCAGATGGACTCCTTTTACAGGAACGTGATTATGCCTTCATTTCTTAGGTAGAATTCATTGTATTTTTTACTTTTAATACATACTGCGAAAAGAGTTTCTAGTTGTTCATTACAATTGACATAATATTGATTTAAATTAGAGATGTAAGACGAAACTAAAAGACAAAGTTACGAATTCATGAAACTGTTTACAGACTCAACTACAAAATGTTTACGCAATAAATTTAATTTACTTTTTGTGTGCAATTTTCTAATATAAGAAATTATCTGAAAATTTACTTATTTCTGGTTGATGATGTTTTTCATATGAAATTAAGGCATATTTATTAATTTATAATAAAATCTATTTAATAATTTTGTTTTTTGTTGCTATATAATAAGGCTTTTCATTGTTTTCTAACCGAAGATGAAAAAATTCCTCAACAGAATCAGTATCCCATTTATTAATTGAAACCCATCCTTTAACATTATCGTTTTTATCTATTAATTTGATAACTGATTCTGCACCTCTTAAGTATTGTTACGTGTCCATATGTTTTTATGCAGGGGTCCATACCTCTGAGGACCAAACATAGGCATGATTTACCAGGTGTCTTGTCTGTGGCGGCGTAGCGAGCTCGCTATGCGCGGCTATAGTGGTAGAATTGAAGGGGTGGATCTTGCCACTGACACACTGGACCAAATCTCGCTACTTGAATAGGGAAATTCCGAAGACCAGAGCGCTAGGCTCGAAATAAAAGGGGGTGCTGCATGCCGCAGATAGAGCAAAATAACTAAATGAGAAAAAAAAGATACTCGAGACAAAGGAGTTAAGCCCCTTTGCTCATCCATCTAATGATTGAGCCGGCTGACCTGAAAAAAAATTGATTTAAGGGAAAATGGGATTAGGACATCTTAAAACAGAAAAATTATTTTTAATTAATCATTATAATATTAAAAAAAAACAATTTCCACTAACAAGCTAACTATAAATTCAATCAAAAAATATTTAGAAAAAAAGAGAAAAACCCAAAATTTAATGTTGCTTATATTATAGGTAAATTAACAACCTAAATACTAATTTTATTTAAATAATAAGAATAAAAAAAAATGATAAAAAAAAGAACGATCTGACTAACTTTAATTAACTAAAAAAATAAAAAAAACCATAAACTATTCTTATATGTATATATTCCATTAAATATAGAAAAAACAAGATTGTTTTAAAAAAAAGAGACCAAAATAATTTTAAATTAAGCTTTAAATATTATTTATTTTTTATAAAAACCAAAACTACTTTAAGTAATTATAAAAAAAACTCCAAATATTATTTTTAATTAAAAAAAGGAAAACAAGACTTACAAGATTTCTTTTTCTCTCCAAGGCCTGATGGGCCAGCAACCTCTCCTATAATAAAAAAAAAATCTCTTTCCTTTTTCTTTCTTTATAATTATTTTCTTTTTCTGCATAACAGTTATTGAATATTTTCTAATAATATTTAATAATATTTAATATTGGTATTTCTGGCTATTTTGATGCTCCTTGTTGTTGTTTACGTCGAATTTCTATTTCCGCCCATTATAGTGTTCTCGTCAAAAAAAAATAGCGCTGATACAGATTGCGTCACCACGCCTTTCTCTTTTCTTGGATCTCTTTTTCAATTCCTCTTCTTCATTTACATTATAAAACGGATGAACACACATATTAATAACGGTTTAAAATAGTTATTTAAACAAAATGTCTTTTTTTTTCACAAAATGCTCTTAATCAAATTTAAAGTATTATTAATAAAAATTCTAATCCAGAAAATGTTCACACCACTAGGATTCTAATATTTGTTTTCACAATTTCAAAATTATCGAAATTAAAGCTGTCGGAATTTTACAGCTAGCGTTCTATATTTTTTACCCACTTCTAGTACGGTAATACTTTGTGTATGGTTGTATTTACAAAAAAAAAGGTTTGTATCTAACCAAATTTTTAATTAAATATCGGCACACTCTTTTCTTTCAGATTTCAAAAATTAAAAAAAAACTGCATAAGCTCCAAAAAGGAATTACTCTTTGCCCACATAACTTACTAGGCCAAAAACTCCACTAATTCAAAAAAAAACAACCGTAAGATCAGAGCCCCAACGACCTGGGCTCTGCCTTTATTAACAACCTAACGCCGACTCACTCCAAACTCAAGCAAAACAACTTGCTTGTTTTCAAACTTGATTTCTGTCAACGGGGTACTGATAAGAGTCCCGTTGACAAAAATGCATCTTTTTGAAACAAACAAGTTGTTCCCATGCAAAAATATTTCTATTAACTTTGTAAATCACAAAAAAAAAAGACGAGAAACGTGAACAGGGGTCCGTTAAGGTATTTCATTTGTAGGGACGGAAATTGCGAAGGTTTTTAGTTCTACAAAAGCTTCAATTTGTGGATATAATCCAAACTTGCATGCAAAAGCTTCTAATATTGATTTTGGATATCGCTTCAATGATTCGATTTCAGTCTCTTGACAGCACGATTTATACTCAGTACTGTAATAAATATCTGAAAATCATAGCTTAAATATTTTGATCAAATTACGCTAAAAATGATGCATCAGATTGTTCAGCCCTTTTACAGTCGAAATACTTTGGCACTGATCAGTTGTATCCAAGTATTTTACATTCACTTGGAGTTAATTTTCCTAAAATATGAAAATTATTACCCAACAAAATCAGTTGTTACTTACGTGACATAAACCCAACTGCATTATAAACAAAAATATAAATTTCAACATCGCATAAGACTTACAAAATACTTTTGCAAATCTCAAAAAGGTACCGAACACATAATAGAGCAAAAGTTTTCGTTCTCAAACAACTATAGACCTGCTCACACGTTCATACTGATTTGAAAAAAACATTAGGAGAGTCTGCTCCATCATATTCAACAATCGTGAAATGGTGTGGATTGCTTAAGCTGGAAAGATGGACAACAGAAGATGAACATCGCTCTGGCTGCCCATCAACATCAACCCTATCAGTATTTTGGAATCCAGAAGGAATTATAATAATCGATTATTTGGAACATGGCAACACAATAATGGGTCAAATATATGCAGAACAAATTGCGCAGAAAGATTTGTTTCATCAAAACAAAACAAGTCCGATGTTGCGATGGCAATCTGTGATGCAGGCTTCGGATTGATGAATCATCTACCGTATTTTCTAGACCTGGTCCCGAGTAACTTTTATATATTACCAAAATTAAAGGAAGAAATTCGGGGACGACAGTGAAGTGATGGCTGCTGTTGAAGCCTTTTTTTAAAGCAAGATAAAAAATTTTATTAAAAAGGGATTTTAGCTTTAAAGAAAAGTTGGATGAAATGTATTGACTTGAAAGGCGACTATGTAGAAAAATAAATGTTAATTTTGCTGGTATTGCTTTTGTTTCTCATCCAGAATCATTAATTTTTGCTTAACCCTTGTATATGTATATATTTTAAAACAAAACAATAAATAAAATGTTTTTAGAAAATTAATAAGCTGAACACCATAATATTGCGTTAAAATTCGTTGCTATTATGGTTTTTTATTTAAAGAAAAAATGAAATTATTTTCAAGAAAGATGAAAAATTACAAATTCCTTATTTTTGTTTCATTTAATCATACAAATACAATTATAAGTATATTTAATCAATAATTAGATTAATATTTAATATTTAATAGAAACTTAAATTTTGTTTTAATGTACTGTCTATTTGGTTTTTTTTTAGAATTGATACAAATTTAAGGAGCCCTAATATGGCACCAACTATTTACACAGAAAAAGAAAATCATTTTCATAACAATATTCGGGAAAATCGCAAAAGAAATCATCATTCTTCGAATTCTTGCTCGGTAATCAGTTATGGTAAGCTTTACTATAAAATGGCTTTTTGTTGTAATAGAACCATAAAATTATTAAAACAAAATTAGTACAAAAATAATCATAACAGTGTATAATTTTTATCAATGGAGTGCAACTAGAGATAAAAATAAAACAGCTCATAACCCAAGTCCTCTAAATGAATTTGAATAAACCTTTTTGCATCGTTTTTTAATACCAAATATACAAAGGCTTACATAATTTTTTGGTGCCTTTTCTTGATTATTAAAACAAATAATTGTCAATTTTAGAGATATTGACATCAGGGATATTTCCCTTGCTTTAATTTATAGTTTTAAGAAAGAAAATGGTGTACAATGTATAAGGATATCTCAGAAACAAAAAAATACCTCAGAAGGTATTTGAATCGGGGAGGGGAGGACAAAATGGTAAAAATTTGTGGTACATAATACAAACAGAAGACAAATATGTTTACGGACTTTACTAGCATTTCGTCTTATGTTACAACATCTATTTGAGCATGGAAATGGGATGAGAGTGGATTAAAAATTGTGTACTACAAGTAATGTTATATTATTCAACAAATTAATTAAACTTATTTGTCAGTATAAAATGTATTTCCCTTATTTTAATTTAAAATTTTAAGAAGGACAACGATCTAAAATGTATATAATATAAACAAAAAATATGTATGTAATATAAACAAAAAAAAATTTTGTTAAAGCTATTCCTACTTATAATTCCTCATTCTATTCATCCCTTGTAATGCTTCATTATTGCATAGAACCTTTCCAGTGTGTTTCGCGCAGTCCAGCTCTTCAATTAATAGTCCATCTAATGATTTCACTCGATTCCAGGCAATATATGCTTGACCTGCTGCAAATAGCTTTCGTCCTAGATATATTACGTTATAATTGCTACCTTACATCTTATGTTCTGTTAATACCCATGATAATATTAATGGTAGCATTCTTCGTTCAGGAGTATCGTAGCTGCTTTTGGCGGGGAATAGCACTGATATTGGCTCGATTCTGTGCAATAATGGTGATTGCAAAAGTTCACAGTGACTGATGGAATGTCTTGTTCATACATTTCGAAGCAGAAGTTCTCTCAAATTAGAAATTTTTACATTGCTTTTTTTCATTCCGAAATCGGAATTCATTTCATTCATTTGAGTTTATCTGAAATGATAACACTATTTAAAGTATTAAAAATTATTTGAAAATTAAAAAAACAAAATTTTATGGTTTGAAGAGATTCGATCCGAAGGCATGAAGATTCTACGTCGACGCTCTACTATGCAATTTTGCCATTGCAAGAGAAATTTCTAATTTTTTCTCAAAGAGAAATCTTTCTCTGAATCTGAATAGCTTTCTGAATTTTTCCCACATATAAAACTAAAATTAATTAATTAAATTTAATTAAAAAAATTAATATTTGTATTAACGTCAAGTGTCATCCACTACAAGCTTAAAAAAATTTATTTGAGTGGATGAATAAAAAAGATACCTAAAACCAAATTGATGTTATAAATGGCGGAAAATTTTTCTAGCATCATTTTTCATTCCCTAATACTCGACTTATTTTGTCTAATGCGACCGGATTTTTGGCAACGAAAATGTGAATTGCTTTAATGTTTTCGTAGAAGAAACAAAAATTATGCAAAAACGAGGGACAAAATTTTAACTGCCTAAAATTGTTAAGCAAAGAAAAGTTATGATGTTTTTGCTACTCCAAGAAAAATTAAAGTTGATGATGATATTGTACTAATGTCCAGAGCATTTGTGTTTTAAATAAATATAAGGTAGACTTTTAAAAATTACATGTCCTTCGAATTAGCCCCTTATTCACTAGATTTGTGTAAAGATCGTGAAATGCAAAAAAACAAATGGAATGAAATTTCACCCGAAGTGTTATCAATCAACTCAAATGCAGAAATATTTGGTTTTTGGTAACATATATATATATTTCGGATTTTAGAAATGGACAGAAGAATAATTTTCCATGTGCTGTGTAATAAAGTGGAAATTTTTTTTTGCAAAATCATTGTTCTTGTGAATGTTTTCAGCAGTTAAATAAAATGTGAAACACTATTAAATTTAAAGAAAATAAATCCAATGTACTCGTATAACTGCAGATTGCAAAATCTCAGGAAGACTTGTACACTTTTTTGTTTTAATTTAAAAAAATTCATCATGAAAATTAATCATTTGAATGTTATAAATTTGTTGTTGGCGTATTTTCAAACGCTTAATATACCAAATAGCGAAAGTAACTATAAAGAAATTCAGTTATCTTGAAAAATCAAGCAATTTTTAATAGATGCTACAAATAGATTTAACGACGTTGACATGATACAAAAATTATTGAAGATAAAGTGCAGTATCATTTTCCTGATGTCATTAAATAACCCACAAGTCTGCGTACAGAAGATAATCGAGAAAAAATCTATTAATACAAAACAAAAATGCCGTAGAATACTGGAGAAGTGGTAAAAAGAAAAACTTAATATTGAAACAATATACAACAAATTCAAACAAGTTTCATCTCTCAGCCGGTTACGGCGATGATCTTACACGATTAATAAAAGTGACAGCTATAGAGAAAACATTGTATAAATTTATCAATATACACTGGACAATATATGATTTTTCAAAACTAAAATTTAAACTTTTTCCATTGCAAATTAATTCATTAAATTCATTAAATTTCTTGCATAAGGCGTAGTTTACTTCCTAAAATAATTTTTTCGCCAAAATCCAAAAACATCGTTTTTTTTTTTAATTTCCTTTAGAAAAAAAAATACCACAAATTTTAACATGAAAAGAAATTGAATTTCTAACAATGCTCTACATAACTCCGCTGCGGTCGGTTTATGCCATCTTGAACTCTCACTACCACTGTTGGTAAAACATTTATGTTAGTAACCGGCTTAAGGTTTGTATTATTTTGATTTCTTCTGTATACTGGAAAAGGAGCATATTAATTGTTATTGATATGATATAGCATATTATTGCTATTGATATTAATTGTTATGGTTAGTGATGAAGTGCAGGTCATAATGAAAAGTTTTATGTTTTCAATATAAATATTTAGTTTGATTTTCAATAAAATAAGTTTTTTTCATCGTGCCGTTTCTATTCCTGGGATATATACATTATTCCATTAATTGAATAAGGATTTTCAGTACACGCCTTAAATGTATGCATTTACAACCACATACATATTGTGGTTTATATGAATGACGTCTAGAAAAGTTCGGTCATACAAAATAAGCCTCGAAAGCCTGAGAATTGAAGGAGTTTCAAGTCAAAACCCTGAGATTGGAATTATATAGCATGATGTGGCGTATCGATTGATATGTGAAAAACGTAATTTGGTCCAGTAGTTTTTGAGAAAACGGTTCTCATAAAAAAGGTCACATACATATATACATACACACACCTAAACACACACACACCAGACATCACTCTAATAATGATTGCAAATGATTCACAAAATTATTAAATTCAATTTTCGGACCTATTATAATAACTTCTTAAGAGAAGTTAATAATTGAAAAAGCTTACGTTTCTGTTAATGACAATAGAACCACTTAAGTTTTGAGTAACTTATAAACTACGCAAATAAAGTGAAATAAGAAATTTCCTAAAGTGATTATCACCTAATGTAAAGTTTATTTTGAAATAATTCTAAAGTCATATGATATTTTATTACAGCTTCTAGTAAGCCTTTATTTTATTTTATAAAATTAATATCTTATATTCATTCTTCAATTACAAGGTGCCTTTCTAAAGGGAAAAAATCTGTAATGTATAAAATACAGAGATAATAAACATTAATAAAGAAACAATAAATAAAGATTTTTTACAAAAATTTTAGCAGTATTTTCACTTTTCAAAAAAATTTCTAAATATTTATATAATATTAATATCTTATATAATATTTTAGCTGATGGAAAGATTGCTCAAAGAAGATCAATAATAGGACGAAACGCTGTATCTACACTTCATACAAGAATATCTACAGTTAGTGATAGCCAAAGTGAAAATGACAATATATCACAAAATGAGAGAATTGATATTTTTGATCAATTTAAAGTTTATAAAATGAAGGAAAATTCATTGTCCTCATATGATTTAGACTGTAACAAGCGATTCATAACAAATGAAAAACATAACAATACCTACAGTACTCCTATCAATAATAACTGTTATGTGCAGGATGTCGTTATATTGCATTGTGAAGCAAAAAGCTATCAAGAGGATATATCAATGACAGTATGTTCACCAATCAGAACTGATGAATCCGATTCACTAGATATAAATTATAAAAAAACGTTAAAAGGAAATAATACAGGGCTTTTGGATGTAGCTGTTAAAACTGTAAAACTAATTAAACGTAATCAAATTTTGCAACGAAAGCTAGCGCAATTACAATTTGAGACACGTGCATTTATCGAATCTGTTTTATCGAATCCTGAAAATCATGCCCTTCGAGACAAAAAGATCAATATATAGTTTAATAATATCTATATAATACATACATACATATATATATATATATATATATATATATATAAAATTCTCCCTTTAATTTCAAAAAATTTAAATTTAAGTGTAGACAATATCATAATTAAATTATGGAAACAAAAATATTGAAATTTAATGTTTTATTTTCTTAGTTTACTAATGTAAAATTTATTTTTGTTGATAATAATTAATTTGATGTTATATTTAGAAATTATTTAAATATTTACATTAGAAATTTTTTATTCGTAATAAACAACGCAAACAAGAAAACATTTTCTTTAAAATTATGCATATTTTGTGATGAATATCAAGCTTTTTATATTAAAATAAAAAAAAAATATATATATGTATATATATATTAAAATTAAAAAAATATATATTTATAAAATGTTTATTCTATACTTAACTTCAGTTTTATTAAAGGCACAAAATTACAATTATTAATTGACTTACAAGGAAACTACTCCAACCCGAACTCACCGGTTTTCTTCAAACTCAGATATGTTATTGAACATTCAAATTAAGAGACTCGTATTCCTTTATCGGCTAGTATTTACTTTAAATGGGTAAAAACTACCCACAAAACTTACCATCAAAAACAAACTTTTGTCTATAACTCGAGCTCTAATTATTATCTTGAAACAAAAGAAAAAATAATTATGTGGCTTAGAAATTAAAAGCTGTTTATTGACAAAAAATTTATTGGGTTGCATCCCCTATTTTTTTTTCCGCTTATTTTTTGGATTAAAATTTGTGGAATTTTAAACGGCATTTTACATTTTACGTTATTTCATGCAAATAATGAGCATTAAATTTTTTATTTCTCCATATGCATACATTTTAGGTGTGCTTAAAACCCTTGAAAAACTACCCCCAATATTCCTAATATTTGAATTCACCGATTTTTTTGAAACCCAGATTTGTCATCATAGATCAGAAAATAAGAGATCCATATTTTTTTATCGGCTGATATTCATGTTATCGTCAATAAACACACTCCTTAATAACGTTAGTTCCAATTATTATTTTCTAATAAAACCAAATCAATATGATTTTTAGTAAAAAATGGAACATATTTGTTAGATTTTAAATTTTAAAAAACAATGCTTCCGGTAACACATGTATAGCTTCTACACTATGGGAAAGTTTGATATAGATGAAAAATGAATAATTTTGTTACCTACAGTAATATATAAAAATTGTAAAAATCAGCCACGTGGGACAAGTTAATCGCGATAAATTAATGAGGTTTTTTAAAATTCCAAAAACCGTTTTTCCAAAATCCGGTCTACTTTACAATTTTGTAATTCATTTCCAGTTTCAGCGTACTATTTTACATAATAAATGACTGTGAAACATTGAGAATATAAAAGTTTATGTTTTTACACTTGGAAATAATTTTTTTATATGACCGCGTTTCTTAATAATTCATGTATTAATGATTTAAAAATTTTCAGCAGATATATTCAGTGAAGTGTTATTTGCTGTCAAAAATATGAAAATAATATTTCTGCATCATTAGGAAGGTAAAAATTTATGACATAAAAAAAGCATAATTATACCTAATATTAATTGTTTTCTTTCACTATTGAATTTTTTCTAGAGATAGAGTAGTACTGCAGCCTATTATTTATATAATTTAATCCCAGTAAGCGCTTGTTTCAATTTAACTGACATTATGGTAGCAAAATATTATAATCATTAAAATTTTAATGTAATAATAATGAATTTTAAATTCATCTTTTTTGTATTTGGTTAGTATTAATTTATTACTGTTATTTTATATTTAATTATCAGTTTTTTCCATAGTTGGTATATGTATAACAGATGCTAATCCATTGCAATATAGACGAAATGAACCTCAGGTATAATTCAAATATGAATCAAACTCTAATTTTTGTAATAAATAATCATTTAAGAGTTTCAAATGGCGAATACCTCAAAAACGAATGATTGACGATGACATTATGAATAATTCTCAAATCACCGATCGCACGATGACTGATAACTCTAATCCTGAAAGTAGCTGTCAGTCACAAAAACAGACATCGTCAAATGTTGGTAAAATGAAAGCATCTAGCATAGCACAGAAAGCCGCACAAGAAGCGAAGGCAGCATCTGATGCACAAAATGTTGCGGGACAACAGGTAATTCATTTTTTTTTTTAATTTTCATAAAAATTTTTATTTAATATAAATTAACCCTTTGCGTTCGTATTAAGCTTATACATGGGTGTCATGTTGGCCGGAGTTAATTTTCTTTTAACGAATAGTGATACATAATATGCAAGATTATGAAGGATAAATAAAATTTATCAATTCTTTTTTAAACTTTACATATATGTAACACAATATGTTTAATTTTATGTAAAAAATATATTTTATAGTTTTTCATCCAATATGAAGCCCTGGTTTTCGAGAACATGTGTCGCAAAAATAATTATTTTATTTGTTTGAACATACAGAACAATTTTTACTCTTTATCTTTCCCAGTGTCTTAATATGTACGTAGTTTCCATTAAGTTTTTCCACCAATTTCTGGACAAACATAAAATATGACATGGGTGTCTTGTTTTCTCTTCTAGCCGACTTAATGTCCAAGATGTATAGCTATTGATTGCGCATACCTCTAATCCCCAGAAAAAAATCCACCATTTACATGATTTTCTCATAAAACAATATGAACTTGCATATTTGACTACCTTAGTGACACCTCCCTTAGTGGCTTGCTAATGTTGATGTTGCTTGATGGTCCTTTTAATCTTCTTTGTATACTATTCATACCCGAGTTATCATAGATAGATAAATTTCTGTTTTCCATATTTTATTTGAGTATTTTAAAATATTTTAAGAAGCGAAAATGCCTAATTACACTTATAATATTATTTAAAAAATATTATTTGGAATTCTTGTCTACTAAAAATACAATATACTATAAGATCAGAATGGTTCTTTGCTGTGGTGACTGACGGCAGACATACGACTGCAAAGGGTTAAAGTAATGAATGATGCATTATATTTAAGTAACTATAGTAATTAAATTAAATTTTTATAGTTTTTTAAAGTTAATATAATAAAATTTATTAAAATTTGTATATTTAAACATATATATAACAGGCAGCCCATCAAGTTAAATCACAGTTAGCAGAAAAAGCATTGCAAGCAGCAAAGGCAGCTGAAGCGGCTCTGTCAGGCAAACAAGCAATAGTTGAACAACTTGAACAAGAAGTACGAGAAGCCGAAGCAGTAGTTCAAGAAGAAAGTTCATCATTAGAACAAGCACAAGGTAAATTTTTATTATAAAACTAAAATATGACTTGAGTAAAACATGTAATTTCATAAACTAGCCAATGTTAATGCCGCTATGCAAGCTGCCCAACAAGCGACTGCTCAGCTAAAAACTTTAACTGGTGCTGTACAGACAGGTAATTCAATTATAACTATTTTATTAATTTTAGTTAAAAAACCCCTGTGAAAAAAATAAAAATATAAATATAATAAAACCTGTAATTACCTTGACAGCACAGGCAAATGTTGGTAATTCAGAACAGGCAGCCCAAGGAGCTCAACAAGAATTAGCGGAAAAAACTCAATTAATGGAAGCCGCGAAAAATCGTGTTGAAAATGTAAATCTTTTGTAGTTATTTTTCTGAACAATTTAAAAAAAAATTATAGAATTTTATTACTTCAATAATTCAATAATTACACTAGCTTTTAAGACAATTAAGCGCCGCTAGAGCTGATTATGGAAACACTAAACAAGCTGCCTACAAGGCATCATCCGCAGCCCACGAAGCCAAGGTAAACGCAGCTAGAAATAAAAGGATGCCTGCTCGATGGATAAGGAAGCAAAATATACATGATTAGAAATTAGTTTTATTTTCTTGCAAAACTATATATTTTTTAAGCAAATAATAAATAAAATATAAAAAGATTTAAAAACATTGTTATTTATGATAAAAAATAATAAAATTAAATTATATTAAATTATATGAGCACTAAGATTAGATTAGAAGCATATTTGAAAGATGGATGCAATCATACATAAATAATAAGTTTCAATAAACATATAAAATTTTTATATTAAAATTCTTTCAAAGTAGGGCTCATAGAGTGCTGAGGCTGAGAAGGAAACTCAGCCCACCCTCGTCAACCACCCAAACCAGATCCAACGTAAATAAACGCGTGTATAGGATCTTATGTATTTAACATTTGTAAGCCTTAAAATAAGTAGCAAACAGTATGGGATTAAAAGAAGACAAAATATTTCACTAGGAAACCATTTTTTATTTTATATGAAACCTTTTTTAAACACAACTTGAACTTTACTTTGAACTAAGGAATAAAGTATATATATATATATATATATATATATATATATATATATATATGTTACGGTAAAAGTAATAAACTGGCAATTATATATAATATCCGGTAATTATGCATAATCGCCAGTAAATTTTGTAAATATGATAAATTTTTGAAAATTAATCAAATTAACCGGTTTTTTTGCATAATTTCCCACTCGTAATGGTAAATGTGATAAATTTAACGAAAATTCGGTCAGTTTGCTTGCTTGGCAACTGAATAAATTAAAAATATTTCGTGTTTTATAAACTATAAAATGGCTGGTATGCTTGAGCGTTTTAATTCGAAATTAATTAATATTATGAATACAAAAACAGCAAAGAGCGGTTTTCTGACAAAAGAAAATATGATAATTTATTAAAACAAGTGAATAATAGTAAGAGCAAAATTAGTGGAGATTATCAAAGACTAAAAAGATACGATGTAATGAAAGTAGGTAATGTTGAAAATCTTTCCCGCAAGTAAAGACAGCTCCAATGTTAGATTTTACGTGTACTTTGAAGAACTTTTTACCATAATTCATAAGGCACACCTATCAATAGGCCACGGTGGTAGAAACAGGATGTTAAAAGCACTTCAAAAAAAGTACGAAAACATTACTACCGTAGAAGTCATGATTTACTTAAATTTGTGTGAAAGTTGTTAAAAAAAAAACAAGGCACCAAAGAAAGGACTAGTTAGGCCAATGGTCTTTCAAGAGATGAACTCAAGATGCCAGATGGACCTAATTGACATGCAGTCGTAACCAGATAATGACCTTAAGTTTATATTCGTCTATCAAGACCATTTGACGAAGTACATGTTATGTAGTTCACCTGTCTTATAGGAGGGTCATTCCATGATTGTGGAAGATAGAGAAAAAACCTATTTCTTTTCTGTTGTTGTTATATGTCAGCGGGAAATGCTTGTTAGTAATATTTGCCGGTTTTATAAAAAGTTGAAGCTGCTTTTTGAATGGCAAGTGGTTTAGCGGGAAACGCTTGATAGTATTATTGCCGTTTTATCAAAAGGCCGTAGCGAGAAACGCTGCTTTTTGAATGGCAAGTGATTAAGCGGGAAACGCTTGTTAGCTGGAGATAAAAGAAAAATCTTTAGTTTGTAAAATTACCAATTTATTGTGGAAGATCGCTGGTTAACTGTTTGCCTAAGTTACCAAAAGTTTTAGCGGGTAACGCTGGTCTTTGGTAACTTTGCGCACTCGATGACTGAGGAATTTTTCTAAGTTACCAAAAGTTTTAGCGGGCAACGCTGGTCTTTGGTAACTTAAAAAAATTAATAGCAGGAAAATTGGATGTTTTACTAAGTTACAAAAAGTTTTAGCGGGCAACGCTGGTCTTTGGTAACTTAGAGAGTTAAACGATGTTCTTGGTGTAGAATTAACAACTGATTTATTTTCCAAAAAATTACAACTATTTATACCAAATTAAATATGCCGAAAACACACCTGCACCAAGGTTCATTTACCTCGGTGAAAATTGTGCTTTCGAAAACTAAGCACTAAATCATTTACAATTTGCTTTTTGCATAGCAAGCGGAAATCAAAACTTCACTGAGTTCACTTGCCCCAGTGAAATTTTGATTCCGCAAGCCATGCGAAAATATATTTAGTTAATTTTCTTTTTTATTTAGAAATGTATTTTTCTGCATAGCATGCAGAAATATATATATTAATTAATTTTCTTTTTTTTTCTTCTTTTTTTTTTTTTTTAAATTTTGTCTAGGGCTTTTACCCTAACATTCCTCCCCCCTTGGAAAGAACATCTTTCCGGGGGAAAAATGTTTTATACATAATGCTTTTGTAAAAATATAATATAAAAGATTAAATATTTTGGGTGGCTTTATGTATCCATCACCATATTGTAACATTTTTGAAGATAATTGTCTTTTAATTTTTTCCCTAGCTTTATGGTTAAAACCCCGTTATTATTATTATTATTATTATTATTATTTTTTTTTTTTTTTTGTTTTTTAATTTAATTTTATTAAAGCTATACAAATAAATGAATTTTATTATTTTATACAATCTGTTTAAAATAATTATATTTACTTTAGGTTTAGCCTTCTTTTTATGATCTTTATATCCTGGATACATTTTTTCCACATTGGAGCGGTTGTCTTTTTATTAATTGTTGTTTCAGGGCCCCCTTTTTTTTGTTATTTTTATGTGTAAGGCATTTTTTATAATCTTGTAACTGGTGACGTAGTTTTTCTTTTCGATTTTCGTCTTTGGTGATTGCTATTTCTTCGTGTAGTTTGGCGATGTCCCGCTTTAGGCGGACCTGGACACCACCTCTTTTTCTTTTAGTTTTATTTTTCTGAATAATTTTATGAAAGGGCTCAATTTTTGTGGGCGAGCTTACACTTCTTCTGATTATTTCCTCTTCCTTTCTTAATTGTTGTCTCCTTCTGTACTCCTCGATACTTATCGGCTGTGGCCCGGCATAAGGGTTGCGTTGGATTTCACGGAGTATTTCATATTTTGACGATTTTCTTTGTGCTGGGGTTGTTTTCATTATAAAGCAATTTGTTTTTATAATACAATTTATATAATGCAATTTTAATTTGATATTTCACAATTTTAACAATATAATTTCCCAATTTAGTTTAATAATTTAATTTAATAATTTCTGAATTATTAATTTTTACTCTAATAGTTTTTAATTTAATAATTTTTGCAATATATATATATAAACATATATTTTTTTTTTTAAAAATTCACAAGTTAATTTAACAAATTTGATATTTATAGATTATTATAATTATTATTTATGGGAAAATGTTGAGACACATATACTATTAATTAATCAGAAAAAAAAATCTTGTTTGATTTGCTTATAGTCACTCAAGGCAATCAAAGAAAAAATTAATTCTACGTTATTTAAGAACAATATTTAAATTTAAAAATTTTAAACTGTACTTATTTGAAGTCAATTGAAAACTAAATATTTTAATTTATTTTGCATTATTATTTATGTGTTTATTTTATTATTTTTTTTTTTTTTGAATAAAAGTTTGGATTTTTATAATCATGCAAGTCTTGCACTAATTAGGAAAAAAAAAAAATTTTTTTTGTTTATTCGTTGAATAAAAGTTTGGACTTTTATAATCATGTCAGTTTTGCAATAATTAGGTTCATGACACTCATTTTTTTTTTTTGAATAAAAAGCCAATGACTTGTTATAGAAAAATTTCATCTTTAATCGAAAAGATTTGTTTAAACATTTTTGTGTTTCGTCCTAGTTTTTCCTTTGGTTCTTTTACTGTGGTCTGTTTCTTGGGGAGATTCAATCGACATTTTTTTTTTTTTTAAATTTTTTTCTGATGATTGTATTTTGATGTGGACAGGTAATTGACATAGAATCATTTGAACGTTTTTAACGTTTTTATCTAATAATATTCTACCATTTCGGTTTTATATATAAAAAAAATTCTGTTCTATTGAATACCTTCCATAATTAAAATATGCAACATTAAGGTTATAAAAAATATTTGGGTCATTTAACTAATCAAATTAGCTTTTAAACTATCGTTATTTATGTTTTTTTTTTTTTTTTTTTTTTTAGAAAATATTCAAAAACCTCTATTTAACTATATACTTTTGTGTTTGAAGTAGAATACAAAAATATGTAGAATTAAATTATTTTCTTATTAAGTAATATTTATGTTGAAAGAAATAAAAATGATCTTATATTATATTATACTCATATTTATATAGGTGGGTCCATTAAAGGGCACTTTAATTCCTGTTAACTGAATTTTAGAAACTTCCCTTAACACTTACCAATAATACCTTTTTTTTTTTTAAATTAAAATAAAACAATAACAACTAAATTGAAACCTATAAACATATGAAGAAAAAAAGTATTTACCCGAAAGTATGGAAAAAAAAAAAAATTTTGGAGATTTAATTATTTGATGTGTTTTGATTAAATTTTTACACGAAAAGATTTGGCTCGTGGTTCTTTAAAAGAGGGTTTCTTAATTTCTTTCTGGTTTGCTCGTGGGCTAGAAGGGGGTCGCAATTGTAGTTGAACCGATGTTTTATTGCGGGGTTTCCTTTTGCAGGATATTATTATTTTCAGGGCACAAAATAGAAGAACTATTAGAGTCGAGCTTAAAACAATACTATTTATTAAACTGTGGGTAGCATGTTTTTCAACCTTTCGAGTTAGTTCAGTGTGATCTAGGGTTCTGGCAAACTCTTCAAGGTCCTTGCTATTCGTTTTTAGGAGATCGTAGTATTGGTGGGGTTCAATTAGGTTGGGAGCTCCAGGTATCGTGATGTTCTCTGGGGTTGGCTTGGAGGATGCAAATATTCTGATGTTGGGGAGGTAAAAATACGACCTATGATTTGGTGTTTCATTTCCGGGGTTATCCTCGTAGGGGATTTCATAATAGTTTAGCGTGTAACTGCAAGGTTGAGTGAAAATGATTATTCCGGCTCCCTGTAGAGGTGTGAGTTTCAGGATATTCGGACATTGTATACGGAGCTGTTGTGGGGTGGTAAACGTATAGAGCCAAAAGTTTGTTGTAATAACTTAGTGAGTACCCCGAGTTTTGTAGCGAGTATTCGGTGTTTACAGCTGTTCTCGTTCGTACCGTTGTGTACCAATATTAACAGACAATCGGTTTTGTCAAAGCCAATTATTTTCACCTGGGTTTGTTTACATATATATAGATTTTTAAAAGATGGATGGGTGAGTTTCTTGCAAGAATGTTCGAAATTGGTTGAGGAATATTTAATGTGGGATTGGCTATCGGGGGAAGTGAGAAGATATAGGGGTTCTATGTCGACAACCGTGGTGAGATTTGGGGCTTGAAGTGATGGGAGGAGGTATACTCGTTGTACAGTGTATTCTGTGGGTTCTATTAGGGGTATGTCGATTCTTACGTAGATCTTGGATTGGTTGTGTATAAAAGACACATGGGTAATTTGTGTGAGGACGGACATTTCATGTAGGCCGTGATGGGTGTGATAATGTTGTGAGATGGTTTGAGTTAAATTTAGGAGAATTCTAGGGTTTAATATGAGGGGGTGTAGTTTTCCAATTAATAGGGTGTTGATTATGATGTATTGTTCATTTAGGTGGTTCGATATTTGTTGGAGGGTCAGCAGAACAAATGATATTAAATCGTTGGCCTCGGTTTTCAAATGGGTTAAGTTGGTAAATCGGTTTTGGGAAATGAGCTCCGGTTGAAATTATTTTCTAACTCCTGGGTTCTTGTCACCAGAACGGCTTCATTTTTATTGATTTTGTCCAAGGCTGTTCTTGCGGATGAGGTGGTGGCACGCACGAGCGATATTTGCTTTTGCATTAAGTGTAGGTTCTCCGAATCATGTTTTTCAAGATATTCTAATCTTGCGTAAATGTTTTCCCTGTCCTCGGCATCCATTGTTCCGAACAGGAATTTTGCCATTTTACCCCCAAAGTTTACTAGCCCGCGTTTTTTCCGTGTTTTGATATTTAGCGAGAGTTGTAGTCCTTTTAATTTTAGGTGATCTCCTTGATTATTTCTTTGATTTCTTTTGTCCAGGCGTTACACATGGTATCAGTCTGATATTCCGGTAGGAGGTCACATATTTTTCTGAGGTGATCTTTGCATGTCTGGGTGAACCTCAAGGCTTCCTGTTCGTCTATCACTGTGAGTTGGGTGAAGACTTTCCAGGTGTACTTATAGATGAGTGTCTTTCCAATGTCTTCGAGGAATATGCTTTAGTTGTTTAATGGTATGATTTGAATTTGCGTCGTCCCCAACATTAGTAAGTTCAAAGTTATTAGACCGGTGGTCCACATGATTTTTCTCCTAGGGAAAAAGACGTAAAGAGATGATAGTGGTTTTATATAATAATAAAAAGAAAGGATTGTTGTATAAACAAATTTGTTTATTAATTTTTACATTTTAAGCGTGTTTCTTAAAGTATTTTTTTATAAACATAGTTTCTAAAAAATCCTTTGTTGTTGGACCATTTAGGTCATTTACATGCCAAAACGTCGCGACTTTATTTACCACCCTCCTCCTCTGTAGCTCATACAGGTCTGCTGGTATTTCGAATGGCAGACTCCTCCCGTGATATTTTTCGAGTATTTTTGCCACGTCCTCTAGTAACCGGGATCGATGGGGTTCTGGTACTCTTCGGCATTTCCTGTTTAGTTTTGGAAAATGTCTCTTTAGGTACTCCTCCCGATGGTACGTGTTTTTCAGGTGGTGGTCCATCTCATATTCCCTGGCGCTGATGCGGCATAGTGTGCATTCGTATCTGATCATTTCCTTTTTGGGTTGAGTCATAGCCACCACATATTCCACACCCACATATCCAAAAATATTGTCCGTGTCTTCTGTTATGGTTCTGGTTGCAAAGTTCTTTTTTTCTGGCTTGTTTTCCAGGTTGATTTTATGTGGGTATCCACGAACGAAGTATATGAGGGGTTTTACTTCTGTTGCGCAATCCATGCTTCTGGTTTTCGGTTTTCCGTCGTTTTTGGGGCCTGCTGAGAGAGGTTTGATTTAGCATGTTTGGTCTGAATTGTAGGTTTGGAAAGTTAAGGATTTAGAAGGTAGAGGGAGGATTGTTAAGCTTTTGCTTAGAATAATTTTAAACGATTGTGATGGACTCGGCGAAGTTTTTTATCTATCCTTATCGTGCAATTTACGTCGCTGTTGAATTTTATTACCTCATAAGGACCCATCCATATCGGGGACAGTTTATGTAGTTTCTTTGGGTTCCGTAGTAATACTTTATCGCCTACGTGTATTTTTGGGAGGTTAATGGTTTTGTCGTATTGCATTTTAGAGATTTCCTTACTCTTTAGTAGATTTTCGCGAGCTTTTCTATGGATATTCCTCATTTTGGTTTGCACGTAGGTGCAGTAATCGTCAAAATTGTATACCGGTTCAGGAGGCTTCGTGAGATTGCTTGGGATGGCTTTTTGAAACCATATAACGCAAACACCGGGGGAAATTTGCTGCTTGTTTGTGGTGTATTATTGTATGCCATGGCGGCTTCACCTAACCAATCATCCCATTCTGAAGGGTTACCATCTACCACATTCCTTAAGTACTCGATAAGTGGTCGATGGGCCCTTTCTAGACTTCCATTGGCTTGTGGGTGATATGCCGTGGTTTGAATTTTCTTAATGTGCAGTAGTTTACAGAGTTTCTTTAACATATCACTCAGAAAGTTTGTGCCTTGGTCTGTGATTAATTTGTCTGGGATCGTGTAATACTTCAAAATGATGTTTTTATAGAAGCAGTCGGCTACCGTTTCTGCTTCACAATTTCTTAGCGGGAAGCAGTCTAGGATTTTAGTTAAATCGTCCTGGAATGTTAATATATATTTGTTGCCGTTGTTCGTTAATGGAAGAGGGCCGACTATATCCAAGTAAACCTTCTCAAAAGGATGCTCTGCTGTATCGCTTATAACCATTGGCATTTTATACGCTCGGCTTGATTTATTTTGTTTGCATTTTATGCAATTCTCAATATGTTCTCAATGTGTTAGTGTTGCCTAATCCTTTTGTATGTTCTTTGGACTCCTGAATGACCTCCTAGGGGAGAGTCATGGTAGTCTTTTAGTATTGTTTCTATTTCGGCGGGGTCGGATATTTCTATGACTTGGTTGTCTAAAATCTCTTGTAAATCAACATTAGCTTCGGAGTTGGATTTTGGTCCCGGGGGGATTTCTTCTTCCTCTTTATCTAAAAAAATCTTGCGATTCCTCTGGGGAATTGGACCTAGATTTGGTGGGGTTTTCATTGGTCTGTCGTCTTTCTCGCTGTTTTTGAGCCCGGGTAGTCACGAGACATAGCTTATCCTGTTCTTGAATGGTGTTGGGTGTTTCCACGTATCGTTCCTTTTCCCAAGGAGTAAAAGGGGTACATTCTTGTGGTGGTGTGACAGTGTTTTCTTCGTTAGGGATTCGACTAAGGGTGTCCGCGTTTTTGTTGTACTTACCCGGTTTGTATTCTATAGTGTAGTCGTATTCCGAGAGTTTATGATGGAAACGGACTAATCGTGAGGTAGGATCTTTAACGTTGAAAGTCCCTTTAGTGGCTTGTGGTCGGTATATACGGTTAATTTCCTTCCATACAAGTAACACCGGAAATTTTTGGTTGCCCAAACTATTGCCAATAACTCTCTCTCTATAGTGGAGTACCTTCTTTCTGCTCCGTTTAAGGTACGACTGGCATAGGCGATTGGTTGGTCCTCTCCTGGTTCCCCTTGGGAGAGGACAGCTCCTACTGCTTCCGCGCTTGCGTCTGTGGTGAGGGTAAAGGGAAGGCTGAAATCGGGGTATATTAATAATGGAGGGGATATCAATAATTTTTTTAGGGTCTCAAAAGCTATTTCACAATCTTCTGTCCATTTAAATTTATTGTCTTTTCTGAGAATTTTATTTAGGGGCTCCGCTATTTTTGAGAAGTTTGGGATGAATTTTCTGTAGTAGTTTGCAAGTCCGAGGAAAGATTGAACTTGCCGTATCGTCTTAGGTCGTGGAAAAGACTGTACGCATTTGATTTTATTTGGGTCGGGGGTTGCTCCTTCAGGTAAGCATTTATGCCCAAGTTAGGTGATTTCCCTTCTTAGGAAATGACACTTTTCAGGTTGTAACTTCAAGTTATGCTCTCTTAATCTCTGGAAGATGGATTCTAATTTGTCATTGTGATCCTTGATATTTTTCCCATATACCACAATGTCGTCCAGATAAACGAAACACTTGAATCCTTGTAGCCCGCTTAACACGATGTTCATTAAGCGTTGGAAAGGCGCTCCCTTAAGTCCGAAAGGCATTCTGTTAAATTCGAAATGCCCTTGTGCCGTGCTAAAAGCTGTTTTTGCACGATCTCTTTTGTTTACGCATACCTGATGATAACCGCTGGCCAAGTCCAATGTTGAAAAATAACGAGAATGTCCCAGTTGATCTAAAATATCGTCGATGCGTGGTAGTGGGAAAGCATCACCGATTGTTAGGTGGTTTAATTTGCGGAAGTCCACCACAACACGCCACCTTTTTTCCCCATTTGGACTGTCCTTTTTAGGGACTACCAATAAAGGAGAGTTCCAGGGGCTTTTGCTTGTGACGATTATGTCGTTAGTCAGCATTTCTTCTATTTGTTCATCGATTATTGTCCTTTGCTTTTCTGGCAATCGGTACATCTTTTGGTTGGCTGGGCTTTCGTTCGGTTTTATGGGTATTTCATGGGTTAGGGTGGATGTATGGGTCAATGTGTCTCCAGGTAAGTAAAATATGTCACTATATTCTATGCATAATCTTATTATTGAGTTCAGTTCTTCCTGGTTTAGATTTTCGTCCAGGTCTATGTTATCGAACAGTTGTTGGGCCCTAGTTTTGGGGTTTTCAATGGTATCAATATATTTAGATTCGAGCTGTTGTACGCTGAAATTGTTTAGCGAGAGTAGGCTAGGCTTAATGGTCGTTAGAATTTTTTCCTTTTCGTTAATGTTTATGATGGGTACTACCATCCGATTTTTCTTCGCTTTTACTAAGCAATTTCCCAGGTAGACACCTGAGGCTAATCTTTGTTGGGGACATATGAAGTCTCCTTCTTCTTATTTCTAAAATGTTTTCCGTTCGTCCTGGGATAGTGATTTTATCCGGGGGTGCTTGTTTGTTAAATGTTACGGACGTTGGAGCGTTACCCTTTTCTGAGGTGATAAGCTTTGTCCGTGAACGTGTTGTGATATTTTTAGGCTTGGTATTTAGTGAGAATTCCTTCGTATGGCCTGGTTTTGGGCCTATGGATGTATTGGGTAGTACAGAAAAGATATTCTTTGAGTTTTCCGAGAAGGAGGTTGGATTTTTGAAGGCCTCAGTTCTTTCCTTGCGAGGGAAAGTTAATATTCGTCTGGGTCCTTCTATATTGCAATTCTCCTTTAGAAAATCGTAGCCTAGTATACCGTCTCCTGGTATATTTATTTTTTCGTTCAGGACGTAGAAATTGCATGGCAGGGGAGGTTCCGTTAGTATTCTACCGGTGCATTTTCCTTGCGTAGATCCCATCCCGAAGGCTGTGGTAATTGTCTTCACATCTTGGGTGAGTGGGATTGTAGGTTTAATGACGTTGCTTTTTAAGAAGCTAACTTCTGCGCCGGTGTCGATTATCAAATCGGCTTTTCCTCCTTTCACTATATCTATTGGTAGCTGGGCGGTGCATATTCGAGGTAGTTCGGGCTGACATCGGAGGTTTGCTTTTGGTGTTAGATGGCAGCCCTGTTTAAGTTTTCCGATCGTGATCCAATCGTTTCTTGTGGTATTGATTTGGCCTTTGATTTCGATTCCCACTGTCTCTTGGTCCGACATGCATGTATGTCATGACCAGGCCTTTGACAGAAATCACACCGAGGTTGAGTATCGATCCTCTGTTGGAGGGTGTGTAATTGAATTGGGGTGGTTTTTTGAGGTCCTGTGGTTGCGCAGTTTTGTATGTGGTGACCGTAAACTTTACATTTTGTGCAAAATGGTGTATTTCTTCGCATTCTACAATCTGCGTAAGTGTGGTTTGATTTATTACAAAAACCACATTGTATTGGATGGTAGTTGGGGTTTCTCTGAGGTCTGGGTCTGTTTTGTGAGAATTGGGATGGATTGGGGTAGAATTGGTTTGGTTGAGTTTTTGGGTAAAATTTGTTGGGTTGAGGTTGGTGGTGAGCTGGATTTCCTGTAGGGTGAAATGAGGGTCCCTTGGGCTGGGGTGGATTATTGAATTGCATATTTGGGGGGGGGGGTTGCTAGAAAGATAGTTGTGGCGGGTTCAGCATCATTAGGTGTTCGGCTTCTTCAAGCTTTCTTGCTTTTTCCAATAAGGCAGACAATTGTTTGTCTTCGCTTTGAAGAAGGAAAAATTTGTGATTGGGGTTTATTATCCCGATTTTGAAAGTATAGGTTGCCGTTTCTTCCAGATCGGCCTCAATTGCTAGGGCCGCTTCCCCACTATGTCTCTCCTGATTGCTTAAACAGCATTCCTTATATAGTTTTTTTACCCTGTTGCCGAATGATACCAGGCTTTCTCCGGGTACCTGCTGCAATACTCGTAGTTCGTTGACGAGGGTGAGGTAAGGCTTCGTGTTTATAAATTTAGATCTTACTAAAGTTTCTAATTCCTTCAGATCCTTATATTCTCCTTCTAAAACGACAGATGCCTTGTCGCGGAATCGTATGGGTAAAAGTTGTAAGAATATTTTTGTTTCATCCGGAGACAAGGAAGCCATGGTGTGAGAACAACATTTTAAAAATGAATTTATTTCGTTTATAAGGTTGGGCCCGCTTTCTCCAGTTAAAAGAGGGATGCCTGAGCAAACTAACGTGTTGATTTTGCTAATATCTACAGACATTGTGAGGTTTGTGGTTGCTATGGGGTTATTAAGGGTAGTTTTTAAGGGAATGTCCGTAGTCTTGTTGCTGTCAAATCCCGAGAATGAATTGGATCGCCTTTTAAAAGCTTTGCCAGACCGCAGGAGACCTGTTTGAAGTGGAGGGATATTATATACTTTTTCTGTTGAACTGGACGGTATGGCGCCTTTAACCGCGCTGGCCTGTTGTTTTTTGGGCCCAAAGATCTGTTTAAATTTTCTGAGTCTAGACTGTTTGTCAGGTGTCGGGGGCCTCTGGATTCTTTCTGGTGGAGAGCTTGTTTCCTCAAATGAAAATGAGTCGATTAACTCAGAGAACTCTTGCAGTCCTGGAGTTAGGGGTAGTGATGCTTTGCCTCGACTTATTGGGGCTATGGAAAGGTTTTCCTCATTTCCTTTGGAGTCATGAAAGGACATTAAGTTAGGTTTTCTACTAAGGGTAGGTTCGTGAGTTAGTAATACCTTGATTATCGTAACTCAAATATTCGTATATCTTACGTTTCGAGAAACGCCTTTAGATATTGCGACAAATAAAGGATGTTCTTATCGTGTAAGATCCTACCGGCTGCGCCAAATAATGTTATGTAGTTCACCTGTCTTATAGGAGGGTCATTCCATGATTGTGGAAGATAGAGAAAAAACCTATTTCTTTTCTGTTGTTGTTATATGTCAGCGGGAAATGCTTGTTAGTAATATTTGCCGGTTTTATCAAAAAGTTGAAGCTGCTTTTTGAATGGCAAGTGGTTTAGCGGAAAACGCTTGATAGTATTATTGCCGTTTTATCAAAAGGCCGTAGCGAGAAACGCTGCTTTTTGAATGGCAAGTGATTAAGCGGGAAACGCTTGTTAGCTGGAGATAAAAGAAAAATCTTTAGTTTGTAAAATTACCAATTTATTGTGGAAGATCGCTGGTTAACTGTTTGCCTAAGTTACCAAAAGTTTTAGCGGGTAACGCTGGTCTTTGGTAACTTTGCGCACTCGATGACTGAGGAATTTTTCTAAGTTACCAAAAGTTTTAGCGGGCAACGCTGGTCTTTGGTAACTTAAAAAAATTAATAGCAGGAAAATTGGATGTTTTACTAAGTTACCAAAAGTTTTAGCGGGCAACGCTGGTCTTTGGTAACTTAGAGAGTTAAACGATGTTCTTGGTGTAGAATTAACAACTGATTTATTTTCCAAAAAATTACAACTATTTATACCAAATTAAATATGCCGAAAACACACCTGCACCAAGGTTCATTTACCTCGGTGAAAATTGTGCTTTCGAAAACTAAGCACTAAATCATTTACAATTTACTTTTTGCATAGCAAGCGGAAATCAAAACTTCACGAGTTCACTTGCCCCAGTGAAATTTTGATTCCGCAAGCCATGCGAAAATATATTTAGTTAATTTTCTTTTTTATTTAGAAATGTATTTTTCTGCATAGCGTGCAGAAATATATATATTAATTAATTTTCTTTTTTTTCTTTTTTATTTAAAAATGTATTTTTCTGCATAGCATGCAGAAATATATATATTAATTAATTTTCTTTTTTTTTCTTCTTTTTTTTTTTTTTAAATTTTGTCTAGGGCTTTTACCCTAACATACAGTTGCGTGCTTTAAAAAGCAAAAGTGCAGAAGAGGTTGCATATCACCTAATTGATATTTTTACAATATTTGGAGCTCCCAGTGTACTGCAAAGTGGCAATGGTCGTGAATTTAATAACAAAATTGTGGAAGAAGCTTGCGCAGTGTGACCGGATCTAAAAATTGTGCACGGAAAAAGGCACAGTCAGGCTCAAGGTTCGGTTGAACGTGCAAATCAGGATATTGAAAATATGCTAACTTCTTGGTTGGAAAGCAATCACACCATAAATGGTCTGAAGGGTTACGTTTTGTGCAATTTATGAAAAACAAGCGTTTAATGAAGGCACCAAGTGTTCCAACGATAAAAATAAATGATGTGGTTGTCCCATATTTTTAATGTATTCAGTTGCCAAGCAAGCAAACCGAACGAATTTTCGTTAAATTAGGGACTTTTATCACATTTACCATTACGAGTTGGAAATTATGCAAAAAACCGGTTAATTTGATTAATTTTCAAAAATTTATCATATTTACCAAATTTACTGGTAAATATTGAGCCTATAAAAAACACTTCTGCGCAGTAACAAAAAGAGTGACGCAATTATTTGAATCATAACTAGAAAATTACTGATATCCATTTCTAGTGCCGCTTTTTATGTGTTAAAAAATTTGCAAAGATTGCGGCAGTGAGCTATCCAAAAGTCAAAAACCGTAAATACCGATTCCCTTAAGATGCTTTTAACTGTTAACTTAATAGTGTATTTTTTTTATACATAAAAAGCGTCACTATTAACGTTAAAATTTAAGTTAACTCACTAAGTCACTTAACGCTAACTATTAACATGTTAACTACTATTATTCTATACCGATTCTCTTAAGAGCTTTTAATATAATAAGGTAACGATACAACGATGGACAATGGTTTGGTTTTAACTTGTCAAGCTTTAAAATGAAGTATATTTCGTCAATATTGCATAAAAATTAGCTGAGATATGGGCTTGGAAGCATAACCAAATTTTCAAAGTTCAATGACCCTTACGAGACACTAGGGAAAAAAAATTGATTGTTTGCAAGCTGATTTTTATCCGCATTTACTTTTTCTTTCGAACCATACCTTTTTTTTAAAGTCTTTTTGATGGGCCGTACATTTCGAAAAAATGAAAAATTTAATTATTTTCATTTAAGCTTGATCCAAAATTTTTCAAACCCTTATAACTTTTGTATATATTAACCGATCAGAAAGATTGACCCTTCAAAATTTTTTTAATACCTTAAGCTTTTTAGCGCTATAATTTTTTTAACAATAATTTGCACTAAATAGCTCAAAAGTGGAAAAAACCAAATATTCAAAATGGGCCATAACTCTGAAAATTCGTTGAATTTGAAAATTATTAAAATCAATTTTTCTTTCCATTTTATAATCCTCTCAACTTCAATCATTACTTTTAAGCCAATATGCACAGTTTCTAAAAACCCAAAAAAACCCAAATTTGCTGTGTAATAGGAGTGTCGTTATATTTCGAATTATTTTCGATTATCATTGCGTCACTCCGGAGACTGCCGTCTCTTGTGATAATTGCCGGTTATTATATATAATCACACAGTTTATTACTTTTACCGTAACATATATATATCAGCGGTGGCCAAACTTTTGGTCACTATGGGCGACCTGTTTTTTAAGTTACAGGTGGCGGTCTACCCATATCAGGGGCTAAAAGAAATAAAATTTAAAAGTAAGAATAATTTTTGAAAAAAATTTAGATAATGCTAAAAAGATTTTAGTATTCAGTTATTTTAATAAGATATGAAAACGATTTTTCATTACAAATTAATCAAATCATAAATGAAGCGACTGTTCTTTTTTTTATTATTATTGTGGCGACATTAAAATTATTATTTTTAATAATTTCATTAAAAAAAAAACAAAACGTAGTAGTTTTTAAGTTTTTGTAAATTTTTGTAATATGTCAAGCAAGCCTCGATTGTTTACTTGGTTGACATATTACAAATAAAAGTGAGTTAAAATATTTTTGCAGTTAGCAATTATTAAATATTTTATATTATTACTTAAAAATATTTTATTATTTTTTTATTGTAAGAAAAGTGTAGAAAAATAAAAACAATTAATTTAATAAATGTGGACTTAATCCCACATATTGGTGACCCCGACAAGGAGCAATAAGTCACCACATATTGGTGACTCCAACCAAAAGAAATTGGATCTCAATTGAATATGTTAAAGTTAATATTCAAAAGCAACCGTTTGTATCAGAAGCATTAAATAAGGATATAACATCATTCTGAACATGGTTCAATGTTTTTAGCGTTGATGCTACTCAAGTTTCAATTTTCAAGATCCTGACAACTACTACAGTTGAATTTCAATTATAAAGATTCAATCAAAACAATCAAGACGACAATTCGTCGTAAATTCAAAAGAAGTTGAAGATTCCAGCTATTTCAAGAATTTCATTTTTCAAGAATTATTGGAATCATACAAGTTAAGTCTACACTTATATAACTTATATTATATTAAATTAACACGGGACAAAGCCTTTCTTTTTCTCAGAGTGAGGCTGCTCTGAGCGTGTTAAAAATTAATATTATTATAATCATTTATTAATTATTTAATTGTTTCATAATTATCTTTTGTTTATTTTATTATTACTTTAATATTGTGAACGTTTTGTTTTTTCATTTAATATGAACAATCTCGTGGGTGATATTTTACCGTCAGTGTCTGCTGTCGCAGTTAAACCTCCACCATTTTGGAAATCTTCCCCACAATTTTGGTTTGATAGGCTAGAAGCTCAATTTCAGCTCGCCAGAATTACAGACCAGCGAACCAAATTCAATTATGTTTTATCTGTTTTAGACGGAGAGATAATTCAAGTGATCAGTGATATTATTAGAAACCCGCATGCTAGTGAGGCATATGATCATTTAAAGACTAATTTAATTAATCGTCTATCAATTAGTGAAACTGCCAAACTCAGTCAACTCTTAGGTGATTTATCTTTAGGAGATAGACAGCCTTCCCAGTTCTTAAGAGAGATGCGAGAACTAGGAGGCAGCGTTGTTTCGGAAGAATTATTGCGTTCGTTATGGTTGCAACGTCTTCCGGATAATATGCAGGCAATTTTAGCATGTAATCCAGGTAATTTAACAGAGCTCGCAAATTGTGCTGATAAAATCGCTGATGTTTATAATAAACCTATTGTTTATTCATGTAACAGCACTAATGAAACTAGTCAAACTAACTTGATTTTAGAACGTTTGGATTTATTAACAAGCGGATTGAATGAGTTAAAACAAAAGGTTAACGTACAACAAAATTTTAGACGTTCTAGATCCCGCTCTAAGTCAAAGAATATCTTTAAAAGCAATAATAATGATAATTTATGCTGGTATCACGCTAAATTTGCGGATAAGGCCACCAAATGCATTAAGCCTTGCGCATTTATAACTAAGTCAAAAAAACTAAATCGCCTGTCAACTCGAACGGTGGTTGGTAATGGCAAGTTGTCGAGCCGTTTAACAATTTTTGATAAATCTTCAGGTCGTCATTTTTTAATTGATACTGGGGCTGACGTTTCAGTGATTCCAATTCAAACTACGGGTAGACCTACACCTTCCAACTTCAAACTTTCTGCAGCTAATTCTTCGAAAATCAATACTTTTGGTCGTAAAGTTTTAACTCTCAATTTAGGGCTACGTCGTAATTTTACATGGAGTTTCATAATTGCTGACGTAGTTAAACCAATCATTGGTGCTGATTTTTTAAGCCATTATGGTTTACTTGTAGATTTATCAAAACAGTTAATTATTGATCCTTTAACTTCAATAAATTCTTTGTGTATAGTTTCGAAAGGTTTACATTCAAATTTATCTCTAGTACTAGACAATTCATCCGACCTTGGTATTCAAAAGCTTCTTACAAAATGGTATGAGGTAACTCAGGACTTGAACTGTGCAAAGCCCATCAAACATAATGTAACACATAGAATTTTCACAATGGGAAATCCCGTTGTATCTAAAGTAAGACAACTATCTACAGAAAAGTTATTAGCTGCCAAAAAAGAATTTAACATGCTTTTAGACAAAGGCATATGTAGACCGTCGAATAGTCCGTGGTCTTCGCCTCTTCACCTGGTTTTAAAAAAGAATGGTGATTGGCGACCTTGCGGAGATTATAGACGTCTTAACGCAATCACTATTCCGGACCGTTACCCCATTCCTCTTATTCATGATTTTGTGCATCATCTTCAAAATTGTAAAATATTTTCGAAATTGGATTTACAAAGGGCATACCATCAAATTCCTATTGATCCAGAGGATATACCAAAAACTGCGATTTGTACCCCCTTTGGGTTATTTGAATTTACTCGTATGACTTTCGGTCTTTGCAATGCGGCCCAAACTTTCCAAAGGTTTATCAACTGGGTATTTCAAGATTTTTCATTCTGTTTTACCTATTTGGATGACATTTTAGTCGCGTCTAAATCGGAAGAAGACCACTTAAGTCATCTGGAGCTCATTTTTCAAAAGTTGCATGAGCACGGTTTGGTTATTAATACAGATAAATGTGTATTTTCGAAATCAAATTTGAATTTTCTTGGACATCTTATTAGCCCAGATGGTATCAAACCATCACCTGATAAGGTTGAATCAATTAAAAATTTTCAACGTCCCGATACTGTAAAAGGATTAAGACGTTTTCTCGGGATGGTAAATTTTTACAGACGTTTTATCCCTAAAGCAGCGCAGCATCAGTTGCTATTAGATAAATTTTTAGTTGGAAGCAAGAAGGATGGAAACAAAAAAATTAATTGGGATTCCACCTCTATAGCGTCATTTAATGAGTTAAAGTCTGTTTTAGCACAAACAACTCTTTTAGCGTTTCCAGATCCTGCAGCTGATCTAGCACTTTTTGTAGACGCTTCTGACGTTGCCATAGGTGCTGTTTTACAACAGCATGTTCAAGGATCGTGGCAACCTTTAGGTTTTTTCTCAACAAAGTTGAATGCAGCACAAAAAAACTACAGCACTTATGATCGTGAGCTTTTAGCGATCTATAAAGGTATCAAATTTTTCCGATATCAAATTGAAGGTCGAGATTTTGTAATTTTTACGGACCATAAACCGCTTATTTTTGCTTTCAAACAAAAAGCGGAGAAAGCTTCCCCAAGGCAATTCCGACAGTTAGATTTCATTAGTCAATTTTCCACTAATATTAGACACGTATCAGGAAAAGAAAATATTGTAGCTGACACTCTTTCACGTGTAAATGAAATTAATTTCCCCTCAAGCTTAAATTTTGATTTAATAGCTGCGGCACAAGAGAATGATAAGATTTTGGAAGATCTTAAAAATAACGAAGCTTTCACATTTGCAAAGCTCCCAGTTGTTAATTCAAATTCAAGAATCTACTGTGAAACTTCTAATAATAATGTCCGACCTTATATTCCAGAAGAGTTCAGACTTCAGGTTTTTAAATCAGTTCATGACCTCGCACACCCTAGTATTAGGGCAACAAATAAAATGGTCACTTCCAAATTCTTTTGGCCTTTAATGAATAGGGATTGTAACAATTGGTCCCGGGATTGTTTAGCTTGTCAAAAAAATAAGATTTCACGACATGTTAAAAATTTCCCCAGGAAGTTTGAGCCAGTTTCTTCTCGTTTCTCAACTATCCATATGGATATTGTTGGACCGCTTCCTACATCCGAAAATTTCCATTATTGTCTGACTATCATTGACAGATATACAAGATGGCCGGAAGCAATTCCTTTAACTGAGTGCACAGCAGAATCTTGTGCTGAGGCATTATGTCGGGTGTGGATTGCACGTTTTGGTATTCCTCAAATCATTATAACTGACCAGGGGCGACAATTTGAAGCTAACTTGTTTAAGGAATTATCTAAAATGTTTGGATTTAAAAGAGTTCGCACAAGTCCTTATCATCCCAAATCAAATGGATTTATAGAACGATGGCATAGGACATTTAAAACTACTTTGATGGCCCATGGTAAGCAAGCTTGGTCTAAATCACTTCCTTTTGTTCTGTTGGGGCTTAGAACTACTTTTAGGGAAGAATTTTTAGCTACTCCTGCAGAGTTAGTTTACGGAGAATCGCTCAGATTACCTGGAGATTTTTTACAGAAATCTGTAGAGAATTTATCTCAATCCGATTTTGTTACTAAGTTGCAGAATATTTTTAGCAATATACGTCCTGTTCAAGCTTCAGATCACTCCAATAACAAATATTTTAAATTTAAAAAATTGGACGACTGTTCACATGTTTTCATTAAATCCCCTGTTAAATTAGCTTTGAAAAGCCCTTACGATGGACCTTTTCCTGTGGTCTCTCGTGGCCAACATTGTTTTACGGTAAAAATAAAAGGGAAAGACGTTAAAATCTCTGTTGAACGTTTGAAACCTTATTACTTTTCACTGATTGACTCTCCTCCTTCTCCAACAGATTCCAAAGCTGATTGTTATTCAAAAAAAAAGGTTAATTTCGCCTCAAATACTAAACTAAAATAATATCGATTAACTTACAGTTCATCTGGTGGGGGAGTAATGTGGCGACATTAAAATTATTATTTTTAATAATTTCATTAAAAAAAAAACAAAACGTAGTAGTTTTTAAGTTTTTGTAAATTTTTGTAATATGTCAAGCAAGCCTCGATTGTTTACTTGGTTGACATATTACAAATAAAAGTGAGTTAAAATATTTTTGCAGTTAGCAATTATTAAATATTTTATATTATTACTTAAAAATATTTTATTATTTTTTTATTGTAAGAAAAGTGTAGAAAAATAAAAACAATTAATTTAATAAATGTGGACTTAATCCCACATTATCAATACGAACAATGTTATTGTAAGTGCAAGTTAAATATTATTTTTCATGTCATTTCAGAAGATGCACTAGAAATATGACATTGTATATTTTTGGTAAAATTTTCATATTGCGGTTCATATGTACTCATAGCTATTCGTAAACAAGCTTCCAAATGCTCGTCCATCAAACGAGCGCGATTTTTCGTTTTGATTGCATTCATGGTAGAAAATGTTGTTTCGCGGAGATAAGTAGATCCAAAAAAAGTTGTTAAATATTCTGCACATCTCCATAAACATGGATATTTTTCTTCGCAAATTAAGTTCCAAAATGTATTTAAAGCTCTTGATTTAAAAAATAAATCGTATTTCAAGGTTAGAATTTCATTCTCGACTATTTTTTGATCTATTTCCAAAAATTCTCTCAGTTTAATTGACATTTCTTCTACGTTTATTTTACCACTGAATGGAGACGACATGAATAATATTATTTCCCTTATTTTTGTAATATCTTTAAATCTCCTATCAAAATCATTTCGTAACATTAAAATCTTATTATCATATTGAATGTATTCATATAAGTTTTTATCTGAAAATTTAGCGGCCAGATCGAAATCTTTTAAATCTCCTATCCTCAATTGTGCTTCGAGTATGGTGAATGCATTCACGTCATTTACCATTTCAGTTAATGTTTTGTTCTTTCCCTGAAGTAGCAAATTTAGTTTAACTTTGCTGAAATGTCAGACAGAAAAGCTAGATCACATGCCCACTTTTCATCTTCCAATTGAGGATATGATTTATTAACAGTTACCAGAAATTTTTTTATTTCTGGCAAAAGTTCTAAAAACCTTTTTAAAAATTTAGCACAGCTTAGCCACCTTACGTCAGTGTTCCCCGTGATTAGCTTCACATTCTTCTAGTAACGCTTTAAATTTACTTCTTTACAAACTGTTTACACAAATAGAATTGACTATTTGGAATGCACAGTTCATCACATCTTCTGAATCAAATATTTTTGAGCATAATGCCTGCTGATGGATAATGCAATGGTAGTTGGTAAAACTTGGAATATCATCATCATTTTTGCAAAGATTAATAAATCCATTATGAATCCCAACTATAAAGGGTGCTCCATCAGTAGTAATCGATACCAGCTTATGTATTGGAAACTCTGCTTTAGTAATGAAAGATTTAAACGAATTATATATATCTTGACCTCCTCGTTTGTCCCTTCATCAATAAAATAGTTAACAATTCTTCTCTAAAGAAGGGTATTCACAATAAATGTGAATCCATGATTTGGCTATCTCATCCCATATAAAATATATGGAAACCACGAATTGAGAGAAGATATCCAACATGTTGGATATTTTCTCTCTTATTCATGATTTCCATATACTTTAAATGGGAACTAAGAGCCGAACCATTGATTCGGAAATATAGTAAATACCCCGCATAACAGACATATCTTGTAAACACATTCGAACAAATATACAAAGCTGTGCAGTATTAGTGATATCCGTTGATTCATCTAATTGGAAGGTTAGAAACCTGCATTTATTGATGTTTTCTTTTAAAATCTCTTTTAAATTTTTACTCATTGCTTCTGTTCTACGCATAACGGAGTTTCTCGACAGGGACATTTCTTTAATTGAAGCAATTATTTCAGTTTTATTCTTAAATTTTTGAAGTAATAATTCTCCTACTTTAATAAAGCTTTCCTTCCATATTTCACCATCTTTAAAGGGTTTCTTTTGTTATATTAATATTTCAGCTACCTTAAATGAAGCCATTGTAGCTGTTTTGGACTTCATGGCTGACCTTGCAAGAAATGACTGCTGCATATTTAATTGTGTCATTAATTGCTGAACTTTGGTTTTTTGTAACTCGGTGCCAAGAGGGAAACTATTCTCATATTGCCTATGAACAGTTCTAAAGTGTCTTTCAACATTGGCTCATTTAGGAAGAGCTACGCTTGAGAGATAAATAATGCAAATACATTTATCGTTTTTCATAGTGAAGAAAAATTCTTGCTCCCATTCATCATTATAGTGATATATTTTTGGCTTCAAATTATGAATTTTAAAGTCAACTACAAAAAATTGATGTTTTTTAAACATTAATCGAAAGAAAATGTATCCAAAAACATTGTATGAAAATTTCAGGACAATCGGAGTATTTCTAATATATTTTTTGTTACCTTTCGGATTGGCGCAGTGCGTTTATCAACCGCATTCAAAACATTTAATGAAATCAACGTAAGAACGTTTAAGAAAACGTTTAAGAAAGCGGTTTAAGAAAACCGCTTTTTGATAAAATTTTTAAAAATATTGAACTGACCGTTATGAATTTTTCATCAATTATTTTCAGCATAAATGTCTAAAGCGCAAATTTCTCAAATGTTGAAATTAAAAATTGTTATTGCATTTTTTTAGCAAAAAAAGGTGGAAAAACGCGTTTTTTATTTTTCATATCATCTTGTTATTTACTAACATAAAGAAATTGAGGATTGCAATTTAGTCACTAGCATACTAATTTCAAAACAGTTTTTCTTTTCTAATTTGAAAATTTCATCAACAAATATTGAATTATTTAGTAATAACATATATTTGAAGAAAATAAAAACTTTTTTTACACCACTTTTAAACCACTTATTGGGCTTATTGATAATTACAATTGAAAATGATTAAAAAAATACTCAATTAACTTAATTCATATAAGCTAAGAAATAAAAGATATAAGCCCAGCGGGAAAAATTCGGTCGATATGTTCCGCGTGGAAGGCAAGTTGGCACGCATCAATGTTTTTCCATAGATTCCGTGCACCAGTGAAATGTTAGATACAAATAAGCGCAGAAACGGAACGTATCCGTTTTTAAATGTGTGCGTGCATATCCGTGTTATATATTCTCGGCTTATGCATATAAAAAATGATATATATTTTTTCTCTCTATCACACTACCTGAAAATGAATATAGGTATGTTTTGTTTGATAGAATAGGGTAAAGGAAACTCATATTTTTTTATATAAATATATTTATTTTTTTTAATTATATTGATTACATATAAATTACACAAATTATTTAATTAAAATAAATTTATTTAAACAATATACACTTAAAACTACCTATAATTTAACATGATTTCACTCACAAAACAATAACAAAACACTAACATTGGCAAAGAGAGGTCTAAATTGTACAGACGACAGTAAATGTTTGAGAGTTGAACAAAAATTTTCTAAGTCTTTAGGACTAAGTCTTTAGGACTTATTTTTAGAATATTTTTGACTTATCGCGCCATACATTTTACACATGTTTTATACGTGATATATAGAACGCATTCGTGATTGAGGGGAAATTTCCTGCTGGGAGACACTTTCAGTAACAGTGATTTTATTTATATGGAATTTTTATTTGTGTTTATTATTCATCGTTACTCCTAGCAATATTTATGCAAAATAAAAATAAAATATAGAAACTTAATTTTTTAAATATTTTCATTGACGTCTTCGATTTCACTTATTGTTAGCTTAAACTGCTATTTGCACAAATTATACTTACATATTTTTCGATTTTTCATCTTTTCAAGCTATTAAAATGTTTATATTTAAATATTTTATATTAAAATATTTACAAAGATTTTAATGATCTCTTTTATTCTAAAACTCTTTAACTGAGGCGCGCACTACTAATGAGGGCAAAGAATGGTAGTGTCACCATCGTACAAAACCAAAGCAATAAAAAATTCGCACAAAAAATTTCTTCAGAATTTTCTGCAATCATTTTGAGACAGCACGTGTTTGAAATGATATGTGCATACTTCTTCGACGTTGAACATTCACGTTTACTTGTTGATTTAATACGCCCTCAAATTTGGATATTTCAGCGTGAATCTCTGGTAGTCATCTTTTTTTAATATACTTTTCGTACAATTGTACGAAACAAACAAAAATTTCACACACAGCCAGCTGTTTTTTGATAGCTCTAATTAAGAAACTAGATTGTTTCTGTTTGACATGGGGCCAAAAGAGCTCGGTTTCTTTGAAAACATAAGGTTTCAAAAAACAATATTTTCTCGTTTGTTTGACTCAATCAAGGAAACTTGACGACAGCAAACTCCGAGCAACATTTTAACATGGAAGGAACTCAAGGGAGGATGGGTATGGAAGAATCTGTCCATCAGGATGATAAACTACTGGTTGCATTACGCTTGGTTTCACACTTGATACTTAAGTTTTTCCTCAGTTGGGTTTCTTAAAATACTTAAGTCTTTCTTAAAAACTGAAAGTGTTTCACAGTTCATTTTTATGATCTCCTTAACTCAGCCTTCATTGCTGAATTTTGTAAGCCATTTTAGGTCAAATGATCATAATCTGTCACTTTTCTTCATAATGTGAAATAGCGACAAAATGTAAACATCATTTTTAAAAACTATGAATAAACAGTAATTTTCTTTAAGTAAAAATATTCCTTGTGTTTATTATAAGGTAAACTACTAAATATTCTTAATATTTTTGATTAAATTTGTTATTTCTGGTTAAATTTAACAAATTAAACTTGTATGAAAACTTTTATAATTTTAATGATGTTTTTAATGTTTTTTTACAATTCAACTGAATACTAAATATTCATATATTAAAAACTCACTAATATACAATTTCTTTACTGGGAAATAGTGCATTTTTTATACAAAGCTATTGAAATATTACTGAAAATTACACTTTTATTTATTAACAATAACTTGACTTCAAAATCAATTTAATTTGTATGCTTGAAAATTATTATTTAAATAAAATAATTTCGTTCGAAGGTATTTGATATAAAACTTAGTAAAATTAACATAAATTCAAATTCGACAGCTAAGTCGAATTTAAGTCGTGAAAATTGGGGACCACAATTTGGCACTTTTATTTACACAAATTATAAAAATTGCATAATATTTAAACATTTAATTTATTCTTCAATTTCTTTGAGTTAAGTTCATTAAACTAGTTGTAAGCGTAGCAGACCACTTAATAATTCATAACTTTTTAACTTTCTTTCGATCTTAAATATTTTAACACCAAAATTTTTGTAACAAATTTATCTTTCAATTCAAGTCTTAAAAACCTTACTTAAAACTTTTTTCTTTCAAAAAAAGCAAATAAAAATGAGTCATTTTTAAATACGGTAAAAAAAATCACTTATATATCAATTAAAAGAAAAAAATAAAGCTTTTTAAAACCGGTCATTTTTAGTAAATCGAAAACTTATTTTCTGAGACATAGGCCATTAAAACACGTTTTTTGAGGATATCTCAAAAATGCTTCTTTGAATAAAAAAATGATTGTGATTTTCGGATTCAGCGACCCAAAATTACACTAAAAAACATCTTTTTATTGAGCCTAATTTTTTTTGTAGACTAGTGTAATCAAAAACAATTGCTAATAAAATACGGTGGAAAGAACCACCCGATAAATCAGGAATTTGATGCATTAGAAGATAATGTTATAGAAATTGTAAATTCCTCACTTTGATGATAATTATTTGAAGTGGCAAAAGTTTCATGATCCCTTTGTGCAAATGGTGCATCTAAAAGAGATTGGGAGCTGTCAGAAAATGATGTACATATTTGACGTCTAATCTGTCTGGAGAAGGAGAAAAATTAATAAGACACTTTCCGGTCTCTAACGAAAGTTATACTTCTGCCTGGGAGCTTGCAGTAAATCCAAATTACACCTTTGGCAAACAGTCTACTGGATAAATTAATGACACAACCCACTATTCAATATGAATCAGCTACCTCCATTAAGAACACGCATGATTCAGTGAAAGAGTGTACAGTTGGATTGACGAATCTTGAGTTGCAAGTACAAGGATCTTAGGATTCAATATATATAAATAATACATTCCCATTTCTGGTCAGAAAAATGGAAAATCACATTCTGGACAAGCAGTCATATTTATTTAAACAATATACTCAACCTAAAAATGTTAAATAAATGATAAAAGAAAGAAAATTATATTCATTAACCGTTGCGATAAAAATTGTTAAAATCGATTTACATTGATAGCATATAATATCCATAATCATCTTTTAAATCTTTAATACCTTTAGGAGCTTTTCCAACAATTCCTTCCTTCAATTTTTTAAAACTATTTAGCATTAATTGGCTACCATATTCACTCCTAAAGAATACTGATACATACATAAAAGCTGATTTTTTTAAGTAATACTGATGCATAAAAGCTGATTTCATCAAAACAACTTTACTACAAAAATTCACCATAAATTTTATATTTTTTATGTTTTTCAGCTAATGCAAAATCTTTTTGTATACAATCACATATAACTAATAACTGTTCATAATCATTTCAACGTTGATAAAATTTTTATAATAATTAGTTAGATGTGGCTGAATGTGGATATGATAAATAATCAAGATATATTCGTATAATTGAATTGAATCTTAATCATTTCCCATATTATAACCTTCAATTGCTTCATCATATTGTCCTTATGTACGTCCAAAAATTGTTAAAGATTCTGCGCAATCATTGTTTTCCATTTACATCTAATGCAAGTTGTATCTCAAATTAGAGTTAATTAAAGCAAAAATTATTTTGGTGGTCTTCGTATAACTATTATAAGTGTCCAGCATTTACAAAAGATGGCACCAAATCCATTTAAAAAAATAAAAAATACATCTGGCAGCAGGTACCGCACAAGCAACTTCTCTTGCTTGTCATATTCTTCCGACGCACGGCGAGACACTTGGTTGTTGTAAACACGTGGTCATCCATCATATACACCACTTAACGAGTACTTCATGTGTAAGTGTATCGAATATATACATGTATATATATATATATATATATATGGACCGTTTATTTTGAAAGTGGTGTAAGTCCACTGTTGGAAAAAAATGAGATATCACGTAATTCATACTTAATTTAATGTAAATTTTTTATGTATGACTAGTCCTTGTTCAATGTTTTGTACAATGTAAAATTAGTCAGTAAATGAAATTGCATGAACATTGATATTGAAAGTGGTGTAAGTCAAATTGAATAAGGTAGGTGGTCTGTTATTTTACATTTGTTTTACTTTACGTATCATAACCCAAGTAGAAATAGTTGATACATTTTAGTCGCAGCGACGACATTGGTGCAACACAAAGTGCCAAATGTGTCAAGAGCACACAAAGTGGTCACAAAGTGGTAACTGCGACTAAAATGTGTCAAGAGCACACAAATTGGTAACAAAGTAATAAACTGCAACTAAAATGTGTCAAGAGGACACAAAATGAAACCTATTACAATTTTTTACAATTCCAAGTATATAATTTTTCTTATAAATGTATGTATTTATCAATCTAGTACATATATAGATGAGAAATATTTTTTGAAGTAATGAAGATGGAAATAATTTCTTATTGATATTTTATTATTTGATATTTTATGAAGCATAAGTTTACCGAATAACACTAAAGTTATACGCCAAATTAAATTTATTGTGAAAGTGAAGATTGTGCTTACGTAAAATTCATGCGCCCTAGGATTTTGCGATAATTATTGATCTTGTTAAAATAATAAAAATTTTAAAACCAGTAAATATATTTGAAACATTGATAAATGTAAGTGAATGAGCATATTTTGTCAAATAATACCTTTCTTATTAAAAAAAAAATACAAATTATCCTAATGCTTAACAAAATTTCACACTTTTTGGTTAAAAATTTTTTCATCCTCAATGCTAAAAGAAATTTTTCCATCAAAAATAGTAGCCATCTTGTGAAATTGTACAGGCTTTATTATTTTGATACAATTCAGACGCAGTTACGTCGCTGCGACCACATTGTGTCAATAATGTGTGTAAGAATTATGCTTTTATGTGTCTTTATTTTAAGTCATTTTAGGCAAACTTTTACTGTTTTTTTCTCAAATAATATTTTGAACCCCTTCCCAAGAGTAGTTAGTGGCATATGAACAAGTAATTAATAGTTTGTATGCACTAAAAACTTTAAATAATGTCTGTAAACTTTTGACAGTTTGTGTCACTTTGGTAACATTTTAGTCGCGGCGACGTCGCTGTGTGTTGATTTGTGTCAACTTGTCATTTTTTTTCTAAGACACAATTCAGACACAGTTACGTCGCTGCGACCACATTGTGTCAATAATGTGTGTAAGAATTATGCTTTTATGTGTCTTTATTTTAAGTCATTTTTAGGCAAACTTTTACTGTTTTTTTCTCAAATAATATTTTGAAACCCTTCCCAAGAGTAGTTAGTGGCATATGAACAAGTAATTAATAGTTTGTATGCACTAAAAACTTTAAATAATGTCTGTAAACTTTTGACAGTTTGTGTCACTTTGGTAACATTTTAGTCGCGGCGACGTCGCTGTGTGTTGATTTGTGTCAACTTGTCATTTTTTTTCTAAGATACAATTCAGACACAGTTACGTCGCTGCGACCACATTGTGTCAATAATGTGTGTAAGAATTATGCTTTTATGTGTCTTTATTTTAAGTCATTTTTAGGCAAACTTTTACTGTTTTTTTCTCAAATAATATTTTGAAACCCTTCCCAAGAGTAGTTAGTGGCATATGAACAAGTAATTAATAGTTTGTATGCACTTAAAACTTTAAATAATGTCTGTAAACTTTTGACAGTTTGTGTCACTTTGATAACATTTTAGTCGCGGCGACGTCGCTGTGTGTTGATTTGTGTCAACTTGTCATTTTTTTTCTAAGATACAATTCAGACACAGTTACGTCGCTGCGACCACATTGTGTCAATAATGTGTGTAAGAATTATGCTTTTATGTGTCTTTATTTTAAGTCATTTTTAGGCAAACTTTTACTGTTTTTTTCTCAAATAATATTTTGAAACCCTTCCCAAGAGTAGTTAGTGGCATATGAACAAGTAATTAATAGTTTGTATGCACTTAAAACTTTAAATAATGTCTGTAAACTTTTGACAGTTTGTGTCACTTTGGTAACATTTTAGCCGCGGCGACGTCACCGTGTGTTGATTTGTGTCAACTTGTCATTTTTTTTCTAAGACACAATTTAGACACAGTTACGTCGCTGCGACCACATTGTGTCAATAATGTGTGTAAGAATTATGCTTTTATGTGTCTTTATTTTAAGTCATTTTTAGGCAAACTTTTACTGTTTTTTTCTCAAATAATATTTTGAAACCCTTCCCAAGAGTAGTTAGTGGCATATGAACAAGTAATTAATAGTTTGTATGCACTTAAAACTTTAAATAATGTCTGTAAACTTTTGACAGTTTGTGTCACTTTGGTAACATTTTAGTCGCGGCGACGTCGCTGTGTGTTGATTTGTGTCAACTTGTCATTTTTTTTCTAAGATACAATTCAGACACAGTTACGTCGCTGCGACCACATTGTGTCAATAATGTGTGTAAGAATTATGCTTTTATGTGTCTTTATTTTAAGTCATTTTTAGGCAAACTTTTACTGTTTTTTTCTCAAATAATATTTTGAACCCCTTCCCAAGAGTAGTTAGTGGCATATGAACAAGTAATTAATAGTTTGTATGCACTAAAAACTTTAAATAATGTCTGTAAACTTTTGACAGTTTGTGTCACTTTGGTAACATTTTAGTCGCGGCGACGTCGCTGTGTGTTGATTTGTGTCAACTTGTCATTTTTTTTCTAAGATACAATTCAGACACAGTTACGTCGCTGCGACCACATTGTGTCAATAATGTGTGTAAGAATTATGCTTTTATGTGTCTTTATTTTAAGTCATTTTTAGGCAAACTTTTACTGTTTTTTTCTCAAATAATATTTTGAAACCCTTCCCAAGAGTAGTTAGTGGCATATGAACAAGTAATTAATAGTTTGTATGCACTTAAAACTTTAAATAATGTCTGTAAACTTTTGACAGTTTGTGTCACTTTGGTAACATTTTAGCCGCGGCGACGTCGCCGTGTGTTGATTTGTGTCAACTTGTCATTTTTTTTCTAAGACACAATTTAGACACAGTTACGTCGCTGTGACCACATTGTGTCAATGATGTGTGTAGCAGTCACAAATTTTGTTAATTTGGTAACTATATACATATACACATAATATTCTTACGTGTCAAGAATTACTAGTTCAGGTTACTTGTTTTATTTGTTTCCTAAAATGGATGACTTTATATTAACATCAGATAGTGATATAGGTAAAAAAAAAATTTAAATCAATATTATTTTATGAGAATTGAAAATACTTATTTTATTTAATTTTAAATAAATTCACACTAAAATAAAGCCCATGGAAATAAACCGAATAATAATCTTAGATTCAGAGGACGAAGATAATTCCTTTATGAGCAACAAATTAAAGAAAATGTAAACAGAGAAGAAGAATAATAGAGGTAGAATCTTCTTCAGATGAGGATATTGTTACTGGGAACTTAGATTCTGCAGAACTAAATAAAGCAAAATATATTCAACAAATTACCAAAATTAAGCGAAATACTGGACAAAAGTACTATCCAAAAAGAGGAAAATTCATTCCGGCAAAATTTGAATCCAAAAATTGTAATTGCTCGAAGAAATGTATAGAACGTATTAATGAAACACAACATATAGAAATTTTTGATAAGTTCTGGAAAATAGGCAATTTTAATACGCAAAATGTATTTATATGCATATGCTTATAAATTTTACCTGGTCACTTCTAGTGGAAAAGTTTTAGTATGTAAGAAGCTTTTCATTGATACTTTCCAAATATCTACTGGACGAATTGATTGTATCCTAAAAGCGCATGAGGATATTTCAAAAGACATGCGTGGAAAAATGGATGGCTCTTGCAGAAGAACTAGTGAGCTTGTGACGAATACAGGGATAGAACACATAAAAAGCTTTCCGGCATTTGAAAGTCATTATACTCGATCCCAAAATCCAGAGCGGATGTTTTTAAACATAAGAAAAATGAATAATTTATACTTAGAAATATGCAGTGAAAACAACTTGAGCGCAGTTAATGAACGGACATACGGAAAAATTTTTAAATGAGATTTCAAGTTACACTTTCATTTGCCACGTAAAGATGATGCTCCAGGTCTTGAAACGTAAAGAAATTACAAAAAATTAACTATTTCAAATTTCGGATCAATTATAATAACTTTGAAACGAAGCTCAAAGTTGAAAAAAAAAACAACTTTTCAACTTTACATAATAATTTATATTCATCCACCTGAAACCCCACTCAAAACTAAATTTCATCCAATTTGAAGAATTTCTACTCATAATAGCTGAGACAGACATAGCCCTTAATGCTCTTTAGCTAATGCCCATTTAGGTATTTTGTATCGAAAGAATTTTTTTATGAATGTTATTTATGATTTTTCAAACCACATTTAGTAAATGTTATTTTTAAAGAACATTTGCTCTCTCAGAGCTTTTTGACCCCTTTGCTGACAAATTAATTGGAATTCAGCACTGCCAGTTTTGTTTTCAGCTGCAATTCAAAGCTACAAGCAAAAGTGACAAGTATGATTATGGCTACAATATTTCATGAGTTGTGAGTTATATTTTTTGGGTTATTCAATCGATGTTAATATTCGGAGGTGTATTCGAGCTTTTATGCCTGTCAGGGCTAGTTAAATGCTCATTTACTGATCATTTCATGAGCATTAAGAGCTATGTCTGTCTCCGCTATAAAAGATTCAAAGTTAGCACCTTTGAAAACCCTCATATGTACCCCTCGATACTTAGAATATGATGGTTACATAAAAATTTTTGTTGCATGCTTGATAACGTTAGTTTTTTATGCATAAAAAACGAACCGCTGCGCCGATTTTGCTCAGACTCTTTTCAGATCTAAGTCATGATATATTGATTGATATGCTAAAAACGTAATTTGGTTTAGTAGTTTTTGAGAAAACGGACCTCATAAAAAAGGTCACATACAGATATATACACACACACACACATACACACACACACAAAAAGACATCACTCTAAAAATGATTGCAAATGATTCCCCAGGTCTTGAAACGTAAAGAAAACACAAAATTATTAATTTTGATTCTCGGACCTAGTATAATAACTTCTTAAGAGAAGTTAATAAATAAGTTATTTCTTACATACCCCATGTTCAAAATCATCCATTCGAATCTATCTATAATTCATTCCTATCTTGCAAAAATCCGTTAGACAAATACAATTATGCTCTTTACTATTTCAAATAGCAAGCAAAGATATCTGGAATATAATAAAATAAAGTCTTCATGTTTACAAATGACAAGGTTTTGTTTGCTTCGAAGTTGTAAGGAAAAAAAAATACGCCTTAGATGCTTTAAAGGACTAGGCAGTTAGAAATCGCTTTTTTATAAATAGAAACAAAACTCTTCAAATGACTCTGGGGGACCCAGACTGGAAGAAATCTCAAAAACGAATTTTGTAAGAATTTAGAAAATTCGTCCTTATCGAAATAACAAAATCTTAAAATCACTTGATTTGAAAAGTCTCCTACAGAATATTCTATTCTACAGAATAGAATTAATTATATAATAGAAAAAAATTGAAAAACTTTCGAAAGTATTTTATTTTCGTTTTATCATCATTGCCGACTCTAAAGGAGTCGGCTCTTGTTATATCCAAAAATATCCAACAGCTTAGCATTACATTAAATTTTTTTTGGATCAAATTATTAATTATTAGGATGAAATTCAAGTTAATAATAATACCATAATAAGACAGAATTACAATTTGGCGATAGGAAATTATTTAATAAATTATTTAAGGCCAAATACTTTTGTGTTGAAAAATGATTTGATTTTAAATTAATTTGCTGTCTTACCAAGACCAACTATATTATTTAAATTTAAGTTGCTCAGATGCAGAACTGTAAACATAGCGGAGATGTTTCATCGAAAGATGGACATATTGAGAAGATTTATCAAAAAAGTCAAAACATAATGATTTTATTAAATGTAAAAGTGGGAAGAAGACCCCAAAAATAGAAGATTCTATTAATGCTGGTAAGAAAGAAGCAGAAAAATGCACACTTATATTGACTGAAGGAGATTAAGCTAAAACTTTTGTGGAAGTAGGGGGACTGTTTTTCTTGGTCGAAATTATGATGGGTTTTTTCCCTTACGCGGTATACTGTTAAATGTAAGGGAAGCAACAGATCAACAAATATTAGAAAATGCAGAAGTAAATAGCTTCATTGAAATCATCGGTCTTCAAAGTATTTGATAATCAGACGTTATTGTAAAGTTGTGATTATGGCTGATCAGGATCACGCTGGCTCTCATATAAAATGCTTAGTTATTAATTTTATTCATACAAACTGGCCAGAACTTATAAGTTTAAATTTTATAGAAGTATTCATAAAGCCAAGTAAAGAAGAAAGATGTAAAAGGAATTCCGTTTTATTTATAAACAGAATTTAAAATTTGGAAAAAAGATACAGGCAATCATAAAACGTACAATACAAAACATACAAAGCTATTGTAAAAGCATCTTCTAACAATAAGAATTATGTTGAAAAACGTAAAACTTGTATAATTAAATATATGGAAGAATGTAAAAGGAGGAAAAAATTAGGTTTATCTGAAAAATACTTTTATAACAAGAATACTAAACAAATGAGTTATGCAGACTTAATAAATGTAGAATTGGTTAGTTATTGGTATGTTACCAATATCCGGGGAATAGCATCAATTATTTAATGATGGATTAAAGCCCGGCCAAAGTAAAGTACATTTTTGAAACGTCATAGTAAACATTGTTAATGTGGAGTTGTTTTGCCACAAATGTAGCATATATTTCTAATTTACACAATTTCTAATTTGTCAGTTAATATTTTTTTAATTTAAGCCAGTTGACACCTTATATTTTAACAATAACTTTAAAACTTTTCAGTTGATATAATTCTTATTTTACACTTTTGGCTTTTTATATTTTAACAATAGTTGGAAAACTTTGCAGTTAATATTTTTCTAATTTATACCAGTTGACACTTTATATTTTGGTAATAGTTTTAAAACATTTTTCTCTTATTTACGCCAATTGCTCTTTTATGTTTTAGCAGTAGCTGGAAAATTTTTTAGTTAATATTTTTCTAATTTATACCGGTTATTGCTTTATATTTTAACAATAGTTAGAAAACTTTTCAGTTAATAATTTACTAATTTATTCCAGTCAGGCCCGGATCTAGGGGGGGCAATTGGGGGTGCCTGCCCCGGGCGACAAGTTTAGAGGACGCCAAATTCATATTTTTAAGAGCAAAAAATATTTCCCAACGCACCATTTTGCAGCTTTATTACATATAACTAGTAGTAAAAACATGGATCAACAATAGTCGTTTTTCAGCAAACAAGCTGTATTGCTAAACGATGAACATCCTGAAAACATAGACTTCAGATCCACTGAGCAAAATGGTAGCCTTTGACACATTTAAATGGTCCAGAACAATGGCTAATACGGAAAATATTAAACGATCTTGGCTTCATTATTCCAAAACAAAAAATGCAATCTATTGTATCGCCTGCAAGCAGTACGCCAGTAGTTCTGCTTCAGCCTTGGGTAAAAATGTTCATGAAACATCGCATATGCATAAGGAATGCATTAATAAATGGAAGACATGTCTGCAGCAAATGAAATTCTGGCAGGGCATTGATCGTGACATGGAGCGGCTAATTCACACCGAAAAAGAAAAATGGAGACAAATTCTACATGTTATAATGGACGCTATCCTGTTTCTTGCTACAAACTCCAAGGTTCCAAGGTTCCAAGGAAACACTTATTGTTAGTGATTTCACTGTAAATTTCCCTCAACCAAGCCAAAATCTTAATTTGATTACTCTGCTCGCCAAATATAATTCCACTCTCAAATATCAATTAGAACACGTTAAAAAGGGACAGGTATCCTATTTTTCAAAGATAATTCAAAATGAATTAATCGAGGTAATGGCAGAAAAAGTTCGAAAAACCATTATAAATAAGATTATGAAGGCCAATTACTTCACCATCATGTTTGATTGCACTCCAGATGTATCTCACACTGAACAAATGAGCCAATTGATTCGATACATTAAAATAAAAGACTCTAAATGTGAAATAAAAGAAAGTTTTATTGATTTCATAGAAGTTGATGTAAAGACTGGAGATTATATTACACACCAAGTTCAACAAAAATTGGAAGCTGATGGTTTGGATGTGCAAAAATGTCGTTGGCAATCTTACGACAACGGTTCTAATATGGCCGGCATAAATAAAGCAGTCCAATCCAGAGTCATCAAAATAAACGCGCTGGCAGAGTTTGGGCCATGCCTGGCACACTCTTTAAATCTGGTGGGTGCAAATTCAGTGTCATCATGTTCAGAAGCAATTGGCCCATTTGGACTTGTACAAAAAACTTTTTGTTTCTTTGTTGGATCCACGGCATGGTGGAAGTAATGCAAAAGTCTACAAAAACCAATTCAAAAGGAAGCAGCCAAACAAGATGGTCCGCAAAACACCTTGCTCTAAAAGTACTATTAAATAATTTACAGTTTACAATTTACAGTTGTCGAAGCTCTGAAAGAAATTGAGGAATCCTATTCTACTGCCGAATCTAAGTACGAAACTGGTCATCTATTGCATGCAATGATGGATTTTAAATTTATTCTAAACTTGACAAATTTTCTTCGACAAATTGATAGAGCTAACGTCGAAATACAAAAACAGGATATCATTATTTCGCGTTCTGTGGCGCTAATGCAAGGTCTTTTTATAATCTTGCAGGAAATGAGAGAAAAACCAACAGAACATTGGATCAAAAAAGCTAAACCTTTATCAGAAAGGTTGGGAATCGACCCGGTCCTTAGAAACAAACGAATTTCTAGGAAGAAAAGACAATATGATGAACTCTCTAAAGATCAGTCCAAAACCCTTGACCCTGTTCAACTATTTTCCAAATATTTAAAAGTTGTTTTTGACAAGATTGTAATAGGAATTGAAATACGTGTAGAGAGCGCCCAAGTAGAATTTTGCGACTGATTTGTGACCAATGTCACATTTTCAACGCCTCGACGTCGCTGCAACATCATAGTTAACAAATTACCAAAATGTGTGACTGCTACACACATTATTGACACAGTGTGAGCGCAGTGACGTAACTGTGTCTAAATTGTGTCTTAGAATAAAAATACAAGTTGACACAAATCAACACACGGCGACGTCGCCGCGACTAAAATATTACCAAAGTGACACAAACTGTCAAAAGTTTACAGACATTATTTAAAGTTTTTAATGCATACAAACTATTAATTAACTTGTTCAAATGCCACTAGCTACTCTTAGGAAGGGGTTCAAAATATTATTTGAGAAAAAAACAGTAAAAATTTGCCTAAAAATGACTTAAAATAAAGACAAATAAAAGCATAATTCTTACACACATTATTGACACAATGTGATCGCAGCGACGTAACTGTGTCTAAATTGTGTCAAAATGATAAAGCCTGTACAATTTCACAAGATGGCTACTATTTTTGATGGAAAAATTTCTTTTAGCATTGAGGATGAAAAAATTTTTAACCAAAAAGTGTGAAATTTTGTTAAGCATTAGGATAATTTGTATTTTTTTTTTTAATAAGAAAGGTATTATTTGACAAAATATGCTCATTCACTTACATTTATCAATGTTTCAAATATATTTACTGGTTTTAAAATTTTTATTATTTTAACAAGATCAATAATTATCGCAAAATCCCAGGGCGCATGAATTTTACGTAAGCACAATCTTCACTTTCACAATAAATTTAATTTGGCGTATAACTTTAGTGTTATTCGGTAAACTTATGCTTCATAAAATATCAAATAATAAAATATCAATAAGAAATTATTTCCATCTTCATTACTTGAAAAAATATTTCTCATCTATATATCTACTAGATTGATAAATACATACATTTATAAGAAAAATTATATACTTGTAATTAAGTCAAAAATTGTAATAGATTTCATTTTGTGTCCTCTTGACACATTTTAGTCACAGTTTACTACTTTGTTACCAATTTGTGTGCTCTTAACACATTTTAGTCGCAGTTACCACTTTGTGACTACTTTGTGTGCTCTTTCCAACGAACCTACAAATCTATATCCAGGAACAGGATGAAAATTTGTATTTATCCATTCATAGCAACTATTCCATTATTTTTTTTTTCTCTTTTTGTTTTTTTTCCTTCCTTTATTACAAATTGCATTGGAGATTCTATAAACATATAACAATAAAATTGATATTTTTTTTTCAAAACAAACAAAATACATATATAATAAAAATAAAAGTGTTTTAAGTGTTTTCCATTTTAAAAGTGATACAAATAACGAATTTATACCATTAAACCCTAAAAGAAAATTTCTAAGACTAAGTCCATATAAGCAAAATTATCTTTCTGAACCCGAACAAGAAAGTGATCAGTAATTGAATTGCTTTCTAGATAACTAACCTAGTACAAATACACGAAAATGATAAAAATGTTATTCTTGCAAAGAAGACCCTATACTCTGAAATGTGTCTAAATACGTTTTTGAATGGATTAACAGAACCCCTTGGATCTACTGTTTGGGCAATGCGACCGGAAAGCTTAGTAGCTAAATTTTCTTACTGTATCAAAGAACAGAATATATTCTACCTCAAATCAGAGCATAACTCAAGTAAATTTCAATTGAATAAGAAACCCATTCAACGTATGAACACACATCTCTCCCCACGAACATATACAAACTTACCAACCAATTTCAACCTACATTATAATAACTCAAAATCTAGAGGGTATCCCCCAAATAATTTTAGACAGAACCCACACGTTTTTTTTCGAAATAATAACCAACAAGTTAGTCAAAATATAAACTACCATAGACTTTCCAAGCCAGAACCTATAAACACTAGTTCTGGAAATAGCAGGTTTATACAAAAAACCCATTACCAACCTCAATCACATAAACCAATGGAAAATAATTTCTTCAAACAATCAGGATCACCAAATTTTACCGCTAGAGAAATATTCAACGTAACTAGAAACGAACAAAATATACTCAAGCCCGAAACCCTTGAAATAGGAGAACTTCCGTCAAACAAACTTTATCAACAGAACTTAGATCACTATTATGAATACACTAAAGATGAAGATCAAACAAATTTTCACATAACAGCCTCAAATCCGGAAACAGGAACATAGATATTAATAATCATGGATCTATCTTACCATACATAAACATCTCTTCACCATTCGTTAAGTCACTCAAGTTCTTAATAGATATTGGAGCATCTACTTCATTCATTAGCCCAGAATATATTAACCCTAACGATCTTCTCAAAACTAATCCTTCAGTCATTACTACGATGCTGTCAAAACATATATTAGATAAGGAAGTGATTATCCCGTATTTTACCGAATTTAAAAAACCTGGAAAATTCCGCTTTCTTGTGCTCCAATTTCCTAAGTTTTTCGATGGATAAAGTACATAAATTAAGCAGATAATTTTTCTTCATTAATTTGAGACGCTAAGAATAAACAAGGGATCGCGTAACGTCTTGAGATCATCCGCTGTAGTTAACACGACACCATAATAAGTGCTTACACGTGCACGATTCCTTGCTTACTTTATCTGGGACATAAATTAAGCAGATAAGAAAATCCTTTCTGCTTAATTTGAGATGCTAAGAATAAGCAAGGGATCGAGTAACATCTTGAGAACATCCACTGCAGGCACTTGCAACTAAATAAGATTAAAATAGTTGGCATTGAGTTTTCATCGCGGCTGGATGCAGCCAACCAAATTTTTAATTTTGTTTAAAGTTAACTGGCGCCCGAGCAGGGACCCATGTTCGTGAGAATAGTCAAGCAAGTTGCTAAGTTTTCAATTCAATAAAATAAATCAAATCAGACAAAACAGTGATTAGTGAAAAATAAATAAAAACTAAACAATATTTTTACGGTTAATTAAATAAAGACGCTTAACAAAACCGCAACTTTTCTACGAACGCAGCAGTGAGAATTTTTTTTTTATTAATTCTCTGTTTATCCTACAACAAATAAAATAAAGGTGCAGGAAATTAGGCCCCCGAGTAGCCGTGAGGAAGCAAAAAGGAGTCCAGCTTGAAGGACAGCCGCCTGCATAATTTTATTTGGATAACTTGCTGAGGGATCCCGATTTTCACCAAACAATGATAATTTGTTTGCTTATTATTACGTAAGACATATTTTAAGTTATTAGTTATTCGAAATAAAAGGGAGCATAAATTCATATTTTTTTAAACAAAAAAATTCTTATTTTACTTAATATTACATTTAAATTTAAATTAATTTTGTATCCTTGTGTTGAAGTGCGTCCTAAGAAATTTACAATAATTTTAAAATGGCTACGAACTCTAATATTATTCACCCCCCCCCCCCCCCGCCTTGATATTACCAATGCCTCTCGCAATACTGACAATACAGACAACCTGAGCCTAAACGCTCTGACGGAACAGATTACGCTCATAGTTACACAAGTACTTAATAGAAATAGGGAACAGATGAGACAAAATAACGATAACGACGGGGAAGACCAAGCAATTGACTTCACTGACAGAAACCTGAACGATATGGATAAAATACCAGATGTTGTGAAAAGTTTAAGAGATTTCTCAGGTGAGCCCGGTGAATTTAGCTCGTGGAAAAAAAGCGTAGAGAGAATACTCAATATTTACGATCATTTAAAAGGTACCCCAAAGTACTACGGCATTCTTAGTGTTATCAGAAATAAAATTATCGGGCATGCTGACGTTGCTTTAGAATCTTACAATACCCCTTTAAATTGGAAAAAGATATCAAAATGCCTCACAATGCATTATGCAGACAAGAGAGATCTTGGGACATTGGAATACCAGATGACAACTTTGGTGCAAGGCCATCACACGGTTGCGCAATTTTATCAAATGGTTTACCAGCATTTATCCTTAATATTAAATAAACTTTCTTGTATCGAAATGAGCCGAGAATCCTTAGAAAACATGACCCAATCATACAGAGATAAGGCACTAGATACGTTTGTAAGAGGGTTAAAGGGAGATATGCCCAGACTTCTTAGCATTAAGGAACCGGAAGATTTACCGCAAACTACAAAACGTGGAGTACCGTACTCAGTACGCAAATAATAACCAGAACAATGTGCGAAAGTTTCAACAGCCTCCATTACCACCTAGACGCAACCCTACACCAAGCAATTTTGTTAGAAATTCAGTGCAAACCAGACTTTTCTTTCCAGAATTAGCACACATACCACAACAATTGGGAAAACCTCATTTCCAGAGGCAATATCAACCACAGCCGCTTTACAGAAATACTCATCAAACATTCCCTAAACCTATGCCACGTCCAGAACCAATGGACATTGACAAAAGCATCCATTCAAAGCAGGTAAATTATAGTAACAGACCCCAAACTCGACAGTTTATGCGAAAACGATATCCTATGAATAATTCTCAACAAATCCATTCACCAAATAAATATTTAAGGATCCATCACACCGAAACAGGAAGAATCATGGATAAAAATTCAACAATTGCAAACGAACCACTGTATAACAACCATAAAACGAATTCCCATCAAACTTTAGATAGTTATCTTGACACCTATGAAAAAAATTCTTTTGATCAAACTGAAAACCTAGATGACATTCATTTTTTAGACTAAAGCACTCTTCACTTCCATACTTCGATTTCAAAAAAGGCAGTGGAGAGACCCTAAAGTTTTTAATAGATACTGGTTCAAATAAAAATTACGTACAATCGAAACACATAAAAACCCCCATACAAAACGAAAAACCTTTCTTTGCAGCCTCAGTTGGAGGTAACGTAAAAATAACCCACCACGCCCATATTAAAATTTTTGGTGACAATGTTAAAACAATTAAATCCTTTATATTACCTAGTTTATCATCATTTGACGGAATAATAGGAAACGATACACTAAGAGAACTAAAAGCAGTAATACATACAAGAAAAGGATATATGGAAATCTATCCAAACACCCAAATTCAATTAAAACAACAGTTTTTCCATACCATCAATCACATTTCAAGTAACTTACGAATAGAACATTTAACACCAAGCCGAAGATATAGACTAACAAACATTATCAGAGCATGCCCTAATCTCTTCTCCAACCCCAATAAAAAGCTTACTTACGTCACAACCGTAAAAGGCGAAATACGCACATTTACAGACACTCCAGTCTATTCAAAACCATATCCATACCCAATGGCGTTAAAAGATGAAGTAGAAAAACAAGTCAAGGAATTATATGAGGAAGGAATAATTAGACCCTCCAAATCACCGTATAATGCTCCAGTATGGATTGTGCCGAAAAAGGCAGATTCAACCAATGAAAAAAAGTACCGTATGGTCATAGACTACAGGAAACTTAATTCCGTTACGATTCCAGATAAATATCCCATACCTGAGATAAACGAATTCTCGCAAACTTAGGTGAAAATAAATACTTTGCTGTTGTTGATCTTAAAAGTGGTTTTCATCAAATACCCCTTATGGAAAGTGACATCGAGAAAACAGCTTTCTCCATTAATAACGGAAAATACGAGTTTGTCCGATTACCTTTCGGATTAAAAAACGCTCCGTCAATTTTCCAAAGAACTTTAGACGACATTCTTAGGGAGCATATTGGAAAGAAATGCTACGTTTATATAGATGATATTATAATTTTTGGTAAAAACGAAAGTGAATTCTTCCGAAATCTGCAAATGGTTTTTGCCACTCTGGAAAGAGCAAATATGAAAATACAACTGAACAAATGTGAATTTCTTCGTGAAGAGGTAGAGTTTTTTGGTTACATTGTGGGAAAAAATGGGATTAGGCCAAACCCAGAGAAAGTTCAGTCAATCATTGACCTACAACCACCCAAAAATCTCAAGGAACTGAGATCATTCTTAGGCATGTCGGGATATTACCGGCGATTTATAAAAGACTATGCTAAACTAGCAAAACCCCTAACATCTCTCTTGAGGGGAGAGGATGGGCAGGTTTCGAAAAACAAATCTAAAAATAAAATCATTTATCTCAATAATAATGCATTAGAAGCTTTCAATAAACTAAAAAATTCACTTGTCTCAAAAGAAATATTACTCAGCCACCCGAATTTCGATAAAGATTTTGAACTAACAACCGATGCTTCAAATGTTGCTATTGGAGCCGTTCTTTCTCAAGACGGGAAACCTATTACCTTTATGTCTCGAACTCTTTCTAAAGCTGAGGAAAATTACGCTACTAACGAAAAGGAAATGTTGGCAATAATATGGGCATTGAATTCACTAAGAAATTATCTTTACGGCTCAAAGAAAGTCAAAATCTATACTGATCATCAACCGCTTACTCGCGCCCTCAGTAACAAAAATACAAACAGTAAACTGAAACGATGGAAGGCAATACTCGAAGAATATAATTACGAATTAAAATATAAGCCCGGAAAATCTAACGTAGTAGCAGATTCTCTATCTAGACTGTCTCCAAATCTTGAACTAAACTCTTTAACACCAACAGTACATAGTGACGAAAGCTCATCACATAATTTGATACCAACTGTCGAAGTTCCCATAAATGTTTTTCGTAATCAAATTATTTTTAAAACAGAACCAGAAAACAGCTACGAGAAGAAACCTCTCTTTAATAACCAAGACACTAGACATATCTTCGTAAGATCCGAGTTTAACAAATCTGACATAATAGGAATATTTAAAAAACACTTGAGTCCAAAAACTATAAATGGACTACTCGCTCCAGAGCCGCTTATGGGGAAAATTCAGGAGATTTACCCTAACCACTTTAGCAGTTATAAAATCCGATATACTCAAAAGATTGTCGAAGATATAGAAAACACGATCCAACAGGAAGCAATAATGCTCAAAGAACACAAAAGAGCTCATAGAAATGCGCAGGAGAATCGGCTACAAATATTACAGAAATACTATTTTCCTAAAATGAATTCGCAAATTTCCAATATAATAAAAAATTGCTCTATATGCAAAGAAAACAAGTACGAAAGGCACCCTAATCATCAGAAATTGAGCATAACTCCTGTTCCGGAATACCCCGGACATATTTTACATATCGACATATTTTCTACCGAGAAGCATTTTGTCCTGACTGCCATTGATAAATTCACCAAATTCGCTCAAGCAAGGATTATAAAATCCAGAGCAGTTGAACATGTGAAAAGGATATTCTATTTTACTTTTGCGTACCTAAAATAGTGGTGATTGATAACGAGAAATCACTCAATTCCGCTTCTATTACATCTATGCTCGAGGACGAGCTTCAAATAAAAATTTATAAAACGCCGCCTTACAAGAGTGAGATCAATGGACAAATCGAAAGATTTCATTCAACATTATCAGAAATTATGAGATGCTTGAAGGCTGAAGGTCCTTCTCGCACATTTAGTCTATTACTCGAACGAGCTGTTAATGAATATAACTTCACTATTCATTCAACTACTGGGAAAACACCAATCGAACTCTTTTACGGTCGAGCCCCTAACACCAACCCCGAAAAGTTTGAACAAGTGCGCTTAAGCAATATAGAAAAGTTAAAAGCTAAACAAATAAAAGACTTAAATCACCACAATAAAAAACGGAAGCCTATCAAGCATAGCAAAAGAATTGGTTCAAAACTAACAATAAGATACAACAAAGATGTAGTAAAAGAGAACAAGAATTCAGTGGTCATAACACAGTCCGGCAGAACTGTGCACAAAAGCAATATAAGAAATTAATCAGGAATTTTTTTTTAAAATAGACTTAAACGTGTACGAAGACTGTATAACTGACATAACAAGGATTCTAGACGAAGAACAAAACAAAAGAAACCCTCTTTTTTCGTACCTTTCTCATAGCTTGGAACAAATTAAAAATTCAATTGAAAATTTAAAACCTAGAACCAAAAGATCACTAAATTTCTTAGGAAGTGCTTGGAAGTGGATCGCAGGTAGTCCTGATCATGAAGATTTTGTAACAATAAAAGAGAAAATGTCTAATATTTTAAGTAACAATAATAAACAAGTAATGATAAATAATTTGTATAACCAGAGAATAAATAATTTAACTAAAATTACTAATGAAGTCATAAAACTCATATTCATATAGTCATATTGTAAACGTTCCCTGATAAACTGATAAAAAATGTATGAAAAATTATTGTTAAAAACCATTCAAAGAAATGGTATAGCCATAGAATTGCCATATGTAAACATTTAAAAAAAAACAATGATGATAATGAAATACTAGGTTTAAGAAGTAATTGTAAAAACTATAGTTATACGTAAAAAGAAAAACTACATTGATCTTATTAATACAACATGCCTGCCTAACATTTTGAAAAGCATTAAAGCCAACTGCAGCATAACTGACGGCCAAAACTTGCCCAAAATTGAAGAAATTTCACAAAGATTAATACTCTCGAACGACTTCAAAGGAAACAAAAAAAAACCACAAGAGCAAATGGGCATTATCACAGCGACAGCAGCGCCGCAGTTACCCATTACAACAAAATATAATAACATCCCATATTTCTAGCAATCGAGGACGATTGCATTTGGCCATGGAGGAGTTAACACGACACCATAATAAGTGTTTACACGTGCACGATTCTTTGCTTACTTTATCTGGGACATAAATTAAGCAGATAATTTTTCTTCATTAATTTGAGACGCTAAGAATAAACAAGGGATCGCGTAACGTCTTGAGATCATCCGCTGTAGTTAACACGACACCATAATAAGTGCTTACACGTGCACGATTCCTTGCTTACTTTATCTGGGACATAAATTAAGCAGATAAGAAAATCCTTTCTGCTTAATTTGAGATGCTAAGAATAAGCAAGGGATCGAGTAACATCTTGAGAACATCCACTGCAGGCACTTGCAACTAAATAAGATTAAAATAGTTGGCATTGCGTTTTCATCGCGGCTGGATGCAGCCAACCAAATTTTTAATTTTGTTTAAAGTTAACTTATATAAATGAAGGTATCTACAAAGCTACTAATTGAAAAAGTATAGTCGAAATAATCAACTATAATAGTATTAAGGAAACCATTCTTCTGGAACAATCGCTTAAAACCGAACCATTTTTACAAAGTGAAATTAACAAAGTAAATACCAACGAAGCAATGATTCTAGATAACTATAATCATTTAAAACAAAACGAACTAAGACATTTAATACGTACTTCACACCTTAACCTTGAAGAAAAGAAAGCAATCCACAAGATCTGTGAAAAATATGATGATACAGGTACAAAACTAACATTTACTAACCTAGTAAAGCATAATATTCATACAATGGAAGAAATTCCCATATTCACAAAATCCTATCGGTACCCTTTCATTCATAAGGATGAAGTTCAAAGACAAATTACCGAAATGTCAGATCAGGGTATCATAAGACATAGTTATTCACCGTGGAGCTCTCCAGTATGGATTGTGCCAAAAAAAAAAGATGCCAGTGGCAGACAGAAATGGAGAGTAGTTATTGATTATAGAAAATTAAATGAGAAATCTATAAGTGATAGATATCTACTGCCGAACATAAACGAAATTTTAGATAAGCTAGGTAAATGTATGTACTTTTCTACATTAGACTTGGCTATTGGATTCCACCAAATTGAAATGAAAGACTCAGACATTGAGAAAACAGCATTTCACCGTAGAAGGTGGACACTACGAATACGCCCGTACGCCGTTTGGGCTCAAGAATGCACTCTCTACTTTTCAGCGAGTTATGGATAATGTATTGCAAGAACTGCAAGGAGAAGTATGTCTGGTGTACTTGGATGATATAATCATTTTCTCGACTTCACTTCAAGAGCATGTAGAAAATTTGGCTAAAGTATTCCATAGATTACGAGAAGCTAATTTGAAAGTTCAATTAGACAAATGCGAGTTTTACATAAGGATATCGCTTTTCTCGGGCACCTCGTTACAAATGAGGGTGTTAGACAGATAAAATAGCAGCAATAAAAAAGTTCCCTATTCCTCGGACACAAAAACAAATTAAATCTTTTCTTGTGCTATTAGGTTATTGCCGGAAATTTATCAAGGATTTTGCAAAAATAACCAAACCGTTAATCCAATGCTTAAAAAAGGGTAGCACAATAAAACTAACTGCCGAATACATAAAAACATTCGAACTTTGTAGATCCTTACAAATGAACCAATCCTACAATACACAGACTTTTCAAAACCATTCATTTGGACCACTGATGCCAGTAACTACGCAATCGGAGCAATACTCTCACAAGGACCCATTGGTAGTGATAAGCCATTATGTTATGCTAGCCGTACACTCACAAGTTTAGAATATAACTATTCAACTATAGAAAAGGAACTTTTAGCGATTGTCTGGTCAACCAAGTATTTCCGACCATATCTTTGTGGGATTAAGTCCACATTTATTAAATTAATTGTTTTTATTTTTATACACTTTTCTTACAATAAAAAAAATAATAAAATATTTTTAAGTAATAATATAAAATATTTAAAAATTGCTAACTGCAAAAATATTTTAACTCACTTTTATTTGTAATATGTCAACCAAGTAAACAATCGAGGCTTGCTTGACATATTACAAAAATTTACAAAAACTTAAAAACTACTACGTTTTGTTTTTTTTTAATGAAATTATTAAAAATAATAATTTTAATGTCGCCACATTACTCCCCCACCAGATGAACTGTAAGTTAATCGATATTATTTTAGTTTAGTATTTGAGGCGAAATTAACCTTTTTTTTTGAATAACAATCAGCTTTGGAATCTGTTGGAGAAGGAGGAGAGTCAATCAGTGAAAAGTAATAAGGTTTCAAACGTTCAACAGAGATTTTAACGTCTTTCCCTTTTATTTTTACCGTAAAACAATGTTGGCCACGAGAGACAACAGGAAAAGGTCCATCGTAAGGGCTTTTCAAAGCTAATTTAACAGGGGATTTAATGAAAACATGTGAACAGTCGTCCAATTTTTTAAATTTAAAATATTTGTTATTGGAGTGATCTGAAGCTTGAACAGGACGTATATTGCTAAAAATATTCTGCAACTTAGTAACAAAATCGGATTGAGATAAATTCTCTACAGATTTCTGTAAAAAATCTCCAGGTAATCTGAGCGATTCTCCGTAAACTAACTCTGCAGGAGTAGCTAAAAATTCTTCCCTAAAAGTAGTTCTAAGCCCCAACAGAACAAAAGGAAGTGATTTAGACCAAGCTTGCTTACCATGGGCCATCAAAGTAGTTTTAAATGTCCTATGCCATCGTTCTATAAATCCATTTGATTTGGGATGATAAGGACTTGTGCGAACTCTTTTAAATCCAAACATTTTAGACAATTCCTTAAACAAGTTAGCTTCAAATTGTCGCCCCTGGTCAGTTATAATGATTTGAGGAATACCAAAACGTGCAATCCACACCCGACATAATGCCTCAGCACAAGATTCTGCTGTGCACTCAGTTAAAGGAATTGCTTCCGGCCATCTTGTATATCTGTCAATGATAGTCAGACAATAATGGAAATTTTCGGATGTAGGAAGCGGTCCAACAATATCCATATGGATAGTTGAGAAACGAGAAGAAACTGGCTCAAACTTCCTGGGGAAATTTTTAACATGTCGTGAAATCTTATTTTTTTGACAAGCTAAACAATCCCGGGACCAATTGTTACAATCCCTATTCATTAAAGGCCAAAAGAATTTGGAAGTGACCATTTTATTTGTTGCCCTAATACTAGGGTGTGCGAGGTCATGAACTGATTTAAAAACCTGAAGTCTGAACTCTTCTGGAATATAAGGTCGGACATTATTATTAGAAGTTTCACAGTAGATTCTTGAATTTGAATTAACAACTGGGAGCTTTGCAAATGTGAAAGCTTCGTTATTTTTAAGATCTTCCAAAATCTTATCATTCTCTTGTGCCGCAGCTATTAAATCAAAATTTAAGCTTGAGGGGAAATTAATTTCATTTACACGTGAAAGAGTGTCAGCTACAATATTTTCTTTTCCTGATACGTGTCTAATATTAGTGGAAAATTGACTAATGAAATCTAACTGTCGGAATTGCCTTGGAGAAGCTTTCTCCGCTTTTTGTTTGAAAGCAAAAATAAGCGGTTTATGGTCCGTAAAAACTACAAAATCTCGACCTTCAATTTGATATCGGAAAAATTTGATACCTTTATAGATCGCTAAAAGCTCACGATCATAAGTGCTGTAGTTTTTTTGTGCTGCATTCAACTTTGTTGAGAAAAAACCTAAAGGTTGCCACGATCCTTGAACATGCTGTTGTAAAACAGCACCTATGGCAACGTCAGAAGCGTCTACAAAAAGTGCTAGATCAGCTGCAGGATCCGGAAACGCTAAAAGAGTTGTTTGTGCTAAAACAGACTTTAACTCATTAAATGACGCTATAGAGGTGGAATCCCAATTAATTTTTTTGTTTCCATCCTTCTTGCTTCCAACTAAAAATTTATCTAATAGCAACTGATGTTGCGCTGCTTTAGGGATAAAACGTCTGTAAAAATTTACCATCCCGAGAAAACGTCTTAATCCTTTTACAGTATCGGGACGTTGAAAATTTTTAATTGATTCAACCTTATCAGGTGATGGTTTGATACCATCTGGGCTAATAAGATGTCCAAGAAAATTCAAATTTGATTTCGAAAATACACATTTATCTGTATTAATAACCAAACCGTGCTCATGCAACTTTTGAAAAATGAGCTCCAGATGACTTAAGTGGTCTTCTTCCGATTTAGACGCGACTAAAATGTCATCCAAATAGGTAAAACAGAATGAAAAATCTTGAAATACCCAGTTGATAAACCTTTGGAAAGTTTGGGCCGCATTGCAAAGACCGAAAGTCATACGAGTAAATTCAAATAACCCAAAGGGGGTACAAATCGCAGTTTTTGGTATATCCTCTGGATCAATAGGAATTTGATGGTATGCCCTTTGTAAATCCAATTTCGAAAATATTTTACAATTTTGAAGATGATGCACAAAATCATGAATAAGAGGAATGGGGTAACGGTCCGGAATAGTGATTGCGTTAAGACGTCTATAATCTCCGCAAGGTCGCCAATCACCATTCTTTTTTAAAACCAGGTGAAGAGGCGAAGACCACGGGCTATTCGACGGTCTACATATGCCTTTGTCTAAAAGCATGTTAAATTCTTTTTTGGCAGCTAATAACTTTTCTGTAGATAGTTGTCTTACTTTAGATACAACGGGATTTCCCATTGTGAAAATTCTATGTGTTACATTATGTTTGATGGGCTTTGCACAGTTCAAGTCCTGAGTTACCTCATACCATTTTGTAAGAAGCTTTTGAATACCAAGGTCGGATGAATTGTCTAGTACTAGAGATAAATTTGAATGTAAACCTTTCGAAACTATACACAAAGAATTTATTGAAGTTAAAGGATCAATAATTAACTGTTTTGATAAATCTACAAGTAAACCATAATGGCTTAAAAAATCAGCACCAATGATTGGTTTAACTACGTCAGCAATTATGAAACTCCATGTAAAATTACGACGTAGCCCTAAATTGAGAGTTAAAACTTTACGACCAAAAGTATTGATTTTCGAAGAATTAGCTGCAGAAAGTTTGAAGTTGGAAGGTGTAGGTCTACCCGTAGTTTGAATTGGAATCACTGAAACGTCAGCCCCAGTATCAATTAAAAAATGACGACCTGAAGATTTATCAAAAATTGTCAAACGGCTTGACAACTTGCCATTACCAACCACCGTTCGAGTTGACAGGCGATTTAGTTTTTTTGACTTAGTTATAAATGCGCAAGGCTTAATGCATTTGGTGGCCTTATCCGCAAATTTAGCGTGATACCAGCATAAATTATCATTATTATTGCTTTTAAAGATATTCTTTGACTTAGAGCGGGATCTAGAACGTCTAAAATTTTGTTGTACGTTAACCTTTTGTTTTAACTCATTCAATCCGCTTGTTAATAAATCCAAACGTTCTAAAATCAAGTTAGTTTGACTAGTTTCATTAGTGCTGTTACATGAATAAACAATAGGTTTATTATAAACATCAGCGATTTTATCAGCACAATTTGCGAGCTCTGTTAAATTACCTGGATTACATGCTAAAATTGCCTGCATATTATACGGAAGACGTTGCAACCATAACGAACGCAATAATTCTTCCGAAACAACGCTGCCTCCTAGTTCTCGCATCTCTCTTAAGAACTGGGAAGGCTGTCTATCTCCTAAAGATAAATCACCTAAGAGTTGACTGAGTTTGGCAGTTTCACTAATTGATAGACGATTAATTAAATTAGTCTTTAAATGATCATATGCCTCACTAGCATGCGGGTTTCTAATAATATCACTGATCACTTGAATTATCTCTCCGTCTAAAACAGATAAAACATAATTGAATTTGGTTCGCTGGTCTGTAATTCTGGCGAGCTGAAATTGAGCTTCTAGCCTATCAAACCAAAATTGTGGGGAAGATTTCCAAAATGGTGGAGGTTTAACTGCGACAGCAGACACTGACGGTAAAATATCACCCACGAGATTGTTCATATTAAATGAAAAAAAAAAACAAAACGTTCACAATATTAAAGTAATAATAAAATAAACAAAAGATAATTATGAAACAATTAAATAATTAATAAATGATTATAATAATATTAATTTTTAACACGCTCAGAGCAGCCTCACTCTGAGAAAAAGAAAGGCTTTGTCCCGTGTTAATTTAATATAACATAAGTTATATAAGTGTAGACTTAACTTGTATGATTCCAATAATTCTTGAAAATGAAATTCTTGAAATAGCTGGAATCTTCAACTTCTTTTGAATTTACGACGAATTGTCGTCTTGATTGTTTTGATTGAATCTTTATAATTGAAATTCAACTGTAGTAGTTGTCAGGATCTTGAAAATTGAAACTTGAGTAGCATCAACGCTAGAAACATTGAACCATGTTCAGAATGATGTTATATCCTTATCTAATGCTTCTGATACAAACGGTTGCTTTTGAATATTAACTTTAACATATTCAATAGAGATCCAATTTCTTTTGGTTGGAGTCACCAATATGTGGTGACTTATTGCTCCTTGTCGGGGTCACCAATATGTGGGATTAAGTCCACATTTATTAAATTAATTGTTTTTATTTTTATACACTTTTCTTACAATAAAAAAAATAATAAAATATTTTTAAGTAATAATATAAAATATTTAAAAATTGCTAACTGCAAAAATATTTTAACTCACTTTTATTTGTAATATGTCAACCAAGTAAACAATCGAGGCTTGCTTGACATATTACAAAAATTTACAAAAACTTAAAAACTACTACGTTTTGTTTTTTTTTAATGAAATTATTAAAAATAATAATTTTAATGTCGCCACATCTTTTTGGCAATAAGTTTACAATTATTACTGATCACAAACCATTAACTTGGCTTATGAGTTTAAAAGATCCAAATTCAAAACTAGTAAGATGGCGTCTTAAGTTAGAGGAATTCGATTACGAGCTAGTTTACAAAAAAGGAAAACAAAATGCTAATGCTGACGCCCTTAGTAGAATCATACCAGAACAGAGCATCTCAAATAATGAATTAAACACGAATGAAGCAACTTCAATTACCGTAGAACCAAGTTCCTCCACTATTCATTCTGTAAAAGAAAATTAAGATGATGGAATTCCAATTTCAGAACGTCCACTTAATGAATTCTCAAACCAACTAATACTGGAAAAACAATAAGAAACCAAAATACTCTCTGAAAATACTATTCAAAAACAAACAAAGGCGTATTGTTCGACAACCCACATTCTCTGAAAAGGATATTATTGGAATATGTAAAGAACACCTAACACCCAATCACTTGATAGCAATAAAAACAGATGAGGAAATATTCCACCTATTACAAACTTGCTATACCAAATTCTTCTCTCAGTCCAAGATTTTTAAATTTGTAAGATGTATGGACATCCTAAAGGACATCACTAACAACGACGAACAAGACCAATTAATAAGAGATTACCATACCAATAATAATCATAGAGGTATTAACGAAACGTTATACCACCTAAAAAGGGAATATTATTTTCCTCACATGAAAACAAAAATTACCCAAATTATCAATAACTGCGAAATATGTTTAACACTCAAATACGACAGAAACCCTGCAAAATTAAAGTTTAAAGTATCAGAAACACCACTGAAGCCACTAGATATTATTCACATTGATATTTATACAATAAAACAACATCCAATATTAACTAAATACGCCGCTGCTTACACACTTACGGGAAAAACCAGTTTACTTATCATTAAATCGCTAAAGAATTTCCTAAGCATTCATGGTATTTCAAAAAAACTTATCTCGGATCAAGGTGTAGAGTTTACTTCCCTAATATTCAAAGATTTTTGTAAACAATACAATATTATTCATCATATAACTTCCTTCCAACAAAGCTCTAGTAACTCCCCAATGGAAAGATTACATTCTACAATTACGGAAACTTATAGAATTATTCACGATCTCCACAAAGAACGGAATCATGACGATATTCTAGACGAAACAATGATCACATACAATAATTCTATACACTCTACGACAGGGTATACTCCATACAAAATATTTTATGGCAGATCGTACAAATTTTGTAACAATGCACAATATAGAAATGTTCACGATTACCTTGAAAATCTCAATGAATTCAATAACAAACTATATCCTCAAATTCGAATTGTCTTTGAAAATAAAGCCAACAGGATCGCCAATAAAGTAAATCGAAACCGAGAAGACCCCCAAAACTTAGTTCACGATTCAACTGTCTATCGGAAAGAATGTAGGCGAAATAAAATCACACCTAGATTCAGTAAACATAGAGTTAAGGCAGATAATAATGTAATTTTTATTACTTATAAAAATAAAAAAAAAACGAAAATTTCAGGTGTCTACTGGTGGGAATAACGAGTCAACGGCTAGAAATACAAGATCTCAGAAATAATCATGGGCTTCTTCCAATAAAGCTGGGTACTGGAAAAACTATACAATCATATAATAATTTAGTCCACATAATAAAACTTAAAAATTATAAAATAGCAATAGAAAATATAACAAATCTATTAAAAGCATTCCGTAATATAGAAGGGCGTAATAGTACAATAGAATTAACCGAAATTAAGTTAAAAGGTTTGCAAAATAAACTAAGGATTTTACTACCAAAATTTAGAAACAAAAGAGGGCTTTTTAACGGCCTAGGGAGTGCCATTAAATTTATAACAGGTAACAGGGGATGCAGAACAAATTACTAAACAGATAGACTCGATAAATCAAAATCAAGCCAAATTAAAATCTGGATTCAATAGACAAATAATAATAATCAATAGTAAAATGATCGAAAGATTCAAGAACATTACCAACCATATTAATAACCAACAAAGAATTATAAAAAATTATCTTAACGTAACAATAGATCAAATCGACAACAAAATAAGAGCCGAAGATATTACAATACAAAACTTACAATATTTAAACGCCATAAGCTACAATATCGATATCCTTAGCGAACACTTAGCCACTATCTCAGAAGCTATAACCTTTGCCCAACTAAACATTATATCCAAACATATACTGAACCATGAAATAGACGATGTCCTAGAAATTTTCCATAACCAAAATATTACTATCGTGTCAGAGGAAAACATTTATGAATTACTTAGCCTTCAGGCATTCTACAATAACAGCTGTGGTAATTCTATTTTACCACTTAACACAAAATATTATCTTTTTTTTAAATTTATTATTTATTTTGATAATTACAAAAATATCAGATTAATTATATTATTATGATTTTTATTAATAAATAATTATTAAATATAATATATAAATTTTACATATACTATCTTTTAAAATACAAAATCTTAACTTCACTTAACTATTTTAATCACCACATCACTCCCTCACTAGACTAAACTTTAGTTTTGTTGACCCAATTTTGATTTATCCGTCTGGAGTCAAAGGCTAAAATGAACTTTTTTAACCGGTTTGTTTTCAGGCATAAATTCATTTGGGGCCGAATAACAGGGTTTTAACCGCTCGATGAAAATATTAACCTCTTTGTTATTAATTTTGATTACAAAATAATTTACTTTTCAAGCAATAACCGAATACGGGCCGTCATATGGATATTGTAAGGACCTTTTAGTATTTGCCCTCACAAGAACATGGGAACATGAATCAAGTTCCTTAAACTTAAACGATTTGTTGAGTGAATGATTTTTAATAAATTCTGACTGAGAATAGTCCTTTATAGATTCTTGCAAAAATCTCCCGGTAGCCTAATTGGTTCTCCATACACAAGTTCAGCGGGAGTAGCTGAAAATTCTTCTCAGACTACAGTTCTAAGACCAAGAAGTACAAATAGAAGTGCTTGAGACCAAGACCGGCAATTATAACTTAACAAGGTGGCTTTAAAAGTTCTATGCCAACGTTCAATGAACCCAGTGGATTGAGGATGGTAGGCTGTTGTTCTATTTCTTTGAAAACCATAATTTTGGCAAGTTACCTGAATAGGTCAGATTCAAACTGTCTCCCCTGATCAGTAATAATAATTCTCGGAACGCCAAACCAAGCTATCCATTCTCTACATATAGCTTCTGCGCAGGTTTCTGCTGTGCAGTTTCCTAATGGTATTGCTTCTGGCCACCGAGTAAACCTGTCAATTATTGTAAGACAATACCTAAAGTTTTGTGAAACAGGCAAGGGTCCAATAATGTCTATATGAATAACGTGAAAACGCGTAGAAACAGGCTCAAACATGTTTGGTATATTTTTAACATGCCTAGTAATTTTACTTTTTGGCAAAGTATACACGCTCGGGACCACTCGTTGCTATCTATATCGTTGCTATTTATAGAAGGCCAAAAGAATTTTGAAGTCAGTAATTTATTCATTGATCTGACACCAGGATGAGCTATGTCATGAATGGATTTAAAAACTTGATATCTAAAATCTTTAGGAATATACGGACGCATAAGGTTGGAAGAGTTTTCACAATATATTTCCATTTTTGATCCAAAAATAGGAGATTTCTGGAATATTTAAGCCTTATCTTTTAAAAATTCTTTAAGAACTTCATCTGAAAGTTGTGCCTTTGCGATAGCCTCAAAATCCAAGGTTGGAGAACATTTTATTTCGTCAACACGCAACAATGTATCTGCCACTACGTTGTGGATACCTGATATATGTTGAATATCAGTCGAAAATTGACTGATAAAATCGAGGTAACGAAATTGCCTGGGCGAAGCTTTATTCGGGTTCCATCTAAAGGCACAAATAAGAGGTATGTGGTCTGTAAAAATTGTAAAATTTCGGCCTTCAAGATAATGACGAAAGTATTTAATGCTTTGGTAGATCGCTAGCAATTCACGATCGTATGTACTATATTTACTCTGAGTTGAGTTTAATTTAACTGAGAAAAATGCCAAAGGTTGCCAATTATTATTGACAAATTGTTGTATAGCTGCGCCAATTGCAGTATTCGATGCATCAACAAATAGAGCTAATTTAGCCCTAGGGTCGGGAAAAGCTAAAAGCGTAGCTTCACAAAGCTGGCTTTTGACTGCTTCGAACGATTCGTTTGAATTACTATCCCAATTAATTTTTTTACGTCCATCCTTCTTTTTTCCTTTCAGATACTCGTTAAGTAGCAATTGATATTTGGCTGCATTTGGCAAAAAACTCCGATAAAAATTTATCATGCCGAGAAAACGCCTAAGCTCTTTAACAGTTTCGGGACGCTTGAAGTTTTCAATTACTGCCACTTTTTCCGGTGACGGTTTGATGCCTTCGGAACTAATTAAATGACCCAGAAAATTTAAATCTGGTTTTAGAAAACGGCATTTTTCTAAGTTAATAACTAAACCATTCTCTTCGAAACACTGAAAAATTTGATTTAGATGTGTTAAATGTTCCTTTTCTGAGTTGGATGCAATCAAAACATCGTCTATGTAGACGAAACAGAAAGTTAAATCTCTAAGTACCCAATTAATAAACCATTGAAATGATTGGGGGGCGTTACACAAACCAAAAGTCATACGCGTAAATTCAAAAAGGCCAAAAGGAGTGCATATTGCAGTCTTTGGGATATCTTCAGGCTCAATAGGTATCTGGTGATATGCTTTGGTAAGGTCCAAAGTTGAAAATACTTTACATCCATGTAACTGATTTGCACATCAGATTGTGAATCAGAGGAAATGGATAACGATCTGGTCTAGTTATGGCGTTAAGTTGCCTGTAGTCACCACATGGTGGCCATCTGCTATCCTTTGTTTTGACTAGATGTAGAGGTGAGGACCAGGGACTCTTGGAAGGTCTACAAATCCCTTCACGAATTAAAAAATCAAATTCTTGCTTGGCTGCCAACATTTTTTCGGTGGACAATTTCCTGACCTTCGAAACCACAGGATTTCCAGTAGTAAAAATTTGATGCGTTATAACATGCTTAATAGAAGAAGCAAATCCGGATTCGGCAGTAATTTTGTGCCATTTATTTAGCATGCTACTAATATGTGGATCTACTGAGCTATCCCCTAGCAGTGATAAGTTTGTAATAGAGTTTTTTTTTGAAACCTTGCAAATAGAGTTCAATGAAGTCAATGGATCGATAAGCGATCTCTTTGCTAGGTCAACCAATAAACCGTAATGGCAGAGGAAGTCTGCGCCGATTATAGACTTGACAACATCAGCTATGATGAAACTCCAAGAAAAATTTCGGCGGAGTCCCAAATCTAAAATTAAAACTTTTCGACCAAAGGTATTGATTGTTGAAGAATTTGCTGCTGACAACTTGAGATTTGTCTCGTGTCTATTAAAAAATTACGCCCTGTAGATTTATCGAAAATGCTTAAACGGCTTGAAAAATGGCCTTTGTCAACCGCCGTTGGAGCTGATAGACGATTTAGTTTTTTACTTTCGATAAAGTTTCAAAAGAACAAGGCTGGATACACTTTGTAGCTTTATTTGCGAAACGTTTGTGGTACCAGCACATATTGCTATCCATATTCTTGTTCATTTGACTAAGAGGATATTTTGATCTTAAACGAAATCTAGAAAACTGTCACGAGATTCTGCTTTAAAATCCTTAATCTCTTTTGTTAAAAAATCTAACCGTTCTAAGATATCATTTGACTGCTTAGTAATTATAATTGTCTTTAAATTAAAAATAAAAAAAAATATTTTATATAACTTTTATTTAAATTTATTGTAAATTTATATAGATTTATAAATATCCTTAACTTAGTTTATAAACGTGATGTAATTGGAACTTTAATTTATGTAGTTTTCTATATTTGAAAATTTTATCTAATACTGTAACTTTAGATAGTTTTATTTATTTAAAACTCTTAATTTATAAACTTCTTAAATGGTTATATTTATTTATTTATAACTTTAGAATAGTTTTATTTATTTAGTTTACAACTTTAAAATATTTTATTTATTTAAAACTCTTGATTTATAAACTTCTTAAATAGTTATATTTATTAATTTATAACTTTAGAATAGTTTTATTTATTTAATTTACAACTTTAAAATATTTTATTTATTTAAAACTCTTGATTTATAAACTTCTTAAATAGTTATATTTATTAATTTATAACTTTAGAATAATTTTATCTATTTAATTTACAACTTTAAAATATTTTACTTATTTAAAATTCTTAATTTATAAACTTCTTAAATTAAAACTAAAGGTACACTCTTGTGTACTAATTAAATCGACTGCCAATTATCAACTAAACTCTTTATCAATTACCTGTTCTATTTATATCATTTTTTCATTAGTTAATTTTCCCATGGTCAAATTTATGATTGCTAAAACAGGTATCTTGTATCACTTGTTTCTCATTAAGAACAGGTGCTTCTATATTTCCTATTAATACCAGGTGTATGAGAAAATGCAAGCAATAGTTATTTTGATGGGAATTTAAGGTAAGTATTTTGTTTGGTTTTATTAAGAAAAGGAGCATGAGAAAATATTACGGGCAATAGTTTATTTCTAAGGAAATTTAAATATAAGAATGGAAATTTAGATGTAAGAATTTTTCTAGGAAAAGAGTGTATGAAATATATTGTAAAATGTATTTCCCTAAAAGCGGAATTGTGTGAAAACAAAAGTTATATAATATTTTCGTTGGTTCTTATAACACCCCCATCGTCAGCCTGAGGCTCCGACGAAGCAGGTTTGATTCTTATTTTTTGTTTATGTATTTTAACGAATTTTGTAAAAAATAAAATCGTGAGTGCGATTATAAGAACTGAGAAATTTATAATTAATATTTCAAAATAATCCTTATGTTTTTTTTGTTCAATTTCAATTATTCTCTTTCTATTGTCACTTATATTTTTAACATTGAGTTCTTCTAAATTTATCAAATTTATGGTTTTATTTTCTATTATATTTGTAAAGAGATGAGGTAAAATCAATACATCTTGGATTTTTTTATAATAGTTGTCAAATGACTTATTATTAATTTCTACTTGGCAGTTTTCATATTTTAATAAATTGTTGCCCATTATATTTATTTTAAAATTGTTACAATTATGAAACAGGGCTGTTTTCTGAATGTTTTTAGTTATAATGATACCTGGTGTTATTTCTTTAATTTCTTTATGTTTAAAAATTTTCATTGTACAATGCGCTACTTCTAACTTTAAAATGTTTTTAATACAATTATCATTAACATCGATTAAATTCTTTTTCAAATTGTTTTCTACTTTTTCTTTATGAACGTTATTGTTATTATCTAGCAGAACAATGTTTTCATCTAGTTGAATGGCCTTACTTATGTTATTGGGTAAGGGTTCTATTAGGACTTTAGAAAGGGGTTTCTCTGAATATATAGGTAGTGAAAGAATGATAACGATCTGGGTTTTGTGGAATGCTACTGAAGTTCTGATGTCTTTTAAGGATTCTATCTTCGTCTATTAATTTATGTTCTTCATTTGTTAATATATTCCTTGATAACAATCCTAATTTACTTGACATGAGGATTTGTTCGATATCGTCTATATGGTTTCGTAGTAGGTTTATATCGTAGTTGATTTGGTATAGATGTTCCATATGGTCAATTTTATTTTCTATATTAGCTACTTTATTTTGGCTTGCTATTGTCAAATTATTGAGGTAGGCTGAAATAATTTTTTGTTGGTTTCCTATATGGTTTGTTATGTTTCTTATTTGGTCGGATATTTCTCTATTGATTTTAATTTGTTTATTACTTTCGTTAATTAAGTTCTTGTTATTGCTACTTATGATATCTAGTTTAGTTTTTATTTCTAATTCATCATTGTAATCCATTGTGCCTGTAATATATTTTAATCCGGTGCCTATAATATTAATGAGACCTCTACTTTTTCTGCTGTGTGGTTTCAGGTTGTTGATTTTTCTATTCAGGATGTTAAAATTATGTAGGACTGTATTTATCATAGGGTCTTCTACGCTAATGTTGTTTCTTATGGTATTAATGTTTTGTTGGATTATTTCACTAGTTTGTTCGTATTCTGTTATGTTTATAAGGTGTAGTATTTTTGTGAATTTCCTTACGACTTTCACTTCTCCTAATTTAATTGTTAGGTATCCGTTGTTGTTGTCAAAGTTCTGTACTTCAAGTGTTTGTGATAGTGTGATGGAGAGTATTGTCAGTAGTATTAGTATTGGTTTAAACATCGTGTTCTGTAAGGAGAGTTTAAAATTTAGTCAGTTATGTTTTCGTTTCGTTCTGTGGGAGTGTTAGTTTGGTATTTTTTCTTTCTTTTTGTGTGGGATTTATAGTATTTCAATTTAGTTCGTTTATCTACATAGTGGTTGTCGTCTAGTTTTTCTAGATCAACTTTTCTAAATTTTGCATGGTTTTTGCCTCCTCGTGTATGTTTTAAATAATTTGGGCCTGGTTCTAGTTCTACTTCTTCTCTGTTCCGATTTATTTTTGCGATATACTTCTCCTTAAGGTTTTGTACCCTTTCTCGTATTTTTTCGTATTCTTCTGTTTTTACTTTACCATTTATGAAATCTATAGGTTTTCTGTTTGTTGTGGAGTGAATGGTGTTGTTGTAGAAGTTAATGATTTTCAGTATTTTCTCTTCAACTGAATCAGTGTCTTTATTTTCGTCGTGTCGAAGGAGTCTTAAATGCTCGTTTATGGTATTGTGTAGTCTTTCAATATCAGCATTTGAGGAGTGGTTATTATTGGATGTATAATGTATTTGAATATCCTGGTTGCTTAAAAATTCTTTTATTGGGATTGCCTTGAATCCTAATTCGTTATCTACAGTTATTTGTTTTATTCTGCCCGTGAAGGAGATATATTGGAGTAAGGCGCGTTTGAATTCGATCCATGATCTATTATTAATTTTGATGGCTTGGGCGTGTTTTGTGAATTTGTCTATAAAGGTGAGAAAAAGTGTCTTTTCAAGACTGTAGAAAACATCTATGTGTACTAATTCGAGTGGTTCTTATGGTGTTACTGTAGTTTGGTATTTTACCTTTACAGGGTTTCTATCGTATTTTTCTATATTACATATGTTGCAATTATTTATATATTGTGTTATTCTTATTCTTAGTTTTGGATTATAGTATTTTTGCTGGAGTTCCTTATTTACCTCTTCTATCCCTCTATGGTTGTTACGTAAGTGTTCCTCTTCTATCAGTTTGGCTAGTATTTCTTCGTCTTCTATATCCTCTAATATTCTGTTGCATTTGAGGATCTTAAATTGCGGGAAATGGGTTTGATGTATATTCCTTATAATTTGGAGAAACTCGTCATTTTCCACGTATAATGCATTTAAGCATTTAGGGTTAAACTTGGTTTTTATTAAAGAAATAGCAGTTTCATTATTCAATGATTTGACGTGTATTATTTTACGAAATTTATTAAATTTAGTCTCTTCCTTTGTACGTAGTGACCCTGATTGACTTTTATTTAATATTATTTGATATTTAAATACGTTTAGTGGGGAATGGGTTTCAGGGATGCCTATAGTGTTACTATCGTTTTCGGTTTGTATCATATTTATATCAATACGAGACAGCGTATCTGCGTTTAAATTTTTTGCTCCTGCCTTATATTTTATTTCATAGTCAAATTCGGCAAGTTTGAGACGCCATCGAACGAGTTTTGAGTTTGGTTCTTTAATGGAAAAAAGCCATTGTAGTGGTTTGTGGTCTGTTTCAATTAGGATTTTTCTTCCGAAAATATATGGGCGAAAATACTTAGTGGCCCATACTATTGCAAGTAATTCCTTCTCGATCGTACTATAGTTGATTTCATGCTCGTTTAGTGTACGGCTGGCGTAACAAATTGGATGTCCGTCTTGAGATAGTATCGCACCAAGTGCGTATTGGCTCGCATCCGTAGTTAGAGTAAATCTTTTTTCGAAGTCTCGATACCCAAGGATTGGTTCAGTGATCAGAAGTCTTTTCAAAGTGTTGAAACTTTCAGTGTATTCTGGGTCGTTTATATTCATTTTCTTATCCTTTTTCAAATATTTTGTCATTGGTTTAGCTATCTTTGCGTAGTCTTTTATAAACTTCCGGTAATATCCAGTGAGTCCGAGAAATTTCTTAATTTGTTTCGGTGTCTTAGGTAAGGGATAATTTTTAACGCAATCAATTTTCCGCGGATTTGGTTTATATCCTTCGGGTGTTACAACGTGTCCTAAAAATTCGGTTTCTTTCTTCAGAAACTCGGATTTGTCAAGTTGTACAGTTAAGTTTACTTCTTTCAATCTTTGAAAGACTTTCCTAATGGAATCCAAATGTTCTTCTAGAGAAGTGGAAAATATTATTATGTCATCTAAGTACACAAGGCAAATCTTATTGATATAGTCTTTTAATACGAAGTTCATGAGGCGTTGAAAAGTCGCAGGGGCTGTTTTTAATCCAAATGGCATCCGTAGAAATTCGTAGTGTCCGTCTTCGACACTAAATGCGGTTTTATATATATCATTTTCATCTATCTCTATTTGGTGGAATCCCTTTGCAAGATCTAACGTGGTAAAATATTGACAAGTACCTAATTTACCTAGTATCTTGTCAATATTTGGGATTGGGAATTTGTCATCAATAGTTACCTCATTTAATTTACGGTAATCGATGACTATTCTCCATTTTTGTTTTCCCGTAGCGTCCAACTTCTTCGGGACGATCCAAACGGGTGCAGAATAAGGTGAACTGCTATGCCGGATGATACCTTTTTGTAACATTTCTTCGATTTGGCTTTTTATTTCCTCCTTATGGATAAATGGATATCTATATGACTTAGCTTGAATGGGGACATTATTTGTAGTTCTGATTTGGTGTTTTATAATGTTAGTGAAGGATAATTTGAAATCTTCATTATAGAATATGGTGGAATAACGTTTAATTAATTGTATTAATTTGGTCTTTTCTAAGCTATTGAGGTGATCGATTCTTAGTTGGTTTATTGGTAATTTAGGTTTATATTCTTCTAACATATCAGTGTTTTTTATTATATTGTAAGTTTCAATTTTATTTATTTCTTTTGATACATCTGTACTAGTATCTGGTGTGTGAGAATTGCTTTTCGTCATGGGAAATGTTTTATGTTCGTTTAGATATAATTTTAGAGTTTTATTTTTTGTTTCGAGTTGTTTGTTTCCAAAATCTATTTTTGCTTTTATTGGAATTAAAATATCGTTGCCTATTAACCCGTCGTAATTGTTATGGAATGGATAGACGAACATTTCGATGGTTTGATGTTGGATTCCAAACTCTTTGAATATCGGTATAGTTACCTTTTTTGATATTTTCACTTGTCGATCAAGGGTTTTGATCCAAATATTTGGTGGTAGAGAGGATAAAAATTTTGGGTTACATAAATTAGGATTGATTATTGAATGTGTTGCCCCAGTATCTATGATGAATTTTAGTGGTCTAATTTTTCCTATAATTATTATATATGGTAATTGGTTGTTGAGGCCCGTAACCGAAAATTTGCAGGTTGTGAATCCTTTTGAGGAATTCTTTCATTTGTGTTAATTTCCATAGGTTCAGGAGGAGGTTGGTGTTGTGTTGTATTATTAATACCATTTAGATTTCTGTATGGATTTTCGAATGAGGGGTTGAAATTTAGAGAGTTATGATTTTGAGATCTAAACTGGTTATGGTTTGAATAACTAGATCTGTATTGAGGTTGATTATAACGGTTAACGTTCATTGGTAAAGTCGTACTCTGCTTGTTATTGTAATGGGGAACATTCTGTGAGTAGTGTCTTCCCTGGAAATTATTCTTGTTTCGATTGTAATTGTAGTTGTTAGTAGGATTCTGAATTCTGTCGTTTCCTGTTTTGTGTTTTGTATTCGCGAATGTAGTTTTATTGTTGCTATGGTTATTATAGCGAAGATTTTGTTTTTCGCCGTAAGACCTAAATGCGTATCCTGATTCGTGCAATATGTTAATTGCTTCCTCTAAGGTTTCTGGATCTCTGCAATACAGTATGGATTTCATTGGCTCTGGGATTTTATTTTTAAAGATCACTAGTGCTGATTTTTTATTTGTAATAATCGTTTGTTCTACTACTTGTTTTTCCTCGCTCAAATTGAGTTTGGTTTTAACATTTAGCCTTCTTAATCCTGTTTTAATTTCATTATAAAAATCAATTGCATTAGTCTTAAATGTAATGCTTCTTAAATTGTCGAATAATTCTTCTAAACTTGCTCTATCTCCAAAATTATTGATCAGTAGCTCCTTTATTTCGAGCCAAGATGTGATATGATTATTAATTTCTAGGACCTCTCGTGCTCTACCTCGTATTTTAGATTTAATTATGTCGGAAAATACACTTTGTGCAAGATTATCATACCGTAAAAGAGTTGGGTGCATTTTGTCAATCAAGTCAAGAAAATTCTGTAGATCTCTAAAGTCACCAGAGAATTCCGGTAAGTGTCGTAAATACTTGAGTGGGTCTACCGTTAGCGTAAGGGCCATTTCTGCAGAGGAACTTTTGGTCTTTTTTAAGAGATTTTCTGTATTAGCGATTGCTGGTTTGTCGATACTAATGTTCTGCATTAGTTCTAACAACTCGTTCATATGAATATTTATAACTAACAAGATTCGGTGTATATGTATATTTACGGTAGAAGACAATTAAAAAAAAAATTTTTGCACAAAATATTATCGAGTTTTTGTTTTTTTTTTTTTTGAATAGCGAACTTATGATAACATAATTTTTATCTTATTATTATTTCCTGTTGTACGAGTTTTACATATATCTATATATTTATTTTTTTTTCATACATAGCACAAATGTGTTCTATTTTAAACAATGACACATCTTTCCTTAGTTCTAATTAATTCTTAACTCTAAATTATAATTAAAAGACATACCCTTATTATCTGTATGTGTTGTCTAGTTGTACGGTGGTTGAATCTGATTTGATGTTGGTGAGCTGTACGGCAGTAGTCGATTTTGAGTTGTTGTAGACTGATCCCTTGGTCAGTTTATTGGTGAGTTGAGGACTGATCTCTTGATCGGTAAAAAAAATTTTCGGTGTTTTAGTTATTGATCCCTTGATCAACAAACACAAAACTATTTGAAGTTCTAATGCACTATTAAGTATAAAAACACAAGTGAACCTTTTTTTTTCACAAAACTTTTTGTAACTATTATTTTGTTCACTTAGCGCATCCTACCGACTGCGCCAATTATAATTGTCTTTAAATTAAAAATAAAAAAAAATATTTTATATAACTTTTATTTAAATTTATTGTAAATTTATATAGATTTATAAATATCCTTAACTTAGTTTATAAACGTGATGTAATTGGAACTTTAATTTATGTAGTTTTCTATATTTGAAAATTTTATTTAATACTGTAACTTTAGATAGTTTTATTTATTTAAAACTCTTAATTTATAAACTTCTTAAATGGTTATATTTATTTATTTATAACTTTAGAATAGTTTTATTTATTTAGTTTACAACTTTAAAATATTTTATTTATTTAAAACTCTTGATTTATAAACTTCTTAAATAGTTATATTTATTAATTTATAACTTTAGAATAGTTTTATTTATTTAATTTACAACTTTAAAATATTTTATTTATTTAAAACTCTTGATTTATAAACTTCTTAAATAGTTATATTTATTAATTTATAACTTTAGAATAATTTTATCTATTTAATTTACAACTTTAAAATATTTTACTTATTTAAAATTCTTAATTTATAAACTTCTTAAATTAAAACTAAAGGTACACTCTTGTGTACTAATTAAATCGACTGCCAATTATCAACTAAACTCTTTATCAATTACCTGTTCTATTTATATCATTTTTTCATTAGTTAATTTTCCCATGGTCAAATTTATGATTGCTAAAACAGGTATCTTGTATCACTTGTTTCTCATTAAGAACAGGTGCTTCTATATTTCCTATTAATACCAGGTGTATGAGAAAATGCAAGCAATAGTTATTTTGATGGGAATTTAAGGTAAGTATTTTGTTTGGTTTTATTAAGAAAAGGAGCATGAGAAAATATTACGGGCAATAGTTTATTTCTAAGGAAATTTAAATATAAGAATGGAAATTTAGATGTAAGAATTTTTCTAGGAAAAGAGTGTATGAAATATATTGTAAAATGTATTTCCCTAAAAGCGGAATTGTGTGAAAACAAAAGTTATATAATATTTTCGTTGGTTCTTATAACACTTAGTCTCACAAACAAAAAAATTAGGTTTATTGTTAATCTCTTCAATTTTATCCGCACAGTTTGCCAATTTGGTTAAATTTCCGGGATTGCAGGCAAGAATTACCTGAGTGTTATCAGAAAGACGCTGCAGCCACAAGGAACGCAGGAGTTCTTCTGAAACTTTGTCTGCACCTAGCTCTCTCATTTCTCTGAGAAGTTGAGATGGTTTTCGATCTCCTAAATTTAAGTCACTTAAAAGTTGGTTCATTTTGGTGGTTTCACTTAGCGAAAGACGTTTAATTAGAGTCTCTTTTAAATTAGTATACGCTTCAGTTAGATGAGGGTTACGAACTACGTCACTGACGATACGGATAATATCTCCATCCATTACAGACAATACATAATCGAACTTTGTTTTTTCACAAGTTATTTTTGCGACGTTAAATTGCGACTTCAAATGGATAAACCACAAATGCGGCATTTCCCTCCAAAAAGGTGGAGGTTTGATAGCGACCGCTGCAATATTATCTCCCGATTCGGGATTCATAATGGCTTAAATTAAATTTAATTTAATTTAATTTTTTTACCGATAAACCGCTTACAAAAAACCCAAATTAACTTATAACTTAATATTAATATGGTTAAATTTAACTATAACTTAATATTAAAAGAAAAATAAACAAATAAATACAGTTCTTACTCCTTTCCTGACAAGCTGAATTCTTGATTTGAGGTGATTGTTCTTTGCTGAACTTTTCTTTCTTGTTCTTCTTTGTAATTCCAGAAAAAGTATTTCTTTTAAAATTTTGTAAAATTTTCTTTGATTTTTCTTTCTTGAAGCTTGAAAATTAATTCTTCTTCTTTTTCATTAATCCTTCATTCGATATATTGAACTTCGTAATGGTACTGAAGAAATTTGTATTAATGGTTGATTTCTATGGTGTTGATGCGGAAATTGTCCGAATCCAAAATCATTCATATAAGAATCAATTCTTAAATTTTCCAATTCATCAGCAATACTTAATTTTTGTTTTTTTTTCTTTTATCGGGGTCACCAATTGTGGTAATTCTATTTTACCACTTAACACATAATTAATCAAAATATTTAACTTTTTTTTAAATTTATTATTTATTTTGATAATTATTAAATATTAAACGTCCGCTGATAAAAAAGGTTACAACAGATTTGCCACACAAGAATTAGTCAGTAGTTATTTATAATCTTTTGAATACTTTCGTGCTAAATTGGCACCATATTTCTGAAGATCTTCAGTTGAATTGTTTAAAACTGTATGACCACATAGAAAAGCAAAATTTTTATTTAAACTTTTCGCGCTCTCTACCCTTATTTCAATTTCTTTGGAAAATAGTTGAACTGAGTCAAGTGTTCTGAACTCGTCCTCGCTGAATTTCTAAAGATTTTAAGAAGACCTTGCATTAGCGCCACAGAACGCGAAATAATGATATCCTCTTTTTGTATTTCGACGTTAACTCTATCAATCTTTTGAAGAATATTAGCCCAAATTGTCAAGTTTAGAATAAATTTAAAATCCATCATTGCATGCAATAGATGACCAGTTTCGTACTTAGATTCGGCAGTAGAATAGGATTCCTCAATTTCTTTCAGAGCTTCGACAACTTCCTGTAAATTATTTAATAGTGCTTTTAGAGCAAGGTGTTTTGCGGACCATCTTGTTTGGGTGCTTCCTTTTGAATTGGTTTTTGTACACTTTTGCATTACTTCCACCGTGCCGTGGATCCAACAAAGAAACAAAAAATTGTTTGTAGTCCAAATGGGCCAATTGCTTCTGAACATGATGACACTAAATTTGCACCCACCAGATTTAAAAAGTGTGCCAGGCATGGCACAAACTCTGCCAGCGCGTTTATTTTGATGACTCTGGATTGGACTGCTTTATTTATGCCGGCCATATTAGAACCGTTGTCGTAAGATTGCCAACGACATTTTTGCACATCCAAACCATCAGCTTCCAATTTTTGTAGAACTTGGTGTGTAATATAATCTCCAGTCTTAACATCAACTTCTATGAAATCAATAAAACTTTCTTTTATTTCACATTTAGAGTCTGTTATTTTAATGTATCGAATCAATTGGCTCATTTGTTCAGTGTGAGATACATCTGGAGTGCAATCAAACATGATGGTGAAGTAATTGGCCTTCATAATCTTATTTATAATGGTTTTTCGAACTTTTTCTGCCATTACCTCGATTAATTCATTTTGAATTGTCTTTGAAAAATAGGATACCTGTCCCTTTTTAACGTGTTCTAATTGATATTTGAGAGTGGAATTATATTTGGCGAGCAGAGTAATCAAATTAAGAAAATTTCCTTAGCTTGGTTGAGGGAAATTTACAGTGAAATCACTAACAATAAGTGTTTCCTTGGAACCTTGGAACCTTGGAGTTCGTAGCAAGAAACAGGATAGCGTCCATTATAACATGTAGAATTTGTCTCCATTTTTCTTTTTCGGTTTGAATTAGCCGCTCCATGTCACGATCGATGCCCTGACAGGTGTAGTGTATTCAATTAACAATATAGATAAGTTTAATTAATAAAACAAAAATAATTTTGAATAGTAATGTACGATTCTAAGTATCATTTAAAATGAATTCAATGTCAAAGAATATGCTTTTTCAGCCATAGGCATTCAGACCGGTTTGGATCTTGGATTATGTACAATATATTAATATATTGCAATTATATATATATAATAATTGCAGCTGATAGCAATTGAATATTTTCTCACGGAGCTTGAGCCATAAAAAAATAGTACTGCAAGCTTTCCGTAGGAATGTCGTGGGAAAGTATTCAATTTTAAGTTGATACAGTTTCGGGTGATTGTGTATCGAAATTAGCAGATGTTCAAATTTTTCAAATTGAAACTGTTCATATTTAAATTTTGTTTATAGGATTAAAATTTTAACTGCTAGAAAAGTAGATATATAAGCATTTGAAATTGGCATTGTTTTTTCAGTGTGTTTCTATCCGTGCTAGTGTTAAGATCAGTGATAATTTGTACTTAGCCTAAATTGGCATCTCAGCCTTAATCGGCATTTAAATATAGTGAATAATAGATATCAAATTTTAAAAATAAAATATAATTTTTTACTTTTCTATCAAATACAAACTTAGGCAAATATTGCCATATTTACATACTGCCTTCTAGGGCAAAATAAGAGACTTTAATAACTATAAACATTACACAGGATTTCATTTGCTGCAGACGTGTCTTCCATTAATTAATGCATTCCTTATGCATATGCGATGTTTCATGAACATTTTTACCCAAGGCTGAAGCAGAACTACTGGCGTACTGCTTGCAGGCGATACAGTAGATTGCATTTTTTCTTTTTGAATAATGAAGCCAAGATCGTTTAATATAATCCATATTAGCCATTGTTCTGGACCATTTAAATGTGTCAAACGCCTACCATTTTGCTCAGTGGATCTGAAGTCTATGTTTCCAGGATGTTTATCGTTTAGCAATACAGTTTGTTTGCTGAAAAAAGACCTTTGTTGATCCATGTTTTTACTACTAGTTTTATGTAATAAAGCTGCAAAATGGTGGGTTGGGAAATATTTTTTGCTCTTAAATATATGAATTTGGCACCCTCTAAACTTGTCGCCCGGGGCAGGCACCCCCAATTGCCCCCCCTAGATCCGGGCCTGACTGGAAAAAATTATTAAATTATTAACTGAAAAGTTTTCTAACTATTGTTAAAATATAAAGCGATAACCGGTATAAATTAGAAAAATATTAACTAAAAAATTTTCCAGCTACTGCTAAAACATAAAAGAGCAATTGGCGTAAATAAGAGAAAAATGTTTTAAAACTATTACCAAAATATAAAGTGTCAACTGGTATAAATTAGAAAAATATTAACTGCAAAGTTTTCCAACTATTGTTAAAATATAAAAAGCCAAAAGTGTAAAATAAGAATTATATCAACTGAAAAGTTTTAAAGTTATTGTTAAAATATAAGGTGTCAACTGGCTTAAATTAAAAAAATATTAACTGACAAATTAGAAATTGTGTAAATTAGAAATATATGCTACATTTGTGGCAAAACAACTCCACATTAACGATGTTTATTATGACGTTTCACAAATGTATACAAAGCTTTATTTTGGCCATCATTAAATAATTGATGCTATTCCCCGGATATTGGTAACATACCAATAACTAACCAATTCTACATTTATTAAGCCTGCATAACTCACTTCTTTAGTATTCTTGTTATACAAGTATTTTTCAGATAAACCTAATTTTTTCCTCCATACATTTAATTATACAAGTTTTACGTTTTTCAACATAATTCTTAGAAAATGCTTTTACAATAGCTTTGTATGTTTTGTATGTTTTGTATTGTACGTTTTATGATTGCCTGTATCTTTTTTCCAAATTTTAAATTCTGTTTATAAATAAAACGGAATTCCTTTTACATCTTTCTTCTTTACTTGGCTTTATGAATACTTCTATAAAATTTAAACTTATAAGTTCTGGCCAGTTTGTATGAATAAAATTAATAACTAAGCATTTTATATGAGAGCCATGAATGAATACCCAAGTTGCTTTGTTAAGTAAGGACATAACAAGTCCGTATATAAAAAACATAAGACTCAACGGAGTCATTATATAAAAAATATATCGCTCATACAAATTGAAAATATATGTATATACCTGATAATGATTAAATAATAATATGAGTAAGCAAACTTTACGCAGCAGTCACTTAAAAAAATATATAAGTCCGCAGCACACTTGAATATATTGGCAAATACACACAATGGTTACAAAATATATATAGTCACTTATTGTTAGTTGCTAACAGAAATTGGAGTAAACACAACACGTGGAAAACCGATTATGGAACTGACACGACATTTACAACTCTATTACTATACAATAAAGAACTTATAGTGGAGTCCCGTTAGACTTTAACCTCGGAACCCAGGGACAGTCCATAAAAAAATAAATACTCAGTGGAATATTATTGTTTTAACCCTATTTAACAAAGTTTACCCCTCAAAAATTGCCACCCTCGAATTTTTTAATTATTTGAGGGGGGGAGGGGGTATGGTTTAGCACTTTTGAAAAATCGAATTTTTTTTTATATTTTCTTATAGTTTAATATTTCAGAAATATAATCCCAAAATTTGAAGTCGATCCAAGGAAAACTGTCAAAGTTATCAGGCAAATAAAACCAGGTAACTAAGGCCATTAAGCTTCTAAAATTTCTAGACTCGTTTTTCTAAAACTAGTTTTTCAAATTCGGTGAACACTGCCATTCAAAAAGTACATTACTGATTGATTCACTTCAAACTTGGTACACAATTTCTACATAAAAAATACCTCCCCCCAACGTTGAATTTTTAAATTTTTTTTTACATTGAGGGGGTTTTCCACTTACAAAATAGCGGAATTTTTCGTGAAAAATAGCAGTTTTCACTTTAAATGAGCACCAAAATTTTTTTAAACAGTTTAATCCCGAAGTATAAGAAAAAATTTAAGGGTAATAAACTTGGAAAATCACTTTCTATACAAACAAAATTTTTATAATATTTTACACAGTAGAGCTTTCTGATTAAATATTAATTTGACATCTTCACAAATTTTAATATTATGTTTTCAAAATCAAAAAAAAAAGGAAAAATTAACCCGATAAATGAATTAAGAAACTATTTTCTTATCTAATTAATATCAAAACTTTCTTATTTGCAAATTATCTACAGTTGATTTCTACACTAGTGTTTTTATATATGTATATTAAATGACTTAAATGAATCTGACATGAAAGAAGTTTTTATCACAGTTCAGTTATTTTAAACAAGGTGATTTCAAAGTAATTAGAAAAAGCAAATTAAAATTTCTCTGTAGATCCATTATCTGAATTAATGTTTGCTGCTGCTAATGCTGCATTATTTTGTGCTTGTCGAGCCGATAATTTAGCTTTTTCGGTTGCTTGTTTTGTAGCCTCTAAATCAATGCGTGCCGCATTTACTTGTTCTTCAATTAATTCCAATCGGGTTTTAGCCTTCCCAACCATTCCGTTCTGTGATGCTAATTCAGCAATGGCACCTTGTGATGTTTGCTGTGCCAGTTCTGCAAGTGTTTTTCCTGTATTCTGAACAGCTGTTAACAATTTAAGATGTTGTATTGCTTGTTCTGCGACCGATTCAGCCTGTTTAGCTGCTTTTTTAGCCAATTGTAATTGATTCATTTCAGCTTCTAATGAATGATATGCTTCTAGCATTTGACTTTCAAGTTCTCTTAAAAGAACTTCTTTACCCTGTAATGCTGCACTTGCAGTCGCGGCTGCTTGATGGGCTGCCTGTGCCAATGAATTTTTCGCTAAATATGCTGCCTGTTTTCCTGCGAAATTTTGATTTTGAACAGCTGAACTTGCTTCATTGGCTGAACCCTGAGCTATTGACCTTAAGCCACTACCTTGACTATATCCTTCAGTAATTTTAAAGTCAGTATTAAATATATTGCCGGTTTCAAATGTTTGGCCTTGATTACCATAATCATATGTCGGATTATTAAAATCATTCGTTGGGTTTTCAAAACCAACTGTTTGATTTTCTTCTGATACTATGTGTGGAGGTTGTTCTTGACGCTTTACAGTATGATTTTGTTTCCTTATACGAATTATTCTTCCACTTCCGGATCCTTTAAAATGCAAAAAAGATTACTATTTCCATGTAGTTACATTTTTTTACCTAAAATTAGTAAAAATATCAACACAGCTTGCCACATCTTACTTTTTTCATTTAACACTAACTGAGATGCTAATGATGAAAATTTCGTATTTATATCAGTTTTATTTCCCTACTTAAATTTATAAACTAATAATAGTTCCGTAATTTCTATTTTTTTCTATATGACCTTAGTTTCACCAAAGACACACTAAATGCAGTTAGTGTATTATTTTTACTTTCTCCCAAAAAATAATTAGTTTATATTTCCGCTTTAATATTAACCGCTATTATATTAATTTTCATCATATTAAGGGAATTCAAACTGCATAACATGTTACGTCTGGTTGAACTGATTTACAACTTTATGTAGAGATTATAAATAACTAAGGGAATCATTTAAAAATTATTATTTAAAAAACAAGATATTTTGCCAAAATTTGTTTATGAAGCAATTGATGATGATACATCAATTAATATTACTATTAGAGAAATTAAAATATTCAATTTAAAACTAAAGTCTTTAGTATTAATAAAACAATTAAATTGCTTTAAATGCAATCGAATTATGTTGAAAACTGATTATCCTACGCTTTATTAATAAAAAAGTCAATTTTGGACTCTGATGATTTATATTTCGATGGCAAATTAGCGAATAATATGGCTATAATGGGAAAATTTTGTGACATTTTTTGGAAGGATTCTGTAAAATTTACTTGTTGGGTGTAAATGTTATTTCTCCTACCTGGCAGAAAGGCTTAAAATAGCCAACAGATCATAAGTTAGATGAAAATATCAATAAAATAATGCTGAGCTTAATTAATAAAATAGCTGAGAGCTTTGTTCAGAGTATTGAGCAGCTGAAAAACCCAAATAAATAAGCTAAAAGACGAAGAAACAGTGCCTTATAAGTAGTACAAAATCTCATGCTTGGGAAGAGAAGTGGCAAGAAAGTTTTAAAGAAACAAAAAGATTTCTTGTAGAATGTACATATTTCACGAGCCTCAATGTTGTAAAAGATTACTATTTCCGAAAACATACCTAAAACCTTCTAAAACCTTTTAACTTTTACGGGAAAATATATAAAATATAATATTTCCCATGCTAAGCAGTTCTTGCAGTTCTGTTATGGCGGGGATCATCTTTTAATTTTTTTATTATTTTTGTTAGTTTTTAAATGACAATTTAAAAAACGATATAAGCGTAGTAGCTTTAATTGTCAAATTAAACAGCCAAGCAAACTTTGAGAAGTTTCTTGGTTGACTTTTTAGTTGTGAGTTTTGAGTTTTTCAATTAATTAAAGAAATATGTAACAAAACTTCTTAGTTTCTTAAGTTTTGAGTTCAAATTTGTGTTTTTAAAATATATTTTAAAGTTTTAAGTTTTTATAAAAAAATTAAATGGTAAAACTTTAATTTTGGGTCATTCTAATATTCACCACAATGTTTCAAGTAAAACCTTTTGGGGTTTGGACAGTAACATATAAAGAGTATTTTAAAACCTTTATTGAAAATTCAATTTTAAATGACTATGAAGACAACCATACAGATAAAACAGGATTCGTATGTCACTTGTCTCCTGGTGAAATTGGAAAAAGCAAGTGAAGAAGATGGCATTTATAAAAAATTTAAACTTTTTCATGCTCTAACCAATGCAAATATGAATATTATTGGTAAAATCAATTTCATATAACATTTTGACTCGGTATATGAAATTGTTGAAGAGTATTTTCCATTGCGTTAAGAATTTTAAAGTAAAAAAAAGAATTATTTAAAAGGCAAATTAAATGCGGAGATCGATTAGCTAACTATTTTTTATATTTTAAAAAAGGCTATCGTATTATTGAAAGTTTCAAAAAAAAGGAAGGTTTCATTAATGAATTTTTCAAACAAGGCTATCTTTCAGATCTTATAAAATCATTGCAAAATCGTTTAAAAATTGAATATGAAGAAGAAGATGAAATGAAAACTGCAATCGAAAAGTTCGAAAAGAATAGTAACTTTGATTATCTTCTTAGCATGTCAACATGGATATTAACAGAAAAACGCAAAGACGAGTTTTTAAGATAAAAAGATTTAAGAATGTCTGAATTAGCCGCCCTTCACCGAAAAACACCAGAAGTTTTGGATGAATTAGAAAACAAATTAAATGAACTCAAACAAATAGAACGTTTAGAAAACGAACTTATTGCTGGCGCCAGCAATAATGATGGTGAGGATGATAATAATTAAAAAAAAAAAAGAAAAGAAAATACACAGAGAAATGATGTGACTGCTCCGCTCCTGGCATTATTAAGCGATTAATGCCAGTTGATGCGACAAAAGAAAAGAATCACAAAACTGATGTGACTGCAACCGCACCTGGCATTAAGAGATTAATGCCAGTTAAAACGCCACAACTAGCGAAACTAGCAAAAAAGAATGTATGTATTAGTTCTTATCAAATGTTTTGGTTATAATTATGGAAGTTTTGTTTTATTTTTAGCCTAAATCAGTCAGCAAAGTTGCAGTTAGTCCACCAAATACAGTAATTGGAAATAGTGGAACAGTTACATCTATTGATGCATTACAAGTAGCACCCGAACAAAGTAGAACACCAATACAAATAAAACCAGGAGGAGGACAAATAAAAGTAACAAGAATGGCGAATCAAAATCAAGTCAGATCATTACAATTACAACAACAAAGTATAAATTGCACAGCAAAGATTAAGCTAAGAGCTTGTTTGATGGTTGCTTGATGATACTTGTATAACTCTTAAACAGAGTTTTTGAGATTTTCACATTGTATCAATAACCATAAAGGTAAAAATTAAATTAAAAGCGGTGTGGAATCTATCCACATTTTTAATTTAATTATTTTATAAATTACCTTTTTATATTAATTTAACTATTTATTATTTACACTATTTACATTTTTTGAATTTCATACATAATTAAAAAGAATATTATTTGAACTAAAAACTACTGTAAAAACTCTCAACTAAAAACTAACAACTGTAAAACTATTGTAAAATCTAACAACTAAACTTATAACTGCAATATGTCAAGCAAGTAAACTTTCTCGGCTTGCTTGACATATTACAATTGTTAGGAAACTACTGCGATTTATTTAATTCCTTGCAATATAAAATAACTTCCGCTACATCACTCCCCCACCAGATGGATCAAAGATCCAATGAAACGTAAGGAATAGAAATAATGTCTGAGAAAAGAAATTATAGCCATCTGTCATCTTTCTTTTGAAAAACATGGAGACTATGAAAATGAAAATCCCTTTAACAGCTAAAAGTTTTCTGGGAATATATACCAAATATATGATATAGACCAATTTTGGTAAAACTGCAGTAGGTTGCAGGTATTTAGAATAAACCAAATTCGATAAGGTTGCAATGGGTCGCAGCTATTTGGTACAGACCAAATTTTTAAGCTCAAATTGAGTTGTAATATTGTACAACTAGGACTGTGGAATATTTTTCCAAAAGGAGGAGGTTTGAAAGAAACAGTGGATACGGAAGTTATTTAACAAAGTTATGAATATTAGAAAAAAAAATTATATAAAACGCTTACAACAAAACAAGAACTTAAATTACCAAAAACTTAAATTACAAATTATTTAAATAAAATAAAAGAGTATACTTGTTAAAATATGGTAATAGTTGAAAGTTGATTGTTGCTAATCTTCCAATCCATTCCATTGAAGCATAAGAAAATAAACAACCGAATGGAACAGCAATTACAATTATTGAAGTTACTCATTATGATTACGACTTTGAATGATATTGCTGAACATGATAATGATAATCTTCTCAATCTCATGTTCTCGATGTATTAAACTTCGCAATAGTACTGCAGAAATTTGTATAGATGGTTGATTTCTATAGTGTTGATGCGGAAATAGGCCGAATCCAAAATCATTCATATAAGAATTAATTCTTAAATTTTCCACTTCATCAGCAATACTCAATTTTTTGTTTTGTTTTGTTCTTTCGGGGTCACCAATTGTGGTCGAGTAATTTTTACCACTTAATTATTTATTAGCACTTATTAATATATTAATTAAAAATCATTAAATTAACAAGACATATTTTTAAAGATAATAAAAATAATTTTTTATATGTTAATTAAATAACAAAATAAGAACTACTACTTTTTATTTGTCAATATGTCAAGCAAGTAAATTTTCAATGTTTACTTGACATTTTTAATTTTTAACTTTTTAATTTAAATTTAACTTATTTCAAATGCAGAAATAAAAAGTATCCTCCACAGCGGTATAAGTTTTCTAGCTAAAAAACAGCATTCAGCAAGTATTTTAAAGCGTTTTTAGTTTTCTTTCAAATTTGTTCAATTTACTAAAAAAAATAAAACGCATTTAAAGTTGTAAAGACTGAACTGAACTACTTTTTTCGTAACGTTGTGCACGATATCTCAAGTTTTACTCAACCGATTCACTTGAAAGTGAGCACAAAGATTTTTTATTAATTAGGCTATGATGCAACGAAGAGTTTTTTCCACTTTTGTATTTGTTTTTTTTTTTAAATTCCGAAAGGTGAAAAAAAAAAAAAAAAAAAACGTAAATTTTTCTTCAAACTGCCGCCATTTTGTGCAAAAAAACTTAAAAAAACACGTTTTTTGGGAATATCTCAAAAACGCCTCTTAGGATGAAAAAATGATTATTATTTTCGGACTCAGCGACCCAAAATTATTCTAAAAAACATCTTTTTGTCGAGGTTAACAAAAAAGTTGAAAATTTGTAGAGTAGTGTATTTTTTCAATAATTTTTTTAAAGTGTTTGCAGCAATATTTTGAGCGGGCATTTTTAGAACTGCATTAAATACATTCTATATTTTGCTAATATAAAAATCCCTGCCCTTATACTCTCCCTTGAAAATCGTGCAAATTTGTACCTTTAATCAATTACCTACCTGAAATGCAGGGGGTAGGGGCGCCATGTATAGTGGATTTTGGTTACCGTTACTTCTATACAGGTATTGGTACAAAAAATTTTTCATTCTACTATCACTTGACCAAAAACGTCGCTGGTTCTTGGACTATGATCTTGTAGATCAACATGAGCAAAAAAACTTGGAAAATGTTATTCATAGATTTTTGCTTTTGACACATCCTCATGTGTCAAATAATATAGAATAAGGACCGTTTGATTTTTTTTTTACTGCAATAAAAAAAAAAATTTGTTTTCTTTTCTTTGATTGCGAAAACATAGAACAGTTTTTGTTTTCCGTTAAAACACTTTTAAATTAATAAATTTAAAAATTTCAGCTGACACAAATTGAAAAATGTTCATTGCGATTTGTTGAAGACTTCGATTAAGCATGTAATGCAGAACAGTTGCGGACTGCTGAAGCTGAATTAAAAAAAAAAACTGGAATGGGAAGAAATTTTATAATAAATCCCGTAATATAACATTATCTAATATAAAAGAACAGCAAACAGGTATTCAGAATAAGTTATTTAATAATAAACGGTTAAATAATAAATTTAAAAAAGTAATTAACAACAAAAGAAATTTAAGACGGCCCACACAGGCGGATTTTTCAAAATTTTTGGCCAAAACTAATCAGGTAATAGAAAAAATAAAATTGTAAAAGTTGCCCAGCAATGTAAAAATAGAGGTTATCGCTGTTTCAAAGTAAATAATATATCTAGAAAAACAGTTCAGGGTTCAATCACTAAGATTTGAAGTGGTGATATTGAATTAAATAAAACTAATATTATAATTGAAAAGAAATTAATAAGAGATAAAAATTTATCACTCAGAGATCACTTACTCATAACAAATGTTAATACTTTGAATTTTTGGAATTATGTATTGCTGTATTTAAAAGTATTGATTTGTTAAATAAAACCTATTTTTGAAATTTTTGGTTTTATGAAATTAGAAAATATAATTGCAGTATCAAATTAGAGAAATATAATTAAAGTATCACTTGAAGTGTGGCAGTGAACGGACGTGTTTTGTTTAGTGCTATATATCATACAAGTTTTTTCTTTCCACATTTTTTATGCTAGAAACTCAAGACTTTGAAATTAGTTTAAATTATTATTATTTAATGTAACTTTCAAATTTCAGCAATATTGAACGGTAACTTCGCGAGTTTCACGAAATGCTAATAACTCCCGTTAAGCCTTCTTCAGACCAAGGCGATTTTCAGTTGCTACCCGAGTCGAAATTTTTGATGATGAATTCATACTGTTCATACTAAATTGATCCTGATTTAATACTGATAGTGTTGTTATGAAGTCTCCTAAAAAGGGTACGTAGCACTTTTTGCAAGATACCAGCTTCAAAATATAGACAACAGGGTCCGGGACTAAACTCACAGGGCGATTGAAGAATTGCTGCAATCTTTGTTGTTAATAGTGGCTAAAAGGCCGATACTTAAGACATTTGCCTTGTAGGGCATTTAATAGTGGCTAAAAAGCCGATATGTAAAATATTTGCCTTGTAGGGCAGCTAGTAGTGGCTAAAAAGCCGATATTTGTTAAATAAAAACACAAGTTGTTTTAATTTATTCATTGCCAATTGGGGCAATTTGTTTACTTAAATAAAAAGAAAGACTCACCTGCCGAGTAGGGCCGTGGTTTGTCTTTTAAAAATTTGTAACAAGAACTGATTCGACTATTAAAATTATTCTACTTTTATAGGGAATTTTTCATCCCACTCCTCAACACAATTTTCTCATGTTCCATAATATTTTTTGCGAAATCTGCAAATCAATCAAATATATTTTGATTTGCAAATTTCGCATTTAAAAAGTTCATTGATTGGATTGAACTATATTACTATATAAAACTTTTCTTTTTTTTCTTGAATGTTATTTATGCGAAATCTGCAAATCGATAAAATATATTTCGATTTGCAAACTCCGCACTTTCAAAGTTTATTATGGTTCATTGTATTAAATGAATCAAAGTTTTATAATATGCATACATGCATATTTAATTAGAATTAATTGTTTTGTTTTTCTTTTTTTTTATCTTAAAAATTGAGAAAATATGAAGATTGAAGATCATACCTAACATTCCTCCCCCCTTATTGAGAACATTTTTCGGGGGAAAATGTTTTTAATTTGTGGTTTGTTTTATTTTTAATGCTAAGTTTCTAATTTAATTTATTATGTATATTTTTTATTTTATTTCCTATAGGATAATTTACAAATAATATTTTCTTTTATTTATTATACAACAATTGGAATTGAATTTATTTTTGAAAATTGGTTGTTTTTTTTTTCAAAAGATATAAAAATCACTTAAGCTAGTATCAATACGTAATTATTATATGTTTATAGAGATAGTAATATAGCAAATTTTCCTTTGAAAGTTTTTCTTATTGGTATTGTTGTATTTGTTTGTTACATATTGTTGATATGATTCCGGCATTTACAGTGGCTCTCAGAATTATTCGTACCCCCCCGAACTGATAGCAATGATGTCTATATGCTTGGTTTTGGGAAGCATTTAGGAACTAATGAAATTACAGGAATATACTTTGATAACTAAACTTAAGTTTATGTAAGTTCTAAGGAAATGGAAACATTCATTTAGAAATTATATAAATTCTTTTTAATTCATTCCTATGAAAATGGTCACAAAATTATTCGTACTTTTGATTTTTGTTGCTTTTAGATAAAAGAAACTTTAATTTTTAATATTTGGTTGATCCTCCTTTTGCTTTTATTATGGCTCGCAAGCGATTAGGCATGCTGTTGACAAGCTTTTCAGTATCAGTGGCTTTTATACTATTCCACACCTCAAATAATTTATTTTTCAACATTTCTTTGCTGGTTATGCTATAAATCCCCAATTTATTCTCCATTTCAGCCCATAGGTTTTCTATTGGATTAATATCTGGACTTTGTGGTGGTGTTATTAATTGATTTGGAGTATTAATATTGATCCAATTCATCACAATTTTAGCTTTGTGCTTTGGATCATTATCTTGTTGAAAATAATAATTTTTCCTTAATCCCAATTTGGAAGCGCTAGTACTTAGGTTTTTTTTTAAAATGTTCAAATACATATTTTTATCCATTATCCCATCAATAAATTCCAGATTTTCGACACCCCTTGCTGACATACAGCCCCACACTATCACTGATCCACCACCATATTTTACTGTTGGTCTTAGGTTTTTCTGATCGAGCTCAGTATTCACTTGTCTCCACACAAACTTACGTCCATCAGACCCAAAAAGGTTAAACTTACTTTCATCCGAAAATATAACACGATTCCAGAATGTATTGTCTTTATTAATATACATTTTTGCAAAATTTAATCGTTTCAAACGATTCACTTTATTAATATAAGGTTTCTTACGTGCTACTCTACCTTTAAATCCATAACTTCTAACAACTCTTCGACATGTTTCGGCGCTTACAGATTTGTTAAAATTATTTTCAACATATTCAACTAATTTTGGACCACTAACGAAAGGATTTTTTTTTATTTCACGCACTAACAATGTTTGTGCCCGTTTAGTTAAAATTTTTGAACGACCTGCATTATGATGGTTATTAGATATTCCACATTCTTTTATTTTCTTTAATATAGACTGAATTGTCGATTTACTCCTATTTATCATTTCACTTATTTGTTTATATGATTTTCCTTCATTATGCCACTATAATATTAGCGTTCTCTCTTCGAGTGTTGTATCTACCTTCCTACGTCCCATTTTGATAATACGCTTATTAAGTGTTGTTGTTAGTCATATGCACAGAAAGTTTACGCTGCCGTAAATACTACGCAATACATAAAAATTTTCGAAATAGGTCTGACTTGGATATATTACATTATCTAACTAGGGTACGAATAATTTTGTGACCATGGTGTTTAATTTTAATTGTTGAGTGAAACTAGTTTGTATGTGTATCCTTTTTGGGTGTACTTGTGGATTTGTTTGATGTTAAAAGAATTTTTCCATTATAATTTCATTAATAATTGTATTATCATATATGCATCTTTGTATAATAATTGGTTCAAGAACCTCTTACGAGAGACCATATGAAGGGAAAAAAAAATTATTGTATATGTATTTGGCAAATCTTTCCATGAATCCTGATTTTGATAGAGAAACCCATTGCTTTACTAATAGGCGTTGCATATAATGGTCCTTCATGTTTTTCAACAAATTCCTTCACTGCTTTAACTCATGAAATTTTCGATATAACAAATGACAAGGTTTGATCAGTAAGATTATTATTAATTAAATATGTTGCTCCGCATGCTGATACAGAATCACATAAATTTTCTCTAATTCCTGGTGTATCTTTCATAATTTTATATGATGTAGTCCAATTCCAGAGAAAAACAAAATATAATATACATGTTTTTGTTTTTATATAACATAACTAAAAAAAACTATTTGTTCCCTAATTAATTAATTACTGGGTATTGGTGGTTGGAAACCATACAATGCATAAATGGGACTGTATTTACTGCTTGTGTGGGCGTGTGGTTGTGAGCTAGTGCGGCCTCGCCTAGCCAGTCATCCCATTCTGCTGGGCTATCGTCCACAATGCTCCTTAGATATTCTATCAGGGGTCTGTGGGCTCTTTCCAGACTACCGTTGGACTGAGGATGGTATGCTGTTGTTTGAAGTTTTTTGATTCGTAGTAACTTACAAAGCCTTTTAAACAGATTGCTTGTGAAATTTGTGCCTTGGTCGGTTATTAGCTTCTTTGGAATAACAAAGTATTTTAAGATCACATTTTTATAGAAGCAATTTGCTACTGTTTCTGCCTCGCAGTTTTCTAAAGGGAAACAATCAAGCATTTTGGTTAAATCGTCTTGATAAGTTAGTATATATTTATTTCCGTGGTTGCTCATGGGTAGCGGTCCTACAATATCTAAATAGACTTTATCAAATGGTTTTTCGGCAGTATCAGTTATTACCATAGGCATTTTATAAGCTTTGTCGATCTTGTTTCTTTTACATTTAGAACAGCTTTTTATGTATTTCTGAATGTCTTTGAACATGTTTTTCCATTTATAATGCTGACGAATTCTTTTGTATGTTCTATGATTGCCAATGGTTCTGCTATATGGGAGAAGTTTGGTATAAATTTCCGATAGTAATTTGCTAATCCCAAAAAAGATTGGACCTGTCGAATAGTTTTAGGCCTAGGGAATGTTTGTACACATTTCGTTTTTTCAAGATCAGGGAGTGCCCCTTCACTAGAACATTTGTGTCCTAAGTATACTACTTCCTTCTTTAGGAAATGACATTTCTCGGGTTGAAGTTTGAGGTTATGTTCCCTTAGTCGTTGAAAAACAGCTTGTAGTTTATTATTGTGGTCTTCTAGATTTTTCCCATATATCACAATATCATCTAGGTATACAAAGCATTTAAATCCTTGCAGTCCACTAAGAACAATATTCATCAACCTCTGAAATGTGTGCGTCGAAAAGTACCTTGAATGACCTAACTGATCAAGAATGTCATCGATGCGAGGTAGAGGAAAAGCATCACCTTTAGTAAGGCTGTTAAGTTTTTGGAAATCCACCACTACCCGCCATCTTTTTTCTCCATTTAAGCCTTCTTTTTTAGGTACAACCAATAAAGGTGAGTTCCAAGGACTTCTGCTTGGTATTATTATATGGTTGTCTAACATTTCATTGACTTGTTCTTGGATGATTTCTCGTTGTTTTTCTGGGAGCCTATACATTTTTTGATTTGAAGGTCCTTCATTTTCTTTTATTGGAATGTCATGTGCTAGTGTTGGAGTATAGGGTAGTTTGTCACCTGGGAGGTGAAATACTATATATCATTGTAATTTTTACATAGTTTTGTTATGGAGGCCATTTCTTCCTGGTTTAAATTTTCATCCAAGCTTAGATTCTCTTTTAGGAGATGCATTCGTTTCTTGTTATAGATACTTTCCATACTGTATAGGACTGATTTTAATTCAGATGGTTGTTTTTGCTTACTTTTGAATATATGATAATTCTTCATTGGTTTGAAAGTAGGACGTATTATACCTAGGGTCTCTCGTTTTTCATTTGTATTTATAATTGGTACTAATGTCTTTTTATTTTGTGCATTGATTAGACAATTTCCGAGGTAGACTCCTTTTCGTAGCTCAGTATGTGAGCAGAAACATTCTCCGTCCTTATCTGTATCTATTTCCATGATCATTTCTGTTCGTCCCGGAATAACTTTAGCATGACATGTTTTTTCCATTTTTGTACGTGGACTTTCGATGGATTTTTTGAAGGTATTTTCCTTGAAACAGGAGCTATTATTGTTGGTTGACAGTTTACTGCATGTTGCTGTAATGAATGCGTGCTTATGATCATAGTTGTTGAGCCTTTGCCCCATCCAGTTTTTTATAGGAATTTGAAAACTTTCTTTACTTTCCTTGCGAGGGAAAGTTAAAGTTTGTTTTGGTCCATCGATGTTGCAATGTGTAGAAATAAAATCATATCCCAAGATACCATCACCTGGTATGTCTACTTTTTCATTTATGATATGAAAGTTACAGGTTAGGGGGATGTCTGCTTGTATTTTGCCGATGCATTTTCCTTGCGAGGCACCCATTCCAAAAGCCGTGGATATAGTCGTCACATCTTTGGTTATAGGGGTGGAAGGTTTTAAGACCATTTCTTTAAGTAGGCTTATTTCCGCACCAGTATCTATTACAAGTTCTGCATTGCCTCCTTTTACAATATCAAGGGGGATATTAGCTACGCATATTTTTGGTGAGGGGGGCTGGCACCTTTATGATGAAGAGGACTTAAGGTGCCAGCCCTGTTCTAGTTTTCCGACTGGATTGAACTAGTTGATGGCTGCGGTGTGCTAGGTATAGCTTTTGCTTCCCATTTTAATTTTTCCTTGCATTTTTCTTGCGTATGCCCAGGTCTTTGGCAGAATGCACATCTTAGATTTTGTCTTTTTGGTTGAAAGCTTTGTTCCTGCATTCTATGCATTTGGATAGTATTTGGCTTTGATTGGTTTTGTAACATATTTGGACATGTTTGGATGTGGTGTCCGTACACCTTACACTTGTTGCAAAAAGGGGTGTTTTTACGCATTCGACAGTCAGCGTAGACATGATTAGGCTTGTTACAAAATCCGCACTTAACTTGAAAACTGTTGTTGTTTTGTTGAAAATTGTTATTATTTTGTCGAAAATTGTTGTTATTCTGTCGAAAGTTGTTATTGTTTTGTCCCAAATTGTTGTTATTCTGTCGAAAGTTGTTCCTTTGATAGTTGCCTTGCATATTTGTGCGTGGCGTAGGCTGAGAGATACTATGTTGTGTTCTTGGTTGATAGCTTGAAGGATCCATCAATGGGGAAATATATTGCTGTGTTGTTCCGAAGGTCATTAGATTTTCTGCTTCCTCTAATTTGGTAGCTCTTTCTATAATGGAATTCAAGGATTTCTCTTCATTCTGTAGTAGGTAGAATTTATGATTTGGATTTAATGTTCCGACTTTAAATACATGAATCGCTGTTTCTTCTAAATATGATTGTACAGCTGAAGCGGCATCGCCAGTGTGTCGTTCGCTATTTAGATGGCAGCACTCTTTAAATAATTTATTAACTCTTGAACCGAAAGCTGAGAAGGTTTCACCTGGTATTTGCCGTAGAAGACGTAGTTCGTTTACCAAGGTTAAATATGGGTTTGATTCAATCAATTTTTTACGTATGAGAGTTTCTAATTCTTTGAAATTCCTGTATTCCCCTTCTAAAATTGTGGTTGCTCTGTCACGAAATCGAATTAGAAGTAGCTGTAAAAATGTGTTGACCTCTTCTGCATTTAAACATGCAATTGTATGGGTACAAGATGTTACAAACGCATTCACTTCGTTTAATAAATGGGGTCCGTTTTCCCCGGTCAATAGAGGAATACTTGTACATATTAGTTGTGTTGAATTCCTTAGACTTAGTTTTTTTGTTTTTTGTCACTCTATACATTGTATCTTAAAATTTAATTTCTTATAAATAAATTACAAAGTAATCAAATTATTACTTTGTATTCTTGTGTAAACAAAATAAGAATTAATTGCTGATACAATGTCTGCACCCAACACATGATAATATGATAAATCTGATTGCGGACATTGTATCAGGAATGTTAATGTAAACACACATGACCATGCTTATCGCGGTTGTTTACGCTTAAAGCATGAGAAATCATTTTTGCAGCATAAGCATGATCATGTGTGGTCTTGTTCTAATTCTCATACTGTTAGGGTTTAATAAAATTTAATATAAGGGGATGGATAGTCAGTTGGAGACCGGCAATCAGGCAGAGCTGTCACAAATTTACAAGAAGCAAAAATTAAGATTTTTTTAAATAGATTGCGGTTTAAGTGCCATACATACCTTCGTCAATAGGTCAGGGCTAACAGCTCTGGTCCTTATTCTAGTTAAAAATAACATAAAACTATGTTAATGTTGAGCCTAAATTGTAATTGTAATTTTAAGTAAAAAATTGTGTTAATTGTGAATTATTGATTAATAAAATAAAACCTGTATCAATTATTGATGCAAATTTGGAATTGCATTTTTAAGATAAAAGAATCTTAAACATTTTATGGTGACCCCGACGTGATCTTTTTATGTGCTTGTAAGTTTTAAGTTCCTGAGGTGATTCAAATATTAGCAGCATGAGCATCAACCTAGACGAATTAGCGAGGCAACAGGAGGAAACGGGGAACGAAATAAAGAGGATTATTGTCAACTATAAAAAGGATCCTGCATCGCGTAAAACAGCAGAAAATTTGAAGGCCAGATTAAAGAATCTGGACCTATTATGGCAGGACTTTGGCAACATAGACCAACATAGACCAAAAATTACAGCGAGGAATCTACTCATCCCTATTTTCAGAAGGATTACTACAAGGGCATAAGGGAATGATACGAAAGCATTAGGGAAATGATTATCTCCAAATTAAACGAAAAGAAAACAAACACGACAACATTACCAGAACCTCCACTAATCAAGCCTCGTGACTTCATGAATCAACTACCTAATCAAACCCATCATCACACAAAGCAGGACAGTGAATCTGGTCTTTTAACAGCCTTAATGCAACATTTAAAACAAAGTATCGAGGCACTAGACTGGGAAAATCAATCTCAATCTTCTGCATATCTCAACATTAAAAATCAGTCTGTGTCTCAGCTCTGGAACACAATTCAAAAATTATTTGACAATGCATCAGGAAATCCAAGGGACAACTTCATGGAGGTCATGGAAAATTATTTCAACTTGGAGGAACTGGTGCATCAAACATTACCTGCATTGCAACAAAGGATCAATACTTGCGCAACACAGCAACCATCCATGTCGCAACCGGCATTCAAGCCAGTCATGAAATCACCTATCATAGATCTGCCAAAATTTGAAGGCGATTACATCAAATGGATCCAGTATCGCGACCTTTTTATGCAGCTTGTTCACAATCAACCCATAGCGGACTGTGAAAAATTTTGGTACCTCAAGAGTAGCCTTATTGGTGAAGCACAAAAACTAATACAACATTTAACAACATCAGACGCCAACTATAATACAGCATGATAGTTAACGCGTTACTCAACAAACTGCTAACTCAATCTTCAATAACAATGGAAACTGCTACTGCCATTCGCTCATTTCATGACAAAACGCAGGAATGTCTGCTAGCATTGCGAAATTTGGAAATCAACATAGATAGTTGGGATCCCATATTAATGCACATTTTAGTCAAAAGGTTAGATCGTTCAACTCACTCGTTATGGGAACAATCCTTAAAGAAACCGAGAGAAATGCCAACTATCAATGAATTCTTAGGATTCCTAGAATACCGATTCCAATCATTGGAAGCAATTGGCATCAACAACAAAAGTGAACACAAACAGACGACCTTCCGCAAGGCATTCACAGCAACAGTGAAACCCTTCTGTCCGCTCTGTCACATAGGGCATCAATTTTATATGCCCGAAATTTCTACAGCTGCAACCTTCACAGCGAATTGCACAAGTAAAGAAACACAATTAATGCCTAAATTGCTTGAAATTGGACCATAGATTAGCATCCTGTCCAAGTAGAGGATGTTTGAAATGTGGAAAAAGACACAATACCCTTTTGCATTTAATATCTAGCAATAACAATCAATCTGAACCCCCAAGGGGTAGAACATCGTCTATTACAAAAACAAATAACATCAAGCAAGAGCAGAGTCACTCTTCACTTACTACAAATCTCAGTGCAGCCACAACTGGAAATTATGTATTACTTGGCACTGCAATGGTAGAAGTAATAGCCAATGATAACTCCCGCATCAAATGCAGAGCCATACTAGATTCAGGATCGCAGCTAAACTTCATAACATAACGCTTTACAAAGAGGCTTGGCCTTAAACCAACTAAAACTGATGTCAAAATTGAGGGCATAGGCGCTCTAAAACAATCAGCGCAAAGACACGTCTACATAACAATAAAGTCATGCATCAATGATTTCCAAACATCATTGGACACTTTTATATTGCCGAACATCATTTCACGGCAGCCATCAACTAAAATTGACATAGCAAACTGGTCAATACCAGCCAACATACCATTAGCTGATCCAACATTTAATCAACCAACAGCTATAGACTTGCTTATCGGTGCAGAACTCTATTACAATATCTTGTCTGTAGGAAAAATCAGGCTTAACAAATCATCCCCCATACTGCAAAATACAGTATTTGGCTGGACAGCTGCAGGCAGGATTGACGACGCAGGCAGACAAGGAACGATGGCTTGTGGAATCAACACAATTGATAAGAATTTCGAAAAGCAAATTGAAAAAACATGGATACTAGAAGAAACAGGGCCCCGAGGCAAAGGTTTCACACAGGCTGAGGAGCAATGTGAAACGCATTTTAAACAAACTACTATACGTCAACCAGATGGACGCTTTGTTGTTGAATTAAGGTTTATAAATGAACCCGCCAGTTGAGGAGAATCAAAAGACATCTCATTACAACGCTTTAACGCGCTGGAATGCAAGATGGCGAAAAACAATAATCTACGACTCGAGTACAACAAGTTCATGAATGAATACATAGAGCTCAATCACATGAGCGAAGTTCAGTTAACAGAGCTCCAAAGGCCATACTATTTCTTACCACATCATTGCATATTCAAGCCAGGTAGCAGTACAACAAAGTTGAGAGTGGTATTCGACGCATCAGCCAAAACATCGGCAAATATATCTCTGAATGATATTTTAGCAACGGGTCCTACTATACAAGATGACATATTCTCAATACTGCTACGTTTCCGCAGGCACAGATTTGTCTTCACAGCTGACATTGAAAAAATGTACAGACAAGTACTGATTAAAGAAGACCAAAGGAAATATCAGTTGATATGGTGGAGAAACAATCAAGACGACAAGCTTAAGTCCTATAAATTATCCACACTAACGTATGGCAAAACTTCTGCACCATATTTAGCTACAAAATGCCTGCAAACATTAGCTCAACAACATCAAGAGACGTTCCCAGACACAGCTAAAATTCTAAAATTACACTTCTATGTCGACGACGTCCTCACAGGATCAAACTCACTTTCAGCTGCCTTGACAATACAGTCTCAGCTGCAATCAATTCTTCTCTCAGCAGGATTCAAACTAAGGAAGTGGTGTGCCAACCATCCGCAGCTTTTAAATAAAATTCCCCTCTGTGACCAAGAAATTCACCTGGACTTCTGCAGCAAAATAGAGGATCACGTCAAAACAATAGGGCTTACCTGGCTACCAAAAGACGACAATTTTTGTTTCAAAACCACATGGGAAGACCAAGCCAAGATCACCAAACGAACAGCCTATTCAGACATCGCCAGACTTTTCGATCCATTAGGAATAATGGGCCCAGTAGTGGTTACCGCAAAAATTTTCCTTCAAAGGTTATGGTCTGAGAAGTGCGATTGGGACGCCGCATTAACACAAGAGTTGCACACCTACTAGAGCAATTTTCATAAGGATTTGAAACTACTTAATAATGTGAAGTTTTCCAGACATGTTTTTGCCAATAAGGTGCCGAAAACCATACAGTATCACATTTTTGCTGATGCCTCAGAGAGAGCCTATAGAGCAGCAGCTTATGTTCGAGCCATAGATAATGACCAAATTGTTTCAGCACGTCTACTATGCGCAAAATCACGTGTCGCACCATTGAAAACATCAACCATTCCTCGCTTAGAATTATGTGCCGCCAAATTAGCTGCAGAATTAGCTCAACGCATAAAAATTGATTTAGATGCAACAAATTCAACAATGTATCTCTGGTCGGATTCAGAAATAGTACTAAGCTGGATAAACTCACCATCATCATCTTATCAGACATTTGTCGCAAACAGAATATCAGTCATACAACAGTTAACTAATACTGATCAATGGCGGCATGTCAGCTCGCAGGACAACCCCGCTGACATCTTGTCCAGAGGTCTTGATCCATTAAAAATAGGAAATTGCCATCTTTGGTTTTATGGCCTGAAATTTTTACATGGGTCTGAGAAAATATGGCCCACACCTTTCAAAAGTGAAAGACGAACAGCGTCAGCAACACTGACGGTAAATAGATCCGAAGGCCTAATTCAAAATATAAGGCCATCAAAGAATTATAGCATACGTAATACGCTTCATTGACTGCCTTCGCAACAAAAGCACACTCAACAGAGGCAAAAAGATAAAGAATACCACATCAAGTCACCTGTTAACTGTACTGGAATTAAATCGATCATTTAAAACCATAGTAAAATCATGCAGCAGGAAGATCTAAGGGAAGATTACTCAAAGCTAAAAAGAAGCGGTGAAGTTGCAAAAACCAGCAGCCTCGTTAGCCTCACACCATTTTTAGACGCAGACGATATCATTAGAGTAGGTGGAAGATTACAAGAATCTTCATTATCCTATGAAGCCAAATATCCAGTACTGTTGCCTTATAATCATCATCTTACCAAATGTTTTCTTAGGGACATACATTTGGAAAATCTCCATGTGGGAGTACAAACACTCTTGGCCATCGCTTGTCAGACCACCTGGCCTATTAAAGGCAAAATCTTAGCACGTTCGGTAGTACAACACTGTGTGCAATGCACTAAAGCTAAGCCGCGGCTATTCACCCAATTAATGGGTAATCTACCACAGGACCGAGTTCAACCAGCCCGGCCTTTTGTGATCGCCGGAGTTGACTTTTGTGGTCCAATATGGACGCACTTCAAACTGCGAGGTAAAAAACCTCAAAAATCATACATAGCAGTATTTTGCTGTTTCACGACAAAAGCCATCCATTTGGAAGTAGTCAGCGACTTGACAACTCAAGGATTTTTAGCTGCATTACGCAGGTTCATGTCACGACGAGGCCATTGTCGAACAATTTACTGCGATAATGCAACAAACTTTGTGGGTGCAAGAAACTTATTGGAACTTCGAGACATAGTAACCTCTGACAAGTCAAGGGATGACATAATCAATGCATGCAGTGAAAAGGGAATAGAGTTTAAATTCATTCCACCACGATCACCTCATTTTGGAGGGCTATGGGAAGCTGCTGTCAAATCAGCCAAACATTTATTACAAAAAATTATAGTGAAGGCATCGCTTACATACGAAGAATTAGAGACTGTCATAACGGAAATAGAAGCAATATTAAAATCTCGTCCTTAGACTCCCATGTCAGCTGATCCTAATGATCTAACATCACTCACACCGGGTCATTTCGTAATTGGTGAGCCTTTAACAAACCCTGTAGATGTAGCTGCACTGCCGATCAAAACCAGTCTAGTTGGTCGATGGAGGTATGTCAATCAAATCAAAAACGAGTTCTGGAATCGTTGGAGTGCCGAGTACTTGCAGCAGTTACAGTATCGATACAAGTGGAACCGACTCTGCCAAAACATTCAAATCAATGACATGGTACTAATTCATGAGGACAGCACACCATCTTTGGGAAGGATTATCAATACTATTAGAGGAAAAGATGGCCTCGTCCGAGTGGCTGATATTCGCACTACAAACGGGACGGATGACCAGTACACAAACTCGCTCCGCTACCGACGGAAGACTCAGCAAACTCAGTAAATGACAGGCCTAGCACTAGCACAGAAAGAGATACAGATCCATCACCCAGTAATGAAGACCACATGCCAACAAAACGAAAGAAATTGACATCCGTCTTAACACTCATGAAATTAATGCTAGCTTGCCTTTTTATTCCAAGCAGCTCATCAACCTCAATAACAGTCAACAGATTCATTGATCAACCTGGCATATATTTTGAAAATTTAGGATTGACAAATATTATCACAAATGAATGGAATTTCATCGCTTTCTATGAACTGGCCCCTTACTGGACAGAGTACAACTTCCTGAATAATTTCACTCAAGAGATCATCAAAATATGCCAACAGCTCCAGCAAAAAAACCTTTGCATTCCGCTTGGACAACATTTGAGTCAGTTCCAATGTCAGTTAACATCCAATCACTTTCTATTAACAGGTGGAGTAACACCAACACAAAGAAAAAGAGGGGCAGTTAACATAATTGGTAATATAGCTAACTCACTCTTTGGAATATTGGATTCAGAATACGCTACACAAATGTCACAAACTATTAATGACATATACGACAATGATAACAATTTACGCGAATTACTTAAAAATCAAACTTCGATTTTAGATGCAACTCTGAACATTATGAAGAAGGAAGAAGACCTAATCTATCGCCAGTTTTCTGAGCTTGACTCGCATATTCAGCAAATCAATGAGCACATAATCAATATTGGTGTAGAGCTTCAAGAAGAGAAACTCAATCATGTAATTAACTCTCTCAGCATATTGGCATCTTTAAGTGCATCTCACCTTTTGCAAATACAAGCCGACATATTGAATGTACTATCAGACATGACACAAGGACGTATCAGTCCGCATTTAATAACTCCAGCTCAACTGGAAGAGGAACTAACCAACATAAAGTTAGAACTGCCTCATTCAGTACGTTTACCAATTCCAATTGAGGAGGTGCTAACCTATTTTAAAATCACCAACATCAAGGGCAGGATAATCAACCAGCGCATCACATTTAAGCTAACAATACCACTGGCATCATTAGAAGATTTTGAACTTTTCAGAATAACTTCAGTTCCAGTTCTCATCAAGGACTCCTTCTTCACCATATAACCAACAACAACGTTCTTAATTGTAAATTTATTCCGAGACCAATACTACCCGGTCAGTACGGAGGAACTACGCGACCGTCAATTGATAGGGAAGAGCAAGCATCTGTGCAATGAAAAACACGCACTACTGCAACGCAACTCAAACACAACTAGTTGTGAAATAGACTTAATGAATCACATACCGCATCCAGCTTCTTGCCAAGTGATCAGCATAGGTGAAGGACCCCATTGGATTCAATTATACAGCCCAAATTAATGGATTTATGCGGTGGACAAACCAACTATAATTGACGTAGTGTATGGAAAAAACGTAACCCATCAAACACTGTTAAACACCGGAATTTTAGAAATACATAACAGGTGCTTAATAAGGCAAGCAAGGATAATAATACAAGGACATAACTTTTACGAATCGCATAGTCACCTGTCATTTTTTCCTACAAGCAATTTAACATTGCCGATATTAAGAAATACCTCTGGGCTACCACCAATTCATCTCAATCACAATATTTCAACAATTAATGCGTCGCACACTTCGGACATAGATAAATTAATTCAATCTTTGCGCCAGCTCAATCTGCAATCAGAAGGTTATTATACCGTACATAACACACATCACTATGTGGTGGGATATATATCCTTAACGCTCATCATAACCGTTACCAGCATTTTAATTTGGAGAACCAAGAAATGCTTCGTCCATAGAGTTCTAGTAAAACAGGATACCAATGTGAGTCAGCACCACACCGATCACAATGACGAATTATCCCGCTTCAACGCGGAAATTCTAGTATAGATTTAACTGAATAACCATTCAGCGGGGGGAGGATGTTGAATTCCTTAGACTTAGTTTTTTTTGTTTTTTGTCACTCTATACATTGTATCTTAAAATTTAATTTCTTATAAATAAATTACGAAGTAATCAAATTATTACTTTGTATTCTTGTGTAAACAAAATAAGAATTAATTGCTGATACAAAGTCTGCACCCAACACATGATAATATGATATATCTGATTGCGGACATTGTATCAGGAATGTTAATGTAAACACACATCACCATGCTTATCGCGGTTGTTTACGCTTAAAGCATGAGAAATCATTTTTGCAGCATAAGCATGATCATAAAACTGTGTTAATGTTGAGCCTAAACTGTAATTGTAATTTTAAGTAAAAAATTGTGTTAATTGTGAATTATTGATTAATAAAATAAAACCTGTATCAATTATTGATGCAAAATTGGAATTGCATTTTTAAGAAAAAAGAATCTTAAACAAGTTGATTAATCTTACATACGTCTACAGGCATTTTAAGATATAATCTTTTGAACGCTTTATTGAGATTTTTTGAGGATTTCTTTTCTGGCTTTATTAATCCAGAGAATAAGTTGGATCTTCTCTTAAAATTTTTCCCTGATCGTAAAATTCCGGTTCTTGTAACAGGTGCCAGATTGTTTGAAGCCGAACTTTTATTAATGGGTATTGGAATGTTTTGTTCTTTACTTGCACCTTCCCGATTGCCTTCTTTTTCAGGACTGGTAGTTTCAAATGAAAATGAGTCTATTATATTTGCAAAACTAAGTAGTCCTGGAGTCTTTGGTATCCTTACCACACGTCTATCTATTGGTGTGGATGTTAAATATTTGTTTTGTCCTGTCGAATCCTCACTGGGTTGCATGTAGTGCTCCGTACCTGGATCTTCACAGTGTCATAGATTCGTAAGATTGAGAATTTACAGCTAATAAGCAGACCTCAATCCTACCGGCTGCGCCAAAATGTTATGAAGTCTCCTAAAAAGGGTACGTGGCAATTTTTGCAAGATACCAGCTTCAAAATATAGACAACAGGGCCCGGGACTAAACTCACAGGGCGATTGAAGAATTGCTGCAATCTTTGTTGTTAATAGTAGCTAAAAGGCCGATACTTAAGACATTTGCCTTGTAGGGCATTTAATAGTGGCTAAAAAGCCGATATGTAAAATATTTGCCTTGTAGGGCAGCTAGTAGTGGCTAAAAAGCCGATATTTGGTAAATAAAAACACAAGTTGTTTTAGTTTATTCATTGCCAATTGGGGCAATTTGTTTACTTAAATAAGAAGAAAGACCCACCTGCCGAGTAGGGTCGTGGTTTGTCTTTTAAAAATTTGTAACAAGAACTGATTCGACTATTAAAATTATTCTACTTTTATAGGGAATTTTTCATCCCACTCCTCAACACAATTTTCTCATGTTCCATAATATTTTTTGCGAAATCTGCAAATCAATCAAATATATTTTGATTTGCAAATTTCGCATTTAAAAAGTTCATTGATTTGGTTGAACTATATTACTATATAAAACTTTTCTTTTTTTTCTTGAATGTTATTTATGCGAAATCTGCAAATCGATAAAATATATTTCGATTTGCAAACTCCGCACTTTCAAAGTTTATTATGGTTCATTCTATTAAATGAATCAAAGTTTTATAATATGCATACATGAATATTTAATTAGAATTAATTGTTTTGTTTTTCTTTTTTTTTATCTTAAAAATTGAGAAAATATGAAGATTGAAGATCATACCTAACAGTGTTGAATTGAATCTGATTTGATACTGAATATACTGAAAGTTGTGAACTTTTCGCGTGCCAGTATTATCAGTATCAAATCAACATCAGCATTTTGAATTAAAGTTGACACATATGACAAAAACGCAAGGAAACCCCAAACCTACGACAGAAAAAATTTACTTCCTACAAACCAGGCTGAGACTTGTAATTTTTGCCTACAAAATAATCACGATGAAAACTCCTGTTTTGCTAGGGAAAGATGGAAAAAGGCTCGGAAGCGGAAAACTTAAAAGAAGCAGCCGTAAACACTCCGACCAGCCTCTGAAGAATAGAGAAACAGGGTGTTCATGTTCCTCTCAGTAAAATTACCTCTACATATAGCAAAAAAGAAGACAACAATATTTATAATTGACACTGGAACTGACGTTAGTCTTATAAAAAAAGAACATTTGAATGATAATACACAAATAAATAACAAAAGAAAAATATCATTAAAAACAATAAATAGTGAGGTGATAACTTCTGGGTCTTGTATGCGTGAGATAAAAATTGCCGAGGAGAGGTCTTTAGATTGCGAATTTCAAGTGGTAGAAAAACTGGAACTATCTTCCGATGAATAACTAGGAAATAATTTCTTATGCATCCCAAGTAGAATTTTGCGACCGATTTGTGACCAATGACACATTTTCGACTCCTCGACGTCGCCACAATGTCATAGTTACCAAATTACCAAAATGTGTGACTGTTACACACATTATTGACACAATGTGATCGCAGCGACGTAACTGTGTCTAAATTGTGTCTTAGAATAAAAATACAAGTTGACACAAATTAACACACGGCGCCGTCGCCGCGACTAAAATGTTACCAAAATGTTACCAAAATGTTACCAAAATGACACAAACTGTCATTAAGTTTATAGACTTTTTACAGAGCTTTTAATGCATACGAACTATTAATTATTTGCTCATATGCCACTAACTAATCTTGGGAAAGGGTTCAAAATATTATTTGAAAGGAAACAGTAAAAGTTTGCCTTAAAATGACTTAAAATAAAAGCATAACTCTTAGACACATTATTGACACAATGTGGTCGCAGCGACGTAACTGTGTCTACATTGTGTCAAGAAAAGATCAAGTAGTAGAGTAGCAATGACATTAATGCTGCTAACTTCACTTCAATAACTTATGTTCACATTACAATAAGGTATGTTCACATGTCAAAATTGTAAAGGCTGTACAATTTCACAAGATGACTACTATCTTTTATTGAAGAATTAAGATTAAAATAAGTTGTAATTTCAATCTAATTTGTACCTTGCGACTTTTTCTAAACTAAAGAAGTATATTAGTTAATTGCTTTTAACATTGGGGATGAAAAAATTTTTAACCAAAAGGTATGAAATTTTATTTAACAGTAGGATAATTTTTTATTTTTTTGTAATAAGAAGGGTATTATTTGACAAAGTATGCTCATTCACTTACATTTATTTGAGTTTTAAATTTTTTATTATTTTAACAAGATCAATAATTATCGCAAAATCCCAGGGTGCATGAATTTTACGTAAGCACGACCTTCACTTTCACAATAAATTTAATTAATTTCATAAAATATCAATAAGAAATTATTTCCATCTTCATTACTTCAAAAGATATTTCTAGATGTACTCGATTGATAAATGCATACATTTATAAGAAAAATTATATTCTGTAAGTCAAAAATTGTAATAGGTTTCATTTTGTGTTCCCTTGACACATTTTAGTCGCAGTTACCACTTTGTTACTAAATTGTGTCTTCTTGACACATTTCAGTCGCAGTTACCACTTTGTTACCAATTTGTGTCATCTTGACACATTTTAGTCGCAGTTACCACTTTGTTACTACTTTGTTACCAATTTGTGTCTTCTTGACACATTTGGCACTTTGTGTTGCACCAATGTCGAAACAAAGAGGTAACAACAACGTCATGGCGACGTAACTCTGTGTCATCATTGAAACATTTTTAGACACGGCGATGTCGCTGCGACTAAAATGTGTCAACCATTTCTACTTGGGATATGTAACGTCGAAGGTCCAAGCAAAGTTTTAAATTTCCTCGCACGGAAAAACAAAAAACAGAAGTTTGTGTACCTTTCGACGATTCAACTGAAAAGAAAATATCATCCGCCCCTGAAGCAGATATTCACAAGTCTTCGGAATCAATGTCTGAGAAAGTAGCAACGCATTGCATACCAAAAACCAACGGCAAGAGAGAAAATTTTGTATAAACAAAGTCATCAAACTCCTCCAACTATTGTAGTCCCACTACGGGTAGCCATCAACGTAGCAGTAAATATGAATAGCTCGGCAGAGATGTTTTGTATACATAAAGAACTACGCGATTGGGTATTTGTGGGAAACGCAATAGTACAACCTCGAGCAGGTAAGGCAATAATTAACATTTTGAACACAAGAAATGAAACCATAGAATTACAAGACTTATCCACCAAGTTTGTCCCTGTAAGTGACTACGATATATATAGTTTAAATAATAAAACGCTCCCAGAGAGAATGTTTGACACATACACCTTTAACCATGTTAGAAAGAAAAAGGAGCCCAAGTGGCCAAAAAAACAAATAAAACACGTATTTTTTACAAACAAAAAAAGTATTAACAAAAGAATTAAAGAAATATTTAAGCTAATCATGATAAACGAAACCCTCAATGAAGAGGATAAATCCAAGTTGCAAGAAGTAATAGAAGAATTTGAAGATGTTTTCCACCTCCCAGGGGATAAACTTAGCTGCACTAATAGTATCAAACACCCAATACTCACTGAACCGTACCAAGTAGCGATTAATCAGAAAATGTACCGACTCCCCGAAAAGCATAGGAAATAATAGATCAGGAAGTACAAAGGATGCTGGACGAGCAAATAATAGAACCAAGTAATAGCCCTTGGAAATCTCCACTTTTAGTAGTCCCAAAAAACCAAGACCTGACGTGCAGAAGCGATGGCGAGTCGTGGTAGACTATTGGAAGTTAAATGATGTTACAATCGGAGAAGCATTCCCACTGCCAAGAAACGAGGATTTTCTTGATCAGTTGGGATATTCCCGATATTTTACTACATTGGACCTAGCAAGCGGCTACCATCAGATAGGAGTGGATGAAAAAGACAAACTAAAGACAGCGTTTTCGACTCCATGCGGACATTACCAATTACAACGCATGCATTTTTGACTGAAAAATGCTCCGGCCACCTTCCAAAGAGTTATGAACTACGCACTCACGGGATCGCTGGGTATCTCTTGTTGGGTATATTTAGACGACGCTGTCATTTTTAAAAAAAAATTACAAAATTACAAATTACGTACAGTATTAACCAAAATACGAACGCATAAGCTGAAATTAAACCCCAAAAAGTGCAACTTTATGAAAAAAGAGATAATATTCTAAGGCCACAAATGCACTACAGATGGAGTTACACCCGATCCCGATAGAATTAAAGGTGTAAATGACTACCCAATTCCCAAAAATGTAAAACAAGTTTTTGCAAATTACTACCGCAAATTTATACAAACTTCTCAAAAATTGCAAAACCAATAACATATCTCTGCAAAAAGACGTAATTTTCAGATGGAGCAACGAAGATAATCTAGCCTTTGAAAAATTTAAAGCTGCACTCGTTACCACTCCGATTCTGTCATATCCAAATTTCTCAGAAGAATTCTTACTAACAACAGACGCAAGTGGAGAAGCTTTGTGGGCAGTCCTGTGACAAGGACTACTGGGCCAAGACAAACCAATAGCATATGTTAGTCGCAGTTTGAACAAGGCAGAAAAAAATTACTCCACCATCGAACGAGAGCAATTTGCAATAGTATGAGCAGTAAAAAACTTTAGGTGCTATTTATATGGGCGACCCCTTACAATATATATGGACCATAAGCCACTGAAGGGAGCAGTGCGTATAAAGGATTCAACAAGTAGAATAATCTGACTGTGGAGCAAGTTATCGGAATACGATTTCCGCATAGAATATAAGATGGGAAAAATAAATACTAACGCCGATGGGTTAAGCCGAATACCAACACAAGAAAACTCCAATTGCCTTGTGAGCACAGCTAGAGAAATTGAAGTCAAAGGAAGAAGAAAACAACAAAAAGATTAATAAAAATAATTCGATGGAGGTTACCACCAATTTAAACGAAAAAGAAGCAGATAATGTGGAAGTGCTCACCAATCCAAAAGGATATACAAATAATCTTGAGAGATTATCACGACCTACCTTTAAGCGGACATTTAGGATTCTTTAAAACATACAAAAAAATCAGGAAAGACTTCAAGTGTGAGCAGCCAAATAGATGGGATGAGTTCCTGAGACCCGCTATGTTTGTGCGAAACAACAGCATCCACGTGTCTACTAATTACTCACCCATGGAACTCTTATTCGGGTTTTCAGCAAGAATGCCCAGCAACCTCAAGAGAGAGCCTCAACCAATCTATAACTTTGAAAATTACGCTCTAATTTTAAAAAACAAATTGCAGAGTCCATAATAACCGGTTGAAACTGTGTAACTAATCGAAGCTCTACTCCCCACAGAATGAAGCTGATGATGCTTTTTCTAATCATCTATATTGAATTGACTACAGGCGAGTGGAAGGAATTAATCGAATTCATCGAGAATTGCGAAAACACAATGTCTATATTGTGTGAGAAGATAAAAAACATAGCAGGAGGAAGTAACTGTGATCATTGGATGGCAAAAATAAAAAACCAATTGAAAAAAATTAAAGAAAAAATCACCAAAATCAATTTTTTCACCAGAGACAACCACCGACGCAAGAAGGTTTAGTAGATTTAGGAGGTAAAATTTCAAAATTCCTTTTCGGCACAATGGACTACGAAGATTACAAATTAATCTACACAAAGTTAGAAGAGCTGGAAGCCACCAACAAAAAACACATTAGCTTAGGTAAGCAACAACTCACCCTTCTGCAAACGAATAACCAAATTTTAAGCGATTCGATCAGAAATCTGACATGGCAGCATAATCTCCCAGCTAATAAGACTTAACCAATTCAATAAACTACTAAGCGAAGCAGTAAATAAGCAGACCAGAGAGATCTCTTATTTACAAATTAAGACAGAAATCAACGAACTCGCTCTCTTCGTCTTGAATGAGATCCAAAAATAGTCCGAGTATACCACCCACTTGTTTTCATTTTCGAAACAATAGGCCACCACAAACTGAGCCCACTAATGATACTCATTAAAGACTTTCTTAGCCTTATATCACAATATCACCTCAGAGTACCATCGCGAAAACATAGACAACTCATTCCCTATTATCAGAATGGCCACCCGGGTATTTTCACAATCCCAACTAGGAAAAATCTTTATTAAAATTAAGGTACCTCTATTAAAAAACTACCCAGTCACCTTAAACAAAATATATATAGTCCCCATTCCGATTAAAGAAGAGGGCTCTACTCTCATAAACACCAATGCCGTATATTTTGCAAACACTACCCAATTCTAAAGAAATTTTGAAATGGATGAATTTAAATTTCAGAAGAATTGCGTATAAATAAACGAAACGATGTATATCTGCAAAAATAATCAACTGACATCCAACATACCGAATAGGGCAAGTTGTATTGCCAACCTCTTTAGAAAAACCTCCATCGACCCCCCTCAATGCGAGCACAGAATAATACACCACCTCAGCGATATACTGATCCCTATGCATCAGCCTAATGCCTGGATGCCTGGATTTACAAGCTATTACATCCCCTTCCAAAGAAATACGATAACTACTCTAAGCTATCACAGGCCAGAGAACCCTCCAAACTTTAAACCTTACATAGAGCCTTCAAAATCTCATCCCGACCTCGAACCACCAAAGTTAGAAATACTAGATTCCTCCTCGTTATAAAACCGTTTAAAAATTCAGAGTAAGTCCACCCAAGGGATTCAACAAGAGCTAGAACATCTAGAAAACCTAGAAAATATAAAAATACTTCACCAGAAAACAAACGCAGTCCTTGGTGGAGGTGGCAGTTTTATACTAGTATTAATAATAGTAGTTCTTTATCTACTCATTTCAAGGAAACAAGCCCTCCAGAAATCTACCAAAGACAACTAGAAAACCCCGGAGATCACTGTTATCTCATCACCTATAACCATCCCCAGACGAGATCAAATTCTAAGAGATTACGAGGTACCAACATGCAGTATCGGACAAGCACAAAGCCCCACTTCTATGTAAATTCAAATATTAAGAAGCAATAAGATCATTTTTGTGTCACAAAAGAAAGCCCTGCACAAAAAAACAAAAATTTTTATTTATCAATGTTGAAATTAAGGATATTTTTTAATATTAATATTTTTTTTAATAGATTGTAAAACACATTTGTTGTTGAAATTAAGGATATTTCTTAATATTAATAGTTTTTTAATAGATTGTAAAACACTTTTGTAACCTTGAATGGAAATTAAGGATATTTCTTAATATTAATATTTTTTTTAATAAATTGTAAAACATTTCCCTCCCTGAGGAACACTTTTAATAAAAGGGGGAGGAATGTTATGGTACATATATCTTAAGATCAGTACCATTAGAATATTTTAATAAAATAACTAGGTTACGAATATTTCAATAGTAACCTAGTTATTTAAAAACATGGAAACTGCACTTAATGCAATTTCCGTATTTAAATATTGAAGCTTACAAATGTTTTGCTAAAAATTATTGTGGCCTACTTTAGTTTAAATTATTTAAATTGCTGTAACCAAAAAAAAATGAAATTTGGATATTGCACTTATTGCAATTTCCAGATTTCATCACATAATTGTGTAATTACTTTAATCAACGTAAAATTATTATTGTTTAATTATTTTAATTCCGGTAAAATTACTACCGCAAAAATTAGTATTTAAATAATAATTAAGAATAATGGTCAGTCAGTATTTTGTGTAAGTTGATAGTCAGGTTTTTAAGCAGTTTTTAACTCAGTCTGTTGGACAGTTTAAAAAAGTTAAAGTTTTAATAATTAGTGCTCCAAGTAGGATTTAGTTAGTTTCTTTTAGACTGCTAATAGAGTTTTAGTTTGGTTTAAGAAAACATAAGGGGTTAATGTTCGTTTTATAATTAAATAAAAAATGATGAGTTAAAAAAAAAACAAGGTTTACATTCTAACTTTTTAAATTTTAGCCCCAAAAGTTCAATGCTTTCATTATTCTCCCCAAGGTTATACACATTTTCAGGATCTGCATTGTCACTATTTTTATTAACACTGGTGGTGGGTTTATTCACGTCCCCACACTTTTGGAAATGTTTAGATATCAAAGCAGCCTTTTCTTTGGCTGCCAGGCGACATAAATAAGTTTAGCTGAAACCGCGTTTTTCCTTTTTTACTTAATAGTGTGTTTTTTTCAAGCTATAATAAAAGTTTCAGTGAGGGAAGTGATTCTACTTTGTTTAATAAAGTTTTCACCAAAATTTGTATTCCCATTTCAATGTTAAGTTATTAGTTATAGATATAAGCAAAAAACAAGCGATTAATATTTTATGACTCCAAATAGCTTAAATTTTTGATTAATTGCTTTTTCGTTTTTAACAAGAATATTTAACCTTTCAAATTGTCCGTAATAAGTATTAGGTTTGTTGTGTTCACTTGTATGAACAAGCTTTTTTCGGAAACTTATGGAAGCAGCTGACTGATCGATTTTTAATGCTTTACCTAAGTTCCCTTAACATAAAACTCTAATATTACAGAATGTAGTGTTACCCATACCCATCTAAATCCAAACAATAATTTAAATTTTTTAGTGAAGTTGTGAAAATACTATATATTAGCAAATATAGTAAATTTAAAATGTGTTAAAATTTTTTTCAATCTTCTAAGCAACAAAGGATTAAAATCATATGCTTAGTTGTTAAATTGTATACCAGCAGTGAAATGTCATTAAAATAAAGAAATATTTCAGGATAATTAAACTGAAATTTTTCCTGATTTTGCTAAAGAAATTTCCAAAAAGCTACATTACAATAATTCAAATTTTGAAAAAGTCATTATTATTTACTATGAATCACTAGTCGAAAAATTTTGGGTCAATTTCGTGTGCCTTAAAAAAAAGTGTTTTTTAGATTAATTTGAGGTCACTAAATTCGAAAATGAAAACCACTATTTTTGTTGAACCAACGGTTTTTGATTTTTTGTCCAAAAACCTGTTTTTTAGCTCATCTTTTCATTATTGGCTCGTATCTTTAAAACCTATTATTAAATCCACACAAATTTTTTCTTGTTAAAATGGCGAATTTTTGTTCTTTTTAACAAAATATTGTTTTTGTAAATTAAATAAAAATTGGCGGAGTAACAGGTGATCAAAGTTGAAAAAAAGGCCACAAATACTGAAAGCTCAACTATTGCGGAATTATGCTGCAGGTTTAAGTCTCCGCTAAATCAGAAAGTGAACTTGCAGGTTGCAAAAAAGTTGTAGGACTGCTGATTTATTAGGTTTAGCGGAAACTGAAAAAAAAAACACAGATTAACAAATTCACAAACTCTGTGAACTTAATGAAATTTAAACGAAAAATGGATATGAGGCGTCTGACTTCCAGACAGGCATAGTCTTGTCTTGTTCTCTGATAGTCTTTGTTCTCTGATAGTCTTGTTCTCTGATAGTCTTTGTTCTCTGATAGTCTTTGTTCTCTGATAGTCTTTGTTCTCTGATAGTCTTCTTCTTTTAATTAAATTCTTGCGAAGCCCTTTTTATTTAACGGCATTTGTACCTGCTTGTTTTGAACAACAGAGTTCCATATCTTCAGAGCTTGTTTTTGAAACATTTTAATGGGTGGGAGAAAATGATAATGAAGATTTTACAAACTCCATTCCGTCCATTACCGGAAGCATTTTTTCTGAACTGACTGCTCCGATTTACATTTCTGAATCGCTCTCCAACTCTCCTCTGCACATACTGAATGCCATCAGGGCCCAAGAGGTTAAATTTGGTTTCATCCGAAAATATTACTTTCCTCCAATCAATGGCAGACCAATTTTTATGTTCTTTAGCCCACTTGAATCTTTTTATACGCATTTGTTTTGTGAGTAAGGGTTTTTTAGCTAGTCTTCTGCCGAATAAACTTGCTTCTAGCATCCTTCTTCGAACTGTTCGTTCACTAACATTGGATCCTCCAGCTAAAACGAATTCCTTTGTTATTACTTCTGCTCTTTTGAACCTATCACTCAAACAAATTCTTTTAATTTTCCGATCCTCAGTTGCAGTTGTTTTTCTCTTTTCTTTAAAAACAGCAGTAGCACCTTTAATAAATCCCACTTTCTTTTCAATTTCACGTAAACTTAAATTTTCTTTTTTTTAAATTAAAATTTGGGTTTTTTTAATTTCATCCATTTGTCGTTTTCCACTCATTTTTAACTTAATATGTCACAACTTTATTCACTTTACACAGAATATATTCAACTGATGTGAAAATAGCCCTTCAAGGCCAGGTCATTTGATTCCGCACAAGTGAATTCCCTGCTTAAGAAAACATATGAAAATGCCAAAACAAGCTGGGTTTCTACAGCAGAGTTTTGACGTATGCGTTTATACGTCAAAGTTAAAATTACATTTAAAAAACAGAATTTGAGAAAAATACTTGTAATTCTTTCAATTTTGCTTTTTTTAGAAACTTTAAGAATTTTTATTCAAGTCTCACCCTATTTACTTGCAAAATATGGCAAATATTACTGGAAAATCCTTGCGGCATTTTTGTGATTAAAATATTATTTTTCACAAAAACAGCACTTTAAACTGAAAACGAATTGATGTTATTTTTTTCTACAGAACTGCTTAAGTGTTTTCACCTAAAAATATTTTAGTTTTTTTCACCTAAATATTTTATTTTACAAAATTTAAGAAAAAGTATTCGAATTTCCTATGGTAACATAACCTATAAAATTTTATAAACTGAAATGTCAAAGCGTAGCTCTCTGAAATAAACACACAATTATAGAATTAATCCACACTTTGGTTGAGTTCTGAAATGCAGTACTACCGCAGTAATGCATTGTCAAGAGTTCATAAATGTCAAACTGCACATTGTTATACAATGTCATGAGTTCGAAAACTTTTACGATTGGACATGAATCACGCAATAAGTGTATCAAATTTTTTGTTGAAGCAATGTTAAAAGTATCTAGAAAATTACACTGCAATGTATCACTGCATTTCAGAATTCAGCCTATTTTAAAACATATATTTTTTACACTATATGTACGTATACGAGTGGTAGGAGATAAGCAAGGGCACGGTTTCCATTAGTAGGGGCACTTTAATATGTACTTTTTCCGATTAAGTTTGACACGCAGATATCGGAAAATAAGTAAAAAAATTTAAAAAGTTGTCTTAATATGATTTTTCGATCTTTAAAGTTTACACTAAAACCTCTTTAAAATCGCCATATTGGAACTGCCACAATATAAAAATCTTCTTCTTCTTCCCATCAAAGTTGTCATCACTAATTCATTTGTCAATGAAGGCTAGTAGCTTAGACCTAAATTAAAGGCTACGTTAATTAATGAATTAAATTTTTTCTTGGTTGGTCTAAATAATGTTATTATACTATTTATTTATAAATATATGTATTATTTAATTAGAAAAACTATTATCTATTCGTCAGTGTACTAAACTGGAATATAGAAGACGAGAACTTTTACCTGATTTGACAATTTGATGTTTATATATTTTAAGGAGTCATAATCAATCGTAATTTAAAAAGAAAACATTTTTATTGGTATCAATTATTATGGAAACTAAAAATTTCTTTTGTTTTTATTTACAGAATTATTGCTCACCAATTGTATGCTGGGTTTTTTTGCATAAATTCCTTGTAATTTTATTGGAACCCAAAAACTCGCAAAAATATTTCATAAGGGTAAAATAGAGCTTACATTCCAACCCGATTGGTACATCAACGTATTTGAAAATTAAATAATAAGTAAAATAAAAAGAAACTGATAGTTAATATTTTTTATATAAAATGAATATGTAGCACTGGGTAATAATTGGTGATATGTAACCCGGGTAGATCTGTAAAAATTTAAAACAATTAATTTATAATTTTATTTTCAGAATTTGCTTACCTTAATCAGGTGCTTCAAGAACATCTTAAAGAAATTGATAGAGATGATGATGGATGATCGAGTGGCAGAGAATAGCCGCAACGGAAATTTTTTAATATCAGGTTAGCTATATTTTTGTGTTTATGTATAAAATTGTAAGAGCAAATTAGGTGTCGTAAAGAAGTCTTCACAAAAAATGGAAAATGGAGTAATTTCAATATTTTTAAAATTATATAAATTGATAATTTTTCAGGATCTATTACATTTTATAGTTTTGTTTGGCTCTTGTTTTTGAGATATTTATTTTATTTTAGGAAACTTAGATTGTGCTTTGAAAATATGGGAATTTGGAAATATTATGCACAGACTATACAGCCACAAATGGAAATCTACCCCAAAATTCTGACGTTAAAGATGATGAATCATATATGCTTAGATCGTTCCCATCTAAATCAACACCATTTATACATCTTCATTTCATAACAAGAAATTATCAAAAATAATGAAAAAGATACACTTATTGAATTTTATGCACTATTGTGTTAACATTGTAAAAATTTGAAACCAGTTTATAATGAATTATAAAAATTATAAAAAGGATAAAAAGGTTATTATAGAAATGGTAAAAAAAAGAATAAGCGTAAAATATATTATTGTGTTTATTTAGTTTAGTGTGATATTAA